>CM058234.1:70280342-72680342 GCA_030180135.1 Orychophragmus violaceus | reverse complement strand
TAATCTCTGTACTGTCTCTAGAAAGTAAGAGTATGTCAATGATCAGACATAAGTCATATAATACTGGGGGTTATGATGGCTTGCTAGAGTCCGCTCATAATCTATAAATCTCGGATTTATTGCCTTTATTATATGATCCCATATGGGTCACACGCCTAAGCTAACAGGAAACAATGAAGGAACGGTTCAGCAGAAGTACGGTAAAAGTGCTAGGCATTTACTGTACTTGGAGAGATTAAAGGGCCTGATTAAATCCAAGGTATTTAATCAAACTGGGAATTGGGCCCAAAAGGCCCAATAGAACTAGACAAGGGTTTTATAAATAAAACTTGCCCTAGCTCTTTTTCCCGAGCCAACTTATGCGCCTCTTATCTCTCTCTCTGCGCCTCCCACCATCTCGGTCTAGCAGCCAATTTCCTGCAGTGTGCGTGTGTGAGCCTTTGGAGGAGCTATCTCTTGGTGGTTCTGCTGATCTCAGACAATACCTCTTCTTCCGCTGCATAAACAAGGTATTAGGTGAGATCCTTTATGATTCTAGCAAGAGAACCTAGATCTGGCATGTTTAGTAGGATCAATTAATCTGATGAATTGAACCAGGAAATACTAAACGAATCCTTCAAGTTCAAACCCAGACAGTTTAATGTAAAGAATGTAACAAAACAAAATCAGATTTTAATTCAAGGAACTTACCATTTCATGTAGGATTTGTTCGAAGGACTTCTGGCCAGACAAGTGTATTGCCATACCCAGACCTTGACGGTCAGACTTACGAGCATTAGATGTTTTAATGCTCTTTGCTTTTGCGTCTTCTGTGTCCCAGTGGGCGACCATAACTTCCCACAGTTTGAGGCTTATCCACGGTGGACGCTTACGAGAAGTCCGGGCAGTCGATACCATCCCTTTCAATCGCCGTTGACATATCTTCTCGAAATGCATTTGGACAGTTCCTGAGATCAAAGGATCCCAATGGTGGGTTTTCTACATTGCAATTTGAAGACAGTGTTAGTGAAAGCAATACAAGTTATATATATATATATATATATATATAAGAAAGGTAAGAGAAGAGAAACGTTACCGCAAATTCAATGAAGAATCTTTCTTGTCTGTCCCGAGGAACCACCGTCCAGCTATAAAAAGGCCCATTGAATTTGTTGGTCATTATCCGAGTAATCTTCCTCGTCAATGCTCCCTTGTCACGACCAAACCTGCACAGGAAGAACCAACACTATAACTTAGAGACTGCACAAGTAATTAGAAAATGCAGACTCAACAAGAGTAAGCAAATACAGACTCAGCAACACAGACTCAGCAATTACAGAGTTAATAATCATATTAAACTTAAAAACAGACAACTACAATAAGAGAGACAGAGACTAAGAGAGACAAAGACTAAGAGAGACTAAGAGAGACAGAGAGTAAGAGAGACAGAGACTAAGAGAGAGACTGAGAGACAGAGACTAAGAGAGACTAAGAGAGACAGAGACTAAGAGAGACACTAAGAGAGACAGAGACTAAGAGAGAGACATTCACTCGTTGCATACTAGTTACTAGTTAGCAGTTTCAACCAAGCAACAATCACAAACAGACACTAAGAGAGACAGAGACTAAGAGAGACAGAGACTAAGAGAGACTAAGAGAGACAGAGAGTAAGAGAGACAGAGACTAAGAGAGACTAAGAGAGACTAAGAGAGACAGAGACTAAGAGAGACTAAGAGAGACTAAGAGAGACAGAGACTAAGAGATACACTAAGAGAGACAGAGACTAAGAGAGACACTAAGAGAGACAGAGACTAAGAGAGACTAAGAGAGACTAAGAGAGACAGAGACTTAGAGAGACCAATATTCTCAACAGAGACTAAGAGAGACAACAGAGACCAACAGAGACTAAGATAAGACAGGAGCTATTCTCATCATAAAAACACAAGTTACTACAAAGAACAATTCACTGTGACTAAGAGAGACAGAGACTAAGAGAGACAGAGACTAAGAGAGACAGAGACTAAGAGAGAGTAAGAGACTACAAAGAACCTAATCCTTAAATCTTAAACGAGTTACTAGTTAGCAATTTCAAGCAAGAAAAATCACAAGTTACTACAAAGAGACAGAGACTAAGATACTACAAAGAACAATCACAAGTTACTAGTTAGCAATTTCAAGCAAGCAACAATCACAATTTCAAGCAAGCAAGCAACAATCACAAACACATTTACTCGTTGGTATCAATTATCAATTATCAAGAACAATTCACTGTGAGACTACAAAGAACCTAATCCTTAAATCTTAAACGAGTTGGAGACTTACCAAGTTGCATTGGGCTGAGGTGTGGGAGATAAAACCTGTGTGAACTGATCACGATTTGGTACCGACAGGAGAGCATTCAGTAGTCTCAGGAGATCATCTTGGAGAACCGGCTCAAGGTTTGGACCTTTTTCTTCTTCTCCATCTTCTTCATCGTCGTCATCGGGAGCTACTGACGAATGGCTACTCTGTCCTTGAGAGGTATGTTGTACAGGATCTTGAGCGTATTGTAGAGGAAGCGTTGGAGAGCTGTACTGTCGACTAGCGGCGGTGCTATTTAGGGTTTCACGGGATCGAGGAAGAGTGCTTTGAAATAGGTGGTGCGGTGGTGGGTAGTCATGGACGTGAGGAGTTGATGCGACGGGGTTTAATCGAGGAGGCGAGCTTTGAACTTGGTTGCAACGAGCTCCCGACGGCGTGGCTAGGGAGAAACTAGGGTTGGAAGGGAGAGCTTTAGAGGGGGGAGATTCAATCGGACGAGATTTGCTTGTTGGAGGTCCGGTGGAGCGAGCTTGGGACGGCGTCGCTTTCACCGATGGCATGAAATCGTACCGGCTTGGTAATGGAGATTTGCTTGGCTTGCTTCCTCCGTGTCTCTGTGTGACGTTGGGGATGGTACGTCGCTGATTACCACCGCGTCCCTTCGCCATGAATTCCGATCAGAGTTGGTCCTGGGTGAAGGCGATTTGGGTTCGAGAGAGTTTAGGGTTCGAGAGAGAAGAGAAAGTGAGGGTGAAGGGGATTAGGGTTAGTCGATTGAGTATAACAGAAATCAATTGGTTTTAGGGACTAAACCAATTGGTTTTCTGATTAAACCAAGTAATTTAAGGATTAAACCAGAAATCATTTGATTTAACCAGAAATCATTTGATTAAAAACCTGAAAACCATTACATTTAATTCAAATTCAATTGGTTTATGCCATAATCAATTGGTTTAATTATAAATCTTTTTGAGTTAATTAAAATTGATCAATGGTTTAATTAAAAAATTATCAAATGGTTTAATTAAAAACCTAAAAAACCATAACATTTAAACAAAAATAATTAGTGTTCAAATTTAGTGTTCAAATTGATTTTAGAAAACCATAACATTCAAATTTAAGAAAGTTTAAACCGATAATGTAAATAAACTAAAACCCATAAAAATATTCATTATCCAAACTAAATAATATTTAAGAAAGTTGCAAATTTAGTGTTCAAATTGATTTTAGAAAATCAACTAATAATCTTCGACATCTTCATCATCAGACGATGAAGCATTACATCGAAATTCATCCTCTTGTTCTGCATCTCCAACATCGTAATCGAGATCAATTGGGTTTACATATTGAATCAAATTTCTAACTTCGACATCGTCAATTGTAGTGAGAAGTACAGCGTCGTCATTTTCTTGCTGAAAAAGAGTTGGTTCCTGAACTTCGTATTCTCCTGAGATATAACTCCTCGGATTTACCTTTACAACATTGAGCCATGAATATTTTGGTTTCCTTGTGTACGGGTACGGAATATAGCAAACTTGTTCCGCTTGAGAGGCTGTAAAAAAAGATGATTGCAAAATTAAAATATATTGCAAATATATATGATTGCAACATTTATATAGACATACCTAGAATAAATGGTTCATATTTGTTGTATTTCCTTGATGAAAGAACGTCAATAACACCTCCATTGCTCTTCCGAGTGCCTCTCCCAATAACTGGGTCATACCATTTACACTTAAAAAGTGTGATTTTCAAATCAATCATCCCCTCATACTCCAGTTGTATGATATCAGATAAGATCCCATAGAAATCAGCCTCATCTGATGAATTGGAATAATTCTCCCCTTTAACACATACCCCATAGTTACATGTCTTCCGTCCCTCGCCGTGTTTCTTTGTATGGAACAAGTATCCTCTCGTGAAATACATAGGCCATGTTTTGGCCTTATTCACGGGTCCATTCACAATCTCTATGACCCAAGGAGGAAAAGGAATTGTGGAATTAACGTTCCAGTAAGTAACCTGCATTACCGCTATACATTATTCACGAATCTACATATATGTAACTAATACACATTGTTATGTAAAGAGTTTGTCGCATACATACATAATCTTTTACCCATGTAGAATATTCTTCAGATCTTTTTACGGCAACTTCTTCTTCGGGGAGTTCTGAATATTTTGCAGAAATATAGTCTTCGAACATACTATATAAGACGAATAAATAGATCAGAAATAAAAAAAATCCATATAAAAGAATAAATATATGCCAATTTATACCTTTCAAACGCCTGAAAATAATCACAATTTCTGAGAACATATGAATGTGCACATTGATAGTCCTTTTCCGTAAGCCATATTTGGTGCATTTCTCCACTTGGACGACCTACTCGATAAAATATATCAGGTACTCCATCAACATAATATACAGGGGCATCACCTTCATTGAATCTTGTTAACCTACACGGTACGATAAAAAGTGATTAATATTAGAATATATATTTATATATGACATATGTTTACAAATGAGTGTTAACCTTGATTTTGTTTGTATACTTGCATCAAAGTATTGCTCTGAGAAGTAAGATATTTCGTCGTTGAGATACGATTGAACAATCGATCCTGCTGCATATCTTTTGTTCTTCGCTTTCCCTTTCAACTTTTTGAAAAACCTTTCAAAGGGATACATCCACCTATATTGCACAGGGCCGCCTAATTCAGCTTCGTAGGGGAGATGTACAGGCAAGTGCTCCATAACGTCAAAAAAGGATGGTGGAAAGATCTTTTCCAAATTGCATATGAGCAAGACTATGTTTTGTTTAAGGATTTGAACCCGACTTTTCTGCAAAGTTCTTGCACATAAGTCACGGAAAAATCCTCCAACGCCTAATAAACATGATTAATGAAAAAAGTTAGTATAAGATAGTACTTATCATATAACTACAACTATTAGTACCTGATAAAAAAAGGTGGATGTTTCGGTCTAAGAGTTCTGCGAAGATAAATGGGAGTAACCGCTCCATAAAAACATGGCAATCGTGACTCTTCATGCCCGAGAACTTTCCATTAACCATATCAACACAACTAGCTAAGTCCGATGCATAACCATCTGGAAATTTCACCGCATGTTTCACACATTCCAATAACTTTTCCTTTGCTTCTTCCGTCAGTGTGTAGGCGGGGAAAGGAGCTTCACCATCACTATCAAGATGTAAGTGTGGTCGAGAACAAAATAGTTCTATATCCCTTCGTGACATGACGGTGTCTTTCGTTTTACCCTTTACATTCATAAGAGTATTCATGATGTTGTCAAAAAAATTCTTCTCAATATGCATCACATCAAGATTATGTCGGAGATTGAGGTCTGTCCAATAGGGTAGCTCCCAGAATATGCTTTCCTTGTGCCAGTTGTGCAATGTGCCATAACCAGGCTTCTTCTTTTCATGACCGTTTCCACCGCAATCCTTTGTTTTTGGTGGTTGGACACTATACAACCGCTCGTAATAAAGTTGTTGTCCAGTGTAAGACTGAGGTGGATACTCATTCACGGCGTGTTTTCCATTCAAGAAGTCTTTTCGATTCTTCCTTAGGGGATGACTACGAGGAAGAAATCTCCGGTGACAATCGAACCAACAAGTCTTCCTCCCATTCGGCAGATAAAACGACTTTGTATCTTCCATGCAAACTGGACAAGACAACTTCCCATGTGTCGTCCATCCTGATAACATACCATACGCCGGAAAGTCGCTTATCGTCCACATCAACACAGCTTTCAAATTAAAATTTTGATGCAAGGATACGTCGTACGCATCGACACCGGTAGACCACAATTCTTTTAATTCCTCAATAAGAGGACGGAGAAAAATATCAAGACTTGCTCGCGGATGATTTGGCCCTGAATTCAGGATTGTAAGGAACAAGTATTCTTCATTCATGCACATCCAAGGGGGCAAATTATATGGAGTCAAGATCACAGGCCACAACGAATGATTACGAGACATGCCAAATGGATTGAACCCGTCTGTACACAATCCCAAATAAACGTTACGAGGTTCTTCAGCGAACCGAGGATGTAGGTCTTGAAAATATTTCCACTCTGCAGCATCCGAAGGATGACACATTTCTTCGTCCTTTGTTCGGTGCTCAGCATGCCATATCATTGCCGCTGCAGTCTTCTCGCTCTGATACATTCTCTTCAATCTGTCAGCGATAGGTAGATACCACATACGAGACTCTGCTATTTTGGTTATGCGGCTTCCGTCGTTGGGCTTCCATCTTGGCGAACCACAAAATTGACACTTATCCCATTTTTCGTCTTCTTTCCAGAAGATCATACAATTGTTAATACAGACATCAATTGTATGATATGGGAGACCTAAGTTGCGCATCAACTTTTCTGTCTCATAGTTGGATCCGGTTGACTGGTTTCCTTGTGGTAGATAATCAGTCAACACCTCGCACCATGAATCCACACATTTTTCAGACATATTGTAGTCCGTCTTGTTCTGCAGGACCCGTGCGGCTAAGGATAACTGAGAGTGACCTTCACGACAACCATCATATAACGGATTTCTCGCCCCATCTAACAAGTCGTAAAATTTTTGGGAATGGTTACGTACCGGTTCTTCAACATTTTGATAACTATCAAAATTCACACTATCACGAAACGCATCATTCACCATATCAACATATCTATCTTCTACGACATCATCTTCTTGCGTCATATTAACATAACTCGGTCCTAAAGCCACATCAATTTCCTCCCCATGCTTATACCAAATATAATAATCTTCCATAAATCCCCTTCCTAACAAATGATTCCAAATTTTGTTCCCCGATATAACTTTCTCGTTTAGGCAGAAAGTGCAAGGACAGAAAAACCTACCATTATTGCTTAGCGCAAAAGGTTGATTGCCTGCAAATTCCATGAATTCATCGACCCCCATTTCGAACTCCGCCGAGAAAGTTCCTGTCTCTGGATTTAGCCTCTGATACATCCATTCCCGACCATTAGAGAATCCCGACATTGTATAAGAAAGGGTTTAAGAATTTTTTTTTAACTAGATTCGTAAGATGGAGTATATGAGCATTTGTGTGAATGAGAAGATGAGAGGTCGAAGGTTGATATATATAGCCCATTTTGCGACTGAAGTGCGACCAATTAGCGACTGCTATAACAAGTCGCAAAAAGTTAGTACACCAACCCGAACACACTTAAAACACGTGGGTGTACTGACTTTTTACAACCGAATAGCGTCTGAATTGCAACCTATTAAAAACAGTCGCTACTTAATCGCAAAATCCGCGACCAAATAGCGACTACGTGTTTACGACAACGCGATAGTCGTAAATCAGTCGCACAATAGCGACTGATTTACTACTCCTTCTTTGCGGTCACATATATGTGACGTAATTACGACTGCCTTTTATCGGTCGCTTAAACGTCACTCAGTAGTCGCAAATTAGTCGGGATATTTGCGACCACGTATGTAGTCGCAACTTTCAGTCGCAAACCGGCAGTTTTCTTGTAGTGTAATTGTGGTCGTAAAGCACATGTGGTTCTCCGTTTCTTCTGGCATTCAAAGTAGTGTTCTATACATAATCCTTAAGTTTGACTGATCTCTCATCTCTTAATCAAAGGGGCTAAATATTCTATCTTTAGTCATAAACATTTGGGAATGTATTCTAACTGAGACACTCTAGATTTCTATGTTAAGACGCTGATTTTGTTTTTTAGACGCGGATTTACTATATATATTTGTCAATGGTGCGTGATCTGCCTGTCGCTAATGCTCTTCAAATAGCACATGCAAAAACAAAAGTTTAAATGACCATTTTTGCCTTCGCTTTAAACTGAATACAATTTTCATATCAATCTTTTATTTTCACGAACATAATATAATTTTTCTCTATCATTAAGAAACCCTAATTTCACTTTCTTTTGTTCAAGTTTCATGAGAATCTAAGGAACTAAGCAGAATTTCTTATTCAATCACTGGCGTCGTTTCCACCTTCACTGCTTCCACCATCACTACCGCTATCTCCATCACCACCATTTCTATCAATTCCTCCGCCTCCACCCCTGTCACTTCCGTCTCGGCTTCCACCTTCTCCACCGCGGCCATTATATATTGTGAAGTATGTCACTCTTTCAATCTCAAATTGTTGCCCCAGCTCCGAGAAATTCTCAGCATCCAAAATGTTAATTTGGTTGACGCCATTGTCACTCACCTGGTTTGATCCAGATGAATTTGACCAAGAATCTGAGATGCCTCTAGCCACTTCTTCCCGACCAGACGAGAACATATAACCACCTGAGACCGGTGCAGATGAATCCCCCAAGAGTGACATAAGCTGGTTAGTTTGAACTGTGCTGCTGTTTGTATAAAGCGGAGGCACTGGAGCATTAGCTACGGAGCTACAGCATGGATAAAGTGAAGCCATTGGAGCAGTACCCATTGAGTTGTCCGATCTATGAGAGAGACTGCAAAAGGAAAATTGGCATCATCTAAAAAACTAACAAAAATTAAGATTTTCAGCTTATGGCGTTTTAAAAGGTGTAGCAAAACAATTAATATATATATATATATTATAATGAGTAAAATAGGAGATATGAACACCGATTTTAATAAAAATTGAAGGCAAGAAAAACATTACGTGTGATCAAAAGATGGGTGGGCAAGATAGTGTCTCCCTGTCAACACCCCTGGCGCCGAAAGACTCCAGAAAATCCTTTGATTAATTGGCCTAAGATTATTGACTTGTCTTGTGGTTCTGATCCATTCGCTAATATTAAAATTTTGAGCGACTCCAGCAGCAACAGAAGGTTCAGGAATGATGAAAGAATACTCTAAATAAGGACATCGTGGAGCTCTTTGTAGAACATAATACAATGTTTGAAAAGAGAGGATGTTAAAGTTCAAATTTCGCCGAAGTTATAAACACAAAAAGAAAAATTAATGTAACCGTAATTAATGTAAATCTTACTCGAAATAATAGGGCTGACCTAAGCCATAAGGGCACCGCTCCATTCCCATAAGCTTCAAGATAAACAATACATAACTCAAACATCCGTTGAAGAAGTAATAGACCAAGCGTCCATGAAGATGTTTTAGCATTATATATTATATGTTAAGTAACTTAGATGACATCAATTGCAGGACAAGCATTGTTTTTTTTATAAAGCTCTCATTACAATAACACCAATTCTAAACTGAAGCAAATATTACCATATCTGTGTATGCACCTCCTTCTTCTTCCGCAATCATATCCTCTTCACTGAAATCTGGAATTAGATTTAGAGGGTTTGTTGCATATCGCCATTCACCTGGTTCTGTTTGCATACAGTTTGGGCATTGCATGAAGCCCTTTGCATTAAAAGCTGAACCAATACAATCTGTATATAAAAGAAACATGACTTGTTATCTGTCTTTGTAAGATAACAAAAAGACATGAGAATAAACCCGATTGAATGAAAAAAAGTAAAGGTTTTTTAAAAAAGGTTTTATTTCAAAAAAAAAACAAAAACAAAAATAGTGAAGTCAAAAGTACAATTAACTTTGGATTTAAGCTATCCTCCCACTGATCCGCTAAATAATCCCATATCACAATCTTATACAAATAATCCAATCAAAGTATGTAATTTTACAAATAAAGGCTGCATGGAAAATTTGCACAACATTAGAAACAAAGGATCCGTAATTCTACAAACGTATTGAAAAGAAAGGTGTTTTATATAAGTTAAATCAACAGGAGCAGATGCAGATCAATGAAACGGATTTTGTTTCCTTTAAAAATACAAATATTCAGTCAGAAAAATAAAATAAAATTATCTGGTGCACAAATGAAATAAACATATATATTACGTACCGAGATGGAACTTATGGTCACATTTAAGCGCAACAAGTGTTCGAGGATCGTTATTAGTGTTGATCAACGGCTCGAGACAAATCGTACATGGATTTGAGTTTTCGGGGAAATCTGAACTGCCATCATCCACAGGTTCGACATTGAGGTCAAAAGCAAATTGTTTGCGTGAGTGATCTCTTGGATCTGTACGACTATTATTTCTTGAACTCATTACTACTATATTATTTAATAACTATCACAAACCCAAATCTCAGAAACCTTTTGTTTTATTTTCTTGAAATTGAACGAAAAAAATTCAAACCCAAGCCTTTGCTTTCAGTATTTGTTTAGAACTCTTTGAAATATGTATTCTCTAGGATATTTATGAAACTCTGTAATGCACATGTTTTGATTTATATAGACTCTTGATTTTACATTTTCATTTGATCTTGATTTACACTTTTTGACCATTATTAAATTTTATTAACATATCTAACTAAAATTAACTAACATTGAACACACCAACGGTATTTTTAACGACTATTGTGCATTCATTAAATATTTCGCGCCAAATATATATAACGGCTATTATGTGTCAGCTATATCTAATAAAAGATGTAGGATTTTTATGTAAAAAATAATTTGCACTAATTGTATTTAGAAGATATTATGCCATAATTACATCTAATGCCTAATCCTGACAATTATTTAATAAATATATAATATATTATCTCACCAAATATTATGTCATTTAAAATACTTTGCGGCAGTTATATCTTCAAAATTACGCGCCAAATATGAATAATATATGTAATATATATTGTAACATATATTTTAAATAACTTTCAACAGTTAAAGTTTTTGATTACTTATTTTGTAATCATAAAACTACTTTGAATTGCAATATTATTTTTGTATAACTGGCTTAAAATAGCTAATTTAATTTATGAAATATGTGATTTATTTAATAAACTTATAGTAAGAATAATTATTTAATGCATTCATGAGAAAAGTAAACATACACTATTAGTTTATCAAGTTTTTATAGTTTATATCTTTCTTAAGATAAGGTATTTAATTAACATAATTTTTAAATTGGTTATGATCTTATTTTAGTTACCTTTCCTTCAAATATCTCAAAACAATAAAGCTTAATATATAATTGACATGTATAGTGTATTATAAATAATACTAAATGCATTTATGAGATGGAACATCTCACTTCAACAAGTTTAAAATTTTAGATTATATATATTATTACTAATGAAGTAAAATTGTATTAATTAAAAGAAAAATTAAAGTATGAGATATTTTCTTGTTAAAATGTCTTCAAATTACATATAAACTAATTATAAGGAAAACTTATGTTTAAGTAAAATGTATTCAAAATTAGCCACTTAAGTTCTTTAAAATTAATTAAGGAATTTTAAAATAATAAATACTCCTTAAGTTTATATACTAAGAAAAATAATTAAATCCATTTATTTATAGAAAACTTGTTACATTATTTTAAATATTTCTTTAGTTTATCTGCTTTCTAATAAATAAAGTATTGATTATTTTATTTTAAAAATGTCCAACTATTATTAGTTTATTAACTTAAAATCTCTTAATTAATATATTTGAAAAGGGGAAAGCTGCTAAAGAGATCTTATAAATCATTAGGATACTTTTGAGCTAGAAAAACTGTTAAAATAAGTTTAATTTTTTTAATACATATTTATATTTCTCTATTTTAAATATATTTAGTAATTGTAATCAATGGAAATATATTTGTAATTCAAAGACACGGACCGAACCCTCTCAAAATTTGCTTATTATAATCAATATAAATATATATTGCTCCAGGGCGAACCACTTTTGTAACTCTGTATGGTCCTTCCCAGTTTGCTCTCAGTTTGCATGTATTTCGTTCTACGGTGTTCTGAAACACTTTTCGTAGGACTAAGTCGCCTTCGCGGAACCTTCGGTTGCGGACGTTTGAGTTGTAATAGCTTTCAGTATTTGTTTAGAACTCTTTGAAATATGTATTCTCTAGGATATTTATGAAACTCTATAATGCACATGTTTTGATTTATATAGACTCTTGATTTTACATTTTCATTTGATCTTGATTTACACTTTTTGACCATTATTAAATTTTACGAACATATCTAACTAAAATTAACTAACATTGAACACACCAACGGTATTTTTAACGACTATTGTGCATTCATTAACTATTCCGCGCCAAATATATGTAACGGCTATTATGTGTCAGTTATCTTTATATTAATTGGGAAGTGCTTTTGACCTTATATTCACTCTCAAAATGGTTGATTACTAATTTGCCATTAATAAAATTAGGTTAATTACTAATTTGCCATTAAAAAATTAACCTTAGTTTATATTTATAATATGATTATTTATTATATTAGTTTTGAAAGTTAGTTTTTATTTTAATCTAGAGATATACATTATTCAAATAAAAAATAAATAAAAAATAAGACGATAAATACGAAAATATTTTTGAATTCTGAGTTTTTTGTATTAATAACTATGATTGTTGTGGTTAATATAAATTTAATAGTAAATTTATATTAATTATTTTATTTTAAAGATAAGTATAATATCATATCAAAAAATTAAATATTTATTTTATTTTATAGATAAATACAAACTCATATAAAAAAAAATAATGAAGAGTAAGATGATAAAATGTAAAAAAAATCAAATATTTATTTTATTTTAGAGCTAAATACAAACTCTTATAAAAATAAAATTAAAAACTAAGGTGATAAATACGAAAATATTTTTTTATAAATATAAAATTTAAGTATTGATAAGTATGATTGTTGTAGATAATACGATTTTATGTTGTAAATTAACATATTTATATAAGTTTTTGAATTTAGATAAATATAAAAGAAAAATACTTATATTTAAAAAATTTACATGTATTGATGTTTATAAAAATATATATAATTATAATTTATTATATTTTATTATATTTAATATAAAGATATATATATATATAGTAAAATTAATATTTATATATATGATTTTAGATAATAATTTATTTTGTTTTTATAAGTTTAGAATATATATATAAACTATAAAATGTTTTAGTAAAAAGTTAAATGTCACATTGTATATTTTATGTTTAACTATAGTTAATATATAAAAATATTTTTCTATAAAATATTAATGCTAAATTAAATTTATATTTTTAAAAAATTTATTTCTCTATTAGTGGTTGTGCTCGCACATGGTGCGAGCAAATCATGCTAGTATCTAATTAAAGATGTATGATATATTTATGTTAAAAATAATTTGCACTAATTGTATATAGAAGATATTATGCCATAATTACATCTAATGCCTAATCCTCTCAATTATTTAATAAATATATAATATATTATGTCACCAAATATTATGTCATATAAAATACTTTTCGCCTGTTATATCTCCAAAATTACGCGCCAAATATGAATAAAATATGTAATATATATTGTAACATATATTTTAAATAACTTTCAACAATTAAAGTTTTTTATTACTTATTTTGTAATCATAAAACTACTTTGAATTGCAATATTATTTTTGTATAACTGGCTTAAAATAGCTAATTTAATTTATGAAATATGTGATACTTAATTTAATAAACTTATAGTAAGAAAAATTATTTAATGCATTCATGAGAAAAAAAAACATACACTATTAGTTTTCAAGTTTTTATAGTTTATGTCTTTCTTAAGATAAGGTATTTAATTAACATAATTTTAAACTGGTTATTGTTTTATTTTACCTTACCTTTCCTTCAAATATCTTAAAACAATAAAGCTTAATATATAATTGACATGTATAGTGTATTATAAAAAAATACTAAATGCATTTATGAGATGGAACATCTCACTTCAACAAGTATAAATTTTTAGATTATATATATTATTACTAATGAAGTAAAATTGTATTAATTAAAAGAAAAAAATTAAAGTATGAGACTTTTTCTTGTTAAAATGTCTTCAAATTTACATATAAACTAATTATAAGGAAAACTTATATTTAAGTAAAATGTATTCAAAATTAGCCACTTAAGCTCTTTTAAATTGATTAAGGAATTTTAAAATAATAAATACTCCTTAGTTTATATACTAAGAAAAATAATTAAATCCATTTATTTATAGAAAACTTGTAACATTAGTTTAAATATTTCTTTAGTTTATCTGCTTTCTAATAAATAAAGTATTGATTATTTTATTTTAAAAATGTCCAACTATTATTAGTTCTTAACTTAAAATCTCTTAATTAATATATTTGAAAAGGGGAAAGCTGCTAAAGAGATCTTATAAATCATTAGAATACTTTTGAGCTAGAAAAACTGTTAAAATAAGTTTAAAATTTTTAATATATTTTTATATTTCTCTGTTTTAAATATTTTTTTTGGTCTAAGTTTTTTAAATATATTTTGTAATTGTAATCAATGGAAATATATTTGTAATTTAATGACACGGACCGAACCCTCTCAAATTTTACTTATTATAATCAATATAAATACATGTTGCTCCAGGGCGAACCACTTTTGTAACTCTGTATGGTCCTTCCCAGTTTGCTCTCAGTTTGCATGTGTTTTGTTCTACGGTGTTCTGAAACACTTTTCGTAGGACTAGGTCGCCTTCACGGAACCTTCGGTTGCGGACGTTTGAGTTGTAATATTTTGCAGTTGCTTGCTGGTAGTTTTGGATGCAGAGTAGTGCCTGATCACGTCGTTCATTGATTAGGTCTTGTTCATCGAGAAGCATCAAGTGATTCAGTCCTTCTTGCCGGGGGAGCAGTCTGCGGTGTATCCCATGAGTTCTACCTTGGCTGGATTTACGCATTCCTCTCCATAAACGAGTGTGAATGGTGTTTTGCCAGTTGCTCGTCAGGGTGTTGTCTGATGGTTCGAAAGGACTCCTTCTAGGTCGTCTGCCCATCGTTCCTTCTTTTCGTTGAGTCTTTTCTTCAATCCGTCAAGGATTGTTTTGTTAGAAGGTTTGGCTTGTGTTTTAACTTGGGAGTAACGCAGAGTGGATTTTGTAATCATATCTTCCACTTTTCAAAAAAGCTTCGAAACATGTGGAGATGAACTGCGAGTCGTTTTAGTGACGATCTCACAAGGAACTCCATTCCTGCATATGATATTTTCCATACAAAGTGTTCAATTTTGGCGTCTTTTATATTGGCGTAAGATTCGGCTTCGATTCATTTCGAAAAGTAGTCTCTTTTGCTTCGATCGAGCATGAATCTCTTTTGCTTCGATCGATGAAGCGGAGCTACTATATCTATTAACTAGTGTATGAAAGCATATGGTGCGGAAATTGACGAAAGCAGCTCGGCTGGTGATGAATAGTCGGAGCGTGCCATGGACATTTTTTGCATTTTCGAGAAAACTACTCGCTGTCCTTGATCATTGTTGGTCAAAAGTATATGTGACGCTTGATTTTCATTGCTAAGGCTCTACCTCCTGAATGGTTTCCGCACAAACCGCTATAAACTTCTTCGAATATATGAATTGCTTCCCTTCCTTCGACGCAAGACACTAGCAGCCCAGACAGTCTCCATTTGTGAACGTTTTCATCCATCAAGATGTAACGAGCTGCCTGCACTTTGATTTTGCGAGCTGCCAATTTGTATTCCAGAAATTCGCTATCCATGAAGCATCGACAAATAATCATGTGTCTGGGAAGATAAAATGAAGTGGTTTGCCTAATATTCAAGTTCCAACTGATCAATTCCATGATTCCATGAAGATTTCAACATGATACCCGATGGTGGCGATAATTTTCATGAAGAAATCTATGAAGAAAACAATGATATTGAATTCCAAGCGGTACAAGCTGCAAATCAATCTTTATATGATAAGGCTCCTGATGGAATTTATTAATTGTACCTGGCCTTAAAGGTGATGAGCTTGAAGTCCAATTTTAGTATCCCGGAGGAATTTCTAGACGATATTACTCAAACCTTTATATTGGTTCTTCCACCGCATAATAATACTCCTAAATCATACTATGAGACGAAGAAGTTGACGCGGTCACTTGGGTTACCTTGTCATAAGATTAATGTGTGCGAGGATAATTGCTTGCTAATTTGGAACGAGAATATTAGCAGTTGATAAAATGTCGACTTTGTGGTAAAGATCGGTATGAATTAGTTGTGGGCAAGAAGATACCAAAGCATATAATGTTTTATCTCCCAATTGCGGATTGGTTGAAGCGATTGTACCAGTCAAAGACGACAGCTTCCCAAATGAGATGGCATGCGGAATATGTGTCTTCCAAAGGAGAAATACATAATGCGTTAATTGGAAGAGCATGAAGCATTTTGAAGAGGTATATCCTGAGTTTGCTTCTGAGAGTCGTAAAGTTTACCTAGGTTTATCAACTGATGAATTTAATCCAATTGCTATGAACGAGAAATCTTGCTTGTTTGGCCCGTCATAGTGGCACCATACAATTTCCCCCCGAAAAGTGCATAAAAAGAGAATATTCCTTCTTCCCTATATTAGTGTCAGGGCTAAAGCATCCGAAAAAATCTTGGATATCTATCTCCAACCACTGATTGAAGAATTACAAAATTTATGGAATGTTGGTTGGAGACTTACGATGTTTCATTGAAATAAAAATTTACTATGCAAGCTGCTTTGATGTGGACAATTAGTGATTTTCCAGCGTATGTTATGCTATAAGGATAGCGAGACATGGCAGGTTGGCTTGTCCATATTGTCTGGATAAGACGATATCGTTTAGGTTTCTCAATGGAAGAAGACACAGTTGGGTTGATTTCCACAAAATATTTTTGGCTAAGGGGCATCCTTATAGGTGGAATGTTAAAGTTTCTTAAAGAACAAAACCGTTCATGAAGATCCGCTACCATGGTTAACCAAAGAGGAAATATTACTTGAAAGGATAAACAAAATACAAGGGTTGTATAAAACGGTTAATTGTGGAGGCAAAGGACATGAAAGTCTCGGCCGAACAATTGATTTGTATTCTGTTCATCACAATTGGGTGAAGAAGAGTATCTTTTGGGATTTATCCTATTGGGAGGGCCTACTTATTCGACACAGCCTGGATTTTATACATAATGAGAAGAATTTCTTTGACAATCTCATCAACACATTGTTAAATGTTCTCGGGAAGACAAAAGATAACATAAAATCAAGGTTGGATCTCCCTTCGTTTTGCAGAAGACCTTACCTAGAGGATACCCAAGATGGAAGAGTACCTATTCCAATCTTTAGGTTGTCGAGTGCCGGCAAAGATAAATTTCTAACGTGGTTAAAGACCGATTTTAAATTTCCAAATGGGTATGTATCAAAGTTTTCACATTGCCTTAATAAAGCTATTGGAAATATATAATGTTTAAAAGCCATGACTGTCATGTCATCATTCAACGACTTCTCCCAATTTCATTTGTAGAACTACTCCCCAATGTGGTTCATGCGGCGATTTCATACATGAAATATAACAATTTTTAATAATCATTATGATTTTCGTTTATATTACTTTTAAAGTTATAATTTAAGCAGATATTGCAGTTTTCTTTCGAGATATATCAACCAAGATTCTAAGAAATGAAGATGTTGCCATATTGAAAGAAAACATTGCACTGCGGCTTTACCATATAGAATAAATATTTCCACCAGATTTCTTTAACATGATGGAACATCTACTTGTTCATCTTCCAGATGAAGATGCTTTAGGCGGTCCGGTGCAATATAGGTGGATGTACCATTTTGAACGACACATGTAACACCTGAAGAAAAAAGTTAAAAACAAATCCCAAATCGGAGGATCAATAGTAGGTCAATATGTGAATGAAGATATTTTATACGTAACTGCCAACTATGTTACACCTCAAGAAGTTTTAGACTCCGAAGAAGATGGAGGAGAAATTTGATTCTGCTCATGTTCGATCAAGTCGAAAGAGTCAGCACGAAATCCTCAAGAGAATGGTTAAATGATGAAGATTATAATTCAAAAAAAAATTATTGCTTAATTGTGCTGCTTTTGAACCGTACGATAGGTATGTTACAAAATTTACTTTTATATCTAATTTATAATTAAATTGATCAATAATAAATAAATATAATACATTATGTGCAGGTTGTTTGAAGAATAAATGACGAACAATAATCCGAATATTATCCCAAACGCAATGACGAGAGAAAAAAGATCAATGTTTTGCAAATTGGTGTAAAAACTATGTAGGTACTAAACATTTAAACTATATTAAATATAATTTTAGAATATTTAATATATTGATGAATTGTATAATTATATGTACATGCAGATCAACGATGCTAGCAAGTCATTTGAATTTGCATTGTGGATGTTAGATTTTTTATAAGGTCCGAAACATTAATTCACGTCATTGTCTATGTTTTAATCGAGGGGATATCATTACCATACACAAAACCCTGGACAAAACAAGAAGACAATGGATGATGGAGTATGTGTTCTAGGAACCACAAAGACCAAATATTTTGGATTGATTGAATAGATCTTCATGATAGAGTATCCTGGGACTCTGCGGCTAAAATCAATGATTTTTAATTGTCACTAGTTCAACACGTGTCAAGAAATACGAAGAGATCCATCTGGTATTTTTGTCGCTGTCCACACGCATTAATTAAGATGTTTCAGATTATGACCTTACTCGATGGTTAATGCAAATGATAAATATGTTTCTGAAGATGATTTAAACGATCAATGTAGTTAATTTTCCAATTCAGATTCTGATGCATAATAATGAATCAATATGTTGAATATTAATAAATTATGTACTTTGTTTTTAATTTAAATATATAAGACAAATTATAAATTTTTAATTAACTATTTTCAATATTATTCATTTAAGATTATAGACAACTAATTAAAATAAATTTGATTTTTATATTTTATATTGACATAGCCACGAATGGCCATTGAAAATCCATGGATATGTTGTTTTGCCGCAAAAAAATAAAGATTTGCTGATTGACCGCAAAAGTTTTTCGTCATTGACTGCTAAAAAAATTCACTTACCACATTTTTTAATTATTGACCGATAATCTATGTTATTTATTCATTTCAAGTATCTCATTGTCTCTGCCGAACCTAATCCTTCTCGAACTATTTGTATTTCTATCTTCCTCTTTCAATCTCCTCTCAAATCTTCAGTCTTTCTCTACCATCACCCCTCTTCTCTTCGTCATCACTTTTCTTTCTTGCCCTTGTCGATCTTCATCTTTACATTTTTTCTCTTTAAGGCAAGTTAAATCGCCTCTATCTTCTCTTTTACCCTTACCTCACTTTCTTTCTGTCTTTTGTTAATCTCACCTTCTTATCTTCTATGTTGCAGATGCATCATCTAGCTGCGACTTCATCAGGTTGATCTAGCCGAAAGCGTTTAACTCAAACGCAGATTCCTCCTGGAGCTATGAGAGCAGCGAATTCCACCACATCTCGGTATCCTCTTCCAACCTTAGCCGCCGTGATGAGTGCATCGGAGAGGCGTAACATGCCACATCTTCATCCACAAAGAATCAATGGCAGCTTATGGTGAGTCGATTTCTAAGTTTTTGCATGTATAACTGAGTCTCTGTTTTGTGAAGATTATTATTAGTCTGCTTTGATTTCCTGGGTTTTGCATGTATTTATAAAGCTTTGTGTTTGTTTATATATCTTAGTTTATTTCTTTGGTTTTGCATTATTAGCATCTCTGTTGTTGGTTTTTGTAACTGAGTCTTTATAAAGATTATCATTAGTCTTCGTTGCGGATTATCATTTCTCTTCGTTGTTTGTTGTTGTTGGTTAGCATTTCTATTGTTGTAACCACAACATCACGATTTCCTGGGTTTTGTAAAGATTATCATTAGTCTTCATTTTTTTTGTTATTGTTGGTTAGCATCTCTAGTGTTGGCTAAGAACTTGATTATTCTTCTAACTTTTGTTAGTACTAATTGGTTTAGTTTTGGCCAATAGAATCTATTAACTCTAGTATTTACGACTAAGTTTACTTATTTTCTCATGTGAGAAGTATTACTAATGAGATTGCTTCTGTTAGTATTATAAACTTAGTCGTTCGTTTGTTGTTGTTGGTTAGGCGTTTGTTTGTTGTTTTTGGTTAGGAACTTGATTAGTCTTCTAGCTGTTGTACTAGGTTTTGTTAGTCATGTTTGGTTTAGTTTTGGCCAATAGAATATTTTAACTCTAGTACTGTTTGGTGACTAAATTATTCTTATGTTCTTATGTTCTCATGTGAGAAGTATTACTAGTGTGATTTTTTATGTTAGTATTGCAAATATTCTTAAGCTTCTGCTAGTATTGTTAGTACTGTTACTATTGCTTATGTGATTCTGTTTGGTTTAAAATGATATTAGCTAATAAATGGGAGATGCGTTGTTGTGACAAAACTACATATTGATGATATGATTAGACAATTAAGTCTCCATTGTGACCTATGTATTTGAAACTTAGAATATGTTAAATGAGGTAATTGTAACTCATTTAGAATCTGTTAACTCAGGTATTGTTCGTATGAGTAAATGTTATTATGTTAGTTGTCATGTGAGTAGTGTTAAATGTTAATTATTGGACTGTAAGGATTATGTTAGTATTGCTTCTGTTTGAACTGTTAATGATAGGCCTCTATAAGTACTAATAGTATTGCTTCTGTGATTTTGTTGGATTGGATTGTAAAGCTTTTGTTAGTATTGCTTATGTTTGAACTGTTAATGATAGGACTCTGTGAGTATCATAGTTAATGATATGCTTCTCTTAGTATTGTGATTGCCGCTTGTTTTCTTTGTCATAGGTTTGACAATGATGATTTGATATGCTCAAAGTTTACTCTCCCTAGAGCTACACTGCGAGTGCACATAAAGTGACTGTAGTATATAGGGGTCGAATTCACAGAGGCTCATGTTTCACACGTTAGACTATTATAATCGAATTAAGCTAAGAAGAACAAATTGTAAGCAGTAAAATCAATGTAAATTAAAGCGAATGTAAGGAATTAATGAAGGCGTCAGGTTTCGGGAAGTTCTCAGGAAATCAGAAAATCCGATAAGAAATCAATCAGGGTTCAATCTATTAGCGTTCTTGAACTAGAATTATAAAAGTATAACTAACCACCTTTCGCTACGATAATTATCTATGTTTAACAACCTAGTAAGCCAACTTTCGTTGCGAATCCTAGAGTTCTAAACATGCATTACTTTTGAGTTCGTTCGTTCACAATTTCTCTAAACAAAATCTTTTTGCGAATAGAGAAATTGCACACATAGGTTTCTTTTTAGCTAATTAACCAACTTTCGTTGAGAGAATCAACCTAATATCAATAATCTAAATGGCCAGTTTACATTAATTATTAAGAACAACTTATATGAAGAACTAGATGATGAATCCTTATTAATCAATTATTCTAACATTCCTTAAAAGCCTTAACGAGAATCCCTAAACCTAAAAAGATATCTACTCAGACATTGCAATCATAACAAAATACATAATCAAAGTAGATATCATATAAAATCCAAAAGAATAAGAAAAAGGGTTCGAAATCTCTTCTCTCTCGAGTACAAGACCAGACCCAAATCTCCTAATCTCTGATAAAGTAAAGCTTAGCCTAAATAATGGCTTAAAAACCCTAATATAAAGTTAAAACACGACTTGGGCTTCGTTGTAATTATGAGAAACTTATGGGCCAGATTACAATTTTCCAAAGTCTTCATTAACCGGCGATAATACTTTTGATCCGCATTTGTGTCGACCGACACCAATGGAGCGTCGATCGACACGAGTCTCAATAATCATATCAATACCTCTGCTATCGCATGATGACTCTAAATAGCTCCAGAATGCGCCATAACGTTCAAATATGCTCCAAACGTGCTAAAACCTATAAAACACCTGAAAGGACTCGAAAGACTCTGCAAAAGACTCAATTATGTCCATATATCATGTCTTAGAACACCTACAAACCATGATATATCAACTCCCCCACACTTAGCCTTTGCTTTCCATCAAGCAAAACAGAAAACCAAGATGAGGAGAAGAAGTTTGAAAACTTCAGAAACTCGTTTCATCGTTGAAGTACTACACTCAGATTCCCCTTAGTAAACCACATGAAAATGAACCTGCAGGCATCAATATCAACATATACTTCCCCTACACTTAGCAATTGTCCTAAGTAAACTCCACAATCTCATTCAGAGCATTCAAATTCACCATACTAACTTCTATAATCTAGTAAGCACGGTCTCACCTAGGGATTATCGATCAAGGAACACATGACTCTTACTCTAATAGCATCTAACCACCATACTATCATTTTCTGGTTCCTTTCTTCTCCTTTTCCTTCCTTAGCATCTGATTTTTCCCCATTTGGTGTCATTTTTTTTATCAGTGCTCTTCCCTTTTTATTCGGGGTATTACTTTGGACACATTACATGAATGCACATGAGGTAATAGGGGTCTCTACCACTCCAGTGATCACTTCAAAGCTACTAGCTTATCCGCAGTTTATCTCTTTTTATTTTTACTTTAAGGAAGAGGAGAAGAGAACCATACTTAGACAGGTTTACAAGCTGTGTCAGAACTAACAAAGGAATCCAACTCAAGTTATACCAAGCCCCTAGGTGAGAAGAATTAAATCAAGTTAAAGGTGATGTCAGTAATGGATTCTCTGAATACCTGAAGTGATATGGGCGTCCTTAGTAGGTTGATCTGCGTTGGGTTTTATAATAGTAAGAGATCTCTGCAAGCTCATCCAATGGTCACTTAGATTCCTGCGAGTGTAGTGATCTCCTCAAAAAGTCATAGTTTCTTACTAATTTTTTTGATTCAGTAAAACAGACTCAACTGACTGACTCTAAGAAAACAAAACACAATGTCAGCAACTACCTCCCCTAGACTTGAACAACACTCTCCCCAGTGTTATAGAGTCTAGATTCGGTGACATGAAAGTCAAAACTTTGTGAAATTTGAGAAAATTGGGTTTTTACCGGATGTCGTGAATGGCGACGACCGACACACAGCTAGGATCGATCAATTCAGAGCTTTGATTGACTCATATTTCAGCGCATATAAGATCGATCGCCACAGAGTTTGGGTTGTGTCAACCGACACAAACGTGGTGTCGATCGACACCATGTGCGTAAGTCAGTACAGAAGATCATAACCCGAGTATGTTGTGTTAGTTACAAAATTTCTCCCAATGTTAGCACTGTCAGATCACTCACAAACAAATAAAATCCAACAGGATAGATAAATCAAAGTTCCCCAAAGTTCAACTCAAAAGACGCACGACAAACTGACTCAATATATATCCAAACTGACTCAAGAAAAAGAAAACAAAAGGTGAAAAGAAAATCAAACATAGGGAAGCACTAGGATCAAGGAGGTAACTAGGAATCAGAATCCTCTTCGTCAGCCTCTGGTCGTGTAGGAGATCTTTGACGTCTACGACCGTGAGACGGACATACGCAAGTCCAGGGCAATGCTCTAGAAATTCCAACCTCACGTCGCTCTGACTGAGTCTATCAAATACTTCTCATGCGGATCCTCATCGTAACCAGGAAGTGGCGGAGGAGCATCTAGTGGAAGGTGCCAATGTGCGTGTGGGACCCCCCAGCACGATTAGGAACACTACAAGAAAACAGGGCTATTACCGACGGAATTACCGACGGAAGAAATTCCGTCAGAAATTACAGACGATAAAACGACGACTTTCAGACGGAATACCGTCGAAAATTTCTGACGGTTTTCTCATTCCGTCGGAAACACCCGACGGTAAACCGACGGTTTAATTTTCCGTCGGTTTTCCGTTGTATTTCGGTCGGTTTAGCGTCGGTTTAATATAGCCGTTAAATTGACCGTCAATGGAACCGTTGGGTCGATTAGAAACCGACCGATTTCCGACGGAATTCCGTCGGAAATTATGCTACATATACCTCATCCCTCATCTCTTCCCCTCCACACCTATCCCTCCATAACTCTCTCTCTCTCTCTCTCTCTCTCTCTCTCTCTCTCTCTCTCTCTCTCTCTCTCTCTCTCTCTCTCACTAATACTTCTAGTAACCGAGAAAAATGTCTTCTTCTAACTATTTTAGATCGTGGATGGACGGAGTTAGGATTGTTGAGGCGACGAAGCTAGTGGAACAGGAATATGCACTCGGTATTGCAGAGTTTATGCCGTTAGCTTGCAATCAACCACAAACACTGAAAAAGGTAAGTTAAGATGTCCATGTGTTAACTGCCGAAATTCTAGAAATATTCCGATTGGCGAAGTATGGTTTCACTTGTATTCTGTTGGGTTTATGTCAGGTTATAAGATTTGGTATCTTCATGGGGAAACTTCGGATAATGCAAGTTGTAGTAGAGAACATTACGGTTGTACTAGTACTAGGGAACCTAATGTTAGTTCTAGCGAACCTTGTACTGCCGATGTAGATTTTGGTGTAGGCACCATTCAAATGGTTAATGATGCACATAGAGAGAATATTCCAGAGGTAGGAGAATATCAAATTCCTAGGGTAGGTGAGGAACCAAATGTAGAATCTAGGAGATTTTTTGACATGTTAGATGCAGCGAAGAAGCCGCTTTACGATGGTTGCAGAGAGGGTCATTCGCCATTATCAGCTGCTACAAGATTAATGGGCATAAAGTCAGACTACAATCTGGCGGAAGAATGTGTGGATGCGTTTTGCGAGTTTGTGAAAGATATTCTTCCAGAAGATAACCTTGCGCCGGGTTCATACAACGAGGTAGATAAACTTGTACAAGGGCTGGGATTACCGTATGAGATGATAGATGTGTGCATCGACAACTGTATGATATATTGGCGAGAAGATGAATTCCGTCTGGTTTGCAAATTCTGTAAGAAGCCGCGCTATGAGGATACAGGGGGAAGAGCTAAGGTTCCGTTCAAGCGAATGTGGTATATGCCGTTAACCGATAGGCTTAGGCGCTTATACCAGTCGGAGCGAACTGCAGGGGAAATGAGATGGCATGCTGAGCATAGTAGAGGAGCTGAGATTGCACATCCGTCGGATGCTGAAGCGTGGCAACATTTTCAGAGAGTATATCCAGATTTTGCATACGAGCGACGTAACGTGTACCTCGGATTATGCACGGATGGTTTCAACCCGTTTGGAAAGCATGGGAGACAATATTTGTTGTGGCCAGTGATTCTGACTCCATATAACCTACCGCCGACTATGTGCATGCGTCGAGAGTTTCTTTTCCTCTCCGTACTCGTTCCCGGTCCTGAGCATCCAAGAAGGGCACTTGATGTATTCTTGCAGCCCCTAATACATGAGTTGCAAATGTTATGGCTGCCCGGTGTTGTAGCATACGATGTCTCATGCAAGGAAAACTTTCTGATGAGGGCTGCATTGATGTGGACCATTAGCGATTTCCCGGCTTACGGTATGTTATCAGGATGGACAACGCACGGGAGGTTAGCATGTCCGTATTGTCAGGAAAAGACAGATGCATTCCAGTTGAAGAATGGACGCAAATCGTGTTGGTTTGATTGTCATAGAAGATTTCTACCGCATGATCATCCATACCGGAAAAACACTAAACTTTTTACGAAAAAGAGGAAAGTGTTTGATGATCCTATTCTCCAAGACGATGGGTCGACTACCTTGGGACTCTTAGAAGGATTTGGGGCATTAAGAAGTCGTGAGTGTGGTGGGAACGGGCATGAGAATATATATGGAGCTGGTGTAGTCCACAACTGGCACAAGCAAAGCATCTTCTGGGATTTACCATATTGGAAGGACCAGTTACTAAGGCATAATCTTGATGTCATGCACATTGAGAAAAATTTCTTTGATAAAATTATGAACACTCTTCTCAACGTGCAAGGGAAGACGAAAGACAATGTGAAGTCTAGGCTTGATTTACCTGAAATTTGTGATCGGCCTGAACTTCATCTTCAGAATAATGGAAAACCGCCAATTCCAGCATATTGGGTAGACTCGAAGTCAAAGGAAGAGTTATTTAAGTGGATTATGCTACAAGTTAAATTCCCGGACGGGTATGCATCAAACTTGCGTAATTGTGTGGACACTGACGGAGGAAAGATTATAGGAATGAAGAGTCATGATTGTCATGTGATGATGCAGCGACTCCTACCGTTAGCATTTGCTCATCTCCTTCCTCGTGATGTCCACAAAGCAATTGCAGCTGTTGGATCTTTTTTCAGGGATATATCCACCAGGACACTCACTGCTGATGGGATCAGAAGTCTGGAGCAAAACATTCCAAAAATCTTATGCAATCTGGAAAAGTTATTTCCACCGTCTTTCTTCGACGTCATGGAACATTTGCCTATCCATCTACCGGGTGAAGCTAGACTTGGTGGTCCGTTACAATATCGGTGGATGTATCCGTTCGAGCGCTATATGTTCCACCTTAAAAAAAAGGTGAAGAATCCCGTGACCAGTGAGATCATTCAGACACGTTGGTCTGGCGGCTATCTAACGTACTACCAACTCCCGACGTCCTTCAAAGAAGCGTGGTTCAGTGACTTTCTCGTAAGTAATGTCCTATTCTTAGAAATTATTATAATGTAATTATAATTAAGTATTTATAAAATTACAGGAATACTTCACCTGCTCTACGGACAATTTGTTCCTCGTCTGGCGGGAATTCCACAAGACTGCTAGGCGGGTTTTCCAAACAAAAATGCGGCGGTTGAAGCTACTTTGGCAAAGAGGAGAAGGAAGACCTGCGTGGATTCCTGCGAGGTCTTGGAGATTGATGGTGAACCATTGGCGCGAGACGGACGTCGGAGATTGGTTTACTAACCAATTCCCGAACTACAATAGATTATAAATTATGTTGTTTTAAATTTCTTGTAATGTTTTAAATTTCATGCCGTTTGTAAAATATGTTTTTAATTATAAAGTAATTAACCTATGTTATTATTTTTTTTTTTGAAAAATCAAAACAAAAGCATAATTTCATATACGATTAATATGTAATCCTAAACGACTAGCACAAACTGGCTCAACTGGTCTAATGCGAAAGAACAATAGGTTTAGGTGGCGGGTTCGAAACGAGCCCGCCCCATTTTATGTTTTTTTTTTTAAATTTAAATTTCGAAGGATAACCGTCGATTTAAAATTATTCCGACGGTAATCCGTCGCTATTTATTTTTCAGACGGTAATCCGTCGGTAATTATTGACGGATTTTCGACGGTTTAGGGTCTAGGGTTTTAGAATGATAAAAAAGAATCGCAAAACCCATCACTAGTCAATGTAATGTTAGAATATATTATAATTCTTTAGTATCTGATCTATTTGACATTTTTTGTTTGATTTGAAAAATTTAAAACACGTAGGACCAAAACATTTCGAATTGTACATTAACGTTTAAGAAGAAGTTTATGTCAAACACTATCTAACTATGATTTTCCTAATATTCTTCAAATTGAGACGTGTAATTATAAACCTCATGCTTAATGGTACATTAATGTGTTACTAGCAAAAAATGTCAAACCCTAAAACCTAATTGAAACCCTAAACCATGTTCCCTCGGAATTCCGTCGGAAATTTCCAACGGTTATTCGTCGGTTTACCGTCGGTTTACTGCATTTATCGGTCAAAACCTAATTGAAACCCTAAACCCTGATCCCTCGGAATTCCGTCGGAAATTTTCGACGGTTATTCGTCGGTTTACTGTCGGTTTACTGCATTTATCGGTCAAAATCTAAATTAACTCCCCTCTCTTCCCCATGTATAGTCAGTAATTAAAACTATTTCCGACGGATTTCCGTCGGAAATGCTGTCGAAAATTATTGTATAAATATGTACGTACTTGTCCTTGTTTTTTCAAACATTTCATCTAAGATTCTCTTCCCAAAAAAAAAAAAAAAATGGATAACGTTTTTCTGACCCCGTCATGGCGTTCTTGGATAATTTCAGGGATATTATCTCAACCGGGACGAGAACATCATCCTGTTCTGGATCCTTACCGCCAAGACCGGACCATTTGGTTCGGTTACAATGCTGCAATTCCTGCTGTTATTAGCGACATAATAGAGGCTCGGTTTTTTGGAGGTTACCTAGCTTACTACAATGTCCCGAGATACGTTAAAGAGTTATGGTTCGAGGATTTTCGGGTAAATAATTTATATTTTTTGTCTTTTAGTTGCAAATTCTACAATTAATATTTATTCACTTATTAAATTGCAGGCTTATTTTAATTTTAATCCGCAAGTAATCTTCGCGGTTTGGGTGGAATTCTACGTGGTGGCTAGGCGTGTTTTCCAGACCAAAATGCGTCAGGCCAAACTGCGATGGTTTAGAGGATAAGGAAGACCGTCATGGATGTCGGAGGGGGATTGGAACCGCATGGTTCAGCTTTGGGAGGAAACTGACATCGGAGAATGGTTCGGGAACGATTTCCCAAATAATGACTGAATAATTTTATAAATATGCTATTTATTTTCATGTAATGTTTAATATATGTTATAAATTATGTTTTTAATATATGTTATGTTTTTTTTTTTTAATAATCAAAACAATAGCATAACAATAACTAAAATTACCATGTAATCATAAACAACTAACACTAAATGGATCAACTGGTTAAGGGTACATAATACATTGTTCGAGGTGGGGGGGGGGGGTTCGAACAGAGCCTTCCACCGATTTTATGTTTTTTTAAACGGTTATAGATATATAGAAGTACTATGTATCCATAAACAACTAACACTAAATGGATCAACTGGTTAAGGGTACACAATACATTGTTCGAGGTGGGGGGTTCGAACAGAGCCTTCCACCAATTACTTTTTTTTTTTAATTTCCGACGGATAACCGTCGGTTTTCAGATAACCGTCGGTTATCCGTCGCAATATTTTTGGCGCCTTAAACCCAAAATTTTTCGAGTTAACCGCCATTTTTTGGCGAAAACAATTGGACCGCCTAAAATACCGACGGAAAACCGTCGACAAATGATTTCCCACGGATTTTCGTCGAAAATCAATTCATATTCTCCCGATCGAACTTCTTCTTCTCCATTTCTCTGTAACTTCTCTCTCTCTCTAATCGCGACATCGGACCATCTCTCTACGATTCCGCCGGATTATCGCCGTTAATCCTCAAATCCGACCGCCACCAACACCACAAACATGTAAGTTTTCCTTTTAACCGATTGATTTTGCATAATTTTGTTTAGATTTGTAGAAATGGTTGCATGTGTTGGATTAAAAGGTAGTATAGGTTGACTAATGGATTGAACAATATAATTACTAGGATTTAGGATTGTTTGGCTTAGATTGATTGTGAATTCCTTTTTTAAGTTTCTCCAAACTTTATAAACCTCTTTTTGGTGTAATTTTGGAATTTTGTTTTGGTTTTTTTAACGTTTTTAAAATTCTTATGAGTTCTAAAACGTTTTTTAATTTTTTAAAAATTTGAAACGTTTTTGTAATTTATTTTCAATTTTAAAACGTTTTAGGAAATTTTATTGTTGATTTTTTTAAACGTTTCTAAATTTTTTTATGAGTTCTAAAACGTTTTTGAATTTTTTTTAAAATTTAAAATCGTTTTTGTAATTTATTTTGAATTTTTTTAAAGGTTTTAGAAAATTTTATTGTTGATTTTAAAACGTTTTTAAAATTTTTATGAGTTCTAAAACGTTTTTGAATTTTTTTAAAAACTTTAAAACGTTTTTGCAATTTATTTAGAATTTTGAAACGGTTTAGAAATTTTTATTGTTGATTTTAAAACGATTCTAATTTTTTTATGAGTTCTAAAACGTTTTTTATTTTTTTAAATCTTAAAAACGTTTTTGTAATGTATTGTGAAATTTAAAACGTTATAAAAGTTTATTTTGTTGATATTAGAACGTTTTTTATGAGTTTTAAATTTTTGATTGGTTTGTAGGGATACTTTTCTGACGTTTGAGGAAGTTATGGACGACATTCCACTCAATGAGGTGCATCAGGAACCGGTCCAGCGACAACAACCGAGAGCCCGACGGTCTCGGTCGACTCAGGTGCGACCCACACCGGATCCGACACAGCCAGGAACGTCTGAGACTATGCCGGAGGCTAGTGGGAGTCATTCTGTGTCTCAGGTGCCCCATTATGTTTTGCCGTCAATTGCCGATGAGATATCGGCATTAGTCGATCAGCCGGGGCGAGAGATGCTCAAACGGCTCGACCCTTTCTACGAGACCAACCCGGGCACTTTCTGGTATAAAACTTATAACTTTAGATTCTCATTTACACTTTTTAGTATATACAATTTTTGTAACCTTTGTTTTTCCTTGTCTTATTAGGTTTACGTTGACCGAGTCGAAGGTCACGAAGGGCATCTTGGGAATGATGTACAGCATGCTCAAGTACGGGTACCCGACGTACAGGGAGATTCCTTTATCCGAGAGGCATAACTGGTTCCGCCAGTTCGCGGTAATACCTCCTCGTTAACTTTGTTGTATATATATATATATATATTTTATTATTATTTTATATAATTTATTTTTAAAGTTTTTAATTCTAACAAAGCTTTATTTTTTGTTTTGAATAGCAAGAGTATACTTGGGATAGGAAGTATACGGTTATGGTGGAAGAGGAGTTCCACCAGAAGGCGTCGACGCATTACTCAAACGTCATCAACACTTGGAAACAGAATTGGTGCCGTAATGAAGTTCCCAAGGGTATTAACAAAAAGAGCGATACTTGGCAGGGCTTCATCCGTCATTGGAGTAAGCCTGCAACCGCATCAATCTCTTCGACCAACTCCCAGAACCGTAACAGTGAGAGGGATGGTGCCGGTCCCACAACTCATAATGCGGGAGCAAGAAGCACCGCATCAAGGAAGATAATCCTGGTAAGCAGTTCTTTTTTTAAAATTTTCAATATGTTAAGTTATTTTTAAATTTTAAGTTCAAAATTGTTTTTGCAGAAACAAAAGAAGGGGCGAGATCCGAATCATATTGAGCTCATCGAGGATGGCCACAAGAACAAGGAAACGGGCCAAATCCAAGATCCAATTGCTCGGAGGATTGTGGAGTCGACGAAGAGGCGTTTGGATGAGGTGGTTACCCAATCCGAAGGAATCGGTTCAACGGAAGAGATACCTGACGAACAGATCAACCAAGTCTTCCTCGCGGTAAATTTTAAAAATTTTAAAAATTTGAAATATGTTTAACCCTAAACTCTAACTTAAAATTCATAATGTAATATATACTTTACAGGAAACTGAGAAGAGAAGAGGACGAGTTTTTGGTTTGGGAAACTTGGCGGACAAAGTGTCGACACCGCATTCCCGTTTTCGTCCGGAAGGCGAGGACTATGCCCAGATCTTAAGGGAAAAGGATGCGGAGATCGAAGCGTTGAAGGCTAGTCATTCGCGGATGGAAGCCCGGATGGCAGAACAAGATGTAGCAAACGCAAAGAAGTTCGAAGAGATGAACCAACGGTTTGAGACCTTCATGCAGCAAGCCAATCTTCCAAATGCCGGACCGTCGACCAAGACCGGGGGGAAGGGCGGAAAGAAGTTGAGGAAGAGGGCGACGTGAGCGTGATCCGCTCCCGTTGAATGTAATTTTTTTTATGGACGAATGTAGTTTTTAAAACATGTTTTGAATATTTAATAAATTTCTTTTTTTGTTTTAATTAATAAATTTGCGAATATATATATATATTTTTAAAAATTATTAATTATCCGTCGGTAAACTGTCGATAACCGATCGTCGGAAAACCGTCGGTAAAACGCCCTCGGAATGCCATCGGTAATGTTCCGTCAGATTGCCGTCGGTAATCTTCCGTCGGAAGACCGTCGGTAAACTTTCGTCGGAATACCGTCGGTATTATACGTCGGAATACCGTCGGTATTATACGTCGGAATACCGTCGGTATTATACGTCGGAATACCGTCGGTATTATACGTCGGAATACCGTCGGTATAACTCGTCGGAATACCATCGGTATTACTTGTCGGAATACCGTCGGTATGTCCGGTCGGTTTATGGTCGGTAAACCGTCAGAGTGAACCGTCGGTTTACGGTCACAAAACCGTCGGTAAAGGTGCGTCGATAAACCGTCGGTGATCCGTCGGTAAAGGTGCGTCGATAAACCGTCGGTGATCCGTCGGTATTATATCCGTCGGTATTCCGTCAGTGTTTATAGACGAAAAACCGACGGAATTTTTTTTCCGACGAAATAGAAATGACGGACTATTTTCGTCGGAAATTCGTCGGAATACGTCTTTTCCGACGGAAACCCGTCGATTTCATCCCTCGGTAATGGCCTGTTTTCTTGTAGTGGAATGGGCTCGACTTCAGAAGGAGTAGGAACAACACAGGATGAAGCTCCTCTGCAGGCACGAGCAGGAGGTGCCTGTCTGATATCTTTGGGATCAGGTCTAAATCGCAGTGCTTCCTGCGTAGCTATCGATGTCAAGGCTGCAGATGGAAGCTTGATCGTGTGATATTACATGCCATCTCTATAACACCATACCAAGCCTGGCTTTAGCCAGCCTGCGCTCAACAAGTGCGTCTCATCAATCTTAGGGTACTGCTGTACGCATGTATACTCATCCAGTGGTATCTGAAAGTGCTGAAAGATAGGTGTCAGAAGGCTGCCCACTGATTTTTTCTTGCCAGATCTTGTACACCTATATGGCTTCGCTTGTAGACTGACCAAATAATGCGCAAATACTGCGTCCAGGTTGGTCCTCTCATAGGGACCATCTTCCTCATTCTCATGGGAGCAAAGATGCCCCACTGCTGGATTAAGTGGGACCAACTCTTGCTTTCTCATCTTGTTCGGCTCCGTCTTGCACTGAGCGTAGTAACCAAAACTCGTACGACATACCTCAGGACCAGATGTCGTACATCTTTCAACTTCGCCTCCTTTGAGAAATGGGGGGTGGAGCCAAAATTACTCCAGAACCTCTCTAGGTTATGAAATCCACATGAAGTTGTCGCTCGTGTGTAATCCTTCTTGAACCCATAAATAGCACATATATCACGCAGTGGCAGCCTGTATCTCCTGACATGTATCATAAAGCACAAATGTCCCTCTTGCTCATTCTTGGCATTCCAGTCCCTGTACGTGACCCGTACTGTAGCCATAAACTATTGTACCAACTCAAGGTACAAAGCGTTGTGGACGTAAGGCATGGTTCCCAGACCCATTTCCTCAAGCATAACAAAACCTCATATGTCATACCCAACATCCTCAGAAAGCCAGGCTCACTAACCGTGTAGGCTCAGTCGTGACATCACATCATCCATTGTACAACAATGTGTCGTACTCGTCCCAGGTGTCTAAAACCTCTTTGTGTTGATAACCAGACCCCTCTACTATGCTCTTCAGCGACCCAGTACACACTTTCTTTGTAAACATCTTATCCTTCTCCCCTCTGGGCCATGGGTGTGTCGGAAACTCATCAGACATCTGTGGAGAACCCGGGGATTGAGGAGTCATAGGTGGTGAAGGAGATGGTGACGCTGTCCCATATGGACCTGTCTTTTCTGTCCATGTTCTTTTCTTTGGAGACATATGTGGAGAAAAATAAGTAAAACTGGCGTTAGTTGATAGAATCAAAAACGAACTGAAAATCATCAACTCCTCAACAACATCATAATCAGCATCAATCACAACAGTATAAGCAGTTTATTCACGCTTTTAATCTGACATTTTCGCACAATAATTCAAGTTCTATCACAAACTTGAAAACAACTTAGGCATCCTCATTCCACTACCAAACGACCTAAACCGGTGTCATTTCATCACGGAAAAAAATAGATGCCAAAATCGAACCTTTTATTCTAGAGTCGTTTCTTAAAAATTGAGATTTAGACAACATACCCTAAAATCGACACAACCCAATGGTGGGAATGGATAGAGGACAGATATCCGCACATAATAGGCTTTGGAGTCCATAAATTTGGTCAAGAAATGAGTGAAATCGAGTTCGAGGAAGTGATTTCGGCGATAGTGGTTTTTAGAAGAATGAAGAACAGACACGACTAGAAAAGAAATACTTACCTCGACACGCCTGGTGTCGATCGGTCCAAGTTAGTTGTATCGATCGACACCAGTTCTGGAAATTTAACCGGTCGGAGCAGTCTATCAAGGTCAAACCTCGATTTTGTATATTCGGATCGATCGACCCAAAGTGATGGATCGACATGCTGACCTGCTTATCGATCGACATCGGTGCGGTGTCGATCGATACCAATTCTCCCTTTCCTTGCAGTTTCAAACCAACCGTTGTCCAGACCGCATTTCATACGGCAGAAAAATACTCATTCTCCAGCGGTTACATTCCATCAGCTAGCCAAACTGCATTCGACCCCGGTATCGACTGACGCACATGACCGCGTCGATCGACAACGACATTACTTATCGCTAATTATCCCTGTAAAGACTCAAACAAAACCAAAAATAAAGATTAAACCTAAAATTCATATGTACAGACTCACCATTGGGTTTCCTCCTACCAAGCGCTTGTTTTAAGTCATTAGCTTGACAATGGAAGATGGGTCAGACTCTTGGGGGATTCAACAGATGAAAAGAGTGCCTCTGTGAAAGTCTCCTCATCCATGGCGGTGTATAAGCGTTGTGTGCATGAAATTGACCAAGAAACTTGGGACAGGCACCAAGGTCAGGTGGATATTTCGTTTCCTAACTCGGTTCCCTGCAGAATAAGCACCAGTGTTAGCATATTTAAGGTTAGAGAGTGCATACCTTTGCTTCAGCAGATGTGGTCTAGATGTGATGTTTAGAGGTTTCGACTTAAGAGCATGTGCAGGCTTTGAAAGAGCAGGCTCATGGTGAACCACCATCTTCTCCTCTCTAATATGAATCTCTGGCTTCAGCTCAACACTGAAGCTCTGTCCATCAATGGTGGATCTCTGCAACCTATCCATCTTCAACTGCAAAGGCTTATCTCCCAGATGGAGATCAATCAGACCGTGTCTCACATCAATCACTGCTCCAGCAGTAGCTAAGAAGGATCTACAAAGCAGTAGAGGATAGTCAGGTTCAATCTCATACTTCAGCACAACAAAATCTGTTGGAATCATGTAATTTCCAACTCTGATAGGAATGTTCACAAGAACTCCTTCCGAATCTTTTTCGATCGATCAACTAGGACAAGAGAGATCCTAGTAGGCTGGAAATCCATCTTTCCCAATCTCACAGCCACACAGTATGGCATGAGATTCACACTTGAACCAGGATATAACGATCTACGCAAGCTCATAGCTACAAAAATGCCTTGTGGCAATCCGCAGAAAATGATAAAATATACAGGAATTAAAACCCATAGCCACAAAAAATCCGCGGCTATTGGAAAGATTCAAGATCCGTTTTCTCAGGGTCATCGAGGCTTCGAAGAAGAGAGCCACAAATTTGCTATAATCCCAACATTCTGAAGAATGATCAATATCTTCCAACTCCTTATCATATTCAAGGTTAAAAGAATTTTTTTGTATTTTATATAATTTAAAAAATTTAACTATATTATTTATTTTATAATATTTATGTTTTATTTATTTATAAGAATTCTCGAGGACTAAGAGTCGTTTCTTTGTTTTAGGAATAATCGTCTTGCTATACTCCTGATTCCGCTATAGCTGAGGCGTCTAGAGATAAGGATGAGAAAATAGCAATACTGCAGAGGAATATAGAATAGTTCGCCATTTCCATGGTGAATATGCAAGCGGAGTTTCATGAACTCGAGACTCGAGTTTGCAGTCCACCCTCATAATAGGAATTTTTAATAAAAAAAATTTGTTTTAATGTTTTATATAGAATATTTTGAATATTTTATATATTTACATTATTATTTTTGTATTACTTTCTTTTGTATTTATAATTTTATTTAATAATACAATTATTATTAAATAAAAATTTCAATATTTAAATAAATTTTATCAATTAAGTTATATATTACAATCCGTCGGTAATCCGTTGGTTTTACCAGAATATCATTGGTAATAAGTCGTTTTTATAAAAAAAATTTGTTATCCGTCGATTTCAATCCGTCCAGAATCAGTCGGTTAAAAGTTCGTCACCTTTTCGTCGGAATTTGTGTCAGTACATCATCAGTTACTTGTTGTAATATTTTATCATAAGCCCGTCAGTAAAGAGTTGTCGGTTTGTTCTGGAAAAAATTGCTGGTAGGACCTTTGATAATAATTTGTAAGGTTTGGCAATAAGGGTTTTACTCACTGACATAGGACCTTTGATTATAATTTGTAGCTCACATTGCATAGACTAATGGGTTGAAACTCCGTCATCCGGCTGGGTCACTATGTCTTTGGTATCATGCAAATATTCATGATATTTAACAGCATATCAAATTCCTCAGTCGGAAGAAATTCTTTTACAAACCGAACAATGGCATGTTTGATGATAGGCCATGAGTGTTGAAAGAACAAAGCTGTCATGCCATCCGGTCCATGTGCATTTTCCAGATGCATCATAAATAATGCCTCACGAATTTCCACTTATGTTGCTACCTCTGTTAATCTATTGTTCATTTGTGCTGTTATTAACTCCGGCACCTCAAGGAGAAATTCTTCCATTGCTGTTAGATTCGATGATGTAAACAAATCCTCAAAATAATCTCCTACTACTTTTCCACTTCTTCGTCCTTAGTTACCCATACTCATGTGTCATTATGAAGACATATTATCCGATTTCTGGCCCGTCGTTGTTTGGTTAATGCCTTGTAAAACTTTGTGTTCCAATCATCCGATGTATACCATAGATTCCTGCTTTTTTTTTGCCAGTATAATTCTTAATCCACATAAGGTTCCTTTAGTTACAGATAATTTCCAAAACCTCCTCATGTGTCCGGTTATCATCATTTTGGACCTTTTCTAGTTCGATTTTCAAATCATTTATCTTCTCCTTTCCATATAGTAAATTACTTTTCCTCAATTTTGAGATTTCGTGCCGATAGTTGCTTAATTTGGATAAATTATCTTGTTGGCATCTCCCTCCAGTTGATTGCCACCCACAAGTAATTGTATCCATTAATCCATCTTGACCAATCCATCTTTTATCAAATCTAAACTGAGACTTTTTTCGATAAATCTTATATTCAATGGTTGCAACAATAGGTTGATTGTCAGATCCGATCATACCCCGATATTCAACAAAAGATTCCAAGAATATATTGTGCCAATTCTTATTTGCTAGTCCTCTATACACCGAACTATTCCCCCCCCCCCCTCCAAGAGAAGGAATTTCCTGAAAAAGGAAACTCCAGAAGACCGCAAATTCGGATCATGTTGTTGAAGTCCAGAAAGCTGGCTGCACTACGAACTGATGTCATGGCAATTTGTGGAAGTAGACACAAAAATATTTGTGGATATTCGTATCAAATAGAGTGACATATGGCAAGGAATTAAGTTGTGTATACTATAGCTGTGAATTCTTTTGTAGCAGGTTGTGTAGCAAAGGCCACAAATAATTTTGTTGCTATCCGTCTCCATAAGGCCACATAATGCTACACCATTATTTGTGGCTAGAATAGCAACTATTTTTAGAAACCTGTAGATACTTGCTATGAATTAATTTTTGGAAAATACGGAGCGCCATTGCCACGAATTAATTTGTTGCTAGTTGTAGGACCAATAGCTACAAAAACTGTTTCTTGCTAATCTTGGCCAAAAGCCACGAAAATAGTCGCAGATATGTCGTAGCTCTATAGCCATGATAGCACGATTTTCGCAAGCTCATAGCTATAAAAGTGCCTTGTGGCTATCCGCAGAAAATGGTAAAATAGTCAGGAATTAAAACCCATAACCACAATATATCCGCGGATATTGGCAAGATTTATTGTACTGTATACTTATTTCCTACTTTATTTAAATCTTACACTAATTTTCTGTTTAAAATTTGCTTATTATTGTTTGTAGTTTTGAATGATTAAAAGTAGCATCAAAAAAACCATCTTGCGGATGATGCACAGCCTCCTCAAAATTCGAACCCAACTTATTCAGAAAGGCCTCTATCGTAGAAACATACGTGGTTCAATTTTTTATCTTTGTCATTTATTCTTTAACACCCTTACTAACGTAATCATTTTTTTACAGTAGCAAAAATTTATGCCGCTCAACATAAGTTCCACCATTATGCCGCTCAACATTACTTTGAGACTAGCAAGTAGGGAAAGCAACAGTGAATTTGTGATAAGAGAGGTAAGGTCTCAGTCTAAGAAGTATAGGAAGGCTTGATACGACATTGGCAGAAAGCCGAGACGGGATCGCAATCTTCGACCAACTCGAAGAATCCAAAGAGCGAGTCGTGCTCAGCATTGCGATCCACAACTCCGAGACCACAAGCTTTCTATAACGCGAGCACGACCTTGTATGTTTGTAATTTTATATTTTATATTAATAAGTTTAATTTTTAATATATACATATATGTTTCTATATACTGTGGAAGATGGTGTGCCCCAGATCTTATAAAGTTAATGAAAATGACGTACACTAATACATTCAAGATCCGTTTTCTCAGGGACATCGAGGCTTCGAAGAAGAGAGCCACATATTTGCTATAATCCCAACATTCTGAAGAATGATCAATATCTTCCAACTCCTTATCATTTTCAAGGTTAAAATTTTTTTTTTTAATTTATATAATTTAAAAAATTTAACTGTATTATTTATTTTATAATATTTATGTTTTATTTATTTATAAGAAATCTCGAGGAGTAAGAGTCGTTTCTTTGTTTTATAAATAATCTTCTTGCTATACTCCTGATTCCGCTATAGCTAAGGTGTCTAGAGATAAGGATGAGAAAATCGCAATACTGCAGAGGAATATAGAATAATTCGCCATTTCCATGTTGAATATGCAAGCGGAGTTTCATGAACTTAAGACTCGAGTTTGCAGTCCACCCTCATAATAGGAATTTTAATTAAAAAACTGTTTTAATGTTTTATCTAAAATATTTTGAATATTTTATATATTTACATTATTATTTTTGTATTATTTTATTTTGTATTTATAGTTTTATTTAATAATTAAAATTATTATTAAATTAAAATTTCAATATTTAAATAAATTTATCAATTAAATTATACATTACAATCCGTCGGTAATCCGTCGGTTTTACCAGAATATCATCGGTAATCAGTCGTTTTTAAATTTTTGTTATCCGTCGATTTCAATCCGTCCGGAATCAGTCGGTTAAAAGTTCGTCACGTTTTCGTCGGAATTTGTGTCAGTACATCATCAGTTACTTGTTGTAATATTTTATCATAAGCCCGCCAGTAAAGAGTTGTCGGTTTGTTCTGGAAAAATTGCTATTGATAATAATTTGTAAATTAGCAAAAAAATTTGATTTAGTGTAGGGTTTGGCAATAAGGGTTTTAGTCACTGACATAGGACCTTTGATAATAATTTCCAGCTCACATTGCATAGACTAATGGGTCGAAACTCCGTCATCCGGCTGGGTCACTATGTCTTTGGTATCATGCAAATATTCATGATATTTAACCGCATATCAAATTCCTCAGTCGGAAAAATTCTCTTACAAACCGAACAATGGCATATTTGATGATAGGCCATGAGTGTTGAAAGAACAAAGCTGTCATGCCATTCGGTACGTGTGCATTTTCCAGATGCATCATAAATAATGCCTCACGAATTTCTTGCTACCTCTGTTAATCTATTGTTCATTTGTGCTGTTATTAACTCTGGCACCTCAAGGAGAAATTCTTTCATTGCTGTTAGATTCGATGACGTAAACAAATCCTCAAAATAATCCCCTACTACTTTTCCACTTCTTGGTCCTTAGTTACCCATACTCTTGTGTCATTATGAAGACATATTATCCGATTTCTGGCCCGTCGTTGTTTGGTTAATGCCTCATAAAACTTTGTATTCCGATAATCCGATATATACCATAGATTCCTGCTTTTTTTTGCCAGTATAATTCTTAATTCACATAAGGTTTCTTTAGTTACAGATAATTTCCAAAACCTCCTCATGTGTCCGGTTATCATCATTTTGTACCTTTTCTAATTCCTTTTTCAAATCATTTATCTTCTCCTTTCCATATGGTAAATTACTTTTCCTCAATTTTGAGATTTTGTGCCGATAGTTGCTTATTTTGGATACAATATCTTGTTGGCATCTCCCTCCAGGTTATTGCCACCCACAAGTAATTGTATCCATTAATCCATCTTGACCAATCCATCTTTTATCAAATCTAAACTGAGACTTGTTTCGATAAATCTTATATTCAATGGTTGCAACAATAGGTTGATTGTCAGATCCGATCATACCCCGATATTTAACAAAAGATTCCAAGAATAAAGTGTGCTAGTCCTCTATTTAATCGACACTGAACTATTTTTCCCCTCTCCAGCCCCTCCAAGAGAAGGAATTTCCTGAAAAAGGAAACTCCAGAAGACCACAATTTCGGATCATGTTGTTGAAGTCCAGAAAGCTGGCTGCACTACGAACTGATGTCATAGAAATTTGTGGAAGTAGACACAAAAATATTTGTGGATATTCGTATCAAATAGAGTGACATATGGCAAGGAATTAAGTTGTGTATACTATAGCTGTGAATTCTTTTGTAGCAAGTTGTAGCAAAGGCCACAAATAATTTTGTTGCTATCCGTCTCCATAAGGCCACAAAATGCTACACCATTATTTGTTACTAGAATGTCCACTATTTTTAGAAACATGTAGATACTTGCTATGAATTAGTTTTTGGAAAATATGGAGCGCCATTGCCACGAATTAATTTGTTGCTAGTTGTAGGACCAATAGCTACGAAAATTGCTGCTTGCTAATCGTGGCCAAAAGCCACGAAAATAGTCGCAAATATGTCGTAGCTCTATAACCACGATAGCACGATTTTCGCAAGCTCATAGCTATAAAAATTCCTTGTGGCTATCTGAGAAAATGGTAAAATAGTCAGGAATTAAAACCCATAACCACAATGTATCCGCGGATGTTGGCAAGATTTATTGTACTGTATACTTATTTCCTACTTTATTTAAATCTTACAGTAATTTTCTGTTTAAAATTTGCTTATTATTGTTTGTAGTTTTTAATGATTAAAAGTACATTCGTGTTTTAGCTTTTAATTAGGTTTGGCAGCCCTTGTTAAGGCTAAGTTTCATTCTAAACTTTGCTCTAGAGAGATTAGGAGTTTTTGGGCTTGTCTTGTGCTCGAGAGAGACTTGATTTCGAACCCCTATTCTTATTCCTTTGGTTTTATATGATTATTACTTTGATTATGTCTTTTGTTATGATTGCCATGTCTGAGTAGTAACCTAGTTAGATTTAGGGTTTCTCACAAAGTTTTTATGCTTGCTTGATAACTGATTGATTGGATTCACTATCTCTTTGTTCATCACCTAAGTGTTCTTAATACTGAATTCTAGATTGATCACCTAGGGTTTAGATCTGAGATAATTAACAATAGCACGAGAGTGTGAGTTATAATCTGAACCAAAATTAGTGTGAGCAATTTGACTAGACGCAAAGAGATTTGGTTTAGGAAAATGTGAACTGATAGAACCTGTTCTTAATGCTTGTTTAGAACTCTAGGACCACAAAGAGATTTGGATCACTAGGTTGCTAAATATAGAAATAATCTCAGCGAGAGTTGGATTATTTAGCATTGTGTTTCTAGATTTGGATCACTAGGTTGCTGAATCCTGTTAGTTAAGTGTCTAGCATCGCATGATTCCTGAGAACTTCCCTAAGTCTAGCGCCTTCTCTTATTGACCACTTTACTCGCTTACCTTGCTGTCTTATTTACTGCTTTTCACTTCGTTTCGCTTAACTTAATTCGATTACTTATAATCTATCGTGTGACCGAGAGTCTCTGTGGGATTCAATACCTTTTATACTATAATTGCATTAACTGTGCACTTGCAGTAGAATAGGATAATTCTTGACCTATCAAGTTTTTGGCGCCGTTGCCGGGGACTCATTGCGTTCGCCGATAGATTCAGTATTAGAATTTAGACTAAGCATTTTCTTAATTTTCTTGTTTACTTACGTTTTTGTTTCTTTGGTGTTGCAGGAATCGCACTGTGTCGACCGACACCCTATAGGCATCGATCAACACAAGCCGCGACCAGTGATACCGAGAGCTTGAGCACTTAGCAGGTTTCTCTCTATGGAGCCTGTGATTCTGATTCGCGGTGAGGACGACATTTTACGAGACCAAGAGGGTCATATACGCAACACGAAGGGTCATAAACTGGATGGGGAAGGAAACCCCATCATACCAGAGGTTGCCGTGGGCGCGGAACCTACAAAACAGGAGGCTAGTCGCGAGAAGACACTTGCTGACTATAACAGACCAGATCTATTCTATGCTAATCGGTCTGCGATTCCACCACCTCCGTTTTCCAGAGCTGAGTTTAGGCTGAAACCAGAGTACTACGCATTGGTTGGGCAGCATCAGTTCCATGGTTTTTCCATCGAGCATCCTATGGATCACATAGATACATTTGAGGAATTGGCTAGCAGTATTAAGGCTGAAGGAGTCTCATCTGATTATATTTTCTGTAAGCTCTTCCCATTCTCTCTTAGTGGAGAAGCAGCTCACTGGTTGAAAAGCCTACCACCAGGATCTTTGACCACTTGGGATGCAGTCAAGAGTGGGTTCCTTAGACACTTTTATGACGATGTTAGATCCAAGCAGCTTAGACAAGACCTCTTGACATTCGAGCAGGGACCTATAGAGGCCCTAAAAGCAGCTTGGGCGCGTTTCAAGATGTACCAGAGAGATTGTCCACATCATGGTTTCTCTCAGGTTCAGCTGTTGAGCGCATTTTTTCAGAGGTTTGGACTTTTGGTATCAGAAAGCTATGCAAGCAGCAAGTAATGAGAATTTCTATACCAAGACTCCAGAGGAAGCTAAGGAGCTTATTGAGAACTTGATAACTAGCAATAGTATCAAGAATGTTGACAAGGAGAGGCAGAGATCTGGTGGCAGAGATTATAGCTTGCAGATAGTTGATATGAGGGACAAGATGGATTCTGTCCACAACATCCTAGTTAGGAAGAGCCAAATCCGATCTGATGCAGTAGCTGAAGAGTTTGCAGAGGTGAATTATATAGATGGAGCTGATTATCATCGACAAACATATAGAAATCAACAGAGAGAAGCACTGAGATCGAATGATTATGGCTATTCATCTCACCAAGCTTCCCCATCCAATGAGCAGACAAAGATTGAGTCCATGCTTGAGCAGCCACTTCTTGGACAGAATAAGATGACACAAGATCTGAATGGAAAGATGGACTCCATGTATCAAGATCTAAGTGGTAAATTGGAGACTCTGACAAGCAGAGTTGATAATCTGGATGCTAGGATGACGCAAGTTGAAGCCGGTGTACAGACAAAACATGTTAAGGCAGCTTTGGCAGAACAAGAAGCTGAGCAGAATCATGATACTAAGGTTTTGGAGCTGCAAAACCCGAGAGAAATTCGAAATAAAGATATTGGGTCAATCGACACAAATCCGTGTCGGTCGACACCACTTTCGAGTTTTCATGACTGACCGAAATCGACCAAGCTCGACTCGGATCGTGTCAATGTAGATCGACATCACTTTATTGTCGATCGAAATCACTTTAGTGTCGATCGACATCACTTTAGTGTCGATCGACACCATGGGCGTGAGCAGCCAATTTGTCCAGAGAAGCCGAATGTGGTTGAAGAAAAAGTCTACAAACCAAAGATTCCTTTCCCAAGGAGGTGTATGTTGGGAATGTCCTGAAATCTACCGTACTATCTCTAGAAAGTATGATAAGTGTCGAGATCAGACATAAGTCATAAATACTGGGTGATCATGATGACTTGCTAGAGTCCGCTCTTGATCTATAAGTTTAGGACTTATTACCAGTATTGTATGATCCCTAAGGGTCACACACCATAGCTAACGGGAAAGTTAACAAGGAATTAATACGGTAAGATGCAAGACATTTACTGTATTTGTACAGAGAATTGGGCCAGACAAAATACAGGCTTTTGTCTGATTTGTGTCTTGGGCCCAAAATCCTAATAGGCCATTAGTTTAATAACTTGGGCCCATATAAGGAAGAGGAATGGCGCCTAGGGCTTATTTACAACCCCTCTGCGATTTGCCTCAGCCGTCCTCTCTCTATTTTTAGAAACTTTCTAAATCGGAAACATACTATTTTTAGAAGTTTCCTAACATGCCAAAATTAGAAACTTCTAATATTAGAAGCTCTCTAATTTAATGTTTTATTAAAGTTTTCGGTTGGGTCACAAATTATAGGCCCAATTCTTGGCCCAAGACCCCAGAATTCCAATTGGCCCAATAATTTGACATAACCGAGTCGGTTCATTAATTCTGGTCCAAGACCAAATTAACTACTAAATCCAACTGGTTATTTACTAAACCAGACCAGCTCTAAATTATTTGGTCCAACCAAATCAAACTTAGACCAGCCTTCGGTTTAGGTTAAAATTCAATTTTGAATTTAAATCCGGTTTAACCAGAAATTAAATAATACCAATTGTATTAAATAATTTCCAGCAAACCGCGATTTGGGTTAACCGCTTAAACCACCAATTAAATTGGATCGGTTCGGTTAAGTCCAAAATCAGGAAGAAATAGATTGGTCTAACCAATCAATTTTAGCTGATTTTGACCTAACTTGCGGGATAAGGCTAGTGACCATTGAAACGCGATCAGCCCAAGGCTCGATCGGTTCATGCGTCACGGGGTGGGATCGGTTTGATCGTTACAGCATCCGGCAATAACCAATCGGTTTGATCGTTATACCCGGCATGCTTATCGATCGATTTCAATAATCAAATAAGCTAAATCAACAATCCACTTTGACTTTTCAAATTCGATTCATACATTACTTAAGCAAATCGAATGATACTCAATCGTATGATACTCAATACATTAAACAATCACGATCATGACATTCACTAAGGATAAAACCGATTTTGACCTTTTTCCAAATCGTTTCATGACATCATCGAACGCTTACCTTGACCAATTAATTATCAATCGATTCATTAAACATTAACAAATCACACAAAACGCTTTCTCGATCCGTTCTGCCCTTGAGAAGGACAAACTGAACGGATCAAACTTCCTGAACTGGTCCAGGAACCTGAGACTTGTGCTCAGGCAGGAGAAGAAGGCTTATGTCCTTGAAAGAGTTCTCCCCCCTAGACCTGCGAATAATGCCACACAAGCTGTGAAGAATGCTTGGGATACGCATTCTTCAGATGCTAATGACGTGGTTTGCCTAAAGTTGGCGACAATGGCTCCCGAACTGCAGATGCAGTGGGAAGGCCTGACTTGTCCCATGGAACTGATGGCAAACCTGAAAGCGTTGTTTCAGGAGCAGGCTTGTACAGAGAGATTCCAAACTGTTAAGAATCTCTTGGACTGTAAAATGGCTAAGGATGCAGCAGTGAGTCCACATGTTCTGAAAATGATGGGTTATCTCGATCATTTGACAAGACTCGACTGTCCTATAAGCCAAGAGCTTGCTTGTGATATCGTTCTGCAGTCTCTTACTCCTGCATATGACCAGTTCACCTTGAACTATAATATGCATGGGTTGATAAAGACTTTGCCTGAGCTACATGGTATGCTCAAGACTGCAGAACCTAATCTGAAGAAGGCCAAGGAGACGTCTGTACTCATGGTGCAGAAGGGCAAGGGTTTCAAGAAATCCGCTGCAGACAAGGGAAAGGGCAAGGCAGTCCATGACGAAAAGGCCAAGCCCAAGCCCGTGTCTAAAGCTGGGCCTTCTGATATCTGTCACTTTTGTAAAGAGGCAGGGCATTATCGCAGGGACTGTAAGAAATACCAGGAAAGTCTGAAGAAGAAGAAGAAGTCCTTGGAGACTACTACTTCAGGTATTTTTGTTATTGAAGTAAATACTACTACTTCTGATAATACCACTTGGGTATTAGATACTGGATGTGGGGCTCATATTTGTACTAATATGCAGGCGATCAGCAACAGTAGAAGGTTGAAGCAAGGGCAAGTAGAGTTGCGGGTTGGCAATGGAGCGAAGGTTCCAGCACTGGCCGTTGGCACTTACTTGTTGTCTTTACCTTCTGGATTGATTTTAGAACTTGAGAATTGTTATTTTGTACCTGCTATAAGCAGAAATATCATTTCAGTTTCATTATTGGATTTGCAAGGATTTGATTTTTCTATTAAGAATAAATTGTGTTCCTTTAATCTCAATAATATGTTCTATGGCTGTGCCCCTCTATTAATGGGCTGTACATGCTGGATCAATCTGCTCCAGTATATAACATTAATACAAAACGGTTCAAATCTAACGAAGAAAATGAAACGTTTCTCTGGCATTGTCGTTTGGGGCACATTAGTGAGAAACGCGTCAAGAGGCTCCATTCAAATGGACTCTTGGGCTCATTTGACTTTGAGTCTTGTGAGCAATGCGAATCTTGCCTAATGGGCAAAATGACACGGGCCCCTTTTAATAAACCCACAGAAAGGGCCAGTGAACTATTGGGCCTGATACATAATGAGGTGTGTGGCCCAATGTCCACAAATGCTAGAGGAAACTATCAGTACTTCATTACATTCACTGATGATTTCAGTAGATATGGATATGTCTACTTGATGAAACATAAGTCGGAAACCTTTGAGAAGTTCAAAGAATTCCAGAATGAAGTACAGAACCAGCTTGGTAAAAGTATTAAGGCTCTTCGGTCGGACCGAGGAGGAGAATACTTGAGCCAGGAATTCCGTGATCATCTGAGTGAGTGTGGGATCATCTCCCAACTCACACCTCCTGGAACACCTCAGTGGAATGGTGTGTCTGAGAGAAGGAATCGGACTTTGTTAAATATGGTCCGATCCATGATGAGTCACACAGACCTTCCTATATCCCTTTGGGGATATGCTTTGCTGACCGCAACGTTCACACTGAACAGAGTGCCATCAAAAGCAGTAGCAAAGACACCATATGAGTAGACAAGCTTACACCAAAATCTGACAAATGCTACTTCATTGGTTATCCTAGGGATACCAAGGCTTATTACTTCTATCTGCGATCCGAGAACAAGATCTTTGTTGCTCGGGATTGCACTTTTCTTGAGAGGGAATTTCTCTCTAAGAAAGATAGTGGGAGTAAGGTACAACTTGATGAAATTCAAGAAGGACAGGAACCTGTTCAACCTAATGAGGAAGAACAGCAGGATGAATTACATGAAGTTGTAATAGAACCTGAACCTGCAGTACCTGAAGTTCGAAGATCCGGAAGGATCCGTCACGAACCTGATAGATATCAGGGATTCCTCGTGACTAATTGCCATGATCTTTTGATCATTGACGGTGATGAACCCTCTAACTTTGCAGAAGCCATGATGGGCCCTGACTCCTTAAGGTGGCATGAAGCCACTGAATCCGAGATGGACTCCATGTCTGTCAACCGAGTGTTTTCACTGGTTGATTTACCCGCTGGTGCTAAAGCCATCGAGTGTAAAAGGATCTTCAAGAAGAAGATAGACATGGATAGAAATGTCCAGATTTACAAGGCCAGGTTGGTGGCAAAAGGTTTCAAGCAAATTCATGGTATAGACTATGATGAAACCTATTCACCAGTGGCCATGATGAAATCAATTCGGATTCTCCTAGCAACTGCCGCTTATTATGATTATGAGATTTGGCAGATGGATGTGAAAACCGCCTTCCTGAATGGAATCTTGGAGGAGGATGTGTACATGACACAGCCTGACGGTTACATTGATCCTAAGAATGCTGGGAAAGTATGAAAGCTTCACAAATCCATTTATGGATTGAAGCAAGCATCGAGGAGTTGGAATCTTCGTTTTGATGAAGCAATAAAGAACTTTGACTTCATCAGAAACAAGGAAGAACAATGTGTGTATAAGAAAACTAGTGGGAGCAAAGTGGCGTTTCTTATCCTATATGTCGATGACATATTGCTTCTTGGAAATGATATTCCAATGCTGAAGTCTGTTAAAGACTGGCTGGGAAGTTGTTTTTCCATGAAGGACATGGGTGAAGCCGCGTATGTTCTTGGAATCCGAATCTTTAGAGACAGATCTAAAAGGCTGATTGGACTTTGTCAAGATGCTTATATAGACAAAATCCTGCATCGATTCGGAATGGATAAATCCAAGAAAGGATTCACGCCAATGATACATGGTGCTACACTAAGCAAGGATCAGTGTCCAAAAACACCTGATGAGCTTAAGCGCATGAGTAGGATTCCTTATGCTTCGGCTATAGGATCTATCATGTATGCCATGATCTGTACTCGTCCTGATGTTGCTTATGCACTTAGCATGACGAGTAGGTACCAGTCTAATCCAGGTGAGAATCACTGGATTGCCGTAAAGAATATCCTGAAGTATTTGAGGAATACTAAGGATAAGTTCTTGGTTTACGGAGGAAGTGAAGTGCTTGAAATGAGTGGATTCACGGATGCAAGTTTTCAGACAGATAAAGATGATTTCCGGTCACAGTCTGGTTACATCTTCTGTCTGAATGGCGGTGCAGTAAGTTGGAAGAGCTCCAAGCAGAGCACCGTGGCAGATTCCACAACTGAAGCTGAATACATCGCTGCTTCAGAAGCTGCGAAGGAAGGAGTTTGGATAAGGAACTTCTTGATTGAACTCGGTGTATTCCCAAATGCTACTAAGCCACTAGCACTGTATTGTGACAACAATGGTGCAATTGCTCAAGCTAAGGAACCGAGACATCATCAGAAATCCAAACATATTATGAGAAGGTATCACCTGATTCGTGATATAGTGAATAGAGGTGAAGTGATGGTCAGCAGAGTTCCCACTGATGAGAACGTGGCTGACCCGTTGACAAAGCCACTCCCGAGACCTAAGCACGAGTTGCATACTGCTGCTGTAGGAATTAGAGATATTCAAATGTAATCTCTTTTTGAGTGGGAGTTGTGAGGGCTTTATTTTAGTTATTTTGATTGGTTCATGTAAACATTTTTAAATGTTAATGAAATTTTTATTTCTGGATTATTTTTAACTGTGATATAAAATAATCGTTCCAAAATGATTCATGTCATTATATATGGGCCATCGAAGTACATGAGTAGACTTGATCCTGAAACCCCATATTTAACGAAATGACATAAATCATAATGTCCATGGTCGAAGGTTGTTGAAATTGGAACACCAACAACCACTTGAGACTAGAGTGTGTTGAGACTTATGACCAAGTTTCGAGGGATCATAGATGCGCGGCATCAAAGTCGACACATAGGTATATGTAGGGGAGCATATGACCGGACATGGCCCGCTGATGAGAACTCTACAAGATATTAATATATGTGTCATAAGAGGTTCTCATATACGACTATAGAGTATAGTCCTTAGACCTGAGTTCGCATGCATGTGGCTACACATGGATTGATGCACTTTGATCATTGTCTAACGCTGTTTCGTAACTGGGAGCTATAAGGACCTTGGTTGGGTGTATTATGAAGTGTGTAGTTCATAGTGATGGAACAAGATGGGATTTGTCCCTGCCATTTAACGGAGGTAATATCTCTAGGCCAATCGGAGACTTGATAGCTGGTAAGAGAGTGGCCACTCCCAAACGGACTTGCCCAAGTCGTTTGCATTGTCAGTATCAAATCTGGTCCGATGAACATGGTCTGGCTATATAAGGATGACACGTATCTTGTCTTATGCCAGATCGAGATATTGAGACAAAAGGATTAGGGAATGTAGGATTCCAGTACAAGTGGGAGATTGTTGGGAATGTCCTGAAATCTACCGTACTATCTCTAGAAAGTATGATAAGTGTCGAGATCAGACATAAGTCATAAATACTGGGTGATCATGATGACTTGCTAGAGTCCGCTCTTGATCTATAAGTTTAGGACTTATTACCAGTATTGTATGATCTCTAAGGGTCACACACCATAGCTAACGGGAAAGTTAACAAGGAATTAATACGGTAAGATGCAAGGCATTTACTGTATTTGTACAGAGAATTGGGCCAGACAAAATACAGGCTTTTGTCTGATTTGTGTCTTGGGCCCAAAATCCTAATAGGCCATTAGTTTAATAACTTGGGCCCATATAAGGAAGAGGAATGGCGCCTAGGGCTTATTTACAACCCCTCTGCGATTTGCCTCAGCCGTCCTCTCTCTCTCTGATTCATTCCAGCTTGGTCTAGCAGCCTGATCCAGTAGCTTGTAAGCGTGTGGATACCAAGGAGGAGCCGGTAATCATCTGCTCTAAGTGATCTCGATATTACCAATCAATCCGCTGCACTCTAAAAGAGGTAATGATCCTGATCTGTATGATTCAACTGCAAATCACCTAGATCCTAGTTGATTATGTGCTAGGTTGTAACCTGATAATTACACCAATGAACACACATAATCCTACAGTGTAAGCAAGAGATTCAGTTAGAAAAGTACATGAAGATGATGAGAGATAATCTAACTGAAGCCCAATTGATTGATGTTGTTAAGAACATTCCAATGGTGAGGAGATGTGTTACAGACATAATTTCTAGTGACATGACTGAAGACGAAGGTGTCTTGATGGTCTCTGAAGTGTGCGATGTTGTTATCATGGTAGGATTCCTGAGAAACTAAAGGATCCAGGGAGTTTTATGTTAGATTGTTCTATCTACAGAGGCAAGTTTATGAGGTCAATGTGTGATCTTAGCTCAAATGTGAATCTCATGCCACACACTGTGGCTGTGAAATTGGGACAGTTGAACTTCCAGCCCACTAGGATCTCTCTTATCCTAGCTGATCGATCAAAGAGGTATCCAGAAGGATTTCTGGAGAACATCCCTCTCAAAGTTGGAAATTACTTGATTCCAACGGACTTTGTTGTGCTGAAGTATGAGATTGAGCCCGATGATACTCTACTGCTTAGTAGATCCTTTTTAGCCACTGTTGGAGCTGTGATTGATGTGCGACATGGATTGATTGATATCCACCTGGGAGATCAGCCTTTGGAGTTTAAGATGGACATACTGCAGAAATCTACCATTGATGGACAGAGCTTCAGTGTTGAGATAGAACCAGAGATTGAGATTGGAGAGGGGAAGATGGCGGTTCCTGCTGAGCCTGCTCTAACATCTTCAAAGCCTGTACCTGCTCTTAAGCAGAAAGCTCCAAACATCTCACCTGAGCCACTATTTACTCAGCCAAGGTTTGCATTCTCTGACCTTAAGTATGCTAACTCTGATGCTGATTTTGCAGGGAATAAAGTCAGGAAACGAAATGTTCCATCTGACATTGCTGTCATTCCCAAGTTCCTCGGTCAATCTCACGCACACGATGCGTACACGCCACCATGGATGAAGAGAATCTCGCGAAGGCATGCTCTGCCTTCGGCGAAACCACCTGACGTCTGACCATGTGTCACAGTCAAGCTAATGACTTAAAACAAGCGCTGATTGGGAGGCAACCCACTGGTGAGTCTGTACATGTGAGTTTTTAGTCAAATTTTTCGTTTTTGATTTTCTTGAGTCTTTACAGGGAAATCTAGTGACAGGATTGCACTATGTCGATCGACATAGATTATGAGTCGATCGACACAGAGGACAACAGGGTCGATCCAACACTTTGGGTCGATCGATCCACTTTTCATGAAATCGAGGTTTGACCTCGGTTAGACAACTCTGACCGGTTCAAATTTCAAACATCGTGTCGATCGACATGAATAAGTCGGATTGATCGACACAAAGCGTCCCGAGGTAAGTATTACTTTTCTTCTTCGCGACTGTTCTTCATTTCGCCCGAGACCACCATTCGCAAAACCTCTCTCAAATCCGATTTTCTTCGTTTCTCAACCAAATATGACGATTCCAAAGCCTAACCTGACCAAAATTTCACCCTCTACTCATATATCTACTCCATTTGTGTCGAAACCAAGGTATGAGTTCTTAATCTCAATTTTTCAGATTCGGTTCCAAGGGTAAAAGTTCGATTTTGGCTCTCATTTCTTAATCCCGAGATTTAGGTCGTTTGGTAGTGGAATGGTGATGCCCAAGTAGTTTTCATGATTTATTTTGCAAGTTTTTGAAATTTTTTAGTTTTGTGATAGAACTTGCAATTTTGTGCGAAAATAACAGACATAAATCGTGAATGAACTGCTTCTACCGCTCTGTTCGATGCTGATTATGCTGTGGTTGAGGGTTTTGATGAGTTTGTTTTGTTCTGATTTTTGCTTACAGATGCCTCGTAAGAAGAAGAGCCGCACAGACGGGGCGAGTTCATCTGGTTCAGCACCAGCAGCACCAGCAGAGTCACCTCCACCTATGACTCCTCAGTCTCCTCCAGGTTCTCCATAGTTACTTGCTGAGTTTCCGACCCATCCTTGGCCCAGAGGAGAAAAGGAGAAGATACCGACTGAGAAGGTGTGGGATAAGCCAGCCAGGCGGATTGTGCTTAGTACTGATTGTCTACACATGGAGGTGTTGGACACCTGGGATGAGTATGACACTCTGTTGTACAATGGGTGGTGCGATGTTGATATTGAGCCTACGAAGCTGGTAAGCCCTGGTTTCCTGAGGATGACTGGTATGCGAGAGCAGGTTGTGACGTGCTTGAGGAGGATGGGTCTAAGGACGATGCCTTATGTCCGTTATCCTCTGTATCCAGAGATGGTGCGTCAATTCATGGCTACGGTGCGAGTCACATATAGGGACAAGAACGCAAAGAATGCGCAGGAAGGTTATTTATGCTTCATGGTACATGGCAGAAGATACAGAATGCCACTGCGAGACCTCTGCGCTATCTATGGGTTCAAGAAAGGCTACACCGGAGCTACACTCCCCGAAGGCTTTCCTGATCTTGAGCCGTTTTGGGGTAACTTCGGTTCTACACCCTACTTCGCTAGTGATACGAAGATGAAGGATTTACGACATCCGGTCTTGAGATATGTCGTACGCGTCCTGGCTACCACTCTCATGTGCAAGATGGAACAGAACAAAATGAGGATGCAGGAGCTCGTACTACTCCATCCAGCAGTGGGACATCTGTGTTCCCATGAGTATGAGCACGAGGGTCCCTACGAGAGGACCAACCTGGGTGCGGTATTTGCAGAGCATTTGGTCTCGCTACAGGCGAAGGCATTCAGAGGTTATGGGAAAGGCATGACGGAGTCAGTGGGGAGTCTTTTGACACCGATTTTCCAGCATTTCAGGATACCATTACATGATTATAGCCGCGAGCAGTCTTTCGCTGAGATTGATGAGGAACACTTGTTGAGTGCGACCTGGCTGAAGCCAGGTTTGATTTGGTGCTACAGAGATGGCGTGGAGGAGCGCACAGTTGACATACGACATGCACCGTTACCGATAGATACACAGGACGACTTGCGTTTAAGACCTGATCCGACACTTGAGAGGCGGGCACCTGCTGCTCGTTCCCGCAGAGGAGCTTCTTCCTCCCAGGCTGCTGCTATTCCTGTTGCAGACGGGCCTGTTCCTGACCCTGCTGGGGGTCCACATCCACATCCGCATTGGGTTCTTCCACTAGATGCACCTCCACCACTTCCTGGTTATGATGCGGATCCACACATGAAGTTCCTGGCAGACACAGTTTGATCTCTTTGGATTGGTATTGCTAGAGCTTTCGGCTGCACCCGCACCTGTTCTTCTCACGGTCGTAGTCGTCAGAGATCACCCACACCACCGGAGGGACACGACGATGATTCTGATTCTTAGTTCCTCTGTGATCCTAGCATTTCCCTGAGTTTGCTTTTCTTTTCCTTTTCATTTTTCTTGAGTCAGCTTTGCTTTTGTTTGAGTCAGATTGTCATGTTTCTTTTGGGTTGAACTTTGTGAAACTCTTTTATATCCATCTTGTTGCTTTTAACTTGTTTCTGAGTGATCAGACAGTGCTGACATTGAGGAAATTGTGTGACTAAACACACCTTATTCGGATCCTGTTCAAGTCTGTGGCGTTGGAACTGAAAAACGCGCAGCGTGTCGACCGATTCAGTTTTCGTGTCGGTCCACATAAAATTAATACTGTGGCGATCGATCTGGTACACACCAAAACATGGGTCGACCTAAGCTTTGAATCGATCGATTCAAGCTGTGTGTCGGGCGACACCATTCGTGACAGAAGGTAAGAACATATTTTTTCCAGTTTTCACACAATCTTTACCCTTATTTCACTTCCTCTATACTCAGTAACACTGGGGACAGTGTTATTCAAGTGTGGGGGAGGTGGTTACTGACATTGTTTTCTATTTTCTTAGTGTCAGTCTTTTGTTTTTCAAAATTGTTTTATTGAGTCAAAATGTGTATGAAACTATGATTTTTCGAGGAAATTTTTCGCTGAAACAGGAACTAAGTGACCATTGGACAGACTTGCAGATGACTATTAGAAAACCCCATACAGATCAGCTTACCAAGGACACCCATATCTAACCAGGTATTCAAGGATCCATCACTAGTCTCGCACTTAATATTGACTTTAATTTCTCGCTTAGGGGCTTGGTAATCTTTGGGTCGGATTCCTTTGATGTGTTTGACACAGCCTATGATCCTGTTCTAAAGTATGGTTTCTGATTTTACCCTCCCTTGAAAGTAAAAGAAAAAGAAAAGAAAAAAGAGATAAAAACCGAGGATAAGCTAGTAGCTTCGAAGTGGTCACGGGAGTGGTAGAGACCCCTATTACCTCCTGTGTATCCATCGAAAGATCCAAAGTTAAACCCCAATAAAAAGGGAAGAGCACTGATAGAAAAAATAAAATGATACCCAGTGGGGAAAAATCAGTGCTAAGGGAGAAAGGGAAAAGAAAGAAACCAGAAACCGACAGTTTGGTGGTCAGATACTGAATAGGTTGAGTCCATGTGTCCTTTGATTCGATACTCCCTCTGTGAGACTGCACCTAATTATATACAAAGGCTAGTGTGGTGAGCTTTAATATCCTAACTTGATTTTGGAGTTTGCTTGGGACAGTTGCTCAGTGTGGGGAAAGTATATTGTGGTCTTGAGTTCTGTAGGAAATTTTTTAGTGGTTTACTAAGTGAATATGAATGTGAATGTTCCTAGGACGAAATGAGTTTCTGAGTTTTCAAACCTCTTTCTTATGCTTTAGTTCTTTCACTTGCTTGAGGGCAAGCAAAAGCTAAGTGTGGGGGAGTTGATAAATCATGGTTTTTAGGTATTTTGGACCATGATATATGTACATAATCGAGTCTTTTATAGAGTCTTTTGAGTCCTTTCAGGTACTTTGCAGGTTTTAGCACGTTTGGAACTTACTTGGACATTATGGCGCATTCTGGAGCTTTATATAGCATTCATGCGATTACAGAAGAGTTGGTACGATCATCTGGAATTGGTGTCGATCGACACCACTTTGGTGTCAGTCGACACAGTTCGCGAGTCAGAAGATCCTGGCCGATTAATGAAGATTTAAAGAATCTGCAAATTAGCCCAGAAGTTTATCATAATTACAAAAGACCCAAATCGTGTTTTAGCTTTTAATTAGGTTTGGCAGCCACTGTTTAGGCTAAGTTTCGTTCTACACTTTGTTCTAGAGAGATTTGGAGATTTGGGGCTGGGCTTGTGCTCGAGATAGACTTGATTTCGAACCCATGTTCTTATTCCTTTGGTTTTATATGATTATTAATTTAATTATGTCTTTTGTTATGATTGCCATGTCTGAGTAGTAACCTAGTTCGATTTAGGGATTCTCACAAAGGTTTTATGCATGCTTGATAACTGATCGATTGGATTCACTATATGTTTGTTCATCACCTAAGTGTGCTTAATACTGAATTCTAGATTGATCACCTAGGGTTTAGATCTGAACCAAACTTAGTGTGAGCAATTTGACTAGACGCAAAGAGATTTGGTTTAGGAAAATTGTGAATTGATAGAACATGTTCTTAATGCTTGTTTAGAACTCTAGGATCACAAAGAGATTTGGATCACTAGGTTTCTAAATATAGAAATAATCTCAGCGAGAGTTGGATTATTTAGCATTCTGTTTCTAGTTCTTGAACTATGCTTAATCTGAATCATGTTAGTTAAGTGTCTAGCATCGCATGATTCCTGAGAACTTCCCTAAGTCTAGCGCCTTCTCTTATTGATCACTTTACTCGCTTACCTTGCTGCCTTATTTACTGCTTTTCACTTCGTTTCGCTTAGCTTAATTTGATTACTTATAATCTATCGTGTGACCAAGAGTCTCTGTGGGATTCGATACCTTTAATACTATAATTGCATTAATTGTGCACTTGCAGTAGAATAGGGATAATTCTTGACCTATCAGTTATCCGTCTCCATAAGGCCACAAAATGCTACACCATTATTTGTGGCTAGAATAGCAACTATTTTTAGAATCCTGTAGGTACTTGCTATGAATTAATTTTTGGAAAATACGGAGCGCCATTGCCACGAATTAATTTGTTGCTAGTTGTAGGACCAATAGCTACGAAAACTGTTTCTTGCTAATCGTGGCCAAAAGCCACGAAAATAGTCGCAGATATGTTGTAGCTCTATAGCCACGATAGCACGATTTACGCAATCTCATAGTTGCAAAAATGCATTGTGGCTCCGCAGAAAATGGTAAAATAGTTAGGAATTAAAATCCATAGCCACAAAAAAATCCGCGGCTATTGGCAAGATTTATTGTAGTGTATACTTATTTCCTACTTTATTTAAATCTCTTACACTAATTTTCTGTTTAAAATTTGGTTATTATTGTTTGTAGGTTTAAATGATTAAAAGTAACATCAACAAAACTATCTTGCGGATGATGCACTGCCTCCTCAAAATTCGCACCCAACTTATTCAGAAATGCATCTATCGGAGAAACATACGTGGTTCAATTTTTTATCTTCGTCATTTTTTAGCACCATTACTAACATAATCATTTTTTTACAATAGCAAAACTTTACGTGGGATAATCGTTTCTTTGTTTTAGGAATAATCGTCTTGCTTTACTCTTGATTCCGCTATAGCTGAGGCGTCTAGAGATAAGGATGTGAAAATCGCAATACTGCAGAGGAATAAGAATAATTCACCATTTCCATGGTGAATATGCAAGCGGATTTTCATGAACTTAAGACTCGAGTTTGCAGTCCACCCTCATAATAGGAATTTTTAATAAAAAAAACTGTTTTAGTGTTTTATCTAAAATATTTTGAATATTTTATATATTTACATTATTATTTTTGTATTACTTTCTTTTGTATTTATAATTTTATTTAATAAAACAATTATTATTAAATTAAAATTTCAATATTTAATTAATTTTTATCAACTAAGTTATACATTACAATCCGTCGGTAATCCGTTGGTTTTACCTGAATATCATCGGTAATCAATCGTTTTTTATAATTTCAATCAGTCCGGAATCAGTCGGTTAAAAGTTCGTCACCTTTTCGTCGGAATTTGTGTCAGTACATCATCAGTAACTTGTTGTAATATTTTATCATAAGCCCATCACTAAAGAGTTGTCGGTTTGTTCCGGAAAAATTGCTGGTAGGACCTTTGATAATAATCTGTAAATTAGCAAACAAATTTGATTTGGTGTAAGGTTTGGCAATAAGGGTTTTAGTCACTGACATAGGACCTTTGATAATAATTTGTAGCTCACATTGCATAGACTAATGGGTCGAAACTCCGTCATCCGGCTGGGTCGCTATGTCTTTGGTATCATGCAAATATTCGTGATATTTAACCGCATATCAAATTCTTCAGTCGGAAGAAATTCTTTTACAAACCGAACAATGTCATGGTCGATGATAGGCCATGAGTGTTGAAAGAACAAAGCTGTCATGCCATCCGGTCCTCCTGCATTTTCCAGATGCATCATAAATAATGCCTCACGAATTTCCACTTATGTTGCTACCTCTGGTAATCTATTGTTCATTTGTGCTGTTATTAACTCCGACACCTCAAGGAGAAATTATTCCATTGCTGTTTGATTCGATGATGTAAACAAATCCTCAAAATAACCCACTACTACCTTTCCACTTCTTCGTCCTTAGTTACCCATACTCCTGAGTCATTATGAAGACATATTATCCGATTTCTGGCCCGTCGTTGTTTGGTTAATGCCTGGTAAAACTTTGTGTTCCGATCATCCGATTTATACCATAGATTCCAGCTTTTTTTTGCCGGTATAATTCGTAATCCACATAAGCTTCCTTTAGTTATGGATAATTTCCAAAAACCTCCTCATGTGTCCGGTTATCATCATTTTGGACCTTTTCTAATTCCTTTTTCAAATCTTTTATCTTCTCATTTCCGTATGGTAAATTACTTTTCCTCCATTTTGAGATTTTGTGCCGATAGTTGCCTATTTTGGATACAATATCTTGTTGGCATCTCCCTCCAATTATTGCCACCGACAAGTAATTGTATCCATTAATCCATCTTAACCAATCCATCTTTTATCAAATCTAAACTGAGACTTGTTTCGATAAATCTAATATTCAATGGTTGCAACAATAGGATGATGTTCAAAATAGAGTGATATATGGCAAGGAATTAAGTTGTGTATACTTTATCTGTGAATTCTTTTGTAGCAAGTTATGGCAAAGGCCACAAATAATTATGTTGTTATTGATAACAAGGATTTTGCAATCCTTTGAGGTATCAATTCCTCAAGCTTATCGAAGTAGCTTTGAGGTATCGAACCTATTCTGGGACGGATAAAACCAATAAGCAGATACTAATCCTTCAGAGTCAAATCAGAAAATTTCAGTTTTTAATTCCTAACAATCCTAATAAAGCAAATCAGATCGAAGCAAACAAAAATAAGTAAACAAACGATTCAATAAATGGCAAGAATAAGGCCCAAGGGTAAAGGTCAACGGATAGGCGACTCGGGATGATCAAGGAATCCTAATTCAAACTTCAAACAAGCTAATCTCTTAGCAAGGAACACACAAAGCAAATCGGTTTAATCTCTTAATACCAATTCTTCATTTAATCTTAAATCAAGAACAAATCATCATTTGTGAATCAAAATCAAACGAGCATTCAAACGAGTTCCATTTAGCAACCAATCACTCTAGACATACATTTTCATGCGCTAGAATATGAAAGTCCTAACAAAGCTAAATACTGGAATTTCATCGAACAGGTTGTGAACAAGAAATTCTAAACATCCTAATCAATGTGATCAAGATTAACTAGGCATTAAGCGCACTTTGCTAGATGAGATTTTGATAATTAACTACTAGAATTCTATTGATCACCCCAAATCAACCTAATCCTACCCAACCCACAAGCCTATGGAGAACTACTCACTAATCATAGCTAGATCAACAAAACTCATGGAAATAGAGTTGATCATGGTAAATTAGTGAGAGATTGAAAGATTTGTTGATGGAATAACAAGAGAAGTCTAGATTGGTCAAAGGAATCCAATATGTTCTTACAAGAGAGTTTAGAACATCAAAAACTGCTTAAGAAACAAAATAAAATAGGTTTTTGGCTTAAATAGTCTAAAAGGTGCGAGCCGGGTCAACCCGGAACAAACCGGGTGTTTACCCGGATCCAAGTGAAAATCTGGGGTCGATATCGGTCAGGTGGACCGATATGCGGACCGATATTGAGTCTCGGATTATTTCTGGGTTCGAGCGTATCGGTCCACCTGACCGATATGTGAACCGATATGAACCCTCGAAAATTAATCCGAGAGTCCATATCGGTCGGGTGGACCGATATGGTGGCCGATACTGTTCTCCGAAACTTTGACGAGGGACTGTATCGGCCCGCCTGGCCGATACTCAGACCGATATGGTCCTTCGTTGGCTCTTCCTTGGTCTTCTGAGCTCAAGACTCCACTTCCAAGCTCACCAATGCTCCTAGATGCCTCCATTCACCTGCAAAACACAAGAAACACTCCAAATGCAAGCCTAGAATGCCTAATCCTAGTCCTAAACAACTCTAGACTCTAGATGTGACAATGACTCGGCAAAATGGTAAGAATGATGGAGAAAAGAGGTCAAAACAAGAACTATATACAAGCCTAAATGCATGAAAATGTATGAATATCAATTCCCTCAAACTTGAATCTTGCTTGTCCACAAGCAAGCATAAGTCAATCACATCAGGTTAGGGAAAAGGTTTGAAAGCGGGGGCTCAAAACCAAAAGACTCACAACAAGGTACAAGACCTTTCAAAGAAGTTACAAGTTGCTCTAATCATTAACTATCCATGTACTTCCACATTACCGTTCCCTCAATCCCTACTCCAACTCCCGAAATCCTATAGAACACAAGCAATCATCAACTCAATTCCTTACATTCATTTAGAAGTTAAGTGCGATCTCACAAAGGGGCAATCAATCAATCCCAATTGGCTAGGTTCAAGAGAGGCAATTTGAGGTGGCTAAGTAGTTTTTTTGGTGGTGGTTAACTCTCAAGAATAGGAGCAAATGGCATTACACAAAATCCATCTAAGAAAGGGAACAATTCATGCATACAAAGTTCTTTTCTCATTGTTCTACCCAATTCCTAGAAGATTCCTCTATAATCCCATAATGAAAGACAAACACTCACCAAAAACCTCCAATTCAATCACCCAAAACTCTCACCCCTTTTTGCTCTTTTCTCTCTTTTCTTTGTCACTAGGAAGCTCTTATTTGATTCTTCTCTCTTTTTTTTTTTATCATGAGCAAACACCTTTTTCATTACTTAGTCTCTTTTCAGACTTGATCTTTCTTTCTTTTCTTTTGCACAATGCTCTCTTCTTGATTTAACTCCTAGTGACTTTCTTTTTCTCATTGAACACTTTACAACTCTTTTCATTGATCCTTTCATTCCCAAGATAGCTCTCATCTCTCCCCCAAACTTGTTTCCCATCCTAATGCTAGACTCCTTTGGCAAATAGAGCCAGCTAAAAATGAGAAAAGACCATTGTCGTTCCCGATACTCTCAAGTTTTTGCACATGCCAAAAGCTATCAAGAACAGGCCTCACTCACAAATCAATTTGGCTTCAAGGAAAAGTTTAGGGTCTTTGGGTAAGGGAAGCCATGATCATAAGATCAATGGTTGCCCGAGCTAATCAAAAGAGTGGTAAAAGGGAAAACATAGCTCGGGCAAGGATCATGGGATTGTATTTCAAGCCCCTAAGCAAGATATTTCGAAAATCAAATTAAGTCCAATAACAATGAATCGAGTTTAATTCATGCAAGCTTCACAAGGATAGGGAATTTCAGAATCTCAAAGTCAAGCAATGGGTTTTCCTTTGTTTTTGAAAATTGATTAAAGCAACAAGCAACTTAATTGGTGAACCTCTTCAAGGCAAAATCATCATCGTCCCCAATGCATGAATCCTAAACTACTAACTAGACTCGATCCTACATGCTTCTTTTTGTGAAAATTTTCGAAATTTTTTAAAATTTTTTTGGTTTTTCTATGCCTTAGATGATGCATGAGACTCAAGATTAGTAAGTAGTCTCTCCCCCAAACTTAAATCACACGGTCCCTTGTGTGATCTAAGTGAGGAAGAAAGACCGAAAACAAACAAGAAGCAAACAAAGAAGGAAAAATAACTATGTACAAAGGTGGAGTGTAACCTGGCTAGTAGTGGAGAAATGGTGGTGATGAATCCCCCATGGAGTAAGTTGGATTGGAGGAGGAGCAGGTAGGTGTCTTCATGGCTCTCCTCTTCTTCCTCCGGTCCTCGCGGGTAGAGTGGCGGTGAGGATTCTCATAATAGGAGTCATGGGCCATGCGTGCAGATCCTGATGTCTCGTGTCCAGCAACCGAGTATCTGCCCTGCTCCAATTCAGCCTGCTCAACCAGAACATCGGCCTCAGCTATCACCTCCTCGGTAGCTGCCTGAATCTCCTCATCTGCACCAGCCTGAGCCTCTCGGGATGTGGAAGCCTGTCCTGCAGCGCCACTCTTGTCCTTCTCCCCGACAATCATCTTAAGCACTTTGGTCACCTTCTTCAAACAAGAGGCCATCTTCTTAATGTTCCTACCGTGCCATTTGCTCTGCTTCTGGAGGCTCCGGTTCTGGTCCCTCAATTCCCTGATCGTCCTGTTCTCGATAGGATCATCTAGAGGCTCAATAAGGGTACCCTGTGCAGCCCATACACCCCAGCAGGTGCGTCGGAAGTATCATGCTCTGCTGCAGCTGCTCTCTGTGATCCGTGAGGTCCAAACACATGCTCCACTCCCGGTAAAAATCTGATATTAGCTCTGTTGGCAAAACTTGTAACGTCGGGGTTTGGGAGGAGGTACCCTTCTTCATGGGAAGTACCTGAGCACATCCGATAGAGATGGCGCTCTGGAGGCGGCCTGGATGCAAGGTAGTGAGTTCGGGTAAGGTATTGGATATCCATCCATGCAACAGGTGTGGTTTCCCCAAATGTCTTCTCGTTCAGGCTTCCTTCCAGTTTTATCTTCTTTTTCACAAGCAACGGTGTGATCAGACCAGCCATGCTGAACTTCGGGTTAGAGTCCCTTACTGACATAGCCCACTCTCTGTGGACAACAAACTGCTCTATCAGAATGGAAGTGTAGCTCGGGAGGCGCTCAACCGGTAGTATGGGCTGACCGTTGGGATAAGTGAGCAGGAGTGGCTGCAGCCCAATGTACAACATCTTCATTTCCTGCTCGTGGACTTGGTTGGCCTCCTTCCTAGCAAAGAACGTGTGTGCCAATGCCTTGTGCACATATCTAATAGCCGGATGTCTGATCCTTGCAGCTTTCATACCCCCCAGCTTAAAGGGCCCATCAGCTATCATCCGCCAAACACCCTCGAGGTCGTCTTTATCAATAGGGATAAAAGTCCCCAGCTGAGCACCATTCTCTGGAAAGTCAAAGACAGCAGCTATGTCCTCATATGTCATGCTAAACTTCTTCCTGCCCATTTGGAAATCAATCTTTCCCTTACTCACTTCCCCTGTTAAAGCTGCTCTTCTCATATTGACCGTTGCCTGCATGGTTGAGAGGAACTGACATGCCGAGCTCTGATAGGAGTCACTGGCAAGGTTGAAGAACTCCTTAAGACCCATGTTCTCTACAATCTCGTTGTAGTCATCCAGCAGCCCAAGTGCAGTAAGTGTCGGGGTGTGAGGGTATCGGGTTGACAAGAACGGTATCCCCTCCAGCTTGTCACATATCTCAGAAGCGGTGAACTTTTGTGGGTTCTCAATTACTTTCCCTGGAGCCTCGGGTGCCTCTTCCTCAACTGCTACCCCTTTTCCTCTCGATGAGGTTCCCACATCTTCAACCGGCTTTTGTGCTTTTGGTTTCGGGTTGGCACGCTTTCTCGTCATTGTCCTACAAAAGACAACTCATAAAGTGAATCAGCACAGATCGCAATCCAACCACACAATGAATAATAGCTTGAGACATCCATGATCAACAATTGTGGGAGCTTAACAATTGCATACTTTTTCAGTTTCAATGGAGCAAGCAAGCCTAAGCATCTTAACCAAACTCAATTCTAGCTCAGCATAAGCACAATGTACAAGCAAATCAATCACTTTCTTGAGCAATTCACAACCTCATCAACCAAAGGTCCTTAATACACATTTTTGAAACTTTTGTGAAACAAAACTCATCCAAATCAAGTAGTATCACAAAATTAAGCCCTTATCAATCCAATGCATCATTAGAAACCATCCAATTAGAAAACCCCCAATATTTTCGGATTCTAAATTTCTCAAGAACCCTAATTCACCTAAAGTCAAATTCATTCATTCCTAGGGCGAAATTGAGTTGGGTAATCATCTAGGAACAGCCTAGCAAAGGTTTTTAACAAGCATCATCAACCAACAACCACAAATTCGAGTTCTAGAAGAAATCGAAAATCCTCTTGCATGAACCATGAACTCGGATTTGGAGAGCTTTACCTTGTTTGGAGGATGAGAGGATGAGAGAACAAGGGGATAACAAGATAGTGCTCGAGAAATCGGAAACACAGAGCCTTGAATCACGAAAATCCGTTGAGAATTGATAGAGATTGAAGAGTTTGAAGTGCTTTGAAAATCTCTTAGTGAAATCGCAAGAGTGAGTGAAAAGAGAGAGAGAGTCGCGACTTGGAGAAGAAAGCAAGGGGAAAATCGGTTCAAACCGGTTCATTAAATCGATTTTGGGTTAAAATCCGGTCAGAAACGGTTTGAAATCGGTTTAGGGTCGGATTGACTTACCTGGGCGAAGGGCGTATCGGTCTGGCCAACCGATACGCCGACCGATATTGACTCTCGGATTTAATTTTTGCATCCCGTATCGGTCTGGCCAACCGATACGGTGACCGATATCGATCGTTCTGGGTAATCCGTATCGGTCTGGCCAACCGATACGGTGACCGATATGAAGCCTCGGATTATTTTTACCAGCACCGTATCGGCTTGGCCAACCGATACGGAACCCGATATTGGCTCCTGCACCATTTTTCTTCATTTCCGCGGTCTTTGCTCAACTCCAACAGATATACAACCTCGTCCTTAAGCCAAAACCTGACAAAACTCAAAGCAAAACATCAAAAATAACAAGCAAAAGACGTATGTACAAGGATAAACATGGGAATGTCTCCCAAGTGCGCTTTTATTTAAAGTCGTTAAGCTCGACTTGCAAACCGTGATCTCAGGCTGAGGGAGGGCTAGAGAGTGGAATGGAAGTCCCCTCATCTATTACTTCTGAGACGGAGTAATGCTTGAGTCTTTGGCCATTGACCGTGAACTCTTCATTAGATTTTCCAAAAAGTACCACTGCTCCATATGGTCTCACCTCCTTCACTCTAAACGGTCCCGACCATCTAGACTTGAGCTTTCCGGGAAAAAGTTTCAACCGGGAGTTAAAGAGCAACACAAGATCTCCTTCCTTGAACTCTTTCTTCTGAATCAGCTTGTCATGGAAAAGCTTGGTCCTCTCCTTATAGATCTTCGAGCTCTCAAAAGCCTCAAGCCGTATCTCGTCAAGTTCATTCAGCTGAATCAACCTCCTCTCAGTTGCGGTCTTGATGTCAAAGTTCAGCAACTTGACAGCCCACATGGCCTTATATTCCACCTCCACCGGTAAGTGACATGACTTACCATACAGCATGGTGAATGGTGTAGTGCCCAAAGGAGTCTTGAAAGCAGTCCTATACGCCCATAGTGCGTCATCAAGTTTCTTAGCCCAATCTTTCCTCGAAGCTCCAACAGTCTTCTCTAGAATAGCCTTGATCTGCCTATTGGACACTTCAACTTGGCCACTTGTCTGAGGATGATATGGTGTTGCAACCTTATGCTTCACCCCATACTTCTTCAAAAGGCTCTCAAATAGCTTGTTGATGAAATGTGAGCCTCCATCACTGATCACAATCCTCGGGATTCCAAATCTTGGGAAGATAATGCTCTTGAACAGCTTTATTACTACCTTGGCGTCATTAGTTGGACTCGCCACTGCTTCTACCCACTTGGAAACATAATCCACAGCTACTAAGATGTAGCTATTCCCGTAAGAAGATGGAAAGGGTCCCATGAAATCAATGCCCCACACATCAAACACTTCAACTTCAAGGATGGGGTTTTGAGGCATCTCGTTTCTTCTACTGATATTCCCCTTTCTCTGACAAGGATCACACTTAGTAATGAACTCTTGGGCATCCTTGAACATTGTAGGCCACCAAAACCCAGCTTGTAGAGCCTTCTGAACCGTCTTGAAGGTGGCAAAGTGACCACCATAATCTGACCCATGACAATGTAGTAGAATGCCTCCCACTTCTTCATCAGCTATGCACCTTCTATAGAGCTGATCCTTGCACAAAGTGTAGAGGTAAGGCTCATCCCAATAGTACCTGTTAACATCTCTAAAGAACTTCTTCCTTTGGTAGCTATCGAGGCTCGGTGGTTCTTTCCCAACAGCTAGGAAATTGACTATATCAACATACCACGGTTCCTTGTCTTCAATAGAGTTCACTTCCTCGATCTTCATTCTTGTATCATGAGCATCCTTAACAAGCCTTGCAAGCCATTAGCTGCTCCTCAGGGAGAGAGTAGTCTAGAGGAACAGCATCCTCAATTCTCAGTCTTGACAAGTGATCTGCTACCCCATTCTCAATGCCCTTCTTGTCCTTTATTTCCAAATCAAACTCTTGCAGCAACAGTATCCACCTCAGAAGCCTTGGCTGTGGCATCCTTCTTGGCAAGTAGATACCTCAACGCAGCATGATCCGTGTACACCACAACTTTAGATCCAACCAAGTACGACCTGAACTTCTCGAAGGCAAACACCACAGCAAGAAGCTATTTCTCAGTTGTTGCATACCTCACTTGAGCATCGTCCAATGTCCTGCTAGCATAGTATATGACATGAAGTTTCTTTTCTTTCCTCTGCCCAAGGACTGCTCCCACTGCGTAGTCGCTTGTATCACACATGATCTCAAAAGGCAACTCCCAGTCGGGAGCTTGGACTATCGAGGCGCTAATCAAGGCCTCCTTGATCATGTGGAACGCTGCCAAACACTCATCATCAAACACAAAATCTGTCTCCTTACACAGCAGACGTGTAAGTGGCCTAGCGATCTTGGAGAAGTCCTTAATAAACCGCCGGTAGAACCCTGCATGACCCAAAAAGCTTCGAATCCCCTTCACTGAGTTTGGTGGCTGAAGACTTGTCATCACCTCTATCTTAGCCTTATCCACTTCGATACCATTCTCTGAGATCTTGTGACCCAATACTATCCCTTCTGTTACCATGAAGTGGCACTTCTCCCAATTCAGCACGAGGTTCGTTTCTTCACATCTCCTTAAGACCCTGCACAAGTTCAGCAAACAGGAGGAGAAAGAAGAACCATACACAGAAAAATCATCCATGAAAACTTCCACAATATCCTCAATAAGATCTGAGAAAATAGACATCATGCACCGCTGAAAGGTAGCCGGTGCATTGCACAAGCCAAATGGCATCCTTCGATAGGCAAAGGTACCATAAGGACAAGTGAATGTCGTTTTCTCCTGATCATTAGGATGTATCGGAATCTGAAAGAACCCACTATATCCATCAAGAAAACAATAGAAAGGATGATTAGCAAGGCGTTCTAGCATTTGATCAATGAACGGTAATGGAAAATGATCCTTCCTAGACGCGGCATTTAGCTTTCTATAGTCAATACACATCCTATGCCCAGTGATAGTTCTACTAGGAATCAATTCATTGTTGTCATTTTTAACCACAGTAATCCCCCCTTTCTTTGGAACACAATGCACGGGTGAAACCCAGGTGCTGTCCGAGATAGGGTAGATTATCCCTGCATCAAGCAACTTTAGAATCTCTTTCTTGACTACTTCTTTAAGGTTAGGATTCAATCTCCTTTGGTGCTCAATAGAAGACATGGATTCATTTTCAAGGTGGATCCTATGAGTACACAAGCTAGGCGACAATCCTTTTATATCATCAAGTGAATATCCTATTGCCTTTCTAAACTTTTTCAATTCAGTGGTCAAAGCAATCAATTCATCATCATTCAGCAACTCATTCACAATGACAGGATAGGTAGAGTTTGGGCCAAGAAACGCATACAGAAGCCCCCGCGTAAGGGGCTTTAACTCAACCTTTGGCGCCTTAAGCTCGCTCCAATCGTCAGCTACAAGCTGCTCCTTGCACAGCTCCACTCCTTTGGCGCCATCGGTACCCATGTCTACAGCAAACACCTCCAGCTCCTCACACACTGAATCTGATCCCAGCTCAATGAACTCAACCTCTTCTAACAAAGGCTTGTGTGAATCAAGCGCTCTCATGTAAGCCCAGCTCTCCTCTTGAAGATATCCATACTCCCCACATTCCTTGGTCAAGGTGACCTCTAGAGGATCCTCCATGTTCAACTCTTCAAGGAGTTCATCAGCTAGCTCATCCATAGTCTCAATGTAAAATATTTGACCTTGAATGGTTGGCTTCTTCATCACCTTGTTGATGTCAAATTTGAGCACTATGTCTTTCCCAAGGTTGAGGTCTATCTTCCCTTTCCTGACATCTATAATCGCACCAGCTGTGGCAAGGAAAGGTCTTCCAAGAATTAGAGGATCTTTTGGTTCTTCATCCATCTCCAGCACAATAAAATCTCTTGGCACTTCAAATCCTCCTACTTTCACCGGAAGATCTTCTAGGAGATCAATTGGATATCTCACTGATCTATCTGCAAGAACCAAGGATATCCTACATGCCTTGTAGGTAGAGAAACCCAGCCTCTTGGCTACTGAGAAGGGCATCAAACTTGCGCTCGCTCCCAGATCACACAAACAACCCTCAAACCGATATGGACCAATAGCACATGGAAGAGTAAAAATGCCAGGATCTTCAAGTTTCTTTGGGACAATATCCCTTTGGATGATTGCACTACACTCATGAGACAACACAACCATCCCTTGAACTTCCTTGGTTCTTTCCTTGATTGCATCCTTGAGAAACTTGCTACACTGAGGAACTAGCAAGAAGGCATCAATCAAAGGCATGGTCAGCTCAACATTCTTCATCTACTTGTCAAAAAGAGCTTTGTACTTCTCTAGAAGCTTCTTCTTGAATCTGCCCGGAAATGGTAGCTTGGGCTCATAGGGTGGTGGCACAAACACCACATCCTTCTTCTTGAGTGTATCATTCACTACTTCTTCAGCTACAGCCTTTCCTTTCCTCTTAGCCATGTCACTATCACTCTCTATGTTTAGAGCAGAATTTTCAAAATTCTCCTCCCCTTCTTGAACTTCAATGTCCTCATTGAGTGAAGATGTCAGCTTGGGCTTGGGCACTTGACTTTGTTGCAACTCTTTACCACTTCTCAGGGTGATAGCGCTGATATAATCCTTTGGGTTGTGCTCAGATTTTCCGGGTAAAGTACCTTGAGTGCGGGACGTAGAGGCATTCTTATTTTCCATGTTTGTGACCCTTGATGTCAAACTCTGTAGCTCATTCTTGAGGTCCCGTACTTCCATAGCTCCTGAGGCTTGTCCTTGAAGGAGTTGCTGCATCATGCTTTTCAGCTCATTGTCAACTCCCGAGTTAGAAGAAGTTTGTTGTTGTTGTTGACCAAAACCGGGTGGGTATTGTTGCTTGGGAGCATAGCCTTGTTGACCTTGAAACTGAGGCTTGTTTCCAAAACCTTGTTGGTTGTTGTAATTGACATATGGCTTTTGCTGTTGAGGTTGTTGAAAGCCTTGTTGACCTTGTGGCTGAGCTTGTCCTTGAGATGGAGCTTGAGGATAAACTTGATCTTGAGGATTGGCTACATTGGTGCTGCGGTATGAGAAGTTTGGGTGGTTTCTATAGTTTTGGTTGAAGCCCTTGTTGAAACCACCCTGGCCAGCAATGAAGTTAATCTCCTCTTGAGTTAAATCTTCATCATCATCATAAAATTGTGGTTTAGAATCCTCCTGGTGTCCCACAAAGCTGATGTTCTTTTGGCCAATGGAGATCATCTTGTCCAACTTTTCATTCAAAGCCTTTATCTCTTTCTCATACTTCTAATCTGAAGCTGATGATCCTCTATTAGTCCTCTCATAATCCTCATTGTAGTTGCCATCACTTTGCGCGAGATTTTCAATCAGCTCCATAGCTGCATCTACTCCCTTGCCTAGGAAGTGTCCATTGCTGCATGAATCAAGCATTGCCCTCATTCTAGGAAGCACTCCGCGGTACAGGTTGCTGAGTAGTGTTTCCTTGGTGAAACAATGGTGTGGGCACTGAGTGGTGAGCTTATTGAACCTCTCCCAAGCTTCAGCGAAGCTCTCGTTGTTGCGCTGCACAAACCCGGATAGCTCACTGCGAAAACGGGCAGTCCTAGTAGGTGAGAAGAACTTCTTCAGGAAAGCTTTCTTCAGGTCTCCCCAAGTAGTGATGGATCCTGGAGGGATAGTGCTTTCCAAATCCTTGGCTCTGTCCGCCAAAGAGAAAACGAACAGGCGCATTTTTAACCCATCATCAGTCACACCATTCAACCTCGTAGTGGCACAAATCTTGTCAAAGGTGTCCAAGTGCTGTAGCGGGTCCTCAGATGCTAACCCATGGAACTGATTGTTCTGCACCATGTTCATCACCATAGCGCGGATCTCAAAATTATTATTGTTCACCGCTGGTGGAATGATTCCTCGCCGGTTAGCATTTGTGTCAGGTGTATCTCCATCACCAATAGCTCTAACCGGCTGCTGTTGCTGCTGTTGCTGCTGCTGTTGCTGCTGCTCATCCTCGTGGTTATCCATAACTGTTGGCTCAACACTTTCAACTGAAACAGCTCGTTCTTGTGCTCGTCGTTCCCTTGCTAGTCTCCTCTCGTGTGCTTTGATGTCGTAAACTCTTGCAACTAAGTTTGTAGTCCCTTTGCTGCGCAAGTTCATACACCTAGCATCAATAAGAAAGAAAGTAGCAAATTAGTAACAATAACTTGAACTAAAAAGGAATAGAAAACGAATTGATATATCCAGAATCCCAAAATGGCAACGGCGCCAAATTGATAACAAGGATTTTGCAATCCTTTGAGGTATCAATTCCTCAAGCTTATCGAAGTAGCTTTGAGGTATCGAACCTATTCTGGGACGGATAAAACCAATAAGCAGATACTAATCCTTCAGAGTCAAATCAGACAATTTCAGTTTTTAATTCCTAACAATCCTAATAAAGCAAATCAGATCGAAGCAAACAAAAATAAGTAAACAAACGATTCAATCAATGGCAAGAATAAGGCCCAAGGGTAAAGGTCAACGGATAGGCGACTCGGGATGATCAAGGAATCCTAATTCAAACTTCAAACAAGCTAATCTCATAGCAAGGAACACACAAAGCAAATCGGTTTAATCTCTTAATACCAATTCTTCATTTAATCTTAACTCAAGAACAAATCATCATTTGTGAATCAAAATCAAACGAGCATTCAAACGAGTTCCATTTAGCAACCAATCACTCTAGACATACATTTTCATGCGCTAGAATATGAAAGTCCTAACAAAGCTAAATACTGGAATTTCATCGAACAGGTTGTGAACAAGAAATTCTAAACATCCTAATCAATGTGATCAAGATTAACTAGGCATTAAGCGCACTTTGCTAGATAAGATTTTGATAATTAACTACTAGAATTCTATTGATCACCCCAAATCAACCTAATCCTACCCAACCCACAAGCCTATGGAGAACTACTCACTAATCATAGCTAGATCAACAAAACTCATGGAAATAGAGTTGATCATGGTAAATTAGTGAGAGATTGAAAGATTTGTTGATGGAATAACAAGAGAAGTCTAGATTGGTCAAAGGAATCCAATATGTTCTTACAAGAGAGTTTAGAACATCAAAAACTGCTTAAGAAACAAAATAAAATAGGTTTTTGGCTTAAATAGTCTAAAAGGTGCGAGCCGGGTCAACCCGGAACAAACCGGGTGTTGACCCGGATCCAAGTGAAAATCTGGGGTCGATATCGGTCAGGTGGACAGATATGCGGACCGATATTGAGTCTCGGATTATTTCTGGGTTCGAGCGTATCGGTCCACCTGACCGATATGTGAACCGATATGAACCCTCGAAAATTAATCCGAGAGTCCATATCGGTCGGGTGGACCGATATGGTGGCCGATACTGTTCTCCGAAACTTTGACGAGGGACTGTATCGGCCCGCCTGGCCGATACTCAGACCGATATGGTCCTTCGTTGGCTCTTCCTTGGTCTTCTGAGCTCAAGACTCCACTTCGAAGCTCACCAATGCTCCTAGATGCCTCCATTCACCTGCAAAACACAAGAAACACTCCAAATGCAAGCCTAGAATGCCTAATCCTAGTCCTAAACAACTCTAGACTCTAGATGTGACAATGACTCGGCAAAATGGTAAGAATGATGGAGAAAAGAGGTCAAAACAAGAACTATATACAAGGCCACAGAATGCTACACCATTATTTGTGGCTAGAATAGCAACTATTTTTAGAAACCTGTAGATACTTGCTATGAATTAATTTTTGGAAAATACGGAGCGCCATTGCCACGAATTAATTTGTTGCTAGTTGTAGGACCAATAGCTACGAAAACTGTTTCTTGCTAATCAGGGCCAAAAGCCACGAAAATAGCCGTAGATATGTCGTAGCTCTATAGCCATGATAGCACGATTTACGCAATCTCATAGCTGCAAAAATGCATTGTGGCTATCCACAGAAAATGGTAAAATAGTCAAGAATTCAAACCCATAGCCACAAAAAATCCCCGGCTATTGGCAAGATTTATTGTAGTGTATACTTATTTCCTACTTTATTTAAATCTTACACTAATTTTCTGTTTAAAATTTGGTAATTATTGTTTGTAGTTTTGAATGATTAAAATTAGCATCAACAAAACTATCTTGCGGATGATGCACAGCCTCCTCAAAATTCGCACCTAACTTATTCAGAAATGCCTCTATCGGAGAAACATACGTGGTTCAGTTTTTTATCTTTGTCATTTATTCTTTAACACCATTACTAATGTAATCATTTTTTACAGTAGCAAAACTTTACGTGGGACAAAAACCACACCAGAGAGGTGGAACATAAGTTCAACCATTATGCCGCACAACATTACTTTGAGACTGGCAAGTAGGGGAAGCAGCAGTGAATTTGTGGCAAGAGAGCTAAGGGCCCGGTTTAAGAAGTATAGGAAGGCTTGATACGACATTGGCAAAAAGCCGAGACGGGATCGCAATCTTCGACCAACTCAAAGAATCCGAAGAGTGAGGCGTGCTCAGGATTGAGATCCACAACTCCGAGACCACAAGTTTTCTATAACGCGAGCACGACCTTGTAAGTTTGTAATTTTATATTTTATATTATTAAGTTTAACTTTTAATATTTACATATACTTTTCTATATACTGAGGAAGACGGTGTGCCCTAGATCTTATAAAGTTAATGGAAATGACGTACACCAATACATTCAAGATCCGTTTTCTCAGGGTCATCGAGGCTTCGAAGAAGAGAGCCACAAATTTGATATAATCCCAACATTCTGAAGAATGATCAATATCTTCCAAATCCTTATCATTTTCAAGGTTATAAAAATTTTTGATAATTTATGTAATTTAAAATTTTAACTATATTATTTTCTTATAATATTTATGTTTTATTTATTTATAAGAAATCTCGAGGAGTAAGAGTCGTTTCTTTGTTTTAGGAATAATCGTCTTGCTATACTCCTCATTCCGCTATAGCTGAGGCGTCTAGAGATAAGGATGAGAAAATCGCAATACTGCAGAGAAATATAGAATAATTCGCCATTTCCATGGTGAATATGCAAGCGGAGTTTCATGAACTCAAGCTCGAGTTTGCAGTCCACCCTCATAATAGGAATTTTTTTAATAAAAACTGTTTTAATGTTTTATCTTAAATATTTTGAATATTTTATATATTTACATTATTATTTTTGTATTACCTTCTTTTGTATTTATAATTTTATTTAATAATACAATTATTATTAAATTAAAATTTCAATATTTAAATAAATTTTATCAATAAAGTTATACATTACAATATGTCGGTAATCCGTTGGTTTTACCTGAATATCATCGGTAATCAATCGTTTTTTATAATAATTTTTGTTATCCGTCGATTTCAATCATTCTGGAATCAGTCGGTTAAAAGTTCATCACCTTTTCGTCGGAATTTTTGTTAGTACATCATCAGTTACTTCTGGTAATATGTTATCATAAGCCCGTCAGTAAAGAGTTGTTGGTTTGTTCCGGAAAAATTGCTGGTAGGACCTTTGATAATAATTTGTAAATTAGCAAACAAATTTGCTTTGGTGTAGGGTTTGGCAATATGGGTTTTAGTCACTGACATAGGACCTTTGATAATAATTTGTAGCTCACATTGCATAGACTAATTGGTCGAAACTCCGTCATCCGGCTGGGTCACTATGTCTTTGGTATCATGCAAATATTCGTGATATTTAACCGCATATCAAATTCCTCAGTCGGAAGAAATTTTTTTACAAACCGAACAGTGTCATGTGTGATGATAGGCCATGAGTGTTGAAAGAACATAGCTGTCATGCTATCCGGTCCTCCTGCATTTTCCAGATGCATCAAAAATAATGCCTCACGAATTTCCACTTATGTTGCTACCTCTGTTAATCTATTGTTCATTTATGCTGTTATTAACTCCGGCACCTCAAGGAGAAATTCTTCCATTGCTGTTAGATTCAATGATGTAAACAAATCCTCAAAATAATCCACTAATACCTTTCCACTTCTTCGTACTTAGTTACCCATACTCTTTTGTCATTATGAAGACATATTATCCGATTTCTGGCCCGTCGTTTTTTTGTTAATGTCTGGTAAAACTTTGTGTTCCGATCATCCGATGTATTCCATAGATTCCTGCTTTTTTTGCCAGTATAATTCTTTATCCACATAAGCTTCCTTTAGTTACGGATAATTTCCAAAACCTCCTCATGTGTCCGGTTTGTTAGGAATGTCCTGAAATCAATTGTACTTACTCTAAGTGAAAGTTGTATTGTCGAGATGAGACAGTCATATGATACTAGGCAATAATAATGTTTTGCTAGAAGCAACTTATGATCAATGAGTTTAGAACTCATTGCTAATATTATATGATCCTACAGGGTCACACACCTAAGCAAACTGGATATTTTATATGGGGTTGATTATTAGTGTAATAATCATATGAATGTATATTTGATATACATTCGTAAAGTGTTTCTGAGGTAGTGTCGATCGACACAAAGGTTGTGTTGATCGACAAAGATCGCGAACCAAAATAACGATTTTGGTTTATGACTTAATTAACTCCTTGGTTAATTAGGTCGTGGTAAAAGTCAATATATATATGATATATGGTCGACTTTTACACAGACAGACCAAAATTCACAGCTACCTTGGTGAAACTGAGAAACCCCTAAGAGATCCGATCTCTACGGCACTAGCATCCCGTCCGTTCCAGTTTGTGTGCGTGTGGATACCAGTGTAGGATTCCTTATGCTTCTGCTGTAGCAAGAAAGCGAGAGCGCATGGGTAGGATTCCTTATGCTTCTGCTGTAGGATCCATCATGTATGCCATGCTGTGCACTCGTCCAGATGTTGCTTGTGCTTTAAGCATGACGAGTAGATACCAATCTGATCCAGGTGAAAGTCACTGGACAGCTGTCAAGAACATCCTGAAGTATCTGAGAAATACTAAGGATAAGTTCTTGGTGTACGGAGGAAGTGATGAGCTTGTAGTGAGTGGTTACACAGACGCAAGTTTTCAGACGGACAAAGACGATTTCCGATCTCAATCTGGTTACGTCTTTTGTCTAAATGGCGGTGCAGTCAGTTAGAAGAGTTCCAAGCAGGCCACCGTAGCATATCCACGACCGAAGCTGAGTACCTCGACGCTTCTGAAGCGGCAAAGGAGGATGTTTGGATCAAGAAGTTCATCACTAAACTTGGTGTTGTTCCTAGTGTTTCCGAGCCTGTGGCTCTGTATTGTGACAACAATGGAGCCATTGCGAAGGCGAAGGAACCTAGGTCACACCAGAAGTCCAAACATATAGAGAGGAGGTATCACCTTATCTGTGATATCATTAATAGAGGAGATGTAAATATTAGCAGAGTCTCGATGGATGAGAATGTTGCTGATCCTTTGACTAAGCCTCTCCCAAGGCCTAAGCATGAGAGTCTTACTACTGATATAGGGATTAGATTTCTTAAGATATGATCTTAATTTCAGTGGGAGTTGTTTTTGGTTTTAGTTATGTTATGGTGTTCATGTAGACATACTATGGTTATGTTATTTTAATGAAATTTGTTTCAGTATTATTTAATGTTATTAAATAATAGTCCCAAAGTAATTTATGACATTTTATAGGTCATCAAGTATGCTTCATGAAACCCTATAAGTAATAAATGACATAAATTATGATTGGTCCCTGGTCAAGGTTGTTAAAGTGGGACATTAACAACCGCGTTAGACTAGTATGTGAGGTGACTGATGACTAAGTTTCATGGAGTCATTAATAAGAGTATTAAAGTCAATCACATAGATATGTGTTGGAGAACACAGGATCGGACTTGACCCGTTAATGAGAACTCTACAAGATAGTTATATGAGTGTCATAAGAGTTTCTCATTACGACTATAGAGCATAGTCCTTAGACCTGAGTTCATCATGATTTCTTACATATGGATTGGTCCGTCTTGACTTTGTCAAACGTCAGCCGTAACAGGTGACTATAAAGGCATTGATTGGGCGTATCATGAAGTGTGTGAAGGTACAGGGATGGAACAAGATGGGATTTGTCACTCCTATATAACAGGAGCTAAAAATCTCAAGGCCTGTCGAAGATTTGATACTGGGAAATGCGTGGCCGCGCTCAAACGAGGTGATTGTCAGCCGTTTGTTTTATCAGTATAAATCAGAGTTCGATAAACAAGATCTAGCTTAATAAGGATGACACAGTTCTTGCCTTATGCCAGATCGAGATATAGTGACAAAGGGATTAAAAGGAATAGATGATTCCAGTACAAGTGGGAAATTGTTGGGAATGTCCTGAAATCAATTGTACTTACTCTAAGTGAAAGTTGTATTGTCGAGATGAGACAGTCATATGATACTAGGCAATCATAATGATTTGCTATAAGCCACTTATGATCAATGAGTTTAGAACTCATTGCTAATGTTATATGATCCTACATGGTCACACACCTAAGCAAACTGGATATTTTATATGGGGTTGATTATTAGTGTAATAATCAGATGAATGTATATTTGATATACATTCGTAAAGTGTTTCTGAAGTAGTGTCGACCGACACAAAGGTTGTGTCGATCGACACAGATCGCGAACCAAAATAACGATTTTGGTTTATGACTTAATTAACTCCTTGGTTAATTAGGTCGTGGTAAAAGTCCATATATAAATGATATATGGTCGACTTTTACACAGACATACCAAAATTCACAGCCACCTTGGTGAAACTGAGAAACCCCTGAGAGATCCGATCTCTACGGCACTAGCATCCCATCCGTTCCAGTTTGTGTGCGTGTAGATACCAGTAGAGGCGCAGCACTTGAGGCGCTATTCGATCTCGAATCCCTGTTCACATTCCGCTGCATAATCATCAAGGTACATTCGAGATTCTCTGTAGATTCAATTATAAACATGAACCCTAGATCCTAGGCTATGGAATTTATACCTAGGGTTGCCTAATATGATTAGAACTGCTAGAAATTCCTTTATGTTGGGAATGTCCTGAATTCTATTGTACTTGCTCTAAGTGAAAGTCGTATAGTCGAGATAAGACAATCACATAACACTGGGTAGTCATAACGCTTTGCTAGAAGCCACTTATGATCAATGAGTTGAGAACTCATTGCTAGTGTTATATGATCCTACAGGGTCACACACCTAAGCAAACTGGGCGTTAAAGACGAGGTTGATCATTAATGTAATGATCCAGTGAATGCATATGTGATATGCATTCGATATCAATGTTCTGGGACAGCATCGATCGTTGCAGAGAGTGCATCGATCGATGCACTCGCGGATTAATCAGATTAATTCGGTTTAATCGTTGGTTAATTCCGTTGTGGTTTAAGACGACATATATAAGATATATGGTCGACCTAAACTCGTCCCTAACCTAATTGACAGCCACCAGAACACAGATAGAAACCTCTCTGAGATTAGATCTCTATAGGCACTAGCATCCCTGCTGTTCAGTTTGTGTGCGTGTGGATACCAGTATAGGCGCAGCATTTGAGGCGCTCTAGATCTCGATTATCTGCAAATCTTCCGCTGCTAATCACCAGGTAATTCTGAGATGCCAATGATTCAATTACATGAACCCTAGATACTAGGCTTGGAATTCAGACCAGGATTGCTAATACTGATTAGAACTGCTAGACATTCCTTCAGTGGTATCAGAGCTTTAGGGTTCCATTGAATCTGTAGCATGTTGATTAGATTGGTTGAATCTGGATCTCTGTATGGTTGATACAAACTTGCTAAAATTCGTTTTCATGAAAAACCTAGTTTAGGGTTTGTTCGAAAAACCCGAATAAACCTTAGTTTTCGCCTAGTGTCGATCGACACAAACCTCGCGAGATAGATGAATTGGTTCAATTGGATTGGACCGGTTATCGAGCTTGGTTAAAGATGGTCGAACGCTAAGAATGGTTTATTGCGATTGGGTTGGTATCGACCGATGCTAATGTAGCATCGATCAACACTGACCGGTACTCAAAACCGGGTCAATTAGATTGATCGGTTATCGCGGATTGCTCTTGGTTACTCTGCACCGATCGACACTATAGTAGTGTCGGTCGACATCAGATTTGATGATTTAGGTTATGGAACCTGAAATCACAGAACCAAAGCAAGATAAATCAATTAATTATAAGAATTAAAACATAATAAAACTGAACGTTTTAAATGATTCCGTTCCTCAATCAAATATCAAGTGATACTTGGCGTCTTTCCAATCTTGTCAACTGTCAAGACCCATTTAATTGTGTGATAGACTTGCAGTGCAAGATGTTCACAATTACATGAGTAAGACAGAGGTAATCGTGTTGATGGATTTGCAGTGCAAGACATCGACAATTACATGACTGAAGAGATTGGTTTACTTGACTGGGCCATCAAAATCGTTTTGGGCTCAGAGACATCAGGTGGATTGGACATGAGATGTCAATCCACAACCAAGAGTTATATTGGATATAACTAGCAAGTTAGTTGCTTACCTAGATAGCTAAATTTGAGTGATAGCCAGTGGCTCACTCAAGTTTAGTGAAGTATGGGTCTTGGATCATTATATTCATCTGAGGAAACATTGTTTGAATATAATGCGAGTTGTCTTAATAGTTAAGACTTCTCATTTCTTGAACATCATAACTAAACCTCCCTTGTTTTTCCAGCTATGTCTAGCACAAACCATCGTAACAATTTCTCCCTGCGATCCGTCCTTGAGAAGGACAAGTTAAATGGATCCAACTTTCTTGAATGGTATCGGAACTTGAGAATTGTTCTCAAACAGGAGAAAAAGGACTATGTCCTTGAGAAAGTTCTCCCCAAGAAGTACCGAGCCAATGCCTGGCAGTCAGATAAGGATGCTTGGGATAAGCATTCTAATGATGCGGTGGATGTGAGTTGTCTCATGTTGGCTACCATGAACTCGGAATTGCAGAAGCAATATGAGTACGTGGAGTCGCCGAAAGAGATGATCACTGGCCTGAAAAGTATGTTTCAGGAGCAGGCACGAACTCAGAGATACCAGACGGTTAGGTCTCTGATTGAGTGCAAGCTACCAAAGGGCGAACCAGTTAGTCCTCATGTCATTAAGATGATGGGTTATATTGATAACCTGGGGAAACTGGATTGTCCCATTAGTCAAGAGTTGGCTACTGACATCATTCTGCAGTCATTGCCGTCAAGCTATGATCAATTTGTTATGAACTATAACATGAACAACTTGACGAAGACGTTGACTGAATTGCATGGGATGCTTAAGACTGCTGAACCTAACATCAAGAAGGACACCCCAAATGTCCATATGGTACAAAAGGGTAAAAGGTTTAAGAAACTTGGTAAGAACAAAGGTGATGGCAAGATGAGCTCGATTGTGAATCCAAGCGAGTCTGGCCATGTTCCTAAGGTTAAAACCGGTCCTTCTGAAGATGTTAAGTGCCGTTATTGTAATGGTTATGGGCATTTGAAAAGAAACTGCAATAAATTCTTGGAAGATTATGAGAAGCTGAAGAAGACGTACGAGACTTCTTCTTCAGGTATTATGTTATAGAAGTAAATGTTACTTCTTATAGTCCTACTTATTGGGTATTTGATACCAGCTGTGGTACTCATATTTTGTGAAAATGTGCAGGACCTGAGCAAAAGTAGGACTATGGAGAAAGGACAAGTGGACCTATGAGTAGGAATGGAGCAAGAGTTGCTGCATTAACCGTACGAGTATTTCATTTGTTTTTCCTTTTATGGCATGTTTTGAACTTAAGACTGCTACTATGTATCTGCTATGAGCAGAAAGATTATTTCTATTCCTTGTTTGGATATGAAAGGATATCAGTTTTCAAGTTAAGAATAAGTGTTATTCATTTGATTACAGTGATATATTTTATAGTAGCAATCCATTAGAGAATGGACTTTATGTTCTAAACCAGAATGTGCCTAACTATAACATTAGTACCAAGAGATTCAAGTCAAAAGATACGAATCAAACCCTTTCTCTGGCATTGTCGTTTTGAGCCACATAAATGAGAAACAGATTCAGAAGCTCCATAGTGATGGGCTTTTGGGCTCATCTGATTATGAATCAAAATGAGTAAAGTGAATCTTGTTTATTGGAAAACGACAGAGGCCCCTTTCAACAAAGGTAGTGTCGATCGATGCATGTATGCAACGATCGATACAGGTTGCGAACGAACGGATAAAATGAAAAGGCCAGAGGATTAATGGGCTTTATACATACGGGTGTACATGGCCCGATAAGCGAAAATGCTAGAGGAAATTTTCAGTGCTTTATTACCTTTACTGATATTTTCAGTAAGTACGGTTATATCTTATTTATAAGACATAAGTCAGAATCTTTGAAAAGTTCAAAGAGTTCCAAAATGAAGTACAGAATCAATTTGGCAAAGGTATTAAACCTCTACGATGAGATCATGGAGGTGAATACTTAGGTCAAGAATTTAGTGATCATCTGAGAGATTATGAAAGTGTTTCACAATTCACTCCTCCTGTATCGGACTTTATTAGATATGGTTCGATCAATGATGAGTCACTTAGATCTTCCATTATCCTTCTAAGAATACGCTCTAGAAATGTCTGAGTTTACATTAAATATAGTTCCATCAAAATCGGTTACAGAGATACCACATGAGATGTGGAATGGAAATGTTTCTGATTTATCCATCATAGAGATTTGGAGTTGCAAGACTTATATAAAACGTTTAATCTCTGATAAGCTCACACCCAAATCTGATAAGTGCTACTTCATTGGTTGTCCTAACAAAACCAAGGCATGTTACTTTTACAACCAGTTCGAGAACAAATTGTTTGTTGCTCGGAACTATGTTTTCTTAAGAAAGACTTTCTTTCCAAGAAGAACAGTGGGAGTAAAAGTACATCTCCAAGAAATTCGAAAATCACAGGAGACTGCTCAACCTGATGAGGAAGAGCAGCAGTTGGATCTACAAAGAGTTGTAGAACCTGCACCTGTGGTGCCTAGAGTTTATAAAGGATCTGGTGAATGTATATTCGATATACATTTAAATGGCGAGTTTCTGAAGAAGTGTCGATCGACACAAAAGTTGCATCGATCGACACAGATCGCGAACCAAATGTTGATTTTGGTTTATGACTTAATTAACTACGGTTTAAATCTTGGTTAATTAGGTCGTGGTAAAAGTATACATATGAGATATGTGTGCGCGACTTTTACAGAAAACTGAAGCTCGCAGATCCGAAAGGATCCGTCACGAACCCGAGAAATATGGATTTCTCGTAACCAATTGTCGTGATCTACTGATCATTGAAAGTGACGGGCCTGTGAATTTTGAAGAAGCAATGATGGGCCTTGACTCCGAAAATGGCTGAAAGCCGTTGAATCCGAAATGGGATGGTTATTTTCAGATGTACAAAGCAAGGTTGGTGGCAAAAGGTTTCAAGTAAATTCATGGCATTGACTGTGAAGAAACCTAATCCCAGACACCGTGCTTATGTCCATTCGGATTCTCCTAGCAACCGCCACTCATAATGGTTATGAGATCTGGCAGATGGATGTGAAAACAGTTTTCCTTAATGGAATTCTGGAAAAGAATGTGTACATGACATAATCTGAAGTTTTCATTGATCCTAATGAAGCTAGGAAGATATGCAAGCTTCATCGATCCATTTATGGATTGAAGCAAGCATCTCGGAACTGGAATCTTCGTTTTGATGAAGAAATCAAAAGGTTTGATTTTATCAGAAACGAAGAGGAACCGTGTGTTTACAAGATGACTAGTGGGAGCGCAGTTGCGTTTCTGGTATTATATGTTGATAACATACTACTTCTCAGAAATGAAGTTCCTTTGATTTAGTCTGTTAAGACTTGATTCGAAAGTTGTTTTTCCATAAAATTATGGGAGAAACAGTATGCATTCTTGGAATAAGAATCTATAGAGATAGATTGGATAAGCTAATTGGATTGTGTCAAGATACTTATAGTGATAAGGCCTTGCACATGTCCAATATGCAGGATTCCAAGAAGGGCTTCGTGCAAATGACTCTTGGTATTACTCTTAGCAAGACGCAGTGTCTTTTGACAAACGCTGAGCAAGGGCGAATGAGGGTCAGGCTACTGCTAAAGGCATTAGATGTCTTAAGATGTGATCTTAATTTTAGTGGGAGTCATTGTTATTAATTTTAGTTATGATATGATGTTCGTATAAACATAATTTGATTATGTTATTGAAATCTGACATCTGTATTATTTAATAATGGTTATTAAATAATAGTCCCAAAGTAATTTATGACATTTTATAGGTCATCAAGTATGTGACTTGATCATGAAACCCTATATATAATAAATGACATAAATTATGTTGGTCCCTGGTGGAGGTTGTTAAAGTGGGACATTAACAACCGCGTGAGACTAGTATGTGAGGTGACTGATGACTAAGTTTCATGGAGTCATTAATAAGAGTATTAAAGTCAATCACATAGATATGTGTTGGAGAACACAGGATCGGACATGACCCACTGATGAGAACTCTACGGGATAGTTATATAAGTGTCATGAGAGTTTTCATTACGACTATAGAGTATAGTCCTTAGACCTGAGTTCATCATGTTTTCTTACATGTGAATTGGTCCGCTTTAACCTTGTCAAACGTCAGCCGTAACTGGTGACTATAAAGGCATTGATTGGGCGTATCATGAAGCGTGTGAAGAGACAGGGATGGAACAAGATGGGATTTGTCCCTCCTATATAACAGGAGATAAATATCTCAAGGCCCATCGAAGATTTGATACTGAGAAATGTGTGGCCACACTCAAACGAGGTGATTGTCAGTCGTTTGTCTTGTCAGTATAAATCGGAGTTCGATGAACATGATCTTGGCTAAATAAGGGTGACACAGATCTTGCCTTATGTCAGATCGAGATATAGTGACGAAGGGATTATGGGAATAGATGATTCCAGTACAAGTGGGAGATTGTTGGGAATGTCCTGAAATCTATTGTACTTGCTCTAAGTGAAAGTCGTATAGTCGAGATAAGACAATCACATAACACTGGGTAGTCATAACGCTTTGCTAGAAGCCACTTATGATCAATGAGTTGAGAACTCATTGCTAGTGTTATATGATCCTACAGGGTCACACACCTAAGCAAACTGGGCGTTAAAGACGAGGTTGATCATTAATGTAATGATCCAGTGAATGCATATGTGATATGCATTCGATATCAATGTTCTGGGACAGCATCGATCGTTGCAGAGAGTGCATCGATCGATGCACTCGCGGATTAATCAGATTAATTCGGTTTAATCGTTGGTTAATTCCGTTGTGGTTTAAGCCGACATATATAAGATATATGGTCGACCTAAACTCGTCCCTAACCTAATTGACAGCCACCAGAACACAGATAGAAACCTCTCTGAGATTAGATCTCTATAGGCACTAGCATCCCTGCTGTTCAGTTTGTGTGCGTGTGGATACCAGTAGAGGCGCAGCATTTGAGGCGCTCTAGATCTCGATTATCTGCAAATCTTCCGCTGCTAATCACCAGGTAATTCTGAAATCCCAATGATTCAATTACATGAACCCTAGATCCTAGGCTTGGAATTCAGACCAGGATTGCTAATCCTGATTAGAACTGCTAGAAATTCCTTCACTTTAGTGGTATCAGAGACTTAGGGTTCCAGTTGAATCTGTAGCATGATAATTAGATTAGTTGAATCTGGATCGTTATATATATGATATATGCATGCTAAATTGAGTTTTGGTTCAAGTTAATCTCGTTTTATGTTTTTCTTGTTCAAAACGATTCTAGGGTTTCGTATAGTGTCGATCGACACCAATCTGGTGTCGGTCGACACAGTATGGAAACCCGAATAAAATTTTAGGTTTTGAAGTACCTGATGCCCTAATCGTGGCGATCGACACAAGAGTTGTGGCGGTCGACACAGACCTTGCGAATGGTTTAATCGGTTCAATTGGATTGAACCGGTTATCGAGCTTGGTTAAAATTGGTTAAACCGGTTAGAACGGTTTATTGCGATTGGTTTGATTTGGTCGGTGTCGACTGACACTAATGTATTGTCGATCGACACTAACCGGTTATCGAAGCCGGGTCAATTGGATAGATCGGTTATCGCAAATTGGTTTTGGTGGGATTGCGTCGATTGACACTAAAGTAGTGTCGGTCGAAACAGGTCTAATGGTTTCGGTTGTTGAACCTGAAATCACAGAACCGAACCAAATTAAACCCAATTCTTAGAATAATTAAAACTTAATAAAATTAGTTGTTTTAAAACAGTTCCGTTCCTCAACTAAAATATCAAGTATATTTCGATGTCTTTCCAATCTTGTCAACTGTCAAGACTCGTTTCATTGTGCGATAGACTTGTAGTGCAAGGTGTCCACAATTACATGAGTAAGGCAGGAGGTAATCGTGTTGATAGTTTTGCAGTGCAAGGCGTCAATAATTACATGACTTAAGAGATTGGTTTACTTGACTGGGCCATAAAAATCGTTATGGGCCCAGAGACATCGGGTGGATTGGACATGAGATGTCAATCCACAACCAAGAGTTATATTGGATATAACTAGCAAAGTTGTTGCTTACCTAGATAGCTGAAATTTGGGCGATGAGCCAAAGCTCACTCAAGTTTTAGTGAAGTATGGGTCTTGGATCATTATATTCATTTGAGGAAACATTGTTTGAATATAATGCGAGTTTTCTTAATAGTTAAGATTTCTCAATTCTTGAACATCGTAACTAAACCTCTTTCCTTTCTTTCAGCTATGACTAACACTCATCACAACACTTTCTCCCTGCGATCCGTCCTTGAGAAGGACAAGTTAAATGGATCGAACTTTCTCGAATGGTATCGGAACTTGAGAATTGTTCTCAAGCAGGAGAAAAGGGACTATGTCCTGGAAAATGTTCTCCCTGAAAAAATGAGGGCCAATGCCGCATATGCAGAAAGGAGTGCTTGGGATAAGCACTCTAATGATGTGGTCGATGTGTGTTGTCTCATGTTGGCTACCATGAACTCGGACTTGCAGAAGCAATTCGAAAACGTGGAGTCGCCAATGGAGATGATCACTAGCCTGAAAAGTATGTTTCAGGAGCAGGCACGAACTGAGAGATACCAGACGGTTAAGTCTCTCATTGAATGCAAGCTACCAAAGGACAGTCCAGTTAGTCCTCATGTCATAAAGATGATGGGTTATATTGATAACCTGGGGAAACTGGATTGTCCCATTAGCCAAGAGTTGGCTATTGACATCATCCTGCAGTCACTGCCGTCAAGCTATGATCAATTTGTTATGAACTATAACATGAACAACTTAACGAAGACGTTGACAGAACTGCATGGCATGCTCAAAACAGCTGAGCCTAATATCAACAAGGGCACTCCAAATGTACTTATGGTACAAGAGAGTAAGAAGTTTAAGAAACTTGGCAAGGACAAGGGAAAGGGCATGGCCGTCCAGATTGCGAATCAGGATAAGCCTGTGTCTTCTTCCAAACCCAAGCCCGGCCCATCTGAGACTAATAATTGCCATTACTGTAATGAGCTTGGGCATTGGAAGAGAAACTGCAACAAGTTCTTGGAAGAGAAAAAGAAGAAGAAGAAGACTTTCGAGACTTCATCTTCAGGTATTTACGTTATAGAAGTAAATGTTACTACTTCTGGTTCTACTTCTTGGGTATTGGATACCGGCTGTGGTGCTCATATTTGTACAAATATGCAGGGCCTAAGCAACAATAGGACTTTGGAGAAAGGACAAGTGGACCTGCGTGTGGGAAAGGGAGCAAGAGTTGCTGCATTAGCCGTAGGAACATTTCATTTGTCTTTACCTTCTGGCTTGGTTTTAGAACTCAATAATTGCTACTATGTACCTGCTATAAGCAGAAATATTATTTCTATTTCTTGTTTGGATTTGGAAGGATATCAGTTTTCAATTAAGAATAAATGTTGTTCATTTGATTACAATTATATATTTTATGGTAGCAGTCCATTAGAGAATGGACTTTATGTTCTACACCAAAGTGTGCCAGTCTATAACATTAGTACTAAGAGATTCAAGTCAAATGACACGAATCAAACTTTTCTCTGGCATTGTCGTTTGGGCCACATAAATGAGAAACAGATTCAGAAGCTCCATAGTGATGGGCTTTTGGGCTCATTTGATTACGAATCATGTGAGAAATGCGAATCTTGTTCATTGGGTAAAATGACCAAGGCCCCTTTCAACAAACAAAATGAAAGGGCCAGTGACTTATTGGGCCTTATACATACTGATTTGTACGGCCCAATGAGCATTAGTACCAGAGGAAACTTTCGGTACTTCATTACCTTTACTGATGACTTCAGTAGGTATGGCTATGTCTATCTAATGAGACACAAGTCGGAATCTTTTGAAAATTTCAAAGAGTTCCAAAATGAAGTACAGAATCAACTTGGCAAAAGTATTAAAGCTCTTCGATCAGATCGTAGAGGTGAGTACTTAAGCCAAGAATTAAGTGATCATCTGAGAGATTGTGGAATTGTTTCACAACTCACTCCTCCTGGAACGCCCCAATGGAATGGAGTTTTCGAGAGGAGAAATCGGACTTTATTAGATATGGTTCGATCAATGATGATTCACTCATCTCTTCCATTATCCTTCTGGGGATACGCTCTAGAAACGTCTGCGTTTACACTGAATAGGGTTCCATCAAAATCAGTTGCAAAGATACCACATGAGATGTGGACTGGAAATGTTCCAAGCTTGTCTTTCCTGAAGATTTGGGGTTGTGAAGCTTATGTTAAGCGTTTAATCACTGATAAGCTTGAACCCAAATCTTATAAATGCTATTTCGTTGGTTATCCTAAGGAAACCAAGGCTTACTACTTTTACAACCAATCCGAGAACAAAGTGTTTGTTGCTCGGAACTGCGTCTTTCTTGAAAGAGAGTTTCTTTCTAAGAAGAATAGTGGGAGTAAAGTACAACTCAAAGATGTTTGAGAACCACAGGAGACCGTTCAACCCATTGAGGAAGAACATCAGTTGGATCTACAAATAGTTGTAGAAACCACACCTGTGGAGCCTGAAATTCGCAGATCCGAAAGGATCCGTCACGAGCCCGAGAGATATGGATTTCATGTGACTAATTGTCATGATCTGTTGATCTTTGACAGTGACGAGCCTGCGAGTTTTGAAGAAGCAATGATGGGCCCTGATTCCGAAGAGTGTCTGAAAGCGGCTGAATCCGAAATAGGATCCATGTCACATAACCAAGTGTGGACTTTGGTTGATTTACCCGATGGTGCAAAAGCCATTGAGTGTAAATGGATTTTCAAGAAGAAAATTGATTTGGATTGTAATATACAGATATACAAAGCTAGGTTGGTGGCAAAAGGTTTCAAGCAAATTCATGGTATTGACTATGAAGAAACCTATTCCCCAGTTGCTATGTTTAAGTCTATTCAGATTCTCCTAGCAACCGCTGCTCATTATGATTATGAGATCTGGCAGATGGATGTGAAAACAGCTTTCCTTAATGGAATTCTGGAAGAGGATGTGTACATGACACAACCTGAAGGTTTCATTGATCCTAATGCTGCTAGGAAGGTATGCAATCTTCATCGATCCATTTATGGATTGAAGCAAGCATCTCGGAGTTGGAATCTTCGTTTTGATGAAGCGGTCAAAAAGTTTGATTTCATCAGGAATGAAGAGGAACCGTGTGTTTACAAGAAGACTAGTGGGAGCACAGTTGCACTTCTCGTATTGTATGTAGATGACATACTACTTATCGGAAATGACGTTCCGCTGCTTCAGTCTGTTAAGACTTGGCTCGGAAGTTATTTTTCAATGAAATACATGGGAGAAGCCGCATACATTCTTGGAATAAGAATCTATAGAGATAGATTGAATAAGCTAATTGGATTGTGTCAAGATACTTATATTGATAAGGTCTTACACAGGTTCAGTATGCATGATTCCAAGACGGGCTTCATACCAATGTCTTATGGCATTACTCTTAGAAAGAAAGCAAGAGCGCATGGGTAGGATTCCTTATGCTTCTGCTGTAGGATCCATCATGTATGCCATGTTGTGCACTCGTCCAGATGTTGCTTGTGCTTTAAGCATGACGAGTAGATACCAATCTGATCCAGGTGAAAGTCACTGGACAGCTGTCAAGAACATCCTGAAGTATTTGAGAAATACTAAGGATAAGTTCTTGGTGTACGGAGGAAGTGATGAGCTTGTAGTGAGTGGTTACACAGACGCAAGTTTTCATATGGACAAAGACGATTTCCGATCTCAATCTGGTTACGTCTTTTGTCTAAATGGCGGTGCAGTCATTTAGAAGAGTTCCAAGCAGGCCACCGTAGCATATTCCACGACCAAAGCTGAGTACCTCGCCGCTTCTGAAGCGGCAAAGGAGGATGTTTGGATCAAGAAGTTCATCACTGAACTTGGTGTTGTTCCTAGTGTTTCCGAGCATGTGGCTCTGTATTGTGACAACAATGGAGCCATTGCGAAGGCGAAGGAACCTAGGTCACACCAGAAGTCCAAACATATAGAGAGGAGGTATCACCTTATCCGTGATATCATTAATAGAGGAGATGTAAATATTAGCAGAGTCCCGACGGATGAGAATGTTGATGATCCTTTGACTAAGCCTCTCCCAAGGCCTAAGCATGAGAGTCTTACTACTGATATAGGCCTTAGATTTCTTAAGATATGATCTTAATTTCAGTGGGAGTTGTTTTTGGTTTTAGTTATGTTATGGTGTTCATGTAGACATACTATGGTTATGTTATTTTAATGAAATTTGTTTCAGTATTATTTAATGTTATTAAATAATAGTCCCAAAGTAATTTATGACATTTTATAGGTCATCAAGTATGTGACTTGATCATGAAACCCTATAAGTAATAAATGACATAAATTATGATTGGTCCCTGGTCAAGGTTGTTAAAGTGGGACATTAACAACCGCGTGAGACTAGTATGTGAGGTGACTGATGACTAAGTTTCATGGAGTCATTAATAAGAGTATTAAAGTCAATCACATAGATATGTGTTGGAGAACACATGATCGGACTTGACCCGTTAATGAGAACTCTACAAGATAGTTATATGAGTGTCATAAGAGTTTCTCATTACGACTATAGAGCATAGTCCTTAGACCTGAGTTCATCAGGATTTCTTACATATGGATTGGTCCGTCTTGACTTTGTCAAACGTCAGCCGTAACAGGTGACTATAAAGGCATTGATTGGGCGTATCATGAAGTGTGTGAAGGTACAGGGATGGAACAAGATGGGATTTGTCCCTCCTATATAAAAGGAGATAAAAATCTCAAGGCCTGTCGAAGATTTGATACTGGGAAATGTGTGGCCGCGCTCAAACGAGGTGATTGTCAGTCGTTTGTTTTATCAGTATAAATCAGAGTTCGATAAACATGATCTAGCTTAGTAAGGATGACACAGTTCTTGCCTTATGCCAGATCGAGATATAGTGACAAAGGGATTAAAAGGAATAGATGATTCCAGTACAAGTGGGAGATTGTTGGGAATGTCCTGAAATCAACTGTACTTACTCTAAGTGAAAGTTGTATTGTCGAGATGAGACAGTCATATGATACTTGGCAATCATAATGCTTTGCTATAAGCCACTTATGATCAATGAGTTTAGAACTCATTGCTAATGTTATATGATCCTACATGGTCACACACCTAAGCAAACTGGATATTTTATATGGGGTTGATTATTAGTGTAATAATCAGATCAATGTATATTTGATATACATTCGTAAAGTGTTTCTGAGGTAGTGTCGACCGACACAAAGGTTGTGTCGATCGACACAGATCGCGAACCAAAATAACGATTTTGGTTTATGACTTAATTAACTCCTTGGTTAATTAGGTCGTGGTAAAATTCCATATATAAATGATATATGGTCGACTTTTACACAGACATACCAAAATTCACAGCCACCTTGGTGAAACTGAGAAACCCCTGAGAGATCCGATCTCTACGGCACTAGCATCCCGTCTGATCTAGTTTGTGTGCGTGTAGATACCAGTAGAGGCGCAGCACTTGAGGCGCTATTCGATCTCGAATCCCTGTTCACATTCCGCTGCATAATCATCCAGGTACATTCGAGATTCTCTGTAGATTCAATTATAAACATGAACCCTATCCTAGGCTATGGAATTTATGAAGGATGTTTTGGTGTTAATCCTGATTCAGTTCATCAGATTAATAGATCCTAAACATGCCAGATCTAGGTTCTCTTATTTAGAAACATAATGGATCTCACCTTTTACCTGTTTATGCAGCGGAAAGAGAGAGAGAACAGGTCAGAGATCAGCAGAACCACCGAGAGATGGATCCTCCAAAGGCTCACACACGCTTCACAGGAAATGGCTGCTAGACCGAGCAGGAGAGGAGGCGCAGAGAGAGAGGAGGCTCGCGGCTGGGTTTGGGTTAGAGGAGAAAGAGATTTGGCTTTTAGTTTATAAAACCCTTCTCTTTCCCTTTTGGGCTTTTGGGCCCAATTGCCAATCTGATTAAATCCCTTGGATTTAATCAGACCCATTAATCTCTCTCTAAGTACGACAAATGCCTGGCACTTTTACCGTACTTCTGCTAAGCCGTTCCTACACATTTTCCTGTTAGCTTAAGCGTGTGACCCATATGGGATCATATAATAAAGGCAATAAGTCCAAGACTTATAGATCATGAGCGGACTCTAGCAAGCCATCATGACCCCCAGTATTATATGACTTATGTCTGATCATTGACATACTCTTACTTTCTAGAGACAGTACCGAGATTACTGGACACAATTCCAACAATCTCCCACTTGTACTGGAATCTCTTTATTCATAATCCTTTTGTCTCAATATCTCGATTAGTCATAAGGCAAGATTAGTGTCATCCTTATAAAGCCTAATCTTGTTCATCGGACTCTGATTTGATACTGACAATCCAAACGACTCGGGAAAGTCCGTTTGAGCATGGCCATGCATTTTCCAGTATTCAAATCTCCGATTGGCCTAGAGATATTCACTCCATTTATATTGGAGGGACAAATTCCGTCTTGTTCCATCACTGTAAACTACTCATTTCATAATGTACCCAAACAAGGTCCTTATAACTATCGCAGAACGACAGCGTTAGACAATGATCAAAGTGCATCAGTCCATGTGCAGTCACATGCATGCGAACTCAGGTCTAAGGACTATACTCTATAGTCGTAGTGAGAATCTCTTATGACACAGATATAAATATCCTGAAGAGTTCTCATAAGCGGGTCATGTCCGGTCGTATGTTCCCAACATACACCTATGTACTGACTTTGATGCCGCGCATCTATGACATACTGAGACTTTGTCATAAGTCACATACCAATCTAGTCTCACACGGTTGTTGGTGTTCCAATTTCAACAACCTTCGACTAGGGACATGATGATATAATCCATCTATCAAATATAGGGTCTCATGATCAAGCTAAATGACTTTGATGACTCAAGATCAAGTCACTTACTTCGATGACCTATAAAATGGTTCATATCATTTTGGAACGATTATTTCATCACAGTTAAAATAATCTAGAAATAATAATTTCATTAAACATAAGAAAATGTTTTACAAGAACATATCAAATAACTAAATAAAGCCCCAAAACTCCCACTCAAATTTAGATTACATTTCAATGTTTCTAATGCCTACAGCTTCAGTCAGATACTCGAGCTTAGGCCTTGGGAGTGGCTTTGTCAACGGATCAGCGACGTTATCATCTGTCTGAACTCGGCTGATCTTGACTTCCTTTCTATTTATGATGTCACGTATCAAGTGAAATCTTCTTAGAACATGCTTGGATTTCTGGTGTGATCTTGGTTCCTTTGCCTGAGCTATAGCACCATTGTTATCACAAAACAGTGCCAGAGGCTCAGCCGCATCTGGTATCACACCTAGTTCAATAATGAACTTTCGTATCCAAACAGCTTCCTTCGCAGCTTCTGAAGCGGCGATATATTCAGCTTCTGTAGTGGAATCAGCAACGGTGTCTTGCTTGGAGCTTCTCCAACTGATTGCACCGCCATTCAGACAAAAGATATAACCGGACTGTGACCGGAAATCATCTTGGTCTGTCTGGAAACTTGCGTCCGTGAATCCACTGACTTTAAGCACATCACTTCCACCGTACACCAAGAACTTATCCTTAGTATGTCTTAGATACTTCAGGATATTCTTTACGGCAATCCAATGGTTTTCACCTGGATTTGACTGGTATCTACTCGTCATGCTCAATGCAAAAGCAACATCAGGACGAGTACAGATCATGGCATACATGATAGATCCTATTGCAGATGCATAAGGAATATTCTTCATGCGCTCAAGCTCAGCAGCCGACGTAGGGCTCTGCTTCTTGATTAGTGTTGTGCCATGTACCATTGGCGTGAAACCCTTCTTGGAATCTTTCATGCTGAATCTTTGTAGGACTTTGTCAATGTATGAATCTTGACACAAGCCTATCAGCCTTCTAGATCTATCCCGGTAGATCCTGATTCCAAGAACGTATGCGGCTTCACCCATGTCTTTCATGGAAAAACAACTTCCAAGCCAGTCCTTTACAGACTTCAGCATTGGAACGTCGTTTCCGAGAAGCAGTATGTCATCGACATACATAATAAGAAAAACTATCTTGCTCCCACTAGTTTTCTTATACACGCATTGTTCTTCTTCGTTTCTGATGAAGTCAAATTGCTTGATCGCTTCATCAAAACGAAGATTCCAGCTCCTCGATGCTTGCTTCAATCCATAAATGGATTTATGAAGCTTGCATACTTTCCCAGCATTCTTTGGATCTATGTAACCGTCAGGTTGTGTCATATACACATCCTCTTCCAGAATACCATTCAGGAAGGCGGTTTTCACGTCCATCTGCCAAATTTCATAATCATGAAAAGCTGCAGTTGCTAGTAGAATCCGAATAGATTTCATCATAGCCACTGGGGAATAGGTTTCATCGTAATCCACACCGTGAACTTGTCTGAAACCTTTTGCCACCAACCTGGCTTTATAAATCTGGACATTACCATCCACGTCAATCTTCTTCTTGAAGATCCATTTGCACTCGATGGCTTTTACGCCAGCGGGTAAGTCAACCAACGAAAATACTTGGTTGAGTGACATGGAGTCCATTTCGGAATCAGTGGCCTTGCGCCACTTAGAGGAATCTGGGCCCATCATGGCTTGATTGAAGTTCGATGGTTCATCACCATCAATGATCAGAAGATCATGACAGTCAGTCACGAGGAATCCTTGATATCTCTCGGGTTCGTGACGGATCCTCCCGGATCTTCGAACTTCAGGTACTACAGGTTCAGGCTCTACAATTTCTTGTTGGTCCTCCTGCTGCTCTTCCTCATTAGGTTGAGCAGTATCCTGTTCATCTTGAATTTCTTCAAGCAGTACCTTACTCCCACTGTCTTTCTTAGAGAGAAACTCTCTCTCAAGAAAGTTACAATCCCGGGCAACAAATATCCTGTTCTCGGAACGTAGATAGAAGTAATAAGCCTTGGTTTCCTTCGGATAACCAATGAAGTAGCATTTATCAGACTTTGGTGTAAGCTTGTCTGAGATTAATCTCTTGACATAGGCTTCACAACCCCAAATTCTAAGATAAGACAGCACTGGAGCCACTCCAGTCCATAATTCATATGGTGTCTTTGCTACTGCTTTCGATGGCGCTCTATTTAGAGTGAACACTGCTGTTAGCAGAGCATATCCCCAAAGGGATATTGGAAGGTCTGTGTGACTCATCATAGATCGAACCATATCCAATAAGGTCCGATTTCTCCTCTCAGACACACCATTCCATTGAGGTGTTCCGGGAGGAGTGAGTTGGGATACGATCCCACACTCTCTTAGATGATCACTGAATTCTTGGCTTAAGTATTCTCCTCCTCGGTCGGACCGAAGAGCCTTAATGCTTTTGCGAAGTTGGTTCTGTACTTCATTTTGGAATTCTCTGAACTTCTCAAAAGATTCAGACTTATGTTTCATCAAATAAACATATCCATACCTACTGAAATCATCAGTGAAGGTAATGAAGTACTGATAGTTTCCTCTTGCATTTGTGGACATTGGGCCACACACATCAGTGTGTATCAGGCCCAATAAGTCACTGGCCCTCTCGTTAGGTTTATTAAAGGGGGCCCGTGTCATTTTGCCCATCATGCAGGATTCGCATTTCTCACATGACTCAAAGTCAAATGAGCCAAGAAGTCCATTCGAATGGAGCCTCTTGATGCGTTTCTCGCTGATGTGCCCTAAACGACAATGCCATAGAAACGTTCGGTTCTCCTCATTAGGTTTGAACCGTTTGGTATTAATGTTATAAATTGGCGCGGATTGATCGAGTATGTAAAGCCCATTCGTAAGAGGGGCACAACCATAGAACAAATTGTTGCGATTGAAGGAACATAATTTATTCTTAACTGAAAAATCATAACCTTCCAAATCCAACAAAGAAATTGAAATAATATTTCTGCTTATAGCAGGTACAAAATAACAATTATTGAGTTCTAAAATCAATCCCGAAGGTAAAGACAACAAGTATGTGCCTACAGCTAGTGCAGGAACTTTCGCTCCATTCCCAACTCGTAGCTCCACTTGTCCTTGCTTCAGCCTTCTACTGTTGCTGAGTGCCTGCATATTAGTACAAATATGAGCCCCACAACCAGTATCCATAACCCATGAGGTATTATCAGAAGTAGTTGTATTAACTTCTATAACAAAAATACCTGTTGAAGAAGTCTCGAGAGTCTTCTTCTTCAATTCCTTTAGACCTTCTTGGAATTTCTTACATTCTCTCCTCCAATGCCCTGGTTCTTTACAGAACCTGCATATGTCAGTTGGCCCAGCCTTGGACTTGGGCTTGGGCTTTGGCGTGTCCTTGTCCGCGACTTGGACAGCCTTGGCCTTTCCCTTATCCTTAGCAGAGGATTTCTTAAACCCCTTGCCCTTTTGCACCATAAGCACATTGGGGTCCTTGGCGGTTTTCCTCAAGTTGGGCTCTGCAGTCTTGAGCATTCTGTGAAGCTCAGGCAATGTCTTACTCAAGCCATGCATGTTAAAGTTCAGAATGAACTGATCATAGCTTGCAGGTAATGACTGCAGAATGATGTCGCAAGCAAGTTCCTGGCTGATAGGGCAGTCGAGTTTCTGAAGATGATCGAGATAACCCATCATCTTCAAGACATGAGGACTCACTGCCGCATTTGCAGCCAACTTACAGTCTAAGAGGTTCTTAACCGTCTGAAACCTCTCAGTCCTTGCTTGCTCCTGAAAAAGCGATTTCAGGCTTGCCATTATCTCAATTGGTGACAACACACTCTCGAACTGCATTTGCAGCTCAGCAGTCATTGTCGCCAACAAAAGGCAATACACATCATTTTCATCTGACGAATGCTTTTCCCAAGCATTATGCAGAGTCCTGGCGGCATTGTTAGCAGGCCTCTTGGGGAGAGGATCACGAAGGACATAATCCTTCTTCTCCTGCTTGAGGACCAGCCTCAAGTTCCTTGACCACGTCAGGAAGTTCGTTCCAGTCAGCTTCTCCTTCTCGAGAACAGACCGGATCGAGAATGTGTTTTTTGTGCTTGTAGTAGTCATAGCTGAGATATATAAGATAAAAAGGTTATTAGTTAATATGTTCAATATGATTAATCTCGTATTAAATTTAATATGATTAATCACGCATTATATTCAATAACATAAGTTACCCTCAATAGAATATAATGATTCCAAGATCCACATATAACTAAGATTAAAGCGGGCCACTGGCCATCACCCAATCTTAGCTTATATCGGTAAGCCCTATGTCGGCTAATTATATCCGTGATATAACTCTTGGTTGTGAATCTGGGCCCGAGGCCCAATCCACTCTGATGTCTCAAGGCCCGGGACTCCCGATGGCCTAGTCAAGAAAACCAGACTATACAGTCATGTAATCATTAATGTCTGGGACTCCCAATGACATTTATGAATCACAAACCGTCTTATCCACGCAAAAGTAGACACCCTCACACTGTAAGGCCATGAATACAATTGAATGGGCTTCGACAGCTGACATAGACTGGACAAGACATCCAACGCTTGATATTATTTGAGGTTTGTAGGTTTATTAAAATTTCATTCCAAAATAGAAGATTACTATTTTGGGAAACTTTCCATTTTGGGAAACCTACTATTTTTGGAAACTTTCTAAAATTGGAAACTTTCTAAAACCGGAAACTTTCTAACTTTAGAAATTTCTTAAAATCCAAAACATGCAAATCTAGAAACTTCTATTTTAAGAAACTTTCTAATTTCAAAATTTCGGAAACTTTAATTTAAAAACGATTTATAATTTTATAAAATAAATTTTAAATTAAATCTGAAGAAAGACTCAAATAATTGGCCCAATTGTTTTAACTTCTTGGCCCGAGGCCCAAGAATTGGTCCATGTCCAAGACATAACCCAATTGTCCAATTAAATGACATAACCGGTCTGGTTCATTAAAATTGGTCTAACCAAAATTAATTACTACGATGACCACAATTGTCAACCGGTTATTTACTAAACCGGATTTTCTCAATTTATTTGGTCCAACCAAATCAAATTAGAAAATCCTGGTTTAGGCACAAAATCCAATTTTTCGACTTTGGATTTCTTATCCCGGTTTAACCAGAACTTAATAAAATTATTAAATCTGTTTATTAAACCGTGACGATTAATTTTTAATCAGTTTTAAACCGAACCGAACCGAATTGGTCACAAACCAATTACGGTTGTGACCTAGCTCCATGCTTCCGCATCACGCAACGATCATGGTCGGATGGGACTCGATCCGAGATCGGCCCAACTCACTATCACGATCGAGGCTTGGATGATCGCGGGACGGGAGGCGACGATCGGGACGAGCCTAGCGGGACGAGACGCGATCCATGCGATCGGCTATCGCACGATCCATGCGATCATCGGCCCATCCTCCTCGATTGCGTCATGCCGATCGGATCGACGCAAGCTCGGGCCGTCGATCTCTCTCGCGATCGGATGATCACGCGACTCGATCCTTTAGCGATCGGTTCGTGCATCATCAAAACGACGCATACCAAATCATATAGCTTGGTTTTTGCGATTTCAAATATGTTTGTTTAGGTTTCAATTCTTGTTTCTTAAGTGTTTTGCTCTTATCAGTAGATTGATTCAAAAACACCTCTTTAAACAATCCTAAACTTGATTCTAAACAAGAAAAACCAGAACCAGCTCTGATACCACTGAAGGATGTTTTGGTGTTAATCCTGATTCAGTTCATCAGATTAATAGATCCTAAACATGCCAGATCTAGGTTCTCTTATTTAGAAACATAATGGATCTCACCTTTTACCTGTTTATGCAGCGGAAAGAGAGAGAGAACAGGTCAGAGATCAGCAGAACCACCGAGAGATGGATCCTCCAAAGGCTCACACACGCTTCACAGGAAATGGCTGCTAGACCGAGCAGGAGAGGAGGCGCAGAGAGAGAGGAGGCTCGCGGCTGGGTTAGGGTTAGAGGAGAAAGAGATTTGGCTTTTAGTTTATAAAACTCTTCTCTTTCCCTTTTGGGCTTTTGGGCCCAATTGCCAATCTGATTAAATCCCTTGGATTTAATCAGACCCATTAATCTCTCTCTAAGTACGACAAATGCCTGGCACTTTTACCGTACTTCTGCTAAGCCGTTCCTACACATTTTCCTGTTAGCTTAAGCGTGTGACCCATATGGGATCATATAATAAAGGCAATAAGTCCAAGACTTATAGATCATGAGCGGACTCTAGCAAGCCATCATGACCCCCAGTATTATATGACTTATGTCTGATCATTGACATACTCTTACTTTCTAGAGACAGTACCGAGATTACTGGACACAATTCCAACAATTTATACCTAGGGTTGCCTTATATGATTAGAACTGCTAGAAATTCCTTCACGGTTATCATCATTTTGGACCTTTTCTAATTCCTTTTTCAAAACATTTATCTTCTCCTTTCCATATGGTAAATTTCTTTTCCTCCATTTTGAGATTTCATGCCGATAGTTGCTTATTTTGGATACAATATCTTGTTGGCATCTCCCTCCAGTTGATTACCACACACAAGTAATTGTATCCATTAATCCATCTTGACCAATCCATCTTTTATCAAATCTAAACAGAGACTTGTTTCGATAAATCTTATATTCAATGGTTGCAACAATAGGTTGATGGTCAGATCCGATCATACCCCAGTATTCAACAAAAGATTCCAAGAATAAAGTGTGCTAATCCTTATTTGCTAGTCCTCTATTTAATCGACACCGAACTATTTTTCCCCTCTCCAGCCCCTCCAAGAGAAGGAATTTCCTAAAAAAGGAAACTCCAGAAGACCGCAATTTCGGATCATATTGTTGAAGTCCAGAAAGCTGGCTGCACTATGAAAAATTCCTCCCACTTTCTCATGATTTCATGTGATTTCATTTAAGTCCCCAATTATAAACCATAGTTTGCTCTGGTTAATGCCAGTTCGTGTTAATCTTTTCCAAACTTGATTCCTTAGGTGTTGATTTGGTTCTCCATATATAGGTAAGATAAATCTTTTTACCTTGATATTCAGCTTTAATATCGATTAATCTGTTATTAGCCAAGAGTATGTTGACATTATATAAATTTTTATAATAAAGTGCAAGACCTCCACTTAAATCATGGGGTTCAACCGTATATAATTGATCATAACTGAAGTGATCCTGAAACATCTCTACAAATGGATGTTGATGTTTATTCTCAGATAAGAACAAAAACTCAGGTTTGCATCTAAAGCATGTTTCTCTTAGATAACTGATAGTCCACTTACTACCAAGTCTCCGACAATTTCAACTTAGAATACGCATTAATATATCCGATATATTTTCTTACAACTACCATACGGGTGTGAAGATACCCTTATTAAAAACTGAGTCATGAAAATGTTGAAAGGTACATTACTTAACAACTAAGTCATGAAATCCTATGTGAGAAACCCTAAACCTAACAAAGAATCTACTCATACATAGATAATGAAAACATAATCATATGATGAATAAATTGCATAAAAGAATAAGAGTAAAGGGGTTCGAAATCTTCTCCAAATACAGATGATGTAACAGGTTCAGATCAGCCCCAAAAGCTCTAAAAATCCTCTGCTCTTAATTATGAAAGCGTAATGTAAAGCGTATCTAAAAACTTAATTATATAGGTCTAATCTCGGCCAGGGGCTTCTTTGTAAATATCAGGAACTTCTGGATCAAAGTGCAATATCTTGATTCTTCTAAACCGCCGAGTTTTGGCCCATCTCGCTGGTGCATCGACCGTTGCAGGTGTGCAACGATCGACACCTTTCTCTGTTTCGGACAGTGAACTCTATCTCTCGGCCAAACACTCCAAAAATCTCCAAAATGCTCCATTATCTCCAATTCAGCTCCAAACCTGATTATACCTGTAAAAGACTCTAAAAGAACACAAAAGACACTAAAACACAACTATATCATGGCCTAAAACTAGTAAAAACCATGATATATCAACTCCCCCACACTTAGACTTTGCTTGCCCTCAAGCAAAACATAGAACTAAAGCTTGGTGAAGAGGTTTGAAAACTTTCAGAAACTCATTTCATCCTAGAAGCTACAATACTCAGATTCCCCTTAGTAAACCACTGAAAGAATCAATCACAGGATATCAAGACCAACATGTACTTCCCCCACACTTAGCAACTGTCCTAGGTAAACTCCACAATCACATTCAAGCATTCAAATTCTCCCTACTGACTTCTGCAGGTATTTAAGTGCGGTCTCACCTAAGGAGTATCGATCAAAGGGCACATGGATTCTTACCTTATCAGCTCTAGACCACCATACTATCTTTCTCTAGTCCCTTTCTTCTCTTTCCCTTCTTTAACAACTGATTTTTCCCCATTGGGTATCATTTTATTTTTTTTATCAGTGTTCTTCCCGTTATGGGGTGTACTTTAGACACATTCCATGGATCACATGAGAGAAAATAGTGTTTGCTACCATTCCCATGACCACTTCGGAGTTACTAACTCATCCTCAGTTTATTATTATTATTATTTTTTTTTTTTTTATAGAAGGGGAGAAGGGAACTAAATAGGATAGGTTGACAGGCTGTGTCAGAACTAACAAGGGAATCCGACACAAAGTATACCAAGCCCTTAGGTGAGAAATCTAAGTCAGTAAAAGGATCCTCTGATACCTGAAGTGATGTGGGTGTTCCCAGTAGGTTGGTCTGTGATGGGGTTTTCTAATAGTCAGAGATAGATCCTGCAACTTCATCCCAATGGTTACTTAAGTTCCTGCAAGTCTTGTAAATCTTCTCAGAAAATCATAGTTTCTTACTTAAACAATTTTGACTCAATAAAACAAAAAATTTTTTTATGAAAAACAAACTGACTCATAAGAAAACAGAAAGATAATCATTAGTAGCACCTCCCCCACACTTAAGACACACTGTCCCCAGTAGTGTCCAGCGAAGGATCGGTAAAAAGAAAATAAAAAAATTGAAAAGATGAAATTATGTCTGTCGGGTTACCTCTGTCGCTCAGGCATCGATCGTTGCACTAAGTGCATCGACCGTTACTTGGCGATTTTCGTGTATGGTCGATCGTTGCTCAGGAGCGCAACGATCGCTGCAATGCGATTCCTTTCGTGTTGTGACGATCGACACAGAAGTGAGTCGATCGTTGCACTGCGATTTTGTCCGAGACCTGCAAACATAAACTCACCAGAAACAAAAACAAACGTAAAATCCTAACAAAAACACCAAAAATTAAGCAGAAAAACACCAGTACCTAATGGTGGGTTGCCTCCCACCCAGCGCTTGTTTAAGGTCAATAGCTTGACCTATCAGAAAGAGATCGAACTCATGGAGGTTTCAACAGAGACTTTGAGTGTCTCTGTGAATGTCTCCTCATCCAAGGTTGCGTATAAGCATTCAGATCATGAGATCTTCCAAGGAATGAGTAATCAGAATCAGGGCGGGAGCGAAGCTTGGGCGGTCTACTGCGTTGTCCTGCATTCAAAATAATGTGGTCAGAAGGTTTAAGCTTAGGTGATTTGTACCTTACCTTTGGTGTATATCTGATGTCTGGAGCTTTCTGCTTATGAGCAGTTGCAGGTACTGAAGATGTTAGAGCAGGTTCAAGAGGAACCGCCATCTTCTTTTCTCCACTATCAGATACTGTAGTTCCACCAATCTGAACTTCTTCTTTCAGATGACCATCAGTGGAGATCACCTTCTTTTCATGAACTCGCAAAGTTTCAACTGGCGGTGTTTTATTCACCTTCTTATCCATCACTTTTATGCAGTTAGCCACTTCTAGATCTTGTTTGGAAGGTTTGGGAACCTTAGGATATGGCATTGGGGGCTTGTAGGCTCGTTCTGGCACTGTTGCAGGTTTCTGGACATATCTGCGTTCTGTGTCGATCGTTGCATGATGTGTGTCGATCGATGCAAGGCAATTCTGTTTCTCGAAAGAACTCGAAATTGCCGTCAGAATGGCGTGTCGATCGTCACTGAGGGGGTGTCGATCGGTGCATGTATCAGGCAGACAATATTCATCCAGAAAATCCGAGATTATGCTCTCTTCTTCACCTAGCAACTCAATCTCATCCCTTATGTTCACAGCATTGATGTGCAGCTTCCGTTCAGCTCTCTTAGCTTCATTCTGCCTCTCTATTGCTACATCTCTTCGTTCAATTTTGATATCCAGCTCCTCCATATGCGTGCTCAAAGATTCAAACTTCTCATTCAAGTCTTCATACAAAGCATCCATCTTTGAGTTGAAGGACCTATCAATCTGTTGTTGTCTCTCAAGGTACTGCTCCATCATGATTTCCATTCTGCTCTCATGAGCTGTAGGTGCAGGCGGTACTTGGTAAGAAGAAACACTACAACTCCTTGTAAAGGGTTTCTGAAAAGCAGATCCGTGACTATAGAATCCAGTTCCTTCAACGCAATGGTTAGCTTCTTGTGCATACTTTCCAAGTAGAAGACTATGCAGAGAGTCAACTTGGTTCTTCAACCCAGCTATCTGTGAACTGTCAATCCCTGAGCTGAAAATATCATTCCGACACATCGTCCTGATGATCTCTTAGTGTTCTTGGTGATTCAGCGAAGTGAGTCGATCGATGCAAGAAGGGCGTCGATCGATGCAATGCGAAATCAGAGAAAACAGAAAAATAAATCAGCAAAAATAAAAAAAATAAAAACAAAAACGAAAAGAAAAAGAAAAATCCTAGTAAAACCCTAGGCTCGAAGCTATCGAAGACTCAAAGAGTCCCCGGCAACGGCGCCAAAAACTTGATAGGTTCAGAGTTTTAATCCCTATACTAAACTGCAAGTGCACAGCAATATCAATGTAGTATATAGGGTATCGAAATCCACATAGACTCCGGTATTCAATAGCTCAAGAACAGGAATTTAACTAGGAATAAAGCAATGTAATTGAATTAAAAGAGGTGCGAGAAAGTAAATCAGTAGCAGAGATTAACGGTTGTGAAAGCAAGTAATTAAAAGCGCTAAGTCTAGGGCGTTCTCAGGAAATCAGACAAGCAGACAGTTCATTCAGCAAGGATCTAATTAAGCACAGTTCTAGAACTCAAAACACAGATATAGAATTAACCAAATTCTTTTGCGATAATTCTCTAAGTCTAAGTGCAGCAAACCAAACTTTCGTTTGTGAGAACTAACAGATTAAACTAGCATTAATTCCAGGTTTGATATGTTCACAATTATCCTAAACCAAACTTCCGTTTGCGCAAAGTTTAATTGCCCAATTTAATTAGTTCAGATTCCTAAACTCCACTTCCGTGACGTATTTAGCAACCTAAGATCTAGATTCTAATTGATCAGGTTAGAACTAGCTTTAAGCACAATTAAATTGAAGAACAGATATAGTTATGAATCCTTAACTGAAATTGAACAAGTCTAGCAAGTCATGAAATCCTATGTGAGAAACCCTAAACCTAACAAAGAATCTACTCAGACATAGATAATGAAAACATAATCATATGATGAATAAATTGCATAAAAGAATAAGAGTAAAAAGGGGTTCGAAATCTTCTCCAAATACAGATGATGTAACAGGTTCAGATCAGCCCCAAAAGCTCTAAAAATCATCTGCTCTTAATTATGAAAGCGTAATGTAAAGCGTATCTAAAAACTTAATTATATAGGTCTAATCTCGGCCAGGGGCTTCTTTGTAAATATCAGGAACTTCTGGATCAAAGTGCAATATCTTGATTCTTCTAAACCGCCGAGTTTTGGCCCATCTCGCTGGTGCATCGACCGTTGCAGGTGTGCAACGATCGACACCTTTCTCTGTTTCGGACAGTGAACTCTATCTCTCGGCCAAACACTCCAAAAATCTCCAAAATGCTCCATTATCTCCAATTCAGCTCCAAACCTGATTATACCTGTAAAAGACTCTAAAAGAACACAAAAGACACTAAAACACAACTATATCATGGCCTAAAACTAGTAAAAACCATGATATATCACTAAGTCATGAAAACCTTCAACTTCTCAAGGACAAGGCTATGTTGAAAGCTCATGTGAATATTCTTGAGATGGAGCGAACTCCACCAGGTGAGATAGTCAAGAGTATTAGTGAAGATTCAGAAGAGTATATATCACAAGCTCTACTGGAAGAAAAGAAGAGGAACAAGTCGCTAGAAACAAGAATTGAAGAAGCTCGGGAAGCTCTTAATCAAGAGCAAAAGAAGAACAATAGCCTTGAACAGAGTCTTGCTAAAAATCATAAGAAAATCAAGATGTTGAATGGTGGTACCAAGAAATTGGACAAACTACTCTCGATGGGTCAGCCTCCGAAAGCTAACTGGGGCTTAGGGTACACCGGAGGACTAGAGTCAAGTCTCGAAGGGGGTTTGATAAAATTTGTTCCTGCTATAAACTCAAACATGCATCAAGAGAGAACCGACTTAAGAGTGAAGGACACTCACAGGGAACAACCAAGGAGGACGCTAGAGAATCTCAGAAGGCAAGAACAAGGATGTTATGTATGTGGGAAGAAAAACCACAAGAAGGCAACATGCTGGAGATTGAAGTCTAGGATTGTTAGCGCTTGGAAAATGAATCTTTGTTACTCTGAGCCAAAACAATTTGGTAAAGTGTGGATTGCTAAGAGAGAGCTGTATGAAGGCAGCCACACTTCAAGAGAAGACGAGCTTCTATGTAGTTTCTCAGTCGATGATGGTATTTCGGAAATGATCAAAATGATCACTATCAAAAAGGAAAATAATCCTAAAGAAATGAAGCTGCATGAGATCAGGTCATATAGTGCTAGTACGAAAAAGAATATATCAGGGAACAGAATGAGTCATTCATTCCTGGATGTGTGCAAAGCAGAACATCATGTGACCCCATCACCAGCTGAACATAAATTCCCAGGTTCAAGCAAGGAACATGGCCATGTGAGGAAAACAGAGCAGTATCAGAAAGAGTGTGAGAGACCCATCTATTCAGAGAATAGAAGACTGTCTGAGGGTCTATCATTCCAAGGATCTAAAAGAGGAGGAGGAGATGAAACTTGTCAGATCCATAAGGAAGATAACAGTACTGCTGACACACACAGAGCTGTGACTAGCACTCGAGCTGTTGTAGAACTGAAAGACGTGGAGCTTACCCTTTATGTGTGGACAATTAGAATGTCACAATGCGGAAATGCAGGAGGGGAGAGAATGTACACAAGGACCATATCTGTTGCAGGCTGCAGGATACCGAATTGGGGTATCAGTAACAAGCTGGATGAATTCGCCTTATACCAATGTTGTAAGTGTCTTACGAATATTGTTTCAAACAATGTAGGTCATACAAAGGTTTACTCATAGGTACAAGCTAAAGGTGCTGAAGGTCACTACACTAGATCAAAGCGTGCAGATCAAGAGGTAAATAAGTATGGTACAAAACCTATTCTTCCTATCTTGAATTGGGATAATGCTCTTGGATCTTTAAGGTTAGTAAGGGATGGATCATGTCAATTAAGTCTTGAATATCACAATGTAGAAGAATCAAGTGATGAGAAACTAGACTTCATGAAACACGAAACCCTAGAGAGACAGCTGATAGATATAAAGTCATTCAGATTAAGTAATTCTTTTTGCTACAAAAGGCTCTTGGAGCCTGGTTTCTCTAAATGACTTTGTCTCTTTAAAGAAAGGGGGGAGAGTGTACCACATCACAGAAAGCTGGGAAACACAGAAAAAGGCAATCCTCACTATAGAAGTAAGAAGATCTATAAAAACAATATACCTTTCAAGTAGCTTTCCTAAGAAAAACTTGTATTCTTAGAAGGCTGATCAGCGTGATGAACACTCTCTTTGGGATAGGCTGCTAAAACAGTCTACTCTTGAATGAGATCACTGTTTTGATTGAATACTGAGTCTTGAGCATTTACTAGATAAGAAGAAAAGTTACTAGTTGTTTTCAAGTGAAAGGGTATGGCTCAAGTTAAAGGAATTAAGTATATGATGACCAGTCATAAGTTATCAAGTTACTCTCTAGATGAAAGCACCTCAGCTGAGGAAAGCTGTCTAAATTACAATGGCTGGTCTCATAGGAATGTATGCTCCATTGCGGATGAAAGCACCTCGGCTGAGGAAAGTTGTCCAAGTAAATGCTAAATAGTTAAGATCAATATGTATGTCTCAAGGATGAAAGCACCTTGGCTGAGGAAAGCTGTCCAAACTTCAAGTTAAAATAAGAATAAGTGAGCTACCTTTTCACAAGAACACTAGTAGGCATTCTTCCAATGTCAAAAAAGTAAGAACGAAAGGACTCAGTAACAGTCTATCTCAGGATACTTAATTCTTGGGACACTTATGAGATAGGTTAGACATGATGAAAGCTCGGTCGCCATAGCCAAATCGACATGCAACTCTTCGAAGTGACTCTCATCAGTCCAACATGCAATCTCAGTCTGGAAAAGAGCCCGAAGGAAGTTCTCGTCAGTCTCAGCGTTCTGAAGGAAGTAATCGTCAATCGAATCGTTCTGGGAAGAAGCCCGAATGCACTACTAAACGCTCCCGTCGATCCGGGAAAGAGACAGCACCACCATCTCCAGATACAGACGACTGGGAAACTGGAGATGAAGAACTTGCTTCCAATCAAAAACCTCCTTACTGGAATTTTGAGGAGCATTATGAAGGATCGTTTAGGTTAATCCTGATTCAATTCCAGATTCAGATCATCCAAAACATGCAGATCTAGGTTCTCTTGAATGGAAACAATATCAGATCTCACCTTATACCTGTTTATGCAGCGGAAGGAGAAGGTATGGCTTGAGATCAGCAGAACCACCTAGAGATGGATCCTCCAAAGGCTCACACACGCTTCACAGGAAATGGCTGCTAGACCGAGCAGGAGAGGAGGCGCAGAGAGAGAGGAGAGATCGCGGCTAGGGCTTAGGGTTGGAGAGAAAGAGATTTGGGTTTTAGTTTATAAAACCCTTCTCTTTCCCTTTTGGGCTTTTGGGCCCAAATACCAATCTGATTAAATCCCTTGGATTTAATCAGACCCATTAATCTCTCTCTAAGTACGACAAATGCCTGGCACTTTTACCGTACTTCTGCTAAGCCGTTCCTACACATTTTCCTGTTAGCTTAGGCGTGTGACCCATATGGGATCATATAATAAAGGCAATAAGTCCAAGACTTATAGATCATGAGCGGACTCTAGCAAGCCATCATGACCCCCAGTATTATATGACTTATGTCTGATCATTGACATACTCTTACTTTCTAGAGACAGTACCGAGATTACTGGACACAATTCCAACAATCTCCCACTTGTACTGGAATCTCTGTATTCATAATCCTTTTGTCTCAATATCTCGATTAGTCATAAGGCAAGATTGGTGTCATCCTTATAAAGCCTAATCTTGTTCATCGGACTCTGATTCGATACTGACAATCCAAACGACTCGGGACAGTCCGTTTGAGCATGGCCATGCATTTTCCAGTATTCAAATCTCCGATTGGCCTAGAGATATTCACTCCATTTATATTGGAGGGACAAATTCCGTCTTGTTCCATCACTGTAAACTACTCATTTCGTAATGTACCCAAACAAGGTCCTTATAACTATCGCAGAACGACAGCGTTAGACAATGATCAAAGTGCATCAGTCCATGTGCAGTCACATGCATGCGAACTCAGGTCTAAGGACTATACTCTATAGTCGTAGTAAGAATCTCTTATGACACAGATATAAATATCCTGAAGAGTTCTTATAAGCGGGTCGTGTCCGGTCGTATGTACCCCACATACACCTATGTACTGACTTTGATGCCGCGCATCTATGACACATTGAGACTTTGTCATAAGTCACATATCAATCTAGTCTCACACGGTTGTTGGTGTTCCAATTTCAACAACCTTCGACTAGGGACAGGATGATATAATCCATCTTGTTGGAATTGTGTCCAGTAATCTCGGTACTGTCTCTAGAAAGTAAGAGTATGTCAAAGATCAGACATAAGTCATATAATACTGGGGGTCATGATGGCTTGCTAGAGTCCGCTCATGATCTATAAGTCTTGGACTTATTGCTTTTATTATATGATCCCATATGGGTCACACGCCTAAGCTAACAGGAAATCGTGTAGGAACGGTTTAGCAGGAGTATGGTAAAAGTGCTAGGCATTTACTATACTTAGAGAGAATAAGAGGGTTTAGCCATTGTGCATCGATCGATGCATAAGGTGCAACGATCGATGCAGTGCGCAAACACCGACGAGTTAATTGGTATTTGGGCCAAACGGCCCAAACGGAACAGGACGAGTTTTGTGTCATAAAACTCGAGTTTCAGACTGATTAACCCTAAGACTTGAGCCGTCAACTCTCTCTCTCCCTGCGCCGGTTTCTCCCAGTGGCCTAGCAGCCTGCTTCCTGATTGGTGTGCGTGTGTGAACCTCTGGAGGAGTTATCACTCGGTGGCTCTCTGATCTCTGACCTGTTCTTCCTTTCCGCTGCACAAAACAGGTAAAAGGTGAGATCTACTTATGTTTCTATTCAAGAGAACCTAGATCTGGCATGTTTAGGATCAAGTAATCTGATGAATTGAATCAGGATTAACACCAAGATCCATCAGTGGTATCAGAGCCATTGGTTATGGTTCTTCTTGTTTAGATTCATGTTTAGGATTGTTTAAAGAGGTGTTTTTGAATCAATCTACTGATAAGATTAAAACACTTAAGAAACAAGAATTGAATCCTAAACAAACAGTTGTAAAATCGCATGACCAAGCTATATTGATTTGGTATGCGATCGAAACTGATTTTGCATCGACTGAGATCGCATTGCATCGATCGATGCAATGCAAGGATCGATCGTTGCAGTCGCGAGAGATCGACTGCGATCGCACGGATCGATCAAACGATCGCGTGGATCTCGCGAGAATCTCTCGGCCAAACCTGATAACCGTTAGTGCACACGTGAGAGCATCGATCGTTGCAGGATCGATGAACGATCGTTGCAGGATCGATGCTGAGAGCATCGATCGATGCGGTTAGGGCTTTGGCTCGGATCCGTGCATGCGTAAGAGCATCGATCGATACAGGATCGATGCATGATCGATGCAGGATCGATGCTGAGAGCATCGACCGATGTGGTTGATGGATCGATCGACACGGTTGGTCCATCGATCGACATGGTTGGTTTAAGGCTCGGTTTAATTTGATTAAAATTAATTCGTCCTGGTTTAATAAACAGATTTAATAATTTTATTAAGTCTGGTTAAACCGGGACAAGAAATCCAATGTCGAAAGAATTATTGGATTTAGTGCCTAAACCAGGATTTTCTAATTTGATTTGGTTGGACCAAATAAATTGAGAAAATCCGGTTTAGTAAATAACCGGTTGACAATTGTGGTCATCGTAGTAATTAAAATTTGGTTAGACCAATTTTAATGAACCAGACCGGTTATGTCATTTAATTGGACAATTGGGTCATGTCTTGGACATGGACCAGTTCTTGGGCCTCGGGCCAAGAAGTTAAAACAATTGGGCCAGTTAATTGAGTCTTTCTTCAGATCAATTTAAAATTTATTTTATAAAATATATAAAGTCGATTTTAAATTAAAGTTTCCGATATTTTGAAATTAGAAAGTTTCTTATTTTATAGAAGTTTCTAGATTTGCATGATTCGGATTTTAAGAAATTTCTAAAGTTAGAAAGTTTCCGGTTTTAGAAAGTTTCCAATTTTAGAAAGTTTCTAAAAATAGTAGGTTTCCTAAAATAGAAAAGTTTCCCGAAATAGTAATCTTCTATTTTGGGAATGAAATTTTAATAAACCTACGAACCTCAAATAATATCAAGCGTTGGATGTCTTGTCCAGTCTATGTCAGCTGTCAAAGCCCATTCAATTGCATTCATGGCCTTACAGTGTGAGGATGTCTGTTTTTGCGTGGGTAAGACAGTTTGTGATTCATAAATGTCATTGGGAGTCCCAGACATTAATGATTACATGACTGTATAGTCTGGTTTTCTTGACTAGGCCATCGGGAGTCCCGGGCCTTGAGACATCATAGTGGATTGGGCCTCGGGCCCAGATTCACAACCAAGATTATATCACGGATATAATTAGCCGATTCAGGGCTTACCGATATAAGCTAAGGTTGGGTGACGGCCAGTGGCCCACTTTAATCTTAGTTATATGTGGATCTTGGAATCATTATATTCTATTGAGGGTAACTTATGTTATTGAATATAATGCGTGATTAATCATATTAATTTAATACGGGATTAATCATATTGAACATATTAACTAAAATCCTTTTATCTTAATTTTCAGTTATGACTAGCACAAACAATCAAAACACTTTCTCGATCCGGTCTATCCTTGGGATGGACAAGCTGAACGGATCAAATTTCTTGACTTGGTCGCGGAACCTGAGGCTAGTCCTCAGACAGGAGAGAAAGGACTATGTTCTTGAGAGAGCTCTCCCCGTGAGAATCGGGTCCAATGCTTCTCATGCAGTATATGATGCTTGGAATAAGCATTATAATGATGCGGTAGATGTGCGTGGTCTGATATTGGCTACCATGGACTCAGACTTGCGGAAGCAATATGAGAACATGGAGTCGCCAATAGAGATGATCAGCAGCCTGAAATTAAAATTTCAGGATCAGATAAGAGTGGAGAGATACCAGTTGGTTAAATCTCTCACTAGCTGCAAGCTACCAAATGATCATCCAGTAAGTCCTCATGTCAGTAAAATGATGGGTTACATTGATAACCTGAGGAAACTGGATTATCCAGTTAGCCAAGAGATGGCAACTGAAATCATTCTGCAGTCACTGCCGTCAAGCTATGATAAGTTCAGAAAGAACTATATCAAGAAAGGCTTAACGAAGACGCTGACTGAACTGCATGATATGCTCAAGACAGTTGAGCCAAACGTGAAGAGTACCCTGTACAATCTCATGAATGAGAAGGGTAGGTTTACTAAACCTAATGATGACAAGGGTGAAGACAAAGTTGTCCAGATTTTGAATCATGACAAGTGTGTGTCTTCTGAGCCCAAGTCAGATACCTCTTACGTTGGTAAGTGCTGCTACTGTAAGGAGACAGGGCATTGGAAGAGAGATTGCATTAAATTCATGGAAGATGATGAGGAGTTAAAGTCGATGTATGCGACTACTTCCTCAGGTATTCATGTTATTACTTCAAGTTCTACCTTAAAGGTATTGGATACTGGTTGTGGCACTGATATTTGTGATAATATGCAGAGCTTAAGCAACAGTAGAACGTTGAAGGAAGGGCAAGTGAAACTACATGTCTGGAAGGAGCTTGGGATGCTGCCTCAGTCGTAGGGTTTTTCACTTATAGATCCCTTTGAGGCTTGGTTTTGTATTAAGTAATTGCTACAATGTACCTGCTTTAAGCAGAGTTGTCTTTCATTTTCTTGTAAGAATTTGAATGTTTTTCATTTTGATAAAAGACAAGTTTTGTTCTTTTGATCTTAATGAAATATTAATTGTAGCACCCTATTCATGGAATGGGTTTTATATCTTAAACCAAAGAGTGCCTAAATGTAACATAAATACCGAATTGGTTTAAATCTGATGAATTAAACCTGATTTTTCTTGGCATAAAGCCTTGGTCACATAGAGTAAGTCGGATTCAGAAATCCCATAGTCATGGACGTTTGGGCTCATTTGATAAAATATCTTATGAGACTTGAATTCTGTTTACTAGACCAAAAGGGTAAAGGGCCTATCTTAGCCGAGCTAGAGAAAAGCCCAAAGGCTTATTGGACCTGAAACATACTCATGTATGTGGCCCAATGAGCAGTAATGCCAGAGAAAATCTCCTGTACTTCATTGTTTCTACTGATTTCAGTGAGTGTGACTGTGTTCATTTGATGAGACACAAGTCGGAATTCTCTAACATGGTCGAAAGAGTTCCAGAATGAAGTATAGGATCTGAATGACAAAAGTATTAAGACTCTGGATTAAATCACGAGTGAGAATACTTAAGTCATTGATTGTGTGATCATCTTAATGAGTGTGAAATCGTTTCACAGCTCATTTCTCCTGAAAACCTGAAGGTGTTTCTGTGAGAAAGAATCAGATCTTATTAGAAATGATTAAAGATGAGTCACACGAATCTTCCATGATATTATTTAAGAATAACGCTCTAAAATATCTAAGTTTACGCTGAAATAGTTCCACAAATATCGGTTGAAAGACACCACGTTAATGTGGATTGGAATCGATCCAAATTTGTCTTTACTGAGTATTTGTAGTTGTGCTACTTCGCTGGTTGTCCTAGAGAAACTAAGGCTTGTTACTTTTACGTCCAATCTGTTTTCTAAGAAGGGAAGTTATTTTCCAAGAAGAACAGTGGGAGTAAAAGCATAACTCGAAGTTTTCAAAGGGAAACCAAGGCTCGGTACTTTTACGACCATTCTGTTTTCTAAGAAAGGAAATTACTTTCCAAGAAGAACAGTGGGAGTAAAAAGTATTTTTACGACCATTCTGTTTTCTAAGAAGGGAAGTTACTTTCCAAGAAGAACAGTGGGAGTAAAAGTACAACTCGAAGAAATTCGAGAAATACAGGAGGCTGCTTTACCTATTGAGGGAGAGCAGCGGAAGGATTTACAGATTTCTGTAGAATCTACACCTGTGGAGCCTGAAGTTCGCAGATATGAATGAATCAGTTACTAATCCGAGAGTGATTTCTCGTAATTAGTTGAAACTGATAATCATTGAAAGTTCGCATGATCTGATGATCATTGAAAGCGATGAATCTGCGAAATTCAAAGAAGCGAAAGTGAGCCCGGACTCCGAAAAATTACATTTTATGTAAGTTAGCTTCATCGATCCATTCGTGGATGGAAGCAAACATATCGGAGTTGGAATCTTCGTTCTGTTGAAGTAGTCAAGGTTTTGACTTGAACAGGAACGAAGCGGAACTGTGTGTTTACAAATAGATAAGTGGGAGCGATATTGCATTTCTCATGATTATAGTGTGTCCTAAAGTATTTGAGGAATACTAAGGATAAGTTCTTGATTTACGGAGAAAGTGATGTGCTACAAGTCAGAAGAGTCTGAAAGGCAAGTTTCCAATAGACAAAGATGATTTCCGTTCACAGTCCGGTTATATCTTGTGTCTATCTGGCGGTGCAAGGCACTGTTGCTGACTCCATGACTTAAGCTGAACATTTCGCAGCTTGGGAAGTGGCGAAAAAAAAAAAGGATGTTTGGAAAGAAGAGTTCGTCACTGAACTTGATGTGATTTCCAGCATAGATGAGACTAGCTGCACATCAGAGGTCCAAACACCTTGAGGATAGGTATAACCTATTCCGTGAGATAAATGACAGAGATGTTAAGTAGATCAGCAAGTTTCAACGAATGAGAACGTTGCTAATCTATTAACGAAGCCACTCCTTAGGCCTAAGCACGAGTCTCGGACTGTTGCTGTAGGATAAGTGAAATTAAGATGTAGTCTTAATTTCAGTGGGAGTTATTAAAGGGCTTTATTTAGTTATTGGATATGTTCTTGAAATAACATTGAAAAATGTTTAATGAAATTATTATTTCAAGATTATTTTAACTGTGATGAAATAATCGTTCCAAAATGATATGAACCATTTTATAGGTCATCGAAGTAAATGACTTGATCTTGAGTCATCGAAGTCATTTAGCTTGATCATGAGACCCTATATTTGATAGATGTTTTATATCATCCCGCCCCTGGTCAAAGGTTGTTGAAATTGGAACACCAACAACCGTGTGAGACTGGATTGGTACGTGACTTATGACAAAGTCTCAGTGTGTCATAGATGCTCGGCATCAAAGTCAGTACATAGGTGTATGTTGGGAACATACGACCGGACGCGACCCGCTTATAAGAACTCTTCAGGATATTTATATCTGTGTCATAAGAGATTCTTACTACGACTATAGAGTATAGTCCTTAGACCTGAGTTCGCATGCATGTGACTGCACATGGACTGATGCACTTTGATCATTGTCTAACGCTATCGTTCTGCGATAGTTATAAGGACCTTGTTTGGGTACATTGTGAAGTGAGTAGTTTACAGTGATGGAACAAGACGGGATTTGTCCCTCCAATATAAATGGAGTGAATATCTCTAGGCCAATCGGAGATTTGAATACTGGAAAATGCATGGCCATGCTCAAACGGACTTTCCCGAGTCGTTTGGATTGTCAGTATCAAATCAGAGTCCGATGAACAAGATTAGGCTTTATAAGGATGACACCAATCTTGCCTTATGACTAATCGAGATATTGAGACAAAAGGATTATGAATACAGAGATTCCAGTACAAGTGGGAGATTGTTGGAATTGTGTCCAGTAATCTCGGTACTGTCTCTAGAAAGTAAGAGTATGTCAAAGATCAGACATAAGTCATATAATACTGGGGGTCATGATGGCTTGCTAGAGTCCGCTCATGATCTATAAGTCTTGGACTTATTGCTTTTATTATATGATCCCATATGGGTCACACGCCTAAGCTAACAGGAAATCGTGTAGGAACGGTTTAGCAGGAGTATGGTAAAAGTGCTAGGCATTTACTATACTTAGAGAGAATAAGAGGGTTTAGCCATTGTGCATCGATCGATGCATAAGGTGCAACGATCGATGCAGTGCGCAAACACCGACGAGTTAATTGGTATTTGGGCCAAACGGCCCAAACGGAACAGGACGAGTTTTGTGTCATAAAACTCGAGTTTCAGACTGATTAACCCTAAGACTTGAGCCGTCAACTCTCTCTCTCCCTGCGCCGGTTTCTCCCAGTGGCCTAGCAGCCTGCTTCCTGATTGGTGTGCGTGTGTGAACCTCTGGAGGAGTTATCACTCGGTGGCTCTCTGATCTCTGACCTGTTCTTCCTTTCCGCAGCACAAAACAGGTAAAAGGTGAGATCTACTTATGTTTCTATTCAAGAGAACCTAGATCTGGCATGTTTAGGATCAAGTAATCTGATGAATTGAATCAGGATTAACACCAAGATCCATCACATCTATCAAATATAGGGTCTCATGATCAAGCTAAATGACTTTGATGACTCAAGATCAAGTCACTTACTTCGATGACCTATAAAATGGTTTATATCACTTTGGAACGATTATTTCATCACAGTTAAAATAATCTTGAAATAATAATTTCATTAAACATAAGAATGTTTTACAAGAACATATCAAATAACTAAATAAAGCCCTCAAACTCCCACTCAAATTTAGATTACATTTCAATGTCTCTAATGCCTACAGCTTCAGTCAGAAACTCGAGCTTAGGCCTTGGGAGTGGCTTTGTCAACGGATCAGCGACGTTATCATCTGTCTGAACTCGGCTGATCTTGACTTCCTTTCTATTAATGATGTCACGTATCAAGTGAAATCTTCTTAGAACATGCTTGGATTTCTGGTGTGATCTTGGTTCCTTTGCCTGAGCTATAGCACCATTGTTGTCACAAAACAGTGCCAGAGGCTCAGCCGCATCTGGTATCACACCTAGTTCAATAATGAACTTTCGTATCCAAACAGCTTCCTTCGCTGCTTCTGAGGCGGCGATATATTCAGCTTCTGTAGTGGAATCAGCAACGGTGTCTTGCTTGGAGCTTCTCCAACTGATTGCACCGCCATTCAGACAAAAGATATAACCGGACTGTGACCGGAAATCATCTTGGTCTGTCTGGAAACTTGCGTCCGTGAATCCACTGACTTTAAGCACATCACTTCCACCGTACACTAAGAACTTATCCTTAGTATGTCTTAGATACTTCAAGATATTCTTTACGGCAATCCAATGGTTTTCACCTGGATTTGACTGGTATCTACTCGTCATGCTCAATGCATAAGCAACATCAGGACGAGTACAGATCATGGCATACATGACAGATCCTATTACAGATGCATAAGGAATATTCTTCATGCGCTCAAGCTCAGCAGCCGTCGTAGGGCTCTGCTTCTTGCTTAGCGTTGTGCCATGTACCATTGGCGTGAAGCCCTTCTTGGAATCTTTCATGCTGAATCTTTGTAGGACTTTGTCAATGTATGAATCTTGACACAAGCCTATCAGCCTTCTAGATCTATCCCGGTAGATCCTGATTCCAAGAACGTATGCGGCTTCACCCATGTCTTTCATGGAAAAACAACTTCCAAGCCAGTCTTTTACAGACTTCAGCATTGGAATGTCGTTTCCGAGAAGCAGTATGTCATCGACATACAGAATAAGAAATACTATCTTGCTCCCACTAGTTTTCTTATACACGCATTGTTCTTCTTCGTTTCTGATGAAGTCAAATTGCTTGATCGCTTCATCAAAACGAAGATTCCAGCTCCTCGATGCTTGCTTCAATCCATAAATGGATTTATGAAGCTTGCATACTTTCCCAGCATTCTTTGGATCTATGTAACCGTCAGGTTGCGTCATATACACATCCTCTTCCAGAATACCATTCAGGAAGGCGGTTTTCACGTCCATCTGCCAAATTTCATAATCATGAAAAGCTGCAGTTGCTAGTAGAATCCGAATAGATTTCATCATAGCCACTGGTGAATAGGTTTCATCGTAATCCACACCGTGAACTTGTCTGAAACCTTTTGCCACCAACCTGGCTTTATAAATCTGGACATTTCCATCCACGTCAATCTTCTTCTTGAAGATCCATTTGCACTCGATGGCTTTTACACCAGCGGGTAAGTCAACCAACGAAAACACTTGGTTGACTGACATGGAGTCCATTTCGGAATCAGTGGCTTTACGCCACTTAGAGGAATCTGGGCCCATCATGGCTTGATTGAAGTTCGATGGTTCATCACCATCAATGATCAGAAGATCATGACAGTTAGTCACGAGGAATCCTTGATATCTCTCGGGTTCGTGACGGATCCTCCCGGATCTTCGAACTTCAGGTACTACAGGTTCAGGCTCTACAATTTCTTGTAGGTCCTCCTGCTGCTCTTCCTCATTAGGTTGAGCAGTATCCTGTTCATCTTGAATTTCTTCAAGCAGTACCTTACTCCCACTGTCTTTCTTAGAGAGAAACTCCCTCTCAAGAAAGTTACAATCCCGGGCAACAAAAAATCTTGTTCTCGGAACGTAGATAGAAGTAATAAGCCTTGGTTTCCTTCGGATAACCAATGAAGTAGCATTTATCAGACTTTGGTGTAAGCTTGTCTGAGATTAATCTCTTGACATAGGCTTCACAACCCCAAATTCTAAGATAAGACAACACTGGAGCCACTCCAGTCCATAATTCATATGGTGTCTTTGCTACTGCTTTCGATGGCGCTCTATTTAGAGTGAACACTGCTGTTAGCAGAGCATATCCCCAAAGGGATATTGGAAGGTCTGTGTGACTCATCATAGATCGAACCATATCCAATAAGGTCCGATTTCTCCTCTCAGACACACCATTCCATTGAGGTGTTCCGGGAGGAGTGAGTTGGGATACGATCCCACACTCTCTTAGATGATCACTGAATTCTTGGCTTAAGTATTCTCCTCCTCGGTCGGACCGAAGAGCCTTAATGCTTTAGCCAAGTTGGTTCTGTACTTCATTTTGGAATTCTCTGAACTTCTCAAAAGATTCAGACTTATGTTTCATTAAATAAACATATCCATACCTACTGAAATCATCAGTGAAGGTAATGAAGTACTGATAGTTTCCTCTTGCATTTGTGGACATTGGGCCACACACATCAGTGTGTATCAGGCCCAATAAGTCACTGGCCCTCTCGTTAGGTTTATTAAAGGGGGCCCGTGTCATTTTGCCCATCATGCAGGATTCGCATTTCTCACATGACTCAAAGTCAAATGAGCCAAGAAGTCCATTCGAATGGAGCCTCTTGATGCGTTTCTCGCTGATGTGCCCTAAACGACAATGCCATAGAAACGTTCGGTTCTCCTCATTAGGTTTGAACCGTTTGGTATTAATGTTATAAATTGGCGCGGATTGATCGAGTATGTAAAGCCCATTCGTGAGAGGGGCAGAACCATAGAACAAATTGTTGCGATTGAAGGAACATAATTTATTCTTAACTGAAAAATCATAACCTTCCAAATCCAACAAAGAAATTGAAATAATATTTCTGCTTATAGCAGGTACAAAATAACAATTATTGAGTTCTAAAATCAATCCCGAAGGTAAAGACAACAAGTATGTGCCTACAGCTAGTGCTGGAACTTTCGCTCCATTCCCAACTCGTAGCTCCACTTGTCCTTGCTTCAGCCTTCTACTGTTGCTGAGTGCCTGCATATTAGTACAAATATGAGCCCCACAACCAGTATCCATAACCCATGAGGTATTATCAGAAGTAGTTGTATTAACTTCTATAACAAAAATACCTGTCGAAGAAGTCTCGAGAGTCTTCTTCTTCAATTCCTTTAGACCTTCTTGGAATTTCTTACATTCTCTCCTCCAATGCCCTGGTTCTTTACAGAACCTGCATATGTCAGTTGGCCCAGCCTTGGACTTGGGCTTGGGCTTTGGCGTGTCCTTGTCCGCGACTTGGAAAGCCTTGGCCTTTCCCTTATCCTTAGCAGAGGATTTCTTAAACCCCTTGCCCTTTTGCACCATAAGCACATTGGGGTCCTTGGCGGTTTTCCTCAAGTTGGGCTCTGCAGTCTTGAGCATTCCGTGAAGTTCAGGCAATGTCTTACTCAAGCCATGCATGTTAAAGTTCAGAATGAACTGATCATAGCTTGCAGGTAATGACTGCAGAATGATGTCGCAGGCAAGTTCTTGGCTGATAGGACAGTCGAGTTTCTGAAGATGATCGAGATAACCCATCATCTTCAAGACATGAGGACTCACTGCCGCATTCGCAGCCAACTTACAGTCTAAGAGGTTCTTAACAGTCTGAAACCTCTCAGTCCTTGCTTGCTCCTGAAAAAGCGATTTCAGGCTTGCCATTATCTCAATTGGTGACAATACACTCTCGAACTGCATTTGCAGCTCACCAGTCATTGTCGCCAACATAAGGCAATACACATCATTTTCATCTGACGAATGCTTTTCCCAAGCATTATGCAGAGTCCTGGCGGCATTGTTAGCAGGCCTCTCGGGGAGAGGATCACGAAGGACATAATCCTTCTTCTCCTGCTTGAGGACCAGCCTCAAGTTCCTTGACCACGTCAGGAAGTTCGTTCCAGTCAGCTTCTCCTTCTCGAGAACAGACCGGATTGAGAATGTGTTTTGTGTGCTTGTAGTAGTCATAGCTGAAATATATAAGATAAAAGGTTATTAGTTAATATGTTCAATATGATTAATCTTATATTATACTTAATATGATCAATCATGCATTATATTCAATAACCTAAGTTACCCTCAATAGAATATAATGATTCCAAGATCCACATATAACTAAGATCAAAGTGGGCCACTGGCCGTCACCCAACCTTAGCTTATATCGGTAAGCCCTATGTCGGCTAATTATATCCGTGATATAACTCTTGGTTGTGAATCTGGGCCCGAGGCCCAATTCACTCTGATGTCTCAAGGCCCGGGACTCCCGATGGCCTAGTCAAGAAAACCAGACTATACAGTCATGTAATCATTAATGTCTGGGACTCCCAATGACATTTATGAATCACAAACCGTCTTAACCACGCAAAAGTAGACATCCTCACACTGTAAGGCCATGAATACAATTGAATGGGCTTCGACAGCTGACATAGAATGGACAAGACATCCAACGCTTGATATTATTTGAGGTTTGTAGGTTTATTAAAATTCATTCCCAAAATAGAAGATTACTATTTTGGGAAACTTTCCATTTTTGGAAACCTACTATTTTTGGAAACTTTCTAAAATTGGAAACTTTCTAAAAAACGGAAACTTTCTAACTTTAAAATTTCTTAAAATCCAAAATCCGCAAATCTAGAAACTTCTATTTTAAGAAACTTTCTAATTTCAAAATTTCGGAAACTTTAATTTAAAATCGATTTATATAACTTTATAAAATAAATTTTAAATTAATCTGAAGAAAGACTCAAATAATTGGCCCAATTGTTTTAACTTCTTGGCCCGAGGCCCAAGAATTGGTCCATGTCCAAGACATGACCCAATTGTCCAATTAAATGACATAACCGGTCTGGTTCATTAAAATTGGTCTAACCAAATTTTAATTACTACGATGACCACAATTGTCAACCGGTTATTTACTAAACCGGATTTTCTCAATTTATTTGGTCCAACCAAATCAAATTAGAAAATCCTGGTTTAGGCACAAAATCCAATAATTCTTTCGACATTGGATTTCTTATCCCGGTTTAACCAGACTTAATAAAATTATTAAATCTGTTTATTAAACCAGGACGAATTAATTTTAATCAAGTTTTAAACCGAGCCTTGAACCGAACCGAAACGATTTGGTCACGAACCAATCATGGTCGTGACCTAGCTTCTCTTCCAAGAAACGATCGTCCAGCCGCAACTCACGCTCGGGACGAGACGCGATGCTGACGATCGATCGGGACGTGACGAGCTGTGATCGGGACGGGATGGTACAGCCGGGAGAGCCGCGATCGTCCCACGCCAAGCTTCAGCGATCGGGCGTGATCGTGCAAGCAGCAGGAACGATCGGGATTGCTCGGGTCGATTGCTTCCCACGATCGCCGAGCGATCGGAACGGAAACGCACGCGAGCGGGACGGGCAGGACGCGATCAGCTTTGCGTCTTGCACCTCACGGTCGAGTGATCCAACCGGCCTTCAACCGATCACGGCTTGGCCGATCGGTGCATCATCTCGGCCGATCGCAAACAACAAGTCATATAGCTTGTTTTTGCGATTTCAGTAGGGTTTGTTTAGGTTTTTAATTCTTGTTTCTTAGGTGTTTTGCTCTTATCAGTAGATTGATTCAGAAAAACACCTCTTAAACAATCCTAAACAACCTAAACATGAATCTAAACAAGAAATCCTAAGAACCAATGGCTCTGATACCACTGAAGGATCGTTTAGGTTAATCCTGATTCAATTCCAGATTCAGATCATCCTAAACATGCAGATCTAGGTTCTCTTGAATAGAAACAATATCAGATCTCACCTTATACCTGTTTATGCAGCGGAAGGAGAAGGTATGGCTTGAGATCAGCAGAACCACCTAGAGATGGATCCTCCAAAGGCTCACACACGCTTCACAGGAAATGGCTGCTAGACCGAGCAGGAGAGGAGGCGCAGAGAGAGAGGAGAGATCGCGGCTAGGGCTTAGGGTTGGAGAGAAAGAGATTTGGGTTTTAGTTTATAAAACCCTTCTCTTTCCCTTTTGGGCTTTTGGGCCCAAATACCAATCTGATTAAATCCCTTGGATTTAATCAGACCCATTAATCTCTCTCTAAGTACGACAAATGCCTGGCACTTTTACCGTACTTCTGCTAAGCCGTTCCTACACATTTTCCTGTTAGCTTAGGCGTGTGACCCATATGGGATCATATAATAAAGGCAATAAGTCCAAGACTTATAGATCATGAGCGGACTCTAGCAAGCCATCATGACCCCCAGTATTATATGACTTATGTCTGATCATTGACATACTCTTACTTTCTAGAGACAGTACCGAGATTACTGGACACAATTCCAACACATTACACCTCTAACAGAAAGGTATTCTCTTACTTGTTCTTCAAATATCCAGAGACGGTGAGTGTAGATACTCAACCATTGAACTCGCGATTCTCATCGCAAAAAGCCAAGGATCGGTACGCAAGCTTGAAACCGTGGGCATTCCTAGATAAAAAACTTCTCCAGCTGGGAGACTCTAAGCTTAGAGAAGTAAAAGAGTTCATTGAGAAAGCTGGTCTGATATACACTGTGATTCACATGTCACCGTATTACCCTCGTCTGGTTAGAGAATTCTTGGCAAATGTATGTGATTCAGAGGTTCGAGGTGGGTCTCGGGTAGTCTACATTCGAGGTGAGATGTATGACTTCACGCCTGCGTTCATCAATCGAATGTTCTTTACATCAGACACAAGGAATTCAGAAGACTGGGATGAGGAGAACATTGATCAAGCGGTGGCAGTTTTAACAGGTGGGAGACGCAAAAGGTGGGAAGGGGTGCAGTCCAAACATCTGCTCCCGAAATTTCAGGTTTTATATAAGCTTTGATGTTCAAACTGGATCCCTAGCTCCAACACTACAACCTTGGTTAGAGAGAGACTGAAGTTCCTATACATGCTGCATCAAAGGAAATCCTTCAACTTCGGGGTTCTGGTGTATGATCAGATCATGGATATGGCACAAGCTCCATAAGCAGATCGGAAGATTATCTTCCCGAATCTGATTTTTCTGTTGCTCTACTTTCAAAGGGATGTGAATGTATTATCACCAGATGGAGCACCAGTTGGATATCCTCTAAATGTCGTATTGGATCCCAAAGCAGGTCGCGGTTCAGACAATGAAGAAGAGGCACAAGCACCAGACCTTCAACGTGACATTGAAAAGGCCATCAGTGGCCTTTGGTACATTCAGCGTCGGATCGCCAGTATGGTTCATTATTTCTCTTAGCTCTCTTTGATGACTTATAGTGATCTTTGTCTAATGTGTGACCAATTCAGGGGGAGAATATCCACAGTATCCAAATACAGGTGCAAGGAGCTCCAGCAGTGATGATGGTGATGCTCACTTTGAGCATGATGACTGAAGGAATGGAGCATGAAGTGTAGGAATGCCGTTTGAGGATATTTCCTTGTTGTAGCAGTCTCTACTAGTAACGTGTTACCTTGTTTTTAATCCGGTTATTTTGTTGACTTAATGCTCTTTTGGTCTGTTTTGTCAAGAACTGAAGGTTGTTCTGTTTATGGTTTATCTATGCTATGAACTAAATATTTTTCTTTAGTTCTGATCAGACTAAGGATGCATGTTGAATCTGTCTGATTTAGTTCATACTCATCTTGTACATCAAGATTACATGCAAGTACTCTTCGGATATCTGGTGTATATCTTTCTGATTATTTGACAAGCAGGTTGAATGAGTTGGTGCACACATTCATACAAAGAGGGGGAGATTGAAAGCTCGAGGTCTTGAAGCTGTAAGTGTGTGATGCTATTAATGACAAGGACGACACAAAGTTGTGACGTGGAACACAAGTCAGCAACTCACCATGTGGACCCGGATAGAATTTTGGGAAGATATCAAGATATGGAAATAAGAGATCGTGGAGAATTGGATTCTCGAATATATAAGAGAGAAGACCTAATTGAAATTAGGTTAGCCGCTTAAGCACAAAATAGCTAGAGGTGCATAACACAGAATTGTGAGTGTACAACTCAGAGATCTTGGTGAGTGTTTTGAGAGAAGGGAAACTGAAGTTGTTTTGTAAGGTGTTGGGTAGATTTAGGAATTGGTCAGTCTTGATTCACTTGTGTGAAGTCAAGTAAAACTGATTGAACAAGATTCATTGTAATTTGTTCAAGAGATTTCTAAAAAAAAGGGTGTTTTTGCTAAAGAGATTCCTTGAGTAATATATAGATTGTGTTCTCTGTGTTTTCACATTCTACTTTCTTGTTTTGTCTGTAAAGCTCAGATTTCATGTCCTTACTGTGATCCACGCTTATAGATTCAAGAAATCCTTGGTATTGCTGCTGCTGTTGCTGCTACTGCTAAATCCATTGAGACAAAGAATACGAGAATCAGTCATGTCGATTCTCCAGCACTGAATAGAGCTCCTTCTTTCTCAAGCACGTATACTGCAGCTTCACCAGCTGCACAGTCATTTCTCATTCACCCAATTTCGCTTTGCTGATCTGCGGCTGGTAAGTATTCGATTTCAACTGGTTTCAGTAATCATTAACCATTGAAGAATGAATATTCTCATTAGTTTTTCCCAATCTGTTTGGCCGATTCTGATTTACCAATTGCAAGGAAACATTCGCTTCAACGATTCCTTGAGAAGAGACAGGACATGTATGGATCCTTTATAAACTACATTACATCCTTCTCCATGTCCTTTGAAACTCAAATCGGACCAGTGTCAAAAGTTGCTGATGTGTATATACCGAGAGTAACTTATAAAGACAGATTGGTCATAGTTATTGCATCTAACAGCAACATTCACATTCTTTATATGCAGACATGAAGACAGATGTAATGGACTCATGGTGTTACAAGATGATATCAGCCGTGGAGGTTAGGCACTGCTTCGGAGTTTGCTTCTGATGGTTGTTCAGCTTTATCACTGTAAGTCTTCCTACCAATTGTAAAAGCTTCACTTTTAATTACACACTGATTTGAGTATTTTTGACATTTAATTGTTTACATTAGCTGCTTCTCAAGTTGCTTGGTTGGGAGGAGTGGTAAATTCAGCAAGATTGTTTTAATTTTCATATGGTTCCTACTGAATCATGTTAGTTGACAAACGTGTTGTTCATTACTGTCTTTGTTTTCTGCACTGCAGATTATGAGAATTACTTTCCTAAAGCTACGAAACAAGAACCAAAGAATGATCAGAAATCAGAGTCTAAAGGTGAGTCCAAAGTATTTGAAGCTTGTCACATTAAAGCTAAAGTCTACAAAAACCAAGCTATAAGACTTAGGGTGAGAGAGACTGATTAGATTCAACGAGAGGATTGGAGCATGGGAAAACTCAAGAGGGAGATGTCTCTGATGCTTAAAAACTAAGGTTGAGAAGCGAGATCAAGGTGTTGATTTAGTTTAGCTCATTTTTTCAATAGTATAGTTTTGTGCTTTAGTCATAGGTCAGTTTTGTTTTACATTTTAAGCTTATCTGAGACTTGAAACAAGCTTTGTAATTTTAACAATTTTGTAATATATTTGTAACCAATTTATTCGTTTTTAAATTTAATATTTTCAGAAAATTAGTTTTAAAAAAACAAAATCTGAAAATTGATGACCAAAATATATTAATATAAAAATTGATATATTTAAATATAGATGACAATTGCAAAACTCTATCTTTAAAATATATACCATAACATTTATTGAAACGCTATCTTTAAAATATATAACATAACATTTATTGCAAACGCTATCTTTAAAATATATACCATAGTATTTACAAAAAAACGCTATCTAAAGTGCCAGACTTTTTATCGCGGTCGATGACATAGCGGGTAACACAACGCTATCGTATCGATACATAGCGTTTTTCGGCAGCTATTAATACGAGAATTTGTTGTAGTGATATGATCGTGAAGAATCAAGAGTAAATAGTAGTAACTGTTCGATTAAGTAGTTCTTGGATTCAGATTATCTTTGTTGATGGAGGGTGAATTGCACTGTATGTATCTTTTCATCTTTTGTGTTGCAATATTGTATCTTTCAAAAAGAGTTTGCTAATTGGTATTTTTTTTTGTAGGGTCCACCAGCAAAAAGACAATTTTATCCTCAAACTTTCTTTTTCTCATATTTTTCTTTTTCTTTTCCACCGAAAATCAACTCCTTTTTTCTCTTTTTTTTTCTTTTTTCTTTTCTTTTCCTTTCCATTCTCTTTCTTACTTTTGCATTTATTTTCACCCCTTGTTTTTTGAACGGTGGATAGAATCCGATATAAGATATTTTGGCCATTTAGATCAGCGGAATGGAGAGAGAATTTAACGTACTACCGGAATTCAAAAAAAAAAAAAAATTGGACATAAAAAAAATTTGCGAGTGGATAGTTATGAGTAGATATCTACAATATCTATCCACGTGGATACTACCACATACAAATATTGTCCATCATAAGTGTTTAGCATGTGATATAAGTCATTGTAGTGTCCACGAATAATCGAACCAAAATATTTTATGTCTACGGATCACAATAATGTGATCTTTTGACCATCCTATTGTCCATCATAAGCGTTTAGCACATATTGTGGACATCTTGTCCATCATCATTCATGTTAAACCATCTTGTTAAGCGTCTTGTCCACGAATAATCATATGTTAAACGTTTACCCATGGTAAACATGGTCTACACCTACTCTATATCCACAAATTCACAATCATATGAACTCTTAACCAACTTTTGTCCGTTAGATCCGTACTTTGTGTCCACGGATCATAAGCGTTTACCCATGGTAAGCATCTTGTTAAGCACTCTTAACCAACTTTTGTCCGTTAGATCCATACTTTGTGTCCACGGATCATAAGCGTTTATCCATGGTAAGCATCTTGTTAAGCATTTTGTCCATAATATATTAAACCATCTTGTTAAGCATGCATGTGATAAGGTTCCAAATTCTTGTTAAGCATCTTGTCCACGAATAATCATATGTTAAACATTTACACATGGTAACATATTTTTGGATTCATCATTCATGTGATCGCCTAAACATCATATGTTAAATCATCTTGTTAAGCATCTTGTCCATCACAAGTATCCATGTGGATGGATAAACTTTCCATTCGTAATTTTTTTTTAAGTCCAAATTTTTTTTTTTTGGATTTCTGATAGATCGATCGATTCTCTCTTCATTCCGATGATCTATAAGTCCGAAAACCTCACTCAATTCATCCTATCCATAGTCAAAAAAATGTGGGGTAAAAATTAATGCATAAAGTAAGAAAGAGAGTGTAAGAGAAAAGAAAAGAATTAAAAAAAAAAAATCGGATGGATAGAAGATGAATTGTGGATAGCTTTGTCTAATTAACTATCTATAACTAAAAGACAAAAACAAGGTTAAATGGTCATTAACCACCGCTAAAAGACAAAAAAAAGATACAAAAATGCAATTGGATTTTGAAAGATACAACTTTGCTAATACTTTTCAAAAAAGATACATTGGGTGCAATTATTCCGTTGATGGATCCAGATTCTTGAAGGATTTTTTATACAACAATTTGGTTGAAATGATATTAGTTTCGTGTAGTGAATTTAAGTAAAACAATTCTATTTGAACCTTTTCATAGACCGTACCGTAAGTTTGCCAAGCAAGATCCTTATAAGTTACTGCAACATTCCGAATCAATATTAATATATTTCCACAGGAAAACAATAAAAGAAACTCTGCATTCATCATTATTATAAAACATGCTAGATAATGTAAACACCCAAACGACAAGAGTATCAATCCAAATAGCAACAACCAATCTCTTAAACCAATGAATAGTAACACAATCCCTAATGCTTACAGACTTTGCATTAAATCTCATGTTGTTCACCCTCCCTATTCATACCAAAATAAATGTGAATGATGAGCTCAATCAATCCACATTCAAATTTAAATAACTCAGTCTATCCAGAGTGAAAAGGAACTTTACAAAACCTAGATCCAACCGACCATCAAATCGGAAACTCAAATCAGAGACAAAGTCGCTGCAAGTTGAGCCATAAGCTATAACTATTTGAACCTTTTCACAGACCCTAACGTTTATAATAAACCATAAAACCACATAATAAAGACTCCTCTTATTCATGAACTTAGCACTACTCATGCTTACATAAGATAAAATTAAAAAGCACCTATTATAGTCAGTAGGAATTAAACCATAATGAAAAGGAAATAAAGCATAAACATAGTATGGTAAAGTTGGAGGACTTGCAACCAGCTCCCACCATGCTCCGTTTTTATTTAACCTGCAAATATAAAAATTAAGGGCTCTTCTATGATTGATAAAATCCTTTGTCATTCCGGGTTCGAGATAGCATCGCCTGCACCAGACGCTTCTTAGTAGAACCAACATCTGTGATTTCTTGTCCTGTTTTTGCGATTTGCTTCGTTGGCAGTTGAGTATGACATATCTTCTGTTTAAATTTCTTTGATGCCGTGACCAAATGTTCCTTATCTTCCCCCCATTTCGTGATCCTGCACCTCCTTTGCTTACACCTATGTCGCTTATTCCTCCCTTTGCCCATCATCACTTTGCAGCATTGGATCGACCTCATTATTAGTCACCAGTTCCCCTTCCTCCATTTGGGTTTCTCATGTGTCCCTTTCTTCATTTGAGTAGATAACCATTTCCTTTTCCATAGTAGCCGTATCTACCAAGTCTTCAAATATAGCATTTTCATTATCCTGAAAAACTCAAACACTGATCTTTCCTTCCTATTCTTTACCCGAACAAATACCCGTAGATGTATAATCAAATTTTATATCCTTCCTCGCCATAGAACCCTCCAAAACCTAGAGCCTCTCATGTTCAGTAGATTGAACCGTTTTCTTCCCTTGAAAGACCTCTAACATTTTCCGCTCATTTTCCAAAAGATGTATGCCAATGTTATCAGTCTTAAGCCCGTTGATTCCTTTTATGTCAATGGTGTGCTTCTTCTACAAAGTTCTTGGTGAGACATAGCCCAATAGACAAGCTCTTAGTGATGTTACTTCTCCAAAAACCATGTGTTGTCTCGGTCTGTAAGCCATATGTTCATTCTCTTTTCTTTGCCAACGCTGGACACCTCTTGAGATACCCTTGCCTTATATTTTCCTTATCCGACTGTTGAGAACCTTTTTTTTTACCTCTCCAAGTTATGATTACAGATGCCTTAAAGCTTACCACCTGAGGACCTTGACCATGATTATATGTAAGTCCATCAGCTCCAGCTTCTCGAGTAAAACAATTTGTGGGATATCTTGTCTGATCATGGCATAGGCTGTTACACAACTTGCAAAAACCAAACAGCTTTTCGTACCTCAGGGAGACTGATGTTTCCTCACCATTATAGAATTCAATAATTGTAGTAAACATCAAGGGTTTAAATCCGTCTATTAACACTTGGAACCTCCCTTCATCCAAGTCCACCGCCTTAAACTCTCCAATTACTGCTATAATACTCCTAAAAGTATGATCGGCCCAATAGTGAAGAGGAATCCCAAGCACTTGAATCCAAAATTTAATCACCGATGGTAGGTAGTGGAGACAATTGGTTCCCACCTAAAGAGGGACACCATCCGATAATAAAAATGGAAGGGTTCTACTTTGAGTACTTCAGTGACATCTTCCGCATTATCAAAGTCAAATTGGAACCTTCCAAGCCCCAAATCCAGTCCAACCACTATATCCTCAATTTTCCAAATGCGTGGCAGCATTTATAAGAGAGTCCTCATGTCATGGTTGGGAGGGTTCATGCATCTCCCAAAGAGAGTGGTAGGATAATCCCTGATCAGGTTTAAAATTTTGAACTTTACTATTGGGATCTTCAAAACCGAGCCTCTCTGCCATTTTCTGACCAGCAGCTTTACCCACGAATAATGACTGAAACATTTTTATAAACCAAAGAGAAACAGGAAAAAGATAACCCAAGAGAGATGATTGAAATAAATGAAACCAGAGAAGTATGCAGAAACAAGAATGAATTCCAAAGCTGGTGATTTTGTGATGTAAAACTGGGAGCCTTGGTTCTTATATATACTATCGACCATAAAGATGGGAATATCAACAGTATCCGTGATTATCCTATTATGAATCCAATCATATAAACATGCGATATCCTTTGATTTACCAGTAATCATGCCAGTAAGGAAATATCTCTTAAACTCTAAATAATTCCTTTGTTCCCAAATCTCAATATTCCACCAATTAACTGTATCATAATAAATTTGCCAACCTGTATCACAATCTATAACATTCCAAACTTATCTTCTCATATCATTCCGAGAGGCGAAAGAGGAAACCAACATGTTAGTATAACTCCGAGGAGCTGTTATTCTAAGGTGACTTAAATCTCAAGGTACTGCAAAGGGGCCTTTTTTGAGTGAGCAAAGGAATGTTACCCAGTAGAGATCAGTGGGTGAACGGTACACTATGACGGTTTAGTTTCTCCTTGTATCAAGAGAATGGAAAGATCTCGTTAGGGTTTCTATTGTCTATTGTATCGAGTTTTGGGGCAGTATATAAAGGGGTCCAAGGGTTTGTAAATATTAACACACACGAAATATAGAAACCCTAGACAAAAGGGTATTTGCCTCAATATTGTTTCTCTCTAAGTATTCCTTAAAACGTTCTATCTTCTAGGTTCACTCGAGATTTTACAACAGGAGCCAAATTTTCCGTCTTGATAGTCCGATACCAGTGAACCAAAAAGATTATCCTTCCATTTTTTTAACTGAATCGAATCCACCACAGAATTAATTATCTGCCCCTTCGATTCCTGGATTTGAAAGCACTTGATCTCCTTCTTTTCCCAGAGATCCTCAGTATCTTTCTCCCTAATTCCCCATAAGATATTTATTTTCCCCCGATTTCCCCCAAATCCCTCGAATCGTATTTCTATGAACGGATGCCTTGATGTTCCAGTGATGCCCTCAATACCATATTAACAAATGGTAATAGCCGGATACCACAGTAAACCACCAAATCTAACCGCCGTTTAGCCAAATTGGTTGTCATCAAACCCTACTTCAAAGTCGCCATTTTTTGTTGTATGAGCATTTTTCGACTGATAATGATAATTTTTCGATTTCACGTCCAACATAAAATGGATTTTGCAGCCAATTTACAATAATTTCTTATGTTGTTGTAAGCCTTTGTTTATGTATTGAATGTATAGTTTAGTAAATCTTCATGGAAACGTGTTATTTTAGTAGTAGCACGTAAAATTAGTATTATTCTAAGTAGTTTTCTTTTTCTTTTTTGAAAAAAACTAAACTTTGTTTTAAAGAGATTTGAATATGCATCTTAGATTTTACATTCTCGTCTACTTATTACATGAATTTTTTGTTTCATATATAAGGAAACCAAGTTTCTATTGATTCTTCCAATCTTCCATTTCCCATCAATCTGATTAAAGTAATTTTATTACGAACAATTTTGTGTATAGTAAAAATGCAGGTGAAGCAAGATAGAAAAAGTGTAGAAAGTAAATGACATATGATAACATACATCCCCGGGACCTTGTCAAGTTTTCGATTTCACTAGAACAAGCAATTACAATTAATCGCAAAAACTTAAGTTAGGAACAAATCCAACTATTCACCGCTCCGTTCAGTAATATGAACTCTTCATGATAGTCACTAACCATCAGCTAAACTCTTTCTAAGCCTAGATTTTATCAAGATCAACCAATCATGAGCTAAACTCCCACTAGAACCTAGTCTTTGTTTTTCAATCTTCTGAACAAGTCACACACAACGCAACAAGTATTTCAATATCCACGTCACACCAATGCATTAACAAGCTTAAACACCACAAACACAAACCGCGAAACTTTATCGCACTAGATCAACGATCACCCAAATCATTCTCTTTCTTTTAGGTCTTCTATGGTCACAACGACATCTTTCTCAGAAGGCCACACCCTCCTTAAATATCAACTTGAATCTTTTCCTCCAAGCCTCTCCAATCACACAAATAGAAAATTTCCTCTTTGTTAGGATATTTCCAAATCCTTTTGGAAATATTCTTTTTCGTTTATCTTCTCCTAAGAATATAGACATCCCAAAGCTTATATATCCTCTCCAATATCCTCATCCACTTCAGCAAACTGAATCATATCACAAATATTCTTTCATATCTCAACATTCAAACATATCCACGTTATGTATAACCTCTTGAATCACATCTTGTACTACTTCGTTATTCTTGTATCACCGCTTGCACTATGTTGCGACTAATACATCAAATACATCTTTCATTCTCCCTCTTTTTGACTAAGTATGTGAACTTAACAACCATATCTTCAAGGGCTTCGTCATAACTGACACCAATCTCCTCCTGCTTGAGTTACATCATGATCAAAAACTCATTCAACTCTCTCTTTCTTGATGAGCTAAGTATCTGTCCTCACCTCTTTATTTAACAGAAACAAGACTAAATCTCCAACGAGAACCCGCTTTGATATCGATTGAAATGCAGGTGAGGCAACAAAAATCTGCAAAAAGTAAATGATACGTGATAATTTTTTTCAACGAGGTTTGTTTCCTACATCCCCAACTCCTTGTCCAGATTTCGAATTCACTAGAATGAGAAAGTGATTACACATAACCGCAAACGCGTAAATTAGGAACACATCCAACGATTTACCGCTCCGTTCAACAACATGAACTCTACATGATAGTTACTAACCATGAGCTAAAATCTCCCTGAGCCTAGACTTAATCAGGATAAACCAACCTTGAGTTAAAATCCACTAGAGCCTAGACTTTGTTTCTTCAATCTTCAGAACACGCCACACCCAACGTACCAAGGATTCTAATATCCATTTCACACTTGCGCACCAACAAGCTTGAAGACCTCAAGCACAAACCGTGAAACTCTGTCGCACTCGATCAAGAACCGATAACCCAAATCACTCTCTTTGTTTTAGGTCTTTTGTGGTTACAAAGACACATTTCTTATAAGGCCACTCCCTCCTTATATAGCAGCCTGAATCATGTCTTACAAACCTCTCCAATCACACAAATATAAGATTTCCTCTTTGTTAGGATATTTCCAAATCCTTTTTGAAACATTGTCTTCTTAGTTTATCTTCTCCTAAGAATATGAAAACACTCCAAAGCTCCAATATTTTCATCCACCTCAGCAAACAATTCTTGTACCATATCATATCACAAAGATTCGTTCATATCTCAACAATCAAACATATCCACGTCTTGTACTACTTCGTGATTCTTGTATCACCTCTTGATGTTGCGACTTATACATCACATACATCTTCATCTAGCTAGTGTAATCGTGGTCGTAAAGCACATGTGGTTCTCCGTTTCTTCTGGCATTCAAAGTAGTGTTCTATACATAATCCTTAAGTTTGACTGATCTCTCATCTCTTAATCAAAGGGGCTAAATATTCTTTCTTTAGTCATAAACATTTGGGAATGTATCCTAACTGAGACACTCTAGATTTCTATGTTAAGACGCTGATTTTGTTTTTTAGACGCAGCGCTAGAGGAGAGGCACGAGAAAACAAGAAACGGCCGAAACAAACTTTGACGCGGATTTACTATATATATTTGTCAATGGTGCGTGATCTGCCTGTCGCTAATGCTCTTCAAATAGCACATGCAAAAACAAAAGTTTAAATGACCATTTTTGCCTTCGCTTTAAACTGAATACAATTTTCATATCAATCTTTTATTTTCACGAACATAATATAATTTTTCTCTATCATTAAGAAACCCTAATTTCACTTTCTTTTGTTAAAGTTTCATGAGAATCTAAGGGACTAAGCAGAATTTCTTATTTAATCACTGGCGTCGTTTCCACCTTCACTGCTTCCACCATCACTACCGCTATCTCCATCACCACCATTTCTATCAATTCCTCCGCCTCCACCCCTGTCACTTCCGTCTCGGCTTCCACCTTCTCCACCGCGGCCATTATATATTGTGAAGTATGTCACTCTTTCAATCTCAAATTGTTGCCCCAGCTCCGAGAAATTCTCAGCATCCAAAATGTTAATTTGGTTGACGCCATTGTCACTCACCTGGTTTGATCCAGATGAATTTGACCAAGAATCTGAGATGCCTCTAGCCACTTCTTCCCGACCAGACGAGAACATATAACCACCTGAGACCGGTGCAGATGAATCCCCCAAGAGTGACATAAGCTGGTTAGTTTGAACTGTGCTGCTGTTTGTATAAAGCGGAGGCACTGGAGCATTAGCTACGGAGCTACAGCATGGATAAAGTGAAGCCATTGGAGCAGTACCCATTGAGTTGTCCGATCTATGAGAGAGACTGCAAAAGGAAAATTGGCATCATCTAAAAAACTAACAAAAATTAAGTTTTTCAGCTTATGGCGTTTTAAAAGGTGTAGCAAAACAATTAATATATATATATATATATATATATATATATATATATATTTTTTTTTTTTTTTGGACAAACTTAGCTTATATTAAATTACAAATGGGGGCCTCTTTGCCAGAGAGTGACACTCACTTGATACATAATTGAAATGCAAAACATTAAGTAGATAGGTTAGACGGTTTACATCGTAGATAAAAACCGAAAGCTTCTTCAAAAGGGCTTCTAAGATGATCGATTTTGAGTCGAACTGTTCTTCAGCCAATATAGGCAAATGAAGAAAAGGATTAGCTCGTGATGCTTGTAAAGCTGAGCGTTGAAAGACATTCTTCGCAAAGAAGAAGATTGGTGGAAATTTTCTCTCCACAAAGGAGGATGGTAAAAGTGATCTCTCCATAAAGGAGGAAGTTGTTCTCTCCCTAAAGGAGGAAGGTAATATGCCCATTAGGCAAAAACTGGTTAACAAACCCATTGAAGAACGATCTATCTCCAGATCCAAATCTGTTCTTCCTTTGACCATGTGTAAGAAAAGCTCAAGAAGATTTTTGTACCGGATGGAATAATATTGCGCAAGGAGGAGAAAAGTTGTTGGGCTGAGACATGGGCCAAGGCCCAGAAAATCATTTATAGCACAGGCCCATGGATGACTTGCTGCCCGAAGATTGAAAGGTTGGTCGGAGGAAATCGATTCGCTGGGAGGAAAGATAGCCGCCAGTTCTAAGCGACCAAAGAAGCTCGCCACAGCTATATTTGGGCTGCTGATGCTGATGTGCAGTGACGGAGGAGATGGGCTCACACGGTGAGATCCGGTGCAGCAAGTTTGAGGAGAATCTGAGAGGGTCGTCAGATCTGATGTTTGCAGTCGTTTAGATGACTCCACTATCACCGGAAAGAGCTCGATTTGTGCAGTCATTGATGCTTGTTTCAAGATATTGAAAGGCAAGACTGAGATTTCCACTTTTGAACCGGGAGCTGCTCTAACAGGGGAGGATGAGATGCCGCCGGTATGAGGAAAGGCGAACCGTTTATAGAGCATATGGATAGTACGGCGGCGGCATGTGGTGAGGTTCGATAGTATTCTTCGGGATTTGTCTGAGAAGGGTTCAGATCCGGTGAACTCAAGTCGAAGCACTGCGAAAGCGACGACCTCCACAGAAAACAACGACGTCATGTCCGGAAAAGAGGGGTGGATGAACTGCCCGGTTAGCTTCAAACGCAGCTGCGCTGGTGCTGGCCGACACTCCTTAACCATGGGAGCGAGAGAAGATGACTCGGGATTTGTATCCGAGCAGAGAACAAGCGAAGTCAGTAGAAATGAGAGGAGAACCAGTAAAGAGAAGATAAGGCGACGCCGGCAGAGCAGGGGCTCGCCGGCGTCGGAAAACATTGAGTAAATAGTTGCCTCGATAAAAGTGTCAGAGAGGAGCGGCTAGGGCGAACTCAAAAAAAAATCAACAATCTCTCTCTACAAAGTGGAACATATATATATATATATATATTATAATGAGTAAAATAGGAGATATGAACACCGATTTTAATAAAAATTGAAGGCAAGAAAAACATTACGTGTGATCAAAAGATGGGTGGGCAAGATAGTGTCTCCCTGTCAACACCCCTGGCGCCGAAAGACTCCAGAAAATCCTTTGATTAATTGGCCTAAGATTATTGACTTGTCTTGTGGTTCTGATCCATTCGCTAATATTAAAATTTTGAGCGACTCCAGCAGCAACAGAAGGTTCAGGAATGATGAAAGAATACTCTAGATAAGGACATCGTGGAGCTCTTTGTAGAACATAATACAATGTTTGAAAAGAGAGGATGTTAAAGTTCAAATTTCGCCGAAGTTATAAACACAAAAAGAAAAATTAATGTAACCGTAATTAATGTAAATCTTACTCGAAATAATAGGGCTGACCTAAGCCATAAGGGCACCGCTCCATTCCCATAAGCTTCAAGATAAACAATACATAACTCAAACATCCGTTGAAGAAGTAATAGACCAAGCGTCCATGAAGATGTTTTAGCATTATATATGAAACAGTATTTCTGTGAGAATGATAGATCCGGCCTAGAAACTCACCGTGAGTCCGAAGGTCGGTAAATCACAATCTAGAGGATGAAGGATCACCCCGAAGAATCTGTGATTCGATGATGATGATGATGGATGTTGATGATGATCGAGGGAAGAAAAGCTTGGAGAAGAAGATAGAACTTAGTATTTGATTGATTATTGAATCTGTAAAACGTCACACATTACATAGTGTTTACTAAACCGGACACCTAAACCGAAATACATTAAATTGCATTATTAAACCGGGAATTGAGATATTAAACCAGCTGAGTAATGATTTCCTGTAACAATATATTATATGTTAAGTAACTTAGATGACATCAATTGCAGGACAAGCATTGTTTTTTTTATAAAGGTCTCATTACAATAACACCAATTCTAAACTGAAGAAAATATTACCATATCTGTGTATGCACCTCCTTCTTCTTCCGCAATCATATGCTCTTCACTGAAATCTGGAATTAGATTTAGAGGGTTTGTTGCATATCGCCATTCACCTGGTTCTGTTTGCATACAGTTTGGGCATTGCATGAAGCCCTTTGCATTAAAAGCTGAACCAATACAATCTGTATATAAAAGAAACATGACTTGTTATCTGTCTTTGTAAGATAACAAAAAGACATGAGAATAAACCCGATTGAATGAAAAAAAGTAAAGGTTTTTTAAAAAAGGTTTTATTTCAAAAAAAAAAACAAAAACAAAAATAGTGAAGTCAAAAGTACAATTAACTTTGGATTTAAGCTATCCTCCCACTGATCCGCTAAATAATCCCATATCACAATCTTATACAAATAATCCAATCAAAGTATGTAATTTTACAAATAAAGGCTGCATGGAAAATTTGCACAACATTAGAAACAAAGGATCCGTAATTCTACAAACGTATTGAAAAGAAAGGTGTTTTATATAAGTTAAATCAACAGGAGCAGATGCAGATCAATGAAACGGATTTTGTTTCCTTTAAAAATACAAATATTCAGTCAGAAAAATAAAATAAAATTATCTGGTGCACAAATGAAATAAACATATATATTACGTACCGAGATGGAACTTATGGTCACATTTAAGCGCAACAAGTGTTCGAGGATCGTTATTAGTGTTGATCAACGGCTCGAGACAAATCGTACATGGATTTGAGTTTTCGGGGAAATCTGAACTGCCATCATCCACAGGTTCGACATTGAGGTCAAAAGCAAATTGTTTGCGTGAGTGATCTCTTGGATCTGTACGACTATTATTTCTTGAACTCATTACTACTATATTATTTAATAACTATCACAAACCCAAATCTCAGAAACCTTTTGTTTTATTTTCTTGAAATTGAACGAAAAAAATTCAAACCCAAGCCTTTGCTTTCAGTATTTGTTTAGAACTCTATGAAATATGTATTCTCTAGGATATTTATGAAACTCTGTAATGCACATGTTTTGATTTATATAGACTCTTGATTTTACATTTTCATTTGATCTTGATTTACACTTTTTGACCATTATTAAATTTTATTAACATATCTAACTAAAATTAACTAACATTGAACACACCAACGGTATTTTTAACGACTATTGTGCATTCATTAAATATTTCGCGCCAAATATATATATATAACGGCTATTATGTGTCAGCTATCCTATATATAATGAGAGAAGGGGGGGCTCTTTCAAGCTGACACATCAGCCCCCCCCCTTGATTGGTCAATTTAAACAACATTTTCCACATCATCATTAAGGTAAAATAAATATACTATTTAATGTAATATTATTTAATTTAAATATAATTAATTAACATTATTGAAACATAAATTCTAAAATCTAATTTAAAATTAGAAGCTCATAAATATATAAATATTATATATTATAAAATTTATATATATCTTCTATATTTTTATATAATAAATAAACAAAATTAAATAAATCTCAATAAAAGTGAAATAAAAAATTATAAAACTAAAATAAAGATAGCATTATTAAAAATTACAATAATTGAAAACTAAAAGCAAAAAACCATAAAAATTATAAATTATAGAAATAGTTATTATTAAGAATAGAAAAAATAAAAAATGAGATACAATGATAATAAAAAAATATACAAAATATTAGAATATAATAAATATCTAAAATGATAACTAAAAATATTAAAATATAAAATAATTATATTCAGTATAGAAAGAAAATGTTTCAAAATAAGACAAAATGATTATAAAAAAAGAAATTATATAAAATATACGAACATAGGAAAGAAAATTAAATCTATGAAATATATATAAAATTAATAAAATTAAAATGATAACTAAAAATATTAAAATATTATGAATGAAAACTAAAAATTTAAGAGTTTGATGAATAAAAATATATAAATAACAAGTATATATATATATATAACATAGTTTATAAAAAATTAAAGATGATAAAAAGGTTGAAGGAAATAAAATTTTATGAAAAGCTCACTAAAACTTGATAATTAAAAATATTTATTTATAAAACAATCGTATGTTAGCGTATTTCTCTGTTAAAAATCAGTATATTCATAAAAAGAAAGAAAAGGATATGAATTCACAAATTTAAGCAAAATCCGCGCATTTGCGCGGGTTCTCTTCTAGTATCTAATAAAAGATGTAGGATTTTTATGTAAAAAATAATTTGCACTAATTGTATTTAGAAGATATTATGCCATAATTACATCTAATGCCTAATCCTGACAATTATTTAATAAATATATAATATATTATCTCACCAAATATTATGTCATTTAAAATACTTTGCGGCAGTTATATCTTCAAAATTACGCGCCAAATATGAATAATATATGTAATATATATTGTAACATATATTTTAAATAACTTTCAACAGTTCAAGTTTTTGATTACTTATTTTGTAATCATAAAACTAATTTGAATTGCAATATTATTTTTGTATAACTGGCTTAAAATAGCTAATTTAATTTATGAAATATGTGATTTATTTAATAAACTTATAGTAAGAATAATTATTTAATGCATTCATGAGAAAAGTAAACATACACTATTAGTTTATCAAGTTTTTATAGTTTATATCTTTCTTAAGATAAGGTATTTAATTAACATAATTTTTAAATTGGTTATGATCTTATTTTAGTTACCTTTCCTTCAAATATCTCAAAACAATAAAGCTTAATATATAATTGACATGTATAGTGTATTATAAATAATACTAAATGCATTTATGAGATGGAACATCTCACTTCAACAAGTTTAAAATTTTAGATTATATATATTATTACTAATGAAGTAAAATTGTATTAATTAAAAGAAAAATTAAAGTATGAGATATTTTCTTGTTAAAATGTCTTCAAATTACATATAAACTAATTATAAGGAAAACTTATGTTTAAGTAAAATGTATTCAAAATTAGCCACTTAAGTTCTTTAAAATTAATTAAGGAATTTTAAAATAATAAATACTCCTTAAGTTTATATACTAAGAAAAATAATTAAATCCATTTATTTATAGAAAACTTGTTACATTATTTTAAATATTTCTTTAGTTTATCTGCTTTCTAATAAATAAAGTATTGATTATTTTATTTTAAAAATGTCCAACTATTATTAGTTTATTAACTTAAAATCTCTTAATTAATATATTTGAAAAGGGGAAAGCTGCTAAAGAGATCTTATAAATCATTAGGATACTTTTGAGCTAGAAAAACTGTTAAAATAAGTTTAATTTTTTTAATACATATTTATATTTCTCTATTTTAAATATATTTAGTAATTGTAATCAATGGAAATATATTTGTAATTCAAAGACACGGACCGAACCCTCTCAAAATTTGCTTATTATAATCAATATAAATATATATTGCTTCAGGGCGAACCACTTTTGTAACTATGTAGGGTCCTTCCCAGTTTGCTCTCAGTTTGCATGTATTTCGTTCTACGGTGTTCTGAAACACTTTTCGTAGGACTAAGTCGCCTTCGCGGAACCTTCGGTTGCGGACGTTTGAGTTGTAATAGCTTTCAGTATTTGTTTAGAACTCTTTGAAATATGTATTCTCTAGGATATTTATGAAACTCTATAATGCACATGTTTTGATTTATATAGACTCTTGATTTTACATTTTCATTTGATCTTGATTTACACTTTTTGACCATTATTAAATTTTACGAACATATCTAACTAAAATTAACTAACATTGAACACACCAACGGTATTTTTAACGACTATTGTGCATTCATTAACTATTCCGCGCCAAATATATGTAACGGCTATTATGTGTCAGCTATCTTTATATTAATTGGGAAGTGCTTTTGACCTTATATTCACTCTCAAAATGGTTGATTACTAATTTGCCATTAATAAAATTAGGTTAATTACTATTTTGCCATTAAAAATTAACCTTAGTTTATATTTATAATATGATTATTTATTATATTAGTTTTGAAAGTTAGTTTTTATTTTAATCTATAGATATACATTATTCAAATAAAAAATAAATAAAAAATAAGACGATAAATACGAAAATATTTTTGAATTCTGAGTTTTTAGTATTAATAACTATGATTGTTGTGGATAATATAAATTTAATAGTAAATTTATATTAATTATTTTATTTTAAAGATAAGTATAATATCATATCAAAAAATTAAATATTTATTTTATTTTATAGAAAAATACAAACTCATATAAAACAAATAATGAAGAGTAAGATGATAAAATGTAAAAAAAATCAAATATTTATTTTATTTTAGAGCTAAATACAAACTCTTATAAAAATAAAATTAAAAACTAAGGTGATAAATACGAAAATATTTTTTTATAAATATAAAATTTAAGTATTGATAAGTATGATTGTTGTAGATAATACGATTTTATGTTGTAAATTAACATATTTATATAAGTTTTTGAATTTAGATAAATAAAATAGAAAAATACTTATATTTAAAAAATTTACATGTATTGATGTTTATAAAAATATATATAATTATAATTTATTATATTTTATTATATTTAATATAAAGATATATATATATATATATAGTAAAATTAATATTTATATATATGATTTTAGATAATAATTTATTTTGTTTTTATAAGTTTAGAATATATATATAAACTATAAAATGTTTTAGTAAAAAGTTAAATGTCACAATGTATATTTTATGTTTAACTATAGTTAATATATAAAAATATTTTTCTATAAAATATTAATGCTAAATTAAATTTATATTTTTAAAAAATTTATTTCTCTATTAGTGGTTGTGCTCGCACATGGTGCGAGCAAATCATGCTAGTATCTAATTAAAGATGTATGATATATTTATGTTAAAAATAATTTGCACTAATTGTATATAGAAGATATTATGCCATAATTACATCTAATGCCTAATCCTCTCAATTATTTAATAAATATATAATATATTATGTCACCAAATATTATGTCATATAAAATACTTTTCGCCTGTTATATCTCCAAAATTACGCGCCAAATATGAATAAAATATGTAATATATATTGTAACATATATTTTAAATAACTTTCAACAATTAAAGTTTTTTATTACTTATTTTGTAATCATAAAACTACTTTGAATTGCAATATTATTTTTGTATAACTGGCTTAAAATAGCTAATTTAATTTATGAAATATGTGATACTTAATTTAATAAACTTATAGTAAGAAAAATTATTTAATGCATTCATGAGAAAAAAAAACATACACTATTAGTTTTCAAGTTTTTATAGTTTATGTCTTTCTTAAGATAAGGTATTTAATTAACATAATTTTAAACTGGTTATTGTTTTATTTTACCTTACCTTTCCTTCAAATATCTTAAAACAATAAAGCTTAATATATAATTGACATGTATAATGTATTATAAAAAATACTAAATGCATTTATGAGATGGAACTGTTGGATCGTTTAGTGTTTCCTGATTCAATTCACAGATTGATTCATCCTACTAAACATGCAGATCTAGGTTCTCTTGAATAGAAACTTAATGGATCTCACCTGTTACCTTTTTGTGCAGCGGAATGGGAGGTAATAGTCAGAGATCAGCAGAACCACCAAGAGATGGATCCTCCAAAGGCTCACACACGCACACTTCGGGAAAAGAGGCTGCTAGACCAAGAGAGAGGCGGCGCAGATGGAGAGGAGGGAGGCGCAGAAGCTGAGAAAAATTAGAGAGCTTTAGGTCAAGTTTTATTCATTAAAACTCCATTTAGTTCTCATGGGCTTTTGGGCCCAATTCTCAGTTCTGATTAAATCCCATGGATTTAATCAGGCCCTTTATACTCTCTAAGTACAGTAAATGCCTAGCACTTTTACCGTACTTCTGCTAAACCGTTCCTTCGTATTTTCCCGTTAGCTTAGGCGTGTGACCCATATGGGATCATATAATAAAGGCAATAAGTCCAAGACTTATAGATCATGAGCGGACTCTAGCAATCCATCATGACCCCCAGTATTATATGACTTATGTCTGATCATTGACATACTCTTACTTTCTAGAGACAGTACAGAGATTACTGGACATAATTCCAACAATCTCCCACTTGAACTGGAATCTCTGTATTCATAATCCTTTTGTCTCAATATCTCGATTAGTCATAAGGCAAGATTAGTGTCATCCTTATAAAGTCTAATCTTGTTCATCGGACTCTGATTTGATACTGACAATCCAAACGACTCGGGAAAGTCCGTTTGAGCATGACCATGCATTTTCCAGTATTCAAATCTCCGATTGGCCTAGAGATATTCACTCCATTTATATTGGAGGGACAAATCCCGTCTTGTTCCATCACTGTAAACTACTCATTTCATAATACACCCAAACAAGGTCCTTATAACTATCGCTTAACGACAGCATTAGACAATGATCAAAGCGCATTAGTTCATGTGCAGTCACATGCATGCGAACTCAGGTCTAAGGACTATACTCTATAGTCGTAGTGAGAATCTATTATGACACAGATATAAATATCCTGAAGAGTTCTCATAAGCGGGTCATGTCCGGTCGTATGTTCCCAACATACACCTATGTACTGACTTTGATGCCGCGCATCTATGACACCATGAAACTTGGTCATAAGTCATATACCAATCTAGTCTCACACGGTTGTTGGTGTTTCAATTTCAACAACCTTCGACTAGGGACTGAATGATATAAGTCATCTATCAAATATAGGGTCTCATGATCAAGCTAAATGACTTTGATGACTCAAGATCAAGTCACTTACTTCGATGACCTATAAAATGGTTTATATCACTTTGGAACGATTATTTCATCACAGTTAAAATAATCTTGAAATAATAATTTCATTAAACATAAGAAAATGTTTTACAAGAACATATCAATAACTAAATAAAGCCTTTTACTAACTCCCACTGAAATTAAGACTACATCTTAATTTCACTTATCCTACAGCAACAGTCCGCGACTCGTGCTTAGGCCTAAGGAGTGGCTTTGTTAATAGATTAGCAACGTTCTCATTCGTTGAAACTTGCTGATCTACTTAACATCTCTGTCATTTATCTCACGGAATAGGTTATACCTACCCTCAAGGTGTTTGGACCTCTGATGTGCAGCTAGTCTCATCTATGCTGGGAATCACATCAAGTTCAGTGACGAACTCTTCTTTCCAAACAACCTCTTTCGCCGCTTCCCAAGCTGCGAAATGTTCAGCTTAAGTCATGGAGTCAGCAACAGTGCCTTGCACCGCCAGATAGACACAAGATATAACCGGACTGTGACCGGAAATCATCTTTTTCCGTTGGAAACTTGCCTTTCAGACTCCACCGACTTGTAGCACCTCACTTTCTCCGTAAATCAAGAATTTATCCTTAGTATTTCTCAAATACTTTAGGATATTCTTTACGGCAATCCAGTGATTCTTTGCTGGATTTGACTGGTCTATACTTGTCTTGCTTAACATTAAAGTAACATCAAAACAAGTGCGTGTCATGGCATACATGATAGATCCAATTGCTTACGCATATGGAATCTCATCCATGCATTCAAGCTCAGCAGTTATCGTAGGATACTGTATCTTGCTTAACTTAATGCCATGTGACATTGGCATAAAACCCTTCTTGGATTGCTCAAAACGTGTAGGACTTTGTCAATGTAAGAATCCTGACTTTGTCCTACCAGCTCTTCTGGATCTCTATCTTTAGATCCAGAATCCAAGAACTACGTGGCTTTACCCATGTCAATTACTAAACCAACTCCCAAGCCAGTCCTTTACCGACTGCAGTATTGGGACGTTATTTCCGAGAATCAGTATGTCATCGACATACATTATGAGAAATGCAATATCGCTCCCACTAATCTATTAGTAAACGCACAGTTCCATTTCGTTCCTGTTCAAGTCAAAACCTTGACTACTTCAACAGAACGAAGATTCCAACTCCGATATGTTTGCTTCCATCCATGAATGGATCGATGAAGCTAACTTACACAAAATGTAATTTTTTCGGAGTCCGGGCTCACTTTCGCTTCTTTGAATTTCGCAGATTCGTCGCTTTCAATGATCATCAGATCATGCGAACTTTTCAATGATTATCAGGTTCAACTAATGACGAGAAATCACTCTCGGATTAGTGACTGATTCATTCATATCTGCGAACTTCAGGCTCTACAGGTGTAGATTCTACAGAAATATGTAAGTCCATCCGCTGCTCTCCCTCAACAGGTTGAGCAGCCTCCTGTATTTCTCGAATTTCTTCGAGTTATACTTTTACTCCCACTGTTCTTCTTTGAAAATAACTTCCCTTCTTAGAAAACAGAATGGACGTAAAAGTAACAAGCCTTGGTTTCCCTAGGATAACCAGCGAAGTAGCACAACTACAAATACTCAGTAAAGATGAATTTGGATCGATTCCAATCCACATTTACGTGGTGTCTTTCAACTGATATTGGTGGAACTTTTTCAGCTTAAACTTAGATATTTCTAGAGCGTTATTCTTAAAAATATCATGGAAGATTCGTGTGACTCATCTTTAATCATTTCTGATAAGATCTGACTCTTTCTCACAGAAACACCTCCAGGTTTTCAGGAGAAATGAGCTGTGAAACTACTTCACACTCAATCATATGATCACACCATTAATGACTCAAGTATTCTCACTCGTGATCTAATCCAGAGTCTTAATACTTCTGTCACTCAGATTCTATACCTCAATCTGGAACTCTTTCGACCATTTCAAAGAATTCCAACTTGTGTCTCATCAAATGAACACAGTCTTACTCACTGAAGTAATCAGTAGAGACAATGAAGTACAGGAAATTTTCTCTGGCATTACTGCTCATCGGACCACATACATGAGTATGTTCAATCTCCAATAAGCCTTTGGGCCTTTCTCTAGCTCGGCTAAGATGGGCCCTTTGCCTTTTGGTCCAGTAAGCAGAATTCAAGTCTCATAAGATTTCGTATCAAATGAGCCCAACAGTCCATAACTATGGGATTTCTGAATCCGACTTACTCTATGTGACCAAGACTTTTATGCCAAGAAAAATCAGGTTTAATTCATCAGATTTAAACCAATTCGGTATTTATGTTACATTTAGGCACTCTTTGGTTTAAGATATAAAACCCATTCCTTGAATAGGGTGCTACAATTAATATTTCATTAAGATCAAAAGAACAAAACCTTGTCTTTTATCAAAATGAAAAACATTCAAATTCTTACAAGAAAATGAAAAACAACTCTGCTTAAAGCAGGTACATTGTAGCAATTACTTAATACAAAACCAAGCCTCGAAGGCTTCTACAAGTGAAAACCCTACGACTGAGGCAGCGTCCGTAGCTCCTTCCAGACATGTAGATCCACTTGTCCTTCCTTCAACATTCTACTGTTGCTCAGGCTCTGCATATTACTACAAATATCAGTGCCACAACCAGTATCCAATACCTTTAAGGTAGAACTTGAAGTAATAACATGAATACCTGAGGAAGTAGTCTCATACATCAACTTTAACTCCTCATCATCTTCCATGAATTTAATGCAATCTCTTTTCCAATGCCCTGTCTCTTTACAGTAGCAGCACTTACCAACGTAAGAGGTATCTGACTTGGGCTCAGAAGACACACGCTTGCCATGATTCAAAATCTGGACAACTTTGTCTTCACCCTTGTCAGCACTAGGTTTAATAACCCCACCCTTCTCCATTATGAGATTATACTGGGTACTCTTCACGTTTGGCTCAAATGTCTTGAGCATATCATGCAGTTCAGTCATCGTCTTCGTTAAGCCTTTCTTGATATAGTTCCTTCTGAACTTATCATAGCTTGACGGCAGTGACTGCAGAATGATTTCAGTTGCCAATTCTTGGCTAACTGGATGATCCAGTTTCCTCAGGTTATCAATGTAACCCATCATTTTACTGACATGAGGACTCACTGGATGATCATTTGGTAGCTTGCAGTTCGTGAGAGACTTAACCAACTGGTTTCTCTCCACTCTTATCTGCTCCTGAAATTTCAATTTCAGGCTGCTGATCATCTCTATTGGAGACTCCATGTTCTCATATTGCTTCCGCAAGTCTGAGTCCATGGTAGCCAATATCAGACCACGCACATCTACCGCATCATTATAATGCTTATTCCAAGCATCATATACTGCATGAGAAGCATTGGACCCGATCCTCACGGGGAGAGCTCTCTCAAGGACATAGTCCTTTCTCTCCTGTCTGAGGACTAGCCTCAGGTTCCGCGACCAAGTCAAGAAATTTGATCCGTTCAGCTTGTCCATCTCAAGGACAGACCGGATCGAGAAAGTGTTTTGATTGTTTGTGCTAGTCATAACTGAAATTTAAGATAAAAGGATTTTAGTTAATATGTTCAATATGATTAATCTCGTATTAAAATTTATATGATTAATCACGCATTATATTCAATAACATAAGTTACCCTCAATAGAATATAATGATTCCAAGATCCACATATAACTAAGATCAAAATGGGCCACTGGCCGTCACCCAATCTTAGCTTATATCGGTAAGCCCTATCTCGGCTAATTATATCCGTGATATAAGTCTTGGTTGTGAATCTGGGCCCGAGGCCCAATCCACTCTGATGTCTCAAGGCCCGGGACTCCCGATGGCCTAGTCAAGAAAACCAGACTATACAGTCATGTAATCATTAATGTCTGGGACTCCCAATGACATTTATGAATCACAAACCGTCTTACCCACGCAAAAGTAGACACCCTCACACTGTAAGGCCATGAGTACAATTGAATGGGCTTCGACAGCTGACATAGACTGGACAAGACATCCAACGCTTGATATTATTTGAGGTTTGTAGGTTTATTAAAATTCATCCCAAAATAGAAGATTACTATTTTGGGAAACTTTCCTTTTTGGGAAACCTACTATTTTTGGAAACTTTCTAAAATTGGAAACTTCCTAAAATTGGAAACTTTCTAAAATTGGAAACTTCCTAAAATTGGAAACTTTCTAAATATAGAAATTTCCTAAAATCCAAAACATGCAAATCTAGAAACTTCTAATTTAAGAAACTTTCTAATTTCAAAATTTTGGAAACTTATTAATTTAAAATCGATTTTATAATTTTTATAAAATTAAATTTTAAATTAATTCTGAAGAAAAGACTCAAATAATTGGCCCAATTGTTTTAACTTCTTGGCCCGAGGCCCAAGAATTGGTCTATGTCCAAGACATAACCCAATTGCCCAATTAAATAACATAACCGGTCTGGTTCATTAAAATTGGTCTTAACCAAAATTAATTACTACGATGACCACAATTGTCAACCGGTTATTTACTAAACCGGATTTTCTCAATTTATTTGGTCCAACCAAATCAAATTAGAAAATCACTGGTTTAGGCACAAAATCCAATTTTCGACTTTGAATTTCTTATCCCGGTTTAACCAGAACTTAATAAATTTATTAAATCTGTTTATTAAACCGTGACGATTAATTTTTAATCAGTTTTAAACCGAACCGAACCGAATTGGTCACGAACCGATCACGGTCGTGACCTAGCTTCTCGATCACTATCGACCAGCCGCACGCGATCCACGATCCAAACGGACGGCCGAGCCTCACGCGATCCGGACGCAAGCTGGACGGGACGGTGATCGGACGAGCTCGGGCCGGTTGCTTCACGCGATCGCCGAGCGATCGGGACAGCCTTGGTCGAGACTCGATCCATTCGATCGGTCGGCCCTTGATCATGCGATCGCGGCCGAGAGATGTATGACGAGCTCGGTTTGTGATCGGGACAGGATGTGAGCGGGTCGATCCATGCGATCGATTGATCCATGCGATCGGTTCACCTCGCGTCTGACGATCCGACGCATACCAATTCATATAGATTGGATCATGCGATTTCTTGTTTGTTTAAGTTTTAATTCTTTGTTTCTTAAGTGTTTTTCCTTATTAGTAGGTTGATTCAAAACACTTCTTAAACAATCCTAAACAAGATTCTAAACAAGAAAAACCACTGAACCAATGGCTCTGATACCACTGTTGGATCGTTTAGTGTTTCCTGATTCAATTCACAGATTGATTCATCCTACTAAACATGCAGATCTAGGTTCTCTTGAATAGAAACTTAATGGATCTCACCTGTTACCTTTTTGTGCAGCGGAATGGGAGGTAATAGTCAGAGATCAGCAGAACCACCAAGAGATGGATCCTCCAAAGGCTCACACACGCACACTTCGGGAAAAGAGGCTGCTAGACCAAGAGAGAGGCGGCGCATATGGAGAGGAGGGAGGCGCAGAAGCTGAGAAAAATTAGAGAGCTTTAGGTCAAGTTTTATTCATTAAAACTCCCTTTAGTTCTCATGGGCTTTTGGGCCCAATTCTCAGTTCTGATTAAATCCCATGGATTTAATCAGGCCCTTTATACTCTCTAAGTACAGTAAATGCCTAGCACTTTTACCGTACTTCTGCTAAACCGTTCCTTCGTATTTTCCCGTTAGCTTAGGCGTGTGACCCATATGGGATCATATAATAAAGGCAATAAGTCCAAGACTTATAGATCATGAGCGGACTCTAGCAAGCCATCATGACCCCCAGTATTATATGACTTATGTCTGATCATTGACATACTCTTACTTTCTAGAGACAGTACAGAGATTACTGGACATAATTCCAACAGGAACATCTCACTTCAACAAGTATAAATTTTTAGATTATATATATGATTACTAATGAAGTAAAATTGTATTAATTAAAAGAAAAAAATTAAAGTATGAGACTTTTTCTTGTTAAAATGTCTTCAAATTTACAAATAAACTAATTATAAGGAAAACTTATATTTAAGTAAAATGTATTCAAAATTAGCCACTTAAGCTCTTTTAAATTGATTAAGGAATTTTAAAATAATAAATACTCCTTAGTTTATATACTAAGAAAAATAATTAAATCCATTTATTTATAGAAAACTTGTAACATTAGTTTAAATATTTCTTTAGTTTATCTGCTTTCTAATAAATAAAGTATTGATTATTTTATTTTTAAAATGTCCAACTATTATTAGTTCTTAACTTAAAATCTCTTAATTAATATATTTGAAAAGGGGAAAGCTGCTAAAGAGATCTTATAAATCATTAGAATACTTTTGAGCTAGAAAAACTGTTAAAATAAGTTTAAAATTTTTAATATATTTTTATATTTCTCTGTTTTAAATATTTTTTTTGGTCTAAGTTTTTTAAATATATTTTGTAATTGTAATCAATGGAAATATATTTGTAATTTAATGACACGGACCGAACCCTCTCAAAATTTACTTATTATAATCAATATAAATACATGTTGCTCCAGGGCGAACCACTTTTGTAACTCTGTATGGTCCTTCCCAGTTTGCTCTCAGTTTGCATGTGTTTTGTTCTACGGTGTTCTGAAACACTTTTCGTAGGACTAGGTCGCCTTCACGGAACCTTCGGTTGCGGACGTTTGAGTTGTAATATTTTGCAGTTGCTTGCTGGTAGTTTTGGATGCAGAGTAGTGCCTGATCACGTCGTTCATTGATTAGGTCTTGTTCATCGAGAAGCATCAAGTGATTCAGTCCTTCTTGCCGGGGGAGCAATCTGCGGTGTATCCCATGAGTTCTACCTTGGCTGGATTTACGCATTCCTCTCCATAAACGAGTGTGAATGGTGTTTTGCCAGTTGCTCGTCAGGGTGTTGTCTGATGGTTCGAAAGGACTCCTTCTAGGTCGCCTTCCCATCGTTCCTTCTTTTCGTTGAGTCTTTTCTTCAATCCGTCAAGAATTGTTTTGTTAGAAGGTTTGGCTTGTGTTTTAACTTGGGAGTAACGCAGAGTGGATTTTGTAATCATATCTTCCACTTTTCAAAAAAGCTTCGAAACATGTGGAGATGAACTGCGAGTCGTTTTAGTGACGATCTCACAAGGAACTCCATTCCTGCATATGATATTTTCCATACAAAGTGTTCAATTTTGGCGTCTTTTATATTGGCGTAAGATTCGGCTTCGATTCATTTCGAAAAGTAGTCTGTTAGGACGAGCATGAATCTCTTTTGCTTCGATCGATGAAGCGGAGCTACTATATCTATTAACTAGTGTATGAAAGCATATGGTGCGGAAATTGACGAAAGCAGCTCGGCTGGTGATGAATAGTCGGAGCGTGCCATGGACATTTTTTGCATTTTCGAGAAAACTACTCGCTGTCCTTGATCATTGTTGGTCAAAAGTATATGTGACGCTTGATTTTCATTGCTAAGGCTCTACCTCCTGAATGGTTTCCGCACAAACCGCTATAAACTTCTTCCAATATATGAATTGCTTCCCTTCCTTCGACGCAAGACACTAGCAGCCCAGACAGTCTCCATTTGTGAACGTTTTCATCCATCAAGATGTAACGAGCTGCCTGCACTTTGATTTTGCGAGCTGCCAATTTGTATTCCAGAAATTCGCTATCCATGAAGCACCGACAAATCATCATGTGTCTGGGAAGATAAAATGAAGTGGTTTGCCTAATATTCAAGTTCCAACTGATCAATTCCATGATTCCATGAAGATTTCAACATGATACCCGATGGTGGCGATAATTTTCATGAAGAAAACAATGATATTGAATTCCAAGCGGTACAAGCTGCAAATCAATCTTTATATGATAAGGCTCCTGATGGAATTTATTAATTGTACCTGGCCTTAAAGGTGATGAGCTTGAAGTCCAATTTTAGTATCCCGGAGGAATTTCTAGACGATATTACTCAAACCTTTATATTGGTTCTTCCACCGCATAATAATACTCCTAAATCATACTATGAGACGAAGAAGTTGACGCGGTCACTTGGGTTACCTTGTCATAAGATTAATGTGTGCGAGGATAATTGCTTGCTAATTTGGAACGAGAATATTAGCAGTTGATAAAATGTCGACTTTGTGGTAAAGATCGGTATGAATTAGTTGTGGGCAAGAAGATACCAAAGCATATAATGTTTTATCTCCCAAATGCGGATTGGTTGAAGCGATTGTACCAGTCAAAGACGACAGCTTCCCAAATGAGATGGCATGCGGAATATGTGTCTTCCAAAGGAGAAATACATAATGCGTTAATTGGAAGAGCATGAAGCATTTTGAAGAGGTATATCCTGAGTTTGCTTCTGAGAGTCGTAAAGTTTACCTAGGTTTATCAACTGATGAATTTAATCCAATTGCTATGAACGAGAAATCTTGCTTGTTTGGCCCGTCATAGTGGCACCATACAATTTCCCCCCGAAAAGTGCAAAAAAAGAGAATATTCCTTCTTCCCTATATTAGTGTCAGGGCTAAAGCATCCGAAAAAATCTTGGATATATATCTCCAACCACTGATTGAAGAATTACAAAATTTATGGAATGTTGGTTGGAGACTTACGATGTTTCATTGAAATAAAAATTTACTATGCAAGCTGCTTTGATGTGGACAATTAGTGATTTTCCAGCGTATGTTATGCTATAAGGATAGCGAGACATGGCAGGTTGGCTTGTCCATATTGTCTGGATAAGACGATATCGTTTAGGTTTCTCAATGGAAGAAGACACAGTTGGGTTGATTTCCACAAAATATTTTTGGCTAAGGGGCATCCTTATAGGTGGAATGTTAAAGTTTCTTAAAGAACAAAACCGTTCATGAAGATCCGCTACCATGGTTAACCAAAGAGGAAATATTACTTGAAAGGATAAACAAAATACAAGGGTTGTATAAAACGGTTAATTGTGGAGGCAAAGGGCATGAAAGTCTTGGCCGAACAATTGATTTGTATTCTGTTCATCACAATTGGGTGAAGAAGAGTATCTTTTGGGATTTATCCTATTGGGAGGGCCTACTTATTCGACACAGCCTGGATTTTATACATAATGAGAAGAATTTCTTTGACAATCTCATCAACACATTGTTAAATGTTCTCGGGAAGACAAAAGATAACATAAAATCAAGGTTGGATCTCCCTTCGTTTTGCAGAATACCTTACCTAGAGGATACCCAAGATGGAAGAGTACCTATTCCAATCTTTAGGTTGTCGAGTGCCGGCAAAGATAAATTTCTAACGTGGTTAAAGACCGATTTTAAATTTCCAAATGGGTATGTATCAAAGTTTTCACATTGCCTTAATAAAGCTATTGGAAATGTATAATGTTTAAAAGCCATGATTGTCATGTCATCATTCAACGAGTTCTCCCAATTTCATTTGTAGAACTACTCCCCAATGTGGTTCATGCGGCGATTTCATACATGAAATATAACAATTTTTAATAATCATTATGATTTTCGTTTATATTACTTTTAAAGTTATAATTTAAGCAGATATTGCAGTTTTCTTTCGAGATATATCAACCAAGATTCTAAGAAATGAAGATGTTGCCATATTGAAAGAAAACATTGCACTGCGGCTTTACCATATAGAATAAATATTTCCACCAGATTTCTTTAACATGATGGAACATCTACTTGTTCATCTTCCAGATGAAGATGCTTTAGGCGGTCCGGTGCAATATAGGTGGATGTACCATTTTGAACGACACATGTAACACCTGAAGAAAAAAGTTAAAAACAAATCCCAAATCGGAGGATCAATAGTAGGTCAATATGTGAATGAAGATATTTTATACGTAACTGCCAACTATGTTACACCTCAAGAAGTTTTAGACTCCGAAGAAGATGGAGGAGAAATTTTATTCTGCTCATGTTCGATCAAGTCGAAAGAGTCAGCACGAAATCCTCAAGAGAATGGTTAAATGATGAAGATTATAATTCAAAAAAAAATTATTGCTTAATTGTGCTGCTTTTGAACCGTACGATAGGTATGTTACAAAATTTACTTTTATATCTAATTTATAATTAAATTGATCAATAATAAATAAATATAATACATTATGTGCAGGTTGTTTGAAGAATAAATGACGAACAATAATCCGAATATTATCCCAAACGCAATGACGAGAGAAAAAAGATCAATGTTTTGCAAATTGGTGTAAAAACTATGTAGGTACTAAACATTTAAACTATATTAAATATAATTTTAGAATATTTAATATATTGATGAATTGTATAATTATATGTACATGCAGATCAACGATGCTAGCAAGTCATTTGAATTTGCATTGTGGATGTTAGATTTTTTATAAGGTCCGAAACATTAATTCACGTCATTGTCTATGTTTTAATCGAGGGCATATCATTACCATACACAAAACCCTGGACAAAACAAGAAGACAATGGATGATGGAGTATGTGTTCTAGGAACCACAAAGACCAAATATTTTGGATTGATTGAATAGATCTTCATGATAGAGTATCCTGGGACTCTGCGGCTAAAATCAATGATTTTTAATTGTCACTAGTTCAACACGTGTCAAGAAATACGAAGAGATCCATCTGGTATTTTTGTCGCTGTCCACACGCATTAATTAAGATGTTTCAGATTATGACCTTACTCGATGGTTAATGCAAATGATAAATATGTTTCTGAAGATGATTTAAACGATCAATGTAGTTAATTTTCCAATTCAGATTCTGATGCATAATAATGAATCAATATGTTGAATATTAATAAATTATGTACTTTGTTTTTAATTTAAATATATAAGACAAATTATAAAATTTTAATTAACTATTTTCAATATTATTCATTTAAGATTATAGACAACTAATTAAAATAAATTTGATTTTTATATTTTATATTGACATAGCCACGAATGGCCATTGAAAATCCATGGATATGTTGTTTTGCCGCAAAAAAATAAAGATTTGCTGATTGACCGCAAAAGTTTTTCGTCATTGACTGCTAAAAAAATTCACTTACCACATTTTTTAATTATTGACCGATAATCTATGTTATTTATTCATTTCAAGTATCTCATTGTCTCTGCCGAACCTAATCCTTCTCGAACTATTTGTATTTCTATCTTCCTCTTTCAATCTCCTCTCAAATCTTCAGTCTTTCTCTACCATCACCCCTCTTCTCTTCGTCATCACTTTTCTTTCTTGCCCTTGTCGATCTTCATCTTTACATTTTTTCTCTTTAAGGCAAGTTAAATCGCCTCTATCTTCTCTTTTACCCTTACCTCACTTTCTTTCTGTCTTTTGTTAATCTCACCTTCTTATCTTCTATGTTGCAGATGCATCATCTAGCTGCGACTTCATCAGGTTGATCTAGCCGAAAGCGTTTAACTCAAACGCAGATTCCTCCTGGAGCTATGAGAGCAGCGAATTCCACCACATCTCGGTATCCTCTTCCAACCTTAGCCGCCGTGATGAGTGCATCGGAGAGGCGTAACATGCCACATCTTCATCCACAAAGAATCAATGGCAGCTTATGGTGAGTCGATTTCTAAGTTTTTGCATGTATAACTGAGTCTCTGTTTTGTGAAGATTATTATTAGTCTGCTTTGATTTCCTGGGTTTTGCATGTATTTATAAAGCTTTGTGTTTGTTTATATATCTTAGTTTATTTCTTTGGTTTTGCATTATTAGCATCTCTGTTGTTGGTTTTTGTAACTGAGTCTTTATAAAGATTATCATTAGTCTTCGTTGCGGATTATCATTTCTCTTCGTTGTTTGTTGTTGTTGGTTAGCATTTCTATTGTTGTAACCACAACATCACGATTTCCTGGGTTTTGTAAAGATTATCATTAGTCTTCATTTTTTTGTTATTGTTGGTTAGCATCTCTAGTGTTGGCTAAGAACTTGATTATTCTTCTAACTTTTGTTAGTACTAATTGGTTTAGTTTTGGCCAATAGAATCTATTAACTCTAGTATTTACGACTAAGTTTACTTATTTTCTCATGTGAGAAGTATTACTAATGAGATTGCTTCTGTTAGTATTATAAACTTAGTCGTTCGTTTGTTGTTGTTGGTTAGGCGTTTGTTTGTTGTTTTTGGTTAGGAACTTGATTAGTCTTCTAGCTGTTGTACTAGGTTTTGTTAGTCATGTTTGGTTTAGTTTTGGCCAATAGAATATTTTAACTCTAGTACTGTTTGGTGACTAAATTATTCTTATGTTCTTATGTTCTCATGTGAGAAGTATTACTAGTGTGATTTTTTATGTTAGTATTGCAAATATTCTTAAGCTTCTGCTAGTATTGTTAGTACTGTTACTATTGCTTATGTGATTCTGTTTGGTTTAAAATGATATTAGCTAATAAATGGGAGATGCGTTGTTGTGACAAAACTACATATTGATGATATGATTAGACAATTAAGTCTCCATTGTGACCTATGTATTTGAAACTTAGAATATGTTAAATGAGGTAATTGTAACTCATTTAGAATCTGTTAACTCAGGTATTGTTCGTATGAGTAAATGTTATTATGTTAGTTGTCATGTGAGTAGTGTTAAATGTTAATTATTGGACTGTAAGGATTATGTTAGTATTGCTTCTGTTTGAACTGTTAATGATAGGCCTCTATAAGTACTAATAGTATTGCTTCTGTGATTTTGTTGGATTGGATTGTAAAGCTTTTGTTAGTATTGCTTATGTTTGAACTGTTAATGATAGGACTCTGTGAGTATCATAGTTAATGATATGCTTCTCTTAGTATTGTGATTGCCGCTTGTTTTCTTTGTCATAGGTTTGACAATGATGATTTGATATGCTCAAAGTTTACTCTCCCTAGAGCTACACTGCGAGTGCACATAAAGTGACTGTAGTATATAGGGGTCGAATTCACAGAGGCTCATGTTTCACACGTTAGACTATTATAATCGAATTAAGCTAAGAAGAACAAATTGTAAGCAGTAAAATCAATGTAAATTAAAGCGAATGTAAGGAATTAATGAAGGCGTCAGGTTTCGGGAAGTTCTCAGGAAATCAGAAAATCCGATAAGAAATCAATCAGGGTTCAATCTATTAGCGTTCTTGAACTAGAATTATAAAAGTATAACTAACCACCTTTCGCTACGATAATTATCTATGTTTAACAACCTAGTAAGCCAACTTTCGTTGCGAATCCTAGAGTTCTAAACATGCATTACTTTTGAGTTCGTTCGTTCACAATTTCTCTAAACAAAATCTTTTTGCGAATAGAGAAATTGCACACATAGGTTTCTTTTTAGCTAATTAACCAACTTTCGTTGCGAGAATCAACCTAATATCAATAATCTAAATGGCCAGTTTACATTAATTATTAAGAACAACTTATATGAAGAACTAGATGATGAATCCTTATTAATCAATTATTCTAACATTCCTTAAAAGCCTTAACGAGAATCCCTAAACCTAAAAAGATATCTACTCAGACATTGCAATCATAACAAAATACATAATCAAAGTAGATATCATATAAAATCCAAAAGAATAAGAAAAAGGGTTCGAAATCTCTTCTCTCTCGAGTACAAGACCAGACCCAAATCTCCTAATCTCTGATAAAGTAAAGCTTAGCCTAAATAATGGCTTAAAAACCCTAATATAAAGTTAAAACACGACTTGGGCTTCGTTGTAATTATGAGAAACTTATGGGCCAGATTACAATTTTCCAAAGTCTTCATTAACCGGCGATAATACTTTTGATCCGCATTTGTGTCGACCGACACCAATGGAGCGTCGATCGACACGAGTCTCAATAATCATATCAATACCTCTGCTATCGCATGATGACTCTAAATAGCTCCAGAATGCGCCATAACGTTCAAATATGCTCCAAACGTGCTAAAACCTATAAAACACCTGAAAGGACTCGAAAGACTCTGCAAAAGACTCAATTATGTCCATATATCATGTCTTAGAACACCTACAAACCATGATATATCAACTCCCCCACACTTAGCCTTTGCTTTCCATCAAGCAAAACAGAAAACCAAGATGAGGAGAAGAAGTTTGAAAACTTCAGAAACTCGTTTCATCGTTGAAGTACTACACTCAGATTCCCCTTAGTAAACCACATGAAAATGAACCTGCAGGCATCAATATCAACATATACTTCCCCTACACTTAGCAATTGTCCTAAGTAAACTCCACAATCTCATTCAGAGCATTCAAATTCACCATACTAACTTCTATAATCTAGTAAGCACGGTCTCACCTAGGGATTATCGATCAAGGAACACATGACTCTTACTCTAATAGCATCTAACCACCATACTATCATTTTCTGGTTCCTTTCTTCTCCTTTTCCTTCCTTAGCATCTGATTTTTCCCCATTTGGTGTCATTTTTTTTATCAGTGCTCTTCCCTTTTTATTCGGGGTATTACTTTGGACACATTACATGAATGCACATGAGGTAATAGGGGTCTCTACCACTCCAGTGATCACTTCAAAGCTACTAGCTTATCCGCAGTTTATCTCTTTTTATTTTTACTTTAAGGAAGAGGAGAAGAGAACCATACTTAGACAGGTTTACAAGCTGTGTCAGAACTAACAAAGGAATCCAACTCAAGTTATACCAAGCCCCTAGGTGAGAAGAATTAAATCAAGTTAAAGGTGATGTCAGTAATGGATTCTCTGAATACCTGAAGTGATATGGGCGTCCTTAGTAGGTTGATCTGCGTTGGGTTTTATAATAGTAAGAGATCTCTGCAAGCTCATCCAATGGTCACTTAGATTCCTGCGAGTGTAGTGATCTCCTCAAAAAGTCATAGTTTCTTACTAATTTTTTTGATTCAGTAAAACAGACTCAACTGACTGACTCTAAGAAAACAAAACACAATGTCAGCAACTACCTCCCCTAGACTTGAACAACACTCTCCCCAGTGTTATAGAGTCTAGATTCGGTGACATGAAAGTCAAAACTTTGTGAAATTTGAGAAAATTGGGTTTTTACCGGATGTCGTGAATGGCGACGACCGACACACAGCTAGGATCGATCAATTCAGAGCTTTGATTGACTCATATTTCAGCGCATATAAGATCGATCGCCACAGAGTTTGGGTTGTGTCAACCGACACAAACGTGGTGTCGATCGACACCATGTGCGTAAGTCAGTACAGAAGATCATAACCCGAGTATGTTGTGTTAGTTACAAAATTTCTCCCAATGTTAGCACTGTCAGATCACTCACAAACAAATAAAATCCAACAGGATAGATAAATCAAAGTTCCCCAAAGTTCAACTCAAAAGACGCACGACAAACTGACTCAATATATATCCAAACTGACTCAAGAAAAAGAAAACAAAAGGTGAAAAGAAAATCAAACATAGGGAAGCACTAGGATCAAGGAGGTAACTAGGAATCAGAATCCTCTTCGTCAGCCTCTGGTCGTGTAGGAGATCTTTGACGTCTACGACCGTGAGACGGACATACGCAAGTCCAGGGCAATGCTCTAGAAATTCCAACCTCACGTCGCTCTGACTGAGTCTATCAAATACTTCTCATGCGGATCCTCATCGTAACCAGGAAGTGGCGGAGGAGCATCTAGTGGAAGGTGCCAATGTGCGTGTGGGACCCCCCAGCACGATTAGGAACACTACAAGAAAACAGGGCTATTACCGACGGAATTACCGACGGAAGAAATTCCGTCAGAAATTACAGACGATAAAACGACGACTTTCAGACGGAATACCGTCGAAAATTTCTGACGGTTTTCTCATTCCGTCGGAAACACCCGACGGTAAACCGACGGTTTAATTTTCCGTCGGTTTTCCGTTGTATTTCGGTCGGTTTAGCGTCGGTTTAATATAGCCGTTAAATTGACCGTCAATGGAACCGTTGGGTCGATTAGAAACCGACCGATTTCCGACGGAATTCCGTCGGAAATTATGCTACATATACCTCATCCCTCATCTCTTCCCCTCCACACCTATCCCTCCATAACTCTCTCTCTCTCTCTCTCTCTCTCTCTCTCTCTCTCTCTCTCTCTCTCTCACTAATACTTCTAGTAACCGAGAAAAATGTCTTCTTCTAACTATTTTAGATCGTGGATGGACGGAGTTAGGATTGTTGAGGCGACGAAGCTAGTGGAACAGGAATATGCACTCGGTATTGCAGAGTTTATGCCGTTAGCTTGCAATCAACCACAAACACTGAAAAAAGGTAAGTTAAGATGTCCATGTGTTAACTGCCGAAATTCTAGAAATATTCCGATTGGCGAAGTATGGTTTCACTTGTATTCTGTTGGGTTTATGTCGGGTTATAAGATTTGGTATCTTCATGGGGAAACTTCGGATAATGCAAGTTGTAGTAGAGAACATTACGGTTGTACTAGTACTAGGGAACCTAATGTTAGTTCTAGCGAACCTTGTACTGCCGATGTAGATTTTGGTGTAGGCACCATTCAAATGGTTAATGATGCACATAGAGAGAATATTCCAGAGGTAGGAGAATATCAAATTCCTAGGGTAGGTGAGGAACCAAATGTAGAATCTAGGAGATTTTTTGACATGTTAGATGCAGCGAAGAAGCCGCTTTACGATGGTTGCAGAGAGGGTCATTCGCCATTATCAGCTGCTACAAGATTAATGGGCATAAAGTCAGACTACAATCTGGCGGAAGAATGTGTGGATGCGTTTTGCGAGTTTGTGAAAGATATTCTTCCAGAAGATAACCTTGCGCCGGGTTCATACAACGAGGTAGATAAACTTGTACAAGGGCTGGGATTACCGTATGAGATGATAGATGTGTGCATCGACAACTGTATGATATATTGGCGAGAAGATGAATTCCGTCTGGTTTGCAAATTCTGTAAGAAGCCGCGCTATGAGGATACAGGGGGAAGAGCTAAGGTTCCGTTCAAGCGAATGTGGTATATGCCGTTAACCGATAGGCTTAGGCGCTTATACCAGTCGGAGCGAACTGCAGGGGAAATGAGATGGCATGCTGAGCATAGTAGAGGAGCTGAGATTGCACATCCGTCGGATGCTGAAGCGTGGCAACATTTTCAGAGAGTATATCCAGATTTTGCATACGAGCGACGTAACGTGTACCTCGGATTATGCACGGATGGTTTCAACCCGTTTGGAAAGCATGGGAGACAATATTTGTTGTGGCCAGTGATTCTGACTCCATATAACCTACCGCCGACTATGTGCATGCGTCGAGAGTTTCTTTTCCTCTCCGTACTCGTTCCCGGTCCTGAGCATCCAAGAAGGGCACTTGATGTATTCTTGCAGCCCCTAATACATGAGTTGCAAATGTTATGGCTGCCCGGTGTTGTAGCATACGATGTCTCATGCAAGGAAAACTTTCTGATGAGGGCTGCATTGATGTGGACCATTAGCGATTTCCCGGCTTACGGTATGTTATCAGGATGGACAACGCACGGGAGGTTAGCATGTCCGTATTGTCAGGAAAAGACAGATGCATTCCAGTTGAAGAATGGACGCAAATCGTGTTGGTTTGATTGTCATAGAAGATTTCTACCGCATGATCATCCATACCGGAAAAACACTAAACTTTTTACGAAAAAGAGGAAAGTGTTTGATGATCCTATTCTCCAAGACGATGGGTCGACTACCTTGGGACTCTTAGAAGGATTTGGGGCATTAAGAAGTCGTGAGTGTGGTGGGAACGGGCATGAGAATATATATGGAGCTGGTGTAGTCCACAACTGGCACAAGCAAAGCATCTTCTGGGATTTACCATATTGGAAGGACCAGTTACTAAGGCATAATCTTGATGTCATGCACATTGAGAAAAATTTCTTTGATAAAATTATGAACACTCTTCTCAACGTGCAAGGGAAGACGAAAGACAATGTGAAGTCTAGGCTTGATTTACCTGAAATTTGTGATCGGCCTGAACTTCATCTTCAGAATAATGGAAAACCGCCAATTCCAGCATATTGGGTAGACTCGAAGTCAAAGGAAGAGTTATTTAAGTGGATTATGCTACAAGTTAAATTCCCGGACGGGTATGCATCAAACTTGCGTAATTGTGTGGACACTGACGGAGGAAAGATTATAGGAATGAAGAGTCATGATTGTCATGTGATGATGCAGCGACTCCTACCGTTAGCATTTGCTCATCTCCTTCCTCGTGATGTCCACAAAGCAATTGCAGCTGTTGGATCTTTTTTCAGGGATATATCCACCAGGACACTCACTGCTGATGGGATCAGAAGTCTGGAGCAAAACATTCCAAAAATCTTATGCAATCTGGAAAAGTTATTTCCACCGTCTTTCTTCGACGTCATGGAACATTTGCCTATCCATCTACCGGGTGAAGCTAGACTTGGTGGTCCGTTACAATATCGGTGGATGTATCCGTTCGAGCGCTATATGTTCCACCTTAAAAAAAAGGTGAAGAATCCCGTGACCAGTGAGATCATTCAGACACGTTGGTCTGGCGGCTATCTAACGTACTACCAACTCCCGACGTCCTTCAAAGAAGCGTGGTTCAGTGACTTTCTCGTAAGTAATGTCCTATTCTTAGAAATTATTATAATGTAATTATAATTAAGTATTTATAAAATTACAGGAATACTTCACCTGCTCTACGGACAATTTGTTCCTCGTCTGGCGGGAATTCCACAAGACTGCTAGGCGGGTTTTCCAAACAAAAATGCGGCGGTTGAAGCTACTTTGGCAAAGAGGAGAAGGAAGACCTGCGTGGATTCCTGCGAGGTCTTGGAGATTGATGGTGAACCATTGGCGCGAGACGGACGTCGGAGATTGGTTTACTAACCAATTCCCGAACTACAATAGATTATAAATTATGTTGTTTTAAATTTCTTGTAATGTTTTAAATTTCATGCCGTTTGTAAAATATGTTTTTAATTATAAAGTAATTAACCTATGTTATTATTTTTTTTTTTTGAAAAATCAAAACAAAAGCATAATTTCATATACGATTAATATGTAATCCTAAACGACTAGCACAAACTGGCTCAACTGGTCTAATGCGAAAGAACAATAGGTTTAGGTGGCGGGTTCGAAACGAGCCCGCCCCATTTTATGTTTTTTTTTTTTAAATTTAAATTTCGAAGGATAACCGTCGATTTAAAATTATTCCGACGGTAATCCGTCGCTATTTATTTTTCAGACGGTAATCCGTCGGTAATTATTGACGGATTTTCGACGGTTTAGGGTCTAGGGTTTTAGAATGATAAAAAAGAATCGCAAAACCCATCACTAGTCAATGTAATGTTAGAATATATTATAATTCTTTAGTATCTGATCTATTTGACATTTTTTGTTTGATTTGAAAAATTTAAAACACGTAGGACCAAAACATTTCGAATTGTACATTAACGTTTAAGAAGAAGTTTATGTCAAACACTATCTAACTATGATTTTCCTAATATTCTTCAAATTGAGACGTGTAATTATAAACCTCATGCTTAATGGTACATTAATGTGTTACTAGCAAAAAATGTCAAACCCTAAAACCTAATTGAAACCCTAAACCATGTTCCCTCGGAATTCCGTCGGAAATTTCCAACGGTTATTCGTCGGTTTACCGTCGGTTTACTGCATTTATCGGTCAAAACCTAATTGAAACCCTAAACCCTGATCCCTCGGAATTCCGTCGGAAATTTTCGACGGTTATTCGTCGGTTTACTGTCGGTTTACTGCATTTATCGGTCAAAATCTAAATTAACTCCCCTCTCTTCCCCATGCAACGCTTTGGTAAGTGTATAGTCAGTAATTAAAACTATTTCCGACGGATTTCCGTCGGAAATGCTGTCGAAAATTATTGTATAAATATGTACGTACTTGTCCTTGTTTTTTCAAACATTTCATCTAAGATTCTCTTCCCAAAAAAAAAAAATGGATAACGTTTTTCTGACCCCGTCATGGCGTTCTTGGATAATTTCAGGGATATTATCTCAACCGGGACGAGAACATCATCCTGTTCTGGATCCTTACCGCCAAGACCGGACCATTTGGTTCGGTTACAATGCTGCAATTCCTGCTGTTATTAGCGACATAATAGAGGCTCGGTTTTTTGGAGGTTACCTAGCTTACTACAATGTCCCGAGAAACGTTAAAGAGTTATGGTTCGAGGATTTTCGGGTAAATAATTTATATTTTTTGTCTTTTAGTTGCAAATTCTACAATTAATATTTATTCACTTATTAAATTGCAGGCTTATTTTAATTTTAATCCGCAAGTAATCTTCGCGGTTTGGGTGGAATTCTACGTGGTGGCTAGGCGTGTTTTCCAGACCAAAATGCGTCGGGCCAAACTGCGATGGTTTAGAGGACAAGGAAGACCGTCATGGATGTCGGAGGGGGATTGGAACCGCATGGTTCAGCTTTGGGAGGAAACTAACATCGGAGAATGGTTCGGGAACGATTTCCCAAATAATGACTGAACAATTTTATAAATATGCTATTTATTTTCATGTAATGTTTAATATATGTTATAAATTATGTTTTTAATATATGTTATGTTTTTTTTTTTTAATAATCAAAACAATAGCATAACAATAACTAAAATTACCATGTAATCATAAACAACTAACACTAAATGGATCAACTGGTTAAGGGTACATAATACATTGTTCGAGGTGGGGGGGGGGGGGTTCGAACAGAGCCTTCCACCGATTTTATGTTTTTTAAACGGTTATAGATATATAGAAGTATTATGTATCCATAAACAACTAACACTAAATGGATCAACTGGTTAAGGGTACACAATACATTGTTCGAGGTGGGGGGTTCGAACAGAGCCTTCCACCAATTACTTTTTTTAATTTCCGACGGATAACCGTCGGTTTTCAGATAACCGTCGGTTATCCGTCGCAATATTTTTGGCGCCTTAAACCCGAAATTTTTCGAGTTAACCGCCAATTTTTGGCGAAAACAATTGGACCGCCTAAAATACCGACGGAAAACCGACGACAAATGATTTCCCACGGATTTTCGTCGAAAATCAATTCATATTCTCCCGATCGAACTTCTTCTTCTCCATTTATCTGTAACTTCTCTCTCTCTCTAATCGCGACATCGGACCATCTCTCTACGATTCCGCCGGATTATCGCCGTTAATCCTCAAATCCGACCGCCACCAACACCACAAACATGTAAGTTTTCCTTTTAACCGATTGATTTTGCATAATTTTGTTTAGATTTGTAGAAATGGTTGCATGTGTTGGATTAAAAGGTAGTATAGGTTGACTAATGGATTGAACAATATAATTACTAGGATTTAGGATTGTTTGGCTTAGATTGATTGTGAATTCCTTTTTTAAGTTTCTCCAAACTTTATAAACCTTTTTTGGTGTAATTTTGGAATTTTGTTTTGGTTTTTTAACGTTTTTAAAATTCTTATGAGTTCTAAAATGTTTTTTAAATTTTTAAAAATTTGAAACGTTTTTGTAATTTATTTTCAATTTTAAAACGTTTTAGGAAATTTTATTGTTGATTTTTTTAAACGTTTCTAAATTTTTTTATGAGTTCTAAAACGTTTTTGAATTTTTTTTTAAAATTTAAAATCGTTTTTGTAATTTATTTTGAATTTTTTTAAAGGTTTTAGAAAATTTTATTGTTGATTTTAAAACGTTTTTAAAATTTTTATGAGTTCTAAAACGTTTTTGAATTTTTTTAAAAACTTAAAAACGTTTTTGCAATTTATTTAGAATTTTGAAACGGTTTAGAAATTTTTATTGTTGATTTTAAAACGATTCTAATTTTTTTATGAGTTCTAAAACGTTTTTTATTTTTTTAAATCTTAAAAACGTTTTTGTAATGTATTGTGAAATTTAAAACGTTATAAAAGTTTATTTTGTTGATATTAGAACGTTTTTTATGAGTTTTAAATTTTTGATTGGTTTGTAGGGATACTTTTCTGACGTTTGAGGAAGTTATGGACGACATTCCACTCAATGAGGTGCGTCAGGAACCGGTCCAGCAACAACAACCGAGAGCCCGACGGTCTCGGTCGACTCAGGTGCGACCCACACCGGATCCGACACAGCCAGGAACGTCTGAGACTATGCCGGAGGCTAGTGGGAGTCATTCTGTGTCTCAGGTGCCCCATTATGTTTTGCCGTCAATTGCCGATGAGATATCGGCATTAGTCGATCAGCCGGGGCGAGAGATGCTCAAACGGCTCGACCCTTTCTACGAGACCAACCCGGGCACTTTCTGGTATAAAACTTATAACTTTAGATTCTCATTTACACTTTTTAGTATATACAATTTTTGTAACCTTTGTTTTTCCTTGTCTTATTAGGTTTACGTTGACCGAGTCGAAGGTCACGAAGGGCATCTTGGGAATGATGTACAGCATGCTCAAGTACGGGTACCCGACGTACAGGGAGATTCCTTTATCCGAGAGGCATAACTGGTTCCGCCAGTTCGCGGTAATACCTCCTCGTTAACTTTGTTGTATATATATATATATATATTTTATTATTATTTTATATAATTTATTTTTAAAGTTTTTAATTCTAACAAAGCTTTATTTTTTGTTTTGAATAGCAAGAGTATACTTGGGATAGGAAGTATACGGTTATGGTGGAAGAGGAGTTCCACCAGAAGGCGTCGACGCATTACTCAAACGTCATCAACACTTGGAAACAGAATTGGTGCCGTAATGAAGTTCCCAAGGGTATTAACAAAAAGAGCGATACTTGGCAGGGCTTCATCCGTCATTGGAGTAAGCCTGCAACCGCATCAATCTCTTCGACCAACTCCCAGAACCGTAACAGTGAGAGGGATGGTGCCGGTCCCACAACTCATAATGCGGGAGCAAGAAGCACCGCATCAAGGAAGATAATCCTGGTAAGCAGTTCTTTTTTTTAAATTTTCAATATGTTAAGTTATTTTTAAATTTTAAGTTCAAAATTGTTTTTGCAGAAACAAAAGAAGGGGCGAGATCCGAATCATATTGAGCTCATCGAGGATGGCCACAAGAACAAGGAAACGGGCCAAATCCAAGATCCAATTGCTCGGAGGATTGTGGAGTCGACGAAGAGGCGTTTGGATGAGGTGGTTACCCAATCCGAAGGAATCGGTTCAACGGAAGAGATACCTGACGAGCAGATCAACCAAGTCTTCCTCGCGGTAAATTTTAAAATTTTTAAAAATTTGAAATATGTTTAACCCTAAACTCTAACTTAAAATTCATAATGTAATATATACTTTACAGGAAACTGAGAAGAGAAGAGGACGAGTTTTTGGTTTGGGAAACTTGGCGGACAAAGTGTCGACACCGCATTCCCGTTTTCGTCCGGAAGGCGAGGACTATGCCCAGATCTTAAGGGAAAAGGATGCGGAGATCGAAGCGTTGAAGGCTAGTCATTCGCGGATGGAAGCCCGGATGGCAGAACAAGATGTAGCAAACGCAAAGAAGTTCGAAGAGATGAACCAACGGTTTGAGACCTTCATGCAGCAAGCCAATCTTCCAAATGCCGGACCGTCGACCAAGACCGGGGGGAAGGGCGGAAAGAAGTTGAGGAAGAGGGCGACGTGAGCGTGATCCGCTCCCGTTGAATGTAATTTTTTTATGGACGAATGTAGTTTTTAAAACATGTTTTGAATATTTAATAAATTTCTTTTTTTGTTTTAATTAATAAATTTGCGAATATATATATATATATATTTTTAAAAATTATTAATTATCCGTCGGTAAACTGTCGATAACCGATCGTCGGAAAACCGTCGGTAAAACGCCCTCGGAATGCCATCGGTAATCTTCCGTCGGATTGCCGTCGGTAATCTTCCGTCGGAAGACCGTCGGTAAACTTCCGTCGGAATACCGTCGGTATTATACGTCGGAATACCGTCGGTATTATACGTCGGAATACCATCGGTATTATACGTCGGAATACCGTCGGTATTATACGTCGGAATACCGTCGGTATTATACGTCGGAATACCGTCGGTATAACTCGTCGGAATACCATCGGTATTACTTGTCGGAATACCGTCGGTATGTCCGGTCGGTTTATGGTCGGTAAACCGTCAGAATGAACCGTCGGTTTACGGTCACAAAACCGTCGGTAAAGGTGCGTCGATAAACCATCGGTGATCCGTCGGTATTCCGTCAGTGTTTATAGACGAAAAACCGACGGAATTTTTTTTCCGACGAAATAGAAATGACGGACTATTTTCGTCGGAAATTCGTCGGAATACGTCTTTTCCGACGGAAACCCGTCGATTTCATCCCTCGGTAATGGCCTGTTTTCTTGTAGTGGAATGGGCTCGACTTCAGAAGGAGTAGGAACAACACAGGATGAAGCTCCTCTGCAGGCACGAGCAGGAGGTGCCTGTCTGATATCTTTGGGATCAGGTCTAAATCGCAGTGCTTCCTGCGTAGCTATCGATGTCAAGGCTGCAGATGGAAGCTTGATCGTGTGATATTACATGCCATCTCTATAACACCATACCAAGCATGGCTTTAGCCAGCCTGCGCTCAACAAGTGCGTCTCATCAATCTTAGGGTACTGCTGTACGCATGTATACTCATCCAGTGGTATCTGAAAGTGCTGAAAGATAGGTGTCAGAAGGCTGCCCACTGATTTTTTCTTGCCAGATCTTGTACACCTATATGGCTTCGCTTGTAGACTGACCAAATGATGCGCAAATACTGCGCCCAGGTTGGTCCTCTCATAGGGACCATCTTCCTCATTCTCATGGGAGCAAAGAGGCCCCACTGCTGGATTAAGTGGGACCAGCTCTTGCTTTCTCATCTTGTTCGGCTCCGTCTTGCACTGAGCGTAGTAACCAAAACTCGTACGACATACCTCAGGACCAGATGTCGTACATCTTTCAACTTCGCCTCCTTTGAGAAATGGGGGGTGGAGCCAAAATTACTCCAGAACCTCTCTAGGTTATGAAATCCACATGAAGTTGTCGCTCGTGTGTAATCCTTCTTGAACCCATAAATAGCACATATATCACGCAGTGGCAGCCTGTATCTCCTGACATGTATCATAAAGCACAAATGTCCCTCTTGCTCATTCTTGGCATTCCAGTCCCTGTACGTGACCCGTACTGTAGCCATAAACTATTGTACCAACTCAAGGTACAAAGCGTTGTGGACGTAAGGCATGGTTCCCAGACCCATTTCCTCAAGCATAACAAAACCTCATATGTCATACCCATCATCCTCAGAAAGCCAGGCTCACTAACCGTGTAGGCTCAGTCGTGACATCACATCATCCATTGTACAACAATGTGTCGTACTCGTCCCAGGTGTCTAAAACCTCTTTGTGTTGATAACCAGACCCCTCTACTATGCTCGTCAGCGACCCAGTACACACTTTCTTTGTAAACATCTTATCCTTCTCCCCTCTGGGCCATGGGTGTGTCGGAAACTCATCAGACATCTGTGGAGAACCCGGGGATTGAGGAGTCATAGGTGGTGAAGGAGATGGTGACGCTGTCCCATATGGACCTGTCTTTTCTGTCCATGTTCTTTTCTTTGGAGACATATGTGGAGAAAAATAAGTAAAACTGGCGTTAGTTGATAGAATCAAAAACGAACTGAAAATCATCAACTCCTCAACAACATCATAATCAGCATCAATCACAACAGTATAAGCAGTTTATTCACGCTTTTAATCTGGCATTTTCGCACAATAATTCAAGTTCTATCACAAACTTGAAAACAACTTAGGCATCCTCATTCCACTACCAAACGACCTAAACCGGTGTCATTTCATCACGGAAAAAAATAGATGCCAAAATCGAACCTTTTATTCTAGAGTCGTTTCTTAAAAATTGAGATTTAGACAACATACCTTAAAATCGACACAACCCAATGGTGGGAATGGATAGAGGACAGATATCCGCACATAATAGGCTTTGGAGTCCATAAATTTGGTCAAGAAATGAGTGAAATCGAGTTCGAGGAAGTGATTTAGGCGATGGTGGTTTTTAGAAGAATGAAAAACAGACATGACTAGAAAAGAAATACTTACCTCGACACGCCTGGTGTCGATCGGTCCAAGTTAGTTCTATCGATCGACACCAGTTCTGGAAATTTAACCGGTCGGAGCAGTCTATCAAGGTCAAACCTCGATTTTGTATATTCGGATCGATCGACCCAAAGTGATGGATCGACATGCTGACCTGCTTATCGATCGACATCGGTGCGGTGTCGATCGATACCAATTCTTCCTTTCCTTGCAGTTTCAAACCAACCGTTGTCCAGACCGCATTTCATACGGCAGAAAAATACTCATTCTCCAGCGGTTACATTCCATCAGCTAGCCAAACTGCATTCGACCCCGGTATCGACTGACGCACATGACCGCGTCGATCGACAACGACATTACTTATCGCTAATTATCCCTGTAAAGACTCAAACAAAACCAAAAATAAAGATTAAACCTAAAATTCATATGTACAGACTCACCATTGGGTTGCCTCCTACCAAGCGCTTGTTTTAAGTCATTAGCTTGACAATGGAAGATGGGTCAGACTCTTGGGGGATTCAACAGATGAAAAGAGTGCCTCTGTGAAAGTCTCCTCATCCATGGCGGTGTATAAGCGTTGTGTGCATGAAATTGACCAAGAAACTTGGGACAGGCACCAAGGTCAGGTGGATATTTCGTTTCCTAACTCGGTTCCCTGCAGAATAAGCACCAGTGTTAGCATATTTAAGGTTAGAGAGTGCATACCTTTGCTTCAGCAGATGTGGTCTAGATGTGATGTTTAGAGGTTTCGACTTAAGAGCATGTGCAGGCTTCAGCTCAACACTGAAGCTCTGTCCATCAATGAAGGATCTCTGCAACCTATCCATCTTCAACTGCAAAGGCTTATCTCCCAGATGGAGATCAATCAGACCGTGTCTCACATCAATCACTGCTCCAGCAGTAGCTAAGAAGGATCTACCAAGCAGTAGAGGATAGTCAGGTTCAATCTCATACTTCAGCACAACAAAATCTGTTGGAATCAAGTAATTTCCAACTATGATAGGAATGTTCACAAGAACTCCTTCCGAATCTTTTTCGATCGATCAACTAGGACAAGAGAGATCCTAGTAGGCTGGAAATCCATCTTTCCCAATCTCACAGCCACACAGTATGGCATGAGATTCACACTTGAACCAGGATATAATGATCTACGCAAGCTCATAGCTACAAAAATGCCTTGTGGCAATCCGCAGAAAATGATAAAATATACAGGAATTAAAACCCATAGCCACAAAAAATCCGCGGCTATTGGAAAGATTCAAGATCCGTTTTCTCAGGGTCATCGAGGCTTCGAAGAAGAGAGCCACAAATTTGCTATAATCCCAACATTCTGAAGAATGATCAATATCTTCCAACTCCTTATCATATTCAAGGTTAAAAGAATTTTTTTGTATTTTATATAATTTAAAAAATTTAACTATATTATTTATTTTATAATATTTATGTTTTATTTATTTATAAGAATTCTCGAGGACTAAGATTCGTTTCTTTGTTTTAGGAATAATCGTCTTGCTATACTCCTGATTCCGCTATAGCTGAGGCGTCTAGAGATAAGGATGAGAAAATCGCAATAATGCAGAGGAATATAGAATAGTTCGCCATTTCCATGGTGAATATGCAAGCGGAGTTTCATGAACTCGAGACTCGAGTTTGCAGTCCACCCTCATAATAGGAATTTTTAATAAAAAAAATTTGTTTTAATGTTTTATATAGAATATTTTGAATATTTTATATATTTACATTATTATTTTTGTATTACTTTCTTTTGTATTTATAATTTTATTTAATAATACAATTATTATTAAATAAAAATTTCAATATTTAAATAAATTTTATCAATTAAGTTATATATTACAATCCGTCGGTAATCCGTTGGTTTTACCAGAATATCATTGGTAATAAGTCGCTTTTATAAAAAAAATTTGTTATCCGTCGATTTCAATCCGTCCAGAATCAGTCGGTTAAAAGTTCGTCACCTTTTCGTCGGAATTTGTGTCAGTACATCATCAGTTACTTGTTGTAATATTTTATCATAAGCCCGTCAGTAAAGAGTTGTCGGTTTGTTCTGGAAAAAATTGCTGGTAGGACCTTTGATAATAATTTGTAAGGTTTGGCAATAAGGGTTTTACTCACTGACATAGGACCTTTGATTATAATTTGTAGCTCACATTGCATAGACTAATGGGTCGAAACTCCGTCATCCGGCTGGGTCACTATGTCTTTGGTATCATGCAAATATTCATGATATTTAACAGCATATCAAATTCCTCAGTCGGAAGAAATTCTTTTACAAACCGAACAATGGCATGTTTGATGATAGGCCATGAGTGTTGAAAGAACAAAGCTGTCATGCCATCCGGTCCATGTGCATTTTCCAGATGCATCATAAATAATGCCTCACGAATTTCCACTTATGTTGCTACCTCTGTTAATCTATTGTTCATTTGTGCTGTTATTAACTCCGGCACATCAAGGAGAAATTCTTCCATTGCTGTTAGATTCGATGATGTAAACAAATCCTCAAAATAATCTCCTACTACTTTTCCACTTCTTCGTCCTTAGTTACCCATACTCATGTGTCATTATGAAGACATATTATCCGATTTCTGGCCCGTCGTTGTTTGGTTAATGCCTTGTAAAACTTTGTGTTCCAATCATCCGATGTATACCATAGATTCCTGCTTTTTTTTTGCCAGTATAATTCTTAATCCACATAAGGTTCCTTTAGTTACAGATAATTTCCAAAACCTCCTCATGTGTCCGGTTATCATCATTTTGGACCTTTTCTAGTTCGATTTTCAAATCATTTATCTTCTCCTTTCCATATAGTAAATTACTTTTCCTCAATTTTGAGATTTCGTGCCGATAGTTGCTTAATTTGGATAAATTATCTTGTTGGCATCTCCCTCCAGTTGATTGCCACCCACAAGTAATTGTATCCATTAATCCATCTTGACCAATCCATCTTTTATCAAATCTAAACTGAGACTTTTTTCGATAAATCTTATATTCAATGGTTGCAACAATAGGTTGATTGTCAGATCCGATCATACCCCGATATTCAACAAAAGATTCCAAGAATATATTGTGCCAATTCTTATTTGCTAGTCCTCTATACACCGAACTATTTTTCCCCTCTCCAGCCCCTCCAAGAGAAGGAATTTCCTGAAAAAGGAAACTCCAGAAGACCGCAAATTCGGATCATGTTGTTGAAGTCCAGAAAGCTGGCTGCACTACGAACTGATGTCATGGCAATTTGTGGAAGTAGACACAAAAATATTTGTGGATATTCGTATCAAATAGAGTGACATATGGCAAGGAATTAAGTTGTGTATACTATAGCTGTGAATTCTTTTGTAGCAGGTTGTAGCAAAGGCCACAAATAATTTTGTTGCTATCCGTCTCCATAAGGCCACATAAGGCTACACCATTATTTGTGGCTAGAATAGCCACTATTTTTAGAAACCTGTAGATACTTGCTATGAATTAATTTTTGGAAAATACGGAGCGCCATTGCCACGAATTAATTTGTTGCTAGTTGTAGGACCAATAGCTACAAAAACTGTTTCTTGCTAATCTTGGCCAAAAGCCACGAAAATAGTCGCAGATATGTCGTAGCTCTATAGCCATGATAGCACGATTTTCGCAAGCTCATAGCTATAAAAGTGCCTTGTGGCTATCCGCAGAAAATGGTAAAATAGTCAGGAATTAAAACCCATAACCACAATATATCCGCGGATATTGGCAAGATTTATTGTACTGTATACTTATTTCCTACTTTATTTAAATCTTACACTAATTTTCTGTTTAAAATTTGCTTATTATTGTTTGTAGTTTTGAATGATTAAAAGTAGCATCAACAAAACCATCTTGCGGATGATGCACAGCCTCCTCAAAATTCGAACCCAACTTATTCAGAAAGGCCTCTATCGTAGAAACATACGTGGTTCAATTTTTTATCTTTGTCATTTATTCTTTAACACCATTACTAACGTAATCATTTTTTTACAGTAGCAAAAATTTATGCCGCTCAACATAAGTTCCACCATTATGCCTCTCAACATTACTTTGAGACTAGCAAGTAGGGAAAGCAACAGTGAATTTGTGATAAGAGAGTTAAGGTATCAGTCTAAGAAGTATAGGAAGGCTTGATACGACATTGGCAAAAAGCCGAGACGGGATCGCAATCTTCGACCAACTCGAAGAATCCAAAGAGCGAGTCGTGCTCAGGATTGCGATCCACAACTCCGAGACCACAAGCTTTCTATAACGCGAGCACGACCTTGTATGTTTGTAATTTTATATTTTATATTAATAAGTTTAATTTTTAATATATACATATATGTTTCTATATACTGTGGAAGATGGTGTGCCCCAGATCTTATAAAGTTAATGAAAATGACGTACACTAATACATTCAATATCAGTTTTCTCAGGGACATCGAGGCTTCGAAGAAGAGAGCCACATATTTGCTATAATCCCAACATTCTGAAGAATGATCAATATCTTCCAACTCCTTATCATTTTCAAGGTTAAATTTTTTTTTTTTAATTTATATAATTTAAAAAATTTAACTATATTATTTATTTTATAATATTCATGTTTTATTTATTTATAAGAAATCTCGAGGAGTAAGAGTCGTTTCTTTGTTTTATAAATAATCGTCTTGCTATACTCCTGATTCCGCTATAGCTAAGGTGTCTAGAGATAAGGATGAGAAAATCGCAATACTGCAGAGGAATATAGAATAATTCGCCATTTCCATGTTGAATATGCAAGCGGAGTTTCATGAACTTAAGACTCGAGTTTGCAGTCCACCCTCATAATAGGAATTTTAATTAAAAAACTGTTTTAATGTTTTATCTAAAATATTTTGAATATTTTATATATTTACATTATTATTTTTGTATTATTTTATTTTGTATTTATAGTTTTATTTAATAATTAAAATTATTATTAAATTAAAATTTCAATATTTAAATAAATTTATCAATTAAATTATACATTACAATCCGTCGGTAATCCGTTGGTTTTACCAGAATATCATCGGTAATCAGTCGTTTTTATAATAATTTTTGTTATCCGTCGATTTCAATCCGTCCGGAATCAGTCGGTTAAAAGTTCGTCACGTTTTCGTCGGAATTTGTGTCAGTACATCATCAGTTACTTGTTGTAATATTTTATCATAAGCCCGCCAGTAAAGAGTTGTCGGTTTGTTCTGGAAAAATTGCTATTGATAATAATTTGTAAATTAGCAAACAAATTTGATTTAGTGTAGGGTTTGGCAATAAGGGTTTTAGTCACTGACATAGGACCTTTGATAATAATTTCTAGCTCACATTGCATAGACTAATGGGTCGAAACTCCGTCATCCGGCTGGGTCACTATGTCTTTGGTATCATGCAAATATTCATGATATTTAACCGCATATCAAATTCCTCAGTCGGAAAAATTCTCTTACAAACCGAACAATGGCATGTTTGATGATAGGCCATGAGTGTTGAAAGAACAAAGCTGTCATGCCATTCGGTACGTGTGCATTTTCCAGATGCATCATAAATAATGCCTCACGAATATCTTGCTACCTCTGTTAATCTATTGTTCATTTGTGCTGTTATTAACTCTGGCACCTCAAGGAGAAATTCTTTCATTGCTGTTAGATTCGATGACGTAAACAAATCCTCAAAATAATCCCCTACTACTTTTCCACTTCTTGCTCCTTAGTTACCCATACTCCTGTGTCATTATGAAGACATATTATCCGATTTCTGGCCCGTCGTTGTTTGGTTAATGCCTCATAAAACTTTGTATTCCGATAATACGATATATACCATAGATTCCTGCTTGGCAAGATTTAAAACCCATAACCACAATGGTAAAAAATTCCTTGTGGCTATCCGCAGAAAATGGTAAAATAGTCAGGAATTAAAACCCATAACCACAATGTATCCGCGGATGTTGGCAAGATTTATTGTACTGTATACTTATTTCCTACTTTATTTAAATCTTACAGTAATTTTCTGTTTAAAATTTGCTTATTATTGTTTGTAGTTTTTAATGATTAAAAGTACATTCGTGTTTTAGCTTTTAATTAGGTTTGGCAGCCCTTGTTTAGGCTAAGTTTCATTCTAAACTTTGCTCTAGAGAGATTAGGAGTTTTTGGGCTTGTCTTGTGCTCGAGAGAGACTTGATTTCGAACCCCTATTCTTATTCCTTTGGTTTTATATGATTATTACTTTGATTATGTCTTTTGTTATGATTGCCATGTCTGAGTAGTAACCTAGTTAGATTTAGGGTTTCTCACAAAGTTTTTATGCTTGCTTGATAACTGATTGATTGGATTCACTATCTCTTTGTTCATCACCTAAGTGTTCTTAATACTGAATTCTAGATTGATCACCTAGGGTTTAGATCTGAGATAATTAACAATAGCACGAGAGTGTGAGTTATAATCTGAACCAAAATTAGTGTGAGCAATTTGACTAGACGCAAAGAGATTTGGTTTAGGAAAATTGTGAACTGATAGAACCTGTTCGTAATGCTTGTTTAGAACTCTAGGACCACAAAGAGATTTGGATCACTAGGTTGCTAAATATAGAAATAATCTCAGCGAGAGTTGGATTATTTAGCATTGTGTTTCTAGATTTGGATCACTAGGTTGCTGAATCCTGTTAGTTAAGTGTCTAGCATCGCATGATTCCTGAGAACTTCCCTAAGTCTAGCGCCTTCTCTTATTGACCACTTTACTCGCTTACCTTGCTGTCTTATTTACTGCTTTTCACTTCGTTTCGCTTAACTTAATTCGATTACTTATAATCTATCGTGTGACCGAGAGTCTCTGTGGGATTCAATACCTTTTATACTATAATTGCATTAACTGTGCACTTGCAGTAGAATAGGATAATTCTTGACCTATCAAGTTTTTGGCGCCGTTGCCGGGGACTCATTGCGTTCGCCGATAGATTCAGTATTAGAATTTAGACTAAGCATTTTCTTAATTTTCTTGTTTACTTACGTTTTTGTTTCTTTGGTGTTGCAGGAATCGCACTGTGTCGACCGACACCCTATAGGCATCGATCAACACAAGCCGCGACCAGTGATACCGAGAGCTTGAGCACTTAGCAGGTTTCTCTCTATGGAGCCTGTGATTCTGATTCGCGGTGAGGACGACATTTTACGAGACCAAGAGGGTCATATACGCAACACGAAGGGTCATAAACTGGATGGGGAAGGAAACCCCATCATACCAGAGGTTGCCGTGGGCACGGAACCTACAAAACAGGAGGCTAGTCGCGAGAAGACACTTGCTGACTATAACAGACCAGATCTATTCTATGCTAATCGGTCTGCGATTCCACCACCTCCGTTTTCCAGAGCTGAGTTTAGGCTGAAACCAGAGTACTACGCATTGGTTGGGCAGCATCAGTTCCATGGTTTTTCCAGCGAGCATCCTATGGATCACATAGATACATTTGAGGAATTGGCTAGCAGTATTAAGGCTGAAGGAGTCTCATCTGATTATATTTTCTGTAAGCTCTTCCCATTCTCTCTTAGTGGAGAAGCAGCTCACTGGTTGAAAAAGCCTACCACCAGGATCTTTGACCACTTGGGATGCAGTCAAGAGTGGGTTCCTTAGACACTTTTATGACGATGTTAGATCCAAGCAGCTTAGACAAGACCTCTTGACATTCGAGCAGGGACCTATAGAGGCCCTAAAAGCAGCTTGGGCGCGTTTCAAGATGTACCAGAGTGATTGTCCACATCATGGTTTCTCTCAGGTTCAGCTGTTGAGCGCATTTTTTCAGAGGTTTGGACTTTTGGTATCAGAAAGCTATGCAAGCAGCAAGTAATGAGAATTTCTATACCAAGACTCCAGAGGAAGCTAAGGAGCTTATTGAGAACTTGATAACTAGCAATAGTGTCAAGAATGTTGACAAGGAGAGGCAGAGATCATGTGGCAGAGATTATAGCTTGCAGATAGTTGATATGAGGGACAAGATGGATTCTGTCCACAACATCCTAGTTAGGAAGAGCCAAATCCGATCTGATGCAGTAGCTGAAGAGTTTGCAGAGGTGAATTATATAGATGGAGCTGATTATCATCGACAAACATATAGAAATCAACAGAGAGAAGCACTGAGATCGAATGATTATGGCTATTCATCTCACCAAGCTTCCCCATCCAATGAGCAGACAAAGATTGAGTCCATGCTTGAGCAGCCACTTCTTGGACAGAATAAGATGACACAAGATCTGGATGGAAAGATGGACTCCATGTATCAAGATCTAAGTGGGAAATTGGAGACTCTGACAAGCAGAGTTGATAATCTGGATGCTAGGATGACGCAAGTTGAAGCCGGTGTACAGACAAAACATGTTAAGGCAGCTTTGGCAGAACAAGAAGCTGAGCAGAATCATGATACTAAGGTTTTGGAGCTGCAAAACCCGAGAGAAATTCGAAATAAAGATATTGTGTCAATCGACACAAATCCGTGTCGGTCGACACCACTTTCGAGTTTTCATGACTGACCGAAATCGACCAAGCTCGACTCGGATCGTGTCAATGTCGATCGACATCACTTTATTGTCGATCGAAATCACTTTAGTGTCGATCGACATCACTTTAGTGTCGATCGACACCATGGGCGTGAGCAGCCAATTTGTCCAGAGAAGCCGAATGTGGTTGAAGAAAAAGTCTACAAACCAAAGATTCCTTTCCCAAGGAGGTGTAAGCAAGAGATTCAGTTAGAAAAGTACATGAAGATGATGAGAGATAATCTAACTGAAGCCCAATTGATTGATGCTGTTAAGAACATTCCAATGGTGAGGAGATGTGTTACAGACATAATTTCTAGTGACATGACTGAAGACGAAGGTGTCTTGATGGTCTCTGAAGTGTGCGATGTTGTTATCATGGTAGGATTCCTGAGAAACTAAAGGATCCAGGGAGTTTTATGTTAGACTGTTCTATCTACAGAGGCAAGTTTATGAGGTCAATGCGTGATCTTAGCTCAAATGTGAATCTCATGCCACACACTGTGGCTGTGAAATTGGGACTGTTGAACTTCCAGCCCACTAGGATCTCTCTTATCCTAGTTGATCGATCAAAGAGGTATCCAGAAGGATTTCTGGAGAACATCCCTCTCAAAGTTGGAAATTACTTGATTCCAACGGACTTTGTTGTGCTGAAGTATGAGATTGAGCCCGATGATACTCTACTGCTTAGTAGATCCTTTTTAGCCACTGTTGGAGCTGTGATTGATGTGCGACATGGATTGATTGATATCCACCTGGGAGATCAGCCTTTGGAGTTTAAGATGGACATACTGCAGAAATCCACCATTGATGGACAGAGCTTCAGTGTTGAGATAGAACCAGAGATTGAGATTGGAGAGGGGAAGATGGCGGTTCCTGCTGAGCCTGCTCTAACATCTTCAAAGCCTGTACCTGCTCTTAAGCAGAAAGCTCCAAACATCTCACCTGAGCCACTATTTACTCAGCCAAGGTTTGCATTCTCTGACCTTAAGTATGCTAACTCTGATGCTGATTTTGCAGGGAATAAAGTCAGGAAACGAAATGTTCCATCTGACATTGCTGTCATTCCCAAGTTCCTCGGTCAATCTCACGCACACGATGCGTACACGCCACCATGGATGAAGAGAATCTCGCGAAGGCATGCTCTGCCTTCGGCGAAACCACCTGACGTCTGACCATGTGTCACAGTCAAGCTAATGACTTAAAACAAGCGCTGATTGGGAGGCAACCCACTGGTGAGTCTGTACATGTGAGTTTTTAGTCAAATTTTTCGTTTTTGATTTTCTTGAGTCTTTACAGGGAAATCTAGTGACAGGATTGCACTATGTCGATCGACATAGATTATGAGTCGATCGACACATAGGACAACAGGGTCGATCCAACACTTTGGGTCGATCGATCCACTTTTCATGAAATCGAGGTTTGACCTCGGTTAGACAACTCTGACCGGTTCAAATTTCAAACATCGTGTCGATCGACATGAATAAGTCGGATTGATCGACACAAAGCGTCCCGAGGTAAGTATTACTTTTCTTCTTCGCGACTGTTCTTCATTTCGCCCGAGACCACCATTCGCAAAACCTCTCTCAAATCCGATTTTCTTCGTTTCTCAACCATATCTGACGATTCCAAAGCCTAACCTGACCAAAATTTCACCCTCTACTCATATCTCTACTCCATTTGTGTCGAAACCAAGGTATGAGTTCTTAATCTCAATTTTTCAGATTCGGTTCCAAGGGTAAAAGTTCGATTTTGGCTCTCATTTCTTAATCCCGAGATTTAGGTCGTTTGGTAGTGGAATGGTGATGCCCAAGTAGTTTTCATGATTTATTTTGCAAGTTTTTGAAATTTTTTGGTTTTGTGATAGAACTTGCAATTTTGTGCGAAAATAACAGACATAAATCGTGAATGAACTGCTTCTACCGCTCTGTTCGATGCTGATTATGCTGTGGTTGAGGGTTTTGATGAGTTTGTTTTGTTCTGATTTTTGCTTACAGATGCCTCGTAAGAAGAAGAGCCGCACAGACGGGGCGAGTTCATCTGGTTCAGCACCAGCAGCACCAGCAGAGTCACCTCCACCTATGACTCCTCAGTCTCCTCCGGGTTCTCCATAGTTACTTGCTGAGTTTCCGACCCATCCTTGGCCCAGAGGAGAAAAGGAGAAGATACCGACTGAGAAGGTGTGGGATAAGCCAGCCAGGCGGATTGTGCTTAGTACTGATTGTCTACACATGGAGGTGTTGGACACCTGGGATGAGTATGACACTCTGTTGTACAATGGGTGGTGCGATGTTGATATTGAGCCTACGAAGCTGGTAAGCCCTGGTTTCCTGAGGATGACTGGTATGCGAGAGCAGGTTGTGACGTGCTTGAGGAGGATGGGTCTAAGGACGATGCCTTATGTCCGTTATCCTCTGTATCCAGAGATGGTGCGTCAATTCATGGCTACGGTGCGAGTCACATATAGGGACAGGAACGCAAAGAATGCGCAGGAAGGTTATTTATGCTTCATGGTACATGGCAGAAGATACAGAATGCCACTGCGAGACCTCTGCGCTATCTATGGGTTCAAGAAAGGCTACACCGGAGCTACACTCCCCGAAGGCTTTCCTGATCTTGAGACGTTTTGGGGTAACTTCGGTTCTACACCCTACTTCGCTAGTGATACGAAGATGAAGGATTTACGACATCCGGTCTTGAGATATGTCGTACGCGTCCTGGCTACCACTCTCATGTGCAAGATGGAACAGAACAAAATGAGGATGCAGGAGCTCGTACTACTCCATCCAGCAGTGGGACATCTGTGTTCCCATGAGTATGAGCACGAGGGTCCCTACGAGAGGACCAACCTGGGTGCGGTATTTGCAGAGCACTTGGTCTCGCTACAGGCGAAGGCATTCAGAGGTTCTAGGAAAGGCATGATGGAGTCAGTGGGGAGTCTTTTGACACCGATTTTCCAGCATTTCAGGATACCATTACATGATTATAGCCGCGAGCAGTCTTTCGCTGAGATTGATGAGGAACACTTGTTGAGTGCGACCTGGCTGAAGCCAGGTTTGATTTGGTGCTACAGAGATGGCGTGGAGGAGCGCACAGTTGACATATGACATGCACCGTTACCGATAGATACACAGGACGACTTGCGTTTAAGACCTGATCCGACACTTGAGAGGCGGGCACCTGCTGCTCGTTCCCGCAGAGGAGCTTCTTCCTCCCAGGCTGCTGCTATTCCTGCTGCAGACGAGCCTGTTCCTGACCCTGCTGGGGGTCCACATCCACATCCGCATTGGGTTCTTCCACTAGATGCACCTCCACCACTTCCTGGTTATGATGCGGATCCACACATGAAGTTCCTGGCAGACACAGTTCGATCTCTTTGGAGTGGTATTGCTAGAGCTTTCGGCTGCACCCGCACCTGTTCTTCTCACGGTCGTAGACGTCAGAGATCACCCACACCACCGGAGGGACACGACGATGATTCTGATTCTTAGTTCCTCTGTGATCCTAGCATTTCCCTGAGTTTGCTTTTCTTTTCCTTTTCATTTTTCTTGAGGTAGCTTTGCTTTTGTTTGAGTCAGATTGTCATGTTTCTTTTGGGTTGAACTTTGTGAAACTCTTTTATATCCATCTTGTTGCTTTTAACTTGTTTCTGAGTGATCAGACAGTGCTGACATTGAGGAAATTGTGTGACTAAACACACCTTATTCGGATCCTGTTCAAGTCTGTGGCGTTGGAACTGAAAAACGCGCAGCGTGTCGACCGATTCAGTTTTCGTGTCGGTCCACATAAAATTAATACTGTGGCGATCGATCTGGTACACACCAAAACATGGGTCGACCTAAGCTTTGAATCGATCGATTCAAGCTGTGTGTCGGGCGACACCATTCGTGACAGAAGGTAAGAACATATTTTTTCCAGTTTTCACACAATCTTTACCCTTATTTCACTTCCTCTATACTCAGTAACACTGGGGACAGTGTTATTCAAGTGTGGGGGAGGTGGTTACTGACATCGTTTTTTATTTTCTTAGTGTCAGTCTTTTGTTTTTCAAAATTGTTTTATTGAGTCAAAATGTGTATGAAACTATGATTTTTTGAGGAATTTTTTCGCTGAAACAGGAACTAAGTGACCATTGGACAGACTTGCAGATGACTATTAGAAAACCCCATACAGATCAGCTTACCAAGGACACCCATATCTAACCAGGTATTCAAGGATCCATCACTAGTCTCGCACTTATTGACTTTAATTTCTCGCTTAGGGGCTTGGTAATCTTTGGGTCGGATTCCTTTGATGTGTTTGACACAGCCTATGATCCTGTTCTAAAGTATGGTTTCTGATTTTACCCTCCCTTGAAAGTAAAAGAAAAAGAAAAGAAAAAAGAGATAAAAACCGAGGATAAGCTAGTAGCTTCGAAGTGGTCACGGGAGTGGTAGAGACCCCTATTACCTCATGTGTATCCATCGAAAAATCCAAAGTTAAACCCCAATAAAAAGGGAAGAGCACTGATAGAAAAAATAAAATGATACCCAGTGGGGAAAAATCAGTGCTAAGGGAGAAAGGGAAAAGAAAGAAACCAGAAACCGACAGTTTGGTGGTCAGATACTGAATAGGTTGAGTCCATGTGTCCTTTGATTCGATACTCCCTCTGTGAGACTGCACCTAATTATATACAAAGGCTAGTGTGGTGAGCTTTAATATCCTAACTTGATTGTGGAGTTTGCTTGGGACAGTTGCTCAGTGTGGGGAAAGTATATTGTGGTCTTGAGTTCTGTAGGAAAGTTTTTAGTGGTTTACTAAGTGAATATGAATGTGAATGTTCCTAGGACGAAATGAGTTTCTGAGTTTTCAAACCTCTTTCTTATGCTTTAGTTCTTTCACTTGCTTGAGGGCAAGCAAAATCTAAGTGTGGGGGAGTTGATATATCATGGTTTTTAGGTGTTTTGGACCATGATATATGTACATAATCGAGTCTTTTATAGAGTCTTTTGAGTCCTTTCAGGTACTTTGCAGGTTTTAACACGTTTGGAACTTACTTGGACATTATGGCGCATTCTGGAGCTTTATATAGCATTCATGCGATTACAGAAGAGTTGGTACGATCATCTGGAATTGGTGTCGATCGACACCACTTTGGTGTCAGTCGACACAGTTCGCGAGTCAGAAGATCCTGGCCGATTAATGAAGATTTAAAGAATCTGCAAATTAGCCCAGAAGTTTATCATAATTACAAAAGACCCAAATCGTGTTTTAGCTTTTAATTAGGTTTGGCAGCCACTGTTTAGGCTAAGTTTCGTTCTACACTTTGTTCTAGAGAGATTAGGAGATTTGGGGCTGGGCTTGTGCTCGAGAGAGACTTGATTTCGAACCCATGTTCTTATTCCTTTGGTTTTATATGATTATTAATTTAATTATGTCTTTTGTTATGATTGCCATGTCTGAGTAGTAACCTAGTTCGATTTAGGGATTCTCACAAAGGTTTTATGCATGCTTGATAACTGATCGATTGGATTCACTATATGTTTGTTCATCACCTAAGTGTGCTTAATACTGAATTCTAGATTGATCACCTAGGGTTTAGATCTGAACCAAACTTAGTGTGAGCAATTTGACTAGACGCAAAGAGATTTGGTTTAGGAAAATTGTGAACTGATAGAACATGTTCTTAATGCTTGTTTAGAACTCTAGGATCACAAAGAGATTTGGATCACTAGGTTTCTAAATATAGAAATAATCTCAGCGAGAGTTGGATTATTTAGCATTCTGTTTCTAGTTCTTGAACTATGCTTAATCTGAATCATGTTAGTTAAGTGTCTAGCATCGCATGATTCCTGAGAACTTCCCTAAGTCTAGCGCCTTCTCTTATTGATCACTTTACTCGCTTACCTTGCTGCCTTATTTACTGCTTTTCACTTCGTTTCGCTTAGTTAATTTGATTACTTATAATCTATCGTGTGACCAAGAGTCTCTGTGGGATTCGATACCTTTAATACTATAATTGCATTAATTGTGCACTTGCAGTAGAATAGGGATAATTCTTGACCTATCAGTTATCCGTCTCCATAAGGCCACAAAATGCTACACCATTATTTGTGGCTAGAATAGCAACTATTTTTAGAATCCTGTAGGTACTTGCTATGAATTAATTTTTGGAAAATACGGAGCGCCATTGCCACGAATTAATTTGTTGCTAGTTGTAGGACCAATAGCTACGAAAACTGTTTCTTGCTAATCGTGGCCAAAAGCCACGAAAATAGTCGCAGATATGTTGTAGCTCTATAGCCACGATAGCACGATTTACGCAATCTCATAGTTGCAAAAATGCATTGTGGCTATCCGCAGAAAATGGTAAAATAGTCAGGAATTAAAATCCATAGCCACACAAAAACCCGCGGCTATTGGCAAGATTTATTGTAGTGTATACTTATTTCCAACTTTATTTAAATCTCTTACACTAATTTTCTGTTTAAAATTTGGTTATTATTGTTTGTAGGTTTAAATGATTAAAAGTAACATCAACAAAACTATCTTGCGGATGATGCACTGCCTCCTCAAAATTCGCACCCAACTTATTCAGAAATGCATCTATCGGAGAAACATACGTGGTTCAATTTTTTATCTTCGTCATTTTTTAGCACCATTACTAACGTAATCATTTTTTTTACAATAGCAAAACTTTACGTGGGATAATCGTTTCTTTGTTTTAGGAATAATCGTCTTGCTTTACTCTTGATTCCGCTATAGCTGAGGCGTCTAGAGATAAGGATGTGAAAATCGCAATACTGCAGAGGAATAAGAATAATTCACCATTTCCATGGTGAATATGCAAGCGGATTTTCATGAACTTAAGACTCGAGTTTGCAGTCCACCCTCATAATAGGAATTTTTAATAAAAAAAACTGTTTTAGTGTTTTATCTAAAATATTTTGAATATTTTATATATTTACATTATTATTTTTGTATTACTTTCTTTTGTATTTATAATTTTATTTAATAAAACAATTATTATTAAATTAAAATTTCAATATTTAATTAATTTTTATCAACTAAGTTATACATTACAATCCGTCGGTAATCCGTTGGTTTTACCTGAATATCATCGGTAATCAATCGTTTTTTATAATTTCAATCAGTCCGGAATCAGTCGGTTAAAAGTTCGTCACCTTTTCGTCGGAATTTGTGTCAGTACATCATCAGTAACTTGTTGTAATATTTTATCATAAGCCCGTCACTAAAGAGTTGTCGGTTTGTTCCGGAAAAATTGCTGGTAGGACCTTTGATAATAATCTGTAAATTAGCAAACAAATTTGATTTGGTGTAAGGTTTGGCAATAAGGGTTTTAGTCACTGACATAGGACCTTTGATAATAATTTGTAGCTCACATTGCATAGACTAATGGGTCGAAACTCCGTCATCCGGCTGGGTCGCTATGTCTTTGGTATCATGCAAATATTCGTGATATTTAACCGCATATCAAATTCTTCAGTCGGAAGAAATTCTTTTACAAACCGAACAATGTCATGGTCGATGATAGGCCATGAGTGTTGAAAGAACAAAGCTGTCATGCCATCCGGTCCTCGTGCATTTTCCAGATGCATCATAAATAATGCCTCACGAATTTCCACTTATGTTGCTACCTCTGGTAATCTATTGTTCATTTGTGCTGTTATTAACTCCGGCACCTCAAGGAGAAATTATTCCATTGCTGTTTGATTCGATGATGTAAACAAATCCTCAAAATAATCCACTACTACCTTTCCACTTCTTCGTCCTTAGTTACCCATACTCCTGAGTCATTATGAAGACATATTATCCGATTTCTGGCCCGTCGTTGTTTGGTTAATGCCTGGTAAAACTTTGTGTTCCGATCATCCGATGTATACCATAGATTCCAGCTTTTTTTTTGCCGGTATAATTCTTAATCCACATAAGCTTCCTTTAGTTATGGATAATTTCCAAAAACCTCCTCATGTGTCCGGTTATCATCATTTTGGACCTTTTCTAATTCCTTTTTCAAATCTTTTATCTTCTCATTTCCTTATGGTAAATTACTTTTCCTCCATTTTGAGATTTTGTGCCGATAGTTGCCTATTTTGGATACAATATCTTGTTGGCATCTCCCTCCAGTTATTGCCACCGACAAGTAATTGTATCCATTAATCCATCTTAACCAATCCATCTTTTATCAAATCTAAACTGAGACTTGTTTCGATAAATCTAATATTCAATGGTTGCAACAATAGGATGATGGTCAAAATAGAGTGATATATGGCAAGGAATTAAGTTGTGTATACTATAGCTGTGAATTCTTTTGTAGCAAGTTATGGCAAAGGCCACAAATAATTATGCTGTTATTGATAACAAGGATTTTGCAATCCTTTGAGGTATCAATTCCTCAAGCTTATCGAAGTAGCTTTGAGGTATCGAACCTATTCTGGGACGGATAAAACCAATAAGCAGATACTAATCCTTCAGAGTCAAATCAGACAATTTCAGTTTTTAATTCCTAACAATCCTAATAAAGCAAATCAGATCGAAGCAAACAAAAATAAGTAAACAAACGATTCAATCAATGGCAAGAATAAGGCCCAAGGGTAAAGGTCAACGGATAGGCGACTCGGGATGATCAAGGAATCCTAATTCAAACTTCAAACAAGCTAATCTCTTAGCAAGGAACACACAAAGCAAATCGGTTTAATCTCTTAATACCAATTCTTCATTTAATCTTAACTCAAGAACAAATCATCATTTGTGAATCAAAATCAAACGAGCATTCAAACGAGTTCCATTTAGCAACCAATCACTCTAGACATACATTTTCATGCGCTAGAATATGAAAGTCCTAACAAAGCTAAATACTGGAATTTCATCGAACAGGTTGTGAACAAGAAATTCTAAACATCCTAATCAATGTGATCAAGATTAACTAGGCATTAAGCGCACTTTGCTAGATGAGATTTTGATAATTAACTACTAGAATTCTATTGATCACCCCAAATCAACCTAATCCTACCCAACCCACAAGCCTATGGAGAACTACTCACTAATCATAGCTAGATCAACAAAACTCATGGAAATAGAGTTGATCATGGTAAATTAGTGAGAGATTGAAAGATTTGTTGATGGAATAACAAGAGAAGTCTAGATTGGTCAAAGGAATCCAATATGTTCTTACAAGAGAGTTTAGAACATCAAAAACTGCTTAAGAAACAAAATAAAATAGGTTTTTGGCTTAAATAGTCTAAAAGGTGCGAGCCGGGTCAACCCGGAACAAACCGGGTGTTGACCCGGATCCAAGTGAAAATCTGGGGTCGATATCGGTCAGGTGGACTGATATGCGGACCGATATTGAGTCTCGGATTATTTCTGGGTTCGAGCGTATCGGTCCACCTGACCGATATGTGAACCGATATGAACCCTCGAAAATTAATCCGAGAGTCCATATCGGTCGGGTGGACCGATATGGTGGCCGATACTGTTCTCCGAAACTTTGACGAGGGACTGTATCGGCCCCGCCTGGCCGATACTCAGACCGATATGGTCCTTCGTTGGCTCTTCCTTGGTCTTCTGAGCTCAAGACTCCACTTCCAAGCTCACCAATGCTCCTAGATGCCTCCATTCACCTGCAAAACACAAGAAACACTCCAAATGCAAGCCTAGAATGCCTAATCCTAGTCCTAAACAACTCTAGACTCTAGATGTGACAATGACTCGGCAAAATGGTAAGAATGATGGAGAAAAGAGGTCAAAACAAGAACTATATACAAGCCTAAATGCATGAAAAATGTATGAATATCAATTCCTCCAAACTTGAATCTTGCTTGTCCACAAGCAAGCATAAAGTCAATCACAACATGTTGAGGAAAAGGTTTGAAAGCGGGGGCACAAAACCACAAGACTCACAACAAGGTACAAGACCCTTCAAAGAAGTTACAAGTTTCTCTAATCATTAACTATCCATGTAACTTCCACATTACCGTTCCCTCAATCCCTACTCCAACTCCCGAAATCCTATAGAACACAAGCAATCATCAACTCAATTCCTTACATTCATTTAGAAGTTAAGTGCGATCTCACAAAGGGGGCAATCAATCAATCCCAATTGGCTAGGTTCAAGAGAGGCAATTTGAGGTGGCTAAGTAGTGTCCTTGGTGGTGGTTAACTCTCAAGAATAGGAGCAAATGGCATTACACAAAATCCATCTAAGAAAGGGAACAATTCATGCATACAAAGTTCTTTTCTCATTGTTCTACCCCAATTCCTAGAAGATTCCTCTATAATCCCATAATGAAAGACAAACCACTCACCAAAAACCTCCACTTCAATCACCCAAAAACTCTCACCCCTTTTTGCTCTTTTCTCTCTTTTCTTTGTCACTAGGAAGCTCTTATTTGATTTCTTCTCTCTCTTTTTCTTTTTATCATGAGCAAACACCTTTTTCATTACTTAGTCTCTTTTCAGACTTTGACTCTTTCTTTTCTTTTTCTTTTGCACAAATGCTCTCTTCTTGATTTAACTCCTAGTGACTTTCTTTTTCTCATTGAACACTTTACAACTCTTTTCATTGATCCTTTCATTCCCAAGATAGCTCTCATCTCTCCCCCCAAACTTGTTTCCCATCCTAATGCTAGACTCCTTTGGTAAATAGAGCTAGCTAAAAATGAGAAAAGACCATTGTCGTTCCCGATACTCTCAAGTTTTTGCACATGCCAAAAGCTATCAAGAACAGGCCTCACTCACAAATCAATTTGGCTTCAAGGAAAAGTTTAGGGTCTTTGGGTAAGGGAAGCCATGATCATAAGATCAATGGTTGCCCGAGCTAATCAAAAGAGTGGTTAAAGGGAAAACATAGCTCGGGCAAGGATCATGGGATTGTATTTCAAGGCCCTAAGCAAGATATTTCGAAAATCAAATTAAGTCCAATAACAATGAATCGAGTTTAATTCATGCAAGCTTCACAAGGATAGGGAATTTCAGAATCTCAAAGTCAAGCAATGGGTTTTCCTTTGTTTTTGAAAATTGATTAAAGCAACAAGCAACTTAATTGGTGAACCTCTTCAAGGCAAAATCATCATCGTCCCCAATGCATGAATCCTAAACTACTAACTAGACTCGATCCTACATGCTTCTTTTTGTGAAAATTTTCGAAATTTTTTAAATTTTTTTTGGTTTTTCTATGCCTTAGATGAATGCATGAGACTCAAGATTAGTAAGTAGTCTCTCCCCCAAACTTAAATCACACGGTCCCTTGTGTGATCTAAGTGAGGAAGAAAGACCGAAAACAAACAAGAAGCAAACAAAGAAGGAAAAAGAACTATGTACAAAGGTGGAGTGTAACCTGGCTAGTAGTGGAGAAATGGTGGTGATGAATCCCCCATGGAGTAAGTTGGATTGGAGGAGGAGCAGGTAGGTGTCTTCATGGCTCTCCTCTTCTTCCTCCGGTCCTCGCGGGTAGAGTGGCGGTGAGGATCCTCATAATAGGAGTCATGGGCCATGCGTGCAGATCCTGATGTCTCGTGTCCAGCAACCGAGTATCTGCACTGCTCCAATTCAGCCTGCTCAACCAGAACATCGGCCTCAGCTATCACCTCCTCGGTAGCTGCCTGAATCTCCTCATCTGCACCAGCCTGAGCCTCTCGGGATGTGGAAGCCTATCCTGCAGCGCCACTCTTGTCCTTCTTCCCGACAATCATCTTAAGCACTTTGGTCACCTTCTTCAAACAGGAGGCCATCTTCTTAATGTTCCTACCGTGCCATTTGCTCTGCTTCTGGAGGCTCCGGTTCTGGTCCCTCAATGCCCTGATCGTCCTGTTCTCGATAGGATCATCTAGAGGCTCAATAAGGTACCTGTGCAGCCCATACACCCCAGCAGGTGCGTCGGAAGTATCATGCTCTGCTGCAGCTGCTCTCTGCGATCCGTGAGGTCCAAACACATGCTCCACTCCCGGTAAAAATCTGATATTAGCTCTGTTGGCAAAACTTGTAACGTCGGGGTTTGGGAGGAGGTACCCTTCTTCATGGGAAGTACCTGAGCACATCCGATAGAGATGGCGCTCTGGAGGCGGCCTGGATGCAAGGTAGTGAGTTCGGGTAAGGTATTGGATATCCATCCATGCAACAGGTGTGGTTTCCCCAAATGTCTTCTCGTTCAGGCTTCCTTCCAGTTTTATCTTCTTTTTCACAAGCAACGGTGTGATCAGACCAGCCATGCTGAACTTCGGGTTAGAGTCCCTTACTGACATAGCCCACTCTCTGTGGACAACAAACTGCTCTATCAGAATGGAAGTGTAGCTCGGGAGGCGCTCAACCGGTGGTATGGGCTGACCGTTGGGATAAGTGAGCAGGAGTGGCTGCAGCCCAATGTACAACATCTTCATTTCCTGCTCGTGGACTTGGTTGGCCTTCTTCCTAGCAAAGAACGTGTGTGCCAATGCCTTGTGCACATATCTAATAGCCGGATGTCTGATCCTTGCAGCTTTCATACCCCCAAGCTTAAAGGGTCCATCAGCTATCATCCGCCAAACACCCTCGAGGTCATCCTTATCGATAGGGATAAAAGTCCCCAACTGAGCCCCATTCTCCGGAAATTCAAAGACAGCAGCTATGTCCTCATATGTCATGCTAAACTTCTTCCTGCCCATTTGGAAATCAATCTTTCCCTTACTCACTTCGCCTGCTAAAGCTGCTCTTCTCATATTTACCGTTGCCTGCATGGTTGAGAGGAACTGACATGCCGAGCTCTGATAGGAGTCACTGGCAAGGTTGAAGAACTCCTTAAGACCCATGTTCTCTACAATCTCGTTGTAGTCATCCAGCAGCCCAAGTGCAGTAAGTGTCGGGGTGTGAGGGTATCGGGTTGACAAGAACGGTATCCCCTCCAGCTTGTCACATATCTCAGAAGCGGTGAACTTTTGTGGGTTCTCAATTACGTTCCCTGGAGCCTCGGGTGCCTCTTCCTCAACTGCTACCCCTTTTCCTCTCGATGAGGTTCCCACATCTTCAACCGGCTTTTGTGCTTTTGGCTTCGGGTTGGCACGCTTTCTCGTCATTGTCCTACAAAAGACAACTCATAAAGTGAATCAGCACAGATCGCAATCCAACCACACAATGAATAATAGCTTGAGACATCCATGATCAACAATTGTGGGAGCTTAACAATTGCATACTTTTTCAGTTTCAATGGAGCAAGCAAGCCTAAGCATCTTAACCAAACTCAATTCTAGCTCAGCATAAGCACAATGTACAAGCAAATCAATCACTTTCTTGAGCAATTCACAACCTCATCAACCAAAGGTCCTTAATACACATTTTTGAAACTTTTGTGAAACAAAACTCATCCAAATCAAGTAGTATCACAAAATTAAGCCCTTATCAATCCAATGCATCATTAGAAACCATCCAATTAGAAAACCCCCAATATTTTCGGATTCTAAATTTCTCAAGAACCCTAATTCACCTAAAGTCAAATTCATTCATTCCTAGGGCAAAATTGAGTTGGGTAATCATCTAGGAACAGCCTAGCAAAAGTTTTTAACAAGCATCATCAACCAACAACCAAAAATTCGAGTTCTAGAAGAAATCGAAAATCCTCTTGCATGAACCATGAACTCGGATTTGGAGAGCTTTACCTTGTTTGGAGGATGAGAGGATGAGAGAACAAGGGGATAACAAGATAGTGCTCGAGAAATCGGAAACACAGAGCCTTGAATCACGAAAATCCGTTGAGAATTGATAGAGATTGAAGAGTTTGAAGTGCTTTGAAAATCTCTTACTGAAATCGCAAGAGTGAGTGAAAAGAGAGAGAGAGTCGCGACTTGGAGGAGAAAGCAAGGGGAAAATCGGTTCAAACCGGTTCATTAAATCGATTTTGGATTAAAATCCGGTCAGAAACGGTTTGAAATCGGTTTAGGGTCGGATTGACTTACCTGGGCGAAGGGCGTATCGGTCTGGCCAACCGATACGCCGACCGATATTGACTCTCGAATTTAATTTTTGCATCCCGTATCGGTCTGGCCAACCGATACGGTGACCGATATCGATCGTTCTGGGTAATCCGTATCGGTCTGGCCAACCGATACGGTGACCGATATGAAGCCTCGGATTATTTTTACCAGAACCGTATCGGCTTGGCCAACCGATACGGAACCCGATATTGGCTCCTGCACCATTTTTCTTCATTTCCGCGGTCTTTGCTCAACTCCAACTGATATACAACCTCGTCCTTAAGCCAAAACCTGACAAAACTCAAAGCAAAACATCAAAAATAACAAGCAAAAGACGTATGTACAAGGATAAACATGGGAATGTCTCCCAAGTGCGCTTTTATTTAAAGTCGTTAAGCTTGACTTGCAAACCGTGATCTCAGGCTGAGGGAGGGCTAGAGAGTGGAATGGAAGTCCCCTCATCTATTACTTCTGAGACGGAGTAATGCTTGAGTCTTTGGCCATTGACCGTGAACTCATCATCAGATTTTCCAAAAAGTACCACTGCTCCATATGGTCTCACCTCCTTCACTCTAAACGGTCCCGACCATCTAGACTTGAGCTTTCCGGGAAAAAGTTTCAACCGGGAGTTAAAGAGCAACACAAGATCTCCTTCCTTGAACTCTTTCTTCTGAATCAGCTTGTCATGGAAAAGCTTGGTCCTCTCCTTATAGATCTTCGAGCTCTCAAAAGCCTCAAGCCGTATCTCGTCAAGTTCATTCAGCTGAATCAACCTCCTCTCAGTTGCGGTCTTGATGTCAAAGTTCAGCAACTTGACAGCCCACATGGCCTTATATTCCACCTCCACCGGTAAGTGACATGACTTACCATACAGCATGGTGAATGGTGTAGTGCCCAAAGGAGTCTTGAAAGCAGTCCTATACGCCCATAGTGCGTCATCAAGTTTCTTAGCCCAATCTTTCCTCGAAGCTCCAACAGTCTTCTCTAGAATAGCCTTGATCTGCCTATTGGACACTTCAACTTGGCCACTTGTCTGAGGATGATATGGTGTTGCAACCTTATGCTTCACCCCATATTTCTTCAAAAGGCTCTCAAATAGCTTGTTGATGAAATGTGAGCCTCCATCACTGATCACAATCCTCGGGATTCCAAATCTTGGGAAGATAATGCTCTTGAACAACTTTATTACTACCTTGGCGTCATTAGTTGGACTCGCCACTGCTTCTACCCACTTGGAAACATAATCCACAGCTACTAAGATGTAGCTATTCCCGTAAGAAGATGGAAAGGGTCCCATGAAATCAATGCCCCACACATCAAACACTTCAACTTCAAGGATGGGGTTTTGAGGCATCTCGTTTCTTCTACTGATATTCCCCTTTCTCTGACAAGGATCACACTTAGTAATGAACTCTTGGGCATCCTTGAACATTGTAGGCCACCAAAACCCAGCTTGTAGAGCCTTCTGAACCGTCTTGAAGGTGGCAAAGTGACCACCATAATCTGACCCATGACAATGTAGTAGAATGCCTCCCACTTCTTCATCAGCTATGCACCTTCTATAGAGCTGATCCTTGCACAAAGTGTAGAGGTAAGGCTCATCCCAATAGTACCTGTTAACATCTCTAAAGAACTTCTTCCTTTGGTAGCTGTCGAGGCTCGGTGGTTCTTTCCCAACAGCTAGGAAATTGACTATATCAGCATACCACGGTTCCTTGTCTTCAATAGAGTTCACTTCCTCGATCTTCATTCTTGTATCATGAGCATCCTTAACAGCCTTGCAAGCCATTAGCTGCTCCTCAGGGAGAGAGTCGTCTAGAGGAACAGCATCCTCAATTCTCAGTCTTGACAAGTGATCTGCTACCCCATTCTCAATGCCCTTCTTGTCCTTGATTTCCAAATCAAACTCTTGCAGCAACAGTATCCACCTCAGAAGCCTTGGCTTGGCATCCTTCTTGGCAAGTAGATACCTCAACGCAGCATGATCCGTGTACACCACAACTTTAGATCCAACCAAGTACGACCTGAACTTCTCGAAGGCAAACACCACAGCAAGAAGCTCTTTCTCAGTTGTTGCATACCTCACTTGAGCATCGTCCAATGTCCTACTAGCATAGTATATGACATGAAGTTTCTTTTCTTTCCTCTGCCCAAGGACTGCTCCCACTGCGTAGTCGCTTGCATCACACATGATCTCAAAAGGCAACTCCCAGTCGGGAGCTTGGACTATCGGGGCGCTAATCAAGGCCTCCTTGATCATGTGGAACGCTGCCAAACACTCATCATCAAACACAAAATCTGTCTCCTTACACAGCAGACGTGTAAGTGGCCTAGCGATCTTGGAGAAGTCCTTAATAAACTGCCGGTAGAACCCTGCTTGACCCAAAAAGCTTCGAATCCCCTTCACTGAGTTTGGTGGCTGAAGACTTGTCATCACCTCTATCTTAGCCTTATCCACTTCGATACCATTCTCTGAGATCTTGTGACCCAATACAATCCCTTCTGTTACCATGAAGTGGCACTTCTCCCAATTCAGCACGAGGTTCGTTTCTTCACATCTCCTTAAGACCCTGCACAAGTTCAGCAAACAGGAGGAGAAAGAAGAACCATACACAGAAAAATCATCCATGAAAACTTCCACAATATCCTCAATAAGATCTGAGAAAATAGACATCATGCACCACTGAAAGGTAGCCGGTGCATTGCACAAGCCAAATGGCATCCTTCGATAGGCAAAGGTACCATAAGGACAAGTGAATGTCGTTTTCTCCTGATCATTAGGATGTATCGGAATCTGAAAGAACCCACTGTATCCATCAAGAAAACAATAGAAAGGATGATTAGCAAGGCGTTCTAGCATTTGATCAATGAACGGTAATGGAAAATGATCCTTCCTAGACGCGGCATTTAGCTTTCTATAGTCAATACACATCCTATGCCCAGTGATAGTTCTAGTAGGAATCAATTCATTGTTGTCATTTTTAACCACAGTAGTCCCCCCTTTCTTTGGAACACAATGCACGGGTGAAACCCAGGTGCTGTCCGAGATAGGGTAGATTATCCCTGCATCAAGCAACTTTAGAATCTCTTTCTTGACTACTTCTTTAAGGTTAGGATTCAATCTCCTTTGGTGCTCAATAGAAGACATGGATTCATTTTCAAGGTGGATCCTATGAGTACACAAGCTAGGCGACAATCCTTTTATATCATCAAGTGAATATCCTATTGCCTTTCTAAACTTTTTCAATTCAGTGGTCAAAGCAATCAATTCATCATCATTCAGCAACTCATTCACAATGACAGGATAGGTAGAGTTTGGGCCAAGAAATGCATACCGAAGCCCCCGCGGAAGGGGCTTTAACTCAACCTTTGGCGCCTTAAGCTCGCTCCAATCGTCAGCTACAAGCTGCTCCTTGCACAGCTCCACTCCTTTGGCGCCATCGGTACCCATGTCTACAGCAAACACGTCCAGCTCCTCACACACTGAATCTGATCCCAGCTCAATGAACTCAACCTCTTCTAACAAAGGCTTGTGTGAATCAAGCGCTCTCATGTAAGCCCAGCTCTCCTCTTGAAGATATCCATACTCCCCACATTCCTTGGTCAAGGTGACCTCTAGAGGATCCTCCATGTTCAACTCTTCAAGGAGTTCATCAGCTAGCTCATCCATAGTCTCAATGTAAAATATTTGACCTTGAATGGTTGGCTTCTTCATCACCTTGTTGATGTCAAATTTGAGCACTATGTCTTTCCCAAGGTTGAGGTCTATCTTCCCTTTCCTGACATCTATAATCGCACCAGCTGTGGCAAGGAAAGGTCTTCCAAGAATTAGAGGATCTTTTGGTTCTTCATCCATCTCCAGCACAATAAAATCTGTTGGCACTTCAAATCCTCCTACTTTCACCGGAAGATCTTCTAGGAGACCAATTGGATATCTCACTGATCTATCTGCAAGAACCAAGGATATCCTACATGCCTTGTAGGTAGAGAAACCCAGCCTCTTGGCTACTGAGAATGGCATCAAACTTGCGCTCGCTCCCAGATCACACAAACAACCCTCAAACCGATATGGACCAATAGCACATGGAAGAGTAAAACTGCCAGGATCTTCAAGTTTCTTTGGGACAATATCCCTTTGGATGATTGCACTACACTCATGAGACAACACAACCATCCCTTGCACTTCCTTGGTTCTTTCCTTGATTGCATCCTTGAGAAACTTGCTATACTGAGGAACTAGCAAGAAGGCATCAATCAAAGGCATGGTCAGCTCAACATTCTTCATCTGCTTGTCAAAAAGAGCTTTGTACTTCTCTAGAAGCTTCTTCTTGAATCTGCCCGGAAAGGGTAGCTTGGGCTCATAGGGTGGTGGCACAAACACCACATCCTTCTTCTTGAGTGTATCATTCACTACTTCTTCAGCTACAGCCTTTCCTTTCCTCTTAGCCATGTCACTATCACTCTCTTTGTTTAGAGCAGAATTTTCAGAATTCTCCTCCCCTTCTTGAACTTCAATGTCCTCATTGAGTGAAGATGTCAGCTTGGGCTTGGGCACTTGACTTTGTTGCAACTCTTTACCACTTCTCAGGGTGATAGCGCTGATATACTCCTTTGGGTTTTGCTCAGATTTTCCGGGTAAAGTACCTTGAGTGCGGGACGTAGAGGCATTCTTGTTTTCCATGTTTGTGACCCTTGATGTCAAACTCTGTAGCTCATTCTTGAGGTCCCGTACTTCCATAGCTCCTGAGGCTTGTCCTTGAAGGAGTTGCTGCATCATGCTTTTCAGCTCATTGTCAACTCCCGAGTTAGAAGAAGTTTGTTGTTGTTGTTGACCAAAACCGGGTGGGTATTGTTGCTTGGGAGCATAGCCTTGTTGACCTTGAAACTGAGGCTTGTTTCCAAAACCTTGTTGGTTGTTGTAATTGACATATGGCTTTTGCTGTTGAGGTTGTTGAAAGCCTTGTTGACCTTGTGGCTGAGCTTGTCCTTGAGATGGAGCTTGAGGATAAACTTGATCTTGAGGATTGGCTACATTGGTGCTGCGGTATGAGAAGTTTGGGTGGTTTCTATAGTTTTGGTTGAAGCCCTTGTTGAAACCACCCTGGCCAGCAATGAAGTTAATCTCCTCTTGAGTTAAATCCTCATCATCATCATAAAATTGTGGTTTAGAATCCTCCTGGTGTCCCACAAAGCTGATGTTCTTTTGGCCAATGGAGATCATCTTGTCCAACTTTTCATTCAAAGCCTTTATCTCTTTCTCATACTTCTCATCTGAAGCTGATGATCCTCTATTAGTCCTCTCATAATCCACATTGTAGTTGCCATCACTTTGCGCGAGATTTTCAATCAGCTCCATAGCTGCATCTACTCCCTTGCCTAGGAAGTGTCCATTGCTGCATGAATCAAGCATTGCCCTCATTCTAGGAAGCACTCCGCGGTACAGGTTGCTGAGTAGTGTTTCCTTGGTGAAACCATGGTGTGGGCACTGAGTGGTGAGCTTATTGAACCTCTCCCAAGCTTCAGCGAAGCTCTCGTTGTTGCGCTGCACAAACCCGGATAGCTCACTGCGAAAACGGGCAGTCCTAGTAGGTGAGAAGAACTTCTTCAGGAAAGCTTTCTTCAGGTCTCCCCAAGTAGTGATGGATCCTGGAGGGATAGTGCTTTCCCAATCCTTGGCTCTGTCCGCCAAAGAGAAAACGAACAGGCGCATTTTTAACCCATCATCAGTCACACCATTCAACCTCGTAGTGGCACAAATCTTGTCAAAGGTGTCCAAGTGCTGTAGCGGGTCCTCAGATGCTAACCCATGGAACTGATTGTTCTGCACCATGTTCATCACCATAGCCCGGATCTCAAAATTATTATTGTTCACCGCTGGTGGAATGATTCCTCGCCGGTTAGCATTTGTGTCAGGTGTATCTCCATCACCAATAGCTCTAACCGGCTGCTGTTGCTGCTGTTGCTGCTGCTGTTGCTGCTGCTCATCCTCGTGGTTATCCATAACTGTTGGCTCAACACTTTCAACTGAAACAGCTCGTTCTTGTGCTCGTCGTTCCCTTGCTAGTCTCCTCTCGTGTGCTTTGATGTCGTAAACTCTTGCAACTAAGTTTGTAGTCCCTTTGCTGCGCAAGTTCATACACCTAGCATCAATAAGAAAGAAAGTAGCAAATTAGTAACAATAACTTGAACTAAAAAGGAATAGAAAACGAATTGATATATCCAGAATCCCAAAATGGCAACGGCGCCAAATTGATAACAAGGATTTTGCAATCCTTTGAGGTATCAATTCCTCAAGCTTATCGAAGTAGCTTTGAGGTATCGAACCTATTCTGGGACGGATAAAACCAATAAGCAGATACTAATCCTTCAGAGTCAAATCAGACAATTTCATTTTTTAATTCCTAACAATCCTAATAAAGCAAATCAGATCGAAGCAAACAAAAATAAGTAAACAAACGATTCAATCAATGGAAAGAATAAGGCCCAAGGGTAAAGGTCAACGGATAGGTGACTCGGGATGATCAAGGAATCCTAATTCAAACTTCAAACAAGCTAATCTCTTAGCAAGGAACACACAAAGCAAATCGGTTTAATCTCTTAATACCAATTCTTCATTTAATCTTAACTCAAGAACAAATCATCATTTGTGAATCAAAATCAAACGAGCATTCAAACGAGTTCCATTTAGCAACCAATCACTCTAGACATACATTTTCATGCGCTAGAATATGAAAGTCCTAACAAAGCTAAATACTGGAATTTCATCGAACAGGTTGTGAACAAGAAATTCTAAACATCCTAATCAATGTGATCAAGATTAACTAGGCATTAAGCGCACTTTGCTAGATGAGATTTTGATAATTAACTACTAGAATTCTATTGATCACCCCAAATCAACCTAATCCTACCCAACCCACAAGCCTATGGAGAACTACTCACTAATCATAGCTAGATCAACAAAACTCATGGAAATAGAGTTGATCATGGTAAATTAGTGAGAGATTGAAAGATTTGTTGATGGAATAACAAGAGAAGTCTAGATTGGTCAAAGGAATCCAATATGTTCTTACAAGAGAGTTTAGAACATCAAAAACTGCTTAAGAAACAAAATAAAATAGGTTTTTGGCTTAAATAGTCTAAAAGGTGCGAGCCGGGTCAACCCGGAACAAACCGGGTGTTGACCCGGATCCAAGTGAAAATCTGGGGTCGATATCGGTCAGGTGGACCGATATGCGGACCGATATTGAGTCTCGGATTATTTCTGGGTTCGAGCGTATCGGTCCACCTGACCGATATGTGAACCGATATGAACCCTCGAAAATTAATCCGAGAGTCCATATCGGTCGGGTGGACCGATATGGTGGCCGATACTGTTCTCCGAAACTTTGACGAGGGACTGTATCGGCCCGCCTGGCCGATACTCAGACCGATATGGTCCTTCGTTGGCTCTTCCTTGGTCTTCTGAGCTCAAGACTCCACTTCAAAGCTCACCAATGCTCCTAGATGCCTCCATTCACCTGCAAAACACAAGAAACACTCCAAATGCAAGCCTAGAATGCCTAATCCTAGTCCTAAACAACTCTAGACTCTAGATGTGACAATGACTCGGCAAAATGGTAAGAATGATGGAGAAAAGAGGTCAAAACAAGAACTATATACAAGGCCACAGAATGCTACACCATTATTTGTGGCTAGAATAGCAACTATTTTTAGAAACCTGTAGATACTTGCTATGAATTAATTTTTGGAAAATACGGAGCGCCATTTGATGGATCTTTTGGTGTTAATCCTGATTCAATTCATCAGATTAATAGATCCTAAACATGCCAGATCTAGGTTCTCTTGCTAGAAACATAATAGATCTCACCTGTTACCTTGTTATGCAGCGGAAAGGGAAGGTATGGTCAGAGATCAGCAGAACCACCAAGTGATAGCTCCTCCAGAGGTTCACACACGCACACCAAGCAGGAAGAAGGCTGCTAGACCGAGCTGAGGAGGCCGCAGGAGAGAGAGAAGGTGGCGCAGGGGATTAGGGTTAGAAGGAGACTCAGACTTAAGTTTTATTTATAAAACTTGTCTGGTTCCTTTTGGGCTTTTGGGCCCAAATACCAATCTGATTAAATCCCTTAGATTTAATCAGACCCATTAATCTCTCTCTAAGTACGACAAATGTCTGGCAATTTTACCGTACTTCTGCTAAGCCGTTCCTACACATTTTCCTGTTAGCTTAGGCATGTGACCCATATGGGATCATATAATAAAGGCAATAAGTCCAAGACTTATAGATCATGAGCGGACTCTAGCAAGCCATCATGACCCCCAGTATTATATGACTTATGTCTGATCATTGACATACTCTTACTTTCTAGAGACAGTACCGAGATTACTGGACACAATTCCAACAATCTCCCACTTGTACTGGAATCTCTGTATTCATAATCCTTTTGTCTCAATATCTCGATTAGTCATAAGGCAAGATGAGTGTCATCCTTATAAAGCCTAATCTTGTTCATCGGACTCTGATTTGATACTGACAATCCAAACGACTCGGGACAGTCCGTTTGAGCATGGCCATGCATTTTCCAGTATTCAAATCTCCGATTGGCCTAGAGATATTCACTCCATTTATATTGGAGGGACAAATCCCGTCTTGTTTCATCACTGTAAACTACTCATTTCATGATACACCCAAACAAGGTCCTTATAACTATCGCATAACGACAGCGTTAGACAATGATCAAAGCGCATCAGTTCATGTGCAGTCACATGCATGCGAACTCAGGTCTAAGGACTATACTCTATAGTCGTAGTAAGAATCTCTTATGACACAGATATAAATATCCTGAAGAGTTCTAATAATCGGGTCTTGTCCGGTCGTATGTACCCTACATACACCTATGTACTGACTTTGATGCCGTGCATCTATGACACACTGAGACTTTGTCATAAGTCACATACCAATCTAGTCTCACACGGTTGTTGGTGTTCCAATTTCAACAACCTTCGACTAGGGACATGATGATATAAGCCATCTAACAAATATAGGGTCTCATGATCAAGCTAAATGACTTTGATAACTCAAGATCAAGTCACTTACTTCGATGGCCTATAAAATGGTTCATATCACTTTGGAACGATTATTTCATCACAGTTAAAATAATCTTGAAATAATAATTTCATTAAACATAAAATGTTTTGCAAGAACATATCAAATAACTAAATAAAGCCCTCAAACTCCCACTCAAATTTAGATTACATTTCAATGTCTCTAATGCCTACAGCTTCAGTCAGGAACTCGAGCTTAGGTCTTGGGAGTGGCTTTGTCAATGGATCAGCGACGTTATCATCTGTCTGAACTCGGCTGATCTTGACTTCCTTTCTATTAATGATATCACGTATCAAGTGAAATCTTCTTAGAACATGCTTGGATTTCTGGTGTGATCTTGGTTCCTTTGCCTGAGCAATAGCACCATTGTTATCACAAAACAGTGCCAGAGGCTCAGCCGCATCTGGTATCACACCTAGTTCAATAATGAACTTTCGTATCCAAACAGCTTCCTTCGCAGCTTCTGAAGCGGCGATATATTCAGCTTCTGTAGTGGAATCAGCAACGGTGTCTTGCTTGGAACTTCTCCAACTGATTGCACCGCCATTCAGACAAAAGATATAACCGGACTGTGACCGGAAATCATCTTGGTCTGTCTGGAAACTTGCGTCCGTGAATCCACTGACTTTAAGCACATCACTTCCACCGTATACCAAGAACTTGTCCTTAGTATGTCTTAGATACTTCAGGATGTTCTTGACGGCAATCCAATGGTTTTCACCTGGATTTGACTGGTATCTACTCGTCATGCTCAATGCATAAGCAACATCAGGACGAGTACAGATCATGGCATACATGACAGATCCTATTGCAGATGCATAAGGAATATTCTTCATGCGCTCAAGCTCAGCAGCCGTCGTAGGGCTCTGCTTCTTGCTTAGAGTTGTGCCATGCACCATTGGCGTGAAGCCCTTCTTGGAATCTTTCATGCTGAATCTTTGTAGGACTTTGTCAATGTATGAATCTTGACACAAGCCTATCAGTCTTTTAGATCTATCCCGGTAGATCCTGATTCCAAGAACGTATGCGGCTTCACCCATGTCTTTCATGGAAAAACAACTTCCAAGCCAGTCCTTTACCGACTTCAGCATTGGAACGTCGTTTCCGAGAAGCAGTATGTCATCGACATACAGAATAAGAAATACTATCTTGCTCCCACTAGTTTTCTTATACACGCATTGTTCTTCTTCGTTTCTGATGAAGTCAAATTGCTTGATCGCTTCATCAAAACGAAGATTCCAGCTCCTCGATGCTTGCTTCAATCCATAAATGGATTTATGAAGCTTGCATACTTTCCCAGCATTCTTTGGATCTATGTAACCATCAGGTTGTGTCATATACACATCCTCTTCCAGAATACCATTCAGGAAGGCGGTTTTCACGTCCATCTGCCAAATTTCATAATCATGAAAAGCTGCAGTTGCTAGTAGAATCCGAATAGATTTCATCATTGCCACTGGAGAATAGGTTTCATCGTAATCCACACCGTGAACTTGTCTGAAACCTTTTGCCACCAACCTGGCTTTATAAATCTGGACATTTCCATCCACGTCAATCTTCTTCTTGAAGATCCATTTGCACTCGATGGCTTTTACACCAGCGGGTAAGTCAACCAACGAAAACACTTGGTTGACCGACATGGAGTCCATTTCGGAATCAGTGGCCTTGCGCCACTTTGAGGAATCTGGGCCCATCATGGCTTGATTGAAGTTCGATGGTTCATCACCATCAATGATCAGAAGATCATGACAGTCAGTCACGAGGAATCCTTGATATCTCTCGGGCTCGTGACGGATCCTCCCGGATCTTCGAACTTCAGGTACTACAGGTTCAGGCACTACAATTTCTTGTAGGTCCTCCTGCTGCTCTTCCTCTTCAGGTTGAGCAGTATCCTGTTCATCTTGAATTTCTTCAAGCAGTACCTTACTCCCACTGTCTTTCTTAGAGAGAAACTCTCTCTCAAGAAAGTTACAATCCCGGGCAACAAAGATCTTGTTCTCGGAACGTAGATAGAAGTAATAAGCCTTGGTTTCTTTCGGATAACCAATGAAGTAGCATTTATCAGACTTTGGTGTAAGCTTGTCTGAGATTAATCTCTTGACATAGGCTTCACAACCCCAAATTCTAAGGTAAGACAGCACTGGAGCCACTCCAGTCCATAATTCATATGGTGTCTTTGCTACTGCTTTCGATGGCGCTCTATTTAGAGTGAACACTGCTGTTAGCAGAGCATATCCCCAAAGGGATATTGGAAGGTCTGTGTGACTCATCATAGACCGAACCATATCCAATAAGGTCTGATTCCTCCTCTCAGACACACCATTCCATTGAGGTGTTCCAGGAGGAGTGAGTTGGGACACGATCCCACACTCTCTTAGATGATCACTGAATTCTTGGCTTAAGTATTCTCCTCCTCGGTCGGACCGAAGAGCCTTAATGCTTTTGCCAAGTTGGTTCTGTACTTCATTTTGGAATTCTCTGAATTTCTCAAAAGATTCAGACTTATGTTTCATTATATAAACATATCCATACCTACTGAAATCATCAGTGAAGGTAATGAAGTACTGATAGTTTCCTCTTGCATTTGTGGACATTGGGCCACACACATCAGTGTGTATCAGGCCCAATAAGTCACTGGCCCTCTCGTTAGGTTTATTAAAGGGGGCCCGTGTCATTTTGCCCATCATGCAGGATTCGCATTTCTCACATGACTCAAAGTCAAATGAGCCAAGAAGTCCATTCGAATGGAGCCTCTTGATGCGTTTCTCGCTGATGTGCCCTAAACGACAATGCCATAGAAACGTTCGGTTCTCCTCATTAGGTTTGAACCGTTTGGTATTAATGTTATAAATTGGCGCGGATTGATCAAGTATGTAAAGCCCATTCGTAAGAGGGGCACAACCATAGAACAAATTGTTGCGATTGAAGGAACATAATTTATTCTTAACTGAAAAATCATAACCTTCCAAATCCAACAAAGAAATTGAAATAATATTTCTGCTTATCGCAGGTACAAAATAACAATTATTGAGTTCTAAAATCAATCCCGAAGGTAAAGACAACAAGTATGTGCCTACAGCTAGTGCAGGAACTTTCGCTCCATTCCCAACTCGTAGCTCCACTTGTCCTTGCTTCAGCCTCCTACTGTTGCTGAGTGCCTGCATATTAGTACAAATATGAGCCCCACAACCAGTATCCATAACCCATGAGGTATTATCAGAAGTAGTTGTATTAACTTCTATAACAAAAATACCTGATGAAGAAGTCTCGAGAGTCTTCTTCTTCAATTCCTTTAGACCTTCTTGGAATTTCTTACATTCTCTCCTCCAATGCCCTGGTTCTTTACAGAACCTGCAAATGTCAGTAGGCCCAGCCTTAGACTTGGGCTTGGGCTTTGGCGTGTCCTTGTCCAAGACTTGGACAGCCTTAGCCTTTCCCTTATCCTTAGCAGAGGATTTCTTAAACCCCTTGCCCTTTTTCACCATAAGCACATTGGGGTCCTTGGCGGTTTTCCTCAAGTTGGGCTCTGCAGTCTTGAGCATTCCGTGAAGCTCAGGCAATGTCTTACTCAAGCCATGCATATTGAAGTTCAGAATGAACTGATCATAGCTTGCAGGTAATGACTGCAGAATGATGTCGCAGGCAAGTTCCTTGCTGATAGGGCAGTCGAGTTTCTGAAGATGATCGAGATAACCCATCATCTTCAAGACATGAGGACTCACTGCCGCATTTGCAGCCAACTTACAGTCTAAGAGGTTCTTAACTGTCTGAAACCTCTCAGTCCTTGCTTGCTCCTGAAAAAGTGATTTCAGGCTTGCCATTATCTCGATGGGTGACAACACACTCTCGAACTGCATTTGCAGCTCAGCAGTCATTGTCGCCAACATCAGGCAATATACATCATTTTCATCTGACGAATGCTTTTCCCAAGCATTATGCAGAGTCCTGGCGGCATTGTTAGGAGGCCTCTCGGGGAGGGGATCACGAAGGACATAATCCTTCTTCTCCTGCTTGAGGACTAGCCTCAAGTTCCTTGACCACGTCAGGAAGTTCGTTCCAGTCAGCTTCTCCTTCTCGAGAACAGACCGGATTGAGAATGTGTTTTGTGTGCTTGTAGTAGTCATAGCTGAAATATAAGATAAAAAGGTTATTAGTTAATATGTTCAATATGATTAATCTTGTATTATACTTAATATGATTAATCACGCATTATATTCAATAACATAAGTTACCCTCAATAGAATATATTGATTCCAAGATCCACATATAACTAAGATCAAAGTGGGCCACTGGCCATCACCCAACCTTAGCTTATATCGGTAAGCCCTATGTCGGCTAATTATATCCGTGATATAACTCTTGGTTGTGAATCTGGGCCCGAGGCCCAATCCACTCTGATGTCTCAAGGCCCGGGACTCCCGATGGCCCAGTCAAGAAAACCAGACTATACAGTCCTATAATCATTAATGTCTGGGACTCCCAATGACATTTATGAATCACAAACCGTCTTATCCACGCAAAAGTAGACATCCTCACACTGTAAGGCCATGAATACAATTGAATGGGCTTCGACAGCTGACATAGACTGGACAAGACATCCAACGCTTGATATTATTTGAGGTTTGTAGGTTTATTTTAAAATTTCATTCCAAAATAGAAGATTACTATTTTTGGAAACTTTCCATTTTGGGAAACCTACTAATTTTGGAAACTTTCTAAAATTGGAAACTTTCTAAAACCGGAAACTTTCTAACTTTAGAAATTTCTTGAAATCCAAAACATGCAAATCTAGAAACTTCTATTTTAAGAAACTTTCTAATTTCAAAATTTCGGAAACTTTAATTTAAAATCGATTTTTTATAATTATATAAAATAAATTTTAAATTAATCTGAAGAAAAGACTCAAATAACTGGCCCAATTGTTTTAACTTCTTGGCCCGAGGCCCAAGAATTGGTCTATGTCCAAGACATAACCCAATTGTCCAATTAAATGACATAACCGGTCTGGTTCATTAAAATTGGTCTTAACCAAAGTTAATTACTACGATGACCACAATTGTCAACCGGTTATTTACTAAACCGGATTTTCTCAATTTATTTGGTCCAACCAAATCAAATTAGAAAACCACTGGTTTAGGCCCAAAATCCAATTTTTTTCGACTTTGGATTTCTTATCCCGGTTTAACCAGAACTTAATAAAAATTATTAAATCTGTTTATTAAACCGCGACGTTTAATTTTAATAAAATTTTAAACCGAACCGAACCGAATTGGTCACGAACCATTCACGGCCGTGACCTAGTTCTTCGATCACAATCGACCAGCCGCACTTGAAACCGGACGGGACGATGGTCGAGACGCTACGGGACAGCCGGGCCGTGAGATCGGGACGAGACAGCCGGGCCATCTCTCGCGATCGGACGGGATAGCTCGGGCCGATCGTTCGGGACGTCCGCGAGCAAGACACGATCCGGACGGCCAAGAGCCTCACGCGATCGGGATAGCAGCTGGACGAGACGATCGGGACGACGCTCGAGACAGGCGGGACACGATCGCCGTGTGATCCACTCGGCCGATCGATCCATGTCTCGCGATCGGATGATCACGCGACTCGATCCTAAAGCGATCGGTCCGTGCATCATCAAACCGACGCATACCAAATCATATAGTTTGGTTTGCGATTTTCATTAGTTTGTTTAGGTTTTAATTCTTGTTTCTTAAGTGTTTTCTCTTATCAGTAGATTGATTCAAAAACACCTCTTTAAACAATCCTAAACATGATTCTAAACAAGAAAAAACACAGAACCAATAGCTCTGATACCACTGATGGATCTTTTGGTGTTAATCCTGATTCAATTCATCAGATTAATAGATCCTAAACATGCCAGATCTAGGTTCTCTTGCTAGAAACATAATAGATCTCACCTGTTACCTTGTTATGCAGCGGAAAGGGAAGGTATGGTCAGAGATCAGCAGAACCACCAAGTGATAGCTCCTCCAGAGGTTCACACACGCACACCAAGCAGGAAGAAGGCTGCTAGACCGAGCTGAGGAGGCCGCAGGAGAGAGAGAAGGTGGCGCAGGGGATTAGGGTTAGAAGGAGACTCAGACTTAAGTTTTATTTATAAAACTTGTCTGGTTCCTTTTGGGCTTTTGGGCCCAAATACCAATCTGATTAAATCCCTTAGATTTAATCAGACCCATTAATCTCTCTCTAAGTACGACAAATGCCTGGCACTTTTACCGTACTTCTGCTAAGCCGTTCCTACACATTTTCCTGTTAGCTTAGGCGTGTGACCCATATGGGATCATATAATAAAGGCAATAAGTCCAAGACTTATAGATCATGAGCGGACTCTAGCAAGCCATCATGACCCCCAGTATTATATGACTTATGTCTGATCATTGACATACTCTTACTTTCTAGAGACAGTACCGAGATTACTGGACACAATTCCAACAATCTCCCACTTGTACTGGAATCTCTGTATTCATAATCCTTTTGTCTCAATATCTCGATTAGTCATAAGGCAAGATGAGTGTCATCCTTATAAAGCCTAATCTTGTTCATCGGACTCTGATTTGATACTGACAATCCAAACGACTCGGGACAGTCCGTTTGAGCATGGCCATGCATTTTCCAGTATTCAAATCTCCGATTGGCCTAGAGATATTCACTCCATTTATATTGGAGGGACAAATCCCGTCTTGTTTCATCACTGTAAACTACTCATTTCATGATACACCCAAACAAGGTCCTTATAACTATCGCATAACGACAGCGTTAGACAATGATCAAAGCGCATCAGTTCATGTGCAATCACATGCATGCGAACTCAGGTCTAAGGACTATACTCTATAGTCGTAGTAAGAATCTCTTATGACACAGATATAAATATCCTGAAGAGTTCTTATAATCGGGTCTTGTCCGGTCGTATGTACCCTACATACACCTATGTACTGACTTTGATGCCGTGCATCTATGACACACTGAGACTTTGTCATAAGTCACATACCAATCTAGTCTCACACGGTTGTTGGTGTTCCAATTTCAACAACCTTCGACTAGGGACATGATGATATAAGCCATCTATCAAATATAGGGTCTCATGATCAAGCTAAATGACTTTGATAACTCAAGATCAAGTCACTTACTTCGATGACCTATAAAATGGTTCATATCACTTTGGAACGATTATTTCATCACAGTTAAAATAATCTTGAAATAATAATTTCATTAAACATAAAATGTTTTGCAAGAACATATCAAATAACTAAATAAAGCCCTCAAACTCCCACTCAAATTTAGATTACATTTCAATGTCTCTAATGCCTACAGCTTCAGTCAGGAACTCGAGCTTAGGTCTTGGGAGTGGCTTTGTCAATGGATCAGCGACGTTATCATCTGTCTGAACTCGGCTGATCTTGACTTCCTTTCTATTAATGATATCACGTATCAAGTGAAATCTTCTTAGAACATGCTTGGATTTCTGGTGTGATCTTGGTTCCTTTGCCTGAGCAATAGCACCATTGTTATCACAAAACAGTGCCAGAGGCTCAGCCGCATCTGGTATCACACCTAGTTCAATAATGAACTTTCGTATCCAAACAGCTTCCTTCGCAGCTTCTGAAGCGGCGATATATTCAGCTTCTGTAGTGGAATCAGCAACGGTGTCTTGCTTGGAACTTCTCCAACTGATTGCACCGCCATTCAGACAAAAGATATAACCGGACTGTGACCGGAAATCATCTTGGTCTGTCTGAAAACTTGCGTCCGTGAATCCACTGACTTTAAGCACATCACTTCCACCGTATACCAAGAACTTGTCCTTAGTATGTCTTAGATACTTCAGGATGTTCTTGACGGCAATCCAATGGTTTTCACCTGGATTTGACTGGTATCTACTCGTCATGCTCAATGCATAAGCAACATCAGGACGAGTACAGATCATGGCATACATGACAGATCCTATTGCAGATGCATAAGGAATATTCTTCATGCGCTCAAGCTCAGCAGCCGTCGTAGGGCTCTGCTTCTTGCTTAGAGTTGTGCCATGCACCATTGGCGTGAAGCCCTTCTTGGAATCTTTCATGCTGAATCTTTGTAGGACTTTGTCAATGTATGAATCTTGACACAAGCCTATCAGTCTTTTAGATCTATCCCGGTAGATCCTGATTCCAAGAACGTATGCGGCTTCACCCATGTCTTTCATGGAAAAACAACTTCCAAGCCAGTCCTTTACCGACTTCAGCATTGGAACGTCGTTTCCGAGAAGCAGTATGTCATCGACATACAGAATAAGAAATACTATCTTGCTCCCACTAGTTTTCTTATACACGCATTGTTCTTCTTCGTTTCTGATGAAGTCAAATTGCTTGATCGCTTCATCAAAACGAAGATTCCAGCTCCTCGATGCTTGCTTCAATCCATAAATGGATTTATGAAGCTTGCATACTTTCCCAGCATTCTTTGGATCTATGTAACCATCAGGTTGTGTCATATACATATCCTCTTCCAGAATACCATTCAGGAAGGCGGTTTTCACGTCCATCTGCCAAATTTCATAATCACGAAAAGCTGCAGTTGCTAGTAGAATCCGAATAGATTTCATCATTGCCACTGGAGAATAGGTTTCATCGTAATCCACACCGTGAACTTGTCTGAAACCTTTTGCCACCAACCTGGCTTTATAAATCTGGACATTTCCATCCACGTCAATCTTCTTCTTGAAGATCCATTTGCACTCGATGGCTTTTACACCAGCGGGTAAGTCAACCAACGAAAACACTTGGTTGACCGACATGGAGTCCATTTCGGAATCAGTGGCCTTGCGCCACTTTGAGGAATCTGGGCCCATCATGGCTTGATTGAAGTTCGATGGTTCATCACCATCAATGATCAGAAGATCATGACAGTCAGTCACGAGGAATCCTTGATATCTCTTGGGCTCGTGACGGATCCTCCCGGATCTTCGAACTTCAGGTACTACAGGTTCAGGCACTACAATTTCTTGTAGGTCCTCCTGCTGCTCTTCCTCTTCAGGTTGAGCAGTATCCTGTTCATCTTGAATTTCTTCAAGCAGTACCTTACTCCCACTGTCTTTCTTAGAGAGAAACTCTCTCTCAAGAAAGTTACAATCCCGGGCAACAAAGATCTTGTTCTCGGAACGTAGATAGAAGTAATAAGCCTTGGTTTCTTTCGGATAACCAATGAAGTAGCATTTATCAGACTTTGGTGTAAGCTTGTCTGAGATTAATCTCTTGACATAGGCTTCACAACCCCAAATTCTAAGGTAAGACAGCACTGGAGCCACTCCAGTCCATAATTCATATGGTGTCTTTGCTACTGCCTGATACATGCATCGATCGACACCCCCTTAGTGACGATCGACACGCCATTCTGACGGCAATTTCGAGTTCTTTCGAGAAACAGAATCGCCTCGCATCGATCGACACACATTATGCAACGATCGACACAAAACGCACACATGTCCAGAAACCTGCAACAGTACCAGAACAAGCTTACAAGCCCCCAGTGCCATATCCTAAGGTTCCTAAACCTTCCAGACAAGAGCTAGATGTGGCTAACTGCATGAAAGTGATGGATAAGAAGGTGAATAGAACACCACCAGTTGAAACTTTGCGAGTTCATGCAAAGGAGATAATCTCCACTGATGGTCATCTGAAAGAAGAAGTTCAGATTGGTGGAACTACAGTATCTGATAGTGGAAAGAAGAAGATGACAGTTCCTCTTAAACCTGCTCTAACATCTTCAGTACCTGCAACTGCTCATAAGCAAAAAGTCCCAAACATCAGATCTGTACCAAAGGTAAGGTACAAATCACCTAAGCTTAAACCTTCTGATCACATTGTTTTGAATGCAGGAAAACGCAGTAGACCGCCCAAGCTTCGCTCCCGCCCTGATTCTGATTTCTCTTTCCTTGGAAAGCCTCACGATCATAATGCCTATACACCTCCTTGGATGAAGAGATATTCACAGAGACACTCAAAGTCTCTGTTGAAACCACCATGAATCCAATCTCTTTCCAATAGTCAAGCTAATGACTAAAAACAAGCGCTGAGTGGGAGGCAACCCACTGTTAGGTTCGTTTTTGTTTTTGTTTTTCGTTTTGATTTGGTATTTTCAATTTTCTGTTTAAGTGTGTTCAGAGCCGTGAGAAACAGGCAGAATCGCACTGCATCGATCGACACATATAGTGCATCGGTCGATGCAGTCACGATTTGTGGTTTACCGATTCAATTGCGGTTCAGACATCGGTTATCTACATAACCGCGAGCTATAATCGCCTTGCATCGATCGACACTCTTGTGGCATCGATCGACACAGGGCGACGACAGGTAAGTATTCTGCAACTTTTCGGTTTGTTCTTCAATTTGATTATTCTTTCACCGAGCTCATGCTTCGATTACACTGGGGACAGTGTAGTTTAAGTGTGGGGGAGGAAGCTACTGACGCACGCTTTTGTTTTCTTAGTTTTTCAAAATTTGTTTTATTGAGTCAAAATTTGTATGAAACTATGATTTTTCAAGGAAACTTTTCGCTTGAACAGGAACTAAGTGATCATTGGACAGACTTGCAGAGCCTCTATGACTGTTAGAAAACCCAGACACAGATCAGCCTACTGAGGACACCCACATCACTTCAGGTATCAGAGGATCCTTTTACTGACTTCAACCTTAATACTGACTTAGATTTTCTCACCTAAGGGCTTGGTATACTTTGTGTCGGATTCCCTGTTAGTTCTGACACAGCCTGTCAACCTATCCTATTTAGTTCCCTTCTCCCCTTCTATAAAGTAAAAAAAAAATAATAATAATAAACTGAGGATGAGTTAGTAACTCCGAAGTGGTCATGGGAAGGGTAGCAAACACTATTTTCTCTCATGTGATCCATGGAATGTGTCCAAAGTACACCCCATAACGGGAAGAGCACTGATAAAAAAAATAAAATGATACCCAGTGGGAAAAAATCAGTTGTTAAAGAAGGGAAAGAGAAGAAAGGGACTAGAGAAAGATAGTATGGTGGTCTAGAGCTGATAAGGTAAGAATCCATGTGCCCTTTGATCGATAATCCTTAGGTGAGACCGCACTTAAATACTTGCAGAAGTCAGTAGGGAGAATTTGAATGCTTGAATGTGATTGTGGAGTTTACTTAGGACAGTTGCTAAGTGTGGGGGAAGTATATTGTGGTCTTGAGTTTTGTAGGGAAGTTTTCAGTGGCTTACTAAGTGAATGTGATTGTGAAATTTCTGAAGGATGTTTTGGTTGTTAATCCTGATTCAGTTCTTCAGATTAAACAGTCCTAAACATGCGGATCTAGGTTCTCTTGAATAGAAACATTATGATCTCACCTTTTACCTGTTTATGCAGCGGAAAGAGAGAACAGGTCAGAGATCAGAGAGCCACCAAGTGATAACTCCTCCAGAGGTTCACACACGCACACCAAGCAGGAAGAGAGGCTGCTAGACCAAGGGAGAGGAGGCGCAGGGAGAGAGAGAGATCGCGGCTGGGGGCTAGGGTTAGGGAGAAAGAGATTTGGGTTTTAGTTTATAAAACCCTTCTCTTTCCCTTTTGGGGTTTTGGGCCCAAATACCAATCTGATTAAATCCCTTGGATTTAATCAGACCCATTAATCTCTCTCTAAGTACGACAAATGCCTGGCACTTTTACCGTACTTCTGCTAAGCCGTTCCTACACATTTTCCTGTTTGCTTAGGCGTGTGACCCATATGGGATCATATAATAAAGGCAATAAGTCCAAGACTTATAGATCATGAGCGGACTCTAGCAAGCCATCATGACCCCCAGTATTATATGACTTATGTCTGATCATTGACATACTCTTACTTTCTAGAGACAGTACCGAGATTACTGGACACAATTCCAACAATCTCCCACTTGTACTGGAATCTCTGTATTCATAATCCTTTTGTCTCAATATCTCGATTAGTCATAAGGCAAGATTAGTGTCATCCTTATAAAGCCTAATCTTGTTCATCGGACTCTGATTCGATACTGACAATCCAAACGACTCGGGACAGTCCGTTTGAGCATGGCCATGCATTTTCCAGTATTCAAATCTCCGATTGGCCTAGAGATATTCACTCCATTTATATTGGAGGGACAAATTCCGTCTTGTTCCATCACTGTAAACTACTTATTTCATAATGTACCCAAACAAGGTCCTTATAACTATCGCAGAACGACAGCGTTAGACAATGATCAAAGTGCATCAGTCCATGTGCAGTCACATGCATGCGAACTCAGGTCTAAGGACTATACTCTATAGTCGTAGTAAGAATCTCTTATGACACAGATATAAATATCCTGAAGAGTTCTTATAAGCGGGTCTTGTCCGGTCGTATGTACCCCACATACACCTATGTACTGACTTTGATGCCGCGCATCTATGACACACGGAGACTTTGTCATAAGTCACATACCAATCCAGTCTCACACGGTTGTTGGTGTTCCAATTTCAACAACCTTCGACTAGGGACAGGATGATATAATCCATCTATCAAATATAGGGTCTCATGATCAAGCTAAATGACTTTGATGACTCAAGATCAAGTCACTTACTTCGATGACCTATAAAATGGTTTATGTCACTTTGGAACGATTATTTCATCACAGTTAAAATAATCTTGAAATAATAATTTCATTAAACATAAGAATGTTTTACAAGAACATATCAAATAACTAAATAAAGCCCTCAAACTCCCACTCAAATTTAGATTACATCTCAATGTCTCTAATGCCTACAGCTTCAGTCAGAAACTCGAGCTTAGGCCTTGGGAGTGGCTTTGTCAACGGATCAGCGACGTTATCATCTGTCTGAACTCGGCTGATCTTGACTTCCTTTCTATTAATGATGTCACGTATCAAGTGAAATCTTCTTAGAACATGCTTGGATTTCTGGTGTGATCTTGGTTCCTTTGCCTGAGCAATAGCACCATTGTTATCACAAAACAGTGCTAGAGGCTCAGCCGCATCTGGTATCACACCTAGTTCAATAATGAACTTTCGTATCCAAACAGCTTCCTTCGCAGCTTCTGAGGCGGCGATATATTCAGCTTCTGTAGTGGAATCAGCAACGGTGTCTTGCTTGTAGCTTCTCCAACTGATTGCACCGCCATTCAGACAAAAGATATAACCGGACTGTGACCGGAAATCATCTTGGTCTGTCTGGAAACTTGCGTCCGTGAATCCACTGACTTTAAGCACATCACTTCCACCGTACACTAAGAACTTATCCTTAGTATGTCTTAGATACTTCAAGATATTCTTTACGGCAATCCAATGGTTTTCACCTGGATTTGACTGGTATCTACTCGTCATGCTCAATGCATAAGCAACATCAGGACGAGTACAAATCATGGCATACATGACAGATCCTATTGCAGATGCATAAGGAATATTCTTCATGCGCTCAAGCTCAACAGCCGTCGTAGGGCTCTGCTTCTTGCTTAGCGTTGTGCCATGTACCATTGGCGTGAAACCCTTCTTGGAATCTTTCATGCTGAATCTTTGTAGGACTTTGTCAATGTATGAATCTTGACACAAGCCTATCAGCCTTCTAGATCTATCCCGGTAGATCCTGATTCCAAGAACGTATGCGGCTTCACCCATGTCTTTCATGGAAAAACAACTTCCAAGCCAGTCTTTTACCGACTTCAGCATTGGAATGTCGTTTCCGAGAAGCAGTATGTCATCGACATACAGAATAAGAAGTACTATCTTGCTCCCACTAGTTTTCTTATACACGCATTGTTCTTCTTCGTTCCTGATGAAGTCAAATTGCTTGATCGCTTCATCAAAACGAAGATTCCAGCTCCTCGATGCTTGCTTCAATCCATAAATGGATTTATGAAGCTTGCATACTTTCCCAGCATTCTTTGGATCTATGTAACCATCAGGTTGCGTCATATACACATCCTCTTCCAGAATACCATTCAGGAAGGCGGTTTTCACGTCCATCTGCCAAATTTCATAATCATGAAAAGCTGCAGTTGCTAGTAGAATCCGAATAGATTTCATCATAGCCACTGGTGAATAGGTTTCATCGTAATCCACACCGTGAACTTGTCTGAAACCTTTTGCCACCAACCTGGCTTTATAAATCTGGACATTTCCATCCACGTCAATCTTCTTCTTGAAGATCCATTTGCACTCGATGGCTTTTACACCAGCGGGTAAGTCAACCAATGAAAACACTTGGTTGACCGACATGGAGTCCATTTCGGAATCAGTGGCCTTGCGCCACTTCGAGGAATCTGGGCCCATCATGGCTTGATTGAAGTTCGATGGTTCATCACCATCAATGATCAAAAGATCATGACAGTTAGTCAGGAGGAATCCTTGATATCTCTCGGGTTCGTGACGGATCCTCCCGGATCTTCGAACTTCAGGTACTACAGGTTCAGGCTCTACAATTTCTTGTAGGTCCTCCTGCTGCTCTTCCTCATTAGGTTGAGCAGTATCCTGTTCATCTTGAATTTCTTCAAGCAGTACCTTACTCCCACTGTCTTTCTTAGAGAGAAACTCCCTCTCAAGAAAGTTACAATCCCGGGCAACAAAGATCTTGTTCTCGGAACGTAGATAGAAGTAATAAGCCTTGGTTTCCTTTGGATAACCAATGAAGTAGCATTTATCAGACTTTGGTGTAAGCTTGTCTGAGATTAATCTCTTGACATAGGCTCCAGTCCATAATTCATATGGTGTCTTTGCTACTGCTTTCGATGGCGCTCTATTTAGAGTGAACACTGCTGTTAGCAGAGCATATCCCCAAAGGGATATTGGAAGGTCTGTGTGACTCATCATAGATCGAACCATATCCAATAAGGTCCGATTTCTCCTCTCAGACACACCATTCCATTGAGGTGTTCCGGGAGGAGTGAGTTGGGATACGATCCCACACTCTCTTAGATGATCACTGAATTCTTGGCTTAAGTATTCTCCTCCTCGGTCTGACCGAAGAGCCTTAATGCTTTTGCCAAGTTGGTTTTGTACTTCATTTTGGAATTCTCTGAACTTCTCAAAAGATTCAGACTTATGTTTCATCAAATAAACATATCCATACCTACTGAAATCATCAGTAAAGGTAATGAAGTACTGATAGTTTCCTCTTGCATTTGTGGACATTGGGCCACACACATCAGTGTGTATCAGGCCCAATAAGTCACTGGCCCTCTCGTTAGGTTTATTAAAGGGGGCCCGTGTCATTTTGCCCATCATGCAGGATTCGCATTTCTCCCATGACTCAAAGTCAAATGAGCCAAGAAGTCCATTCGTATGGAGCCTCTTGATGCGTTTCTCGCTGATGTGCCCTAAACGACAATGCCATAGAAACGTTCGGTTCTCCTCATTAGGTTTGAACCGTTTGGTATTAATGTTATAAATTGGCGCGGATTGATCGAGTATGTAAAGCCCATTCGTAAGAGGGGCAGAACCATAGAACAAATTGTTGCGATTGAAGGAACATAATTTATTCTTAACTGAAAAATCATAACCTTCCAAATCCAACAAAGAAATTGAAATAATATTTCTGCTTATAGCAGGTACAAAATAACAATTATTGAGTTCTAGAATCAATCCCGAAGGTAAAGACAACAAGTATGTGCCTACAGCTAGTGCTGGAACTTTCGCTCCATTCCCAACTCGTAGCTCCACTTGTCCTTGCTTCAGCCTTCTACTGTTGCTGAGTACCTGCATATTAGTACAAATATGAGCCCCACAACCAGTATCCATAACCCATGAGGTATTATCAGAAGTAGTTGTATTAACTTCTATAACAAAAATACCTGTCGAAGAAGTCTCGAGAGTCTTCTTCTTCAATTCCTTTAGACCTTCTTGGAATTTCTTACATTCTCTCCTCCAATGCCCTGGTTCTTTACAGAACCTGCATATGTCAGTTGGCCCACCCTTGGACTTGGGCTTGGGCTTTGGCGTGTCCTTGTCCGCGACTTGGACAGCCTTGGCCTTTCCCTTATCCTTAGCAGAGGATTTCTTAAACCCCTTGCCCTTTTGCACCATAAGCACATTGGGGTCCTTGGCGGTTTTCCTCAAGTTGGGCTCTGCAGTCTTGAGCATTCCGTGAAGCTCAGGCAATGTCTTACTCAAGCCATGCATGTTAAAGTTCAGAATGAACTGATCATAGCTTGCAGGTAATGACTGCAGAATGATGTCGCAGGCAAGTTCCTGGCTGATAGGGCAGTCGAGTTTCTGAAGATGATCGAGATAACCCATCATCTTCAAGACATGAGGACTCACTGCCGCATTTGCAGCCAACTTACAGTCTAAGAGGTTCTTAACAGTCTGAAACCTCTCAGTCCTTGCTTGCTCCCGAAAAAGCGATTTCAGGCTTGCCATTATCTCAATTGGTGACAATACACTCTCGAACTGCATTTGCAGCTCAGCAGTCATTGTCGCCAACATAAGGCAATACACATCATTTTCATCTGACGAATGCTTTTCCCAAGCATTATGCAGAGTCCTGGCGGCATTGTTAGCAGGCCTCTCGGGGAGAGGATCACGAAGGACATAATCCTTCTTCTCCTGCTTGAGGACCAGCCTCAAGTTCCTTGACCACGTCAGGAAGTTCGTTCCAGTCAGCTTCTCCGAGAACAGACCGGATTGAGAATGTGTTTTGTGTGCTTGTAGTAGTCATAGCTGAAATATATATAAGATAAAAGGTTATTAGTTAATATGTTCAATATGATTAATCTTATATTATACTTAATATGATCAATCATGCATTATATTCAATAACCTAAGTTACCCTCAATAGAATATAATGATTCCAAGATCCACATATAACTAAGATCAAAGTGGGCCACTGGCCGTCACCCAACCTTAGCTTATATCGGTAAGCCCTATGTCGGCTAATTATATCCGTGATATAACTCTTGGTTGTGAATCTGGGCCCGAGGCCCAATTCACTCTGATGTCTCAAGGCCCGGGACTCCCGATGGCCTAGTCAAGAAAACCAGACTATACAGTCATGTAATCATTAATGTCTGGGACTCCCAATGACATTTATGAATCACAAACCGTCTTATCCACGCAAAAGTAGACACCCTCACACTGTAAGGCCATGAATACAATTGAATGGGCTTCGACAGCTGACATAGCCTGGACAAGACATCCAACGCTTGATATTATTTGAGGTTCGTAGGTTTATTAAAATTTCATTCCCAAAATAGAAGATTACTATTTCGGGAAACTTTCTATTTTTGGAAACCTACTATATTTGGAAACTTTCTAAAATTGGAAACTTTCTAAAACCGGAAACTTTCTAACTTTAGAAATTTCTTTAAATCCAAAACATGCAAATCTAGAAACTTCTATTTTAAGAAACTTTCTAATTTCAAAATTTCGGAAACTTTAATTTAAAATCGATTTATATAACTTTATAAAATAAATTTTAAATTAATCTGAAGAAAGACTCAAATAATTGGCCCAATTGTTTTAACTTCTTGGCCCGAGGCCCAAGAATTGGTCCATGTCCAAGACATGACCCAATTGTCCAATTAAATGACATAACCGGTCTGGTTCATTAAAATTGGTCTAACCAAATTTTAATTACTACGATGACCACAATTGTCAACCGGTTATTTACTAAAACGGATTTTCTCAATTTATTTGGTCCAACCAAATCAAATTAGAAAATCCTGGTTTAGGCACAAAATCCAATATTTCGACTTTGGATTTCTTATCCCGGTTTAACCAGAATTTAATAAAATTATTAAATCTGTTTATTAAACCGAGACGTTTAATTTTAATAAAATTTTAAACCGAACCGAACCGAATTGGTCACAAACCAATCATGGTTGTGACCTAGCTTCACGATCACCATGCCCAGCCGCAAACCGTGCGCCAACGATCCGAGATCGAGACGATGCCCAGCTGCGGACGGGACGATCCATCGGGACGTTCGGGACAGGGACGGTCGGGACGATGCCGAGACGATCGACCGCGATCGTTTGATCGATCCACTCGGTCCATCCTCGCACGATCATCACCGATCGAGACGACGCTCGAGACACGGCAGAACACGATCGCCGTGTGATCCATTCGGCCGATCGATCCTCGTCTCGCGATCGGATGATCACGCGACTCGATCCTTTCGCGATCGGTCCGTGCATCATCAAACCGACGCATACCAAATCAATATAGCTTGGTCATGCGATTTTTAATAGTTTGTTTAGGTTTCAATTCTTGTTGCTTAAGTGATTTCTCTTATCAGTAGTTGATTCAAAACACTTTTTAAACAAGAAAAACAATCCTAAACGAGATTCTAAACAAGAAAAACCAGAACCAATAGCTCTGATACCACTGAAGGATGTTTTGGTTGTTAATCCTGATTCAGTTCTTCAGATTAAACAGTCCTAAACATGCGGATCTAGGTTCTCTTGAATAGAAACATTATGATCTCACCTTTTACCTGTTTATGCAGCGGAAAGAGAGAACAGGTCAGAGATCAGAGAGCCACCAAGTGATAACTCCTCCAGAGGTTCACACACGCACACCAAGCAGGAAGAGAGGCTGCTAGACCAAGGGAGAGGAGGCGCAGGGAGAGAGAGAGATCGCGGCTGGGGGCTAGGGTTAGGGAGAAAGAGATTTGGGTTTTAGTTTATAAAACCCTTCTCTTTCCCTTTTGGGCTTTTGGGCCCAAATACCAATCTGATTAAATCCCTTGGATTTAATCAGACCCATTAATCTCTCTCTAAGTACGACAAATGCCTGGCACTTTTACCGTACTTCTGCTAAGCCGTTCCTACACATTTTCCTGTTAGCTTAGGCGTGTGACCCATATGGGATCATATAATAAAGGCAATAAGTCCAAGACTTATAGATCATGAGCGGACTCTAGCAAGCCATCATGACCCCCAGTATTATATGACTTATGTCTGATCATTGACATACTCTTACTTTCTAGAGACAGTACCGAGATTACTGGACACAATTCCAACAATTTCCTAGGACGAAATGAGTTTCTGTGTTTTCAAACCTCTTCGCTTATACTTTGGTTCTTTACTTGCTTGAGGACAAGCAAGAGCTAAGTGTGGGGGAGTTGATATACCATGGATTTTACCGGTTTTAACCATGGTATATGCCTTATTTATCGAGTCTTATGTTATGTTTTGGAGTCTTTTTAGTATGTTTACAGGTTTAGACACATTTGGAGCAGAAGTGGAGATTTTGGAGCTGTTTGGTGTATTTTGGAGATTTGGTCCGAGAGACAGAGTTCACTGTCCAGTTTTGAAGACTGCGTCGATCGTTGCACACCTGCATCGATCGTTGCATATGCGAATGGGCCAGAATCGCCGATTTAATGAAGAATGCTGATTTTGCAGAAAAGCCCAGATATTTACACAGAAGCCCAAAACGTGTTTTAGCTATTATATAAGGGTTTTTAAGCCATTGTTTAGGCTACGCTTTACTTTAGTTTTATTTTATTTTCAGAGAGCCTTAGGGGCTGATCTTGCTCTCGAAAGAGAGAGGATTTCGAACCCCTGTTGATTATTCTGTTTTATGATATTTGGTTTTCTACTTAAGATGTTTTCTGTTTCGATGAACATGTCTGAGTAGTTTACCTGTTAGGTTGAAGGATTCTCATTAGGGATTTCAGAGAATTATAGTTTAAATCAATCTGTAGAGATTTATATCTGCTAGTTCTTTATCTAAGTTGTTCTTAATGCTAAATCTGAAGTAGCTAATCAGAATTATGATGTTAGGTTGATTAATTCAGCGGAAGTTGGTTAATTTAACTAGAAAGAACTTAGATAAGCAATTAAACTATTCGCAAACGAAAGTTTGGTTTAGGATAATTGTGAACATATCAAACTTGGAATTAATGCTAGTTTAATCTGTTAGTTCTCGCAAACGAAAGTTTGGTTTGCTGCACTTAGACTTAGAGAATTATCGCAAAGGAATTTGGTTAATTCTATATCAGTGTTTGAGTTCTAGAATAGTTATTGATTGGATCTAGATAGATTGATTGCTTGCGTTCCTGATTTCCTGAGAACTCCTGAAACCTAACGCTTCGCTTCCTTGCTCACAAACTCGCTGCTATTTACTTTTCTGCTCTGCTTTTAGTTTAATCATCTTTGCTTTCTCCTAGTTTAATCTTACTGTTCTTAATCTATCGTTGACCGGAGTCCCTGTGGATTCGATACCCTAAGTACTACAACTACATCACTGTGCACTTGCAGTTTAGAATAGGGTTAAAACTCGAAAAACTACTGATCTTAATTTTAGTGGGAGTCATTGTTATTAATTTTAGTTATGATATGATGTTCGTATAAACATAATTTGATTATGTTATTGAAATCTGACATTTGTATTATTTAATAATGGTTATTAAATAATAGTCCCAAAGTAATTTATGACATTTTATAGGTCATCAAGTATGTGACTTGATCATGAAACCCTATATATAATAAATGACATAAATTGGTCCCTGGTCGAGGTTGTTAAAGTGGGACATTAACAACCGCGTGAGACTAGTATGTGAGGTGACTGATGACTAAGTTTCATGGAGTCATTAATAAGAGTATTAAAGTCAATCACATAGATATGTGTTGGAGAACACAGGATCAGACATGACCCACTGATGAGAACTCTACGGGATAGTTATATAAGTGTCATGAGAGTTTTCATTACGACTATAGAGTATAGTCCTTAGACCTGAGTTCATCATGTTTTCTTACATGTGAATTGGTCCGCTTTAACCTTGTCAAACGTCAGCCGTAACTGGTGACTATAAAGGCATTGATTGGGCGTATCATGAAGCGTGTGAAGAAACAGGGATGGAACAAGATGGGATTTGTCCCTCCTATATAACAAGAGATAAATATCTCAGGGCCCATCGAAGATTTGATACTGAGAAATGTGTGGCCACACTCAAACGAGGTGATTGTCAGTCGTTTGTCTTGTCAGTATAAATCGGAGTTCGATGAACATGATCTTGGCTAAATAAGGGTGACACAGATCTTGCCTTATGTCAGATCGAGATATAGTGACGAAGGGATTATGGGAATAGATGATTCCAGTACAAGTGGGAGATTGTTGGGAATGTCCTGAAATCTATTGTACTTGCTCTAAGTGAAAGTCGTATAGTCGAGATAAGACAAACACATAACACCGGGTAGTCATAACGCTTTTCTAGAAGCCACTTATGATCAATGAGTTGAGAACTCATTGCTAGTGTTATATGATCCTACAGGGTCACACACCTAAGCAAACTGGGCGTTAAAGACGAGGTTGATCATTAATGTAATGATCCAGTGAATGCATATGTGATATGCATTCGATATCAATGTTCTGGGACAGCATCGATCGTTGCAGAGAGTGCATCGATCGATGCACTCGCGGATTAATCAGATTAATTCGGTTTAATCGTTGGTTAATTCCGTTGTGGTTTAAGCCGACATATATAAGATATATGGTCGACCTAAACTCGTCCCTAACCTAATTGACAGCCACCAGAACACATATAGAAACCTCTCTGAGATTAGATCTCTATAGGCACTAGCATCCCTGCTGTTCAGTTTGTGTGCGTGTGGATACCAGTAGAGGCGCAGCATTTGAGGCGCTCTAGATCTCGATTATCTGCAAATCTTCCGCTGCTAATCACCAGGTAATTCTGAGATCCCAATGATTCAATTACATGAACCCTAGATCCTAGGCTTGGAATTCAGACCAGGATTGCTAATCCTGATTAGAACTGCTAGAAATTCCTTCACTTTAGTGGTATCAGAGACTTAGGGTTCCAGTTGAATCTGTAGCATGATAATTATATTAGTTGAATCTGGATCGTTATATATATGATATATGCATGCTAAATTGAGTTTTGGTTCAAGTTAATCTCGTTTTATGTTTTTCTTGTTCAAAACGATTCTAGGGTTTCGCATAGTGTCGATCGACACCAATCTGGTGTCGGTCGACACAGTATGGAAACCCGAATAAAATTTTAGGTTTTGAAGTACCTGATGCCCTAATCGTGGCGATCGACACAAGAGTTGTGGCGGTCGACACAGACCTTGCGAATGGTTTAATCGGTTCAATTGGATTGAACCGGTTATCGAGCTTGGTTAAAATTGGTTAAACCGGTTAGAACGGTTTATTGCGATTGGTTTGATTTGGTCGGTGTCGACTGACACTAATGTATTGTCGATCGACACTAACCGGTTATCGAAGCCGGGTCAATTGGATAGATCGGTTATCGCAAATTGGTTTTGGTGGGATTGCGTCGATTGACACTAAAGTAGTGTCGGTCGAAACAGGTCTAATGGTTTCGGTTGTTGAACCTGAAATCACAGAACCGAACCAAATTAAACCCAATTCTTAGAATAATTAAAACTTAATAAAATTAGTTGTTTTAAAACAGTTCCGTTCCTCAACTAAAATATCAAGTATATTTCGATGTCTTTCCAATCTTGTCAACTGTCAAGACTCGTTTCATTGTGCGATAGACTTGCAGTGCAAGGTGTCCACAATTACATGAGTAAGGCAGGAGGTAATCGTGTTGATAGTTTTGCAGTGCAAGGCGTCAATAATTACATGACTTAAAAGATTGGTTTACTTGACTGGGCCATAAAAATCGTTATGGGCCCAGAGACATCGGGTGGATTGGACATGAGATGTCAATCCACAACCAAGAGTTATATTGGATATAACTAGCAAAGTTGTTGCTTACCTAGATAGCTGAAATTTGGGCGATGAGCCAAAGCTCACTCAAGTTTTAGTGAAGTATGGGTATTGGATCATTATATTCATTTGAGGAAACATTGTTTGAATATAATGCGAGTTTTCTTAATAGTTAAGATTTCTCAATTCTTGAACATCGTAACTAAACCTCTTTCCTTTCTTTCAGCTATGACTAACACTCATCACAACACTTTCTCCCTGCGATCCGTCCTTGAGAAGGACAAGTTAAATGGATCGAACTTTCTCGAATGGTATCGGAACTTGAGAATTGTTCTCAAGCAGGAGAAAAGGGACTATGTCCTGGAAAATGTTCTCCCTGAAAAAACGAGGGCCAATGCCGCATATGCAGAAAGGAGTGCTTGGGATAAGCACTCTAATGATGTGGTCGATGTGTGTTGTCTCATGTTGGCTACCATGAACTCAGACTTGCAGAAGCAATTCGAAAACGTGGAGTCGGCAATGGAGATGATCACTAGCCTGAAAAGTATTTTTCAGGAGCAGGCACGAACTGAGAGATACCAGACGGTTAAGTCTCTCATTGAATGCAAGCTACCAAAGGACAGTCCAGTTAGTCCTCATGTCATAAAGATGATGGGTTATATTGATAACCTGGGGAAACTGGATTGTCCCATTAGCCAAGAGTTGGCTACTGACATCATCCTGCAGTCACTGCCGTCAAGCTATGATCAATTTGTTATGAACTATAACATGAACAACTTGACGAAGACGTTGACAGAACTGCATGGCATGATCAAAACAGCTGAGCCTAATATAAACAAGGGCACTCCAAATGTACTTATGGTACAAGGGAGTAAGAAGTTTAAGAAACTTGGCAAGGACAAGGGAAAGGGCAAGGCCGTCCAGATTGCGAATCAGGATAAGCCTGTGTCTTCTTCCAAACCCAAGCCCGGCCCATCTGAGACTAATAAGTGCCATTACTGTAATGAGCTTGGGCATTGGAAGAGAAACTGCAACAAGTTCTTGGAAGAGAAAAAGAAGAAGAAGAAGACTTTCGAGACTTCATCTTCAGGTATTTATGTTATAGAAGTAAATGTTACTACTTCTGGTTCTACTTCTTGGGTATTGGATACCGGCTGTGGTGCTCATATTTGTACAAATATGCAGGGCCTAAGAAACAATAGGACTTTGGAGAAAGGACAAGTGGACCTGCGTGTGGGAAATGGAGCAAGAGTTGCTGCATTAGCCGTAGGAACATTTCATTTGTCTTTACCTTCTGGCTTGGTTTTAGAACTCAATAATTGCTACTATGTACCTGCTATAAGCAGAAATATTATTTCTATTTCTTGTTTGGATTTGGAAGGATATCAGTTTTCAATTAAGAATAAATGTTGTTCATTTGATTACAATTATATATTTTATGGTAGCAGTCCATTAGAGAATGGACTTTATGTTCTACACCAAAGTGTGCCAGTCTATAACATTAGTACTAAGAGATTCAAGTCAAATGACACGAATCAAACTTTTCTCTGGCATTGTCGTTTGGGCCACATAAATGAGAAACAGATTCAGAAGCTCCATAGTGATGGGCTTTTGGGCTCATTTGATTACGAATCATGTGAGAAATGCGAATCTTGTTCATTGGGTAAAATGACCAAGGCCCCTTCAACAAACAAAATGAAAGGGCCAGTGACTTATTGGGCCTTATACATACTGATTTGTACGGCCCAATGAGCATTAGTACCAGAGGAAACTTTCGGTACTTCATTACCTTTACTGATGACTTCAGTAGGTATGGCTATGTCTATCTAATGAGACACAAGTCGGAATCTTTTGAAAATTTCAAAGAGTTCCAAAATGAAGTACAAAATCAACTTGGCAAAAGTATTAAAGCTCTTCGATCAGATCTTAGAGGTGAGTACTTAAGCCAAGAATTAAGTGATCATCTGAGAGATTGTGGAATTGTTTCACAACTCACTCCTCCTGGAACGCCCCAATGGAATGGAGTTTTCGAGAGGAGAAATCGGACTTTATTAGATATGGTTCGATCAATTATGATTCACTCATCTCTTCCATTATCCTTCTGGGGATACGCTCTAGAAACGTCTGCGTTTACACTGAATAGGGTTCCATCAAAATCAGTTACAAAGATACCACATGAGATGTGGACTGGAAATGTTCCAAGCTTGTCTTTCCTGAAGATTTGGGGTTGTGAAGCTTATGTTAAGCGTTTAATCACTGATAAGCTTGAACCCAAATCTTATAAATGCTATTTCGTTGGTTATCCTAAGGAAACCAAGGCTTACTACTTTTACAACCAATCCGAGAACAAAGTGTTTGTTGCTCGGAACTGCGTCTTTCTTGAAAGAGAGTTTCTTTCTAAGAAGAATAGTGGGAGTAAAGTACAACTCAAAGATGTTTGAGAACCACAGGAGACCGTTCAACCCATTGAGGAAGAACATCAGTTGGATCTACAAATAGTTGTAGAAACCACACCTGTGGAGCCTGAAATTCGCAGATCCGAAAGGATCCGTCACGAGCCCGAGAGATATGGATTTCTTGTGACTAATTATCATGATCTGTTGATCATTGACAGTGACGAGCCTGCGAGTTTTGAAGAAGCAATGATGGGCCCTGATTCTGAAGAGTGGCTGAAAGCCGCTGAATCCGAAATAGGATCCATGTCACATAACCAAGTGTGGACTTTGGTTGATTTACCCGATGGTGCAAAAGCCATTGAGTGTAAATGGATTTTCAAGAAGAAAATTGATTTGGATGGTAATATACAGATATACAAAGCTAGGTTGGTGGCAAAAGGTTTCAAGCAAATTCATGGTATTGACTATGAAGAAACCTATTCCCCAGTTGCTATGTTTAAGTCTATTCAGATTCTCCTAGCAACCGCTGCTCATTATGATTATGAGATCTGGCAGATGGATGTGAAAACAGCTTTCCTTAATGGAATTCTGGAAGAGGATGTGTACATGACACAACCTGAAGGTTTCATTGATCCTAATGCTGCTAGGAAGGTATGCAATCTTCATCGATCCATTTATGGATTGAAGCAAGCATCTCGGAGTTGGAATCTTCGTTTTGATGAAGCGGTCAAAAAGTTTGATTTCATCAGGAATGAAGAGGAACCGTGTGTTTACAAGAAGACTAGTGGGAGCACAGTTGCATTTCTCGTATTGTATGTAGATGACATACTACTTATCGGAAATGACGTTCCGCTGCTTCAGTCTGTTAAGACTTGGCTCGGAAGTTATTTTTCAATGAAAGACATGGGAGAAGCCGCATACATTCTTGGAATAAGAATCTATAGAGATAGATTGAATAAGCTAATTGGATTGTGTCAAGATACTTATATTGATAATGTCTTACACAGGTTCAGTATGCATGATTCCAAGACGGGCTTCATACCAATGTCTTATGGCATTACTCTTAGAAAGAAAGCAAGAGCGCATGGGTAGGATTCCTTATGCTTCTGCTGTAGGATCCATCATGTATGCCATGCTGTGCACTCGTCCAGATGTTGCTTGTGCTTTAAGCATGACGAGTAGATACCAATCTGATCCAGGTGAAAGTCACTGGACAGCTGTCAAGAACATCCTGAAGTATTTGAGAAATACTAAGGATAAGTTCTTGGTGTACGGAGGAAGTGATGAGCTTGTAGTGAGTGGTTACACAGACGCAAGTTTTCAGACGGACAAAGACGATTTCCGATCTCAATCTGGTTACGTCTTTTGTCTAAATGGCGGTGCAGTCAGTTAGAAGAGTTCCAAGCAGGCCACCGTAGCATATTCCACGACCAAAGCTGAGTACCTCGCCGCTTCTGAAGCGGCAAAGGAGGATGTTTGGATCAAGAAGTTCATCACTTAACTTGGTGTTGTTCCTAGTGTTTCCGAGCCTGTGGCTCTGTATTGTGACAACAATGGAGCCATTGCGAAGGCGAAGGAACCTAGGTCACACCAGAAGTCCAAACATATAGAGAGGAGGTATCACCTTATCCGTGATATCATTAATAGAGGAGATGTAAATATTAGCAGAGTCCCGACGGATGAGAATGTTGCTGATCCTTTGACTAAGCCTCTCCCAAGGCCTAAGCATGAGAGCCTTACTACTGATATAGGCCTTAGATTTCTTAAGATATGATCTTAATTTCAGTGGGAGTTGTTTTTGGTTTTAGTTATGTTATGGTGTTCATGTAGACATACTATGGTTATGTTATTTTAATGAAATTTGTTTCAGTATGTGACTTGATCATGAAACCCTATAAGTAATAAATGACATAAATTATGATTGGTCCCTGGTCAAGGTTGTTAAAGTGGGACATTAACAACCGCGTGAGACTAGTATGTGAGGTGACTGATGACTAAGTTTCATGGAGTCATTAATAAGAATATTAAAGTCAATCACATAGATATGTGTTGGAGAACACAGGATCGGACTTGACCCGTTAATGAGAACTCTACAAGATAGTTATATGAGTGTCATAAGAGTTTCTCATTACGACTATAGAGCATAGTCCTTAGACATGAGTTCATCAGGATTTCTTACATATGGATTGGTCCGTCTTGACTTTGTCAAACGTCAGCCGTAACAGGTGACTATAAAGGCATTGATTGGGCGTATCATGAAGTGTGTGAAGGTACAGGGATGGAACAAGATGGGATTTGTCCCTCCTATATAAAAGGAGATAAAAATCTCAAGGCCTGTCGAAGATTTGATACTGGGAAATGTGTGGCCGCGCTCAAACGAGGTGATTGTCAGTCGTTTGTTTTATCAGTATAAATCAGAGTTCGATAAACATGATCTAGCTTAGTAAGGATGACACAGTTCTTGCCTTATGCCAGATCGAGATATAGTGACAAAGGGATTAAAAGGAATAGATGATTCCAGTACAAGTGGGAGATTGTTGGGAATGTCCTGAAATCAACTGTACTTACTCTAAGTGAAAGTTGTATTGTCGAGATGAGACAGTCATATGATACTTGGCAATCATAATGCTTTGCTATAAGCCACTTATGATCAATGAGTTTAGAACTCATTGCTAATGTTATATGATCCTACATGGTCACACACCTAAGCAAACTGGATATTTTATATGGGGTTGATTATTAGTGTAATAATCAGATCAATGTATATTTGATATACATTCGTAAAGTGTTTCTGAGGTAGTGTCGACCGACACAAAGGTTGTGTCGATCGACACAGATCGCGAACCAAAATAACGATTTTGGTTTATGACTTAATTAACTCCTTGGTTAATTAGGTCGTGGTAAAAGTCCATATATAAATGATATATGGTCGACTTTTACACAGACAGACCAAAATTCACAGCCACCTTGGTGAAACTGAGAAACCCCTGAGAGATCCGATCTCTACGGCACTAGCATCCCGTCTGTTCCAGTTTGTGTGCGTGTAGATACCAGTAGAGGCGCAGCACTTGAGGCGCTATTCGATCTCGAATCCCTGTTCAAATTCCGCTGCATAATCATCCAGGTACATTCGAGATTCTCTGTAGATTCAATTATAAACATGAACCCTATCCTAGGCTATGAAATTTATACCTAGGGTTGCCTTATATGATTAGAACTGCTAGAAATTCCTTCACGGTTATCATCATTTTGGACCTTTTCTAATTCCTTTTTCAAAACATTTATCTTCTCCTTTCCATATGGTAAATTTCTTTTCCTCCATTTTGAGATTTCATGCCGATAGTTGCTTATTTTGGATACAATATCTTGTTGGCATCTCCCTCCAGTTGATTACCACACACAAGTAATTGTATCCATTAATCCATCTTGACCAATCCATCTTTTATCAAATCTAAACAGAGACTTGTTTCGATAAATCTTATATTCAATGGTTGCAACAATAGGTTGATGGTCAGATCCGATCATACCCCAGTATTCAACAAAAGATTCCAAGAATAAAGTGTGCTAATCCTTATTTGCTAGTCCTCTATTTAATCGACACCGAACTATTTTTCCCCTCTCCAACCCCTCCAAGAGAAGGAATTTCCTAAAAAAGGAAACTCCAGAAGACCGCAATTTCGGATCATATTGTTGAAGTCCAGAAAGCTAGCTGCACTATGAAAAATTCCTCCCACTTTCTCATGATTTCATGTGATTTCATTTAAGTCCCCAATTATAAACCATAGTTTGCTCTGGTTAATGCCAGTTCGTGTTAATCTTTTCCAAACTTGATTCCTTAGTTGTTGATTTGGTTCTCCATATATAGGTAAGATAAATCTTTTTACCTTGATATTCAGCTTTAATATCGATTAATCTGTTATTAGCCAAGAGTATGTTGACATTATATAAATTTTTATAATAAAGTGCAAGACCTCCACTTAAATCATGGGGTTCAACCGTATATAATTGATCATAACTGAAGTGATCCTGAAACATCTCTACAAATGGATGTTGATGTTTATTCTCAGATAAGAACAAAAACTCAGGTTTGCATCTAAAGCATGTTTCTCTTAGATAACTGATAGTCCACTTACTACCAAGTCTCCGACAATTTCAACTTAGAATACGCATTAATATATCCGATATATTTTCTTACAACTACCATACGGGTGTGAAGATACCCTTATTAAAAACTGAGTCATGAAAATGTTGAAAGGTACATTACTTAACAACTAAGTCATGACCCTCTTTCCCACCTTTCTGATATGCCAATATTTAACACAATTCTTGTATTGATGGTTAATGCATCCGCTATTGTAGACACTAGTGCCATAACTATCGAAGGGTATATCCTTTGTTCCCAACACCATAAACCGTAACTTATGAAACCTTTGTAGAATACATCATTTTTTATATCCTTATTAAAATATTTACACAAACCCATATAAACCGTTATGTTCCAATCATTAGTGCCATACAAACCAAACCAGTCTTGATCGCATACACAAAAAACAATTGATGCATTGATCTTTCCATAAATATGTGATGTGAAAACCGATGTTGTTAGTGTTTAGCCACTATCAACCTTACATATAAACTATGACCTCTCCTCCACAGAACATTAACTTGCCATATCTTCTTATCAAAACCTCTACATACCTTTTAAAACTTGTACCCCATCCACTAGTATCATAACTTTTCAGTCTATGATAACCGCATCACTACAAAAATTATGGGTATTGATAGCGTAATATAATAGCACGGTTTTTGGAATTGCTATTAAAACTAAATTTCTGATTTTTTTGTTTTTTTACTTCTATTAGAATTTAAATAACGCTAAAATAATAAATTAGTACGCGGGAAATTTTGGGTGTGACAAAATTTTTGTCCCCAAATTATTTTTGTTTTGGCGGAAATTATTTTTTTCTTTCTCTCTTATCTTTTTGTTTCTCTCTTTTTCTTCAAACATAGGAGACTCTTTCTCTCTTGTCTCTGATTTTCTCTCTTTGTCATCCTCTTTTCCTACTCCGTTTCTCTTCCCACCCTCCCACTGTCTTCTTTCTCCCTCGCCTTCTTATTTCTGCCTCTCACTCACTCTAAATCTTTTCTCCTCTAAATCTGCCAAATCATTTCTCCTCTAAATCTTCCAAATCCCAGAAAACCCACATCTCAAATCTCTAAAATTTTAGGAAGCTGAAGACGAGTATGGCTGGACAGCAAACCTTATTCACACTGCTACTGGCTCATCTGTCCTTCTTTGTTTTCTTACTCCAGTCGCCTGGTTCTTCTACGTCAATCTCGCCAAGGTACACACTTTTTTCTTCTTTTTAGTTTTGATTGCTATGGAACTCGTCTTCTAACCTTTGAAACTTCTTAGCACGACAATCTGTTTTGATCGAGGAGATTATTGTGTGCGAGAATTTGTGTTACTCAAAAGGCCTCACTTTGTCTGGAGATCTATGTACTTTATTGGTCTTGTGTTGTGGGAACTACAAAGGTTTAAGTTTTGATGTGTTTATTACTTATGTTCTAGGATCCGTAGATGTATATTGTCACAAAATTAATGTAACTAGTTTTGGTTGACCTTTTTGGGTTTTGTCTTTGCGGTTCGTATCCATATGAGTTTTGTGTATTGATTTATGTTTCCTAGCTTACATTGTACGATCGCATCATGTATTGATATTTTGAGATGATACTCATACACTACAAGAAATTCGAGTATTAATAGTAGTTACATATAGCGTTTTTAGTTTTATGCTATGGTTGATATACTCTTGTATTTTAGATAGCGTTTACAAAAATACAAACGCTATGTTTACTCGGTTTGACATGAAACGCTATGTATAATTGACGCTGGAAAATGAGCGCCAAAAAATTCTAATTCCCTCTCTTGTTTTTTAGTTTCCCACTCTCTACTTTGTTCCCTCCAATTTTTTTTAGTTTCCCTCTTTCTACTTTGTTCCCTCCAATTTTTTTTCTCTAACAAAATAAGGTTTCTCCCTTTGCCTTCAATATTAACAACAAAAAATATAATATTTTTATATAAAATAATGAGTGTTTAACTATATAAAAATATAAAAAATTTTGAAATAATTTATAATTATTTTTTGAATCTTAATCTAAACCTAAACTCTAGACTATAAACATAAACTTTAAGGACTTAAACCCTACATTTCTAACCCTAAATCCTAAACACTAAACATTAATTATATACCCTAAACACGAACCCTAAACCCTAACTTTTAATATTTAATCATAAACATTAAATTTTAAATTCTAAAACCTTAACTCTATACCCTAAACACAAACCTAAATCCTAAAATTCTAAACATTTAATCATATACCTTAAGGATTTAAACCCTACACTTCTAACCCTAAACCCTAAACACTAAAACATTAATTGTATACCCTAAACACAAACCCTAAACCCTAAACTTTTAATATTTAATCATAAACACTAAAATTTTAAATTCTAAAACCTTAACTTTATACCCTAAACACAAACCTAAACCCTAAAATTGTAAACATTTAATCATATACCTTAAGGACTTAAACCCTAAACTTCTAACCCTAATCTCCGAAACCTTAAATATATACCCTAAACACAAATCTAAACCCTAAAATTCTAAACATTTAATCATACACAAAATATTAAACATCACTAATTAGTTTAGGGTATAGAATTTATAGTTTAGTATATAAACATATAATTATATCTATTAGGTTTATGATACAAACTCTAAGAGTTTACCTTATACCTCATACATAAACCCTATACTCTAAACTTCTAACTCTTAATTATAAATAGTAAATTTTTAAATATCAAATAATATGACAAAAATAATTATAATAGTGAAAATGTTTGATTGGTTAAACTATCTATACAAGGATTGATCTTTTTTAATCATCACCATTGAAGTATTAGATTATCAGACCAGATTTCTCGTTTTGTTTTTCTTCTTATCCTTTTTTGATTTGCCCAAACATTAATTAATTAACAAAAAAAATTGCTTTAACCCTAGATCGATCTATCCCTACTTTTTCTTCTCAAATTGTCTATCTCTCTATCTCTTGGATAATCCTGTTGCAGCATCTGATCTTCTTGTTCTCGACCACGCAAAACTCTCAGACATCATATCATCATCATCGTCTCTCTACAGAAAAATCCTCAAAATCCATATAGCAAAACAATGGAGAAACGGGTCAAGCATTGCTGCTTCTATTATTGACATCCATCTTCCCCTCTTCTTCCCCTGTCGACTCCGATGAATAGGGCCAACGAATAGCTGTTCGCGTAATCTTCTTCTTCTTTCTCTCGATCTTGCGATTTCTCAGCTTTAGATGATGAAATCTAGTGAAACCCGATCTCGTCAAATTTATAAGGAGTTTCTTCGTCTCCAGGTATGATGAAATCCCAGGGGGTTTAATCTAAATTATTCACCTTCATCAGCTATTATGTTCCTCGTCTATGTTTCGTTATCGAGTTTTACATGTTTTATGCTCTCTAGCTTTAGATTTCCCAACTTGGTATCTACTTGTTATGTTTTTGGCTCTTGTGTTGTTATCATGTCAACTAGTCCGGAACCTTCAAATCTCCTACGGATTACAACGAAATCGCAGCAAAACTGGTGTAGAATCTCATGTTCTCAAGTTTGAGATGCTTTCGATTCACTAAAGTTAGTGTCTTTGATGGAATTCCAGCAGAAAAGGTTAGTCTACTAGACCACATTCTGAAAGCTCGAGGTCTTGAAGCTGTAAGTGTGTGATGCTATTAATGACAAGGACGACACAAATTTGTGACGTGGAACACAAGTCAGCAACTCACCATGTGGACCCGAATAGAATTTTGGGAAGATATCAAGATATGGAAATAAGAGATCGTGGAGAATTGGATTCTCGAATATATAAGAGAGAAGACCTAACTGAAATTAGGTTAGCCGCTTAAGCACAAAATAGCTAGAGGTGCATAACACAGAATTGTGAATGTACAACTCAGAGATCTTGGTGAGTGTTTTGAGAGAAGGGAAACTGAAGTTGTTTTGTAAGGTGTTGGGTAGATTTAGGAATTGGTCAGTCTTGATTCACTTGTGTGAAGTCAAGTAAAACTGATTGAACAAGATTCATTGTAATTTGTTCAAGAGATTTCTAAATAAAAAGGTGTTTTTGCTAAAGAGATTCCTTGAGTAATATATAGATTGTGTTCTCTGTGTTTTCATTTGGTATCAGAGCGGTCAACCCTTGGATTTCTTTCATAAATCAATCAGGTTGAGATCTTGGTGAGAACATGGATACTAAGGAATTTATAGCAATTCAAAAACCTATCATGTTCCACGAAGGAAACTTTGGCCACTGGAAGGTGCGCATGAGACATGTGATTCGTGCCATAGATGAGTCGGCGTGGGATGCTGTGCTGAATGGGTGGACAGAACCCCAAGAAGTGTTGGAAGATAAAACCAAGGCCAAAAAGACTCTGGACAAATGGACTGTTGAAGAAAAGAGTGCCTCAAAGTTTAATTCTAGGGCGATATTTACCATCATGTCAAGTGTTAGTGTTGAGCAGTTCAAAATTATTCAAGGATGTGAATCAGCAAAGGATGCTTGGGATGCACTGACAAACCACTTTGAAGGTGATGAAAGTGTGAAAAGAACACGGCTTGATCACCTCGCATCGACCTTTGAAAATCTGCGTATGGAGGAAGATGAAACCGTAGGGAGTTTCTCGGCTAAATTGAGCACTATAGCAAACGAAGCATCTGTTCTTGGAAAGAAATACAATGAGAAAAAGTTGGTAAAGAAACTAATACGGTGCTTACCAACCAAGTTTTCAGCTCAGAAAGCTATACTCCAATGTTCTATGAACACTGATGATATGAAGTTTGATAAGCTGTTTGGAATGCTTAAATCACAAGAAATGGAGGTGACAAATCCACAAGAAAAGACTAGTCAAGGAATAGCTTTTGGTGCCAGCCAAGAAAATGACAGAGTTAAAAAGGTAGAAGAGAATTTAGTGTTAATGGCAAGAAACTTCAATAAAATAGTTAAGAGGATGGACAAAGGTCAGAACAGAGCTTTTGGAAGAAGTCAGAGAGGTGAGACTGAAAGACCTATGCGTCAGTCATCTCGCACTGAAGGGAACAGAACGTCAAAGAAGAAAGATATGCAGTGTCATGAATGCGAAGGGTATGGACACTTCAAAAATGAATGTCCACTGGTCAAGCGGAAGGAGAAGAAATGTTCTGAATGTCGAGGGTTTGGTCATACGCAAGCTGAATTTCCCAGTGTAACTAAAGAAAAAGACAAATCCTTTCTCTACTTCACCGACACAGAGTCGGAAGACAACAGTGAAGAGGGAGACATGATGTTGAGCTTTGTAGCACTAGTCTCTCAGAAAGATGAATATAAAGAAAAATACATAGAGGGACTGGAATATGATTCAGATGAGGAAGAGGTTGATGTTAAGCAGGAGTACAGGATCTTGTATGACAGTTGGCTAAAGCTAAGTGATAGGTTCAGAGTTTTAATACCTATACTAAACTGCAAGTGCACAGCAATATCAATGTAGTATATAGGGTATCGAAATCCACAGAGACTCCGGTATTCAATAGCTCAAGAACAGGAATTTAACTAGGAATAAAGCAATGTAATTGAATTAAAAGAGGTGCGAGAAAGTAAATCAGTAGCAGAGATTAACGGTTGTGAAAGCAAGTAATTAAAAGCGCTAAGTCTAGGGCGTTCTCAGGAAATCAGACAAGCAGACAGTTCATTCAGCAAGGATCTAATTAAGCACAGTTCTAGAACTCAAAACACAGATATAGAATTAACCAAATTCCTTTGCGATAATTCTCTAAGTCTAAGTGCAGCAAACCAAACTTTCATTTGCGAGAACTAACAGATTAAACTAGCATTAATTCCAGGTTTGATATGTTCACAATTATCCTAAACCAAACTTCCGTTTGCGCAAAGTTTAATTGCCCAATTTAATTAGTTCAGATTCCTAAACCCCACTTCCGTGACGTATTTAGCAACCTAAGATCTAGATTCTAATTGATCAGGTTAGAACTAGCTTTAAGCACAATTAAATTGAAGAACAGATATAGTTATGAATCCTTAACTGAAATTGAACAAGTCTAGCAAGTCATGAAATCCTATGTGAGAAACCCTAAACCTAACAAAGAATCTACTCAGACATAGATAATGAAAACATAATCATATGATGAATACATTGCATAAAAGAATAAGAGTAAAAAGGGGTTCGAAATCTTCTCCAAATACAGATGATGTAACAGGTTCAGATCAGCCCCAAAAGCTCTAAAAATCCTCTGCTCTTAATTATGAAAGCGTTGAAGGATTGTTTAGTTGATCCTGATTCAATTCTTAGATTCATATCAACCTAAACATGCGGATCTAGGTTCTTCTTGATTAGAAACATTGATTAGATCTCACCTTTTACCTGTTAATTGCAGCGGAAGGAATAGAACAGGTCAGAGATCAGAGAAACACCGAGAGATGAATCCTCCAAAGGCTCACACACGCGATCACAGAAAACGGCTGCTAGACAAGTAGGGAAGGAGGCGCAGAGAGAGAGAGGAAATCGCAGGCGGCTAGGGTTAAAGAAGAAAACAGACTCGGGTTTTATTTATAAAACTCGTCTGGTTCCTCTTGGGCCATTTGGCCATTCGCGCACTGTGTCGATCGACACATCATGTGTATCGATCGACACACAGTGGCTAAAACCTTTTATTCTCTCTAAGTACAGTAAATGCCTGGCACTTTTACCGTACTTCTGCTAAGCCATTCCTACACATTTTCCTGTTAGCTTAGGCGTGTGACCCATATGGGATCATATAATAGAGGCAATAAGTCCAAGACTTATAGATCATGAGCGGACTCTAGCAAGCCATCATGACCCCCAGTATTATATGACTTATGTCTGATCATTGACATACTCTTACTTTCTAGAGACAGTACCGAGATTACTGGACACAATTCCAACAATCTCCCACTTGTACTGGAATCTCTGTATTCATAATCCTTTTGTCACAATATCTCGATTAGTCATAAGGCAAGATTGGTGTCATCCTTATAAAGCCTAATCTTGTTCATCGGACTCTGATTTGATACTGACAATCCAAACGACTCGGGACAGTCCGTTTGAGCATGGCCATGCATTTTCCAGTATTCAAATCTCCGATTGGCCTAGAGATATTCACTCCATTTATATTGGAGGGACAAATTCCGTCTTGTTCCATCACTGTAAACTACTCATTTCATAATGTACCCAAACAAGGTCCTTATAACTATCGCAGAACGATAGCGTTAGACAATGATCAAAGTGCATCAGTCCATGTGCAGTCACATGCATGCGAACTCAGGTCTAAGGACTATACTCTATAGTCGTAGTAAGAATCTCTTATGACACAGATATAAATATCCTGAAGAGTTCTTATAAGCGGGTCTTGTCCGGTCGTATGTTCCCAAACATACACCTATGTACTGACTTTGATGCCGCGCATCTATGACACACTGAGACTTTGTCATAAGTCACGTACCAATCCAGTCTCACACGGTTGTTGGTGTTCCAATTTCAACAACCTTCGACTAGGGACGGGATGATATAAAACATCTATCAAATATAGGGTCTCATGATCAAGCTAAATGACTTCGATGACTCAAGATCAAGTCATTTACTTCGATGACCTATAAAATGGTTCATATCATTTTGGAACGATTATTTCATCACAGTTAAAATAATCTTGAAATAATAATTTCATTAAACATATGAATGTTTTACAAGAACATATCAAATAACTAAATAAAAGCCCTCAAACTCCCACTCAAATTTAGATTACATTTCAATGTCTCTAATGCCTACAGCTTCAGTCAGAAACTCGAGCTTAGGCCTTGGGAGTGGCTTTGTCAACGGATCAGCGACGTTATCATCTGTCTGAACTCGGCTGATCTTGACTTCCTTTCTATTAATGATGTCACGTATCAAGTGAAATATTCTTAGAACATGCTTGGATTTCTGGTGTGATCTTGGTTCCTTTGCCTGAGCTATAGCACCATTGTTGTCACAAAATAGTGCCAGAGGCTCAGCCGCATCTGGTATCACACCTAGTTCAATAATGAACTTTCGTATCCAAACAGCTTCCTTCGCGGCTTCTGAGGCGGCGATATATTCAGCTTCTGTAGTGGAATCAGCAACGGTGTCTTGCTTGGAGCTTCTCCAACTGATTGCACCGCCATTCAGACAAAAGATATAACCGGACTGTGACCGGAAATCATCTTGGTCTGTCTGGAAACTTGCGTCCGTGAATCCACTGACTTTAAGCACATCACTTCCACCGTACACTAAGAACTTATCCTTAGTATGTCTTAGATACTTCAAGATATTCTTTACGGCAATCCAATGGTTTTCACCTGGATTTGACTGGTATCTACTCGTCATGCTTAATGCATAAGCAACATCAGGACGAGTACAGATCATGGCATACATGACAGATCCTATTGCAGATGCATAAGGAATATTCTTCATGCGCTCAAGCTCAGCAGCCGTCGTAGGGCTCTGCCTCTTGCTTAGCGTTGTGCCATGTACCATTGGCGTGAAGCCCTTCTTGGAATCTTTCATGCTGAATCTTTGCAGGACTTTGTCAATGTATGAATCTTGACACAAGCCTATCAGCCTTCTAGATCTATCCCGGTAGATCCTGATTCCAAGAACGTATGCGGCTTCACCCATGTCTTTCATGGAAAAACAACTTCCAAGCCAGTCCTTTACGGACTTCAGCATTGGAATGTCGTTTCCGAGAAGCAGTATGTCATCGACATACAGAATAAGAAATACTATCTTGCTCCCACTAGTTTTCTTATACACGCATTGTTCTTCTTCGTTTCTAATGAAGTCAAATTGCTTGATCGCTTCATCAAAACGAAGATTCCAGCTCCTCGATGCTTGCTTCAATCCATAAATGGATTTATGAAGCTTGCATACTTTCCCAGCATTCTTTGGATCTATGTAACCGTCAGGTTGTGTCATATACACATCCTCTTCCAGAATACCATTCAGGAAGGCGGTTTTCACGTCCATCTGCCAAATTTCATAATCATGAAAAGCTGCAGTTGCTAGTAGAATCCGAATAGATTTCATCATAGCCACTGGTGAATAGGTTTCATCGTAATCCACTCCGTGAACTTGTCTGAAACCTTTTGCCACCAACCTGGCTTTATAAATCTGGACATTTCCATCCACGTCAATCTTCTTCTTGAAGATCCATTTGCACTCGATGGCTTTTACACCAGCGGGTAAGTCAACCAACGAAAACACTTGGTTGACCGACATGGAGTCCATTTCGGAATCAGTGGCCTTGCGCCACTTAGAGGAATCTGGCCCATCATGGCTTGATTGAAGTTCGATGGTTCATCACCATCAATGATCAGAAGATCATGACAGTCAGTCACGAGGAATCCTTGATATCTCTCGGGTTCGTGACGGATCCTCCCGGATCTTCGAACTTCAGGTACTACAGGTTCAGGCTCTACAATTTCTTGTAGGTCCTCCTGCTGCTCTTCCTCATTAGGTTGAGCAGTATCCTGTTCATCTTGAATTTCTTCAAGCAGTACCTTACTCCCACTGTCTTTCTTAGAGAGAAACTCCCTCTCAAGAAAGTTACAATCCCGGGCAACAAAGATCTTGTTCTCGGAACGTAGATAGAAGTAATAAGCCTTGGTTTCCCGTGGATAACCAATGAAGTAGCATTTGTCAGATTTTGGTGTAAGCTTGTCTGAGATCAATCTCTTGACATAGGCTTCACAACCCCAAATTCTGAGATAAGACAACACTGGAGCTTCTCCAGTCCATAATTCATATGGTGTCTTTGCTACTGCTTTCGATGGCGCTCTATTTAGAGTGAACACTGCTGTTAGCAGAGCATATCCCCAAAGGGATATTGGAAGGTCTGTGTGACTCATCATAGATCGAACCATATCCAATAAGGTCCGATTTCTTCTCTCAGACACACCATTCCATTGAGGTGTTCCGGGAGGAGTGAGTTGGGATACGATCCCACACTCTCTTAGATGATCACTGAATTCTTGGCTTAAGTATTCTCCTCCTCGGTCGGACCGAAGAGCCTTAATGCTTTTGCCAAGTTGGTTCTGTACTTCATTTTGGAATTCTCTGAACTTCTCAAAAGATTCAGACTTATGTTTCATTAAATAAACATATCCATACCTACTGAAATCATCAGTAAAGGTAATGAAGTACTGATAGTTTCCTCTTGCATTTGTGGACATTGGGCCACACACATCAGTGTGTATCAGGCCCAATAAGTCACTGGCCCTCTCGTTAGGTTTATTAAAGGGGGCCCGTGTCATTTTGCCCATCATGCAGGATTCGCATTTCTCACATGACTCAAAGTCAAATGAGCCAAGAAGTCCATTCGAATGGAGCCTCTTGATGCGTTTCTCGCTGATGTGCCCTAAACGACAATGCCATAGAAACGTTCGGTTCTCCTCATTAGGTTTGAACCGTTTGGTATTAATGTTATAAATTGGCGCGGATTGATCGAGTATGTAAAGCCCATTCATAAGAGGGGCAGAACCATAGAACAAATTGTTGCGATTGAAGGAACATAATTTATTCTTAACTGAAAAATCATAACCTTCCAAATCCAACAAAGAAATTGAAATAATATTTCTGCTTATAGCAGGTACAAAATAACAATTATTGAGTTCTAAAATCAATCCCGAAGGTAAAGACAACAAGTATGTGCCTACAGCTAGTGCTGGAACTTTCGCTCCATTCCCAACTCGTAGCTCCACTTGTCCTTGCTTCAGCCTTCTACTGTTGCTGAGTGCCTGCATATTAGTACAAATATGAGCCCCACAACCAGTATCCATAACCCATGAGGTATTATCAGAAGTAGTTGTATTAACTTCTATAACAAAAATACCTGTCGAAGAAGTCTCGAGAGTCTTCTTCTTCAATTCCTTTAGACCTTCTTGGAATTTCTTACATTCTCTCCTCCAATGCCCTGGTTCTTTACAGAACCTGCATATGTCAGTTGGCCCAGCCATGGACTTGGGCTTGGGCTTTGGCGTGTCCTTGTCCGCGACTTGGACAGCCTTGGCCTTTCCCTTATCCTTAGCAGAGGATTTCTTAAACCCCTTGCCCTTTTGCACCATAAGCACATTGGGGTCCTTGGCGGTTTTCCTCAAGTTGGGCTCTGCAGTCTTGAGCATTCCGTGAAGCTCAGGCAATGTCTTACTCAAGCCATGCATGTTAAAGTTCAGAATGAACTGATCATAGCTTGCAGGTAATGACTGCAGAATGATGTCGCAGGCAAGTTCCTGGCTGATTGGGCAGTCGAGTTTCTGAAGATGATCGAGATAACCCATCATCTTCAAGACATGAGGACTCACTGCCGCATTCGCAGCCAACTTGCAGTCCAAGAGGTTCTTAACTGTTTGAAACCCATCAGTCCTAGCCTGCTCCTGAAAAAGCGATTTCAGGCTTGCCATTATCTCGATGGGTGACAATACACTCTCGAACTGTTTTTGCAGCTCAGCAGTCATTGTCACCAACATCAGGCAATAGGCATCATTTTCATCTGACGAATGCTTTTCCCAAGCATTATGCAGAGTCCTGGCGGCATTGGCAGGAGGCCTCTCGGGGAGAGGATCACGAAGGACATAATCCTTCTTCTCCTGCTTGAGGACTAGCCTCATGTTCCTTGACCACGTCAGGAAGTTCGTTCCAGTCAGCTTCTCCTTCTCGAGAACAGACCGGATTGAGAATGTGTTTTGTGTGCTTGTAGTAGTCATAGCTGAAATATATATAGATAAAAAGGTTATTAGTTAAAATGTTCAATATGATTAATCTCGTATTAAATTTAATATGATTAATCACGCATTATATTCAATAACATAAGTTACCCTCAATAGAATATAATGATTCCAAGATCCACATATAACTAAGATTAAAGTGGGCCACTGGCCGTCACCAAACCTTAGCTTATATCGGTAAGCCCTATATCGGCTAATTATATCCGTGATATAACTCTTGGTTGTGAATCTGGGCCCGAGGCCCAATCCACTCTGATGTCTCAAGGCCCGGGACTCCCGATGGCCCAGTCAAGAAAACCAGACTATACAGTCATGTAATCATTAATGTCTGGGACTCCCAATGACATTTATGAATCACAAACCGTCTTATCCACGCAAAAGCAGACACCCTCACACTGTAAGGCCATGAATACAATTGAATGGGCTTCGACAGCTGACATAGAATGGACAAGACATCCAACGCTTGATATTATTTGAGGTTCGTAGGTTTATTTAAAATTTATTCCCAAAATAGAAGATTACTATTTCGGGAAACTTTCTATTTTGGAAACCTACTATTTTTGGAAACTTTCTAAAATTGGAAACTTTCTAAAAACGGAAACTTTCTAACTTTAGAAATTTCTTTAAAATCCAAAACCCGCAAATCTAGAAACTTCTAATTTAAGAAACTTTCTAATTTCAAAATTTCGGAAACTTTAATTTAAAATCGACTTTATAATTTTATAAAATAAATTTTAAATTAATCTGAAGAAAGACTCAAATAATTGGCCAAATTGTTTTAACTTCTTGGCCCGAGGCCCAAGAATTGGTCCATGTCCAAGACATGACCCAATTGTCCAATTAAATGACATAACCGGTCTGGTTCATTAAAATTGGTCTAACCAAAATCAATTACTACGACGACCACAATTGTCAACCGGTTATTTACTAAACCGGATTTTCTCAATTTATTTGGTCCAACCAAATCAAATTAGAAAATCCTGGTTTAGGCACTAAATCCAATAATTCTTTCGACATTGGATTTCTTGTCCCGGTTTAACCAGACTTAATAAAATTATTAAATCTGTTTATTAAACCAGGATGAATTAATTTTAATCAAAATATTAAACCGAGCCTTAAACCAACCATGTCGATCGATGAACCAACCGTGTCGATCGATCCATCAACCGCATCGGTCGATGCTCTTAGCATCGATCCTGCATCGATCGTGCATCGATCCTGTATCGATCGATGCTCTCACGCATGCACGGAACCGAGCCAAAACCCTAACCGTGTCGATCGATGCACCAACCGCATCGGTCGATGCACCAACATCGAACCTGCATCGATCCTGCATCGATCGATGCTTTCACGCGTTAACAGGGTTAGCCGATAGACTGTATCGACCGATCCATGCGATCGTATCGATCGATCCATGCGATCGCAGTCGATACTGACTTTTGAAAATCGCATTCTACCAAATCAATATAGCTTGGTTTCTGCGATTTTAAGTGTGTTTAGGTTTCAATTCCTTGTTGCTTAAGTGATTTCTCTTATCAGTAGTTGATTCAAAACACTTTTAAACAAGAAAAACAATCCTAAACTTGAATCTAAACAAGAAAAACCAGAACCAATAGCTCTGATACCACTGAAGGATTGTTTAGTTGATCCTGATTCAATTCTTAGATTCATATCAACCTAAACATGCGGATCTAGGTTCTTCTTGATTAGAAACATTGATTAGATCTCACCTTTTACCTGTTAATTGCAGCGGAAGGAATAGAACAGGTCAGAGATCAGAGAAACACCGAGAGATGAATCCTCCAAAGGCTCACACACGCGATCACAGAAAACGGCTGCTAGACCAGTAGGGAAGGAGGCGCAGAGAGAGAGAGGAAATCGCAGGCGGCTAGGGTTAAAGAAGAAAACAGACTCGGGTTTTATTTATAAAACTCGTCTGGTTCCTCTTGGGCCATTTGGCCATTCGCGCACTGTGTCGATCGACACATCATGTGTATCGATCGACACACAGTGGCTAAAACCTTTTATTCTCTCTAAGTACAGTAAATGCCTGGCACTTTTACCGTACTTCTGCTAAGCCATTCCTACACATTTTCCTGTTAGCTTAGGCGTGTGACCCATATGGGATCATATAATAGAGGCAATAAGTCCAAGACTTATAGATCATAAGCGGACTCTAGCAAGCCATCATGACCCCCAGTATTATATGACTTATGTCTGATCATTGACATACTCTTACTTTCTAGAGACAATACCGAGATTACTGGACACAATTCCAACAAGCGTAATGTAAAGCGTATCTAAAAACTTAATTATATAGGTCTAATCTCGGCCAGGGGCTTCTTTGTAAATATCAGGAACTTCTGGATCAAAGTGCAATATCTTGATTCTTCTAAACCGCCGAGTTTTGGCCCATCTCGCTGGTGCATCGACCGTTGCAGGTGTGCAACGATCGACACCTTTCTCTGTTTCGGACAGTGAACTCTATCTCTCGGCCAAACACTCCAAAAATCACCAAAATGCTCCATTATCTCCAATTCAGCTCCAAACCTGATTATACCTGTAAAAGACTCTAAAAGAACACAAAAGACACTAAAACACAACTATATCATGGCCTAAAACTAGTAAAAACCATGATATATCAACTCCCCCACACTTAGCCTTTGCTTGCCCTCAAGCAAAACATATAACTAAATCTTGGTGAAGAGGTTTGAAAACTTTCAGAAACTCATTTCATCCTAGAAGCTACAATACTCAGATTCCCCTTAGTAAACCACTGAAAGAATCAATCACAGGATACCAAGACCAACATGTACTTCCCCCACACTTAGCAACTGTCCTAGGTAAACTCCACAATCACATTCAAGCATTCAAATTCTCCCTACTGACTTCTGCAGGTATTTAAGTGCGGTCTCACCTAAGGAGTATCGATCAAAGGGCACATGGATTCTTACCTTATCAGCTCTAGACCACCATACTATCTTTCTCTAGTCCCTTTCTTCTCTTTCCCTTCTTTAACAACTGATTTTTCCCCATTGGGTATCATTTTATTTTATTTTTATCAGTGTTCTTCCCGTTATGGGGTGTACTTTGGACACATTCCATGGATCACATGAGAGAAAATAGTGTTTGCTACCATTCCCATGACCACTTCGGAGTTACTAACTCATCCTCAGTTTATTATTATTATTATTATTTTTTTTTATAGAAGGGGAGAAGGAAACTAAATAGGATAGGTTGACAGGCTGTGTCAGAACTAACAAGGGAATCCGACACAAAGTATACCAAGCCCTTAGGTGAGAAATCTAAGTCAGTATTAAATTGAAGTCAGTAAAAGGATCCTCTGATACCTGAAGTGATGTGGGTGTTCCCAGTAGGTTGGTCTGTGATGGGGTTTTCTAATAGTCAGAGATAGATCCTGCAACTTCATCCCAATGGTTACTTAAGTTCCTGCAAGTCTTGTAAATCTTCTCAGAAAATCATAGTTTCTTACTTAAACAATTTTGACTCAATAAAACAAAATTTTTTTTTATGAAAAACAAACTGACTCATAAGAAAACAGAAAGATAATCATTAGTAGCACCTCCCCCACACTTAAGACACACTGTCCCCAGTAGTGTCCAGCGAAGGATCGGTAAAAAGAAAATAAAAAAATTGAAAAGATGAAATTATGTCTGTCGGGTTACCTCTGTCGCTCAGGCATCGATCGTTGCACTAAGTGCATCGACCGTTACTTGGCGATTTTCGTGTATGGTCGATCGTTGCTCAGGAGCGCAACGATCGCTGCAATGCGATTCCTTTCGTGTTGTGACGATCGACACAGAAGTGAGTCGATCGTTGCATTGCGATTTTGTCCGAGACCTGCAAACGTAAACTCACCAGAAACAAAAACAAACGTAAAATCCTAACAAAAACACCAAAAATTAAGCAGAAAAACACCAGTACCTAATGGTGGGTTGCCTCCCACCCAGCGCTTGTTTAAGGTCAATAGCTTGACCTATCAGAAAGAGATCGAACTCATGGAGGTTTCAACAGAGACTTTGAGTGTCTCTGTGAATGTCTCCTCATCCAAGGTTGCGTATAAGCATTCAGATCATGAGATCTTCCAAGGAATGAGTAATCAGAATCAGGGCGGGAGCGAAGCTTGGGCGGTCTACTGCGTTGTCCTGCATTCAAAATAATGTGGTCAGAAGGTTTCAGCTTAGGTGATTTGTACCTTACCTTTGGTGTATATCTGATGTCTGGAGCTTTCTGCTTGTGAGCAGTTGCAGGTACTGAAGATGTTAGAGCAGGTTCAAGAGGAACCGCCATCTTCTTTTCTCCACTATCAGATACTGTAGTTCCACCAATCTGAACTTCTTCTTTCAGATGACCATCAGTGGAGATCACCTTCTTTTCATGAACTCGCAAAGTTTCAACTGGCGGTGTTTTATTCACCTTCTTATCCATCACTTTTATGCAGTTAGCCACTTCTAGCTCTTGTTTGGAAGGTTTGGGAACCTTAGGATATGGCACTGGGGGCTTGTAGGCTCGTTCTGGCACTGTTGCAGGTTTCTGGACATATATGCGTTCTGTGTCGATCGTTGCATGATGTGTGTCGATCGATGCAAGGCGATTCTGTTTCTCGAAAGAACTCGAAATTGCCGTCAGAATGGCGTGTCGATCGTCACTGAGGGGGTGTCGATCGGTGCATGTATCAGGCATACAATATTCATCCAGAAAATCCGAGATTATGCTCTCTTCTTCACCTAGCAACTCAATCTCATCCCTTATGTTCACAGCATTGATGTGCAGCTTCCGTTCAGCTCTCTTAGCTTCATTCTGCCTCTCTATTGCTACATCTCTTCGTTCAATTTTGATATCCAGCTCCTCCATATGCGTGCTCAAAGATTCAAACTTCTCATTCAAGTCTTCATACAAAGCATCCATCTTTGAGTTGAAGGACCTATCAATCTGTTGTTGTCTCTCAAGGTACTGCTCCATCATGATTTCCATTCTGCTCTCATGAGCTGTAGGTGCAGGCGGTACTTGGTAAGAAGAAACACTACAACTCCTTGTAAAGGGTTTCTGAAAAGCAGATCCGTGACTATAGAATCCAGTTCCTTCAACGCAATGGTTAGCTTCTTGTGCATACTTTCCAAGTAGAAGACTATGCAGAGAGTCAACTTGGTTCTTCAACCCAGCTATCTGTGAACTGTCAATCCTTGAGCTGAAAATATCATTCCGACACATCGTCCTGATGATCTCTTAGTGTTCTTGGTAATTCAGCGAAGTGTGTCGATCGATGCAAGAAGGGCGTCGATCGATGCAATGCGAAATCAGAGAAAACAGAAAAATAAATCAGCAAAAATAAAAAAAATAAAAACAAAAACGAAAAGAAAAAGAAAAATCCTAGTAAAACCCTAGGCTCGAAGCTATCGAAGACTCAAAGAGTCCCCGACAACGGCGCCAAAAACTTGATAGGTTCAGAGTTTTAATCCCTATACTAAACTGCAAGTGCACAGCAATATCAATGTAGTACATAGGGTATCGAAATCCACAGAGACTCTGATATTCAATAGCTCAAGAACAGGAATTTAACTAGGAATAAAGCAATGTAATTGAATTAAAAGAGGTGCGAGAAAGTAAATCAGTAGCAGAGATTAACGGTTGTGAAAGCAAGTAATTAAAAGCGCTAAGTCTAGGGCGTTCTCAGGAAATCAGACAAGCAGACAGTTCATTCAGCAAGGATCTAATTAAGCACAGTTCTAGAACTCAAAACACCGATATAGAATTAACCAAATTCTTTTGCGATAATTCTCTAAGTCTAAGTGCAGCAAACCAAACTTTCGTTTGCGAGAACTAACAGATTAAACTAGCATTAATTCCAGGTTTGATATGTTCACAATTATCCTAAACCAAACTTCCGTTTGCGCAAAGTTTAATTGCCCAATTTAATTAGTTCAGATTCCTAAACCCCACTTCCGTGACGTATTTAGCAACCTAAGATCTAGATTCTAATTGATCAGGTTAGAACTAGCTTTAAGCACAATTAAATTGAAGAACAGATATAGTTATGAATCCTTAACTGAAATTGAACAAGTCTAGCAAGTCATGAAATCCTATGTGAGAAACCCTAAACCTAACAAAGAATCTACTCAGACATAGATAATGAAAACATAATCATATGATGAATAAATTGCATAAAAGAATAAGAGTAAAAAGGGGTTCGAAATCTTCTCCAAATACAGATGATGTAACAGGTTCAGATCAGCCCCAAAAGCTCTAAAAATCCTCTGCTCTTAATTATGAAAGCGTAATGTAAAGCGTATCTAAAAACTTAATTATATAGGTCTAATCTCGGCCAGGGGCTTCTTTGTAAATATCAGGAACTTCTGGATCAAAGTGCAATATCTTGATTCTTCTAAACCGCCGAGTTTTGGCCCATCTCGCTGGTGCATCAACCGTTGCAGGTGTGCAACGATCGACACCTTTCTCTGTTTCGGACAGTGAACTCTATCTCTCGGCCAAACACTCCAAAAATCTCCAAAATGCTCCATTATCTCCAATTCAGCTCCAAACCTGATTATACCTGTAAAAGACTCTAAAAGAACACAAAAGACACTGAAACACAACTATATCATGGCCTAAAACTAGTAAAAACCATGATATATCACTAAGTCATGAAAACCTTCAACTTCTCAAGGACAAGGCTATGTTGAAAGCTCATGTGAATATTCTTGAGATGGAGCGAACTCCACCAGGTGAGATAGTCAAGAGTATTAGTGAAGATTCAGAAGAGTATATATCACAAGCTCTACTGGAATAAAAGAAGAGGAACAAGTCGCTAGAAACAAGAATTGAAGAAGCTCGGGAAGCTCTTAATCAAGAGCAAAAGAAGAACAATAGCCTTGAACAGAGTCTTGCTAAAAATCATAAGAAAATCAAGATGTTGAATGGTGGTACCAAGAAATTGGACAAACTACTCTCGATGGGTCAGCCTCCGAAAGCTAACTAGGGCTTAGGGTACACCGGAGGACTAGATTCAAGTCTCGAAGGGGGTTTGATAAAATTTGTTCCTGCTATAAACTCAAACATGCATCAAGAGAGAACCGACTTAAGAGTGAAGGACACTCACAGGGAACAACCAAGGAGGACGCTAGAGAATCTCAGAAGGCAAGAACAAGGATGTTATGTATGTGGGAAGAAAAACCACAAGAAGGCAACATGCTGGAGATTGAAGTCTAGGATTGTTAGCGCTTGGAAAATGAATCTTTGTTACTCTGAGCCAAAACAATTTGGTAAAGTGTGGATTGCTAAGAGAGAGCTGTATGAAGGCAGCCACACTTCAAGAGAAGACGAGCTTCTATGTAGTTTCTCAGTCGATGATGGTATTTCGGAAATGATCAAAATGATCACTATCAAAGAGGAAAATAATCCTAAAGAAATGAAGCTGCATGAGATCAGGTCATATAGTGCTAGTACGAAAAAGAATATATCAGGGAACAGAATGAGTCATTCATTCCTGGATGTGTGCAAAGCAGAACATCATGTGACCCCATCACCAGCTGAACATAAATTCCCAGGTTCAAGCAAGGAACATGGCCATGTGAGGAAAACAGAGCAGTATCAGAAAGAGTGTGAGAGACCCATCTATTCAGAGAATAGAAGACTGTCTGAGGGTCTATCATTCCAAGGATCTAAAAGAGGAGGAGGAGATGAAACTTGTCAGATCCATAAGGAAGATAATAGTACTGCTGACACACACAGAGCTGTGACTAGCACTCGAGCTGTTGTAGAACTGAAAGACGTGGAGCTTACCCTTTATGTGTGGACAATTAGAATGTCACAATGCGGAAATGCAGGAGGGGAGAGAATGTACACAAGGACCATATCTGTTGCAGGCTGCAGGATACCGAATTGGGGTATCAGTAACAAGCTGAATGAATTCGCCTTATACCAATGTTGTAAGTGTCTTACGAAAATTGTTTCAAACAATGTAGGTCATACAAAGGTTTACTCAGAGGTACAAGCTAAAGGTGCTGAAGGTCACTACACTAGATCAAAGCGTGCAGATCAAGAGGTAACTAAGTATGGTACAAAACCTATTCTTCCTATCTTGAATTGGGATAATGCTCTTGGATCTTTAAGGTTAGTAAGGGATGGATCATGTCAATTAAGTCTTGAATATCACAATGTAGAAGAATCAAGTGATGAGAAACTAGACTTCATGAAACACGAAACCCTAGAGAGACAGCTGATAGATATAAAGTCATTCAGATTAAGTAATTCTTTTTGCTACAAAAGGCTCTTGGAGCCTGGTTTCTCTAAATGACTTTGTCTCTTTAAAGAAAGGGGGGAGAGTGTACCACATCACAGAAAGCTGGGAAACACAGAAAAAGGCAATCCTCACTGTAGAAGTAAGAAGATCTATAAAAACAATATACCTTTCAAGTAGCTTTCCTAAGAAAAACTTGTATTCTTAGAAGGCTGATCAGCGTGATGAACACTCTCTTTGGGATAGGCTGCTAAAACAGTCTACTCTTGAATGAGATCACTGTTTTGATTGAGTACTGAGTCTTGAGCATTTACTAGATAAGACGAAAAGTTACTAGTTGTTTTCAAGTGAAAGGGTATGGCTCAAGTTAAAGGAATTAAGTATATGATGACCAGTCATAAGTTATCAAGTTACTCTCTAGATGAAAGCACCTCAGCTGAGGAAAGCTGTCTAAATTACAATGGCTGGTCTCATAGGAATGTATGCTCCATTGCGGATGAAAGCACCTCGGCTGAGGAAAGTTGTCCAAGTAAATGCTAAATAGTTAAGATCAATATGTATGTCTCAAGGATGAAAGCACCTTGGCTGAGGAAAGCTGTCCAAACTTCAAGTTAAAATAAGAATAAGTGAGCTACCTTTTCACAAGAACACTAGTAGACATTCTTCCAATGTCACAAAAGTAAGAACGAAAGGACTCAGTAACAGTCTATCTCGGGATACTTAATTCTTGGGACACTTATGAGATAGGTTAGACATGATGAAAGCATCTTGGCTAAGAAAAGCTGTCTGTCATTTTTTTTACTTTTATATGAGATAGCCTCATGTGGGGCACTATGCATCAGTGGTGTTGATATACTCTTAGACAAGAGAGTTTTCTTTTTATTTTCTTTATGACTTTTAACAAGTATGTTTTTATTTTTGTCAGACTCTCTCTCAGGGTTAAGTGTTTCAATGATCAAAGAAGTCTTCTCATCATCAGTGATCGGTTCTTTATAATATTATATTGGTAACCAAAAATTATGGGCTTGGGTTGAATTCAGTTATTTAGGTTGAGAAGGAAGTGTTTAGGCTTCTTTAAGCCCGTCCCTTTGCCTTTCTTATGCATTACTAACACCTTCAAGCCCATAAGAGGCCTTTTAGGGTTGGCTCTCGTTTCAGGTTACAAAAGAAGGAAGAGATCGATGGTGTGTTACGCAGCCGCGCATGTGTCTGTGAGAAATATCTTTCTTCAACTAAGACACAAGATGTCAACACCACTCCGTCGCTCTACTCGATCTCAGACTACCAAACTCATGGAAGCATCATTTGAAGCCGAGCGTCGTCGGAACAAAAGTAATCAAAAGGAAACTGATACACCAACGGTGGACTTAACTCAGACCGATGCACCACGCAGAGTTCCTCAACGAGTGACTTCATCAAATAATCAACAACTAATGCTGATTAAAGCTCGGTCGCCATAGCCAAATCGACATGCAACTCTTCGAAGTGACTCTCATCAGTCCAACATGCAATCTCAGTCTGGAAAAGAGCCCGAAGGAAGTTCTCGTCAGTCTCAGCGTTCTGAAGGAAGTAATCGTCAATCGAATCGTGCTGGGAAGAAGCCCGAATGCACTACTAAACGCTCCCGTCGATCCGGGAAAGAGACAGCACCACCATCTCCAGATACAGACGACTGGGAAACTGGAGATGAAGAACTTGCTTCCAATCACAAACCTCCTTACTGGAATTTTGAGGAGCATTACACCTCTAACAGAAAGGTATTCTCTGACTTGTTCTTCAAATATCCAGAGACGGTGAGTGTAGATACTCAACCATTGAACTCGCGATTCTCATCGCAAAAAGCCAAGGATCGGTACGCAAGCTTGAAACCGTGGGCATTCCTAGATAAAAAACTTCTCCAGCTGGGAGACTCAAAGCTTAGGTTAAGGTAGCTATATGCTGTGTATTATCAATGATTTCGACAGAGGGCGGTAAAATTATGTCTCGAGCAGTTATATATCGTACTATAAAAATTCCTTTGTTTGTGAGAAAATTTTCTCACAAAAGAAAAGGTAAAGGAAATAAAGGGATCAATCCCAGACGAGGGAACCCTAGGAGAGCCGCGTCCCGGTAAAAAAACTAAAATATTCCAAAAAATTGGGATCACTATAACTCACTCCATTGAGTTCACCACCATAAAACTCAACAGAACAAAAAAAGAGAGGGGGATAAAGGATGATTGCACTTTTTTATTAAAGATACGTTTAATTTGAAGACTAGAAACTTATCAAAATTAATTGGACGAAGGAGAAGAAGGAACCGAGAAGAAAGTATCAGCAACAACTGGTTTTATTGCGGGACAGCTCAAAGAGTTCATTGAGAAAGCTGGTCTGATATACACTGTGATTCACGTGTCACCGTATTACCCTCGTCTGGTTAGAGAATTCTTGGCAAATGTATGTGATTCAGAGGTTCGAGGTGGGTCTCGGGTAGTCTACATTCGAGGTGAGATGTATGACTTCACGCCTGCGTTCATCAATCGAATGTTCTTTACATCAGACACAAGGAATTCAGAAGACTGGGATGAGGAGAACATTGATCAAGCGGTGGCAGTTTTAACAGGTGGGAGACGCAAAAGGTGGGAAGGGGTGCAGTCCAAACATCTGCTCCCGAAATTTCAGGTTCTATATAAGCTTTGATGTTCAAACTGGATCCCTAGCTCCAACACTACAACCTTGGTTAGAGAGAGACTGAAGTTCCTATACATGCTGCATCAAAGGAAATCCTTCAACTTCGGGGTTCTGGTGTATGATCAGATCATGGATATGGCACAAGCTCCATAAGCAGATCGGAAGATTATCTTCCCGAATCTGATTTTTCTGTTGCTCTACTTTCAAAGGGATGTGAATGTATTATCACCAGATGGAGCACCAGTTGGATATCCTCTAAATGTCGTACTGGATCCCAAAGCAGGTCGCGGTTCAGACAATGAAGAAGAGGCACAAGCACCAGACCTTCAACGTGACATTGAAAAGGCCATCAGTGGCGTTTGGTACATTCAGCGTCGGATCGCCAGTATGGTTCATTATTTCTCTTAGCTCTCTTTGATGACTTATAGTGATCTTTGTCTAATGTGTGACCAATTCAGGGGGAGAATATCCACAGTATCCAAATACAGGTGCAAGGAGCTCCAGCAGTGATGATGGTGATGCTCACTTTGAGCATGATGACTGAAGGAATGGAGCATGAAGTGTAGGAATGCCGTTTGAGGATATTTCCTTGTTGTAGCAGTCTCTACTAGTAACGTGTTACCTTGTTTTTAATCCGGTTATTTTGTTGACTTAATGCTCTTTTGGTCTGTTTTGTCAAGAACTGAAGGTTGTTCTGTTTATGGTTTATCTATGCTATGAACTAAATAGTTTTCTTTAGTTCTGATCAGACTAAGGATGCATGTTGAATCTGTCTGATTTAGTTCATACTCATCTTGTACATCAAGATTACATGCAAGTACTCTTCGGATATCTGGTGTATATCTTTCTGATTATTTGACAAGCAGGTTGAATGAGTTGGTGCACACATTCATACAAAGAGGGGGAGATTGAAAGCTCGAGGTCTTGAAGTTGTAAGTGTGTGATGCTATTAATGACAAGGACGACACAAAGTTGTGACGTGGAACACAAGTCAGCAACTCACCATGTGGACCCGGATAGAATTTTGGGAAGATATCAAGATATGGAAATAAGAGATCGTGGAGAATTGGATTCTCGAATATATAAGAGAGAAGACCTAATTGAAATTAGGTTAGCCGCTTAAGCACAAAATAGCTAGAGGTGCATAACACAGAATTGTGAGTGTACAACTCAGAGATCTTGGTGAGTGTTTTGAGAGAAGGGAAACTGAAGTTGTTTTGTAAGGTGTTGGGTAGATTTAGGAATTGGTCAGTCTTGATTCACTTGTGTGAAGTCAAGTAAAACTGATTGAACAAGATTCATTGTAATTTGTTCAAGAGATTTCTAAAAAAAAGGGTGTTTTTGCTAAAGAGATTCCTTGAGTAATATATAGATTGTGTTCTCTGTGTTTTCACATTCTACTTTCTTGTTTTGTCTGTAAAGCTCAGATTTCATGTCCTCACTGTGATCCACGCTTATAGATTCAAGAAATCCTTGGTATTGCTGCTGCTGTTGCTGCTACTGCTAAATCCATTGAGACAAAGAATACGAGAATCAGTCCTGTCGATTCTCCAGCACTGAATAGAGCTCCTTCTTTCTCAAGCACGTATACTGCAGCTTCACCAGCTGCACAGTCATTTCTCATTCACCCAATTTCGCTTTGCTGATCTGCGGCTGGTAAGTATTCGATTTCAACTGGTTTCAGTAATCATTAACCATTGAAGAATGAATATTCTCATTAGTTTTTCCCAATCTGTTTGGCCGATTCTGATTTACCAATTGCAAGGAAACATTCGCTTCAACGATTCCTTGAGAAGAGACAGGACATGTATGGATCCTTTATAAACTACATTACATCCTTCTCCATGTCCTTTGAAACTCAAATCGGACCAGTGTCAAAAGTTGCTGATGTGTATATACCGAGAGTAACTTATAAAGACAGATTGGTCATAGTTATTGCATCTAACAGCAACATTCACATTCTTTATATGCAGACATGAAGACAGATGTAATGGACTCATGGGGTTACAAGATGATATCAGCCGTGGAGGTTAGGCACTGCTTCGGAGTTTGCTTCTGATGGTTGTTCAGCTTTATCACTGTAAGTCTTCCTACCAATTGTAAAAGCTTCACTTTTAATTACACACTGATTTGAGTATTTTTGACATTTAATTGTTTATATTAGCTGCTTCTCAAGTTGCTTGGTTGGGAGGAGTGGTAAATTCAGCAAGATTGTTTTAATTTTCATATGGTTCCTACTGAATCATGTTAGTTGACAAACGTGTTGTTCATTACTGTCTTTGTTTTCTGCACTGCAGATTATGAGAATTACTTTCCTAAAGCTACGAAACAAGAACCAAAGAATGATCAGAAATCAGAGTCTAAAGGTGAGTCCAAAGTATTTGAAGCTTGTCACATTAAAGCTACAGTCTACAAAAACCAAGCTATAAGACTTAGGGTGAGAGAGACTGATTAGATTCAACGAGAGGATTGGAGCATGGGAAAACTCAAGAGGGAGATGTCTCTGATGCTTAAAAACTAAGGTTGAGAAGCGAGATCAAGGTGTTGATTTAGTTTAGCTCATTTTTTCAATAGTATAGTTTTGTGCTTTAGTCATAGGTCAGTTTTGTTTTACATTTTAAGCTTATTTGAGACTTGAAACAAGCTTTGTAATTTTAACAATTTTGTAATATATTTGTAACCAATTTATTCGTTTTTAAATTTAATATTTTCAGAAAATTAGTTTAAAAAAAACAAAATCTGAAAATTGATGACCAAAATATATTAATATAAAAATTGATATATTTAAATATAGATGACAATTGCTATCTTTAAAATATATACCATAACATTTATTGAAACGCTATCTTTAAAATATATAACATAACATTTATTGCAAACGCTATCTTTAAAATATATACAAAAGTATTTACAAAAAAACGCTATCTAAAGTGCCAGACTTTTTATCGCGGTCGATGACATAGCGGGTAACACAACGCTATCGTATCGATACATAGCGTTTTTCGGCAGCTATTAATACGAGAATTTGTTGTAGTGATATGATCGTGAAGAATCAAGAGTAAATAGTAGTAACTGTTCGATTAAGTAGTTCTTGGATTCAGATTATCTTTGTTGATGGAGGGTGAATTGCACTGGATGTATCTTTTCATCTTTTGTGTTGCAATCTTGTATCTTTCAAAAAGAGTTTGCTAATTGGTATTTTTTTTGTAGGGTCCACCAGCAAAAAGACAATTTTATCCTCAAACTTTCTTTTTCTCATATTTTTCTTTTTCTTTTCCACCGAAAATCAACTCCTTTTTTTCTCTTTTTTTTCTTTTTTCTTTTTTCTTTTCTTTTCCTTTCCATTCTCTTTCTTACTTTTGCATTTATTTTCACCCCTTGTTTTTTGAACGGTGGATAGAATCCGATATAAGATATTTTGGCCATTTAGATCAGCGGAATGGAGAGAGAATTTAACGTACTACCGGAATTCAAAAAAAAAAAAAATTGGACATAAAAAAAATTTGCGAGTGGATAGTTATGAGTAGATATCTACAATATCTATCCACGTGGATACTACCACATACAAATATTGTCCATCATAAGTGTTTAGCATGTGATATAAGTCATTGTAGTGTCCACGAATAATCGAACCAAAATATTTTATGTCTACGGATCACAATAATGTGATCTTTTGACCATCCTATTGTCCATCATAAGCGTTTAGCACATATTGTGGACATCTTGTCCATCATCATTCATGTTAAACCATCTTGTTAAGCGTCTTGTCCACGAATAATCATATGTTAAACGTTTACCCATGGTAAACATGGTCTACACCTACTCTATATCCACAAATTCACAATCATATGAACTCTTAACCAACTTTTGTCCGTTAGATCCGTACTTTGTGTCCACGGATCATAAGCGTTTACCCATGGTAAGCATCTTGTTAAGCACTCTTAACCAACTTTTGTCCGTTAGATCCATACTTTGTGTCCACGGATCATAAGCGTTTATCCATGGTAAGCATCTTGTTAAGCATTTTGTCCATAATATAGTAAACCATCTTGTTAAGCATGCAGGTGATAAGGTTCCAAATTCTTGTTAAGCATCTTGTCCACGAATAATCATATGTTAAACATTTACTCATGGTAACATATTTTTGGATTCATCATTCATGTGATCGCCTAAACATCATATGTGAAATCATCTTGTTAAGCATCTTGTCCATCATAAGTATCCACGTGGATGGATAAACTATCCATTCGTAATTTTTTTTAAGTCCAAATTTTTTTTTTTTGGATTTCTGATAGATCGATCGATTCTCTCTTCATTCCGATGATCTATAAGTCCGAAAACCTCACTCAATTCATCCTATCCATAGTAAAAAAAATGTGGGGTAAAAATTAATGCATAAAGTAAGAAAGAGAGTGTAAGAGAAAAGAAAAAAATTAAAAAAAAAAAAAAATCCGATGGATAGAAGATGAATTGTGGATAGCTTTGTCTAATTAACTATCTATAACTAAAAGACAAAAACAAGGTTAAATGGTCATTAACCACCGCTAAAAGACAAAAAAAGATACAAAAATGCAATTGGATTTTGAAAGATACAACTTTGCTATTACTTTTCAAAAAAGATACATTGGGTGCAATTATTCCGTTGATGGATCCAGATTCTTGAAGGATTTTTTATACAACAATTTGGTTGAAATGATATTAGTTTGGTGTAGTGAATTTAAGTAAAACAATGCTATTTGAACCTTTTCATAGACCGTACCGTAAGTTTGCCAAGCAAGATCCTTATAAGTTACTGCAACATTCCGAATCAATATTAATATATTTCCACAGGAAAACAATAAAAGAAACTCTGCATTCATCATTATTATAAAACATGCTAGATAATGTAAACACCCAAACGACAAGAGTATCAATCCAAATAGCAACAACCAATCTCTTAAACCAATGAATAGTAACACAATCCCTAATGCTTACAGACTTTGCATTAAATCTCATGTTGTTCACCCTCCCTATTCATACCAAAATAAATGTGAATGATGAGCTCAGTCAATCCACATTCAAATTTAAATAACTCAGTCTATCCAGAGTGAAAAGGAACTTTACAAAACCTAGATCCAACCGACCATCAAATCGGAAACTCAAATCAGAGACAAAGTCACTGCAAGTTGAGCCATAAGCTATAACTATTTGAACCTTTTCACAGACCCTAACGTTTATAATAAACCATAAAACCACATAATAAAGACTCCTCTTATTCATGAACTTAGCACTACTCATGCTTACATAAGATAAAATTAAAAAGCACCTATTATAGTAAGTAGGAATTAAACCATAATGAAAAGGAAATAAAGCATAAACATAGTATGGTAAAGTTGGAGGACTTGCAACCAGCTCCCACCATGCTCCGTTTTTATTTAACCTGCAAATATAAAAATTAAGGGCTCTTCTATGATTGATAAAATCCTTTGTCATTCCGGGTTCGAGATAGCATCGCCTGCACCAGACGCTTCTTAGTAGAACCAACATCTGTGATTTCTTGTCCTGTTTTTGCGATTTGCTTCGTTGGCAGTTGAGTATGACATATCTTCTGTTTAAATTTCTTTGATGCCGTGACCAAATGTTCCTTATCTTCCCCCCATTTCGTGATCCTGCACCTCCTTTGCTTACACCTATGTCGCTTATTCCTCCCTTTGCCCATCATCACTTTGCAGCATTGGATCGACCTCATTATTAGTCACCAGTTCCCCTTCCTCCATTTGGGTTTCTCATGTGTCCCTTTCTTCATTTGAGTAGATAACCATTTCCTTTTCCATAGTAGCCGTATCTACCAAGTCTTCAAATATAGCATTTTCATTATCCTGAAAAACTCAAACACTGATCTTTCCTTCCTATTCTTTACCCGAACAAATACCCGTAGATGTATAATCAAATTTTATATCCTTCCTCGCCATAGAACCCTCCAAAACCTAGAGCCTCTCATGTTCAGTAGATTGAACCGTTTTCTTCCCTTGAAAGACCTCTAACATTTTCCTCTCATTTTCCAAAAGATGTATGCCAATGTTATCAGTCTTAAGCTCGTTGATTCCTTTTATGTCAATGGTGTGCTTCTTCTACAAAGTTCTTGGTGAGACATAGCCCAATAGACAAGCTCTTAGTGATGTTCCTTCTCCAAAAACCATGTGTTGTCTCGGTCTGTAAGCCATATGTTCATTCTCTTTTCTTTGCCAACGCTGGACACCTCTTGAGATACCCTTGCCTTATATTTTCCTTATCCGACTGTTGAGAACCTTTTTTTTTTACCTCTCCAAGTTATGATTACAGATGCCTTAAAGCTTACCACCTGAGGACCTTGACCATGATTATATGTAAGTCCATCAGCTCCAGCTTCTCGAGTAAAACAATTTGTGGGATATCTTGTCTGATCATGGCATAGGCTGTTACACAACTTGCAAAAACCAAACAGCTTTTCGTACCTCAGGGAGACTGATGTTTCCTCACCATTGTAGAATTCAATAATTGTAGTAAACATCAAGGGTTTAAATCCGTCTATTAACACTTGGAACCTCCCTTCATCCAAGTCCCCGCCTTAAACTCTCCAATTACTGCTATAATACTCCTAAAAGTATGATCGGCCCAATAGTGAAGAGGAATCCCAAGCACTTGAATCCAAAATTTAATCACCGATGGTAGGTAGTGGAGACAATTGGTTCCCACCTAAAGAGGGACACCATCCGATAATAAAAATGGAAGGGTTCTACTTTGAGTACTTCAGTGATATCTTCCGCATTATCAAAGTCAAATTGGAACCTTCCAAGCCCCAAATCCAGTCCAACCACTATATCCTCAATTTTCCAAATGCGTGGCAGCATTTATAAGAGAGTCCTCATGTCATGGTTGGGAGGGTTCATGCATCTCCCAAAGAGAGTGGTAGGATAATCCCTGATCAGGTTTAAAATTTCGAACTTTACTATTGGGATCTTCAAAACCGAGCCTCTCTGCCATTTTCTGACCAGCAGCTTTACCCACGAATAATGACTGAAACATTTTTATAAACCAAAGAGAAACAGGAAAAAGATAACCCAAGAGAGATGATTGAAATAAATGAAACCAGAGAAGTATGCAGAAACAAGAATGAATTCCAAAGCTGGTGATTTTGTGATGTAAAACTGGGAGCCTTGGTTCTTATATATACTATCGACCATAAAGATGGGAATATCAACAGTATCCGTGATTATCCTATTATGAATCCAATCATATAAACATGCGATATCCTTTGATTTACCAGTAATCATGCCAGTAAGGAAATATCTCTTAAACTCTAAATAATTCCTTTGTTCCCAAATCTCAATATTCCACCAATTAACTGTATCATAATAAATTTGCAAACCTGTATCACAATCTATAACATTCCAAACTTATCTTCTCATATCATTCCGAGAGGCGAAAGAGGAAACCAACATGTTAGTATAACTCCGAGGAGCTGTTATTCTAAGGTGACTTAAATCTCAAGGTACTGCAAAGGGGCCTTTTTTTAGTGAGCAAAGGAATGTTACCCAGTAGAGATCAGTGGGTGAACGGTACACTATGACGGTTTAGTTTCTCCTTGTATCGAGAGAATGGAAAGATCTCGTTAGGGTTTCTATTGTCTATTGTATCGAGTTTTGGGGCAGTATATAAAGGGGTCCAAGGGTTTGTAAATATTAACACACACGAAATATAGAAACCCTAGACAAAAGGGTATTTGCCTCAATATTGTTTCTCTCTAAGTATTCCTTAAAACGTTCTATCTTCTAGGTTCACTCGAGATTTTACAACAGGAGCCAAATTTTCCGTCTTGATAGTCCGATACCAGTGAACCAAAAAGATTATCCTTCCATTTTTTTAACTGAATCGAATCCACCACAGAATTAATTATCTGCCCCTTCGATTCCTGGATTTGAAAGCACTTGATCTCCTTCTTTTCCCAGAGATCCTCAGTATCTTTCTCCCTAATTCCCCATAAGATATTTATTTTCCCCCGATTTCCCCCAAATCCCTCGAATCGTATTTCTATGAACGGATGCCTTGATGTTCCAGTGATGCCCTCAATACCATATTAACAAATGGTAATAGCCGGATACCACAGTAAACCACCAAATCTAACCGCCGTTTAGCCAAATTGGTTGTCATCAAACCCTACTTCAAAGTCGCCATTTTTTGTTGTATGAGCATTTTTCGACTGATAATGATAATTTTTCGATTTCACGTCCAACATAAAATGGATTTTGCAGCCAATTTACAATAATTTCTTATGTTGTTGTAAGCCTTTGTTTATGTATTGAATGTATAGTTTAGTAAATCTTCATGGAAACGTGTTATTTTAGTAGTAGCACGTAAAATTAGTATTATTCTAAGTAGTTTTCTTTTTCTTTTTTGAAAAAAACTAAACTTTGTTTTAAAGAGATTTGAATATGCATCTTAGATTTTACATTCTCGTCTACTTATTACATGAATTTTTTGTTTCATATATAAGGAAACCAAGTTTCTATTGATTCTTCCAATCTTCCATTTCCCATCAATCTGATTAAAGTAATTTTATTACGAACAATTTTGTGTATAGTAAAAATGCAGGTGAAGCAAGATAGAAAAAGTGTAGAAAGTAAATGACATATGATAACATACATCCCCGGGACCTTGTCAAGTTTTCGATTTCACTAGAACAAGCAATTACAATTAATCGCAAAAACGTAAGTTAGGAACAAATCCAACTATTCACCGCTCCGTTCAGTAATATGAACTCTTCATGATAGTCACTAACCATCAGCTAAACTCTTTCTAAGCCTAGATTTTATCAAGATCAACCAATCATGAGCTAAACTCCCACTAGAACCTAGTCTTTGTTTTTCAATCTTCTGAACAAGTCACACACAACGCAACAAGTATTTCAATATCCACGTCACACCAATGCATTAACAAGCTTAAACACCACAAACACAAACCGCGAAACTTTATCGCACTAGATCAACGATCACCCAAATCATTCTCTTTCTTTTAGGTCTTCTATGGTCACAACGACATCTTTCTCAGAAGGCCACACCCTCCTTAAATATCAACTTGAATCTTTTCCTCCAAGCCTCTCCAATCACACAAATAGAAAATTTCCTCTTTGTTAGGATATTTCCAAATCCTTTTGGAAATATTCTTTTTCGTTTATCTTCTCCTAAGAATATAGACATCCCAAAGCTTATATATCCTCTCCAATATCCTCATCCACCTCAGCAAACTGAATCATATCACAAATATTCTTTCATATCTCAACATTCAAACATATCCACGTTATGTATAACGTCTTGAATCACATCTTGTACTACTTCGTTATTCTTGTATCACCGCTTGCACTATGTTGCGACTAATACATCAAATACATCTTTCATTCTCCCTCTTTTTGACTAAGTATGTGAACTTAACAACCATATCTTCAAGGGCTTCGTCATAACTGACACCAATCTCCTCCTGCTTGAGTTACATCATGATCAAAAACTCATTCAACTCTCTCTTTCTTGATGAGCTAAGTATCTGTCCTCACCTCTTTATTTAACAGAAACAAGACTAAATCTCCAACGAGAACCCGCTTTGATATCGATTGAAATGCAGGTGAGGCAACAAAAATCTGCAAAAAGTAAATGATACGTGATAATTTTTTTCAACGAGGTTTGTTTCCTACATCCCCAACTCCTTGTCCAGATTTCGAATTCACTAGAATGAGAAAGTGATTACACATAACCGCAAACGCGTAAATTAGGAACACATCCAACGATTTACCGCTCCGTTCAACAACATGAACTCTACATGATAGTTACTAACCATGAGCTAAAATCTCCCTGAGCCTAGACTTAATCAGGATAAACCAACCTTGAGTTAAAATCCACTAGAGCCTAGACTTTGTTTCTTCAATCTTCAGAACACACCACACCCAACGTACCAAGGATTCTAATATCCATTTCACACTTGCGCACCAACAAGCTTGAAGACCTCAAGCACAAACCGTGAAACTCTGTCGCACTCGATCAAGAACCGATAACCCAAATCACTCTCTTTGTTTTAGGTCTTTTGTGGTTACAAAGACACATTTCTTATAAGGCCACTCCCTCCTTATATAGCAGCCTGAATCATGTCTTACAAACCTCTCCAATCACACAAATATAAGATTTCCTCTTTGTTAGGATATTTCCAAATCCTTTTTGAAACATTGTCTTCTTAGTTTATCTTCTCCTAAGAATATGAAAACACTCCAAAGCTCCAATATTTTCATCCACCTCAGCAAACAATTCTTGTACCATATCATATCACAAAGATTCGTTCATATCTCAACAATCAAACATATCCACGTCTTGTACTACTTCGTGATTCTTGTATCACCGCTTGATGTTGCGACTTATACATCACATACATCTTCATCTAGCTAGTGTAATTGTGGTCGTAAAGCACATGTGGTTCTCCGTTTCTTCTGGCATTCAAAGTAGTGTTCTATACATAATCCTTAAGTTCGACTGATCTCTCATCTCTTAATCAAAGGGGCTAAATATTCTATCTTTAGTCATAAACATTTGGGAATGTATTCTAACTGAGACACTCTAGATTTCTATGTTAAGACGCTGATTTTGTTTTTTAGACGCAGCGCTAGTGGAGAGGCACGAGAAAACAAGAAACGGCCGAAACAAACTTTGACGCGGATTTACTATATATATTTGTCAATGGTGCGTGATCTGCCTGTCGCTAATGCTCTTCAAATAGCACATGCAAAAACAAAAGTTTAAATGACCATTTTTGCCTTCGCTTTAAACTGAATACAATTTTCATATCAATCTTTTATTTTCACGAACATAATATAATTTTTCTCTATCATTAAGAAACCCTAATTTCACTTTCTTTTGTTAAAGTTTCATGAGAATCTAAGGAACTAAGCAGAATTTCTTATTCAATCACTGGCGTCGTTTCCACCTTCACTGCTTCCACCATCACTACCGCTATCTCCATCACCACCATTTCTATCAATTCCTCCGCCTCCACCCCTGTCACTTCCGTCTCGGCTTCCACCTTCTCCACCGCGGCCATTATATATTGTGAAGTATGTCACTCTTTCAATCTCAAATTGTTGCCCCAGCTCCGAGAAATTCTCAGCATCCAAAATGTTAATTTGGTTAACGCCATTGTCACTCACCTGGTTTGATCCAGATGAATTTGACCAAGAATCTGAGATGCCTCTAGCCACTTCTTCCCGACCAGACGAGAACATATAACCACCTGAGACCGGTGCAGATGAATCCCCCAAGAGTGACATAAGCTGGTTAGTTTGAACTGTGCTGCTGTTTGTATAAAGCGGAGGCACTGGAGCATTAGCTACGGAGCTACAGCATGGATAAAGTGAAGCCATTGGAGCAGTACCCATTGAGTTGTCCGATCTATGAGAGAGACTGCAAAAGGAAAATTGGCATCATCTAAAAAACTAACAAAAATTAAGATTTTCAGCTTATGGCGTTTTAAAAGGTGTAGCAAAACATATATATATATATATATATATTATAATGAGTAAAATAGGAGATATGAACACCGATTTTAATAAAATTTGAAGGCAAGAAAAACATTACGTGTGATCAAAAGATGGGTGGGCAAGATAGTGTCTCCCTGTCAACACCCCTGGCGCCGAAAGACTCCAGAAAATCCTTTGATTAATTGGCCTAAGATTATTGACTTGTCTTGTGGTTCTGATCCATTCGCTAATATTAAAATTTTGAGCGACTCCAGCAGCAACAGAAGGTTCAGGAATGATGAAAGAATACTCTAGATAAGGACATCGTGGAGCTCTTTGTAGAACATAATACAATGTTTGAAAAGAGAGGATGTTAAAGTTCAAATTTCGCCGAAGTTATAAACACAAAAAGAAAAATTAATGTAACCGTAATTAATGTAAATCTTACTCGAAATAATAGGGCTGACCTAAGCCATAAGGGCACCGCTCCATTCCCATAAGCTTCAAGATAAACAATACATAACTCAAACATCCGTTGAAGAAGTAATAGACCAAGCGTCCATGAAGATGTTTTAGCATTATATATTATATGTTAAGTAACTTAGATGACATCAATTGCAGGACAAGCATTGTTTTTTTTATAAAGCTCTCATTACAATAACACCAATTCTAAACTGAAGCAAATATTACCATATCTGTGTATGCACCTCCTTCTTCTTCCGCAATCATATCCTCTTCACTGAAATCTGGAATTAGATTTAGAGGGTTTGTTGCATATCGCCATTCACCTGGTTCTGTTTGCATACAGTTTGGGCATTGCATGAAGCCCTTTGCATTAAAAGCTGAACCAATACAATCTGTATATAAAAGAAACATGACTTGTTATCTGTCTTTGTAAGATAACAAAAAGACATGAGAATAAACCCGATTGAATGAAAAAAAGTAAAGGTTTTTTAAAAAAGGTTTTATTTCAAAAAAAAAACAAAAACAAAAATAGTGAAGTCAAAAGTACAATTAACTTTGGATTTAAGCTATCCTCCCACTGATCCGCTAAATAATCCCATATCACAATCTTATACAAATAATCCAATCAAAGTATGTAATTTTACAAATAAAGGCTGCATGGAAAATTTGCACAACATTAGAAACAAAGGATCCGTAATTCTACAAACGTATTGAAAACAAAGGTGTTTTATATAACTTAAATCAACAGGAGCAGATGCAGATCAATGAAACGGATTTTGTTTCCTTTCAAAATACAAATATTCAGTCAGAAAAATAAAATAAAATTATCTGGTGCACAAATGAAATAAACATATATATTACGTACCGAGATGGAACTTATGGTCACATTTAAGCGCAACAAGTGTTCGAGGATCGTTATTAGTGTTGATCAACGGCTCGAGACAAATCGTACATGGATTTGAGTTTTCGGGGAAATCTGAACTGCCATCATCCACAGGTTCGACATTGAGGTCAAAAGCAAATTGTTTGCGTGAGTGATCTCTTGGATCTGTACGACTATTATTTCTTGAACTCATTACTACTATATTATTTAATAACTATCACAAACCCAAATCTCAGAAACCTTTTGTTTTATTTTCTTGAAATTGAACGAAAAAAATTCAAACCCAAGCCTTTGCTTTCAGTATTTGTTTAGAACTCTTTGAAATATGTATTCTCTAGGATATTTATGAAACTCTGTAATGCACATGTTTTGATTTATATAGACTCTTGATTTTACATTTTCATTTGATCTTGATTTACACTTTTTGACCATTATTAAATTTTATTAACATATCTAACTAAAATTAACTAACATTGAACACACCAACGGTATTTTTAACGACTATTGTGCATTCATTAAATATTTCGCGCCAAATATATATAACGGCTATTATGTGTCAGCTATATCTAATAAAAGATGTAGGATTTTTATGTAAAAAATAATTTGCACTAATTGTATTTAGAAGATATTATGCCATAATTACATCTAATGCCTAATCCTGACAATTATTTAATAAATATATAATATATTATCTCACCAAATATTATGTCATTTAAAATACTTTGCGGCAGTTATATCTTCAAAATTACGCGCCAAATATGAATAATATATGTAATATATATTGTAACATATATTTTAAATAACTTTCAACAGTTAAAGTTTTTGATTACTTATTTTGTAATCATAAAACTACTTTGAATTGCAATATTATTTTTGTATAACTGGCTTAAAATAGCTAATTTAATTTATGAAATATGTGATTTATTTAATAAACTTATAGTAAGAATAATTATTTAATGCATTCATGAGAAAAGTAAACATACACTATTAGTTTATCAAGTTTTTATAGTTTATATCTTTCTTAAGATAAGGTATTTAATTAACATAATTTTTAAATTGGTTATGATCTTATTTTAGTTACCTTTCCTTCAAATATCTCAAAACAATAAAGCTTAATATATAATTGACATGTATAGTGTATTATAAATAATACTAAATGCATTTATGAGATGGAACATCTCACTTCAACAAGTTTAAAATTTTAGATTATATATATTATTACTAATGAAGTAAAATTGTATTAATTAAAAGAAAAATTAAAGTATGAGATATTTTCTTGTTAAAATGTCTTCAAATTACATATAAACTAATTATAAGGAAAACTTATGTTTAAGTAAAATGTATTCAAAATTAGCCACTTAAGTTCTTTAAAATTAATTAAGGAATTTTAAAATAATAAATACTCCTTAAGTTTATATACTAAGAAAAATAATTAAATCCATTTATTTATAGAAAACTTGTTACATTATTTTAAATATTTCTTTAGTTTATCTGCTTTCTAATAAATAAAGTATTGATTATTTTATTTTAAAAATGTCCAACTATTATTAGTTTATTAACTTAAAATCTCTTAATTAATATATTTGAAAAGGGGAAAGCTGCTAAAGAGATCTTATAAATCATTAGGATACTTTTGAGCTAGAAAAACTGTTAAAATAAGTTTAATTATTTTAATACATATTTATATTTCTCTATTTTAAATATATTTAGTAATTGTAATCAATGGAAATATATTTGTAATTCAAAGACACGGACCGAACCCTCTCAAAATTTGCTTATTATAATCAATATAAATATATATTGCTCCAGGGCGAACCACTTTTGTAACTCTGTATGGTCCTTCCCAGTTTGCTCTCAGTTTGCATGTATTTCGTTCTACGGTGTTCTGAAACACTTTTCGTAGGACTAAGTCGCCTTCGCGGAACCTTCGGTTGCGGACGTTTGAGTTGTAATAGCTTTCAGTATTTGTTTAGAACTCTTTGAAATATGTATTCTCTAGGATATTTATGAAACTCTATAATGCACATGTTTTGATTTATATAGACTCTTGATTTTACATTTTCATTTGATCTTGATTTACACTTTTTGACCATTATTAAATTTTACGAACATAACTAACTAAAATTAACTAACATTGAACACACCAACGGTATTTTTAACGACTATTGTGCATTCATTAACTATTCCGCGCCAAATATATGTAACGGCTATTATGTGTCAGTTATCTTTATATTAATTGGGAAGTGCTTTTGACCTTATATTCACTCTCAAAATGGTTGATTACTAATTTGCCATTAATAAAATTAGGTTAATTACTAATTTGCCATTAAAAAATTAACCTTAGTTTATATTTATAATATGATTATTTATTATATTAGTTTTGAAAGTTAGTTTTTATTTTAATCTAGAGATATACATTATTCAAATAAAAAATAAATAAAAAATAAGACGATAAATACGAAAATATTTTTGAATTCTGAGTTTTTTGTATTAATAACTATGATTGTTGTGGTTAATATAAATTTAATAGTAAATTTATATTAATTATTTTATTTTAAAGATAAGTATAATATCATATCAAAAAATTAAATATTTATTTTATTTTATAGATAAATACAAACTCATATAAAAAAATAATGAAGAGTAAGATGATAAAATGTAAAAAAAATCAAATATTTATTTTATTTTAGAGCTAAATACAAACTCTTATAAAAATAAAATTAAAAACTAAGGTGATAAATACGAAAATATTTTTTTATAAATATAAAATTTAAGTATTGATAAGTATGATTGTTGTAGATAATACGATTTTATGTTGTAAATTAACATATTTATATAAGTTTTTGAATTTAGATAAATATAAAATAAAAATACTTATATTTAAAAAATTTACATGTATTGATGTTTATAAAAATATATATAATTATAATTTATTATATTTTATTATATTTAATATAAAGATATATATATATATAGTAAAATTAATATTTATATATATGATTTTAGATAATAATTTATTTTGTTTTTATAAGTTTAGAATATATATATAAACTATAAAATGTTTTAGTAAAAAGTTAAATGTCACAATGTATATTTTATGTTTAACTATAGTTAATATATAAAAATATTTTTCTATAAAATATTAATGCTAAATTAAATTTATATTTTTAAAAAATTTATTTCTCTATTAGTGGTTGTGCTCGCACATGGTGCGAGCAAATCATGCTAGTATCTAATTAAAGATGTATGATATATTTATGTTAAAAATAATTTGCACTAATTGTATATAGAAGATATTATGCCATAATTACATCTAATGCCTAATCCTCTCAATTATTTAATAAATATATAATATATTATGTCACCAAATATTATGTCATATAAAATACTTTTCGCCTGTTATATCTCCAAAATTACGCGCCAAATATGAATAAAATATGTAATATATATTGTAACATATATTTTAAATAACTTTCAACAATTAAAGTTTTTTATTACTTATTTTGTAATCATAAAACTACTTTGAATTGCAATATTATTTTTGTATAACTGGCTTAAAATAGCTAATTTAATTTATGAAATATGTGATACTTAATTTAATAAACTTATAGTAAGAAAAATTATTTAATGCATTCATGAGAAAAAAAACATACACTATTAGTTTTCAAGTTTTTATAGTTTATGTCTTTCTTAAGATAAGGTATTTAATTAACATAATTTTAAACTGGTTATTGTTTTATTTTACCTTACCTTTCCTTCAAATATCTTAAAACAATAAATCTTAATATATAATTGACATGTATAGTGTATTATAAAAAAATACTAAATGCATTTATGAGATGGAACATCTCACTTCAACAAGTATAAATTTTTAGATTATATATATTATTACTAATGAAGTAAAATTGTATTAATTAAAAGAAAAAAATTAAAGTATGAGACTTTTTCTTGTTAAAATGTCTTCAAATTTACATATAAACTAATTATAAGGAAAACTTATATTTAAGTAAAATGTATTCAAAATTAGCCACTTAAGCTCTTTTAAATTGATTAAGGAATTTTAAAATAATAAATACTCCTTAGTTTATATACTAAGAAAAATAATTAAATCCATTTATTTATAGAAAACTTGTAACATTAGTTTAAATATTTCTTTAGTTTATCTGCTTTCTAATAAATAAAGTATTGATTATTTTATTTTAAAAATGTCCAACTATTATTAGTTCTTAACTTAAAATCTCTTAATTAATATATTTGAAAAGGGGAAAGCTGCTAAAGAGATCTTATAAATCATTAGAATACTTTTGAGCTAGAAAAACTGTTAAAATAAGTTTAAAATTTTTAATATATTTTTATATTTCTCTGTTTTAAATATTTTTTTTGGTCTAAGTTTTTTAAATATATTTTGTAATTGTAATCAATGGAAATATATTTGTAATTTAATGACACGGACCGAACCCTCTCAAATTTTACTTATTATAATCAATATAAATACATGTTGCTCCAGGGCGAACCACTTTTGTAACTCTGTATGGTCCTTCCCAGTTTGCTCTCAGTTTGCATGTGTTTTGTTCTACGGTGTTCTGAAACACTTTTCGTAGGACTAGGTCGCCTTCACGGAACCTTCGGTTGCGGACGTTTGAGTTGTAATATTTTGCAGTTGCTTGCTGGTAGTTTTGGATGCAGAGTAGTGCCTGATCACGTCGTTCATTGATTAGGTCTTGTTCATCGAGAAGCATCAAGTGATTCAGTCCTTCTTGCCGGGGGAGCAGTCTGCGGTGTATCCCATGAGTTCTACCTTGGCTGGATTTACGCATTCCTCTCCATAAACGAGTGTGAATGGTGTTTTGCCAGTTGCTCGTCAGGGTGTTGTCTGATGGTTCGAAAGGACTCCTTCTAGGTCGTCTGCCCATCGTTCCTTCTTTTCGTTGAGTCTTTTCTTCAATCCGTCAAGGATTGTTTTGTTAGAAGGTTTGGCTTGTGTTTTAACTTGGGAGTAACGCAGAGTGGATTTTGTAATCATATCTTCCACTTTTCAAAAAAGCTTCGAAACATGTGGAGATGAACTGCGAGTCGTTTTAGTGACGATCTCACAAGGAACTCCATTCCTGCATATGATATTTTCCATACAAAGTGTTCAATTTTGGCGTCTTTTATATTGGCGTAAGATTCGGCTTCGATTCATTTCGAAAAGTAGTCTCTTTTGCTTAGGATCGAGCATGAATATCTTTTGCTTCGATCGATGAAGCGGAGCTACTATATCTATTAACTAGTGTATGAAAGCATATGGTGCGGAAATTGACGAAAGCAGCTCGGCTGGTGATGAATAGTCGGAGCGTGCCATGGACATTTTTTGCATTTTCGAGAAAACTACTCGCTGTCCTTGATCATTGTTGGTCAAAAGTATATGTGACGCTTGATTTTCATTGCTAAGGCTCTACCTCCTGAATGGTTTCCGCACAAACCGCTATAAACTTCTTCCAATATATGAATTGCTTCCCTTCCTTCGACGCAAGACACTAGCAGCCCAGACAGTCTCCATTTGTGAACGTTTTCATCCATCAAGATGTAACGAGCTGCCTGCACTTTGATTTTGCGAGCTGCCAATTTGTATTCCAGAAATTCGCTATCCATGAAGCATCGACAAATCATCATGTGTCTGGGAAGATAAAATGAAGTGGTTAGCCTAATATTCAAGTTCCAACTGATCAATTCCATGATTCCATGAAGATTTCAACATGATACCCGATGGTGGCGATAATTTTCATGAAGAAATCTATGAAGAAAACAATGATATTGAATTCCAAGCGGTACAAGCTGCAAATCAATCTTTATATGATAAGGCTCCTGATGGAATTTATTAATTGTACCTGGCCTTAAAGGTGATGAGCTTGAAGTCCAATTTTAGTATCCCGGAGGAATTTCTAGACGATATTACTCAAACCTTTATATTGGTTCTTCCACCGCATAATAATACTCCTAAATCATACTATGAGACGAAGAAGTTGACGCGGTCACTTGGGTTACCTTGTCATAAGATTAATGTGTGCGAGGATAATTGCTTGCTAATTTGGAACGAGAATATTAGCAGTTGATAAAATGTCGACTTTGTGGTAAAGATCGGTATGAATTAGTTGTGGGCAAGAAGATACCAAAGCATATAATGTTTTATCTCCCAATTGCGGATTGGTTGAAGCGATTGTACCAGTCAAAGACGACAGCTTCCCAAATGAGATGGCATGCGGAATATGTGTCTTCCAAAGGAGAAATACATAATGCGTTAATTGGAAGAGCATGAAGCATTTTGAAGAGGTATATCCTGAGTTTGCTTCTGAGAGTCGTAAAGTTTACCTAGGTTTATCAACTGATGAATTTAATCCAATTGCTATGAACGAGAAATCTTGCTTGTTTGGCCCGTCATAGTGGCACCATACAATTTCCCCCCGAAAAGTGCATAAAAAGAGAATATTCCTTCTTCCCTATATTAGTGTCAGGGCTAAAGCATCCGAAAAAATCTTGGATATCTATCTCCAACCACTGATTGAAGAATTACAAAATTTATGGAATGTTGGTTGGAGACTTACGATGTTTCATTGAAATAAAAATTTACTATGCAAGCTGCTTTGATGTGGACAATTAGTGATTTTCCAGCGTATGTTATGCTATAAGGATAGCGAGACATGGCAGGTTGGCTTGTCCATATTGTCTGGATAAGACGATATCGTTTAGGTTTCTCAATGGAAGAAGACACAGTTGGGTTGATTTCCACAAAATATTTTTGGCTAAGGGGCATCCTTATAGGTGGAATGTTAAAGTTTCTTAAAGAACAAAATTCCGTTCATGAAGATTCGCTACCATGGTTAACCAAAGAGGAAATATTACTTGAAAGGATAAACAAAATACAAGGGTTGTATAAAACGGTTAATTGTGGAGGCAAAGGACATGAAAGTCTCGGCCGAACAATTGATTTGTATTATGTTCATCACAATTGGGTGAAGAAGAGTATCTTTTGGGATTTATCCTATTGGGAGGGCCTACTTATTCGACACAGCCTGGATTTTATACATAATGAGAAGAATTTCTTTGACAATCTCATCAACACATTGTTAAATGTTCTCGGGAAGACAAAAGATAACATAAAATCAAGGTTGGATCTCCCTTCGTTTTGCAGAAGACCTTACCTAGAGGATACCCAAGATGGAAGAGTACCTATTCCAATCTTTAGGTTGTCGAGTGCCGGCAAAGATAAATTTCTAACGTGGTTAAAGACCGATTTTAAATTTCCAAATGGGTATGTATCAAAGTTTTCACATTGCCTTAATAAAGCTATTGGAAATATATAATGTTTAAAAGCCATGACTGTCATGTCATCATTCAACGACTTCTCCCAATTTCATTTGTAGAACTACTCCCCAATGTGGTTCATGCGGCGATTTCATACATGAAATATAACAATTTTTAATAATCATTATGATTTTCGTTTATATTACTTTTAAAGTTATAATTTAAGCAGATATTGCAGTTTTCTTTCGAGATATATCAACCAAGATTCTAAGAAATGAAGATGTTGCCATATTGAAAGAAAACATTGCACTGCGGCTTTACCATATAGAATAAATATTTCCACCAGATTTCTTTAACATGATGGAACATCTACTTGTTCATCTTCCAGATGAAGATGCTTTAGGCGGTCCGGTGCAATATAGGTGGATGTACCATTTTGAACGACACATGTAACACCTGAAGAAAAAAGTTAAAAACAAATCCCAAATCGGAGGATCAATAGTAGGTCAATATGTGAATGAAGATATTTTATACGTAACTGCCAACTATGTTACACCTCAAGAAGTTTTAGACTCCGAAGAAGATGGAGGAGAAATTTGATTCTGCTCATGTTCGATCAAGTCGAAAGAGTCAGCACGAAATCCTCAAGAGAATGGTTAAATGATGAAGATTATAATTCAAAAAAAAATTATTGCTTAATTGTGCTGCTTTTGAACCGTACGATAGGTATGTTACAAAATTTACTTTTATATCTAATTTATAATTAAATTTATCAATAATAAATAAATATAATACATTATGTGCAGGTTGTTTGAAGAATAAATGACGAACAATAATCCGAATATTATCCCAAACGCAATGACGAGAGAAAAAAGATCAATGTTTTGCAAATTGGTGTAAAAACTATGTAGGTACTAAACATTTAAACTATATTAAATATAATTTTAGAATATTTAATATATTGATGAATTGTATAATTATATGTACATGCAGATCAACGATGCTAGCAAGTCATTTGAATTTGCATTGTGGATGTTAGATTTTTTATAAGGTCCGAAACATTAATTCACGTCATTGTCTATGTTTTAATCGAGGGGATATCATTACCATACACAAAACCCTGGACAAAACAAGAAGACAATGGATGATGGAGTATGTGTTCTAGGAACCACAAAGACCAAATATTTTGGATTGATTGAATAGATCTTCATGATAGAGTATCCTGGGACTCTGCGGCTAAAATCAATGATTTTTAATTGTCACTAGTTCAACACGTGTCAAGAAATACGAAGAGATCCATCTGGTATTTTTGTCGCTGTCCACACGCATTAATTAAGATGTTTCAGATTATGACCTTACTCGATGGTTAATGCAAATGATAAATATGTTTCTGAAGATGATTTAAACGATCAATGTAGTTAATTTTCCAATTCAGATTCTGATGCATAATAATGAATCAATATGTTGAATATTAATAAATTATGTACTTTGTTTTTAATTTAAATATATAAGACAAATTATAAAATTTTAATTAACTATTTTCAATATTATTCATTTAAGATTATAGACAACTAATTAAAATAAATTTGATTTTTATATTTTATATTGACATAGCCACGAATGGCCATTGAAAATCCATGGATATGTTGTTTTGCCGCAAAAAAATAAAGATTTGCTGATTGACCGCAAAAGTTTTTCGTCATTGACTGCTAAAAAAATTCACTTACCACATTTTTTAATTATTGACCGATAATCTATGTTATTTATTCATTTCAAGTATCTCATTGTCTCTGCCGAACCTAATCCTTCTGGAACTATTTGTATTTCTATCTTCCTCTTTCAATCTCCTCTCAAATCTTCAGTCTTTCTCTACCATCACCCCTCTTCTCTTCGTCATCACTTTTCTTTCTGGCCCTTGTCGATCTTCATCTTTACATTTTTTATCTTTAAGGCAAGTTAAATCGCCTCTATCTTCTCTTTTACCCTTACCTCACTTTCTTTCTGTCTTTTGTTAATCTCACCTTCTTATCTTCTATGTTGCAGATGCATCATCTAGCTGCGACTTCATCAGGTTGATCTAGCCGAAAGCGTTTAACTCAAACGCAGATTCCTCCTGGAGCTATGAGAGCAGCGAATTCCACCACATCTCGGTATCCTCTTCCAACCTTAGCCGCCGTGATGAGTGCATCGGAGAGGCGTAACATGCCACATCTTCATCCACAAAGAATCAATGGCAGCTTATGGTGAGTCGATTTCTAAGTTTTTGCATGTATAACTGAGTCTCTGTTTTGTGAAGATTATTATTAGTCTGCTTTGATTTCCTGGGTTTTGCATGTATTTATAAAGCTTTGTGTTTGTTTATATATCTTAGTTTATTTCTTTGGTTTTGCATTATTAGCATCTCTGTTGTTGGTTTTTGTAACTGAGTCTTTATAAAGATTATCATTAGTCTTCGTTGCGGATTATCATTACTCTTCGTTGTTTGTTGTTGTTGGTTAGCATTTCTATTGTTGTAACCACAACATCACGATTTCCTGGGTTTTGTAAAGATTATCATTAGTCTTCATTTTTTTGTTATTGTTGGTTAGCATCTCTAGTGTTGGCTAAGAACTTGATTATTCTTCTAACTTTTGTTAGTACTAATTGGTTTAGTTTTGGCCAATAGAATCTATTAACTCTAGTATTTACGACTAAGTTTACTTATTTTCTCATGTGAGAAGTATTACTAATGAGATTGCTTCTGTTAGTATTATAAACTTAGTCGTTCGTTTGTTGTTGTTGGTTAGGCGTTTGTTTGTTGTTTTTGGTTAGGAACTTGATTAGTCTTCTAGCTGTTGTACTAGGTTTTGTTAGTCATGTTTGGTTTAGTTTTGGCCAATAGAATATTTTAACTCTAGTACTGTTTGGTGACTAAATTATTCTTATGTTCTTATGTTCTCATGTGAGAAGTATTACTAGTGTGATTTTTTATGTTAGTATTGCAAATATTCTTAAGCTTCTGCTAGTATTGTTAGTACTGTTACTATTGCTTCTGTGATTCTGTTTGGTTTAAAATGATATTAGCTAATAAATGGGAGATGCGTTGTTGTGACAAAACTACATATTGATGATATGATTAGACAATTAAGTCTCCATTGTGGCCTATGTATTTGAAACTTAGAATGTGTTAAATGAGGTAATTGTAACTCATTTAGAATCTGTTAACTGAGGTATTGTTCGTATGAGTAAATGTTATTATGTTAGTTGTCATGTGAGTAGTGTTAAATGTTAATTATTGGACTATAAGGATTATGTTAGTATTGCTTCTGTTTGAACTGTTAATGATAGGCCTCTATAAGTACTAATAGTATTGCTTCTGTGATTTTGTTGGATTGGATTGTAAAGCTTTTGTTAGTATTGCTTATGTTTGAACTGTTAATGATAGGACTCTGTGAGTATCATAGTTAATGATATGCTTCTCTTAGTATTGTGATTGCCGCTTGTTTTCTTTGTCATAGGTTTGACAATGATGATTTGATATGCTCAAAGTTTACTCTCCCTAGAGCTACACTGCGAGTGCACATAAAGTGATTGTAGTATATAGGGGTCGAATTCACAGAGGCTCATGTTTCACACGTTAGACTATTATAATCGAATTAAGCTAAGAAGAACAAATTGTAAGCAGTAAAATCAATGTAAATTAAAGTGAATGTAAGGAATTAATGAAGGCGTCAGGTTTTGGGAAGTTCTCAGGAAATCAGAAAATCCGATAAGAAATCAATCAGGGTTCAATCTATTAGCGTTCTTGAACTAGAATTATAAAAGTATAACTAACCACCTTTCGCTACGATAATTATCTATGTTTAACAACCTAGTAAGCCAACTTTCGTTGTGAATCCTAGAGTTCTAAACATGCATTACTTTTGAGTTCGTTCGTTCACAATTTCTCTAAACAAAATCTTTTTGCGAATAGAGAAATTGCACACATAGGTTTCTTTTTAGCTAATTAACCAACTTTCGTTGCGAGAATCAACCTAATATCAATAATCTAAATGGCCAGTTTACATTAATTATTAAGAACAACTTATATGAAGAACTAGATGATGAATCCTTAGTAATCAATTATTCTAACATTCCTTAAAAGCCTTAACGAGAATCCCTAAACCTAAAAAGATATCTACTCAGACATTGCAATCATAACAAAATACATAATCAAAGTAGATATCATATAAAATCCAAAAGAATAAGAAAAAGGGTTCGAAATCTCTTCTCTCTCGAGTACAAGACCAAACCCAAATCTCCTAATCTCTGATAAAGTAAAGCTTAGCCTAAATAATGGCTTAAAAACCCTAATATAAAGTTAAAACACGACTTGGGCTTCGTTGTAATTATGAGAAACTTATGGGCCAGATTACAATTTTCCAAAGTCTTCATTAATCGGCGATAATACTTTTGATCCGCATTTGTGTCGACCGACACCAATGGAGCGTCGATCGACACGAGTCTCAATAATCATATCAATACCTCTGCTATCGCATGATGACTCTAAATAGCTCCAGAATGCGCCATAACGTTCAAATATGCTCCAAACGTGCTAAAACCTATAAAACACCTGAAAGGACTCGAAAGACTCTGCAAAAGACTCAATTATGTCCATATATCATGTCTTAGAACACCTACAAACCATGATATATCAACTCCCCCACACTTAGCCTTTGCTTTCCATCAAGCAAAACAGAAAACCAAGATGAGGAGAAGAAGTTTGAAAACTTCAGAAACTCGTTTCATCGTTGAAGTACTACACTCAGATTCCCCTTAGTAAACCACATGAAAATGAACCTGCAGGCATCAATATCAACATATACTTCCCCTACACTTAGCAATTGTCCTAAGTAAACTCCACAATCTCATTCAGAGCATTCAAATTCACCATACTAACTTCTATAATCTAGTAAGCACGGTCTCACCTAGGGATTATCGATCAAGGAACACATGACTCTTACTCTAATAGCATCTAACCACCATACTATCATTTTCTGGTTCCTTTCTTCTCCCTTTCCTTCCTTAGCATCTGATTTTCCCCATTTGGTGTCATTTTTTTTTTATCAGTGCTCTTCCCTTTTTATTCGGGGTATTACTTTGGACACATTACATGAATGCACATGAGGTAATAGGGGTCTCTACCACTCCAGTGATCACTTCAAAGCTACTAGCTTATCCGCAGTTTATCTCTTTTTATTTTTACTTTAAGGAAGAGGAGAAGAGAACCATACTTAGACAGGTTTACAAGCTGTGTCAGAACTAACAGAGGAATCCAACTCAAGTTATACCAAGCCCCTAGGTGAGAAGAATTAAATCAAGTTAAAGGTGATGTCAGTAATGGATTCTCTGAATACCTGAAGTGATATGGGCGTCCTTAGTAGGTTGATCTGCGTTGGGTTTTCTAATAGTAAGAGATCTCTGCAAGCTCATCCAATGGTCACTTAGATTCCTGCGAGTGTAGTGATCTCCTCAAAAAGTCATAGTTTCTTACTAATTTTTTTGATTCAGTAAAACAGACTCAACTGACTGACTCTAAGAAAACAAAACACAATGTCAGCAACTACCTCCCCTAGACTTGAAAAACACTGTCCCCAGTGTTATAGAGTCTAGATTCGGTGACATGAAAGTCAAAACTTTGTGAAATTTGAGAAAATCGGGTTCTTACCGGATGTCGCGAATGGCGACGACCGACACACATCTAGGATCGATCAATTCAGAGCTTTGATTGACTCATATTTCAGCGCATATAAGATCGATCGCCACAGAGTTTGGGTTGTGTCAACCGACACAAACGTGGTGTCGATCGACACCATGTGCGTAAGTCAGTACAGAAGATCATAACCCGAGTATGTTGTGTTAGTTACAAAATTTCTCCCAATGTTAGCACTGTCAGATCACTCACAAACAAATAAAATCCAACAGGATAGATATATCAAAGTTCCCCAAAGTTCAACTCAAAAGACGCACGACAAACTGACTCAATATATATCCAAACTGACTCAAGAAAAAGAAAACAAAAGGTGAAAAGAAAATCAAACATAGGGAAGCACTAGGATCAAGGAGGTAACTAGGAATCAGAATCCTCTTCGTCAGCCTCTGGTCGTGTAGGAGATCTTTGACGTCTACGACCGTGAGACGGACATACGCAAGTCCAGGGCAATGCTCTAGAAATTCCAACCTCACGTCGCTCTGACTGAGTCTATCAAATACTTCTCATGCGGATCCTCATCGTAACCAGGAAGTGGCGGAGGAGCATCTAGTGGAAGGTGCCAATGTGCGTGTGGGACCCCCCAACACGATTAGGAACACTACAAGAAAACAGGGCTATTACCGACGGAATTACCGACAGAAGAAATTCCGTCAGAAATTACAGACGATAAAACGACGACTTTCAGACGGAAAGTTTTCCGACGGAATACCGTCAAAAATTTCTGACGGTTTTCTCATTCCGTCGGAAACACCCGACGGTTTAATTTTCCGTCGGTTTTCCGTTGTATTTCGGTCGGTTTAGCGTCGGTTTAATATAGCCGTTAAACTGACCGTCAATGGAACCGTTGGGTCGATTAGAAACCGACCGATTTCCGACGGAATTCCGTCGGAAATTATGCTACATATACCTCATTCCTCATCTCTTCCCCTCCACACCTATCCCTCCATAACTCTCTCTCTCTCTCTCTCTCTCTCTCTCTCTCTCTCTCTCTCTCTCACACTAATACTTCTAGTAACCGAGAAAAATGTCTTCTTCTAACTATTTTAGATCGTGGATGGACGGAGTTAGGATTGTTGAGGCGACGAAGCTAGTGGAACAGGAATATGCACTCGGTATTGCAGAGTTTAAGCCGTTAGCTTGCAATCAACCACAAACACTGAAAAAGGTAAGTTAAGATGTCCATGTGTTAATTGCCGAAATTCTAGAAATATTCCGATTGGCGAAGTATGGTTTCACTTGTATTCTGTTGGGTTTATGTCGGGTTATAAGATTTGGTATCTTCATGGGGAAACTTCGGATAATGCAAGTTGTAGTAGAGAACATTACGGTTGTAGTAGTACTAGGGAACCTAATGTTAGTTCTAGCGAACCTTGTACTGCCGATGTAGATTTTGGTGTAGGCACCATTCAAATGGTTAATGATGCACATAGAGAGAATATTCCAGAGGTAGGAGAATAACAAATTCCTAGGGTAGGTGAGGAAACAAATGTAGAATCTAGGAGATTTTTTGACATGTTAGATGCAGCGAAGAAGCCGCTTTACGATGGTTGCAGAGAGGGTCATTCACCATTATCAGCTGCTACAAGATTAATGGGCATAAAGTCGGACTACAATCTGGCGGAAGAATGTGTGGATGCGTTTTGCGAGTTTGTGAAAGATATTCTTCCAGAAGATAACCTTGCGCCGGGTTCATACAACGAGGTAGAGAAACTTGTACAAGGGCTGGGATTACCGTATGAGATGATAGATGTGTGCATCGACAACTGTATGATATATTGGCGAGAAGATGAATTCCGTCTGGTTTGCAAATTCTGTAAGAAGCCGCGCTATGAGAATACAGGGGGAAGAGCTAAGGTTCCGTTCAAGCGAATGTGGTATATGCCGTTAACCGATAGGCTTAGGCGCTTATACCAGTCGGAGCGAACTGCAGGGGAAATGAGATGGCATGCTGAGCATAGTAGAGGAGCTGAGATTGCACATCCGTCGGATGCTGAAGCGTGGCAACATTTTCAGAGAGTATATCCAGATTTTGCATACGAGCGACGTAACGTGTACCTCGGATTATGCACGGATGGTTTCAACCCGTTTGGAAGGCATGGGAGACAATATTTGTTGTGGCCAGTGATTCTGACTCCATATAACCTACCGGCGACTATGTGCATGCGTCGAGAGTTTCTTTTCCTCTCCGTACTCGTTCCCGGTCCTGAGCATCCAAGAAGGGCACTTGATGTATTCTTGCAGCCCCTAATACATGAGTTGAAAATGTTATGGCTGCCCGGTGTTGTAGCATACGATGTCTCATGCAAGGAAAACTTTCTGATGAGGGCTGCATTGATGTGGACCATTAGCGATTTCCCGGCTTACGGTATGTTATCAGGATGGACAACGCACGGGAGGTTAGCATGTCCGTATTGTCAGGAAAAGACAGATGCATTCCAGTTGAAGAATGGACGCAAATCGTGTTGGTTTGATTGTCATAGAAGATTTCTACCGCATGATCATCCATACCGGAAAAACACTAAACTTTTTACGAAAAAGAGGAAAGTGTTTGATGATCCTATTCTCCAAGACGATGGGTCGACTACCTTGGGACTCTTAGAAGGATTTGGGGCATTAAGAAGTCGTGAGTGTGGTGGGAATGGGCATGAGAATATATATGGAGCTGGTGTAGTCCACAACTGGCACAAGCAAAGCATCTTCTGGGATTTACCATATTGGAAGGACCAGTTACTAAGGCATAATCTTGATGTCATGCACATTGAGAAAAATTTCTTTGATAAAATTATGAACACTCTTCTCAACGTGCAAGGGAAGACGAAAGACAATGTGAAGTCTAGGCTTGATTTACCTGAAATTTGTGATCGGCCTGAACTTCATCTTCAGAATAATGGAAAACCGCCAATTCCAGCATATTGGGTAGACTCGAAGTCAAAGGAAGAGTTATTTAAGTGGATTATGCTACAAGTTAAATTCCCGGACGGGTATGCATCAAACTTGCGTAATTGTGTGGACACTGACGGAGGAAAGATTATAGGAATGAAGAGTCATGATTGTCATGTGATGATGCAGCGACTCCTACCGTTAGCATTTGCTCATCTCCTTCCTCGTGATGTCCACAAAGCAATTGCAGCTGTTGGATCTTTTTTCAGGGATATATCCACCAGGACACTCACTGCTGATGGGATCAGAAGTCTGGAGCAAAACATTCCAAAAATCTTATGCAATCTGGAAAAGTTATTTCCACCGTCTTTCTTCGACGTCATGGAACATTTGCCTATCCATCTACCGGGTGAAGCTAGACTTGGTGGTCCGTTACAATATCGGTGGATGTATCCGTTCGAGCGCTATATGTTCCACCTTAAAAAAAGGTGAAGAATCCCGTGACCAGTGAGATCATTCAGACACGTTGGTCTGGCGGCTATCTAACGTACTACCAACTCCCGACGTCCTTCAAAGAAGCGTGGTTCAGTGACTTTCTCGTAAGTAATGTCCTATTCTTAGAAATTATTATAATGTAATTATAATTAAGTATTTATAAAATTACAGGAATACTTCACCTGCTCTACGGACAATTTGTTCCTCGTCTGGCGGGAATTCCACAAGACTGCTAGGCGGGTTTTCCAAACAAAAATGCGGCGGTTGAAGCTACTTTGGCAAAGAGGAGAAGGAAGACCTGCGTGGATTCCTGCGAGGTCTTGGAGATTGATGGTGAACCATTGGCGCGAGACGGACGTCGGAGATTGGTTTACTAACCAATTCCCGAACTACAATAGATTATAAATTATGTTGTTTTAAATTTCTTGTAATGTTTTAAATTTCATGCCGTTTGTAAAATATGTTTTTAATTATAAAGTAATTAACCAATGTTTTTTTTTTTTTTTTTTTGAAAAATCAAAACAAAAGCATAATTTCATATACGATTAATATGTAATCCTAAACGACTAGCACAAACTGGCTCAAATGGTCTAATGCGAAAGAACAATAGGTTTAGGTGGCGGGTTCGAAACGAGCCCGCCCCATTTTATGTTTTTTTTTTTAAATTTAAATTTCGAAGGATAACCGTCGATTTAAAATTATTCCGACGGTAATCCGTCGCTATTTATTTTTCAGACGGTAATCCGTCGGTAATTATTGACGGATTTTCGACGGTTTAGGGTCTAGGGTTTTAGAATGATAAAAAAGAATCGCAAAACCCATCACTAGTCAATGTAATGTTAGAATATATTATAATTCTTTAGTATCTGATCTATTTGACATTTTTTGTTTGATTTGAAAAATTTAAAACACGTAGGACCAAAACATTTCGAATTGTACATTAACGTTTAAGAAGAAGTTTATGTCAAACACTATCTAACTATGATTTTCCTAATATTCTTCAAATTGAGACGTGTAATTATAACCTCATGCTTAATGGTACATTAATGTGTTACTAGCAAAAAATGTCAAACCCTAAAACCTAATTGAAACCCTAAACCTTGTTCCCTCGGAATTCCGTCGGAAATTTCCAACGGTTATTCGTCGGTTTACCGTCGGTTTACTGCATTTATCGGTCAAAACCTAATTGAAACCCTAAACCCTGATCCCTCGGAATTCCGTCGGAAATTTTCGACGGTTATTCGTCGGTTTACTGTCGGTTTACTGCATTTATCGGTCAAAATCTAAATTAACTCCCCTCTCTTCCCCATGCAACGCTTTGGTAAGTGTATAGTCAGTAATTAAAACTATTTCCGACGGATTTCCGTCGGAAATGCTGTCGAAAATTATTGTATAAATATGTACGTACTTGTCCTTGTTTTTTCAAACATTTCATCTAAGATTCTCTTCCCAAAAAAAAAAAAAATGGATAACGTTTTTCTGACCCCGTCATGGCGTTCTTGGATAATTTCAGGGATATTATCTCAACCGGGACGAGAACATCATCCTGTTCTGGATCCTTACCGCCAAGACCGGACCATTTGGTTCGGTTACAATGCTGCAATTCCTGCTGTTATTAGCGACATAATAGAGGCTCGGTTTTTTGGAGGTTACCTAGCTTACTACAATGTCCCGAGAAACGTTAAAGAGTTATGGTTCGAGGATTTTCGGGTAAATAATTTATATTTTTTGTCTTTTAGTTGCAAATTCTACAATTAATATTTATTCACTTATTAAATTTCAGGCTTATTTTAATTTTAATCCGCAAGTAATCTTCGCGGTTTGGGTGGAATTCTACGTGGTGGCTAGGCGTGTTTTCCAGACCAAAATGCGTCGGGCCAAACTGTGATGGTTTAGAGGACAAGGAAGACCGTCATGGATGTCGGAGGGGGATTGGAACCGCATGGTTCAGCTTTGGGAGGAAACTGACATCGGAGAATGGTTCGGGAACGATTTCCCAAATAATGACTGAACAATTTTATAAATATGCTATTTATTTTCATGTAATGTTTAATATATGTTATAAATTATGTTTTTAATATATGTTATGTTTTTTTTTTAATAATCAAAACAATAGCATAACAATAACTAAAATTACCATGTAATCATAAACAACTAACACTAAATGGATCAACTGGTTAAGGGTACATAATACATTGTTCGAGGTGGGGGGGTTCGAACAGAGCCTTCCACCGATTTTATGTTTTTTTTAAACGGTTATAGATATATAGAAGTACTATGTATCCATAAACAACTAACACTAAATGGATCAACTGGTTAAGGGTACACAATACATTGTTCGAGGTGGGGGGTTCGAACAGAGCCTTCCACCAATTACTTTTTTTAATTTCCGACGGATAACCGTCGGTTTTCAGTTAACCGTCGGTTATCCGTCGCAATATTTTTGGCGCCTTAAACCCGAAATTTTTCGAGTTAACCGCCAATTTTTGGCGAAAACAATTGGACCGCCTAAAATACCGACGGAAAACCGACGACAAATGATTTCCCACGGATTTTCGTCGAAAATCAATTCATATTCTCCCGATCGAACTTCTTCTTCTCCATTTCTCTGTAACTTCTCTCTCTCTCTAATCGCGACATCGGACCATCTCTCTACGATTCCGCCGGATTATCGCCGTTAATCCTCAAATCCGACCGCCACCAACACCACAAACATGTAAGTTTTCCTTTTAACCGATTGATTTTGCATAATTTTGTTTAGATTTGTAGAAATGGTTGCATGTGTTGGATTAAAAGGTAGTATAGGTTGACTAATGGATTGAACAATATAATTACTAGGATTTAGGATTGTTTGGCTTAGATTGATTGTGAATTCCTTTTTTAAGTTTCTCCAAACTTTATAAACCTTTTTTTGGTGTAATTTTGGAATTTTGTTTTGGTTTTTTTTTAACGTTTTTAAAATTCTTATGAGTTCTAAAACGTTTTTTAATTTTTTAAAAATTTGAAACGTTTTTGTAATTTATTTTCAATTTTAAAACGTTTTAGGAAATTTTATTGTTGATTTTTTTAAACGTTTCTAAATTTTTTTATGAGTTCTAAAACGTTTTTGAATTTTTTTTAAATTTAAAATCGTTTTTGTAATTTATTTTGAATTTTTTTAAAGGTTTTAGAAAATTTTATTGTTGATTTTAAAACGTTTTTAAAATTTTTATGAGTTCTAAAACGTTTTTGAATTTTTTAAAAAACTTAAAAACGTTTTTGCAATTTATTTAGAGTTTTGAAATGGTTTAGAAATTTTTATTGTTGATTTTAAAACGATTCTAATTTTTTTATGAGTTCTAATACGTTTTTTATTTTTTTAAATCTTAAAAACGTTTTTGTAATGTATTGTGAAATTTAAAACGTTATAAAAGTTTATTTTGTTGATATTAGAACGTTTTTTATGAGTTTTAAATTTTTGATTGGTTTGTAGGGATACTTTTCTGACGTTTGAGGAAGTTATGGACGACATTCCACTCAATGAGGTGCATCAGGAACCGGTCCAGCAACAACAACCGAGAGCCCGACGGTCTCGGTCGACTCAGGTGCGACCCACACCGGATCCGACACAGCCAGGAACGTCTGAGACTATGCCGGAGGCTAGTGGGAGTCATTCTGTGTCTCAGGTGCCCCATTATGTTTTGCCGTCAATTGCCGATGAGATATCGGCATTAGTCGATCAGCCGGGGCGAGAGATGCTCAAACGGCTCGACCCTTTCTACGAGACCAACCCGGGCACTTTCTGGTATAAAACTTATAACTTTAGATTCTCATTTACACTTTTTAGTATATACAATTTTTGTAACCTTTGTTTTTCCTTGTCTTATTAGGTTTACGTTGACCGAGTCGAAGGTCACGAAGGGCATCTTGGGAATGATGTACAGCATGCTCAAGTACGGGTACCCGACGTACAGGGAGATTCTTTTATCCGAGAGGCATAACTGGTTCCGCCAGTTCGCGGTAATACCTCCTCGTTAACTTTGTTGTATATATATATATTTTATTATTATTTTATATAATTTATTTTTAAAGTTTTTAATTCTAACAAAGCTTTATTTTTTGTTTTGAATAGCAAGAGTATACTTGGGATAGGAAGTATACGGTTATGGTGGAAGAGGATTTCCACCAGAAGGCGTCGACGCATTACTCAAACGTCATCAACACTTGGAAACAGAATTGGTGCCGTAATGAAGTTCCCAAGGGTATTAACAAAAAGAGCGATACTTGGCAGGGCTTCATCCGTCATTGGAGTAAGCCTGCAACCGCATCAATCTCTTCGACCAACTCCCAGAACCGTAACAGTGAGAGGGATGGTGCCGGTCCCACAACTCATAATGCGGGAGCAAGAAGCACCGCATCAAGGAAGATAATCCTGGTAAGCAGTTCTTTTTAAAAAAAATTCAATATGTTAAGTTATTTTTAAATTTTAAGTTCAAAATTGTTTTTGCAGAAACAAAAGAAGGGGCGAGATCCGAATCATATTGAGCTCATCGAGGATGGCCACAAGAACAAGGAAACGGGCCAAATCCAAGATCCAATTGCTCGGAGGATTGTGGAGTCGACGAAGAGGCGTTTGGATGAGGTGGTTACCCAATCCGAAGGAATCGGTTCAACGGAAGAGATACCTGACGAGCAGATCAACAAAGTCTTCCTCGCGGTAAATTTTAAAATTTTTAAAAATTTGAAATATGTTTAACCCTAAACTCTAACTTAAAATTCATAATGTAATATATACTTTACAGGAAACTGAGAAGAGAAGAGGACGAGTTTTTGGTTTGGGAAACTTGGCGGACAAAGTGTCGACACCGCATTCCCGTTTTCGTCCGGAAGGCGAGGACTATGCCCAGATCTTAAGGGAAAAGGATGCGGAGATCGAAGCGTTGAAGGCTAGTCATTCGCGGATGGAAGCCCGGATGGCAGAACAAGATGTAGCAAACGCAAAGAAGTTCGAAGAGATGAACCAACGGTTTGAGACCTTCATGCAGCAAGCCAATCTTCCAAATGCCGGACCGTCGACCAAGACCGGGGGGAAGGGCGGAAAGAAGTTGAGGAAGAGGGCGACGTGAGCGTGATCCGCTCCCGTTGAATGTAATTTTTTTTATGGACGAATGTAGTTTTTAAAACATGTTTTGAATATTTAATAAATTTCTTTTTTTGTTTTAATTAATAAATTTGCGAATATATATATATATTTTTAAAAATTATTAATTATCCGTCGGTAAACTGTCGATAACCGATCGTCGGAAAACCGTCGGTAAAACGCCCTCGGAATGCCATCGGTAATGTTCCGTCAGATTGCCGTCGGTAATCTTCCGTCGGAAGACCGTCGGTAAACTTTCGTCGGAATACCGTCGGTATTATACGTCGGAATACCGTCGGTATTATACGTCGGAATACCGTCGGTATTATACGTTGGAATACCGTCGGTATTATACGTCGGAATACCGTCGGTATAACTCGTCGGAATACCATCGGTATTACTTGTCGGAATACCGTCGGTATGTCCGGTCGGTTTATGGTCGGTAAACCGTCAGAGTGAACCGTCGGTTTACGGTCACAAAACCGTCGGTAAAGGTGCGTCGATAAACCGTCGGTGATCCGTCGGTAAAGGTGCGTCGATAAACCGTCGGTGATCCGTCGGTATTATATCCGTCGGTATTCCGTCAGTGTTTATAGACGAAAAACCGACGGAATTTTTTTTCCGACGAAATATAAATGACGGACTATTTTCGTCGGAAATTCGTCGGAATACGTCTTTTCCGACGGAAACCCGTCGATTTCATCCCTCGGTAATGGCCTGTTTTCTTGTAGTGGAATGGGCTCGACTTCAGAAGGAGTAGGAACAACACAGGATGAAGCTCCTCTGCAGGCACGAGCAGGAGGTGCCTGTCTGATATCTTTGGGATCAGGTCTAAATCGCAGTGCTTCCTGCGTAGCTATCGATGTCAAGGCTGCAGATGGAAGCTTGATCGTGTGATATTACATGCCATCTCTATAACACCATACCAAGCCTGGCTTTAGCCAGCCTGCGCTCAACAAGTGCGTCACATCAATCTTAGGGTACTGCTGTACGCATGTATACTCATCCAGTGGTATCTGAAAGTGCTGAAAGATAGGTGTCAGAAGGCTGCCCACTGATTTTTTCTTGCCAGATCTTGTACACCTATATGGCTTCGCTTGTAGACTGACCAAATAATGCGCAAATACTGCGTCCAGGTTGGTCCTCTCATAGGGACCATCTTCCTCATTCTCATGGGAGCAAAGATGCCCCACTGCTGGATTAAGTGGGACCAACTCTTGCTTTCTCATCTTGTTCGGCTCCGTCTTGCACTGAGCGTAGTAACCAAAACTCGTACGACATACCTCAGGACCAGATGTCGTACATCTTTCAACTTCGCCTCCTTTGAGAAATGGGGGGTGGAGCCAAAATTACTCCAGAACCTCTCTAGGTTATGAAATCCACATGAAGTTGTCGCTCGTGTGTAATCCTTCTTGAACCCATAAATAGCACATATATCACGCAGTGGCAGCCTGTATCTCCTGACATGTATCATAAAGCACAAATGTCCCTCTTGCTCATTCTTGGCATTCCAGTCCCTGTACGTGACCCGTACTGTAGCCATAAACTATTGTACCAACTCAAGGTACAAAGCGTTGTGGACGTAAGGCATGGTTCCCAGACCCATTTCCTCAAGCATAACAAAACCTCATATGTCATACCCAACATCCTCAGAAAGCCAGGCTCACTAACCGTGTAGGCTCAGTCGTGACATCACATCATCCATTGTACAACAATGTGTCGTACTCGTCCCAGGTGTCTAAAACCTCTTTGTGTTGATAACCAGACCCCTCTACTATGCTCTTCAGCGACCCAGTACACACTTTCTTTGTAAACATCTTATCCTTCTCCCCTCTGGGCCATGGGTGTGTCGGAAACTCATCAGACATCTGTGGAGAACCCGGGGATTGAGGAGTCATAGGTGGTGAAGGAGATGGTGACGCTGTCCCATATGGACCTGTCTTTTCTGTCCATGTTCTTTTCTTTGGAGACATATGTGGAGAAAAATAAGTAAAACTGGCGTTAGTTGATAGAATCAAAAACGAACTGAAAATCATCAACTCCTCAACAACATCATAATCAGCATCAATCACAACAGTATAAGCAGTTTATTCACGCTTTTAATCTGACATTTTCGCACAATAATTCAAGTTCTATCACAAACTTGAAAACAACTTAGGCATCCTCATTCCACTACCAAACGACCTAAACCGGTGTCATTTCATCACGGAAAAAAATAGATGCCAAAATCGAACCTTTTATTCTAGAGTCGTTTCTTAAAAATTGAGATTTAGACAACATACCCTAAAATCGACACAACCCAATGGTGGGAATGGATAGAGGACAGATATCCGCACATAATAGGCTTTGGAGTCCATAAATTTGGTCAAGAAATGAGTGAAATCGAGTTCGAGGAAGTGATTTCGGCGATAGTGGTTTTTAGAAGAATGAAGAACAGACACGACTAGAAAAGAAATACTTACCTCGACACGCCTGGTGTCGATCGGTCCAAGTTAGTTGTATCGATCGACACCAGTTCTGGAAATTTAACCGGTCGGAGCAGTCTATCAAGGTCAAACCTCGATTTTGTATATTCGGATCGATCGACCCAAAGTGATGGATCGACATGCTGACCTGCTTATCGATCGACATCGGTGCGGTGTCGATCGATACCAATTCTCCCTTTCCTTGCAGTTTCAAACCAACCGTTGTCCAGACCGCATTTCATACGGCAGAAAAATACTCATTCTCCAGCGGTTACATTCCATCAGCTAGCCAAACTGCATTCGACCCCGGTATCGACTGACGCACATGACCGCGTCGATCGACAACGACATTACTTATCGCTAATTATCCCTGTAAAGACTCAAACAAAACCAAAAATAAAGATTAAACCTAAAATTCATATGTACAGACTCACCATTGGGTTTCCTCCTACCAAGCGCTTGTTTTAAGTCATTAGCTTGACAATGGAAGATGGGTCAGACTCTTGGGGGATTCAACAGATGAAAAGAGTGCCTCTGTGAAAGTCTCCTCATCCATGGCGGTGTATAAGCGTTGTGTGCATGAAATTGACCAAGAAACTTGGGACAGGCACCAAGGTCAGGTGGATATTTCGTTTCCTAACTCGGTTCCCTGCAGAATAAGCACCAGTGTTAGCATATTTAAGGTTAGAGAGTGCATACCTTTGCTTCAGCAGATGTGGTCTAGATGTGATGTTTAGAGGTTTCGACTTAAGAGCATGTGCAGGCTTTGAAAGAGCAGGCTCATGGTGAACCACCATCTTCTCCTCTCTAATATGAATCTCTGGCTTCAGCTCAACACTGAAGCTCTGTCCATCAATGGTGGATCTCTGCAACCTATCCATCTTCAACTGCAAAGGCTTATCTCCCAGATGGAGATCAATCAGACCGTGTCTCACATCAATCACTGCTCCAGCAGTAGCTAAGAAGGATCTACAAAGCAGTAGAGGATAGTCAGGTTCAATCTCATACTTCAGCACAACAAAATCTGTTGGAATCATGTAATTTCCAACTCTGATAGGAATGTTCACAAGAACTCCTTCCGAATCTTTTTCGATCGATCAACTAGGACAAGAGAGATCCTAGTAGGCTGGAAATCCATCTTTCCCAATCTCACAGCCACACAGTATGGCATGAGATTCACACTTGAACCAGGATATAACGATCTACGCAAGCTCATAGCTACAAAAATGCCTTGTGGCAATCCGCAGAAAATGATAAAATATACAGGAATTAAAACCCATAGCCACAAAAAATCCGCGGCTATTGGAAAGATTCAAGATCCGTTTTCTCAGGGTCATCGAGGCTTCGAAGAAGAGAGCCACAAATTTGCTATAATCCCAACATTCTGAAGAATGATCAATATCTTCCAACTCCTTATCATATTCAAGGTTAAAAGAATTTTTTTGTATTTTATATAATTTAAAAAATTTAACTATATTATTTATTTTATAATATTTATGTTTTATTTATTTATAAGAATTCTCGAGGACTAAGAGTCGTTTCTTTGTTTTAGGAATAATCGTCTTGCTATACTCCTGATTCCGCTATAGCTGAGGCGTCTAGAGATAAGGATGAGAAAATAGCAATACTGCAGAGGAATATAGAATAGTTCGCCATTTCCATGGTGAATATGCAAGCGGAGTTTCATGAACTCGAGACTCGAGTTTGCAGTCCACCCTCATAATAGGAATTTTTAATAAAAAAAATTTGTTTTAATGTTTTATATAGAATATTTTGAATATTTTATATATTTACATTATTATTTTTGTATTACTTTCTTTTGTATTTATAATTTTATTTAATAATACAATTATTATTAAATAAAAATTTCAATATTTAAATAAATTTTATCAATTAAGTTATATATTACAATCCGTCGGTAATCCGTTGGTTTTACCAGAATATCATTGGTAATAAGTCGTTTTTATAAAAAAAATTTGTTATCCGTCGATTTCAATCCGTCCAGAATCAGTCGGTTAAAAGTTCGTCACCTTTTCGTCGGAATTTGTGTCAGTACATCATCAGTTACTTGTTGTAATATTTTATCATAAGCCCGTCAGTAAAGAGTTGTCGGTTTGTTCTGGAAAAAATTGCTGGTAGGACCTTTGATAATAATTTGTAAGGTTTGGCAATAAGGGTTTTACTCACTGACATAGGACCTTTGATTATAATTTGTAGCTCACATTGCATAGACTAATGGGTTGAAACTCCGTCATCCGGCTGGGTCACTATGTCTTTGGTATCATGCAAATATTCATGATATTTAACAGCATATCAAATTCCTCAGTCGGAAGAAATTCTTTTACAAACCGAACAATGGCATGTTTGATGATAGGCCATGAGTGTTGAAAGAACAAAGCTGTCATGCCATCCGGTCCATGTGCATTTTCCAGATGCATCATAAATAATGCCTCACGAATTTCCACTTATGTTGCTACCTCTGTTAATCTATTGTTCATTTGTGCTGTTATTAACTCCGGCACCTCAAGGAGAAATTCTTCCATTGCTGTTAGATTCGATGATGTAAACAAATCCTCAAAATAATCTCCTACTACTTTTCCACTTCTTCGTCCTTAGTTACCCATACTCATGTGTCATTATGAAGACATATTATCCGATTTCTGGCCCGTCGTTGTTTGGTTAATGCCTTGTAAAACTTTGTGTTCCAATCATCCGATGTATACCATAGATTCCTGCTTTTTTTTTGCCAGTATAATTCTTAATCCACATAAGGTTCCTTTAGTTACAGATAATTTCCAAAACCTCCTCATGTGTCCGGTTATCATCATTTTGGACCTTTTCTAGTTCGATTTTCAAATCATTTATCTTCTCCTTTCCATATAGTAAATTACTTTTCCTCAATTTTGAGATTTCGTGCCGATAGTTGCTTAATTTGGATAAATTATCTTGTTGGCATCTCCCTCCAGTTGATTGCCACCCACAAGTAATTGTATCCATTAATCCATCTTGACCAATCCATCTTTTATCAAATCTAAACTGAGACTTTTTTCGATAAATCTTATATTCAATGGTTGCAACAATAGGTTGATTGTCAGATCCGATCATACCCCGATATTCAACAAAAGATTCCAAGAATATATTGTGCCAATTCTTATTTGCTAGTCCTCTATACACCGAACTATTCCCCCCCCCCCCTCCAAGAGAAGGAATTTCCTGAAAAAGGAAACTCCAGAAGACCGCAAATTCGGATCATGTTGTTGAAGTCCAGAAAGCTGGCTGCACTACGAACTGATGTCATGGCAATTTGTGGAAGTAGACACAAAAATATTTGTGGATATTCGTATCAAATAGAGTGACATATGGCAAGGAATTAAGTTGTGTATACTATAGCTGTGAATTCTTTTGTAGCAGGTTGTGTAGCAAAGGCCACAAATAATTTTGTTGCTATCCGTCTCCATAAGGCCACATAATGCTACACCATTATTTGTGGCTAGAATAGCAACTATTTTTAGAAACCTGTAGATACTTGCTATGAATTAATTTTTGGAAAATACGGAGCGCCATTGCCACGAATTAATTTGTTGCTAGTTGTAGGACCAATAGCTACAAAAACTGTTTCTTGCTAATCTTGGCCAAAAGCCACGAAAATAGTCGCAGATATGTCGTAGCTCTATAGCCATGATAGCACGATTTTCGCAAGCTCATAGCTATAAAAGTGCCTTGTGGCTATCCGCAGAAAATGGTAAAATAGTCAGGAATTAAAACCCATAACCACAATATATCAGCGGATATTGGCAAGATTTATTGTACTGTATACTTATTTCCTACTTTATTTAAATCTTACACTAATTTTCTGTTTAAAATTTGCTTATTATTGTTTGTAGTTTTGAATGAAGTAGCATCAACAAAACCATCTTGCGGATGATGCACAGCCTCCTCAAAATTCGAACCCAACTTATTCAGAAAGGCCTCTATCGTAGAAACATACGTGGTTCAATTTTTTATCTTTGTCATTTATTCTTTAACACCCTTACTAACGTAATCATTTTTTTACAGTAGCAAAAATTTATGCCGCTCAACATAAGTTCCACCATTATGCCGCTCAACATTACTTTGAGACTAGCAAGTAGGGAAAGCAACAGTGAATTTGTGATAAGAGAGGTAAGGTCTCAGTCTAAGAAGTATAGGAAGGCTTGATACGACATTGGCAGAAAGCCGAGACGGGATCGCAATCTTCGACCAACTCGAAGAATCCAAAGAGCGAGTCGTGCTCAGCATTGCGATCCACAACTCCGAGACCACAAGCTTTCTATAACGCGAGCACGACCTTGTATGTTTGTAATTTTATATTTTATATTAATAAGTTTAATTTTTAATATATACATATATGTTTCTATATACTGTGGAAGATGGTGTGCCCCAGATCTTATAAAGTTAATGAAAATGACGTACACTAATACATTCAAGATCCGTTTTCTCAGGGACATCGAGGCTTCGAAGAAGAGAGCCACATATTTGCTATAATCCCAACATTCTGAAGAATGATCAATATCTTCCAACTCCTTATCATTTTCAAGGTTAAAATTTTTTTTTTTAATTTATATAATTTAAAAAATTTAACTGTATTATTTATTTTATAATATTTATGTTTTATTTATTTATAAGAAATCTCGAGGAGTAAGAGTCGTTTCTTTGTTTTATAAATAATCTTCTTGCTATACTCCTGATTCCGCTATAGCTAAGGTGTCTAGAGATAAGGATGAGAAAATCGCAATACTGCAGAGGAATATAGAATAATTCGCCATTTCCATGTTGAATATGCAAGCGGAGTTTCATGAACTTAAGACTCGAGTTTGCAGTCCACCCTCATAATAGGAATTTTAATTAAAAAACTGTTTTAATGTTTTATCTAAAATATTTTGAATATTTTATATATTTACATTATTATTTTTGTATTATTTTATTTTGTATTTATAGTTTTATTTAATAATTAAAATTATTATTAAATTAAAATTTCAATATTTAAATAAATTTATCAATTAAATTATACATTACAATCCGTCGGTAATCCGTTGGTTTTACCAGAATATCATCGGTAATCAGTCGTTTTTATAATAATTTTTGTTATCCGTCGATTTCAATCCGTCCGGAATCAGTCGGTTAAAAGTTCGTCACGTTTTCGTCGGAATTTGTGTCAGTACATCATCAGTTACTTGTTGTAATATTTTATCATAAGCCCGCCAGTAAAGAGTTGTCGGTTTGTTCTGGAAAAATTGCTATTGATAATAATTTGTAAATTAGCAAACAAATTTGATTTAGTGTAGGGTTTGGCAATAAGGGTTTTAGTCACTGACATAGGACCTTTGATAATAATTTCTAGCTCACATTGCATAGACTAATGGGTCGAAACTCCGTCATCCGGCTGGGTCACTATGTCTTTGGTATCATGCAAATATTCATGATATTTAACCGCATATCAAATTCCTCAGTCGGAAAAATTCTCTTACAAACCGAACAATGGCATGTTTGATGATAGGCCATGAGTGTTGAAAGAACAAAGCTGTCATGCCATTCGGTACGTGTGCATTTTCCAGATGCATCATAAATAATGCCTCACGAATTTCTTGCTACCTCTGTTAATCTATTGTTCATTTGTGCTGTTATTAACTCTGGCACCTCAAGGAGAAATTCTTTCATTGCTGTTAGATTCGATGACGTAAACAAATCCTCAAAATAATCCCCTACTACTTTTCCACTTCTTGGTCCTTAGTTACCCATACTCCTGTGTCATTATGAAGACATATTATCCGATTTCTGGCCCGTCGTTGTTTGGTTAATGCCTCATAAAACTTTGTATTCCGATAATCCGATATATACCATAGATTCCTGCTTTTTTTTGCCAGTATAATTCTTAATTCACATAAGGTTTCTTTAGTTACAGATAATTTCCAAAACCTCCTCATGTGTCCGGTTATCATCATTTTGGACCTTTTCTAATTCCTTTTTCAGATCATTTATCTTCTCCTTTCCATATGGTAAATTACTTTTCCTCAATTTTGAGATTTTGTGCCGATAGTTGCTTATTTTGGATACAATATCTTGTTGGCATCTCCCTCCAGGTTATTGCCACCCACAAGTAATTGTATCCATTAATCTATCTTGACCAATCCATCTTTTATCAAATCTAAACTGAGACTTGTTTCGATAAATCTTATATTCAATGGTTGCAACAATAGGTTGATTGTCAGATCCGATCATACCCCGATATTTAACAAAAGATTCCAAGAATAAAGTGTGCTAGTCCTCTATTTAATCGACACTGAACTATTTTTCCCCTCTCCAGCCCCTCCAAGAGAAGGAATTTCCTGAAAAAGGAAACTCCAGAAGACCACAATTTCGGATCATGTTGTTGAAGTCCAGAAAGCTGGCTGCACTACGAACTGATGTCATAGAAATTTGTGGAAGTAGACACAAAAATATTTGTGGATATTCGTATCAAATAGAGTGACATATGGCAAGGAATTAAGTTGTGTATACTATAGCTGTGAATTCTTTTGTAGCAAGTTGTAGCAAAGGCCACAAATAATTTTGTTGCTATCCGTCTCCATAAGGCCACAAAATGCTACACCATTATTTGTTACTAGAATGTCCACTATTTTTAGAAACATGTAGATACTTGCTATGAATTAGTTTTTGGAAAATATGGAGCGCCATTGCCACGAATTAATTTGTTGCTAGTTGTAGGACCAATAGCTACGAAAACTGTTGCTTGCTAATGGTGGCCAAAAGCCACGAAAATAGTCGCAGATATGTCGTAGCTCTATAACCACGATAGCACGATTTTCGCAAGCTCATAGCTATAAAAATTCCTTGTGGCTATCCGCAGAAAATGGTAAAATAGTCAGGAATTAAAACCCATAACCACAATGTATCCGCGGATGTTGGCAAGATTTATTGTACTGTATACTTATTTCCTACTTTATTTAAATCTTACAGTAATTTTCTGTTTAAAATTTGCTTATTATTGTTTGTAGTTTTTAATGATTAAAAGTACATTCGTGTTTTAGCTTTTAATTAGGTTTGGCAGCCCTTGTTTAGGCTAAGTTTCATTCTAAACTTTGCTCTAGAGAGATTAGGAGTTTTTGGGCTTGTCTTGTGCTCGAGAGAGACTTGATTTCGAACCCCTATTCTTATTCCTTTGGTTTTATATGATTATTACTTTGATTATGTCTTTTGTTATGATTGCCATGTCTGAGTAGTAACCTAGTTAGATTTAGGGTTTCTCACAAAGTTTTTATGCTTGCTTGATAACTGATTGATTGGATTCACTATCTCTTTGTTCATCACCTAAGTGTTCTTAATACTGAATTCTAGATTGATCACCTAGGGTTTAGATCTGAGATAATTAACAATAGCACGAGAGTGTGAGTTATAATCTGAACCAAAATTAGTGTGAGCAATTTGACTAGACGCAAAGAGATTTGGTTTAGGAAAATTGTGAACTGATAGAACCTGTTCTTAATGCTTGTTTAGAACTCTAGGACCACAAAGAGATTTGGATCACTAGGTTGCTAAATATAGAAATAATCTCAGCGAGAGTTGGATTATTTAGCATTGTGTTTCTAGATTTGGATCACTAGGTTGCTGAATCCTGTTAGTTAAGTGTCTAGCATCGCATGATTCCTGAGAACTTCCCTAAGTCTAGCGCCTTCTCTTATTGACCACTTTACTCGCTTACCTTGCTGTCTTATTTACTGCTTTTCACTTCGTTTCGCTTAACTTAATTCGATTACTTATAATCTATCGTGTGACCGAGAGTCTCTGTGGGATTCAATACCTTTTATACTATAATTGCATTAACTGTGCACTTGCAGTAGAATAGGATAATTCTTGACCTATCAAGTTTTTGGCGCCGTTGCCGGGGACTCATTGCGTTCGCCGATAGATTCAGTATTAGAATTTAGACTAAGCATTTTCTTAATTTTCTTGTTTACTTACGTTTTTGTTTCTTTGTTGTTGCAGGAATCGCACTGTGTCGACCGACACCCTATAGGCATCGATCAACACAAGCCGCGACCAGTGATACCGAGAGCTTGAGCACTTAGCAGGTTTCTCTCTATGGAGCCTGTGATTCTGATTCGCGGTGAGGACGACATTTTACGAGACCAAGAGGGTCATATACGCAACACGAAGGGTCATAAACTGGATGGGGAAGGAAACCCCATCATCATACCAGAGGTTGCCGTGGGCGCGGAACCTACAAAACAGGAGGCTAGTCGCGAGAAGACACTTGCTGACTATAACAGACCAGATCTATTCTATGCTAATCGGTCTGCGATTCCACCACCTCCGTTTTCCAGAGCTGAGTTTAGGCTGAAACCAGAGTACTACGCATTGGTTGGGCAGCATCAGTTCCATGGTTTTTCCAGCGAGCATCCTATGGATCACATAGATACATTTGAGGAATTGGCTAGCAGTATTAAGGCTGAAGGAGTCTCATCTGATTATATTTTCTGTAAGCTCTTCCCATTCTCTCTTAGTGGAGAAGCAGCTCACTGGTTGAAAAGCCTACCACCAGGATCTTTGACCACTTGGGATGCAGTCAAGAGTGGGTTCCTTAGACACTTTTATGACGATGTTAGATCCAATCAGCTTAGACAAGACCTCTTGACATTCGAGCAGGGACCTATAGAGGCCCTAAAAGCAGCTTGGGCGCGTTTCAAGATGTACCAGAGAGATTGTCCACATCATGGTTTCTCTCAGGTTCAGCTGTTGAGCGCATTTTTTCAGAGGTTTGGACTTTTGGTATCAGAAAGCTATGCAAGCAGCAAGTAATGAGAATTTCTATACCAAGACTCCAGAGGAAGCTAAGGAGCTTATTGAGAACTTGATAACTAGCAATAGTGTCAAGAATGTTGACAAGGAGAGGCAGAGATCTGGTGGCAGAGATTATAGCTTGCAGATAGTTGATATGAGGGACAAGATGGATTCTGTCCACAACATCCTAGTTAGGAAGAGCCAAATCCGATCTGATGCAGTAGCTGAAGAGTTTGCAGAGGTGAATTATATAGATGGAGCTGATTATCATCGACAAACATATAGAAATCAACAGAGAGAAGCACTGAGATCGAATGATTATGGCTATTCATCTCACCAAGCTTCCCCATCCAATGAGCAGACAAAGATTGAGTCCATGCTTGAGCAGCCACTTCTTGGACAGAATAAGATGACACAAGATCTGAATGGAAAGATGGACTCCATGTATCAAGATCTAAGTGGGAAATTGGAGACTCTGACAAGCAGAGTTGATAATCTGGATGCTAGGATGACGCAAGTTGAAGCCGGTGTACAGACAAAACATGTTAAGGCAGCTTTGGCAGAACAAGAAGCTGAGCAGAATCATGATACTAAGGTTTTGGAGCTGCAAAACCCGAGAGAAATTCGAAATAAAGATATTGTGTCAATCGACACAAATCCGTGTCGGTCGACACCACTTTCGAGTTTTCATGACTGACCGAAATCGACCAAGCTCGACTCGGATCGTGTCAATGTCGATCGACATCACTTTATTGTCGATCGAAATCACTTTAGTGTCGATCGACATCACTTTAGTGTCGATCGACACCATGGGCGTGAGCAGCCAATTTATCCAGAGAAGCCGAATGTGGTTGAAGAAAAAGTCTACAAACCAAAGATTCCTTTCCCAAGGAGGTGTAAGCAAGAGATTCAGTTAGAAAAGTACATGAAGATGATGAGAGATAATCTAACTGAAGCCCAATTGATTGATGCTGTTAAGAACATTCCAATGGTGAGGAGATGTGTTACAGACATAATTTCTAGTGACATGACTGAAGACGAAGGTGTCTTGATGGTCTCTGAAGTGTGCGATGTTGTTATCATGGTAGGATTCCTGAGAAACTAAAGGATCCAGGGAGTTTTATGTTAGACTGTTCTATCTACAGAGGCAAGTTTATGAGGTCAATGTGTGATCTTAGCTCAAATGTGAATCTCATGCCACACACTGTGGCTGTGAAATTGGGACTGTTGAACTTCCAGCCCACTAGGATCTCTCTTATCCTAGCTGATCGATCAAAGAGGTATCCAGAAGGATTTCTGGAGAACATCCCTCTCAAAGTTGGAAATTACTTGATTCCAACGGACTTTGTTGTGCTGAAGTATGAGATTGAGCCCGATGATACTCTACTGCTTAGTAGATCCTTTTTAGCCACTTTTGGAGCTGTGATTGATGTGCGACATGGATTGATTGATATCCACCTGGGAGATCAGCCTTTGGAGTTTAAGATGGACATACTGCAGAAATCCACCATTGATGGACAGAGCTTCAGTGTTGAGATAGAACCAGAGATTGAGATTGGAGAGGGGAAGATGGCGGTTCCTGCTGAGCCTGCTCTAACATCTTCAAAGCCTGTACCTGCTCTTAAGCAGAAAGCTCCAAACATCTCAACTGAGCCACTATTTACTCAGCCAAGGTTTGCATTCTCTGACCTTAAGTATGCTAACTCTGATGCTGATTTTGCAGGGAATAAAGTCAGGAAACGAAATGTTCCATCTGACATTGCTGTCATTCCCAAGTTCCTCGGTCAATCTCACGCACACGATGCGTACACGCCACCATGGATGAAGAGAATCTCGCGAAGGCATGCTCTGCCTTCGGCGAAACCACCTGACGTCTGACCATGTGTCACAGTCAAGCTAATGACTTAAAACAAGCGCTGATTGGGAGGCAACCCACTGGTGAGTCTGTACATGTGAGTTTTTAGTCAAATTTTTCGTTTTTGATTTTCTTGAGTCTTTACAGGGAAATCTAGTGACATGATTGCACTATGTCGATCGACATAGATTATGAGTCGATCGACACAGAGGACAACAGGGTCGATCCAACACTTTGGGTCGATCGATCCACTTTTCATGAAATCGAGGTTTGACCTCGGTTAGACAACTCTGACCGGTTCAAATTTCAAACATCGTGTCGATCGACATGAATAAGTCGGATTGATCGACACAAAGCGTCCCGAGGTAAGTATTACTTTTCTTCTTCGCGACTGTTCTTCATTTCGCCCGAGACCACCATTCGCAAAACCTCTCTCAAATCCGATTTTCTTCGTTTCTCAACCAAATCTGACGATTCCAAAGCCTAACCTGACCAAAATTTCACCCTCTACTCATATCTCTACTCCATTTGTGTCGAAACCAAGGTATGAGTTCTTAATCTCAATTTTTCAGATTCGGTTCCAAGGGTAAAAGTTCGATTTTGGCTCTCATTTCTTAATCCCGAGATTTAGGTCGTTTGGTAGTGGAATGGTGATGCCCAAGTAGTTTTCATGATTTATTTTGCAAGTTTTTGAAATTTTTTGGTTTTGTGATAGAACTTGCAATTTTGTGCGAAAATAACAGACATAAATCGTGAATGAACTGCTTCTACCGCTCTGTTCGATGCTGATTATGTTGTGGTTGAGGGTTTTGATGAGTTTGTTTTGTTCTGATTTTTGCTTACAGATGCCTCGTAAGAAGAAGAGCCGCACAGATGGGGCGAGTTCATCTGGTTCAGCACCAGCAGCACCAGCAGAGTCACCTCCACCTATGACTCCTCAGTCTCCTCCGGGTTCTCCATAGTTACTTGCTGAGTTTCCGACCCATCCTTGGCCCAGAGGAGAAAAGGAGAAGATACCGACTGAGAAGGTGTGGGATAAGCCAGCCAGGCGGATTGTGCTTAGTACTGATTGTCTACACATGGAGGTGTTGGACACCTGGGATGAGTATGACACTCTGTTGTACAATGGGTGGTGCGATGTTGATATTGAGCCTACGAAGCTGGTAAGCCCTGGTTTCCTGAGGATGACTGGTATGCGAGAGCAGGTTGTGACGTGCTTGAGGAGGATGGGTCTAAGGACGATGCCTTATGTCTGTTATCCTCTGTATCCAGAGATGGTGCGTCAATTCATGGCTACGGTGCGAGTCACATATAGGGACAGGAACGCAAAGAATGCGCAGGAAGGTTATTTATGCTTCATGGTACATGGCAGAAGATACAGAATGCCACTGCGAGACCTCTGCGCTATCTATGGGTTCAAGAAAGGCTACACCGGAGCTACACTCCCCGAAGGCTTTCCTGATCTTGAGACGTTTTGGGGTAACTTCGGTTCTACACCCTACTTCGCTAGTGATACGAAGATGAAGGATTTACGACATCCGGTCTTGAGATATGTCGTACGCGTCCTGGCTACCACTCTCATGTGCAAGATGGAACAGAACAAAATGAGGATGCAGGAGCTCGTACTACTCCATCCAGCAGTGGGACATCTGTGTTCCCATGAGTATGAGCAGGAGGGTCCCTACGAGAGGACCAACCTGGGTGCGGTATTTGCAGAGCACTTGGTCTCGCTACAGGCGAAGGCATTCAGAGGTTCTGGGAAAGGCATGACGGAGTCAGTGGGGAGTCTTTTGACACCGATTTTCCAGCATTTCAGGATACCATTACATGATTATAGCCGCGAGCAGTCTTTCGCTGAGATTGATGAGGAACACTTGTTGAGTGCGACCTGGCTGAAGCCAGGTTTGATTTGGTGCTACAGAGATGGCGTGGAGGAGCGCACAGTTGACATACGACATGCACCGTTACCGATAGATACACAGGACGACTTGCGTTTAAGACCTGATCCGACACTTGAGAGGCGGGCACCTGCTGCTCGTTCCCGCAGAGGAGCTTCTTCCTCCCAGGCTGCTGCTATTCCTGCTGCAGACGAGCCTGTTCCTGACCCTGCTGGGGGTCCACATCCACATCCGCATTGGGTTCTTCCACTAGATGCACCTCCACCACTTCCTGGTTATGATGCGGATCCACACATGAAGTTCCTGGCAGACACAGTTCGATCTCTTTGGAGTGGTATTGCTAGAGCTTTCGGCTGCACCCGCACCTGTTCTTCTCACGGTCGTAGACGTCAGAGATCACCCACACCACCGGAGGGACACGACGATGATTCTGATTCTTAGTTCCTCTGTGATCCTAGCATTTCCCTGAGTTTGCTTTTCTTTTCCTTTTCATTTTTCTTGAGTCAGCTTTGCTTTTGTTTGAGTCAGATTGTCATGTTTCTTTTGGGTTGAACTTTGTGAAACTCTTTTATATCCATCTTGTTGCTTTTAACTTGTTTCTGAGTGATCAGACAGTGCTGACATTGAGGAAATTGTGTGACTAAACACACCTTATTCGGATCCTGTTCAAGTCTGTGGCGTTGGAACTGAAAAACGCGCAGCGTGTCGACCGATTCAGTTTTCGTGTCGGTCCACATAAAATTAATACTGTGGCGATCGATCTGGTACACACCAAAACATGGGTCGACCTAAGCTTTGAATCGATCGATTCAAGCTGTGTGTCGGGCGACACCATTCATGACAGAAGGTAAGAACATATTTTTTCCAGTTTTCACACAATCTTTACCCTTATTTCACTTCCTCTATACTCAGTAACACTGGGGACAGTGTTATTCAAGTGTGGGGGAGGTGGTTACTGACATCGTTTTCTATTTTCTTAGTGTCAGTCTTTTGTTTTTCAAAATTGTTTTATTGAGTCAAAATGTGTATGAAACTATGATTTTTCGAGGAAATTTTTCGCTGAAACAGGAACTAAGTGACCATTGGACAGACTTGCAGATGACTATTAGAAAACCCCATACAGATCAGCTTACCAAGGACACCCATATCTAACCAGGTATTCAAGGATCCATCACTAGTCTCGCACTTAATATTGACTTTAATTTCTCGCTTAGGGGCTTGGTAATCTTTGGGTCGGATTCCTTTGATGTGTTTGACACAGCCTATGATCCTGTTCTAAAGTATGGTTTCTGATTTTACCCTCCCTTGAAAGTAAAAGAAAAAGAAAAGAAAAAAGAGATAAAAACCGAGGATAAGCTAGTAGCTTCGAAGTGGTCACGGGAGTGGTAGAGACCCCTTTTACCTCATGTGTATCCATCGAAAGATCCAAAGTTAAACCCCAATAAAAAGGGAAGAGCACTGATAGAAAAAATAAAATGATACCCAGTGGGGAAAAATCAGTGCTAAGGGAGAAAGGGAAAAGAAAGAAACCAGAAACCGACAGTTTGGTGGTCAGATACTGAATAGGTTGAGTCCATGTGTCCTTTGATTCGATACTCCCTCTGTGAGACTGCACCTAATTATATACAAAGGCTAGTGTGGTGAGCTTTAATATCCTAACTTGATTGTGGAGTTTGCTTGGGACAGTTGCTCAGTGTGGGGAAAGTATATTGTGGTCTTGAGTTCTGTAGGAAAGTTTTTAGTGGTTTACTAAGTGAATATGAATGTGAATGTTCCTAGGACGAAATGAGTTTCTGAGTTTTCAAACCTCTTTCTTATGCTTTAGTTCTTTCACTTGCTTGAGGGCAAGCAAAAGCTAAGTGTGGGGGAGTTGATATATCATGGTTTTTAGGTGTTTTGGACCATGATATATGTACATAATCGAGTCTTTTATAGAGTCTTTTGAGTCCTTTCAGGTACTTTGCAGGTTTTAGCACGTTTGGAACTTACTTGGACATTATGGCGCATTCTGGAGCTTTATATAGCATTCATGCGATTACAGAAGAGTTGGTACGATCATCTGGAATTGGTGTCGATCGACACCACTTTGGTGTCAGTCGACACAGTTCGCGAGTCAGAAGATCCTGGCCGATTAATGAAGATTTAAAGAATCTGCAAATTAGCCCAGAAGTTTATCATAATTACAAAAGACCCAAATCGTGTTTTAGCTTTTAATTAGGTTTGGCAGCCACTGTTTAGGCTAAGTTTCGTTCTACACTTTGTTCTAGAGAGATTAGGAGATTTGGGGCTGGGCTTGTGCTCGAGAGAGACTTGATTTCGAACCCATGTTCTTATTCCTTTGGTTTTATATGATTATTAATTTAATTATGTCTTTTGTTATGATTGCCATGTCTGAGTAGTAACCTAGTTCGATTTAGGGATTCTCACAAAGGTTTTATGCATGCTTGATAACTGATCGATTGGATTCACTATATGTTTGTTCATCACCTAAGTGTGCTTAATACTGAATTCTAGATTGATCACCTAGGGTTTAGATCTGAACCAAACTTAGTGTGAGCAATTTGACTAGACGCAAAGAGATTTGGTTTAGGAAAATTGTGAACTGATAGAACATGTTCTTAATGCTTGTTTAGAACTCTAGGATCACAAAGAGATTTGGATCACTAGGTTTCTAAATATAGAAATAATCTCAGCGAGAGTTGGATTATTTAGCATTCTGTTTCTAGTTCTTGAACTATGCTTAATCTGAATCATGTTAGTTAAGTGTCTAGCATCGCATGATTCCTGAGAACTTCCCTAAGTCTAGCGCCTTCTCTTATTGATCACTTTACTCGCTTACCTTGCTGCCTTATTTACTGCTTTTCACTTCGTTTCGCTTAGCTTAATTTGATTACTTATAATCTATCGTGTGACCAAGAGTCTCTGTGGGATTCGATACCTTTAATACTATAATTGCATTAATTGTGCACTTGCAGTAGAATAGGGATAATTCTTGACCTATCAGTTATCCGTCTCCATAAGGCCACAAAATGCTACACCATTATTTGTGGCTAGAATAGCAACTATTTTTAGAATCCTGTAGGTACTTGCTATGAATTAATTTTTGGAAAATACGGAGCGCCATTGCCACGAATTAATTTGTTGCTAGTTGTAGGACCAATAGCTACGAAAACTGTTTCTTGCTAATCGTGGCCAAAAGCCACGAAAATAGTCGCATATATGTTGTAGCTCTATAGCCACGATAGCACGATTTACGCAATCTCATAGTTGCAAAAATGCATTGTGGCTATCCGCAGAAAATGGTAAAATAGTCAGGAATTAAAATCCATAGCCACAAAAAAATCCGCGGCTATTGGCAAGATTTATTGTAGTGTATACTTATTTCCTACTTTATTTAAATCTCTTACACTAATTTTCTGTTTAAAATTTGGTTATTATTGTTTGTAGGTTTAAATGATTAAAAGTAACATCAACAAAACTATCTTGCGGATGATGCACTGCCTCCTCAAAATTCGCACCCAACTTATTCAGAAATGCATCTATCGGAGAAACATACGTGGTTCAATTTTTTATCTTCGTCATTTTTTAGCACCATTACTAACGTAATCATTTTTTTTACAATAGCAAAACTTTACGTGGGATAATCGTTTCTTTGTTTTAGGAATAATCGTCTTGCTTTACTCTTGATTCCGCTATAGCTGAGGCGTCTAGAGATAAGGATGTGAAAATCGCAATACTGCAGAGGAATAAGAATAATTCACCATTTCCATGGTGAATATGCAAGCGGATTTTCATGAACTTAAGACTCGAGTTTGCAGTCCACCCTCATAATAGGAATTTTTAATAAAAAAACTGTTTTAGTGTTTTATCTAAAATATTTTGAATATTTTATATATTTACATTATTATTTTTGTATTACTTTCTTTTGTATTTATAATTTTATTTAATAAAACAATTATTATTAAATTAAAATTTCAATATTTAATTAATTTTTATCAACTAAGTTATACATTACAATCCGTCGGTAATCCGTTGGTTTTACCTGAATATCATCGGTAATCAATCGTTTTTTATAATTTCAATCAGTCCGGAATCAGTCGGTTAAAAGTTCGTCACCTTTTCGTCGGAATTTGTGTCAGTACATCATCAGTAACTTGTTGTAATATTTTATCATAAGCCCGTCACTAAAGAGTTGTCGGTTTGTTCCGGAAAAATTGCTGGTAGGACCTTTGATAATAATCTGTAAATTAGCAAACAAATTTGATTTGGTGTAAGGTTTAGCAATAAGGGTTTTAGTCACTGACATAGGACCTTTGATAATAATTTGTAGCTCACATTGCATAGACTAATGGGTCGAAACTCCGTCATCCGGCTGGGTCGCTATGTCTTTGGTATCATGCAAATATTCGTGATATTTAACCGCATATCAAATTCTTCAGTCGGAAGAAATTCTTTTACAAACCGAACAATGTCATGGTCGATGATAGGCCATGAGTGTTGAAAGAACAAAGCTGTCATGCCATCCGGTCCTCGTGCATTTTCCAGATGCATCATAAATAATGCCTCACGAATTTCCACTTATGTTGCTACCTCTGGTAATCTATTGTTCATTTGTGCTGTTATTAACTCCGGCACCTCAAGGAGAAATTATTCCATTGCTGTTTGATTCGATGATGTAAACAAATCCTCAAAATAATCCACTACTACCTTTCCACTTCTTCGTCCTTAGTTACCCATACTCCTGAGTCATTATGAAGACATATTATCCGATTTCTGGCCCGTCGTTGTTTGGTTAATGCCTGGTAAAACTTTGTGTTCCGATCATCCGATGTATACCATAGATTCCAGCTTTTTTTTGCCGGTATAATTCTTAATCCACATAAGCTTCCTTTAGTTATGGATAATTTCCAAAAACCTCCTCATGTGTCCGGTTATCATCATTTTGGACCTTTTCTAATTCCTTTTTCAAATCTTTTATCTTCTCATTTCCGTATGGTAAATTACTTTTCCTCCATTTTGAGATTTTTTGCCGATAGTTGCCTATTTTGGATACAATATCTTGTTGGCATCTCCCTCCAGTTATTGCCACCGACAAGTAATTGTATCCATTAATCCATCTTAACCAATCCATCTTTTATCAAATCTAAACTGAGACTTGTTTCGATAAATCTAATATTCAATGGTTGCAACAATAGGATGATGGTCAAAATAGAGTGATATATGGCAAGGAATTAAGTTGTGTATACTATAGCTGTGAATTCTTTTGTAGCAAGTTATGGCAAAGGCCACAAATAATTATGTTGTTATTGATAACAAGGATTTTGCAATCCTTTGAGGTATCAATTCCTCAAGCTTATCGAAGTAGCTTTGAGGTATCGAACCTATTCTGGGACGGATAAAACCAATAAGCAGATACTAATCCTTCAGAGTCAAATCAGACAATTTCAGTTTTTAATTCCTAACAATCCTAATAAAGCAAATCAGATCGAAGCAAACAAAAATAAGTAAACAAACGATTCAATCAATGGCAAGAATAAGGCCCAAGGGTAAAGGTCAACGGATAGGCGACTCGGGATGATCAAGGAATCCTAATTCAAACTTCAAACAAGCTAATCTCTTAGCAAGGAACACACAAAGCAAATCGGTTTAATCTCTTAATACCAATTCTTCATTTAATCTTAACTCAAGAACAAATCATCATTTGTGAATCAAAATCAAACGAGCATTCAAACGAGTTCCATTTAGCAACCAATCACTCTAGACATACATTTTCATGCGCTAGAATATGAAAGTCCTAACAAAGCTAAATACTGGAATTTCATCGAACAGGTTGTGAACAAGAAATTCTAAACATCCTAATCAATGTGATCAAGATTAACTAGGCATTAAGCGCACTTTGCTAGATGAGATTTTGATAATTAACTACTAGAATTCTATTGATCACCCCAAATCAACCTAATCCTACCCAACCCACAAGCCTATGGAGAACTACTCACTAATCATAGCTAGATCAACAAAACTCATGGAAATAGAGTTGATCATGGTAAATTAGTGAGAGATTGAAAGATTTGTTGATGGAATAACAAGAGAAGTCTAGATTGGTCAAAGGAATCCAATATGTTCTTACAAGAGAGTTTAGAACATCAAAAACTGCTTAAGAAACAAAATAAAATAGGTTTTTGGCTTAAATAGTCTAAAAGGTGCGAGCCGGGTCAACCCGGAACAAACCGGGTGTTGACCCGGATCCAAGTGAAAATCTGGGGTCGATATCGGTCAGGTGGACTGATATGCGGACCGATATTGAGTCTCGGATTATTTCTGGGTTCGAGCGTATCGGTCCACCTGACCGATATGTGAACCGATATGAACCCTCGAAAATTAATCCGAGAGTCCATATCGGTCGGGTGGACCGATATGGTGGCCGATACTGTTCTCCGAAACTTTGACGAGGGACTGTATCGGCCCGCCTGGCCGATACTCAGACCGATATGGTCCTTCGTTGGCTCTTCCTTGGTCTTCTGAGCTCAAGACTCCACTTCCAAGCTCACCAATGCTCCTAGATGCCTCCATTCACCTGCAAAACACAAGAAACACTCCAAATGCAAGCCTAGAATGCCTAATCCTAGTCCTAAACAACTCTAGACTCTAGATGTGACAATGACTCGGCAAAATGGTAAGAATGATGGAGAAAAGAGGTCAAAACAAGAACTATATACAAGCCTAAATGCATGAAAATGTATGAATATCAATTCCCCCAAACTTGAATCTTGCTTGTCCACAAGCAAGCATAAGTCAATCACATCAGGTTGGGGAAAAGGTTTGAAAGCGGGGGCTCAAAACCAAAAGACTCACAACAAGGTACAAGACCTTTCAAAGAAGTTACAAGTTGCTCTAATCATTAACTATCCATGTACTTCCACATTACCGTTCCCTCAATCCCTACTCCAACTCCCGAAATCCTATAGAACACAAGCAATCATCAACTCAATTCCTTACATTCATTTAGAAGTTAAGTGCGATCTCACAAAGGGGCAATCAATCAATCCCAATTGGCTAGGTTCAAGAGAGGCAATTTGAGGTGGCTAAGTAGTTTCCTTGGTGGTGGTTAACTCTCAAGAATAGGAGCAAATGGCATTACACAAAATCCATCTAAGAAAGGGAACAATTCATGCATACAAAGTTCTTTTCTCATTGTTCTACCCAATTCCTAGAAGATTCCTCTATAATCCCATAATGAAAGACAAACACTCACCAAAAACCTCCAATTCAATCACCCAAAACTCTCACCCCTTTTTGCTCTTTTCTCTCTTTTCTTTGTCACTAGGAAGCTCTTATTTGATTCTTCTCTCTTTTTTTTTATCATGAGCAAACACCTTTTTCATTACTTAGTCTCTTTTCAGACTTGATCTTTCTTTCTTTTCTTTTGCACAATGCTCTCTTCTTGATTTAACTCCTAGTGACTTTCTTTTTCTCATTGAACACTTTACAACTCTTTTCATTGATCCTTTCATTCCCAAGATAGCTCTCATCTCTCCCCCAAACTTGTTTCCCATCCTAATGCTAGACTCCTTTGGCAAATAGAGCCAGCTAAAAATGAGAAAAGACCATTGTCGTTCCCGATACTCTCAAGTTTTTGCACATGCCAAAATCTATCAAGAACAGGCCTCACTCACAAATCAATTTGGCTTCAAGGAAAAGTTTAGGGTCTTTGGGTAAGGGAAGCCATGATCATAAGATCAATGGTTGCCCGAGCTAATCAAAAGAGTGGTAAAAGGGAAAACATAGCTCGGGCAAGGATCATGGGATTGTATTTCAAGCCCCTAAGCAAGATATTTCGAAAATCAAATTAAGTCCAATAACAATGAATCGAGTTTAATTCATGCAAGCTTCACAAGGATAGGGAATTTCAGAATTTCAAAGTCAAGCAATGGGTTTTCCTTTGTTTTTGAAAATTGATTAAAGCAACAAGCAACTTAATTGGTGAACCTCTTCAAGGCAAAATCATCATCGTCCCCAATGCATGAATCCTAAACTACTAACTAGACTCGATCCTACATGCTTCTTTTTGTGAAAATTTTCGAAATTTTTTAAATTTTTTTTGGTTTTTCTATGCCTTAGATGAATGCATGAGACTCAAGATTAGTAAGTAGTCTCTCCCCCAAACTTAAATCACACGGTCCCTTGTGTGATCTAAGTGAGGAAGAAAGACCGAAAACAAACAAGAAGCAAACAAAGAAGGAAAAAGAACTATGTACAAAGGTGGAGTGTAACCTGGCTAGTAGTGGAGAAATGGTGGTGATGAATCCCCCATGGAGTAAGTTGGATTGGAGGAGGAGCAGGTAGGTGTCTTCATGGCTCTCCTCTTCTTCCTCCGGTCCTCGCGGGTAGAGTGGCGGTGAGGATCCTCATAATAGGAGTCATGGGCCATGCGTGCAGATCCTGATGTCTCGTGTCCAGCAACCGAGTATCTGCACTGCTCCAATTCAGCCTGCTCAACCAGAACATCGGCCTCAGCTATCACCTCCTCGGTAGCTGCCTGAATCTCCTCATCTGCACCAGCCTGAGCCTCTCGGGATGTGGAAGCCTATCCTGCAGCGCCACTCTTGTCCTTCTTCCCGACAATCATCTTAAGCACTTTGGTCACCTTCTTCAAACAGGAGGCCATCTTCTTAATGTTCCTACCGTGCCATTTGCTCTGCTTCTGGAGGCTCCGGTTCTGGTCCCTCAATGCCCTGATCGTCCTGTTCTCGATAGGATCATCTAGAGGCTCAATAAGGTACCTGTGCAGCCCATACACCCCAGCAGGTGCGTCGGAAGTATCATGCTCTGCTGCAGCTGCTCTCTGCGATCCGTGAGGTCCAAACACATGCTCCACTCCCGGTAAAAATCTGATATTAGCTCTGTTGGCAAAACTTGTAACGTCGGGGTTTGGGAGGAGGTACCCTTCTTCATGGGAAGTACCTGAGCACATCCGATAGAGATGGCGCTCTGGAGGCGGCCTGGATGCAAGGTAGTGAGTTCGGGTAAGGTATTGGATATCCATCCATGCAACAGGTGTGGTTTCCCCAAATGTCTTCTCGTTCAGGCTTCCTTCCAGTTTTATCTTCTTTTTCACAAGCAACGGTGTGATCAGACCAGCCATGCTGAACTTCGGGTTAGAGTCCCTTACTGACATAGCCCACTCTCTGTGGACAACAAACTGCTCTATCAGAATGGAAGTGTAGCTCGGGAGGCGCTCAACCGGTGGTATGGGCTGACCGTTGGGATAAGTGAGCAGGAGTGGCTGCAGCCCAATGTACAACATCTTCATTTCCTGCTCGTGGACTTGGTTGGCCTCCTTCCTAGCAAAGAACGTGTGTGCCAATGCCTTGTGCACATATCTAATAGCCGGATGTCTGATCCTTGCAGCTTTCATACCCCCCAGCTTAAAGGGCCCATCAGCTATCATCCGCCAAACACCCTCGAGATCGTCTTTATCAATAGGGATAAAAGTCCCCAGCTGAGCACCATTCTCTGGAAAGTCAAAGACAGCAGCTATGTCCTCATATGTCATGCTAAACTTCTTCCTGCCCATTTGGAAATCAATCTTTCCCTTACTCACTTCCCCTGTTAAAGCTGCTCTTCTCATATTGACCGTTGCCTGCATGGTTGAGAGGAACTGACATGCCGAGCTCTGATAGGAGTCACTGGCAAGGTTGAAGAACTCCTTAAGACCCATGTTCTCTACAATCTCGTTGTAGTCATCCAGCAGCCCAAGTGCAGTAAGTGTCGGGGTGTGAGGGTATCGGGTTGACAAGAACGGTATCCCCTCCAGCTTGTCACATATCTCAGAAGCGGTGAACTTTTGTGGGTTCTCAATTACTTTCCCTGGAGCCTCGGGTGCCTCTTCCTCAACTGCTACCCCTTTTCCTCTCGATGAGGTTCCCACATCTTCAACCGGCTTTTGTGCTTTTGGTTTCGGGTTGGCACGCTTTCTCGTCATTGTCCTACAAAAGACAACTCATAAAGTGAATCAGCACAGATCGCAATCCAACCACACAATGAATAATAGCTTGAGACATCCATGATCAACAATTGTGGGAGCTTAACAATTGCATACTTTTTCAGTTTCAATGGAGCAAGCAAGCCTAAGCATCTTAACCAAACTCAATTCTAGCTCAGCATAAGCACAATGTACAAGCAAATCAATCACTTTCTTGAGCAATTCACAACCTCATCAACCAAAGGTCCTTAATACACATTTTTGAAACTTTTGTGAAACAAAACTCATCCAAATCAAGTAGTATCACAAAATTAAGCCCTTATCAATCCAATGCATCATTAGAAACCATCCAATTAGAAAACCCCCAATATTTTCGGATTCTAAATTTCTCAAGAACCCTAATTCACCTAAAGTCAAATTCATTCATTCCTAGGGCGAAATTGAGTTGGGTAATCATCTAGGAACAGCCTAGCAAAGGTTTTTAACAAGCATCATCAACCAACAACCACAAATTCGAGTTCTAGAAGAAATCGAAAATCCTCTTGCATGAACCATGAACTCGGATTTGGAGAGCTTTACCTTGTTTGGAGGATGAGAGGATGAGAGAACAAGGGGATAACAAGATAGTGCTCGAGAAATCGGAAACACAGAGCCTTGAATCACGAAAATCCGTTGAGAATTGATAGAGATTGAAGAGTTTGAAGTGCTTTGAAAATCTCTTAGTGAAATCGCAAGAGTGAGTGAAAAGAGAGAGAGAGTCGCGACTTGGAGGAGAAAGCAAGGGGAAAATCGGTTCAAACCGGTTCATTAAATCGATTTTGGGTTAAAATCCGGTCAGAAACGGTTTGAAATCGGTTTAGGGTCGGATTGACTTACCTGGGCGAAGGGCGTATCGGTCTGGCCAACCGATACGCCGACCGATATTGACTCTCGGATTTAATTTTTGCATCCCGTATCGGTCTGGCCAACCGATACGGTGACCGATATCGATCGTTCTGGGTAATCCGTATCGGTCTGGCCAACCGATACGGTGACCGATATGAAGCCTCGGATTATTTTTACCAGAACCGTATCGGCTTGGCCAACCGATACGGAACCCGATATTGGCTCCTGCACCACTTTTCTTCATTTCCGCGGTCTTTGCTCAACTCCAACTGATATACAACCTCGTCCTTAAGCCAAAACCTGACAAAACTCAAAGCAAAACATCAAAAATAACAAGCAAAAGACGTATGTACAAGGATAAACATGGGAATGTCTCCCAAGTGCGCTTTTATTTAAAGTCGTTAAGCTCGACTTGCAAACCGTGATCTCAGGCTGAGGGAGGGCTAGAGAGTGGAATGGAAGTCCCCTCATCTATTACTTCTGAGACGGAGTAATGCTTGAGTCTTTGGCCATTGACCGTGAACTCTTCATCAGATTTTCCAAAAAGTACCACTGCTCCATATGGTCTCACCTCCTTCACTCTAAACGGTCCCGACCATCTAGACTTGAGCTTTCCGGGAAAAAGTTTCAACCGGGAGTTAAAGAGCAACACAAGATCTCCTTCCTTGAACTCTTTCTTCTGAATCAGCTTGTCATGGAAAAGCTTGGTCCTCTCCTTATAGATCTTCGAGCTCTCAAAAGCCTCAAGCCGTATCTCGTCAAGTTCATTCAGCTGAATCAACCTCCTCTCAGTTGCGGTCTTGATGTCAAAGTTCAGCAACTTGACAGCCCACATGGCCTTATATTCCACCTCCACCGGTAAGTGACATGACTTACCATACAGCATGGTGAATGGTGTAGTGCCCAAAGGAGTCTTGAAAGCAGTCCTATACGCCCATAGTGCGTCATCAAGTTTCTTAGCCCAATCTTTCCTCGAAGCTCCAACAGTCTTCTCTAGAATAGCCTTGATCTGCCTATTGGACACTTCAACTTGGCCACTTGTCTGAGGATGATATGGTGTTGCAACCTTATGCTTCACCCCATACTTCTTCAAAAGGCTCTCAAATAGCTTGTTGATGAAATGTGAGCCTCCATCACTGATCACAATCCTCGGGATTCCAAATCTTGGGAAGATAATGCTCTTGAACAGCTTTATTACTACCTTGGCGTCATTAGTTGGACTCGCCACTGCTTCTACCCACTTGGAAACATAATCCACAGCTACTAAGATGTAGCTATTCCCGTAAGAAGATGGAAAGGGTCCCATGAAATCAATGCCCCACACATCAAACACTTCAACTTCAAGGATGGGGTTTTGAGGCATCTCGTTTCTTCTACTGATATTCCCCTTTCTCTGACAAGGATCACACTTAGTAATGAACTCTTGGGCATCCTTGAACATTGTAGGCCACCAAAACCCAGCTTGTAGAGCCTTCTGAACCGTCTTGAAGGTGGCAAAGTGACCACCATAATCTGACCCATGACAATGTAGTAGAATGCCTCCCACTTCTTCATCAGCTATGCACCTTCTATAGAGCTGATCCTTGCACAAAGTGTAGAGGTAAGGCTCATCCCAATAGTACCTGTTAACATCTCTAAAGAACTTCTTCCTTTGGTAGCTATCGAGGCTCGGTGGTTCTTTCCCAACAGCTAGGAAATTGACTATATCAACATACCACGGTTCCTTGTCTTCAATAGAGTTCACTTCCTCGATCTTCATTCTTGTATCATGAGCATCCTTAACAGCCTTGCAAGCCATTAGCTGCTCCTCAGGGAGAGAGTAGTCTAGAGGAACAGCATCCTCAATTCTCAGTCTTGACAAGTGATCTGCTACCCCATTCTCAATGCCCTTCTTGTCCTTGATTTCCAAATCAAACTCTTGCAGCAACAGTATCCACCTCAGAAGCCTTGGCTTGGCATCCTTCTTGGCAAGTAGATACCTCAACGCAGCATGATCCGTGTACACCACAACTTTAGATCCAACCAAGTACGACCTGAACTTCTCGAAGGCAAACACCACAGCAAGAAGCTCTTTCTCAGTTGTTGCATACCTCACTTGAGCATCGTCCAATGTCCTACTAGCATAGTATATGACATGAAGTTTCTTTTCTTTCCTCTGCCCAAGGACTGCTCCCACTGCGTAGTCGCTTGTATCACACATGATCTCAAAAGGCAACTCCCAGTCGGGAGCTTGGACTATCGAGGCGCTAATCAAGGCCTCCTTGATCATGTGGAACGCTGCCAAACACTCATCATCAAACACAAAATCTGTCTCCTTACACAGCAGACGTGTAAGTGGCCTAGCGATCTTGGAGAAGTCCTTAATAAACCGCCGGTAGAACCCTGCATGACCCAAAAAGCTTCGAATCCCCTTCACTGAGTTTGGTGGCTGAAGACTTGTCATCACCTCTATCTTAGCCTTATCCACTTCGATACCATTCTCTGAGATCTTGTGACCCAATACAATCCCTTCTGTTACCATGAAGTGGCACTTCTCCCAATTCAGCACGAGGTTCGTTTCTTCACATCTCCTTAAGACCCTGCACAAGTTCAGCAAACAGGAGGAGAAAGAAGAACCATACACAGAAAAATCATCCATGAAAACTTCCACAATATCCTCAATAAGATCTGAGAAAATAGACATCATGCACCGCTGAAAGGTAGCCGGTGCATTGCACAAGCCAAATGGCATCCTTCGATAGGCAAAGGTACCATAAGGACAAGTGAATGTCGTTTTCTCCTGATCATTAGGATGTATCGGAATCTGAAAGAACCCACTATATCCATCAAGAAAACAATAGAAAGGATGATTAGCAAGGCGTTCTAGCATTTGATCAATGAACGGTAATGGAAAATGATCCTTCCTAGACGCGGCATTTAGCTTTCTATAGTCAATACACATCCTATGCCCAGTGATAGTTCTACTAGGAATCAATTCATTGTTGTCATTTTTAACCACAGTAATCCCCCCTTTCTTTGGAACACAATGCACGGGTGAAACCCAGGTGCTGTCCGAGATAGGGTAGATTATCCCTGCATCAAGCAACTTTAGAATCTCTTTCTTGACTACTTCTTTAAGGTTAGGATTCAATCTCCTTTGGTGCTCAATAGAAGACATGGATTCATTTTCAAGGTGGATCCTATGAGTACACAAGCTAGGCGACAATCCTTTTATATCATCAAGTGAATATCCTATTGCCTTTCTAAACTTTTTCAATTCAGTGGTCAAAGCAATCAATTCATCATCATTCAGCAACTCATTCACAATGACAGGATAGGTAGAGTTTGGGCCAAGAAACGCATACAGAAGCCCCCGCGGAAGGGGCTTTAACTCAACCTTTGGCGCCTTAAGCTCGCTCCAATCGTCAGCTACAAGCTGCTCCTTGCACAGCTCCACTCCTTTGGCGCCATCGGTACCCATGTCTACAGCAAACACCTCCAGCTCCTCACACACTGAATCTGATCCCAGCTCAATGAACTCAACCTCTTCTAACAAAGGCTTGTGTGAATCAAGCGCTCTCATGTAAGCCCAGCTCTCCTCTTGAAGATATCCATACTCCCCACATTCCTTGGTCAAGGTGACCTCTAGAGGATCCTCCATGTTCAACTCTTCAAGGAGTTCATCAGCTAGCTCATCCATAGTCTCAATGTAAAATATTTGACCTTGAATGGTTGGCTTCTTCATCACCTTGTTGATGTCAAATTTGAGCACTATGTCTTTCCCAAGGTTGAGGTCTATCTTCCCTTTCCTGACATCTATAATCGCACCAGCTGTGGCAAGGAAAGGTCTTCCAAGAATTAGAGGATCTTTTGGTTCTTCATCCATCTCCAGCACAATAAAATCTGTTGGCACTTCAAATCCTCCTACTTTCACCGGAAGATCTTCTAGGAGACCAATTGGATATCTCACTGATCTATCTGCAAGAACCAAGGATATCCTACATGCCTTGTAGGTAGAGAAACCCAGCCTCTTGGCTACTGAGAAGGGCATCAAACTTGCGCTCGCTCCCAGATCACACAAACAACCCTCAAACCGATATGGACCAATAGCACATGGAAGAGTAAAAATGCCAGGATCTTCAAGTTTCTTTGGGACAATATCCCTTTGGATGATTGCACTACACTCATGAGACAACACAACCATCCCTTGAACTTCCTTGGTTCTTTCCTTGATTGCATCCTTGAGAAACTTGCTATACTGAGGAACTAGCAAGAAGGCATCAATCAAAGGCATGGTCAGCTCAACATTCTTCATCTGCTTGTCAAAAAGAGCTTTGTACTTCTCTAGAAGCTTCTTCTTGAATCTGCCCGGAAATGGTAGCTTGGGCTCATAGGGTGGTGGCACAAACACCACATCCTTCTTCTTGAGTGTATCATTCACTACTTCTTCAGCTACAGCCTTTCCTTTCCTCTTAGCCATGTCACTATCACTCTCTTTGTTTAGAGCAGAATTTTCAAAATTCTCCTCCCCTTCTTGAACTTCAATGTCCTCATTGAGTGAAGATGTCAGCTTGGGCTTGGGCACTTGACTTTGTTGCAACTCTTTACCACTTCTCAGGGTGATAGCGCTGATATACTCCTTTGGGTTTTGCTCAGATTTTCCGGGTAAAGTACCTTGAGTGCGGGACGTAGAGGCATTCTTATTTTCCATGTTTGTGACCCTTGATGTCAAACTCTGTAGCTCATTCTTGAGGTCCCGTACTTCCATAGCTCCTGAGGCTTGTCCTTAAAGGAGTTGCTGCATCATGCTTTTCAGCTCATTGTCAACTCCCGAGTTAGAAGAAGTTTGTTGTTGTTGTTGACCAAAACCGGGTGGGTATTGTTGCTTGGGAGCATAGCCTTGTTGACCTTGAAACTGAGGCTTGTTTCCAAAACCTTGTTGGTTGTTGTAATTGACATATGGCTTTTGCTGTTGAGGTTGTTGAAAGCCTTGTTGACCTTGTGGCTGAGCTTGTCCTTGAGATGGAGCTTGAGGATAAACTTGATCTTGAGGATTGGCTACATTGGTGCTGCGGTATGAGAAGTTTGGGTGGTTTCTATAGTTTTGGTTGAAGCCCTTGTTGAAACCACCCTGGCCAGCAATGAAGTTAATCTCCTCTTGAGTTAAATCTTCATCATCATCATAAAATTGTGGTTTAGAATCCTCCTGGTGTCCCACAAAGCTGATGTTCTTTTGGCCAATGGAGATCATCTTGTCCAACTTTTCATTCAAAGCCTTTATCTCTTTCTCATACTTCTAATCTGAAGCTGATGATCCTCTATTAGTCCTCTCATAATCCTCATTGTAGTTGCCATCACTTTGCGCGAGATTTTCAATCAGCTCCATAGCTGCATCTACTCCCTTGCCTAGGAAGTGTCCATTGCTGCATGAATCAAGCATTGCCCTCATTCTAGGAAGCACTCCGCGGTACAGGTTGCTGAGTAGTGTTTCCTTGGTGAAACAATGGTGTGGGCACTGAGTGGTGAGCTTATTGAACCTCTCCCAAGCTTCAGCGAAGCTCTCGTTGTTGCGCTGCACAAACCCGGATAGCTCACTGCGAAAACGGGCAGTCCTAGTAGGTGAGAAGAACTTCTTCAGGAAAGCTTTCTTCAGGTCTCCCCAAGTAGTGATGGATCCTGGAGGGATAGTGCTTTCCCAATCCTTGGCTCTGTCCGCCAAAGAGAAAACGAACAGGCGCATTTTTAACCCATCATCAGTCACACCATTCAACCTCGTAGTGGCACAAATCTTGTCAAAGGTGTCCAAGTGCTGTAGCGGGTCCTCAGATGCTAACCCATGGAACTGATTGTTCTGCACCATGTTCATCACCATAGCGCGGATCTCAAAATTATTATTGTTCACCGCTGGTGGAATGATTCCTCGCCGGTTAGCATTTGTGTCAGGTGTATCTCCATCACCAATAGCTCTAACCGGCTGCTGTTGCTGCTGTTGCTGCTGCTGTTGCTGCTGCTCATCCTCGTGGTTATCCATAACTGTTGGCTCAACACTTTCAACTGAAACAGCTCGTTCTTGTGCTCGTCGTTCCCTTGCTAGTCTCCTCTCGTGTGCTTTGATGTCGTAAACTCTTGCAACTAAGTTTGTAGTCCCTTTGCTGCGCAAGTTCATACACCTAGCATCAATAAGAAAGAAAGTAGCAAATTAGTAACAATAACTTGAACTAAAAAGGAATAGAAAACGAATTGATATATCCAGAATCCCAAAATGGCAACGGCGCCAAATTGATAACAAGGATTTTGCAATCCTTTGAGGTATCAATTCCTCAAGCTTATCGAAGTAGCTTTGAGGTATCGAACCTATTCTGGGACGGATAAAACCAATAAGCAGATACTAATCCTTCAGAGTCAAATCAGACAATTTCAGTTTTTAATTCCTAACAATCCTAATAAAGCAAATCAGATCGAAGCAAACAAAAATAAGTAAACAAACGATTCAATCAATGGCAAGAATAAGGCCCAAGGGTAAAGGTCAACGGATAGGCGACTCGGGATGATCAAGGAATCCTAATTCAAACTTCAAACAAGCTAATCTCTTAGCAAGGAACACACAAAGCAAATCGGTTTAATCTCTTAATACCAATTCTTCATTTAATCTTAACTCAAGAACAAATCATCATTTGTGAATCAAAATCAAACGAGCATTCAAACGAGTTCCATTTAGCAACCAATCACTCTAGACATACATTTTCATGCGCTAGAATATGAAAGTCCTAACAAAGCTAAATACTGGAATTTCATCGAACAGGTTGTGAACAAGAAATTCTAAACATCCTAATCAATGTGATCAAGATTAACTAGGCATTAAGCGCACTTTGCTAGATGAGATTTTGATAATTAACTACTAGAATTCTATTGATCACCCCAAATCAACCTAATCCTACCCAACCCACAAGCCTATGGAGAACTACTCACTAATCATAGCTAGATCAACAAAACTCATGGAAATAGAGTTGATCATGGTAAATTAGTGAGAGATTGAAAGATTTGTTGATGGAATAACAAGAGAAGTCTAGATTGGTCAAAGGAATCCAATATGTTCTTACAAGAGAGTTTAGAACATCAAAAACTGCTTAAGAAACAAAATAAAATAGGGTTTTGGCTTAAATAGTCTAAAAGGTGCGAGCCGGGTCAACCCGGAACAAACCGGGTGTTGACCCGGATCCAAGTGAAAATCTGGGGTCGATATCGGTCAGGTGGACCGATATGCGGACCGATATTGAGTCTCGGATTATTTCTGGGTTAGAGCGTATCGGTCCACCTGACCGATATGTGAACCGATATGAACCCTCGAAAATTAATCCGAGAGTCCATATCGGTCGGGTGGACCGATATGGTGGCCGATACTGTTCTCCGAAACTTTGACGAGGGACTGTATCGGCCCGCCTGGCCGATACTCAGACCGATATGGTCCTTCGTTGGCTCTTCCTTGGTCTTCTGAGCTCAAGACTCCACTTCCAAGCTCACCAATGCTCCTAGATGCCTCCATTCACCTGCAAAACACAAGAAACACTCCAAATGCAAGCCTAGAATGCCTAATCCTAGTCCTAAACAACTCTAGACTCTAGATGTGACAATGACTCGGCAAAATGGTAAGAATGATGGAGAAAAGAGGTCAAAACAAGAACTATATACAAGGCCACAGAATGCTACACCATTATTTGTGGCTAGAATAGCAACTATTTTTAGAAACCTGTAGATACTTGCTATGAATTAATTTTTGGAAAATACGGAGCGCCATTGCCACGAATTAATTTGTTGCTAGTTGTAGGACCAATAGCTACGAAAACTGTTTCTTGCTAATCAGGGCCAAAAGCCACAAAAATAGCCGTAGATATGTCGTAGCTCTATAGCCATGATAGCACGATTTACGCAATCTCATAGCTGCAAAAATGCATTGTGGCTATCCACAGAAAATGGTAAAATAGTCAAGAATTCAAACCCATAGCCACAAAAAATCCCCGGCTATTGGCAAGATTTATTGTAGTGTATACTTATTTCCTACTTTATTTAAATCTTACACTAATTTTCTGTTTAAAATTTGGTAATTATTGTTTGTAGTTTTGAATGATTAAAATTAGCATCAACAAAACTATCTTGCGGATGATGCACAGCCTCCTCAAAATTCGCACCTAACTTATTCAGAAATGCCTCTATCGGAGAAACATACGTGGTTCAGTTTTTTATCTTTGTCATTTATTCTTTAACACCATTACTAATGTAATCATTTTTTACAGTAGCAAAACTTTACGTGGGACAAAAACCACACCAGAGAGGTGGAACATAAGTTCAACCATTATGCCGCACAACATTACTTTGAGACTGGCAAGTAGGGGAAGCAGCAGTGAATTTGTGGCAAGAGAGCTAAGGGCCCGGTTTAAGAAGTATAGGAAGGCTTGATACGACATTGGCAAAAAGCCGAGACGGGATCGCAATCTTCGACCAACTCAAAGAATCCGAAGAGTGAGGCGTCCTCAGGATTGAGATCCACAACTCCGAGACCACAAGTTTTCTATAACGCGAGCACGACCTTGTAAGTTTGTAATTTTATATTTTATATTATTAAGTTTAACTTTTAATATTTACATATACTTTTCCATATACTGAGGAAGACGGTGTGCCCTAGATCTTATAAAGTTAATGGAAATGACGTACACCAATACATTCAAGATCCGTTTTCTCAGGGTCATCGAGGCTTCGAAGAAGAGAGCCACAAATTTGATATAATCCCAACATTCTGAAGAATGATCAATATCTTCCAAATCCTTATCATTTTCAAGGTTATAAGAATTTTTGATAATTTATGTAATTTAAAATTTTAACTATATTATTTTCTTATAATATTTATGTTTTATTTATTTATAAGAAATCTCGAGGAGTAAGAGTCGTTTCTTTGTTTTAGGAATAATCGTCTTGCTATACTCCTCATTCCGCTATAGCTGAGGCGTCTAGAGATAAGGATGAGAAAATCGCAATACTGCAGAGAAATATAAAATAATTCGCCATTTCCATGGTGAATATGCAAGCGGAGTTTCATGAACTCAAGCTCGAGTTTGCAGTCCACCCTCATAATAGGAATTTTTTAATAAAAAACTGTTTTAATGTTTTATCTTAAATATTTTGAATATTTTATATATTTACATTATTATTTTTGTATTACCTTCTTTTGTATTTATAATTTTATTTAATAATACAATTATTATTAAATTAAAATTTCAATATTTAAATAAATTTTATCAATAAAGTTATACATTACAATATGTCGGTAATCCGTTGGTTTTACCTGAATATCATCGGTAATCAATCGTTTTTTATAATAATTTTTGTTATCCGTCGATTTCAATCATTCTGGAATCAGTCGGTTAAAAGTTCATCACCTTTTCGTCGGAATTTTTGTTAGTACATCATCAGTTACTTCTGGTAATATGTTATCATAAGCCCGTCAGTAAAGAGTTGTTGGTTTGTTCCGGAAAAATTGCTGGTAGGACCTTTGATAATAATCTGTAAATTAGCAAACAAATTTGCTTTGGTGTAGGGTTTGGCAATATGGGTTTTAGTCACTGACATAGGACCTTTGATAATAATTTGTAGCTCACATTGCATAGACTAATTGGTCGAAACTCCGTCATCCGGCTGGGTCACTATGTCTTTGGTATCATGCAAATATTCGTGATATTTAACCGCATATCAAATTCCTCAGTCGGAAGAAATTTTTTTACAAACCGAACAGTGTCATGTGTGATGATAGGCCATGAGTGTTGAAAGAACATAGCTGTCATGCTATCCGGTCCTCCTGCATTTTCCAGATGCATCAAAAATAATGCCTCACGAATTTCCACTTATGTTGCTACCTCTGTTAATCTATTGTTCATTTATGCTGTTATTAACTCCGGCACCTCAAGGAGAAATTCTTCCATTGCTGTTAGATTCAATGATGTAAACAAATCCTCAAAATAATCCACTACTACCTTTCCACTTCTTCGTACTTAGTTACCCATACTCTTTTGTCATTATGAAGACATATTATCCGATTTCTGGCCCGTCGTTTTTTGGTTAATGTCTGGTAAAACTTTGTGTTCCGATCATCCGATGTATTCCATAGATTCCTGCTTTTTTTGCCAGTATAATTCTTTATCCACATAAGCTTCCTTTAGTTACGGATAATTTCCAAAACCTCCTCATGTGTCCGGTTTGTTAGGAATGTCCTGAAATCAATTGTACTTACTCTAAGTGAAAGTTGTATTGTCGAGATGAGACAGTCATATGATACTAGGAAATAATAATGCTTTGCTAGAAGCCACTTATGATCAATGAGTTTAGAACTCATTGCTAATATTATATGATCCTACAGGGTCACACACCTAAGCAAACTGGATATTTTATATGGGGTTGATTATTAGTGTAATAATCAGATGAATGTATATTTGATATACATTCGTAAAGTGTTTCTGAGGTAGTGTCGATCGACACAAAGGTTGTGTCGATCGACAAAGATCGCGAACCAAAATAACGATTTTGGTTTATGACTTAATTAACTCCTTGGTTAATTAGGTCGTGGTAAAAGTCAATATATATATGATATATGGTCGACTTTTACACAGACAGACCAAAATTCACAGCCACCTTGGTGAAACTGAGAAACCCCTAAGAGATCCGATCTCTACGGCACTAGCATCCCGTCCGTTCCAGTTTGTGTGCGTGTGGATACCAGTGTAGGATTCCTTATGCTTCTGCTGTAGCAAGAAAGCGAGAGCGCATGGGTAGGATTCCTTATGCTTCTGCTGTAGGATCCATCATGTATGCCATGCTGTGCACTCGTCCAGATGTTGCTTGTGCTTTAAGCATGACGAGTAGATACCAATCTGATCCAGGTGAAAGTCACTGGACAGCTGTCAAGAACATCCTGAAGTATCTGAGAAATACTAAGGATAAGTTCTTGGTGTACGGAGGAAGTGATGAGCTTGTAGTGAGTGGTTACACAGACGCAAGTTTTCAGACGGAGAAAGACGATTTCCGATCTCAATCTGGTTACGTCTTTTGTCTAAATGGCGGTGCAGTCAGTTAGAAGAGTTCCAAGCAGGCCACCGTAGCATATTCCACGACCGAAGCTGAGTACCTCGACGCTTCTGAAGCGGCAAAGGAGGATGTTTGGATCAAGAAGTTCATCACTAAACTTGGTGTTGTTCCTAGTGTTTCCGAGCCTGTGGCTCTGTATTGTGACAACAATGGAGCCATTGCGAAGGCGAAGGAACCTAGGTCACACCAGAAGTCCAAACATATAGAGAGGAGGTATCACCTTATCCGTGATATCATTAATAGAGGAGATGTAAATATTAGCAGAGTCCCGATGGATGAGAATGTTGCTGATCCTTTGACTAAGCCTCTCCCAAGGCCTAAGCATGAGAGTCTTACTACTGATATAGGGATTAGATTTCTTAAGATATGATCTTAATTTCAGTGGGAGTTGTTTTTGGTTTTAGTTATGTTATGGTGTTCATGTAGACATACTATGGTTATGTTATTTTAATGAAATTTGTTTCAGTATTATTTAATGTTATTAAATAATAGTCCCAAAGTAATTTATGACATTTTATAGGTCATCAAGTATGTGACTTGATCATGAAACCCTATAAGTAATAAATGACATAAATTATGATTGGTCCCTGGTCAAGATTGTTAAAGTGGGACATTAACAACCGCGTTAGACTAGTATGTGAGGTGATTGATGACTAAGTTTCATGGAGTCATTAATAAGAGTATTAAAGTCAATCACATAGATATGTGTTGGAGAACACAGGATCGGACTTGACCCGTTAATGAGAACTCTACAAGATAGTTATATGAGTGTCATAAGAGTTTCTCATTACGACTATAGAGCATAGTCCTTAGACCTGAGTTCATCATGATTTCTTACATATGGATTGGTCCGTCTTGACTTTGTCAAACGTCAGCCGTAACAGGTGACTATAAAGGCATTGATTGGGCGTATCATGAAGTGTGTGAAGGTACAGGGATGGAACAAGATGGGATTTGTCACTCCTATATAACAGGAGATAAAAATCTCAAGGCCTGTCGAAGATTTGATACTGGGAAATGCGTGGCCGCGCTCAAACGAGGTGATTGTCAGTCGTTTGTTTTATCAGTATAAATCAGAGTTCGATAAACAAGATCTAGCTTAATAAGGATGACACAGTTCTTGCCTTATGCTAGATCGAGATATAGTGACAAAGGGATTAAAAGGAATAGATGATTCCAGTACAAGTGGGAGATTGTTGGGAATGTCCTGAAATCAATTGTACTTACTTTAAGTGAAAGTTGTATTGTCGAGATGAGACAGGCATATGATACTAGGCAATCATAATTATTTGCTATAAGCCACTTATGATCAATGAATTTAGAACTCATTGCTAATGTTATATGATCCTACATGGTCACACACCTAAGCAAACTGGATATTTTATATGGGGTTGATTATTAGTGTAATAATCAGATGAATGTATATTTGATATACATTCGTAAAGTGTTTCTGAAGTAGTGTCGACCGACACAAAGGTTGTGTCGATCGACACAGATCGCAAACCAAAATAACGATTTTGGTTTATGACTTAATTAACTCCTTGGTTAATTAGGTCGTGGTAAAAGTCCATATATAAATGATATATGGTCGACTTTTACACAGACATACCAAAATTCACAGCCACCATGGTGAAACTGAGAAACCCCTGAGAGATCCGATCTCTACGGCACTAGCATCCCATCCGTTCCAGTTTGTGTGCGTGCAGATACCAGTAGAGGCGCAGCACTTGAGGCGCTATTCGATCTCGAATCCCTGTTCACATTCCGCTGCATAATCATCAAGGTACATTCGAGATTCTCTGTAGATTCAATTATAAACATGAACCCTAGATCCTAGGCTATGGAATTTATACCTAGGGTTGCCTAATATGATTAGAACTGCTAGAAATTCCTTTATGTTGGGAATGTCCTGAAATCTATTGTACTTGCTCTAAGTGAAAGTCGTATAGTCGAGATAAGACAATCACATAACACTGGGTAGTCATAACGCTTTGCTAGAAGCCACTTATGATCAATGAGTTGAGAACTCATTGCTAGTGTTATATGATCCTACAGGGTCACACACCTAAGCAAACTGGGCGTTAAAGACGAGGTTGATCATTAATGTAATGATCCAGTGAATGCATATGTGATATGCATTCGATATCAATGTTCTGGGACAGCATCGATCGTTGCAGAGAGTGCATCGATCGATGCACTCGCGGATTAATCAGATTAATTCGGTTTAATCGTTGGTTAATTTCGTTGTGGTTTAAGACGACATATATAAGATATATGGTCGACCTAAACTCGTCCCTAACCTAATTGACAGCCACCAGAACACAGATAGAAACCTCCCTGAGATTAGATCTCTATAGGCACTAGCATCCCTGCTGTTCAGTTTGTGTGCGTGTGGATACCAGTAGAGGCGCAGCATTTGAGGCGCTCTAGATCTCGATTATCTGCAAATCTTCCGCTGCTAATCACCAGGTAATTCTGAGATCCCAATGATTCAATTACATGAACCCTAGATCCTAGGCTTGGAATTCAGACCAGGATTGCTAATACTGATTAGAACTGCTAGACATTCCTTCAGTGGTATCAGAGCTTTAGGGTTCCATTGAATCTGTAGCATGTTGATTAGATTGGTTGAATCTGGATCTCTGTATGGTTGATACAAACTTGCTAAAATTCGTTTTCATGAAAAACCTAGTTTAGGGTTTGTTCGAAAAACGTCTTAGGGTTTTTCGCATAGTGTCGATCGTTGCCAATCCGGCATCGATCGACACAGGGCGAAAACCCGAATAAAATTTAGGGTTTTTCGCATGGTGTCGATCGATGCCAATCCGGCATCGATCGATGCAGGGCGAAAACCCGAATAAACCTTAGTTTTCGCCTAGTGTCGATCGACACAAACCTCGCGAGATAGATGAATTGGTTCAATTGGATTGGACCGGTTATCGAGCTTGGTTAAAGATGGTCGAACGCTAAGAATGGTTTATTGCGATTGGGTTGGTATCGACCGATGCTAATGTAGCATCGATCAACACTGACCGGTACTCAAAACCGGGTCAATTAGATTGATCGGTTATCGCGGATTGCTCTTGGTTACTCTGCACCGATCGACACTATAGTAGTGTCGGTCGACATCAGATTTGATGATTTAGGTTATGGAACCTGAAATCACAGAACCAAAGCAAGATAAATCAATTAATTATAAGAATTAAAACATAATAAAACTGAACGTTTTAAATGATTCCGTTCCTCAATCAAATACTTGGCGTCTTTCCAATCTTGTCAACTGTCAAGACCCATTTAATTGTGTGATAGACTTGCAGTGCAAGATGTTCACAATTACATGAGTAAGACAGAGGTAATCGTGTTGATGGATTTGCAGTGCAAGACATCGACAATTACATGACTGAAGAGATTAGTTTACTTGACTGGGCCATCAAAATCGTTTTGGGCTCAGAGACATCAGGTGGATTGGACATGAGATGTCAATCCACAACCAAGAGTTATATTGGATATAACTAGCAAGTTAGTTGCTTACCTAGATAGCTAAATTTGAGTGATAGCCAGTGGCTCACTCAAGTTTAGTGAAGTATGGGTCTTGGATCATTATATTCATCTGAGGAAACATTGTTTGAATATAATGCGAGTTGTCTTAATAGTTAAGACTTCTCATTTCTTGAACATCATAACTAAACCTCCCTTGTTTTTCCAGCTATGTCTAGCACAAACCATCGTAACAATTTCTCCCTGCGATCCGTCCTTGAGAAGGACAAGTTAAATGGATCCAACTTTCTTGAATGGTATCGGAACTTGAGAATTGTTCTCAAACAGGAGAAAAAGGACTATGTCCTTGAGAAAGTTCTCCCCAAGAAGTACCGAGCCAATGCCTGGCAGTCAGATAAGGATGCTTGGGATAAGCATTCTAATGATGCGGTGGATGTGAGTTGTCTCATGTTGGCTACCATGAACTCGGAATTGCAGAAGCAATATGAGTACGTGGAGTCGCCGAAAGAGATGATCACTGGCCTGAAAAGTATGTTTCAGGAGCAGGCACGAACTCAGAGATACCAGACGGTTAGGTCTCTGATTGAGTGCAAGCTACCAAAGGGCGAACCAGTTAGTCCTCATGTCATTAAGATGATGGGTTATATTGATAACCTGGGGAAACTGGATTGTCCCATTAGTCAAGAGTTGGCTACTGACATCATTCTGCAGTCACTGCCGTCAAGCTATGATCAATTTGTTATGAACTATAACATGAACAACTTGACGAAGACGTTGACTGAATTGCATGGGATGCTTAAGACTGCTGAACCTAACATCAAGAAGGACACCCCAAATGTCCATATGGTACAAAAGGGTAAAAGGTTTAAGAAACTTGGTAAGAACAAAGGTGATGGCAAGATGAGCTCGATTGTGAATCCAAGCGAGTCTGGCCATGTTCCTAAGGTTAAAACCGGTCCTTCTGAAGATGTTAAGTGCCGTTATTGTAATGGTTATGGGCATTTGAAAAGAAACTGCAATAAATTCTTGGAAGATTATGAGAAGCTGAAGAAGACGTACGAGACTTCTTCTTCAGGTATTATGTTATAGAAGTAAATGTTACTTCTTATAGTCCTACTTATTGGGTATTTGATACCAGCTGTGGTACTCATATTTTGTGAAAATGTGCAGGACCTGAGCAAAAGTAGGACTATGGAGAAAGGACAAGTGGACCTATGAGTAGGAATGGAGCAAGAGTTGCTGCATTAACCGTAGGAGTATTTCATTTGTTTTTCCTTTTATGGCATGTTTTGAACTTAAGACTGCTACTATGTACCTGCTATGAGCAGAAAGATTATTTCTATTCCTTGTTTGGATATGAAAGGATATCAGTTTTCAAGTTAAGAATAAGTGTTATTCATTTGATTACAGTGATATATTTTATAGTAGCAATCCATTAGAGAATGGACTTTATGTTCTAAACCAGAATGTGCCTAACTATAACATTAGTACCAAGAGATTCAAGTCAAAAGATACGAATCAAACCCTTTCTCTGGCATTGTCGTTTTGAGCCACATAAATGAGAAACAGATTCAGAAGCTCCATAGTGATGGGCTTTTGGGCTCATCTGATTATGAATCAAAATGAGTAAAGTGAATCTTGTTTCACTACAAGAAATATGGGTATTGATAGCACCACGAAAACGCTATCATATGTCTATTGTAGCGTTTCCATAAACGCTATGTTTGCCGCTGCCATCTTAGGTCAGCCATCTATGATAGCACTAATTTGACATGCTATCATATATCTGTCTAAGATAGCGCTAATTTTGATGTGATTATATAGTTTTCAGTAGCATTGATTTATCGCCATTTTATAAATTAATGCAGCATATTATTCGTGCAATAATATATGTTGTGGTGGCAATATTTTAGGGCTGTATTATACTTTATCCTAGCATTTTTGTTGGTGCTGTATTATTATTTATAATGACCAATCTTTATGGTTGTTGTATATCTTATGAACACTTTTATATTTTGTCATATTTAATATTAATTGGAGCGAAAAAAAATATTATATAATTATGTTTTGAATTCTGGTTTTAAATTATTATTTGAAAATTAATTATAATTGCAGAAATATATTTAGAATTTATAAACATATAATTACAAACAATTAAATTTTCTCCAACTTAAACATAAACATCCGCAAACAAGAAATACATACTCTAAGTATAGCAACAAACACAAACACAAACACAAGTTCAACTAAAACATAAACTTAATAGTTGTAATGTCTTAAGTATGATCCCACAGCACTAAAAGGAAGCTTTACCCATGGAGGATTCTCGGATAATTTGATCCTCTTCAGCAGAGCTCTTCAACCTCAATGAACATGAATATGTTTCTGAAAACAAAGAAGAATTAAACAACGATGACCAATATAAGACGATGAGTTGTGTCCAAAGTACAATGCAAATACCTTGTACTGTTTTATAAGACGATGAGCTGCCTGCATGTAAGCCAGACTTCGACGTGAAACTGAACCATTTAGAGGAACATGAGGAGCGACACGAACTTTCTTCGCTGCTTTCCATCCAGAAGATAAACTCAAATTCATTTCCGTAATACGGTGACGAACAAGTTCGAGCTTTTCCTTGGAGACCGTCAGTGTTGCAATGTTACAGCCAGGTGGTGGATCTAATCCCACTTTAATTCTCTTAACTGTACAAAAATCAAAACTCTTATAAGCACAACTGATCCAGAAATAGTCAAATGCAATGGGAGGAGAAAAGTATACGAATGTAAACCTTGGACTCCAATTTTTCCATAGTTTTCTTAGATTTTGGAGCAGATGTCTCAGTAACCAACTCACAAGGTCCCTTTCCAAGTAACTCTTCTTCAGATTGAAGGAAAATTTTCTCCAGACTAAAGGCATTTCGCATTATCCTGCATTCGTTATTCAGGAAGTTATGAAGACATAGCCGCATACATGCTTCATATGCAATCATCGCAGACCATGGACCTTGCTCACTGCACACACCGACAAACAAAAAAGTGGGTATAAACAATTACAGAGAAACGAAAAAAAGGAAGATAACAAAATATGAGTCAGCTCAGTAACAAGTTACTAAACAGGATAAGTGATCAACAATTACTCATAATGCAGAGCTTTGATTGTCATGAAACTTGGTACAATATGAAGAACATGTAAAATAGGAAAACGATGCTCACCCGTTTACTAGGTAGGGACTGCCTTAATGGCAAGCTCTTTGCAAGCTTTTGTGATGATGGTTTGCATCTGTGACCTGCAAAAAGGAAACAACTTTAACCACTTCCATACAGAAGAGAAGCTCATGTTTTAAGTTCTGTCTTATCTACCTGAAGAAGCGAATCTTCTCAGGGAGAGGAACACCCAAGTCTTGTGTGATGGAAACTATGGCGTCTTTGAGAGTAATACTGTTGATAACATTGTTAGGGAAGTATTTGAAGCGAGAGTGAAGCATCGCACACCACAAGCTCCCAAATTTTTTTCCCTCTGGAATCAAGAATTGGCCTCGAGCAGAAATCCAATTCTCACTCTTTTATGTTCTCTGCATCGGTTTCTGGATCAAGATAACTCAGCTCCGAGGTTGGATCATCTTCTTCATCTTGTTTAATGATTGTCTCTTCTTTTGTAATCGACAGTGAGCTCTCGGGTAAGGATCGAGAGACGAAACGGCAGCGTTTGGATAGGGTTTGGCAGGAGAAGAGAGGAGTAACTGAACGAGGATGGAGACAGACACGAATTTAGGACACTAATCATATAAGCAAACAAAACGAAAGTCAGTTGCTAGGATTTCTTTAGTTCATCAAATCAACAAGAGATCTCATACACGAACAAGTGAACAAGTAAAACAGATCTCGGGGAGAAGAGAGGGGATACAATCGATTGATTGAATAAATCTAAGATTGGAGAAGAACGAAACCCTAGAGACAAGTAAAACAGAAACCCTAACGCAGAGGAAGAACTGTTATCTTTCTAACCGAACAGACTGAGATCCAAACTAGTTGGAACCATTACAAAAGCCAAGACATCATCAATCTCATTGGGTATTGAAAACCAGAAGTAGGTCGAGAAAGATAACAAGTTCCTTTCTTTACCTTGGAAAAGCTTGATGGGTTTTCTGTAAACGAGTCGTCCCATGCTTCCACTCACTGAGTCAGTCAGCTGAATCGAAGAACTGTTATTGACTAACTTCGAATCTCCAAACAGAGAAACATACTTGTTCAAAGTCGGAGATTTTGCGAATCCATTGAAGGAGATTGGAGAAGAACGAGACCCTAGAGAGTAGAGACAGACTGATTTTTTTAAATCTAAGAGAAGAAGAAGAAGAAGAAGAAGAAGAAGAAGAAGAAGAAGAAGAGGAGAGATGAGGAGAGATGAGGAGAGATTTTCAGATCAGAAACGTCTCGCTAGAGGAGAGATTTTCAGATTTGTTTTTGGTTTCAGGAAAAAACTTAAAATTTTGGGAGGTAAAAACTAAATTTTTAGCGCTTAAGTGTTTAGGGTTGTATTTAGGTTATTGAGTTAAAGTTAAAAATTTTATTTGAATTTTTATTTAGATAATTAAGTTTTTGAGATAATTAAGTTTTTGATTTAGGATTTATGCATGTAATTAATTTTTTTGATTAAGATTTTAAAGTTAAATTTAAAAAGTTTAGAATTTAAGGTTTGAACTTTGGGGTATAGAGTTATAATTTATAGTTTAGGGTATAAGTTTATGGTTTAAATTTGTGTATGAGGTTAAATAAGTTTTTGAATTTGAGATGAAAGACTTAGGATTCATAATATGTTTGAGAATAAAAATTAAGGGTTATAGTTCTTAATTTAGGATTTGATAATTAAATTTTTTATTTAAAAATGGATTATGTGTTAGGGTTTAGGATTAATGTTTATGGTAGAGAGTTATGGTTTTAGAATTTATGATGAAAATATAATTATCAATACCCTAACTCTAAACCCTAACCCTCCAATACCCTAAACCCTATACACTGTGTTTGTGAGACTTTAAACTTTTATATTACAATATATGTTACAATAGTTAGATTTTTTCCAAACCCTAAACCCTATTTATACATTAAACCCTAAATTCTGTTTTTTTCAAACCCTAAACCCTATTTTTTTCAAACTCTAAACCCTAACAATATATATATACCTTAAATTACTAGTATTAATCAATTAGATTTATATAAAATATTAATATTTAAAATTTGGTTTAGAAGATGATTTTATTAAAACCTATAAAATCAAAACTATTGCCCAATACCCTAAACCTATTAATATTAGTATTAATATTTTAAATTTTGTTTGTTTCTAACTTTTATTTGTTTTTAACCCTATATATACTCTAACCCCTAAACTATTGTGTATCATTTCATTTTTTTCAATTTTTTCATATATATATAGTATTGGATTTATATAAAAAATAGATTAAAACTTTAGAACTTTTATTAATAACTCAAAATACCTTACACAAACATTACAAAATTAAAACTTAGGCAAACAATAGATTAAAACTTTAGAACTTATTAATATAGGTCTTTTGTTCCATCTTTAATACTAGCTAGTAGCTACCAAGTCAAAGATAAGTGCAACGTTTTAATGTTTCATTAGAAGTTTAGAACCACTGAAACAAAAGTCTAAAGAAACCAAACCGAACCAAACCACTATGGTTCGTCTCTTCTTTACATGAACCGCCATACCGCCAAGTATCAGTTCCCACATCTCTTCCTAGCTTGACAAACACCTAAACATTGGGGGACACATTAGTCTTAAGATGCAATCAATGTTGTTTCTGAGAGGAAAGATTTTTCTCACCATTTTCATCAACACTGTGCCTCGTCGGGTGGAAAGTTACAGGTTTACTGGCAGTAGATTGCTTGATCAATATGAGAAGGAATTGGTTTGATTTCAGTGCCAAGTTCTTGCTCAGTCTGATACATGTTTTCAAAACAATAACTAACGGCTGAGTAAACAAAAACAAAGATCAGTAGGAACAATGGTATGGAGTGACATATATTTTGAAACGGTCCTCATATGTTACCAAATTCACAGCCAACCCAAGGTGTCCAAACCGTCCTGATCGACACACCTGAGAATTTAACAGCATGAACGAGGTTCCAAAAATAGGTTTTGTTTCGACTTACCATGTGTAGATACGACTCATAAGTCCGAGGAAAATCAAAGTTAATCACTACATTCACAGCTTGAATGTCGATTCCACGAGTAAAGAGATCTGCACCAGTCAATTTTCAATCAGTCATAACATCATCATTTAGCATCATCATCTACACCTGATCATTGTTCAAAGTACAAAGCATACCAGTGCAAACGAGATTTCTGCAAGCACCATTGCGGAACTCATGGAACACTATGTTCCTATGGTCTTGAACCATCTTGGCATGAATGTAGAAGCACGAATAACCGAGTTATGTAATTTTCTTAGCTAACAGTTCCACGCGATTGACAGAGTTGCAAAAGATTATCGATTGGTTTATTTGCAGCTGCAAATAAAATGATAACTAGTTTAGATCATCCAAATTGAGTAGCATATAGTTATGTGTTTACAATGGCCCGTTGAACTTTCACCAGTAAACAAGTCTCCCCCAACCAGGCATCAACACACAAGCAAGCATTATATCATTCTATGAATGACTAATTTACGTTAAATGTATTCTCATATTGATTAGGCTCCATTTTCTAAGAAACAATAGGAGCAGCTAAGAGTGAAAAAAAAAGATAACAAGAATTCAAAGAAGCTGTAAAATATGTTGACAGATAATGCATTGTGCAAGCTTACAATAGGTCCGTTCTTGAGCGCATGCTCTTTGGCAAACTTTCATGCCTGTTTCACAGCCAGCGCATCCATACCATCCACCTAGAACACGAAGCAAAGGATGATCACTAATTAGATTTAAGTTCATACTCTCACAAATCAGAAAAACCAAGGATGCAATTCACCACCTTTACTACATGGTTTCAATAAGCAGAATTGATAAAGAGTTCTCTTTTTATCTGCAATGTAAAGCCATATAGATTCACAACACTTACCGGTGAAGAACTGTGGAAACTTGACAGGCAAAATCACAGCTTCCTGCAAAGCTTGCTTGGCGCTTTCAAGCCCAGCAACATCTGTCCAGTAGATCCCCAAAGAGCCACTACACCAGCAAATGCGAGAGCAGCAATTGCATATTTGTCATCCGATTTTTCCCACTTCAATAACGAATCGAAACAATCCAATTCAGTTCATAGGAGAGACAAGAGCATAATCATTTAAGGCAGTTGTGAAGAAGGTAAAGTAAAAGTCTATACAGCTTCTTGAGCGGTCTTGACGATTTCCGGTAACTCTGTGGTCTGAACTTCGGCAGTGGCAGGAGCTTCAACTTTGGTAGCTCTCGTCAGAATGTTCCTCACAGACAGTAAGCATTGGATTTTGCGGCGAGGTTCTGAGACTGAAGCGGGTGATAAGGAAGCTCGGGAGAGAAGGAAGAAGGGGAATTAGGGGAAACCAAACATCAGAGAGGTCGATTGAAGGAAACTCGATCCTACAGAAACGGTGGAGGCTAGGATTGAAGGCTCGGATTGACGGAGAGATGTCGACGGCAATGGTTTGATGGTTTTCGTCTCTACGGAAATCTGAGAGAAAGATAAGATAAATTTTTTTTTTTGTTAGCAAACTGAAATAAGTTTTTTTTTTTTGCTTAAATGATGAAACACTTAGAAAAATTTTTAGTTCCCCAAAACCAATTTTTTCCCTCTAAAAATATTACCATTCATATAGATAGCAGAAATTAGGCTCCAATTCCTATTTTTCGTTTCCCGCTTAGTAATAATACGGCTTAGCATTGATATAATGCTATCACAAAGTACCCCTCCACATCATACCCTCTATAATAGCACTTAGCGAAATCGTGCTATCCTCATGTGCTATCAATACCTATATTTCTTGTAGTGTTTATTGGAAAACGACAGAGGCCCCTTTCAACAAAGGTAGTGTCGATCGATGCATGTATGCAACGATCGATACAGGTTGCGAACGAACGGATAAAATGAAAAGGCCAGAGGATTAATGGGCTTTATACATACGGGTGTACATGGCCCGATAAGCGAAAATGCTAGAGGAAATTTTCAGTGCTTTATTACCTTTACTGATATTTTCAGTAAGTACGGTTATATCTTATTTATAAGACATAAGTCAGAATCTTTGAAAAGTTCAAAGAGTTCCAAAATGAAGTACAGAATCAATTTGGCAAAGGTATTAAACCTCTACGATGAGATCATGGAGGTGAATACTTAGGTCAAGAATTTAGTGATCATCTGAGAGATTATGAAAGTGTTTCACAATTCACTCCTCCTGTATCGGACTTTATTATATATGGTTCGATCAATGATGAGTCACTTAGATCTTCCATTATCCTTCTAAGAATACGCTCTAGAAATGTCTGAGTTTACATTAAATATAGTTCCATCAAAATCGGTTACAGAGATACCACATGAGATGTGGAATGGAAATGTTTCTGATTTATCCATCATAGAGATTTGGAGTTGCAAGACTTATATAAAACGTTTAATCTCTGATAAGCTCACACCCAAATCTGATAAGTGCTACTTCATTGGTTGTCCTAACAAAACCAAGGCATGTTACTTTTACAACCAGTTCGAGAACAAATTGTTTGTTGCTCGGAACTATGTTTTCTTAAGAAAGACTTTCTTTCCAAGAAGAACAGTGGGAGTAAAAGTACATCTCCAAGAAATTCGAAATCACAGGAGACTGCTCAACCTGATGAGGAAGAGCAGCAGTTGGATCTACAAAGAGTTGTAGAACCTGCACCTGTGGTGCCTAGAGTTTATAAAGGATCTGGTGAATGTATATTCGATATACATTTAAATGGCGAGTTTCTGAAGAAGTGTCGATCGACACAAAAGTTGCATCGATCGACACAGATCGCGAACCAAATGTTGATTTTGGTTTATGACTTAATTAACTACGGTTTAAATCTTGGTTAATTAGGTCGTGGTAAAAGTATACATATGAGATATGTGTGCGCGACTTTTACAGAAAACTGAAGCTCGCAGATCCGAAAGGATCCGTCACGAACCCGAGAAATATGGATTTCTCGTAACCAATTGCCGTGATCTACTGATCATTGAAAGTGACGGGCCTGTGAATTTTGAAGAAGCAATGATGGGCCTTGACTCCGAAAATGGCTGAAAGCCGTTGAATCCGAAATGGGATGGTTATTTTCAGATGTACAAAGCAAGGTTGGTGGCAAAAGGTTTCAAGTAAATTCATGGCATTGACTGTGAAGAAACCTAATCCCAGACACCGTGCTTATGTCCATTCGGATTCTCCTAGCAACCGCCACTCATAATGGTTATGAGATCTGGCAGATGGATGTGAAAACAGTTTTCCTTAATGGAATTCTGGAAAAGAATGTGTACATGACATAATCTGAAGTTTTCATTGATCCTAATGAAGCTAGGAAGATATGCAAGCTTCATCGATCCATTTATGGATTGAAGCAAGCATCTCGGAACTGGAATCTTCGTTTTGATGAAGAAATCAAAAGGTTTGATTTTATCAGAAACGAAGAGGAACCGTGTGTTTACAAGATGACTAGTGGGAGCGCAGTTGCGTTTCTGGTATTATATGTTGATAACATACTACTTCTCAGAAATGAAGTTCCTTTGATTTAGTCTGTTAAGACTTGATTCGAAAGTTGTTTTTCCATAAAATTATGGGAGAAACAGTATGCATTCTTGGAATAAGAATCTATAGAGATAGATTGGATAAGCTAATTGGATTGTGTCAAGATACTTATAGTGATAAGGCCTTGCACATGTCCAATATGCAGGATTCCAAGAAGGGCTTCGTGCAAATGACTCTTGGTATTACTCTTAGCAAGACGCAGTGTCTTTTGACACACGCTGAGCAAGGGCGAATGAGGGTCAGGCTACTGCTAAAGGCATTAGATGTCTTAAGATGTGATCTTAATTTTAGTGGGAGTCATTGTTATTAATTTTAGTTATGATATGATGTTCGTATAAACATAATTTGATTATGTTATTGAAATCTGACATCTGTATTATTTAATAATGGTTATTAAATAATAGTCCCAAAGTAATTTATGACATTTTATAGGTCATCAAGTATGTGACTTGATCATGAAACCCTATATATAATAAATGACATAAATTATGTTGGTCCCTGGTCGAGGTTGTTAAAGTGGGACATTAACAACCGCGTGAGACTAGTATGTGAGGTGACTGATGACTAAGTTTCATGGAGTCATTAATAAGAGTATTAAAGTCAATCACATAGATATGTGTTGGAGAACACATGATCGGACATGACCCACTGATGAGAACTCTACGGGATAGTTATATAAGTGTCATGAGAGTTTTCATTACGACTATAGAGTATAGTCCTTAGACCTGAGTTCATCATGTTTTCTTACATGTGAATTGGTCCGCTTTAACCTTGTCAAACGTCAGCCGTAACTGGTGACTATAAAGGCATTGATTGGGCGTATCATGAAGCGTGTGAAGAGACAGGGATGGAACAAGATGGGATTTGTCCCTCCTATATAACAGGAGATAAATATCTCAAGGCCCATCGAAGATTTGATACTGAGAAATGTGTGGCCACACTCAAACGAGGTGATTGTCAGTCGTTTGTCTTGTCAGTATAAATCGGAGTTCGATGAACATGATCTTGGCTAAATAAGGGTGACACAGATCTTGCCTTATGTCAGATCGAGATATAGTGACGAAGGGATTATGGGAATAGATGATTCCAGTACAAGTGGGAGATTGTTGGGAATGTCCTGAAATCTATTGTACTTGCTCTAAGTGAAAGTCGTATAGTCGAGATAAGACAATCACATAACACTGGGTAGTCATAACGCTTTGCTAGAAGCCACTTATGATCAATGAGTTGAGAACTCATTGCTAGTGTTATATGATCCTACAGGGTCACACACCTAAGCAAACTGGGCATTAAAGACGAGGTTGATCATTAATGTAATGATCCAGTGAATGCATATGTGATATGCATTTGATATCAATGTTCTGGGACAGCATCGATCGTTGCAGAGAGTGCATCGATCGATGCACTCGCGGATTAATCAGATTAATTCGGTTTAATCGTTGGTTAATTCCGTTGTGGTTTAAGCCGACATATATAAGATATATGGTCGACCTAAACTCGTCCCTAACCTAATTGACAGCCACCAGAACACAGATAGAAACCTCTCTGAGATTAGATCTCTATAGGCACTAGCATCCCTGCTGTTCAGTTTGTGTGCGTGTGGATACCAGTAGAGGCGCAGCATTTGAGGCGCTCTAGATCTCGATTATCTGCAAATCTTCCGCTGCTAATCACCAGGTAATTCTGAGATCCCAATGATTCAATTACATGAACCCTAGATCCTAGGCTTGGAATTCAGACCAGGATTGCTAATCCTGATTAGAACTGCTAGAAATTCCTTCACTTTAGTGGTATCAGAGACTTAGGGTTCCAGTTGAATCTGTAGCATGATAATTAGATTAGTTGAATCTGGATCGTTATATATATGATATATGCATGCTAAATTGAGTTTTGGTTCAAGTTAATCTCGTTTTATGTTTTTCTTGTTCAAAACGATTCTAGGGTTTCGCATAGTGTAGATCGACACCAATCTGGTGTCGGTCGACACAGTATGGAAACCCGAATAAAATTTTAGGTTTTGAAGTACCTGATGCCCTAATCGTGGCGATCGACACAAGAGTTGTGGCGGTCGACACAGACCTTGCGAATGGTTTAATCGGTTCAATTGGATTGAACCGGTTATCGAGCTTGGTTAAAATTGGTTAAACCGGTTAGAACGGTTTATTGCGATTGGTTTGATTTGGTCGGTGTCGACTGACACTAATGTATTGCCGATCGACACTAACCGGTTATCGAAGCCGGGTCAATTGGATAGATCGGTTATCGCAAATTGGTTTTGGTGGGATTGCGTCGATTGACACTAAAGTAGTGTCGGTCGAAACAGGTCTAATGGTTTCGGTTGTTGAACCTGAAATCACAGAACCGAACCAAATTAAACCCAATTCTTAGAATAATTAAAACTTAATAAAATTAGTTGTTTTAAAACAGTTCCGTTCCTCAACTAAAATATCAAGTATATTTCGATGTCTTTCCAATCTTGTCAACTGTCAAGACTCGTTTCATTGTGCGATAGACTTGCAGTGCAAGGTGTCCACAATTACATGAGTAAGGCAGGAGGTAATCATGTTGATAGTTTTGCAGTGCAAGGCGTCAATAATTACATGACTTAAAAGATTGGTTTACTTGACTGGGCCATAAAAATCGTTATGGGCCCAGAGACATCGGGTGGATTGGACATGAGATGTCAATCCACAACCAAGAGTTATATTGGATATAACTAGCAAAGTTGTTGCTTACCTAGATAGCTGAAATTTGGGCGATGAGCCAAAGCTCACTCAAGTTTTAGTGAAGTATGGGTCTTGGATCATTATATTCATTTGAGGAAACATTGTTTGAATATAATGCGAGTTTTCTTAATAGTTAAGATTTCTCAATTCTTGAACATCGTAACTAAACCTCTTTCCTTTCTTTCAGCTATGACTAACACTCATCACAACACTTTCTCCCTGCGATCCGTCCTTGAGAAGGACAAGTTAAATGGATCGAACTTTCTCGAATGGTATCGGAACTTGAGAATTGTTCTCAAGCAGGAGAAAAGGGACTATGTCCTGGAAAATGTTCTCCCTGAAAAAACGAGGGCCAATGCCGCATATGCAGAAAGGAGTGCTTGGGATAAGCACTCTAATGATGTGGTCGATGTGTGTTGTCTCATGTTGGCTACCATGAACTCGGACTTGCATAAGCAATTCGAAAACATGGAGTCGCCAATGGAGATGATCACTAGCCTGAAAAGTATGTTTCAGGAGCAGGCACGAACTGAGAGATACCAGACGGTTAAGTCTCTCATTGAATGCAAGCTACCAAAGGACAGTCCAGTTAGTCCTCATGTCATAAAGATGATGGGTTATATTGATAACCTGGGGAAACTGGATTGTCCCATTAGCCAAGAGTTGGCTACTGACATCATCCTGCAGTCACTGCCGTCAAGCTATGATCAATTTGTTATGAACTATAACATGAACAACTTGACGAAGACGTTGACAGAACTGCATGGCATGCTCAAAACAGCTAAGCCTAATATCAACAAGGGCACTCCAAATGTACTTATGGTACAAAGGAGTAAGAAGTTTAAGAAACTTGGCAAGGACAAGGGAAAGGGCAAGGCCGTCCAGATTGCGAATCAGGATAAGCATGTGTCTTCTTCCAAACCCAAGCCCGGCCCATCTGAGACTAATAAGTGCCATTACTGTAATGAGCTTGGGCATTGGAAGAGAAACTGCAACAAGTTCTTGGAAGAGAAAAAGAAGAAGAAGAAGACTTTCGAGACTTCATCTTCAGGTATTTATGTTATAGAAGTAAATGTTACTACTTCTGGTTCTACTTCTTGGGTATTGGATACCGGCTGTGGTGCTCATATTTGTACAAATATGCAGGGCCTAAGCAACAATAGGACTTTGGAGAAAGGACAAGTGGACCTGCGTGTGGGAAATGGAGCAAGAGTTGCTGCATTAGCCGTAGGAACATTTCATTTGTCTTTACCTTCTGGCTTGGTTTTAGAACTCAATAATTGCTACTATGTACCTGCTATAAGCAGAAATATTATTTCTATTTCTTGTTTGGATTTGGAAGGATGTCAGTTTTCAATTAAGAATAAATGTTGTTCATTTGATTACAATTATATATTTTATGGTAGCAGTCCATTAGAGAATGGACTTTATGTTCTACACCAAAGTGTGCCAGTCTATAACATTAGTACTAAGAGATTCAAGTCAAATGACACGAATCAAACTTTTCTCTGGCATTGTCGTTTGGGCCACATAAATGAGAAACAGATTCAGAAGCTCCATAGTGATGGGCTTTTGGGCTCATTTGATTACGAATCATGTGAGAAATGCGAATCTTGTTCATTGGGTAAAATGACCAAGGCCCCTTTCAACAAACAAAATGAAAGGGCCAGTGACTTATTGGGCCTTATACATACTGATTTGTACGGCCCAATGAGCATTAGTACCAGAGGAAACTTTCGGTACTTCATTACCTTTACTGATGACTTCAGTAGGTATGGCTATGTCTATCTAATGAGACACAAGTCGGAATCTTTTGAAAATTTCAAAGAGTTCCAAAATGAAGTACAGAATCAACTTGGCAAAAGTATTAAAGCTCTTCGATCAGATCGTAGAGGTGAGTACTTAAGCCAAGAATTAAGTGATCATCTGAGAGATTGTGGAATTGTTTCACAACTCACTCCTCCTGGAACGCCCCAATGGAATGGAGTTTTCGAGAGGAGAAATCGGACTTTATTAGATATGGTTCGATCAATGATGATTCACTCATCTCTTCCATTATCCTTCTGGGGATACGCTCTAGAAACGTCTGCGTTTACACTGAATAGGGTTCCATCAAAATCAGTTACAAAGATACCACATGAGATGTGGACTGGAAATGTTCCAAGCTTGTCTTTCCTGAAGATTTGGGGTTGTGAAGCTTATGTTAAGCGTTTAATCACTGATAAGCTTGAACCCAAATCTTATAAATGCTATTTCGTTGGTTATCCTAAGGAAACCAAGGCTTACTACTTTTACAACCAATCCGAGAACAAAGTGTTTGTTGCTCGGAACTGCGTCTTTCTTGAAAGAGAGTTTCTTTCTAAGAAGAATAGTGGGAGTAAAGTACAACTCAAAGATGTTTGAGAACCACAGGAGACCGTTCAACCCATTGAGGAAGAACATCAGTTGGATCTACAAATAGTTGTAGAAACCACACCTGTGGAGCCTGAAATTCGCAGATCCGAAAGGATCCGTCACGAGCCCGAGAGATATGGATTTCTTGTGACTAATTGTCATGATCTGTTGATCATTGACAGTGACGAGCCTGCGAGTTTTGAAGAAGCAATGATGGGCCCTGATTCCGAAGAGTGGCTGAAAGCCGCTGAATCCGAAATAGGATCCATGTCACATAACCAAGTGTGGACTTTGGTTGATTTACCCGATGGTGCAAAAGCCATTGAGTGTAAATGGATTTTCAAGAAGAAAATTGATTTGGATGGTAATATACAGATATACAAAGCTAGGTTGGTGGCAAAAGGTTTCAAGCAAATTCATGGTATTGACTATGAAGAAACCTATTCCCCAGTTGCTATGTTTAAGTCTATTCAGATTCTCCTAGCAACCGTTGCTCATTATGATTATGAGATCTGGCAGATGGATGTGAAAACAGCTTTCCTTAATGGAATTTTGGAAGAGGATGTGCATGACACAACCTGAAGGTTTCATTGATCCTAATGCTGCTAGGAAGGTATGCAATCTTCATCGATCCATTTATGGATTGAAGCAAGCATCTCGGAGTTGGAATCTTCGTTTTGATGAAGCGGTCAAAAAGTTTGATTTCATCAGGAATGAAGAGGAACCGTGTGTTTACAAGAAGACTAGTGGGAGCACAGTTGCATTTCTCGTATTGTATGTAGATGACATACTACTTATCGGAAATGACGTTCCGCTGCTTCAGTCTGTTAAGACTTGGCTCGGAAGTTATTTTTCAATGAAAGACATGGGAGAAGCCGCATACATTCTTGGAATAAGAATCTATAGAGATAGATTGAATAAGCTAATTGGATTGTGTCAAGATACTTATATTGATAAGGTCTTACACAGGTTCAGTATGCATGATTCCAAGACGGGCTTCATACCAATGTCTTATGGCATTACTCTTAGAAAGAAAGCAAGAGCGCATGGGTAGGATTCCTTATGCTTCTGCTGTAGGATCCATCATGTATGCCATGCTGTGCACTCGTCCAGATGTTGCTTGTGCTTTAAGCATGACGAGAAGATACCAATCTGATCCAGGTGAAAGTCACTGGACAGCTGTCAAGAACATCCTGAAGTATTTGAGAAATACTAAGGATAAGTTCTTGGTGTACGGAGGAAGTGATGAGCTTGTAGTGAGTGGTTACACAGACGCAAGTTTTCAGACGGACAAAGACGATTTCCAATCTCAACCTGGTTACGTCTTTTGTCTAAATGGCGGTGCAGTCAGTTAGAAGAGTTCCGAGCAGGCCACCGTAGCATATTCCACGACCAAAGCTGAGTACCTCGCCGCTTCTGAAGCGGCAAAGGAGGATGTTTGGATCAAGAAGTTCATCACTGAACTTGGTGTTGTTCCTAGTGTTTCCGAGCCTGTGGCTCTGTATTGTGACAACAATGGAGCCATTGCGAAGGTGAAGGAACCTAGGTCACACCAGAAGTCCAAACATATAGAGAGGAGGTATCACCTTATCCGTGATATCATTAATAGAGGAGATGTAAATATTAGCAGAGTCCCGACGGATGAGAATGTTGCTGATCCTTTGACTAAGCCTCTCCCAAGGCCTAAGCATGAGAGTCTTACTACTGATATAGGCCTTAGATTTCTTAAGATATGATCTTAATTTCAGTGGGAGTTGTTTTTGGTTTTAGTTATGTTATGGTGTTCATGTAGACATACTATGGTTATGTTATTTTAATGAAATTTGTTTCAGTATTATTTAATGTTATTAAATAATAGTCCCAAAGTAATTTATGACATTTTATAGGTCATCAAGTATGTGACTTGATCATGAAACCCTATAGGTAATAAATGACATAAATTATGATTGGTCCCTGGTCAAGGTTGTTAAAGTGGGACATTAACAACCGCGTGAGACTAGTATGTGAGGTGACTGATGACTAAGTTTCATGGAGTCATTAATAAGAGTATTAAAGTCAATCACATAGATATGTGTTGGAGAACACAGGATCGGACTTGACCCGTTAATGAGAACTCTACAAGATAGCTATATTAGTGTCATAAGAGTTTCTCATTACGACTATAGAGCATAGTCCTTAGACCTGAGTTCATCAGGATTTCTTACATATGGATTGGTCCGTCTTGACTTTGTCAAACGTCAGCCGTAACAGGTGACTATAAAGGCATTGATTGGGCGTATCATGAAGTGTGTGAAGGTACAGGGATGGAACAAGATGGGATTTGTCCCTCCTATATAAAAGGAGATAAAAATCTCAAGGCCTGTCGAAGATTTGATACTGGGAAATGTGTGGCCGCGCTCAAACGAGGTGATTGTCAGTCGTTTGTTTTATCAGTATAAATCAGAGTTCGATAAACATGATCTAGCTTAGTAAGGATGACACAGTTCTTGCCTTATGCCAGATCGAGATATAGTGACAAAGGGATTAAAAGGAATAGATGATTCCAGTACAAGTGGGAGATTGTTGGGAATGTCCTGAAATCAACTGTACTTACTCTAAGTGAAAGTTGTATTGTCGAGATGAGACAGTCATATGATACTTGGCAATCATAATGCTTTGCTATAAGCCACTTATGATCAATGAGTTTAGAACTCATTGCTAATGTTATATGATCCTACATGGTCACACACCTAAGCAAACTGGATATTTTATATGGGGTTGATTATTAGTGTAATAATCAGATCAATGTATATTTGATATACATTCGTAAAGTGTTTCTGAGGTAGTGTCGACCGACACAAAGGTTGTGTCGATCGACACAGATCGCGAACCAAAATAACGATTTTGGTTTATGACTTAATTAACTCCTTGGTTAATTAGGTCGTGGTAAAAGTCCATATATAAATGATATATGGTCGACTTTTACACAGACAGACCAAAATTCACAGCCACCTTGGTGAAACTGAGAAACCCCTGAGAGATCCGATCTCTACGGCACTAGCATCCCGTCTGTTCCAGTTTGTGTGCGTGTAGATACCAGTAGAGGCGCAGCACTTGAGGCGCTATTCGATCTCGAATCCCTGTTCACATTCCGCTGCATAATCATCCAGGTACATTCGAGATTCTCTGTAGATTCAATTATAAACATGAACCCTATCCTAGGCTATGGAATTTATACCTAGGGTTACCTTATATGATTAGAACTGCTAGAAATTCCTTCACGGTTATCATCATTTTGGACCTTTTCTAATTCCTTTTTCAAAACATTTATCTTCTCCTTTCCATATGGTAAATTTCTTTTCCTCCATTTTGAGATTTCATGCCGATAGTTGCTTATTTTGGATACAATATCTTGTTGGCATCTCCCTCCAGTTGATTACCACACACAAGTAATTGTATCCATTAATCCATCTTGACCAATCCATCTTTTATCAAATCTAAACAGAGACTTGTTTCGATAAATCTTATATTCAATGGTTGCAACAATAGGTTGATGGTCAGATCCGATCATACCCCAGTATTCAACAAAAGATTCCAAGAATAAAGTGTGCTAATCCTTATTTGCTAGTCCTCTATTTAATCGACACCGAACTATTTTTCCCCTCTCCAGCCCCTCCAAGAGAAGGAATTTCCTAAAAAAGGAAACTCCAGAAGACCGCAATTTCGGATCATATTGTTGAAGTCCAGAAAGCTGGCTGCACTATGAAAAATTCCTCCCACTTTCTCATGATTTCATGTGATTTCATTTAAGTCCCCAATTATAAACCATAGTTTGCTCTGGTTAATGCCAGTTCGTGTTAATCTTTTCCAAACTTGATTCCTTAGGTGTTGATTTGGTTCTCCATATATAGGTAAGATAAATCTTTTTACCTTGATATTCAGCTTTAATATCGATTAATCTGTTATTAGCCAAGAGTATGTTGACATTATATAAATTTTTATAATAAAGTGCAAGACCTCCACTTAAATCATGGGGTTCAACCGTATATAATTGATCATAACTGAAGTGATCCTGAAACATCTCTACAAATGGATGTTGATGTTTATTCTCAGATAAGAACAAAAACTCAGGTTTGCATCTAAAGCATGTTTCTCTTAGATAACTGATAGTCCACTTACTACCAAGTCTCCGCCAATTTCAACTTAGAATACGCATTAATATATCCGATATATTTTCTTACAACTACCATACGGGTGTGAAGATACCCTTATTAAAAACTGAGTCATGAAAATGTTGAAAGGTACATTACTTAACAACTAAGTCATGACCCTCTTTCCCACCTTTCTGATATGCCAATATTTAACACAATTCTTGTATTGATGGTTAATGCATCCGCTATTGTAGACACTAGTGCCATAACTATCGAAGGGTATATCCTTTGTTCCCAACACCATAAACCGTAACTTATGAAACCTTTGTAGAATACATCATTTTTATATCCTTATTAAAATATTTACACAAACCCATATAAACCGTTATGTTCCAATCATTAGTGCCATACAAACCAAACCAGTCTTGATCGCATACACAAAAAACAATTGATGCATAGATCTTTCCATAAATATGTGATGTGAAAACCGATGTTGTTAGTGTTTAGCCACTATCAACCTTACATATAAACTCTGACCTCTCCTCCACAGAACATTAACTTGTCATATCTTCTTATCAAAACCTCTACATACCTTTTAAAACTTGTACCCCATCCACTAGTATCATAACTTTTCAGTCTATGATAACCGCATCACTACAAAAATTATGGGTATTGATAGCGTAATATAATAGCACGGTTTTTGGAATTGCTATTAAAACTAAATTTCTGATTTTTTTGTTTTTTTACTTCTATTAGAATTTAAATAACGCTAAAATAATAAATTAGTACGCGGGAAATTTTGGGTGTGACAAAATTTTTGTCCCCAAATTATTTTTGTTTTGGCGGAAATTATTTTTTTCTTTCTCTCTTATCTTTTTGTTTCTCTCTTTTTCTTCAAACATAGGAGACTCTTTCTCTCTTGTCTCTGATTTTCTCTCTTTGTCATCCTCTTTTCCTACTCCGTTTCTCTTCCCACCCTCCCACTGTCTTCTTTCTCCCTCGCCTTCTTATTTCTGCCTCTCACTCACTCTAAATCTTTTCTCCTCTAAATCTGCCAAATCATTTCTCCTCTAAATCTTCCAAATCCCAGAAAACCCACATCTCAAATCTCTAAAATTTTAGGAAGCTGAAGACGAGTATGGCTGGACAGCAAACCTTATTCACACTGCTACTGGCTCATCTGTCCTTCTTTGTTTTCTTACTCCAGTCGCCTGGTTCTTCTACGTCAATCTCGCCAAGGTACACACTTTTTTCTTCTTTTTAGTTTTGATTGCTATGGAACTCGTCTTCTAACCTTTGAAACTTCTTAGCACGACAATCTGTTTTGATCGAGGAGATTATTGTGTGCGAGAATTTGTGTTACTCAAAAGGCCTCACTTTGTCTGGAGATCTATGTACTTTATTGGTCTTGTGTTGTGGGAACTACAAAGGTTTAAGTTTTGATGTGTTTATTACTTATGTTCTAGGATCCGTAGATGTATATTGTCACAAAATTGATGTAACTAGTTTTGGTTGACCTTTTTGGGTTTTGTCTTTGCGGTTCGTATCCATATGAGTTTTGTGTATTGATTTATGTTTCCTAGCTTACTTTGTACGATCGCATCATGTATTGATATTTTGAGATGATACTCATACACTACAAGAAATTCGAGTATTAATAGCAGTTACATATAGCGTTTTTAGTTTTATGCTATGGTTGATATACTCTTGTATTTTAGATAGCGTTTACAAAAATACAAACGCTATGTTTACTCGGTTTGACATGAAACGCTATGTATAATTGACGCTGGAAAATGAGCGCCAAAAAATTCTAATTCCCTCTCTTGTTTTTTAGTTTCCCACTCTCTACTTTGTTCCCTCCAATTTTTTTTTAGTTTCCCTCTTTCTACTTTGTTCCCTCCAATTTTTTTTCTCTAACAAAATAAGGTTTCTCCCTTTGCCTTCAATATTAACAACAAATAATATAATATTTTTATATAAAATAATGAGTGTTTAACTATATACAAATATAAAAATTTTGAAATAATTTATAATTATTTTTTGAATCTTAATCTAAACCTAAACTCTAGACTATAAACATAAACTTTAAGGACTTAAACCCTACATTTCTAACCCTAAATCCGAAACACTAAACATTAATTATATACCCTAAACACGAACCCTAAACCCTAACTTTTAATATTTAATCATAAACATTAAAATTTTAAATTCTAAAACCTTAACTCTATACCCTAAACACAAACCTAAATCCTAAAATTCTAAACATTTAATCATATACCTTAAGGATTTAAACCCTACACTTCTAACCCTAAACCCTAAACACTAAAACATTAATTGTATACCCTAAACACAAACCCTAAACCCTAAACTTTTAATATTTAATCATAAACACTAAAATTTTAAATTCTAAAACCTTAACTTTATACCCTAAACACAAACCTAAACCCTAAAATTGTAAACATTTAATCATATACCTTAAGGACTTAAAACCTAAACTTCTAACCCTAATCTCCGAAACCTTAAATCTATACCCTAAACACAAATCTAAACCCTAAAATTCTAAACATTTAATCATACACAAAATATTAAACATCACTAATTAGTTTAGGGTATAGAATTTAAAGTTTAGTATATAAACATATAATTATATCTATTAGGTTTATGATACAAACTCTAAGAGTTTACCTTATACCCAGTGTTCTAAAATACGGCGTATACAACCGTATATACGGCGTTTATACGCTATACAGTGAAGGACTGTACTGTTTTTAGCTATATGGTGAGATAATATGTTTTAAATGATACAATTAATTATATGGCGTATATACAACTTATACGGCTGTATATACAGCTTATTCGGCCGTATATACGGTACTTATACGTTTTTATCAACGCACTTGTACAGTTTATAATATATATATATATATATATATATATATATATATATATATATTTTTTTTTTTTAATTACAATTTCATTTATTATCATATTATTTGAATGAACTTTTTAATTTAATAGTATTAATTGGAGAATTATGAAATTTCCACAATTTTAGTTTAAAAAATATAAAATCTTATTATAGTTTAAATACCTTCCATTATCTATAATTTACTTTATGTTTACTATTCATATTTTAATAATTTTAATTTATAAAATCATAAACTATATTAGTTATAAATTCATATTTTATTTAATAAATCAATATAAAATTATATATGACATATATTTATATATATATATATATATCTTTAAAAAAAATATTCACCGTATATACTCCGCATAAACGTCCGTATATACATCTATACGGTATACGGTGGCCAACCGTCCGACTAGCGTATAGCGTATTTTAGAACACTGCTTATACCTCATACATAAACCCTATACTCTAAACTTCTAACTCTTAATTATAAATAGTAAATTTTTAAATATCAAATAATATGACAAAAATAATTATAATAGTGAAAATGTTTGATTGGTTAAACTATCTATACAAGGATTGATCTTTTTTAATCATCACCATTGAAGTATTAGATTATCAGACCAGATTTCTCGTTTTGTTTTTCTTCTTATCCTTTTTTGATTTTCCCAAACATTAATTAATTAACAAAAAAAATTGCTTTAACCCTAGATCGATCTATCCCTTATTTTTCTTCTCAAATTGTCTATCTCTCTATCTCTTGGATATTCCTGTTGCAGCATCTGATCTTCTTGTTCTCGACCACGCAAAACTCTCAGTCATCATATCATCATCATCGTCTCTCTACAGAAAAATCCTCAAAATCCATATCGCAAAACAATGGAGAAACGGGTCAAGCATTGCTGCTTCTATTATTGACATCCATCTTCTCCTCTTCTTCCCCTGTCGACTCCGATGAATAGGGCCAACGAATAGCTGTTCGCGTAATCTTCTTCTTCTTTCTCTCGATCTTGCGATTTCTCAGCTTTAGATGATGAAATCTAGTGAAACCCGATCTCGTCAAATTTATAAGGAGTTTCTTCGTCTCCAGGTATGATGAAATCCCAGGGGGTTTAATCTAAATTATTCACCTTCATCAGCTATTATGTTCCTCGTCTATGTTTCGTTATCGAGTTTTACATGTTTTATGCTCTCTAGCTTTAGATTTCCCAACTTGGTATCTACTTGTTATGTTTTTGGCACTTGTGTTGTTATCATGTCAACTAGTCCGGAACCTTCAAATCTCCTACGGATTACAACGAAATCGCAGCAAAACTGGTGTAGAATCTCATGTTCTCAAGTTTGAGATGCTTTCGATTCACTAAAGTTAGTGTCTTTGATGGAATTCCAGCAGAAAAGGTTAGTCTACTAGACCACATTCTGAAAGCTCGAGGTCTTGAAGCTGTAAGTGTGTGATGCTATTAATGACAAGGACGACACAAATTTGTGACGTGGAACACAAGTCAGCAACTCACCATGTGGACCCAGATAGAATTTTGGGAAGATATCAAGATATGGAAATAAGAGATCGTGGAGAATTGGATTCTCGAATATATAAGAGAGAAGACCTAACTGAAATTAGGTTAGCCGCTTAAGCACAAAATAGCTAGAGGTGCATAACACAGAATTGTGAATGTACAACTCAGAGATCTTGGTGAGTGTTTTGAGAGAAGGGAAACTGAAGTTGTTTTGTAAGGTGTTGGGTAGATTTAGGAATTGGTCAGTCTTGATTCACTTGTGTGAAGTCAAGTAAAACTGATTGAACAAGATTCATTGTAATTTGTTCAAGAGATTTCTAAATAAAAAGGTGTTTTTGCTAAAGAGATTCCTTGAGTAATATATAGATTGTGTTCTATGTGTTTTCATTTGGTATCAGAGCGGTCAACCCTTGGATTTATTTCATAAATCAATCAGGTTGAGATCTTGGTGAGAACATGGATACTAAGGAATTTATAGCAATTCAAAAACCTATCATGTTCCACGAAGGAAACTTTGGCCACTGGAAGGTGCGCATGAGACATGTGATTCGTGCCATAGATGAGTCGGCGTGGGATGCTGTGCTGAATGGGTGGACAGAACCCCAAGAAGTGTTGGAAGATAAAACCAAGGCCAAAAAGACTCTGGACAAATGGACTGTTGAAGAAAAGAGTGCTCAAAGTTTAATTCTAGGGCGATATCTACCATCATGTCAAGTGTTAGTGTTGAGCAGTTCAAAATTATTCAAGGATGTGAATCAGCAAAGGATGCTTGGGATGCACTGACAAACCACTTTGAAGGTGATGAAAGTGTGAAAAGAACACGGCTTGATCACCTCGCATCGACCTTTGAAAATCTGCGTATGGAGGAAGATGAAACCGTAGGGAGTTTCTCGGCTAAATTGAGCACTATAGCAAACGAAGCATCTGTTCTTGGAAAGAAATACAATGAGAAAAAGTTGGTAAAGAAACTAATACGGTGCTTACCAACCAAGTTTTCAGCTCAGAAAGCTATACTCCAATGTTCTATGAACACTGATGATATGAAGTTTGATAAGCTGGTTGGAATGCTTAAATCACAAGAAATGGAGGTGACAAATCCACAAGAAAAGACTAGTCAAGGAATAGCTTTTGGTGCCAGCCAAGAAAATGACAGAGTTAAAAAGGTAGAAGAGAATTTAGTGTTAATGGCAAGAAACTTCAATAAAATAGTTAAGAGGATGGACAAAGGTCAGAACAGAGCTTTTGGAAGAAGTCAGAGAGGTGAGACTGAAAGACCTATGCGTCAGTCATCTCGCACTGAAGGGAACAGAACGTCAAAGAAGAAAGATATGCAGTGTCATGAATGCGAAGGGTATGGACACTTCAAAAATGAATGTCCACTGGTCAAGCGGAAGGAGATGAAATGTTCTGAATGTCGAGGGTTTGGTCATACGCAAGCTGAATGTCCCAGTGTAACTAAAGAAAAAGACAAATCCTTTCTCTACTTCACCGACACAGAGTCGGAAGACAACAGTGAAGAGGGAGACATGATGTTGAGCTTTGTAGCACTAGTCTCTCAGAAAGATGAATATAAAGAAAAATACATAGAGGGACTGGAATATGATTCAGATGAGGAAGAGGTTGATGTTAAGCAGGAGTACAGGATCTTGTATGACAGTTGGCTAAAGCTAAGTGATAGGTTCAGAGTTTTAATCCCTATACTAAACTGCAAGTGCACAGCAATATCAATGTAGTATATAGGGTATCGAAATCCACAGAGACTCCGGTATTCAATAGCTCAAGAACAGGAATTTAACTAGGAATAAAGCAATGTAATTGAATTAAAAGAGGTGCGAGAAAGTAAATCAGTAGCAGAGATTAACGGTTGTGAAAGCAAGTAATTAAAAGCGCTAAGTCTAGGGCGTTCTCAGGAAATCAGACAAGCAGACAGTTCATTCAGCAAGGATCTAATTAAGCACATTTCTAGAACTCAAAACACAGATATAGAATTAACCAAATTCCTTTGCGATAATTCTCTAAGTCTAAGTGCAGCAAACCAAACTTTCATTTGCGAGAACTAACAGATTAAACTAGCATTAATTCCAGGTTTGATATGTTCACAATTATCCTAAACCAAACTTCCGTTTGCGCAAAGTTTAATTGCCCAATTTAATTAGTTCAGATTCCTAAACCCCACTTCCGTGACGTATTTAGCAACCTAAGATCTAGATTCTAATTGATCAGGTTAGAACTAGCTTTAAGCACAATTAAATTGAAGAACAGATATAGTTATGAATCCTTAACTGAAATTGAACAAGTCTAGCAAGTCATGAAATCCTATGTGAGAAACCCTAAACCTAACAAAGAATCTACTCAGACATAGAGAATGAAAACATAATCATATGATGAATAAATTGCATAAAAGAATAAGAGTAAAAAGGGGTTCGAAATCTTCTCCAAATACAGATGATGTAACAGGTTCAGATCAGCCCCAAAAGCTCTAAAAATCCTCTGCTCTTAATTATGAAAGCGTAATGTAAAGCGTATCTAAAAACTTAATTATATAGGTCTAATCTCGGCCAGGGGCTTCTTTGTAAATATCAGGAACTTCTGGATCAAAGTGCAATATCTTGATTCTTCTAAACCGCCGAGTTTTGGCCCATCTCGCTGGTGCATCGACCGTTGCAGGTGTGCAACGATCGACACCTTTCTCTGTTTCGGACAGTGAACTCTATCTCTCGGCCAAACACTCCAAAAATCTCCAAAATGCTCCATTATCTCCAATTCAGCTCCAAACCTGATTATACCTGTAAAAGACTCTAAAAGAACACAAAAGACACTAAAACACAACTATATCATGGCCTAAAACTAGTAAAAACCATGATATATCAACTCCCCCACACTTAGCCTTTGCTTTCCCTCAAGCAAAACATAGAACTAAAGCTTGGTGAAGAGGTTTGAAAACTTTCAGAAACTCATTTCATCCTAGAAGCTACAATACTCAGATTCCCCTTAGTAAACCACTGAAAGAATCAATCACAGGATATCAAGACCAACATGTACTTCCCCCACACTTAGCAACTGTCCTAGGTAAACTCCACAATCACATTCAAGCATTCAAATTCTCCCTACTGACTTCTGCAGGTATTTAAGTGCGGTCTCACCTAAGGAGTATCGATCAAAGGGCACATGGATTCTTACCTTATCAGCTCTAGACCACCATACTATCTTTCTCTAGTCCCTTTCTTCTCTTTCCCTTCTTTAACAACTGATTTTTCCCCATTGGGTATCATTTTATTTTTTTTATCAGTGTTCTTCCCGTTATGGGGTGTACTTTGGACACATTCCATGGATCACATGAGAGAAAATAGTGTTTGCTACCATTCCCATGACCACTTCGGAGTTACTAACTCATCCTCAGTTTATTATTATTATTATTTTTTTTTTATAGAAGGGGAGAAGGGAACTAAATAGGATAGGTTGACAGGCTGTGTCAGAACTAACAAGGGAATCCGACACAAAGTATACCAAGCCCTTAGGTGAGAAATCTAAGTCAGTATTAAATTGAAGTCAGTAAAAGGATCCTCTGATACCTGAAGTGATGTGGGTGTTCCCAGTAGGTTGGTCTGTGATGGGGTTTTCTAATAGTCAGAGATAGATCCTGCAACTTCATCCCAATGGTTACTTAAGTTCCTGCAAGTCTTGTAAATCTTCTCAGAAAATCATAGTTTCTTACTTAAACAATTTTGACTCAATAAAACAAAAATTTTTTTTATGAAAAACAAACTGACTCATAAGAAAACAGAAAGATAATCATTAGTAGCACCTCCCCCACACTTAAGACACACTGTCCCCAGTAGTGTCCAGCGAAGGATCGGTAAAAAGAAAATAAAAAAATTGAAAAGATGAAATTATGTCTGTCGGGTTACCTCTGTCGCTCAGGCATCGATCGTTGCACTAAGTGCATCGACCGTTACTTGGCGATTTTCGTGTATGGTCGATCGTTGCTCAGGAGCGCAACGATCGCTGCAATGCGATTCCTTTCATGTTGTGACGATCGACACAGAAGTGAGTCGATCGTTGCACTGCGATTTTGTCCGAGACCTGCAAACATAAACTCACCAGTAACAAAAACAAACGTAAAATCCTAACAAAAACACCAAAAATTAAGCAGAAAAACACCAGTACCTAATGGTGGGTTGCCTCCCACCCAGCGCTTGTTTAAGGTCAATAGCTTGACCTATCAGAAAGAGATCGAACTCATGGAGGTTTCAACAGAGACTTTGAGTGTCTCTGTGAATGTCTCCTCATCCAAGGTTGCGTATAAGCATTCAGATCATGAGATCTTCCAAGGAATGAGTAATCAGAATCAGGGCGGGAGCGAAGCTTGGGCGGTCTACTGCGTTGTCCTGCATTCAAAATAATGTGGTCAGAAGGTTTAAGCTTAGGTGATTTGTACCTTACCTTTGGTGTATATCTGATGTCTGGAGCTTTCTGCTTATGAGCAGTTGCGGGTACTGAAGATGTTAGAGCAGGTTCAAGAGGAACCGCCATCTTCTTTTCTCCACTATCAGATACTGTAGTTCCACCAATCTGAACTTCTTCTTTCAGATGACCATCAGTGGAGATCACCTTCTTTTCATGAACTCGCAAAGTTTCAACTGGCGGTGTTTTATTCACCTTCTTATCCATCACTTTTATGCAGTTAGCCACTTCTAGCTCTTGTTTGGAAGGTTTGGGAACCTTAGGATATGGCACTGGGGGCTTGTAGGCTCGTTCTGGCACTGTTGCAGGTTTCTGGACATATCTGCGTTCTGTGTCGATCGTTGCATGATGTGTGTCGATCGATGCAAGGCGATTCTGTTTCTCGAAAGAACTCGAAATTGCCGTCAGAATGGCGTGTCGATCGTCACTGAGGGGGTGTCGATCGGTGCATGTATCAAGCAGACAATATTCATCCAGAAAATCCGAGATTATGCTCTCTTCTTCACCTAGCAACTCAATCTCATCCCTTATGTTCACAGCATTGATGTGCAGCTTCCGTTCAGCTCTCTTAGCTTCATTCTGCCTCTCTATTGCTACATCTCTTCGTTCAATTTTGATATCCAGCTCCTCCATATGCGTGCTCAAAGATTCAAACTTCTCATTCAAGTCTTCATACAAAGCATCCATCTTTGAGTTGAAGGACCTATCAATCTGTTGCTGTCTCTCAAGGTACTGCTCCATCATGATTTCCATTCTGCTCTCATGAGCTGTAGGTGCAGGCGGTACTTGGTAAGAAGAAACACTACAACTCCTTGTAAAGGGTTTCTGAAAAGCAGATCCGTGACTATAGAATCCAGTTCCTTCAACGCAATGGTTAGCTTCTTGTGCATACTTTCCAAGTAGAAGACTATGCAGAGAGTCAACTTGGTTCTTCAACCCAGCTATCTGTGAACTGTCAATCCCTGAGCTGAAAATATCATTCCGACACATCGTCCTGATGATCTCTTAGTGTTCTTGGTGATTCAGCGAAGTGTGTCGATCGATGCAAGAAGGGCGTCGATCGATGCAATGCGAAATCAGAGAAAACAGAAAAATAAATCAGCAAAAATAAAAAAAATAAAAACAAAAACGAAAAGAAAAAGAAAAATCCTAGTAAAACCCTAGGCTCGAAGCTATCGAAGACTCAAAGAGTCCCCGGCAACGGCGCCAAAAACTTGATAGGTTCAGAGTTTTAATCCCTATACTAAACTGCAAGTGCACAACAATATCAATGTAGTATATAGGGTATCGAAATCCACAGAGACTCCGGTATTCAATAGCTCAAGAACAGGAATTTAACTAGGAATAAAGCAATGTAATTGAATTAAAAGAGGTGCGAGAAAGTAAATCAGTAGCAGAGATTAACGGTTGTGAAAGCAAGTAATTAAAAGCGCTAAGTCTAGGGCGTTCTCAGGAAATCAGACAAGCAGACAGTTCATTCAGCAAGGATCTAATTAAGCACAGTTCTAGAACTCAAAACACATATATAGAATTAACCAAATTCTTTTGCGATAATTCTCTAAGTCTAAGTGCAGCAAACCAAACTTTCGTTTGCGAGAACTAACAGATTAAACTAGCATTAATTCCAGGTTTGATATGTTCACAATTATCCTAAACCAAACTTCCGTTTGCGCAAAGTTTAATTGCCCAATTTAATTAGTTCAGATTCCTAAACCCCACTTCCGTGACGTATTTAGCAACCTAAGATCTAGATTCTAATTGATCAGGTTAGAACTAGCTTTAAGCACAATTAAATTGAAGAACAGATATAGTTATGAATCCTTAACTGAAATTGAACAAGTCTAGCAAGTCATGAAATCCTATGTGAGAAACCCTAAACCTAACAAAGAATCTACTCAGACATAGATAATGAAAACATAATCATATGATGAATAAATTGCGTAAAAGAATAAGAGTAAAAAGGGGTTCGAAATCTTCTCCAAATACAGATGATGTAACAGGTTCAGATCAGCCCCAAAAGCTCTAAAAATCCTCTGCTCTTAATTATGAAAGCGTAATGTAAAGCGTATCTAAAAACTTAATTATATAGGTCTAATCTCGGCCAGGGGCTTCTTTGTAAATATCAGGAACTTCTGGATCAAAGTGCAATATCTTGATTCTTCTAAACCGCCGAGTTTTGGCCCATCTCGCTGGTGCATCGACCGTTGCAGGTGTGCAACGATCGACACCTTTCTCTGTTTCGGACAGTGAACTCTATCTCTCGGCCAAACACTCCAAAAATCTCCAAAATGCTCCATTATCTCCAATTCAGCTCCAAACCTGATTATACCTGTAAAAGACTCTAAAAGAACACAAAAGACACTAAAACACAACTATATCATGGCCTAAAACTAGTAAAAACCATGATATATCACTAAGTCATGAAAACCTTCAACTTCTCAAGGACAAGGCTATGTTGAAAGCTCATGTGAATATTCTTGAGATGGAGCGAACTCCACCAGGTGATATAGTCAAGAGTATTAGTGAAGATTCAGAAGAGTATATATCACAAGCTCTACTGGAAGAAAAGAAGAGGAACAAGTCGCTAGAAACAAGAATTGAAGAAGCTCGGGAAGCTCTTAATCAAGAGCAAAAGAAGAACAATAGCCTTGAACAGAGTCTTGCTAAAAATCATAAGAAAATCAAGATGTTGAATGGTGGTACCAAGAAATTGGACAAACTACTCTCGATGGGTCAGCCTCCGAAAGCTAACTGGGGCTTAGGGTACACCGGAGGACTAGAGTCAAGTCTCGAAGGGGGTTTGATAAAATTTGTTCCTGCTATAAACTCAAACATGCATCAAGAGAGAACCGACTTAAGAGTGAAGGACACTCACAGGGAACAATCAAGGAGGACGCTAGAGAATCTCAGAAGGCAAGAACAAGGATGTTATGTATGTGGGAAGAAAAACCACAAGAAGGCAACATGCTGGAGATTGAAGTCTAGGATTGTTAGCGCTTGGAAAATGAATCTTTGTTACTCTGAGCCAAAACAATTTGGTAAAGTGTGGATTGCTAAGAGAGAGCTGTATGAAGGCAGCCACACTTCAAGAGAAGACGAGCTTCTATGTAGTTTCTCAGTCGATGATGGTATTTCGGAAATGATCAAAATGATCACTATCAAAGAGGAAAATAATCCTAAAGAAATGAAGCTGCATGAGATCAGGTCATATAGTGCTAGTACGAAAAAGAATATATCAGGGAACAGAATGAGTCATTCATTCCTGGATGTGTGCAAAGCAGAACATCATGTGACCCCATCACCAGCTGAACATAAATTCCCAGGTTCAAGCAAGGAACATGGCCATGTGAGGAAAACAGAGCAGTATCAGAAAGAGTGTGAGAGACCCATCTATTCAGAGAATAGAAGACTGTCTGAGGGTCTATCATTCCAAGGATCTAAAAGAGGAGGAGGAGATGAAACTTGTCAGATCCATAAGGAAGATAATAGTACTGCTGACACACACAGAGCTGTGACTAGCACTCGAGCTGTTGTAGAACTGAAAGACGTGGAGCTTACCCTTTATGTGTGGACAATTAGAATGTCACAATGCGGAAATGCAGGAGGGGAGAGAATGTACACAAGGACCATATCTGTTGCAGGCTGCAGGATACCGAATTGGGGTATCAGTAACAAGCTGAATGAATTCGCCTTATACCAATGTTGTAAGTGTCTTACGAAAATTGTTTCAAACAATGTAGGTCATACAAAGGTTTACTCAGAGGTACAAGCTAAAGGTGCTGAAGGTCACTACACTAGATCAAAGCGTGCAGATCAAGAGGTAACTAAGTATGGTACAAAACCTATTCTTCCTATCTTGAATTGGGATAATGCTCTTGGATCTTTAAGGTTAGTAAGGGATGGATCATGTCAATTAAGTCTTGAATATCACAATGTAGAAGAATCAAGTGATGAGAAACTAGACTTCATGAAACACGAAACCCTAGAGAGACAGCTGATAGATATAAAGTCATTCAGATTAAGTAATTCTTTTTGCTACAAAAGGCTCTTGGAGCCTGGTTTCTCTAAATGACTTTGTCTCTTTAAAGAAAGGGGGGAGAGTGTACCACATCACAGAAAGCTGGGAAACACAGAAAAAGGCAATCCTCACTGTAGAAGTAAGAAGATCTATAAAAACAATATACCTTTCAAGTAGCTTTCCTAAGAAAAACTTGTATTCTTAGAAGGCTGATCAGCGTGATGAACACTCTCTTTGGGATAGGCTGCTAAAACAGTCTACTCTTGAATGAGATCACTGTTTTGATTGAGTACTGAGTCTTGAGCATTTACTAGATAAGACGAAAAGTTACTAGTTGTTTTCAAGTGAAAGGGTATGGCTCAAGTTAAAGGAATTAAGTATATGATGACCAGTCATAAGTTATCAAGTTACTCTCTAGATGAAAGCACCTCAGCTGAGGAAAGCTGTCTAAATTACAATGGCTGGTCTCATAGGAATGTATGCTCCATTGCGGATGAAAGCACCTCGGCTGAGGAAAGTTGTCCAAGTAAATGCTAAATAGTTAAGATCAATATGTATGTCTCAAGGATGAAAGCACCTTGGCTGAGGAAAGCTGTCCAAACTTCAAGTTAAAATAAGAATAAGTGAGCTACCTTTTCACAAGAACACTAGTAGACATTCTTCCAATGTCACAAAAGTAAGAGCGAAAGGACTCAGTAACAGTCTATCTCAGGATACTTAATTCTTGGGACACTTATGAGATAGGTTAGACATGATGAAAGCATCTTGGCTAAGAAAAGCTGTCTGTCATTTTTTTTACTTTTATATGAGATAGCCTCATGTGGGGCACTATGCATCAGTGGTGTTGATATACTCTTAGACAAGAGAGTTTTCTTTTTATTTTCTTTATGACTTTTAACAAGTATGTTTTTATTTTTGTCAGACTCTCTCTCAGGGTTAAGTGTTTCAATGATCAAAGAAGTCTTCTCATCATCAGTGATCGGTTCTTTATAATATTATATTGGTAACCAAAAATTATGGGCTTGGGTTGAATTCAGTTATTTAGGTTGAGAAGGAAGTGTTTAGGCTTCTTTAAGCCCGTCCCTTTGCCTTTCTTATGCATTACTAACACCTTCAAGCCCATAAGAGGCCTTTTAGGGTTGGCTCTCGTTTCAGGTTACAAAAGAAGGAAGAGATCGATGGTGTGTTACGCAGCCGCGCATGTGTCTGTGAGAAATATCTTTCTTCAACTAAGACACAAGATGTCAACACCACTCCGTCGCTCTACTCGATCTCAGACTACCAAACTCATGGAAGCATCATTTGAAGCCGAGCGTCGTCGGAACAAAAGTAATCAAAAGGAAACTGATACACCAACGGTGGACTTAACTCAGACCGATGCACCACGCAGAGTTCCTCAACGAGTGACTTCATCAAATAATCAACAACTAATGCTGATTAAAGCTCGGTCGCCATAGCCAAATCGACATGCAACTCTTCGAAGTGACTCTCATCAGTCCAACATGCAATCTCAGTCTGGAAAAGAGCCCGAAGGAAGTTCTCGTCAGTCTCAGCGTTCTGAAGGAAGTAATCGTCAATCGAATCGTGCTGGGAAGAAGCCCGAATGCACTACTAAACGCTCCCGTCGATCCGGGAAAGAGACAGCACCACCATCTCCAGATACAGACGACTGGGAAACTGGAGATGAAGAACTTGCTTCCAATCACAAACCTCCTTACTGGAATTTTGAGGAGCATTACACCTCTAACAGAAAGGTATTCTCTGACTTGTTCTTCAAATATCCAGAGACGGTGAGTGTAGATACTCAACCATTGAACTCGCGATTCTCATCGCAAAAAGCCAAGGATCGGTACGCAAGCTTGAAACCGTGGGCATTCCTAGATAAAAAACTTCTCCAGCTGGGAGACTCAAAGCTTAGGTTAAGGTAGCTATATGCTGTGTATTATCAATGATTTCGACAGAGGGCGGTAAAATTATGTCTCGAGCAGTTATATATCGTACTATAAAAATTCCTTTGTTTGTGAGAAAATTTTCTCACAAAAGAAAAGGTAAAGGAAATAAAGGGATCAATCCCAGACGAGGGAACCCTAGGAGAGCCGCGTCCCGGTAAAAAAACTAAAATATTCCAAAAAATTGGGATCACTATAACTCACTCCATTGAGTTCACCACCATAAAACTCAACAGAACAAAAAAAGAGAGGGGGATAAAGGATGATTGCACTTTTTTATTAAAGATACGTTTAATTTGAAGACTAGAAACTTATCAAAATTAATTGGACGAAGGAGAAGAAGGAACCGAGAAGAAAGTATCAGCAACAACTGGTTTTATTGCGGGACAGCTCAAAGAGTTCATTGAGAAAGCTGGTCTGATATACACTGTGATTCACGTGTCACCGTATTACCCTCGTCTGGTTAGAGAATTCTTGGCAAATGTATGTGATTCAGAGGTTCGAGGTGGGTCTCGGGTAGTCTACATTCGAGGTGAGATGTATGACTTCACGCCTGCGTTCATCAATCGAATGTTCTTTACATCAGACACAAGGAATTCAGAAGACTGGGATGAGGAGAACATTGATCAAGCGGTGGCAGTTTTAACAGGTGGGAGACGCAAAAGGTGGGAAGGGGTGCAGTCCAAACATCTGCTCCCGAAATTTCAGGTTCTATATAAGCTTTGATGTTCAAACTGGATCCCTAGCTCCAACACTACAACCTTGGTTAGAGAGAGACTGAAGTTCCTATACATGCTGCATCAAAGGAAATCCTTCAACTTCGGGGTTCTGGTGTATGATCAGATCATGGATATGGCACAAGCTCCATAAGCAGATCGGAAGATTATCTTCCCGAATCTGATTTTTCTGTTGCTCTACTTTCAAAGGGATGTGAATGTATTATCACCAGATGGAGCACCAGTTGGATATCCTCTAAATGTCGTACTGGATCCCAAAGCAGGTCGCGGTTCAGACAATGAAGAAGAGGCACAAGCACCAGACCTTCAACGTGACATTGAAAAGGCCATCAGTGGCGTTTGGTACATTCAGCGTCGGATCGCCAGTATGGTTCATTATTTCTCTTAGCTCTCTTTGATGACTTATAGTGATCTTTGTCTAATGTGTGACCAATTCAGGGGGAGAATATCCACAGTATCCAAATACAGGTGCAAGGAGCTCCAGCAGTGATGATGGTGATGCTCACTTTGAGCATGATGACTGAAGGAATGGAGCATGAAGTGTAGGAATGCCGTTTGAGGATATTTCCTTGTTGTAGCAGTCTCTACTAGTAACGTGTTACCTTGTTTTTAATCCGGTTATTTTGTTGACTTAATGCTCTTTTGGTCTGTTTTGTCAAGAACTGAAGGTTGTTCTGTTTATGGTTTATCTATGCTATGAACTAAATAGTTTTCTTTAGTTCTGATCAGACTAAGGATGCATGTTGAATCTGTCTGATTTAGTTCATACTCATCTTGTACATCAAGATTACATGCAAGTACTCTTCGGATATCTGGTGTATATCTTTCTGATTATTTGACAAGCAGGTTGAATGAGTTGGTGCACACATTCATACAAAGAGGGGGAGATTGAAAGCTCGAGGTCTTGAAGTTGTAAGTGTGTGATGCTATTAATGACAAGGACGACACAAAGTTGTGACGTGGAACACAAGTCAGCAACTCACCATGTGGACCCGGATAGAATTTTGGGAAGATATCAAGATATGGAAATAAGAGATCGTGGAGAATTGGATTCTCGAATATATAAGAGAGAAGACCTAATTGAAATTAGGTTAGCCGCTTAAGCACAAAATAGCTAGAGGTGCATAACACAGAATTGTGAGTGTACAACTCAGAGATCTTGGTGAGTGTTTTGAGAGAAGGGAAACTGAAGTTGTTTTGTAAGGTGTTGGGTAGATTTAGGAATTGGTCAGTCTTGATTCACTTGTGTGAAGTCAAGTAAAACTGATTGAACAAGATTCATTGTAATTTGTTCAAGAGATTTCTAAAAAAAAGGGTGTTTTTGCTAAAGAGATTCCTTGAGTAATATATAGATTGTGTTCTCTGTGTTTTCACATTCTACTTTCTTGTTTTGTCTGTAAAGCTCAGATTTCATGTCCTCACTGTGATCCACGCTTATAGATTCAAGAAATCCTTGGTATTGCTGCTGCTGTTGCTGCTACTGCTAAATCCATTGAGACAAAGAATACGAGAATCAGTCCTGTCGATTCTCCAGCACTGAATAGAGCTCCTTCTTTCTCAAGCACGTATACTGCAGCTTCACCAGCTGCACAGTCATTTCTCATTCACCCAATTTCGCTTTGCTGATCTGCGGCTGGTAAGTATTCGATTTCAACTGGTTTCAGTAATCATTAACCATTGAAGAATGAATATTCTCATTAGTTTTTCCCAATCTGTTTGGCCGATTCTGATTTACCAATTGCAAGGAAACATTCGCTTCAACGATTCCTTGAGAAGAGACAGGACATGTATGGATCCTTTATAAACTACATTACATCCTTCTCCATGTCCTTTGAAACTCAAATCGGACCAGTGTCAAAAGTTGCTGATGTGTATATACCGAGAGTAACTTATAAAGACAGATTGGTCATAGTTATTGCATCTAACAGCAACATTCACATTCTTTATATGCAGACATGAAGACAGATGTAATGGACTCATGGGGTTACAAGATGATATCAGCCGTGGAGGTTAGGCACTGCTTCGGAGTTTGCTTCTGATGGTTGTTCAGCTTTATCACTGTAAGTCTTCCTACCAATTGTAAAAGCTTCACTTTTAATTACACACTGATTTGAGTATTTTTGACATTTAATTGTTTATATTAGCTGCTTCTCAAGTTGCTTGGTTGGGAGGAGTGGTAAATTCAGCAAGATTGTTTTAATTTTCATATGGTTCCTACTGAATCATGTTAGTTGACAAACGTGTTGTTCATTACTGTCTTTGTTTTCTGCACTGCAGATTATGAGAATTACTTTCCTAAAGCTACGAAACAAGAACCAAAGAATGATCAGAAATCAGAGTCTAAAGGTGAGTCCAAAGTATTTGAAGCTTGTCACATTAAAGCTACAGTCTACAAAAACCAAGCTATAAGACTTAGGGTGAGAGAGACTGATTAGATTCAACGAGAGGATTGGAGCATGGGAAAACTCAAGAGGGAGATGTCTCTGATGCTTAAAAACTAAGGTTGAGAAGCGAGATCAAGGTGTTGATTTAGTTTAGCTCATTTTTTCAATAGTATAGTTTTGTGCTTTAGTCATAGGTCAGTTTTGTTTTACATTTTAAGCTTATTTGAGACTTGAAACAAGCTTTGTAATTTTAACAATTTTGTAATATATTTGTAACCAATTTATTCGTTTTTAAATTTAATATTTTCAGAAAATTAGTTTAAAAAAAACAAAATCTGAAAATTGATGACCAAAATATATTAATATAAAAATTGATATATTTAAATATAGATGACAATTGCTATCTTTAAAATATATACCATAACATTTATTGAAACGCTATCTTTAAAATATATAACATAACATTTATTGCAAACGCTATCTTTAAAATATATACAAAAGTATTTACAAAAAAACGCTATCTAAAGTGCCAGACTTTTTATCGCGGTCGATGACATAGCGGGTAACACAACGCTATCGTATCGATACATAGCGTTTTTCGGCAGCTATTAATACGAGAATTTGTTGTAGTGATATGATCGTGAAGAATCAAGAGTAAATAGTAGTAACTGTTCGATTAAGTAGTTCTTGGATTCAGATTATCTTTGTTGATGGAGGGTGAATTGCACTGGATGTATCTTTTCATCTTTTGTGTTGCAATCTTGTATCTTTCAAAAAGAGTTTGCTAATTGGTATTTTTTTTGTAGGGTCCACCAGCAAAAAGACAATTTTATCCTCAAACTTTCTTTTTCTCATATTTTTCTTTTTCTTTTCCACCGAAAATCAACTCCTTTTTTCTCTTTTTTTTCTTTTTTCTTTTTTCTTTTCTTTTCCTTTCCATTCTCTTTCTTACTTTTGCATTTATTTTCACCCCTTGTTTTTTGAACGGTGGATAGAATCCGATATAAGATATTTTGGCCATTTAGATCAGCGGAATGGAGAGAGAATTTAACGTACTACCGGAATTCAAAAAAAAAAAAAAAATTGGACATAAAAAAAATTTGCGAGTGGATAGTTATGAGTAGATATCTACAATATCTATCCACGTGGATACTACCACATACAAATATTGTCCATCATAAGTGTTTAGCATGTGATATAAGTCATTGTAGTGTCCACGAATAATCGAACCAAAATATTTTATGTCTACGGATCACAATAATGTGATCTTTTGACCATCCTATTGTCCATCATAAGCGTTTAGCACATATTGTGGACATCTTGTCCATCATCATTCATGTTAAACCATCTTGTTAAGCGTCTTGTCCACGAATAATCATATGTTAAACGTTTACCCATGGTAAACATGGTCTACACCTACTCTATATCCACAAATTCACAATCATATGAACTCTTAACCAACTTTTGTCCGTTAGATCCGTACTTTGTGTCCACGGATCATAAGCGTTTACCCATGGTAAGCATCTTGTTAAGCACTCTTAACCAACTTTTGTCCGTTAGATCCATACTTTGTGTCCACGGATCATAAGCGTTTATCCATGGTAAGCATCTTGTTAAGCATTTTGTCCATAATATATTAAACCATCTTGTTAAGCATGCAGGTGATAAGGTTCCAAATTCTTGTTAAGCATCTTGTCCACGAATAATCATATGTTAAACATTTACTCATGGTAACATATTTTTGGATTCATCATTCATGTGATCGCCTAAACATCATATGTTAAATCATCTTGTTAAGCATTTTGTCCATCATAAGTATCCACGTGGATGGATAAACTATCCATTCGTAATTTTTTTTTTAAGTCCAAATTTTTTTTTTTTTTGGATTTCTGATAGATCGATCGATTCTCTCTTCATTCCGATGATCTATAAGTCCGAAAACCTCACTCAATTCATCCTATCCATAGTCAAAAAAATGTGGGTAAAAATTAATGCATAAAGTAAGAAAGAGAGTGTAAGAGAAAAGAAAAGAATTAAAAAAAAAAAAAAATCGGATGGATAGAAGATGAATTGTGGATAGCTTTGTCTAATTAACTATCTATAACTAAAAGACAAAAACAAGGTTAAATGGTCATTAACCACCGCTAAAAGACAAAAAAAGATACAAAAATGCAATTGGATTTTGAAAGATACAACTTTGCTATTACTTTTCAAAAAAGATACATTGGGTGCAATTATTCCGTTGATGGATCCAGATTCTTGAAGGATTTTTTATACAACAATTTGGTTGAAATGATATTAGTTTGGTGTAGTGAATTTAAGTAAAACAATGCTATTTGAACCTTTTCATAGACCGTACCGTAAGTTTGCCAAGCAAGATCCTTATAAGTTACTGCAACATTCCGAATCAATATTAATATATTTCCACAGGAAAACAATAAAAGAAACTCTGCATTCATCATTATTATAAAACATGCTAGATAATGTAAACACCCAAACGACAAGAGTATCAATCCAAATAGCAACAACCAATCTCTTAAACCAATGAATAGTAACACAATCCCTAATGCTTACAGACTTTGAATTAAATCTCATGTTGTTCACCCTCCCTATTCATACCAAAATAAATGTGAATGATGAGCTCAGTCAATCCACATTCAAATTTAAATAACTCAGTCTATCCAGAGTGAAAAGGAACTTTACAAAACCTAGATCCAACCGACCATCAAATCGGAAACTCAAATCAGAGACAAAGTCACTGCAAGTTGAGCCATAAGCTATAACTATTTGAACCTTTTCACAGACCCTAACGTTTATAATAAACCATAAAACCACATAATAAAGACTCCTCTTATTCATGAACTTAGCACTACTCATGCTTACATAAGATAAAATTAAAAAGCACCTATTATAGTAAGTAGGAATTAAACCATAATGAAAAGGAAATAAAGCATAAACATAGTATGGTAAAGTTGGAGGACTTGCAACCAGCTCCCACCATGCTCCGTTTTTATTTAACCTGCAAATATAAAAATTAAGGGCTCTTCTATGATTGATAAAATCCTTTGTCATTCCGGGTTCGAGATAGCATCGCCTGCACCAGACGCTTCTTAGTAGAACCAACATCTGTGATTTCTTGTCCTGTTTTTGCGATTTGCTTCGTTGGCAGTTGAGTATGACATATCTTCTGTTTAAATTTCTTTGATGCCGTGACCAAATGTTCCTTATCTTCCCCCCATTTCGTGATCCTGCACCTCCTTTGCTTACACCTATGTCGCTTATTCCTCCCTTTGCCCATCATCACTTTGCAGCATTGGATCGACCTCATTATTAGTCACCAGTTCCCCTTCCTCCATTTGGGTTTCTCATGTGTCCCTTTCTTCATTTGAGTAGATAACCATTTCCTTTTCCATAGTAGCCGTATCTACCAAGTCTTCAAATATAGCATTTTCATTATCCTGAAAAACTCAAACACTGATCTTTCCTTCCTATTCTTTACCCGAACAAATACCCGTAGATGTATAATCAAATTTTATATCCTTCCTCGCCATAGAACCCTCCAAAACCTAGAGCCTCTCATGTTCAGTAGATTGAACCGTTTTCTTCCCTTGAAAGACCTCTAACATTTTCCTCTCATTTTCCAAAAGATGTATGCCAATGTTATCAGTCTTAAGCTCGTTGATTCCTTTTATGTCAATGGTGTGCTTCTTCTACAAAGTTCTTGGTGAGACATAGCCCAATAGACAATCTCTTAGTGATGTTCCTTCTCCAAAAACCATGTGTTGTCTCGGTCTGTAAGCCATATGTTCATTCTCTTTTCTTTGCCAACGCTGGACACCTCTTGAGATACCCTTGCCTTATATTTTCCTTATCCGACTGTTGAGAACCTTTTTTTTTACCTCTCCAAGTTATGATTACAGATGCCTTAAAGCTTACCACCTGAGGACCTTGACCATGATTATATGTAAGTCCATCAGCTCCAGCTTCTCGAGTAAAACAATTTGTGGGATATCTTGTCTGATCATGGCATAGGCTGTTACACAACTTGCAAAAACCAAACAGCTTTTCGTACCTCAGGGAGACTGATGTTTCCTCACCATTGTAGAATTCAATAATTGTAGTAAACATCAAGGGTTTAAATCCGTCTATTAACACTTGGAACCTCCCTTCATCCAAGTCCACCGCCTTAAACTCTCCAATTACTGCTATAATACTCCTAAAAGTATGATCGGCCCAATAGTGAAGAGGAATCCCAAGTACTTGAATCCAAAATTTAATCACCGCTGGTAGGTAGTGGAGACAATTGGTTCCCACCTAAAGAGGGACACCATCCGATAATAAAAATGGAAGGGTTCTACTTTGAGTACTTCAGTGATATCTTCCGCATTATCAAAGTCAAATTGGAACCTTCCAAGCCCCAAATCCAGTCCAACCACTATATCCTCAATTTTCCAAATGCGTGGCAGCATTTATAAGAGAGTCCTCATGTCATGGTTGGGAGGGTTCATGCATCTCCCAAAGAGAGTGGTAGGATAATCCTTGATCAGGTTTAAAATTTCGAACTTTACTATTGGGATCTTCAAAACCGAGCCTCTCTGCCATTTTCTGACCAGCAGCTTTACCCACGAATAATGACTGAAACATTTTTATAAACCAAAGAGAAACAGGAAAAAGATAACCCAAGAGAGATGATTGAAATAAATGAAACCAGAGAAGTATGCAGAAACAAGAATGAATTCCAAAGCTGGTGATTTTGTGATGTAAAACTGGGAGCCTTGGTTCTTATATATACTATCGACCATAAAGATGGGAATATCAACAGTATCCGTGATTATCCTATTATGAATCCAATCATATAAACATGCGATATCCTTTGATTTACCAGTAATCATGCCAGTAAGGAAATATCTCTTAAACTCTAAATAATTCCTTTGTTCCCAAATCTTAATATTCCACCAATTAACTGTATCATAATAAATTTGCAAACCTGTATCACAATCTATAACATTCCAAACTTATCTTCTCATATCATTCCGAGAGGCGAAAGAGGAAACCAACATGTTAGTATAACTCCGAGGAGCTGTTATTCTAAGGTGACTTAAATCTCAAGGTACTGCAAAGGGGCCTTTTTTGAGTGAGCAAAGGAATGTTACCCAGTAGAGATCAGTGGGTGAACGGTACACTATGACGGTTTAGTTTCTCCTTGTATCGAGAGAATGGAAAGATCTCGTTAGGGTTTCTATTGTCTATTGTATCGAGTTTTGGGGCAGTATATAAAGGGGTCCAATGGTTTGTAAATATTAACACACACGAAATATAGAAACCCTAGACAAAAGGGTATTTGCCTCAATATTATTTCTCTCTAAGTATTCCTTAAAACGTTCTATCTTCTAGGTTCACTCGAGATTTTACAACAGGAGCCAAATTTTCCGTCTTGATAGTCCGATACCAGTGAACCAAAAAGATTATCCTTCCATTTTTTTAACTGAATCGAATCCACCACAGAATTAATTATCTGCCCCTTCGATTCCTGGATTTGAAAGCACTTGATCTCCTTCTTTTCCCAGAGATCCTCAGTATCTTTCTCCCTAATTCCCCATAAGATATTTATTTTCCCCCGATTTCCCCCAAATCCCTCGAATCGTATTTCTATGAACGGATGCCTTGATGTTCCAGTGATGCCCTCAATACCATATTAACAAATGGTAATAGCCGGATACCACAGTAAACCACCAAATCTAACCGCCGTTTAGCCAAATTGGTTGTCATCAAACCCTACTTCAAAGTCGCCATTTTTTGTTGTATGAGCATTTTTCGACTGATAATGATAATTTTTCGATTTCACGTCCAACATAAAATGGATTTTGCAGCCAATTTACAATAATTTCTTATGTTGTTGTAAGCCTTTGTTTATGTATTGAATGTATAGTTTAGTAAATCTTCATGGAAACGTGTTATTTTAGTAGTAGCACGTAAAATTAGTATTATTCTAAGTAGTTTTCTTTTTCTTTTTTGAAAAAAACTAAACTTTGTTTTAAAGAGATTTGAATATGCATCTTAGATTTTACATTCTCGTCTACTTATTACATGAATTTTTTGTTTCATATATAAGGAAACCAAGTTTCTATTGATTCTTCCAATCTTCCATTTCCCATCAATCTGATTAAAGTAAATTTATTACGAACAATTTTGTGTATAGTAAAAATGCAGGTGAAGCAAGATAGAAAAAGTGTAGAAAGTAAATGACATATGATAACATACATCCCCGGGACCTTGTCAAGTTTTCGATTTCACTAGAACAAGCAATTACAATTAATCGCAAAAACGTAAGTTAGGAACAAATCCAACTATTCACCGCTCCGTTCAGTAATATGAACTCTTCATGATAGTCACTAACCATCAGCTAAACTCTTTCTAAGCCTAGATTTTATCAAGATCAACCAATCATGAGCTAAACTCCCACTAGAACCTAGTCTTTGTTTTTCAATCTTCTGAACAAGTTACACACAACGCAACAAGTATTTCAATATCCACGTCACACCAATGCATTAACAAGCTTAAACACCACAAACACAAACCGCGAAACTTTATCGCACTAGATCAACGATCACCCAAATCATTCTCTTTCTTTTAGGTCTTCTATGGTCACAACGACATCTTTCTCAGAAGGCCGCACCCTCCTTAAATACCAACTTGAATCTTTTCCTCCAAGCCTCTCCAATCACACAAATAGAAAATTTCCTCTTTGTTAGGATATTTCCAAATCCTTTTGGAAATATTCTTTTTCGTTTATCTTCTCCTAAGAATATAGACATCCCAAAGCTTATATATCCTCTCCAATATCCTCATCCACCTCAGCAAACTGAATCATATCACAAATATTCTTTCATATCTCAACATTCAAACATATCCACGTTATGTATAACGTCTTGAATCACATCTTGTACTACTTCGTTATTCTTGTATCACCGCTTGCACTATGTTGCGACTAATACATCAAATACATCTTTCATTCTCCCTCTTTTTGACTAAGTATGTGAACTTAACAACCATATCTTCAAGGGCTTCGTCATAACTGACACCAATCTCCTCCTGCTTGAGTTACATCATGATCAAAAACTCATTCAACTCTCTCTTTCTTGATGAGCTAAGTATCTGTCCTCACCTCTTTATTTAACAGAAACAAGACTAAATCTCCAACGAGAACCCGCTTTGATATCGATTGAAATGCAGGTGAGGCAACAAAAATCTGCAAAAAGTAAATGATACGTGATAATTTTTTTCAACGAGGTTTGTTTCCTACATCCCCAACTCCTTGTCCAGATTTCGAATTCACTAGAATGAGAAAGTGATTACACATAACCGCAAACGCGTAAATTAGGAACACATCCAACGATTTACCGCTCCGTTCAACAACATGAACTCTACATGATAGTTACTAACCATGAGCTAAAATCTCCCTGAGCCTAGACTTAATCAGGATAAACCAACCTTGAGTTAAAATCCACTAGAGCCTAGACTTTGTTTCTTCAATCTTCAGAACACGCCACACCCAACGTACCAAGGATTCTAATATCCATTTCACACTTGCGCACCAACAAGCTTGAAGACCTCAAGCACAAACCGTGAAACTCTGTCGCACTCGATCAAGAACCGATAACCCAAATCACTCTCTTTGTTTTAGGTCTTTTGTGGTTACAAAGACACATTTCTTATAAGGCCACTCCCTCCTTATATAGCAGCCTGAATCATGTCTTACAAACCTCTCCAATCACACAAATATAAGATTTCCTCTTTGTTAGGATATTTCCAAATCCTTTTTGAAACATTGTCTTCTTAGTTTATCTTCTCCTAAGAATATGAAAACACTCCAAAGCTCCAATATTTTCATCCACCTCAGCAAACAATTCTTGTACCATATCATATCACAAAGATTCGTTCATATCTCAACAATCAAACATATCCACGTCTTGTACTACTTCGTGATTCTTGTATCACCGCTTGATGTTGCGACTTATACATCACATACATCTTCATCTAGCTAGTGTAATTGTGGTCGTAAAGCACATGTGGTTCTCCGTTTCTTCTGGCATTCAAAGTAGTGTTCTATACATAATCCTTAAGTTTGACTGATCTCTCATCTCTTAATCAAAGGGGCTAAATATTCTATCTTTAGTCATAAACATTTGGGAATGTATTCTAACTGAGACACTCTAGATTTCTATGTTAAGACGCTGATTTTGTTTTTTAGACGCAGCGCTAGTGGAGAGGCACGAGAAAACAAGAAACGGCCGAAACAAACTTTGACGCGGATTTACTATATATATTTGTCAATGGTGCGTGATCTGCCTGTCGCTAATGCTCTTCAAATAGCACATGCAAAAACAAAAGTTTAAATGACCATTTTTGCCTTCGCTTTAAACTGAATACAATTTTCATATCAATCTTTTATTTTCACGAACATAATATAATTTTTCTCTATCATTAAGAAACCCTAATTTCACTTTCTTTTGTTCAAGTTTCATGAGAATCTAAGGGACTAAGCAGAATTTCTTATTCAATCACTGGCGTCGTTTCCACCTTCACTGCTTCCACCATCACTACCGCTATCTCCATCACCACCATTTCTATCAATTCCTCCGCCTCCACCCCTGTCACTTCCGTCTCGGCTTCCACCTTCTCCACCGCGGCCATTATATATTGTGAAGTATGTCACTCTTTCAATCTCAAATTGTTGCCCCAGCTCCGAGAAATTCTCAGCATCCAAAATGTTAATTTGGTTGACGCCATTGTCACTCACCTGGTTTGATCCAGATGAATTTGACCAAGAATCTGAGATGCCTCTAGCCACTTCTTCCCGACCAGACGAGAACATATAACCACCTGAGACCGGTGCAGATGAATCCCCCAAGAGTGACATAAGCTGGTTAGTTTGAACTGTGCTGCTGTTTGTATAAAGCGGAGGCACTGGAGCATTAGCTACGGAGCTACAGCATGGATAAAGTGAAGCCATTGGAGCAGTACCCATTGAGTTGTCCGATCTATGAGAGAGACTGCAAAAGGAAAATTGGCATCATCTAAAAAACTAACAAAAATTAAGATTTTCAGCTTATGGCGTTTTAAAAGGTGTAGCAAAACAATTAATATATATATATATATATATATATATATATATATATATTATAATGAGTAAAATAGGAGATATGAACACCGATTTTAATAAAATTTGAAGGCAAGAAAAACATTACGTGTGATCAAAAGATGGGTGGGCAAGATAGTGTCACTACAAGAAAACAGGGCTATTACCGACGGAATTACCGACGGAAGTAATTCCGTCAGAAATTACCGACGATAAAACGACGACTTTCATACGGGAAGTTTTCCGACGGAAAACCGTCGAAAATTTCCGACCGTTTTCTCATTCCGTCGGAAACACCCGACGGTAAACCGACGGTTTAATTTTCCGTCGGTATTCCGTTGTATTTCGGTCGGTTTAGCGTCGGTTTACTATAGCCGTTAAACTGACCGTCAATGGAACCGTTGGGTCGACTAGAAACCGACCGATTTCCGACGGAATTCCGTCAAAAATTATGCTACATATACCTCATCCCTCCTCTCTTCCCCTCCACACCTATCTCTCCATAACTCTCTCTCTCTCTCTAATACTTCTAGTAACCAAGAAAAATGTCTTCTTCTAACTATTATAGATCGTGGATGGACGGAGTTAGGATTGATGAGGCGACGAAGCTAGTGGACCGGGAATATGCACTTGGTATTGCAGAGTTCATGTCGCTAGCTTGCAATCAACCACATACGCTGAAAAATGGTAAGTTAAAATGTCCATGTGCGAATTGCCGGAATTTTAGAAATCTTACGATTGGCGAAGTATGGTTTCACTTGTATTCAGTTGGGTTTATGTCGGGTTATAAGATTTGGTATCTTCATGGGGAAACTTCGGATTATGCAAGTAGTAGTAGAGAACCTTACGGTGGTACTAGTACTAGGGAACCTAATGTTAGTTCTAGCGAACCTTATACTGCCGATGTAGATTTTGGTGTAGGCACCATTCAGATGGTTAATGATGCACATAGAGAAATTATTCCAGAGGTAGGTGAACATCAAATTCCTAGGGTAGGTGAGGAACCAAATGTAGAAACTAGGAGATTTTTTGACATGTTAGATGCAGCGAAGCGGCCGCTTTACGATGGTTGCAGAGAGGGTCATTCGCCATTATCATCTGCTACAAGATTAATGGGCATTAAGACGGACTACAATCTGCCGGAAGAATGTGTGGATGCGATTTGCGAGTTTTTGAAAGATATTCTTCCAGAAGATAACCTTGCGCCGGGTTCATACAATGAGGTCGAGAAACTGGTTAAAGGGCTGGGATTACCGTATGAGATGATAGATGTGTGCATCGACAACTGTATGATATACTGGCGAGAAGAACAATTCCGTCTGGAATGCAAATTCTGTAAGAAGCCGCGCTATGAGGATACAAGGGGAAGAGCTAAGGTTCCGTTCAAGCGAATGTGGTATATGCCATTAACCGATAGGCTGAGGCGGTTATACCAGTCGGAGCGAACTGCGGGGGAAATGAGATGGCATTCTGAGCATAGAAGAGAGGCAGAGATTGCACATCCGTCGGATGCTGAAGCGTGGAAACATTTTCAGAGATTATATCCAGATTTTGCTTACGATCCACGTAACGTGTATCTCGGATTATGCACAGATGGTTTTAACCCGTTTGGAAGGCATGGGAGACAATATTCGTTGTGGCCTGTGATTCTGACTCCTTATAATCTACCGCCGACTATGTGCATGCGTCGAGAGTTTCTTTTCCTCTCCGTACTCGTTCCCGGTCCAGAGCACCCGAAAAGATCACTTGATGTATTCTTGCAGCCGTTGATACATGAGTTGCAAATGTTATGGCAGCCCGGTGTTGTAGCATACGATGTTTCATGCAAGGAAAATTTTTTGATGAGGGCTGCATTGATGTGGACCATTAGCGATTTTCCGGCTTATGGTATGTTATCAGGATGGACTACACATGGGAGGTTAGCATGTCCGTATTGTCAGGAAAATACCGATGCATTCCAATTGAAGAATGGACGTAAATCATGTTGGTTTGATTGTCATAGAAGATTTCTACCGCATGATCATCCCTACCGGAAAAACACTAAACATTTTACGAAGAAGAAGAAAGTGTTTGATGATCCTATTCTTCCAGAAGCTGGGTCGACTACCTTGGGCCTCTTAGAAGGATTTGGTGCATTAAGAAGTAGTGAGTGTGGTGGGAACGGGCATGAGAATATATACGGAGCTGGTATAGTCCACAACTGGCACAAGCAAAGCATTTTCTGGGATTTACCGTATTGGAAGGACCATTTACTAAGGCATAATCTTGATGTCATGCACATTGAGAAAAATTTCTTCGATAACATTATGAACACTGTGCTCAACGTGCAAGGGAAGACGAAAGATAATGTGAAGTCTAGGCTTGATTTACCTGAAATTTGTGATCGGCCTGAACTTCATCTTCAGACGAACGGAAAACCGCCAATTCCAGCATATTGGGTAGACTCGAAGTCAAAAGAAGAGTTGTTTAAGTGGATTATGCTACAAGTTAAATTCCCTGACGGGTATGCATCAAACTTGCGTAATTGTGTTGACACTGACGGAGGAAAGTTTATCGGAATGAAGAGTCATGATTGTCATGTGATGATGCAGCGACTCCTGCCGTTTGCATTTGCTCATCTCCTTCCTCGAGATGTCCACAAAGCAATTGCAGCTGTTGGATCTTTTTTCAGGGATATATCCACCAGGACACTCACTGTTGATGGGATCAGGAGTCTGGAGCAAAATATTCCAAAAATATTATGCAATCTGGAAAAAATATTTCCACCGTCTTTCTTCGACGTCATGGAACATTTGCCTATCCATCTACCGGGTGAAGCTAGACTTGGTGGACCGGTACAATATCGGTGGATGTATCCGTTCGAGCGCTATATGTTCCACCTTAAAAAGAAGGTGAAGAATCCCGCTAAAGTGGAGGGTTCTATTGCCGCTCAATATAACAACGAAGAGACTGCGACCTTTGCTGGCTACTACTTCCCTTCGCAAGTACGCACAAGGAGCAGGCGCCCAGCTAGGAACGATGACAGGGGAGAAAGGCAAATTTATCGGTCAAGCGTTCCTAACATTTTTCAACAGGTTGGGCGGTTAAGTGGGAAAGTAGGCAAGCGGCAACTAACACCTCAAGAGCATACACATCTCCACAAGTACATTCTAACCAACTGCGATGAAGTATTCCAATATGAGAGGTATACATGTTAGCTAGATTTATAATTTTGTATTACACTTGCTTTACTTATTGATATTCTTTTTACCTTTTGTAGGATATATATGGAAGCTCTCCAATTTCATCATCCGGAATTGGACGAGGGCGAACGTGAGGCTCGGAAACAAAAATACTTCAGCCGTTGGTTAAACTTTTATGTAAGAATTAGTTTCTTAAATCATATTAAACACTTACGAACTGGAGCAATATCTTTTAACTTTGATGTGATCATATTGTTAGGTCCGGGGGGAACTCAATGCTGGACGCATCCCCGATGATTGGTTAGTTGACATTGTGGAGGGCCTCCACTACACAGCAAAGTCTTATCCAAGATATTGCACTAGGGGGTATGCATTTAAGGTGCATGTAGAAGGGTCAACAAGAATTACTGCCGATCACGGAGTATCATCTGCATCCGGAGAAGTTGTTTACTATGGTATTCTTAAAGAAATACTAGAAGTAAAATACATAGGAAAGCTTGGAATGCGCTGTGTGGTTTTTCTATGTGACTGGTATAACCCGATCGTAGGGCAAGGTGTTGTGATCGACGAGTTCGGTGTGACGTCGATTAATTCGAGCAAAAAACTAAGAAACTACGATCCTTTCATTATTGCATCACAAGCAGATCAGGTAAGTAATTGTAAATAATTATTTTGGATTTCAAACTCTAATTATAAAAAATTAATAATATAATATTTACGCAGGTGTGTTACATTCCATACCCTCGACTAACTTATAAAAATGATCCATGGATCACCGTTACAAAGATAAACCCTCGAGGGAAGGTGTACGGAGTTGAAGAGCGCGAAGTAGAGCCCTTACAAACAAGTGGTTCTGGTGTGATCGCCCCGGTAGAAGAAACCCTTGAAGTTAATTTAGTTGTCGACTTTAGTCAATTCGGGGACATTGTTCTTCATTCAGAATCAGAAGAAGAAAGAGGCGAATTTGATGATAGTGACTCAATTTCGTCCGACTACAATACAGAAAGTGATGAAGAATAAAAATGTATTATGAATTTTATATTTATGATTGTTCTTATATATATATATATATATATATATATATATATAATGTGTTATATATATATGTCTGAGAACAACAATAACATTATTTGAGAGTACGTACAAAATAAAAGTAATTTTAGACTGTTATAGATATATAGAATTAGTATGTAATTTTAAACAAATAATACTAAATCGATCAACTGGTTAAGGGTATAAAATACATGGGTTCAGGTCCGGGTTCGAACCGGCCCTTCCTCGGTTACATGTTTTTTTATTTCCGACGGAATATCGTCGGTTTTTCGTCGGTTGGTCGTCGGTTTGCCGTCGAATTGTCGTCGGAATTCCGTCGGTTTATTGTCTAAAAACCGTCGGCTGACAGCAGTAAATCTCTCGAGTAAATGTTATTTAGTCGGTAAATGTCATGTCCAAATTAACTCGATTTCCGACGGATTTCCGTCTGTTTTACCGTTGAAAAGTTTTCTATATATACACGGCCAATTCATGAGATTTTCATTCAAATCATATAAACACAACAACTAACCAAATGGATTTCGTTTATTTTTCTCCGGAAGCCCGTGAAACGGCAATACGCCAACTTGGAATGCCGGGTCGGAGTCATCTTCCTAATCTCGACCCAACCAGGCAAACTCATCGGGGGATTTGGTTCGGGTACAACACGGTTATTATATCCGTGACCAGTGAGATCATCCAGACACGTTGGTCCGGCGGCTATCTGACGTACTACCAACTCCCGACGTCCTTCAAAGAAGCGTGGTTCATGGACTTTCTCGTAAGTAATTTCATATTTTTATAGATTGTTATATCCATGTAATTATAATTAACGTATATATTTATAAAATTATTTACAGGAATACTTCACCTGTTCTATGGACAATTTGTTCCGCGTCTGGCGGGAATTCCACAGGACTGCTAGGCGGGTTTTCCAAACAAAAATGCGGCGGTTGAAGCTACTCTGGCAAAGAGGAGAAGAAAGACCTGCGTGGATTCCTAGGAGGTCTTGGAGATTGCTGGTGAGCCATTGGCGCGAGACGGACGTCGGAGATTGGTTTACTAACCAATTCCCGAACTACAATAGATTTTAAATAATGTTGTTTTTTATTTCTTGTAATGTTTTAAATTTCATGTTGTTTGTAAAATATGTTTTTAATTCAAGTACTTAACCTATTCGGATATTTTAAAAAAAAAATCAAAACCAAAGCATAATTACATTTACAATTAATATGTAATCATAAACGTCAAACACAATCTGGCACAATTGGTCTAATGCGAGAGAACGATACGTTTAGGTGGCGGGTTCGAAAGGAGCCCGCGGCATTATGTATTTATTTTAAATTTAATTTGCGACGGATTTCCGTCGATTAAACATTATTCTGACGGTATTCCTTCGGTAATTATTTTCAGACGGTATTCCGTCGGTAATTTTTGACGGATTTTTGACGGTATAGGGTTTAGGGTTTTAGAATGATAAAAAAGAATCGCAAAACCCGTCACTAATCAATGTAATGTTATAATATATTATAATTCTTTAGTATGTGATCTATTTTGATAGTTTTTGTTTGATTTGAAAAATTAAAAACACGTTTGACCTAAACATTTCGAATTGTACATTAACGTTTAAGAAGAACTTTATGTAAAACACTATCTCACTATGATTTTTCTAATTTTCTTCAAATCGAGACATGAAATTATAAACTTCATGCTTAATGCTACACTAATGTGTTACCAGAAATAAAATATCCAACCCTAAAACCTAATCCAAACCCTAAACCCTCTTCCCTCGGAAATCCGTCGGAAATTTCCGACGGATATTCGTCTGTTTACCGTCGATTTTCAGCATTTACCCCCTTTGGTTAAGTGTCTTGTCAGTAATTAAAACCGTTTCCGACGGATTTCCGTCGGAAATCCTGGCAAAATGTGTTGTATAAATATATACGCTACCAAAGAAAGAAATCTTACCCCAAACCCCAAACCCTAAACCCTAACTGAAACCCTAAACCCTCTTCCCTCGTAATTCCGTCGGTAATTTCCGACGGAATTTCGTCGGAATTCCGTCGGTTAGTGCATGTATCGGTCAAAATCTAAATTAACTCCCTTCTCTTCCCTATGCAACGCATTGGTAAAGTGTATAGTCAGTAATTAAACCGATTTCCGACGGAATTCCGTCGGAAATACTGTCGAAATGTTTGTGTATATATATGTACGGACTTTTCTTTGGTTATTCAAACATTTCTTGTAAGATTCTATTCGAAAAACCAAAAAATGGATGATGTCTTTCTAACCCCGTCAGAACGTACTTGGATAATTACAAGGATATTACCTCAACCGGGACGGGAACATCTTCCTGTGCTGGATCCTCACCGCCGTAACCGGACCATTTGGTTCCATTCCAATGCTGCAATTCCCGCTGTAATTAGCGACATAATAGAGGCTCGTTTTGAAACCGGTCACCTAGCTTACTACAATGTCCCTAGAGGCATTAAGGAGTTATGGTTCGAGGATTTTCTGGTAAATAATTTGTATTTTTTTTTTGTGTAATTTGGGAATTTTGTACATTAATAAATATTTTTCACTTATTAAATTGCAGGAATTTTTTAATTTTGATCCGCAAATAATGTTCGAGGTTTGGGTGGAATTCCACGTGGTGGCTAGGCGTGTTTTCCAGACCAAAATACGTCGGGCCAAACTGCGATGGTATAGAGGACAAGGAAGACCGTCGTGGATGTCGGAGGGGGATTGGAACCGCATGGTTCAGCTTTGGGAGGAGACTGACATCGGCGAATGGTTCGGGAACATTCCCCCAAATAATAACTGAAGAATTTTATAGATATGCTATTTATTTTTATGTAATGTTTAATTTTATGCAACTACTTAAGTTTTTAATATATGTGATGTTTTTATTTTTTTTTTAATAATCAAAATAATATCAAAACAATAAGTAAAATTATCATGTAAGTATAAACAACTAACACAAAATGGATCAACTGGTTAAGGGTACTCTATGTATTAGTCAAGGTTGGGGGTTCGAACCGAGCCTTCCTCCAATTTTATGTTTTTTAAACGTTTATAGATATATATACAAACACTTTGTATCTATAAACAACGAGTACTCAATGGATCAACTGGTTCGGTTACACAATAAATTGTTCGAGGTTGCGGGTTCGAACGGAGCCTGCTGATAATTATTTTTTTAATTTCCGACGGAAAACCGTCGGTTTTCAGATAACCGTCGGTTTTCCGTCGGAAGTTTTGGCGCATTAAACCCGAAATTTTTCGAGTTAACCGCCAATTTTTTGCAAAAACATTCGAACCGCCTGGAATACCGACGGATAACCGACGACAAATGATTTCCGACGGATTTCCGTCGAAAACCAATTAATATTCTCACGATCTAACTTCTTCTTCTCCATTTTCTCTGCAACTTCTCTCTCTCTCTAATCGCAAAATCGGACCTCTCTCTACGATTCCGCCGGATTATCGCCGTTTTTCCTCATTTCCGACCGCCACCAACACCACAAACATGTAAGTAACCCTTTTAACCGATTGAATTTGGATAATTTTGCTTAGATTTGTAGAAATAGTTGCATGTGTTGGATAAAACGGTGGTTAGGTGTTGACTAATAGATAGAACGATAGTCAATAGGATATATGCTTGTTTGAGTTAGATTGATTGTGAATTTCATGTTGAAGTTTTTTCAAAATCATTTAAATTGTTTTTTGGTGTAAATTTGGAATTTGTTTTGGTTTTTTAAATGTTTTAAAACGTTTTCTCATTTCTATAAAATTTTGAAATCGTTTTTGTAAATTATTATGGGTTTTTTAAATGTTTTAAAACCTTTTGTTAATTTTTATAAAAATTTAAATTCATTTTTGTAAATTATTATGAATTTTAAAGGTTTTAAAAACTTTTACTGCTCATTTTAAAATTTTTTAAATTTTTTTTTGAGTTCTAAAATGTTTTCTATTTTTTATATAAATTTAAAATCGTTTTTATAATTTATTTTTATTTTTTATATTTTGTAGAAAATTTTAGTGTTGATTTTAAAATGTTTATAAATTTTTTTTTGAGTTCTTAAACGTTTTTTTATTTTTTAACTCTTAAAAACTTTTTTTTGCAATGTATTGTGAATTTTAAAACGTTTTAAAATTTTTTCTTGTTGATATACATGTTTTTAATGAATTCTTAATTTTTGATTGGTATGTAGGGATGATTTTCTGGCGTTTGAGATGCACCTTATGAACGACAGTCCAATAGATGAGGTGCCTCAGGAACCGGTCCATCGACAACAACCGAGAGCCCAACGGTCTCGGTCGACTCAGGTGCTACCCATACCGGATCCGACACAGCCGGGAACGTCTGAGACTATGCCGGAAGCTAGTGGGAGTCATTCCGTGTCTCAGGCGCCCCACTATGTTTTACCGTCGATTGCCGATGAGATATCGGCATTAGTCGATCAGCCGGGACGAGAGATGCTCAAACGGCTCGACCCTTTCTACGAGACCAACCCGGGCACTTTCTGGTATGAAATTTATAACTTTAGATTCTCATTAACAATTTTTTGCATATTCTATGTTTTAGTAACCCTTTGTTTTTTCTTGTCTTATATATTAGGTTTACGTTGACCGAGTCGAAGGTCACGAAGAGCATCTTGGGAATGATGTACAGCATGCTCAACTGCGGGTACCCGACGTACAGGGAGATGCCTTTATCCGATAGGCATAACTGGTTCCGCCAATTCGCGGTAATACCTCCTCGTTAACTTTGTTGTATATATATATATTATTATTATTTTTAATAATCTATGTTAAAGTTTTTAATTCTAACAAATATTTATTTTTTGTTTTGAATAGCAAGAGTATACTTGGGATAGGAAGTATACGGTTATGGTGGAAGACGAGTTCCACCAGAAGGCGGCGACGCATTACTCAAACGTCCTCAACACTTGGAAACAGAAGTGGTGCCGTAATGAAGTTCCCAAGGGTATTAACAAAGAGAGCGATACTTGGAAGGGCTTCATCCGTCATTGGAGTAAGCCTGCAACCGCATCAACCGCTTCTACGAACTCCCAGAACCGTAGAAGTGAGAGGGATGGTGCCGGTCAATCAACTCATAATGCGGGAGCAAGAAGCACCGCGTCAAGGAAGTTAATCCTGGTAAGCAGTTTTTTTTTTACAATTTTCGTTATGTTAAGTTATATTTAAATTTTAAGTTCAAAATCGTTTTTGCAGAAACAAAAGAAAGGAGGGCGAGATCCGACTCATATTGAGCTCATCGAGGATGGCCACAAGAACAAGGAAACGGGCCAAATCCAAGATCCAATTGCTCGGAGGATTGTGGAGTCGACGAAGAGGCGTTTGGATGAGGTGGTAACCCAATCCGAAGGAATCGGTTCAACAGAAGAGATACCGGACGAGCAGATCAACCAACTCTTCCTCGCGGTAAGTTTTAAAATTTAAAAAATTTGAAATATGTTTAACCATAAACTCTAACTTAAAATTCATAACGTATTATTTACTTTACAGGAAACTGAGAAGAGAAGAGGACGAGTTTTTGGTTTGGGAAACTTGGCGGACAAAGTGTCGACACCGCATTCCCGTTTTCGTCCGGAAGAGGACTATGCCCAGATCTTAAGGGAAAAGGATGCGGAGATCGAAGCATTGAAGGCTAGTCAATTGCAAATGGAAGCCCGGATGGAAGCCCGGATGGTAGAACAAGCTGAAGCAAACGCAAAGAAGTTCGAAGAGATGAACCAACGGTTTGAGACATTCATGCAACAACAAGCCAATGTTTCAAATGTCGGACCGTCGACCAAGACCGGAGGGAGGGGGACGACAAAGAAGTTGAGGAAGAGGGCGACGTGAGCGTGATTCGCTCTCGTTGAATGTAATTTTTTAATGGTTTTATGTAGTTTTTAAAACATGTTTTGAATATTTAAATACTTTTTTTTTTTTTTTAATTAATAAATTTGCGAATATATATATATTTTTTTTAAAATTATTAAATATCCGTCGGTAAACCGTCGATAAAACGCCCTCGGTAAACCGTCGATAAAACGCCCTCGGAATGCCGTCGGTAATCTTCCCTCGGAATACCGTCGGTAATCTTCCGTCGGAATACCGTCGGTAAACTTCCGTCGGAATACCGTCGGTAATCTTCCGTCGGAATACCGTCGGTAATCTTCCGTCGTAATACCGTCGGTATCTACGTCGGAATACCGTCGGTATGCACGGTCGGTTTATAGTCGGTAAACCGTCTGAATAAACCCTCGGTTTACGGTCACAAAACCGTGGGTAAATGTGCGTCGATAAACCGTCGGTAATCAGTCGGTATTATATCCGTCGGTATTCCGTCGGTTTCTATAGACGAAAAACCGACGGAAATTTTTTACCGACGAAATAGAAATGACGGACAGTTTTCGTCGGAAATCCGTCGGAATACGTCTTTTCCGACGGAAACCCGTCGATTTAATCCCTCGGTAATGGCCTGTTTTCTTGTAGTGTGTCTCCCTGTCAACACCCCTGGCGCCGAAAGACTCCAGAAAATCCTTTGATTAATTGGCCTAAGATTATTGACTTGTCTTGTGGTTCTGATCCATTCGCTAATATTAAAATTTTGAGCGACTCCAGCAGCAACAGAAGGTTCAGGAATGATGAAAGAATACTCTAGATAAGGACATCGTGGAGCTCTTTGTAGAACATAATACAATGTTTGAAAAGAGAGGATGTTAAAGTTCAAATTTCGCCGAAGTTATAAACACAAAAAGAAAAATTAATGTAACCGTAATTAATGTAAATCTTACTCGAAATAATAGGGCTGACCTAAGCCATAAGGGCACCGCTCCATTCCCATAAGCTTCAAGATAAACAATACATAACTCAAACATCCGTTGAAGAAGTAATAGACCAAGCGTCCATGAAGATGTTTTAGCATTATATATTATATGTTAAGTAACTTAGATGACATCAATTGCAGGACAAGCATTGTTTTTTTTATAAAGCTCTCATTACAATAACACCAATTCTAAACTGAAGAAAATATTACCATATCTGTGTATGCACCTCCTTCTTCTTCCGCAATCATATCCTCTTCACTGAAATCTGGAATTAGATTTAGAGGGTTTGTTGCATATCGCCATTCACCTGGTTCTGTTTGCATACAGTTTGGGCATTGCATGAAGCCCTTTGCATTAAAAGCTGAACCAATACAATCTGTATATAAAAGAAACATGACTTGTTATCTGTCTTTGTAAGATAACAAAAAGACATGAGAATAAACCCGATTGAATGAAAAAAAGTAAAGGTTTTTTAAAAAAGGTTTTATTTCAAAAAAAAAACAAAAACAAAAATAGTGAAGTCAAAAGTACAATTAACTTTGGATTTAAGCTATCCTCCCACTGATCCGCTAAATAATCCCATATCACAATCTTATACAAATAATCCAATCAAAGTATGTAATTTTACAAATAAAGGCTGCATGGAAAATTTGCACAACATTAGAAACAAAGGATCCGTAATTCTACAAACGTATTGAAAAGAAAGGTGTTTTATATAAGTTAAATCAACAGGAGCAGATGCAGATCAATGAAACGGATTTTGTTTCCTTTCAAAATACAAATATTCAGTCAGAAAAATAAAATAAAATTATCTGGTGCACAAATGAAATAAACATATATATTACGTACCGAGATGGAACTTATGGTCACATTTAAGCGCAACAAGTGTTCGAGGATCGTTATTAGTTTTGATCAACGGCTCGAGACAAATCGTACATGGATTTGAGTTTTCGGAGAAATCTGAATTGCCATCATCCACAGGTTCGACATTGAGGTCAAAAGCAAATTGTTTGCGTGAGTGATCTCTTGGATCTGTACGACTATTATTTCTTGAACTCATTACTACTATATTATTTAATAATTATCACAAACCCAAATCTCAGAAACCTTTTGTTTTATTTTCTTGAAATTGAACGAAAAAAATTCAAACCCAAGCCTTTGCTTTCAGTATTTGTTTAGAACTCTATGAAATATGTATTCTCTAGGATATTTATGAAACTCTGTAATGCACATGTTTTGATTTATATAGACTCTTGATTTTACATTTTCATTTGATCTTGATTTACACCTTTTGACCATTATTAAATTTTATTAACATATCTAACTATAATTAACTAACATTGAACACACCAACGGTATTTTTAACGACTATTGTGCATTCATTAAATATTTCGTGCCAAATATATATAACGGCTATTATGTGTCAACTATATCTATAAAGATGTAGGATTTTTATGTGAAAAATAATTTGCACTAATTGTATTTAGAAGATATTATGCCATAATTACATCTAATGCCTAATCCTGACAGTTATTTAATAAATATATAATATATTATCTCACCAAATATTATGTCATTTAAAATACTTTGCGGCAGTTATATCTTCAAAATTACGCGCCAAATATGAATAATATATGTAATATATATTGTAACATATATTTTAAATAACTTTCAACAGTTAAAGTTTTTGATTACTTATTTTGTAATCATAAAACTACTTTGAATTGCAATATTATTTTTGTATAACTGGCTTAAAATAGCTAATTTAATTTATGAAATATGTGATATTTATTTAATAAACTTATAGTAAGAATAATTATTTAATGCATTCATGAGAAAAGTAAACATACACTATTAGTTTATCAAGTTTTTATAGTTTATATCTTTCTTAAGATAAGGTATTTAATTAACATAATTTTTAAATTGGTTATGATCTTATTTTACCGTACCTGTCCTTCAAAAATCTCAAAACAATAAAGCTTAATATATAATTGACATGTATATTGTATTATAAATAATACTTAATGCATTTATGAGATGGAACATCTCACTTCAACAAGTTTAAATTTTTAGATTATATATATTATTACTAATGAAGTAAAATTGTATTAATTAAAAGAAAAATTAAAGTATGAGACATTTTCTTGTTAAAATGTCTTCAAATTACATATAAACTAATTATAAGGAAAACTTATGTTTAAGTAAAATGTATTCAAAATTAGCCACTTAAGTTCTTTTAAATTAATTAAGGAATTTTAAAATAATAAATACTCCTTAAGTTTATATACTAAGAAAAATAATTAAATCCATTTATTTATAGAAAACTTGTTACATTAGTTTAAATATTTTTTTAGTTTATCTGCTTTCTAATAAATAAAGTATTGATTATTTTATTTTAAAAATGTCCAACTATTATTAGTTTATTAACTTAAAATCTCTTTATTAATATATTTGAAAAGGGGAAAGCTGCTAAAGAGATCTTATAAATCATTAGGATACTTTTGAGCTAGAAAAACTGTTAAAATAAGTTTAAATTTTTTAATATATATTTATATTTCTCTATTTTAAATATATTTAGTAATTGTAATCAATGGAAATATATTTGTAATTTAATGATACGGACCGAACTCTCTCAAAATTTACTTATTATAATCAATATAAATATATATTGCTCCAGGGCGAACCACTTTTGTAACTCTGTATGGTCCTTCCCAGTTTGCTCTCAGTTTGCATGTGTTTCGTTCTACGGTGTTCTAAAACACTTTTCGTAGGACTAGGTCTCCTTCGCGGAACCTTCGGTTGCGGGAGTTTGAGTTGTAATATTTTGCAGTTGCTTGCTGGTAGTTTTGGATGCAGAGTAGTGCCTGATCGCGTCGTTCATTGATTAGGTCTAGTTCATCGAGAAGCATCAGGTGATTCAGTCCTTCTTGTCGGGGGAGAAGTCTGCGGTGTATCCCCATGAGTTCTATCTTGGCTGGATTTACGCATTCCTCTCCATAAACGAGTGTGAATGGTGTTTTGCCAGTTGCTCGTCAGGGTGTTGTTTGATGGTACCAAAGGACTCCTTTTAGGTCGTCTGCCCATCGTTCCTTCTTTTCATTGAGTCTTTTCTTCAATCCGTCAAGGATTGTTTTGTTAGAAGGTTTGGCTTGTGTTTTAAAGTGGGAGTAACGCAGAGTGGATTTTGTAATTATATCTTCCACTTTTCAAAAAAGCTTCGAAACATGTGGTGATGAACTGCGAGCCGTTTTAGTGACGATCTCACAAGGAACTCCATTCCTTCATATGATAGTTTCCATACAAAGTGTTCAACTTTGGCGTCTTTGATATTGGCGTAAGATTCGGCTTCGATTCATTTCGAGAAGTAGTCTGTTAGGACGAGCATGAATCTCTTTTGCTTAGATCGATGAAACGGAGCTACTATATCTATTAACCAGCGTATGAAATCATATGGTGCGGAAATTGACAAAAGCAGCTCGGCTGGTGATGAATAGTCGGAGCGTGCCTTTGACATTTTTTGCATTTTCGAGAAAACTTCTCGCAGTCCTTGATCATTGTTGGTCAAAAATAACTGTGACGCTTGATTTTCATTGCTAAGGCTCTACTTCCTGAATGGTTTCCGCACAAACCGCTATGAACTTCTTCCAAGATATGAATTGCTTCCCTTCCTTCGACACAAGACACTAGCAGCCCGGACAGTCTCCATTTGTGAACGTTTTCCTCCATCAAGATGTAACGAGCTGCTTGCACTCTGATTTTGCAAGCTGCCCATTTGTATTCCAGAAATTCGCTATCCATGAAGCATCGACAAATCATCATGTGTCTGGGAAGAAAAAATGAAGTGGTTTGCCTATCCTCAATCCTATCCTCTTCACTGATATCTGGAATTAGAGGGTTTGTTGCATATCACCTGGTTTCTGTTTGCATACAGTTTGGGCATTGCATGAAGCCCTTTGCATTAAAAGCTGAATCAATACAATCTGTATATAAAGGAAACGTGACATGTTATCTGTTTTTTGTAAAATAACAAAAACACATGAGAATAAACATGATTGGATGATCTATGTATGATTTAAAAGAAAAGTAAAGGGTTTTATTTTAAACAAAAAAATGTACTGAAGTCAAAAGTACAATTAACTTTGGATGCAAGCTATCTCCCACTTATCCGCTAAATAATCCCATATCACATCATAGGTCACAATCTTATACAAATAATCCAATCAAAGTATGTAATTTTACAAATAAAGTCTGCATGGAAAATTTACACGACATTAGAAGCAAAGGATCCGTAATTCTGCAAACATATTGAAAAGAAATGTGATTTATATAACTTAAATCAACAGGAGCAGATGCAGATCAACGAAACAGATTTTTTGTTTCCTTTCAAAATACAAATATTCAGTCAGAAAAATAAAATAAAATTATTTGGTGCACAAAATAAATAAATAAATTACGTAAGGAGATGGAACTTGTGGTCACATTTAAGCGCAAATCCCAGGAGAGAATTTGACCGGTGTCAATCTATTAAATTTATAAAAAAAATGAAAGGGGTGTCATCATATATGGAATTGAACCTTGGTTATGAGAGTTCAACCACTACATTTTACCAACTTTGCTGTCAAAACTATAGTAGTTTTTAATGCAATTAAGTAATTAATAGAAATTTTAGGGGTGTCACATGACATCCTATGCTTCTACATGGGTCCGCCAGTGAGCGCAATAAGTGTTCGATGATCATCATTAGTGTTGACCAACGGCTCGAGACAAATCGTACATGGATCTGAGTTTTCGGGAAAATCTGAACTGCCATCATCCACAGGTTCGACATTGAGGTCAAAAGCAAATTGTAGCGTGAGTGATCTCTTGGATCTGTACGATTATTATTTCTTGAACACATTACTACAATATTATTTAATAACTATCACAAACCCAAATCTCAGAAATCTTTTGTTTTATTTTCTTGAAATTCAACGAAAAAAATTCAAACCAAATATCAGCCTTTGTTTTCACTATTTGTTTAGAACTCTTTGAAATATCTATTCTCTGGGATATTTATGAAACTCTATAATGGACATGTTTAGATTTATATAGACTCTTGATTTTACATTTTCATTTGATCTTGATTTACACTTTTTGACCATTATTGAATTTTATTAACATATTTAACTAAAATTAACTAACATTGAACACACCAACGGCATTTTTAACAACTATTGTGCATTCATTAAGTATTTCGCGCGAATATATGTAACAGCTATTATGTGTCAGCTGAAAATGCAAGACCTATGTAATATATAATATGACATAAGGGTATTCTTTTGTAAAGATTTTTTTTATTGAAAAACAAACAATAGTTTTACTTTATCAACTTAGTGTCTTACCTGCTTTTTGATCTAACAATGATCTCAAAGCTCCCTAGATTCATCATTAACACACAAGCTTGTTTCTTTTCTAAGAATGCACAAACCTTTGTTAAAAACAATCTCTCTCAAAAATGCACCAAGCACAGATGCCCTAGAAGACCTATTTATACTTCATAGGTCATAGGTCATAGGTCATCTTACAACTTTCCTAACTACTCTTAGGAATATTTCCATTAATCTTTGTTCAGGAAAAAGCCTATTTTCCTAAACTTTCTCAAGGATATATTTATTGTGATTCTTCTTAGATCTCCTCATACAGCTCAATTGTACTCCTTTGACTTCGTCCTAGTCAGCTACTAGTGTCCTTAGCTTCCATATTCTTCAAGTCCAGCTCATGCTCTATCTAATCTTTGTCGTTGATGCAGACGCTATTTCGCATACTGATTGACCCAGCTCCTGTCGTAGCTCATCCTCCATCTCGCTGCATGTTCAATCTCCCCCTTTTTAGCTTCGTGTGCTTCTCAAGTACCTATACACCAATGAGCTTATACATATAGCCGAAGCACATGCATTTTGTTCATCATAAGACCTATTAAGCAATAACCATCAAAACATAGAAATCCATTAGAAAACAAAGCATGATTTCAACATCAACATGAGAGGAATCAAAAAGTACTTAAACACGAAAAACAAAAAATTCCAACTCCCCCATAATTCTAGCACTCGTGACTAAAGCATGCTCAATACAAAACAACTTAGTCACTCCCCCACAAGACAAGCCCCACAAAACAAGCCCTACAAGACAAGACAAGCACTCAGACATCACTTGAGGTCATCTCATCAGAGTCATCATCTCCATTATGAGACTCTTCTTCTTGATCCGACTCTTCAACCATGCACCTTTGTTTCTCCTCCTGCTTGAGAGCACACAAGTTAAAAATACTTATGTCAGACTAAGAACTGTAGAAATGAGTTGAGGACTTACCTTGAATCCTATCCCGAAGATGGAACACTATGTCAGTCATATTCTGAAGACCCTCAGCTATGTCCTGAAGCGCTGTCCGAACTGACAGCTGGTTGATAGAAGCCCTGACTGGCATCCGGATTGTACCAAGTTACATAATCTCCTCAGGCTCCTCTTCGGTAGATGCAGGAGCCTTAGATCGTCCAGAGGAATGAGTGGCTGAGGATACTTTACACTTGCCAAATGCAATCTCATGTCTCTTCCTCTCAGCCTCTCTTTTGAGAAAATCTTCTCGCAGTCAGTTCTTCACCATCAAACGTACGAGGAGACTGCTGCATTTCCAGAACAGCGGATATAATCCTAGGAAAGATCAACCAGCGACGATCGTTCTGTTGATCATAGGTCAGAATCATCACTTGCTTGTAGACCAGCTTCCCAAAGTCAATCCGAATCCCATGAGCTAGCTTGTATATCAGCCTTACCATGTCCTCTGAGATGTGATTCTTGTGAGTAGAGGGAAACCAGTTTGAAGCTGCAAGAACCGTCAATGCTGCATACTTTGGAGGTATACGGTTGTAATTTCACATAATTCAGATCACTGATATATCATTGTTTTACCCAGTTTAGACCATGATATAGATGTGTTTTTAGTGTCTTTTGTCTTTGTTAGAGTCTTTTACAGGTTTAATCAGGTTTGGAGCTAATTGGAGATATTTGGAGCATTTTGGGACTTTTGGGACGTTTTGGCCGAGAGCTTAACTCACTGCCCGATTTGTTGATCATGCATCGACCGACACACCTTGTGCATCGGTCGACACACTACCGAGATGGGCCGTACGCGTCGGTTTAATGAAGATATGAAGATTTGCAAAGAAGCCCAAGATAGTTCCAGTATTTACACAGAAGCCCCATCCGAGATTATGCCTATATATACTAGTTTTTGGTGTTTAATTTAGATACACTTTCATAATTAGAGCTAAGAGATTTCTAGAGCTTTTGGGGCTGATCTATTTCCTGTATTCACTTATTTTGGAGAAGATTTCGAACCCCTTTATCTATTTAATTTCTTATATGCAATCTATTATTTCTTTGATTATGTTTTCATTAATCATGTCTGAGTAGATCCATAGTTGAGTTTAGGGTTTCTCATTAGGGTTTGATGACTTGCTAGACTTGTTTAATTCAGTTAGGATTCATATGATTAGAATGTTCTTCAAACTAAATTGTGCTTAATGCTAGTTCTAACCTGATCAATTAGAATCTAGATCTTAGGTTGCTAAATACGTCACGAGAGTGGGGTTTAGGAATCTGAACTATTTAGGTTGAGCAATTAAATTATTCGCAAAGAGATTTGGTTTAGTTTAATTGTGAACATATCGAACTTGAACTTAATGCTAGTTTAATCTGTTAGTAATTGCAAAGAGATTTGGGTTACTGCACTTAAGCTTAGAGAGTTTTCGCAAAGAGATTTGGTTAATTCTATTTCCGTGATTTGAGTTCTAGAACTGAGTTTAATTTGATCCTGACTGATTAGCTTGTCCGCTTGTCTGATTTCCTGAGAACACCCTAGGCTTGACGCTTTTAGTTTATTGCTTACAAAACAAATTCCTGCTACTGTTTACTTTCTTGTTTCGCAATTTATTTACTTCACCATCTGCTTATTTCTAGTATTAGTCTCTACTGTTCTGATCTATCGAGACCTAGTGTCCCTGTGGATTCGATAACCTTATATACTACTTTGACATTGCTGTTCACTTCCAGTTTAGAATAGGGTAAAACTTAGAAACCTATCAAGTTTTTGGCGCCGTTGCCGGGGACTCTTTGAGTCTTCGATAGGACCGAACTTAGGGTTTTTACTAGAAATTTTTCTTTTTGTTTTTGCTTTTTCATTTTATTTTGATATTTTGCTAACTTTTTCTCTGTTTCTTTCTGTCGCAGGTACGATCTTCGCCTTGCGTCGACCGTTGCACACCTTGCGTCGATCGACACTAGGCGATTCTGAGATTGAATCGATCGTTGCACTGATAGCATCGATCGTTGCTGGACGATTACAGACAGTTTATGCCAACGCAGAAAACTCGAAGTAATCCGAACTCGAGCTTAGTTAATCTCAATCTAGAGGAACTTGGACGTTTAGAGAGAGCTAACAGAAGAGAAAGAAGAGAGAGAATGGTACGAGAACGTTTGATCTTGATACCAGATGCTGAGGGTACCCTGAGGGATCCGGAGAACAATCCTTACAATGCTGCTGGGCAGAGGATTGATGCTGAAGGGAATGTCATCCCTGACCCTCCTGAGCAACTGCAACAGGAACAAAACCAGGGTCAAAGACGAGCTCAAGGTAGAGAGATGGTTGTTCATGAGAGGACACTAGCTGACTACAACAGACCTGACGAGTTTCATGCAAACCGAGCAGCTTTAGTGCTTCCTGCCTTTGAGAGGAATGACTTTGAGGTCAAGACCACCTACTACCAGCTGATGAGACAGATTGCTTTTCATGGTCACCAAGCGGAGCAGCCTATGGATCACATTGATCGGTTTGAGGACATAGTTACTGGCATGAAGTATGAGGGAGTGTGCCCAGACTATCTGTTCCTTAAGTTATTTCCACACAGTCTTGCTGGAGACGCTAGTGTATGGATGAGGCAGCTGGCACCTGGCCAATATACCACTTGGGCAGCTTTAAAGAGTGAGTTCCTGTGTCACTTCTACGATGATGCGCGTTCAGACCAGTCCAGACAGGACATACTCACTTTCTCCCAAGGAGCTGTGGAGCCTTTAAAGACTGCATGGATAAGATTTAAGCAGTATCAGCGTGACTGCCCACACCATGGATTCACTGAAGTTCAGCTGATTGGTATTTTCTTCAAAGGAATAGATCTTCCATATCAGTCTGCGCTGGACAATTCCAGTAATGCCAACTTCAACACCAGGACTCCTACACAGGCTAAGCAGTTGATTGAGAATCTGATTGGCAGCAACAGCTGCAAGACTATGGATGAGAGGAGAAAGAAACCTAGTGTAAGTGTTGATAACTCAGAGATGGCTGAACTGAGATCCAGAATGGACAAAATCTGCACTCTTCTAGGTGAGAAGAAGGCTGTCCACTTTGCTCAAGAAGTAGAGGTAATTCAGACTGAGGAGGACACTCAGGAAGAAGATGTGAATTACATCGGAGGATCTGGTTTCCAAGGAAACAGATTTGGATATCAATCTGGGAACAGATTTTCCGGTGGAGGACAGAAAAACGCCTACACGGGCAATCAGAACTCTTCGAGCTATGGACAGACCAGCAACTCTCAGAAGCCTTATGGACAAAATGCTCAGAGGACCTACGGATCTTCATCTTATCAGACACCTCCTACACCCACTGCTTTCGAAACTAAGATGGAGACAATGATGGAACAATTGCTGGAGAGCCAAGTCAAGACTTCTGTGGACTGCAACAAGAAGATTGATGCTATGTATGGGGATCTCAATGGAAAGATTGAGTCTATGAACACTCACATGAAGCAACTGGATACTCAAGTGAATCAGATTTCAGGTTCCATGAAGGGAAAAGGAGTCACAGATACTCATATTAAGGCCTGGTCTGTACTCATTAATGATGGATCTCATCTAGGTGAGAAATTTGAGCTAAGTACAGCTGAGTTGGTGGATGAAGCAGAATTTTCGGATTTGAGTGAAAAACTCTCGGGTGGAAATTGTGAAAATCGCATTGCAATGATCGACACACACCTTCTGTCGGTCGATGCATGTCGTGAACAGACAGTATTGTCGGATGATAATGAGACTGATGCAGAACTGGCCCGCTTATTCCCTGATGTGTCTGAAATCACTCAGGAGGAGATTTATGCACAAGCCAGTAGGCAATATCCCAAGGTGTCTGAGGTAATTAAACAGGAGATTGAAGAGCTGAAGAAGCTAGAAGAAAGTGGTGAAGACTTGGAAGAAATTCCACCGTCTGATGATCCACCTTATCATCCATGTGTACAGAGGTACTTGAACAAGATGCTGCCTTTGGATGATGAGCTGCGAGAATGGGTGATTATAGTTCCCCAACATATCAGTGATGTTCTGCTGAACAAGATTCCAAAGAAGTTACCTGATCCCGGAGTCTTTATACTAGATTGCTCTATCTTCGAAGACAGTTTTAGACGCTCTCTGTGTGATTTAGGAGCTGCTGGAAGCATGATGCCTTATTCTGTAGCAGAACAGCTGGGATTGCTGGATTTTTCTCCTACTGGGACCCGTCTTGTCCTAGCAGATCAGTCTATACGAGTTCCGGAGGGACTTTTAAAAGACATACCAGTGAGAGTTGGAAACTACTTGGTTCCGACAGACTTCCTTGTGCTGAAATATGACTGCGATCCTGATGAAGCGTTGCTGCTTGGAAGACCATTCTTGGCTACAGCGGGAGCTGTGATTGATGTTAGACAGAGTTTAATAGACCTCCACCTGGGAGATGAGCCGCTGCGATATGAGATGGAGAAGCTGCGAAAACCACTGATAGATGGGCAGACGTTCACAATCATGGAAGCAGATGATGGGCAGCCGGATGATACAGTGATTCTAGACCCTGGAGCACATTTTACTCCCACCTTTCTTGGACTGAGGCATTCTGCAACAGCCTATTCTCCACCATGGATGAGGAGACTTGAACAGAGACAGAAAAAGTCTCTGTCAGGATCTCTTAGTGCCTGAAAGATCTTGTGCGTCCGGTCAAGCTAATGACCTTAAACAAGCGCTGAGTGGGAGGCAACCCACTGATAGGTTTAGTTGTTTTTCTTTCTTATTTTTGGTGTTTTTGTTAGGATTTCACGTTTTTGTTTTTGTTAGGATTTCACATCGAGTCTGGAGATGTGTGACGATCGATGCACTTGTGCACCGGTCGTTGCAAGAAGATTTGACGAAGAGGGGTAATCGCATTGTGACGATCGTTGCTCATAAGCAACGGTCGTTGCAATTGGTTCAATTGCAAAAATTAAGGTATGCGCTTAACCGGAAATCAATCTCGATTTACCAAGCATCGATCGTTGCCCCTAAAGCAACGATCGTTGCACCCACGACCAAGGTAAGTGCCTTAAACCCTTTCTCTTCTCTTTTCTTCCTCACTTTCGCCGTCCGTACAACCGAGAGTTTAAACTCCTAAATCTCTAAAATTTTCATCAATTTTTGTGATTCAAAGCTTGAATCTTATTGTTTTAACCCCCTCTAGCTGATTCTATTACCCATTTGCTCAGATTCGAAGGTATGGCTTCTCATTTTCACCATTTTCGGAATGGATTTTAGGGTTTATGGAATCCGGGATTTTTGGCTTAAAATTGATGATGCTATGCTTAAATGAACGTGATTTAGGTTGTTTAGTAGTGTGTTCTTGTTGAATTTATGGTTTGAAGCTGATTTGAACCGAGTTTTGATAATTTGTTTGCGGCAAAATCGCCTTGCAACGGTCGTTGCTTTGCGATTTTGGGAAATGTTCAACGAGCGGAAATCGCCTTGCAACGATCGATGCCTTAGATGCAACGGTCGTTGCTTCGCGATTTCACAGAGAATTGCCGAGACTTATAATTGTTTGAACTTTGTTTCTTTTGCAGATGGCAACTCAAAGGCAATCCCGCAAAAGACGAGCCACAGCTTCTACAGCTACGAGACAACACATCCCACCACCGGAGTGGTTTAGCAGAGAGTCAGAGCCACCCGCACCATACCAAAGATATGGGCCACCGGTTGCTTTGCCTTGGCCCAGAGCGGATAACACGCCTATTCAGACTACTAGACAGTAGCCAGAGGATCTTAAAACTTTCTTCAAGTCTGCCGAGTTCACAGAGCGGCCATTGCTCAGTTCTTGGGACGAGTATGACTCGTTTCTCTACAGTGGTTGGTGTGGGATGATCTTCAAGCCGACCAAGTTCGCTGACTACTCCACCTGCAGGACTTTTGGGATTGATGAGCAGGTACTCGCTGTGTGCAGAGGCATTGGTCTATGGACAATGCCGATGCAACCTCATGATCTTTACCCTGAGCTGGTCAGGCAGCTGATGGCCACTTGCAGAGTGGTTTACTCGGATCCCAACAACCGGAGCGCTACAGTTGGGACATTTACATTCATGAGTTGGGGAGTCAGGTATCGGATTCCTCTACTTGACCTTTGCAGGATCTACGGGTTCAGTACTGGGCCGAGGCGCATTGCCATGCCACTAGAGTGGGACGCAGATGAGGCCAGACTGTTCTGGGAGTGTATTGGCAGTGGTCGATACAACTCCAGGATCACTCCTGTAGTGCAGATGAGACATCCGGTGCTGCGATATGTCTCGCGTATCTTGTGCTGGAGCTTGCTTTGCAAGTTCGAGGCAAACAAGATGCGCAAATATGAGATGGAGCTGCTGTTTATGGGACTGAGAGATCAGTTTAGAGGTTCTGGAGTGAGAGATCCTACTACGGGTCTCAACTTGGGGGCTATTTTCGCACAGCATTTAGTTGATCTGCAGACGAAGCCTTTCGATGGAGCTGGTACTGAGACGGTAGGGAGTTTGCTTACTCCCATTTTTGAGTATTGTGGGATTCCTCGTCATGGTACAGAGCGTGATACATCCCGGGAGTTCCTGGATCTGAGCCATTTGCAGAGCGCTACTTGGCTCAAGGAGGGGCGCATTTGGGTTTACACCGATCCGACCACTGGGAGGACTGGTATAGAGCTTCCTGCTGCCAGATGGACACAAATTGACAAATTAGAGGCACAGAGATTTCAGCCTCCTGAGTCTGCGCAGCGTGGGATTCCTTCTATGGCTCATCCGCTGGGAGAGCCTTCCTCACGAGCTTCGACTTCTGCTGCCCCTGCCCCTACTCCTGCGCCGGCGCCTGCCCCAGTCGACGATGTGGGTCCTTTTCCCGAGCCTACGATGCCTTACGGTGCATATTCTGAGGCCGAGTGGAGAGAGAGATCAGATGGCATGTTTCAAGTTGTTTGGAACTTCATGCGCACTTGCAGCTGCAGGAGGCCACCACAGATCCATCAGCCCGTACCTGACCGACGTCGTCGGCAGCGATCTCCAGAAGACCCCGGTGCTGATCCTTATGCCGGTATAGATGATGAGAGCGAGTGAGCGTAGTATCCATTTTCAGACATTCGGTTCTGTATTCTGACCTTTTTATCTTTTCTTGCATTTTTCTTTCTCTTTTCTTATTTTCTTAGGATTCTATTGTGTTTGGATGGTTTGGCATGATTTGATACATTTGTTGTTTCAGTTTTACTCTGTTTCTAGTGTTTTCAGCTTGCAGGATTGAAAATTGGCATAAACCGACGGATTAACCTGCTAACTTGCTGACTGATCGATGAAAAACGCAGTGCGTCGATCGATACACCATTGTGTCGATCGCTACAACAAAAATCGCACAGCAACGGTCGGTGCACCTAGTGCAACGATCGATGTCTGACTGCGACAGAGGTAAAACCCGAGAGAACTAACCATTCAATTCACTAATTTTTGTTTTCTTTCTTTTAACCAATCCCTTGCTTGACACTACTGGGGACAGTGTGTCTTAAGTGTGGGGGAGGTTCTACTAATTACTTTCTTTTGTTTTCTTAAGAGTCAGTTAAATTTTTTAAAAAAAATTTGTTTTTCGAGTCAAAATTTGTTTAAGTAGGAAACAATGATTTTTTGAGAAGATTAGCAGCATTTGCAGGAACTTAAGTGACCATTGAGATGAAGCTGCAGATTAATCTATGACTATTAGAAAACCCCATCACGGATCAACCTACTGAGGACACCCACATCACTTCAGGTATCAGAGGATCCTTTTACTGACTTCACCCCTAATACTGACTTAGATTTTCTCACCTAAGGGCTTGGTATACTTTGTGTCGGGTTCCTTTGCTAGTTCTGACACAGCTTGTAAACCTGTCCTATCTAGTTCCCTTCTCCCCTTCCATAAAGTAAAAAAAAAAAAAAAAAAGATAATAAACTGAGGATGAGTTAGTAACTCCGAAGTGGTCATGGGAATGGTAGCTAAAACTCTCATATCCTGTGTATCCATGGAATGTGTCCAAAGTACACCCCATAACGGGAAGAACACTGATAAAAAAAATAAAATGATACCCAGTGGGGAAAAATCAGTTGTTAAGGAAGGGAAAGAGAAGAAAGGGACTAGAGAAAGATAGTATGGTGGTCTAGAGCTGGCAAAGTAAGAACCCATGTGCCCTTTGATCGATACTCCTTAGGTGAGACCGCACTTCAATACTTGCAGAAGTCAGTAGGGAGAATTTGAATGCTTGAATTTGATTGTGGAGTTTACTTAGGACAGTTGCTAAGTGTGGGGGAAGTATATGTTGGTCTTGATTGTCTGTAGATTGATTCTTTCATGTGGATTACTAAGGGGAATCTGAATGCTGCTGCTTCTAGGACAAAATGAGTTTCTGAAGAGTTTTCAAACCTCTTCACTACATTTTAGTTCTCTGTTTTGCTTGAGGGCAAGCAAAGGCTAAGTGTGGGGGAGTTGATATATCATGGTTTTTACCCAGTTTAGACCATGATATAGATGTGTTTTTAGTGTCTTTTGTCTTTGTTTAGAGTCTTTTACAGGTTTAATCAGGTTTGGAGCTAATTGGAGATATTTGGAGCATTTTGGGACTTTTGGGACGTTTTGGCCGAGAGCGTAACTCACTGCCCGATTTGTTGATCATGCATCGACCGACACACCTTGTGCATCGGTCGACACACTACCGAGATGGGCCGTACGCGTCGGTTTAATGAAGATATGAAGATTTGCAAAGAAGCCCAAGATAGTTCCAGTATTTACACAGAAGCCCCATCCGAGATTATGCCTATATATACTAGTTTTTGGTGTTTAATTTATATACGCTTTCATACTTAGAGCTAAGAGATTTCTAGAGCTTTTGGGGCTGATCTATTTCCTGTATTCACTTATTTTGGAGAAGATTTCGAACCCCTTTATCTATTTAATTTCTTATATGCAATCTATTATTTCTTTGATTATGTTTTCATTAATCATGTCTGAGTAGATCCATAGTTGGGTTTAGGGTTTCTCATTAGGGTTTGATGACTTGCTAGACTTGTTTAATTCAGTTAGGATTCATATGATTAGAATGTTCTTCAAACTAAATTGTGCTTAATGCTAGTTCTAACCTGATCAATTAGAATCTAGATCTTAGGTTGCTAAATACGTCACGAGAGTGGGGTTTAGGAATCTGAACTATTTAGGTTGAGCAATTAAATTATTCGCAAAGAGATTTGGTTTAGTTTAATTGTGAACATATCGAACTTGAACTTAATGCTAGTTTAATCTGTTAGTAATTGCAAAGAGATTTGGGTTACTGCACTTAAGCTTAGAGAGTTTTCGCAAAGAAATTTGGTTAATTCTATTTCCGTGATTTGAGTTCTAGAACTGAGTTTAATTTGATCCTGACTGATTAGCTTGTCCGCTTGTCTGATTTTCTGAGAACACCCTAGGCTTGACGCTTTTAGTTTATTGCTTACAAAACAAATTCCTGCTACTGTTTACTTTCTTGTTTCGCAATTAATTTACTTCACCATCTGCTTATTTCTAGTATTAGTCTCTACTGTTCTGATCTATCGAGACCTAGTGTCCCTGTGGATTCGATAACCCTATATACTACTTTGACATTGCTGTTCACTTGCAGTTTAGAATAGGGTAAAACTTAGAAACCTATCAATCACCAATGTAGAAACTCCGTTCTGACCTCCTCCTATTGGCCACCTTCTCCATACGGTGTTGTTCTCAACAAATGGAACTTGAGAATGAGTAACATATTCTCATGCATGTTCCTCCAAACTACGAGCCACCACTGCGACCTTTGATTCTCCAGGTAAATATGGTAAATGTTGTGGTGGAGGTTGCCCATAAACTGTCTTAAATGGTGTCATCTAAGCAGCGTAGTGATAACTCGTATTATACCAATATTCAACTAGAGACAACCATCTACTCCATTGATGTGGTCTATCGCTACACATACATCTCAAATATGTCTTCATACATCTATTAACAACTTTCGTCTGACCGTCACTCTGTGGATGATATGCACATGAGTTATTCAATGCAACACCTTGCAGCTTAAATAACTCAGTCCAAAAGTCGCTAAGAAACACAATGTCACAGTCAGTAATTATAGATGGTTGTAATCTATGAAGCTTATAAATATTGTCAAGAAAAACTTGAGCAACAGATAAAGCTGAGTAAGGATGGCTTATAGCGAGAAAGTGATTTGCCTTTGTCAACCTGTCAACAACAACAAGAATCACATATTTCCCAAACGACAAATGGTAAGCCCTCAATAATGTCTATGGAAATGCCACTCCATATATCTGTCGGAATAGGAAGTGGTTGCAACATACCTGGTGATGGTGAGTTATGATACTTACATTGCTGACAGATAGAGAAACTGTGAATGTACTGTTGTATGTGCTTTGTCATCATTCTAGTAAAAGAGGCTTTTAACTCATTGTTGTGTAGCATCCCTTCCAGAATGACCTCTCACACTCGAGCTGTGAAGCCACTCCAAGATATCTGATCGTAATGAATCAAAGCATGCACCACTAATTTGCTTCTTCTTCGTAATATACCTCCGGACCAAACAAAGGATTTGTTGCTCTATGGATTAGCCTGTAATTCATTGATGATAGTCTTTACTCACTGATCACTATCATAACCTTGATGAATCCTTTGCATAAAGTAACAATCCAACACAGACAAGGCCATGTGTAAAATATCGGATCCTTCCACTCGTGACAAAGCATCACCAACTAGATTATCCTTCCCTTCTTTATATCGTATCTCATAATCAAATTCAAGAAGTTTGGGAAGCCACTGATGTTGAATAGGCATGTTAATTCATTGTTCCAACACATATTTGAGACTCCTCTGATCAGTCTTGGTTATCAAAATGGTTGGTCAAAAGATAATGACGCCATTTTTGTACTGCAAATACCACTGCTAAAAGCTCCTTCTCATAAATGGAAAGGTGCAGTTGTTTTCCCTTCAAATGATGACTTATATAAGCAATAGGGTGATTGTCTTGCATCAAGACCACACCAATTCCATAACCACAAGCATTTGTTTCGACAATAAATGGTCTATTAAATAAAGGTAATGCAAGGACAGGAGCTGTGCAAAAAGCCTACTTCATACAATCAAATGCCTTATGATTTTCATCCATCCATTGAAAATAATCCTTCTTAGTAAGCAGAGTTAAAGAGCATGTTATAAAACCAAAATTTTGCACAAAGCGACGATAATAGCCTGCGAGTCCCAAAAAACCCCTTAACTGCTTCACATTCTTCGGAACAGGCCATTCAGCCACTGCTATTATCTTGTCTGGATTTGTGGATATACTCTTAGCTTCAACAAAATGTCCCAAATACTCCATACGGTCAGTTGCAAAGTCACATTTGCTTTGTTTAGCAATAGTTTTTGATATCGCATAGTATGAAAGATACTATTCAGATGACTTAAATGATCCTCCACTAAACTGCTATATATGAGAATATCATCGAAGAAAATGAGTACAAATTTCCTCTGAAACTCCTGAAACACAACATTCATCAACCCTTGAAACGTTGTTGGGGCTTTTGTTAATCCAGACAGCATAACAAGATATTCAAAATGGTCGCTATGTTTTTTAAAAGTCGTTTTATGAATATCATCAAGTGACATTCTGACTTGATGGTAACATGCACGCAAGTCTATCTTTGAATAGATATTAGAACCACCCACAACCTCCACAAACCATCATTTTTCTTCACTAAAACCACTGGAGATGCAAAAAGACTACTGCTTGGTTGAATGGTGCCAGCAGACAATAATTCCTTCACCATCTTATCAATTTTGTTTTTCTGATAAAGAGCATATTGATAAGATCTCTGGTTGATTGGATTGGCACCATCAATAAGAGGGATCCTATGATTATGATTCTCTCTTCCAAAATATGTGTAATCAGAGGACACTGTGTTGTTTCATTTGTCTCAGTAGTGACATAGGACAAGGAAATAGGATCCTTATCAGGCTCAGAAGTTACACAAATCCTGGACAATTGAGCCTCAGCTTCCATTGACTTATTCATCGTAGAAGCCTTCATTAATCTGAGTGATCCATCTTTGATACCATGTAAGACCACCTTTCGTTTACCCCCATTCAAACTTCATTGTCAACTTCTTGAAATACCAGGTAGTAGGACCCAACTTTTTCAGCCATTGGACACCCAATATCTACACCACGTAATGGGATAATCATAAAGTCATCAATGAAACCGGTGTCTTGAAAATCACACTGGAATTGATTGATCTCGCTTCCACACCTTTTCTTCCTCCATCTGCAACTCTGACTCTCGCATTAACAATTGGCAGTAGTTTACACCCTAATTTCATAGCTGTTTTTGTATCAATGAAATTGTGTGTTGAACCTGAATCCAACAACATGAATATATTCTTCTTCTTATGCACTCCCTTAACTCGCAATGTATTATAAGCCGTGATTCCAGAAATTTCATGTAAGGAAATATGTGCAATTACTCCTTCAGGTTCCTGATTTTCCCTGTCATCATCAGAATCCTCTTCAACAATTGCCTCATGATCCTCATACTCCAGATAAAACAACTTAGATTTCATGTGGGTTTTAGCATGCACATGACTGTATTTTTCATCACAGTGATAACATAAGTTCTTGGCTCTTCTATCGTTCATCTCTTCACTCGACAGAAACTTTCGAGGTTGAACCAGACCATTGTTATCTCTTATATGATTCTTTGCTTCTTCAAATACCAGTCATTATCCTTCTTGACTATGAGAATGCCTTTAGCTGACGATTGTGGCTTGTAACCATACGAAGAACACAACTGTTTCTTCTATGGATGTGCAGATTCATATAAACGACCCAAAGAAAAGCAATCTTTAATCGTCTTTGGTATGAACATCTTAACTTGCATCTGAGTTTCAATGCGCATTCCCGCCAAATAATTCCGCACCAAAACATATTCTGTTAAATCCCCACGGTTCTGAATACTCTCAAATTTATTGTGATAAGCCACGATTCCATCAGTTTCCTGTAAATTTTTCAATTCTGCAACAAGATCATCCAACAGTTCTTCAAATCTTTCAATCAACACTTCCTTATATGTTTTCTAATCCTTCAAAACTGCATAACCATATTCAGAACTGACTAGCGACTGGTGTCAGTTAGCTGCTACATCTTCCATATGGATCGACGCCATATTGACTTTCACATCGTATAGTGTATGATCGATTTCAAAAATTGTTCTACCTTGAGTAGCCAGTCCATTGAGTGATCACCATTGAAACACGATTTTAGCTAACCTCGTAACACCTTGCCGCGAAGAGCGTGAGGAAGAATCAGAAGTATTTTGATGGCTTGATCTATTGTTATCCGAACTAGATTTCTGATTCCGCATCTCCGCAAACATCTCACCAATCGAAGCAAAACGCTTCTCGATTGCATCTTCAATAACCTCAAATCGCTTGTCCATCTTCTCAACTATGAATCGATGGATTGTAACTTCGATTGCTTAGCTTCTTTTGATTCTTCGCAGATTGTCGATTGTCTCATCTCCGGCATTATCGAGAGAATCGTCCAAGTCTGATACTTTTGATACAACAAGAACATGTTTTGAATCAATATGATCTTTATGATAGAAATGGAAATCCAATGTTCATATGAAACAACGAATCTCCAACTCACCTTCAAGAAATCTCAAGAGTAATAAAACTTTCTAGAGAGGATGAATTACAAGTTCTTATCAGAGCATTAGAGAGAGAACTAGAGAAACAATTTTCAGAAAAAAATCGAATGAAACAGTCTCACTCCCAATTACAACTTTTATTCAGATCGTACAGTTTGTCATGCTCCTCAAACCATCTCAGCCGTTCATCCTCTTATTTAATATGGACCGTCCACGTCATCACTTCCCTCAGCTCAGTCCCCACAACACTACACCATATCATTGGGATATTTCACTCATCTGTCCCTTTAAAAGTTGGCTAATTTTTTCTTTTTCAAGGAAATTGTTTCAAAACCTCGTTGTCCCAAAAGCGTCGATGGGATTAGCATTGACCATGAGCCTAACTAGAATTTCGATATCTTACTCTAATCGAGCCTGTTAAAAAGAAGCTCAATGCCTTTTCAAATTTTCCTCATCAAGGTATGTATCTATTGGTTTTAGAAGAAGAAGATTTATGATGTGTTTAAGATTTATCGAAGATTTATGATGTGTTTAAGATTTATCGAAGATTCTTCATGTTTCGTTTTATGTAAGTTAGACTAATTTGTGGTTATATTTATATTATGTACAACTAGTATAACTAAAAAAAACTCTTTGATAGAGTTAAAAAATTTGGTAAAACTAGTACAAACTATAGTTATTGGCATTAAAACAAGAAAAACGTGAAAAATGTGCCGTCATAAATTTTAAATAAAATAATTTAACAAAGATTTGTACCAAGTTCTAGTCGTACCAAAAAATTTTTTTTTAATAAAGAGTAATGCTTTCATAGTTTTAATTTGTAATTAGTAATACCATGTTCTATATTAAACTTTTTAGTCGTATTTCTGAAATTAAGTAAATAAATTAGATTTATAATATTTTCAAATGATAAAATGTGGAAAATACTTTGTTAATTATTTTTCATTTTAGTATTTCAATACTAACCTTAAAAGTATAAGGTAGAATATGTGTAGCACGAAAGCTTCACCAGTTGACCACTTCCCGCTTCATAATTGGAGTCGGAATCGGAAGCTTGTGGAAGGTTTCGGAATCTCGCTTCCAACTCGCTTCTAAAAAATCTCTTTAAAAATGCATTGGAAGATTACGCTTCCGTTTTGGAAACTTGTGCTTCCATTTTGAAATATTGAAGTCATAAAAAAAAAAGAAATGTAGAGTTACATTTTAAATGTTTTTTATTTTATAAACAAAATCCTAGAGCTAAAGGAATAAAATCATATATAAAGCGTTGAAACTAATAGTAAAATTTGATATTTGTGCATAACAAATTTTATCTTTTACTTACAAAGAATTTTGTTTGGATTATTAGAAGCGATTCATTTAATTAGTTGGAAAATATTATCTTTGAAAACTTAGAACTTTTTAGTTATTTTCACAATATATTTTTAGTTCGTCTTATTTGATATAGTTAACTAAGAATGAATACAATATTTGGAAATTTAATTTTGAATAATATAAGTTTCAATTATGGTTTACATTTTTAATATATATATATACTTTTCCAACACGTACCCGCTTCCTATATATTTCTTAAAAGTCGCTTCTGCGCTTCCATATAATTCCGATTCCACGTACCCGTATAAACACCATATTTTGTTTTAGGTAGTTGAAGATGATTATTTAAACATCTGCATAAAAAAACATATTTTGTTTTAGGTAGTTGCATAAGTGACTATAGATAGAAGATAGTCTTTTAAATGTATATTACTATTTTATCAAAAACTCGTTTTTGGAAATATTTAAGCATTTAAATATTAGTGTTACGGAAGGTAAATGATTATGTGAGAGTATTCATCAATTTATGTGTCTATCTATATATGTAGTCATACATTTAATTTTTTATTCTCTAATTTAGAGTTATTTATTTACAAATTTGTAGAAGATAATTATCTAAATGTATATGAATTGTGGTAGTCTACTTGATAGGACCTAATATGCAAAGAGAGAGAATGTTTAAATTTTGTAAAATTTGATAAGTTATTGGGGAATTTGCACAACCTGCAACGAAAACTTGAGTTTGAATGCAAATAGACAATGTCAATTCAAAGAGATGAAAAATATACACTAAAAGGTACAACAAATTACTATTATGCCCTCACGAACAAACAAAAAAAACTAAACCTTAATTACTATTATAACCTTCGCGCTACCGCATACTTTGTGGAAGTCTTCGAGAAGACTTCTAGATAAGACTGAAATTAACTAAATTTTAAATTTTAAATTTTAAAAATATAAAAAATTATTTTGGTAAATTTTTTTGATACAAAATTATATAAAAACAAATTTGATGTGTCAAATTTACAATTCATAAAAACTAATCAAATTAAACCATGTAAGTTAAATTAGGTTATATACCCCCCCCCCCCATTTTTTTTGAAGACTTCTCGGGAAGTATTATACATAATAAAATCTAAAATTTAAATGAGAAAAGTATAGAAAAATATTTGCTTAAATATTTTAACACAAAAAATAAATATAGACATTTTAAAGTTTATAAAATCAAATTTCATAAAATTAAATAAATTAAACCACATGCGTCAAGATGGGTGTAAACCACAAAGATGAGATTTCTATAAAACATTTACATATATCTTTGGGGTTTGATTTGAGTTTTAATTATTTTCCTTGAAATGTAAAATTTGCATAGACTTGTAGTATTTCGACTATATTAAAAAAAAAATTGGTGTATTTTATCATATTACTTCATAATTATGTAGTTTATTTGATAATTAGTCAATTTAGGGTTTCATTTATGGGTATAGAGACTTTTCGAGAATTCTTTTATTAGTTTAGAAGACTTCATAAAAAGTCTTCCGAAACCTTTTTTGGGTTCCACTATTCTCATTGCCGATATGGTTTTGTAAATTCGTAATATGTTTTTCGCACATAATTTTTTTTTCAGACCTTTTCAAAAGTGGTTTTTTGTTTAGATCCAAGAAAAAACTGCGCTTTTATGCTTGATGTGCTAAGATCCAAAGAAACTTTACCCATGTTATTTTGAGATTTGTTCTCTTGCTTACATTTTTTGTTTCATTTGACCATTTATCAAATTTTAAACTGAAACAAATGTTTCGGATCTAAATCGAGTTTTAAAGAAAAGATTGCTTTATCATTAGGTATTTGGTTCGATGAAGACTTCTTTTGTCGTTTGAATTTTTTTATTATTCATATTGGATATTTTGTGGTCAAAGTTATAATTGTGTTATTGTTAATGCTAAACATGATGGGGAAATATAGTTATTCGTAACAGTCAAGTAGTTCATACTCGAGTACGAGTATACTGCTCGAAGTGGATCTCAATGATCTTATGAAATTCAAAAGAAATGTTTATGTGGATAGGTTCCTATCATGCAAACTTCCAAGACAGTCAATAATCCAGAAGGACATTCATAGTTTTTTATTTGCATTTAAAGTCTGGGAATGGAATATAAGTTTATGTTTTGTAATGTGGATGTATAGGATGGTGGCTACCATCTAATGAAGTGGTGGGATGAGGCTATGATGGAGGAGTTTCATGAGTTAAATCTGGTTGTGGATCAACATGGTGAACAAATTGATTCCATCTTTCTTTCCTATGCTGAAATTTATTTGTTACCACATTGCACGATGAAGTCCTGAAAACGCAGAAAGAGATAACTCAATTAAAAGAGCTAATGAGTGAGATTGAGAAGCGTTCCAGGGACATCAAGTTGAAGCGTGTTGGTGGTGTCCGGTACAGTAAGCTGATTGTGGCTGGTGTTGGTTTTATTGTTGTGATATTTTCTATTTGGCTTTGGTTTAGGAGATCGTAGTTTAGGCTTTGCTAAACTATCATAATGTCTCCAAATTTAAAGACATATAATCGGTGGCCCTTTATTTTCTAAGTTGTTTAGAGGGTCTCTACTTTGTTTATATATCTTTGTAATCAGCAACCTATCTATCTATCTTCTGAAATGAACGTGAAAATATTTGAAATTCTTGAATCGTTTCAAATTTGTACACTTGAAATTTTTTAATTCAAACTGCAAACGAAATCTCCTAGAAACGAGTTGACAGCAAATGAAGTCTACTTTCAGACTGCTGATGAAGAATATAGTTTGAAGTTTTCTGAATATTTTTGAAATTTTGAGTGGGAGATTTTTATTTTTTGAATATTTTGAAATTTGTGATGAACGAAAATTATTGAGAGTGGTTTCACTTCCCCCTCGATATTTTGAAAATTGGAGACAACATCAGAACACCTTTCAAATTATCCACCACAAAATACCAACATTATTCTCTCATCACCCATTCTCCATAGAAACAAGTAACTTAATAATTCAACAAAAAAACATGTATAAACTACATCAGCAATCGATATAACAATACAGATGGCATAAGATGTCTGTAAATATTAGAAATAAAATCCAAGATGAATATCACACATGAACTTGTCATACTTCTATAATATCAAAAAATAATAATTAAGACACGCGTTAGAACAAAACTCTTGTTTTCTCAACATATATGACCAGAAAATGATTTTTTTCAAAGTACAATATTTAGACTTCCTACGAAGTCTCACAGACAAGTTTATATAAAAGTCAAATATGAGTTAAATTCCCAAAAACCTATTACAAAAATTGATTCCTAAAGAAATATCACAAATAAACATGTCATACTAATACATGGGCAACAAAACTAAGTATACCACTCTTAAGAATGATTAAAAAAAAGCCTCTATATAGTCCACAAATGAAAATTCATTTTCACATACTGCAAATGAACTCTACATATTTCCATAAAAAACTTTTTATGGTGATTTTGCAACTAAATTTTTCAAAAGGAGACTTCAAAGGAAGGCTTATTCATATCAAGACTTCGTGTGAAATCTCATTTGAAATTTTTAGTGTAGTTTTGCATTTGACCAAAAGTTTGACTTTTCCTACAAACCTCAAACGAAGTCTAAAATGAAAATGGGTAGTTTTGCAATTGACCAAAACCTCGACCATTTTCAGAGACTTCTTTGAGAAGTCTGGATTTTTTCAGACTACTTTAAAAGTCTCTTGAAAAATTATAGGGTAGTTTTGCAACTGGCCAAGTTTGACTTTTTCACAAAAGACTTTGGTAGAAGTCTGGATTTATAAGACTTCTTGAGAAGTCTGAATTTTTTAAAACATTGTATTTTATGGTTGACGAGAATGTCGATATAAATAATTCCAGACTTCTCATGAAATATTCGAATTTCACAAGTCTGAACATTATTGTTTTCGATGGTCAATGTTTAGCAGATTCTGGTTAGCTCCAAAATACCCAGTTTTTCCAAAATTCAGAATTCTCAAGAAGTCTCAAATAAGTCTAACAATGTGGTCAATTGTAAAACTAACCTTGCTTTTTGAGCAGACTTCACAAGAAGTGTTCATGAAAAATTCATATTATAGTCAATTGCAAAACTACCTCGCTTTTACATAGACTTCAGAGAGAAGCCTGGATAAAAAACAATTATCTACAAATGATAATTTCCAAACGTAAAACAAAGTCGTTTAAAAGCAGGCCAACAATAAAAAGGTAAATAGAAAAACTACCTCTTCGTTGCCCACAGAAGAAAATGAGACATAAGAAGTCTCAAAACGTGAGATAATTCTTGAAAATCGGCGATAAGACACTTTAATTACCTAAATCCGGTTTTATCTTATTTGTAGTTTCGTCAAGTTTCCAATGATGCCTAATATCACCAGAACAAATGAAGTCCAATCGTGTTTAACCTTCTATAAGTGGAGATCAACGATTTCGTCTTAGTTATGGAGCTTTTAAGGCTCTTGGATCAGTCCAATCGAGCATTTACAACTCGTTCATGGTGGTTACGGTGGGTGGCAAACATTAAAGATAATTGCACTATCGTAAATAGTTTTAGATCTAATGGTTTTTTATCTTTGTGAAAATACAGTTGACTTCAAAAGAAGTCTTCGTAATGGTGTTGTCGCAATATTCAGGTGTGTGAAGAGTATTTGATGGTATTTTGAAAATATGATGAACGAGATGGTAGTTTTGGAGTTGACTTTAATTTATGGTGTAGTTCTGTAAAGTTCTTTATGTTATTAGCATATTAAAATGTATTCACAAGTGGTCCAAAACAATTTTTAATTTCCTAATATTGGATGTGTTACTTTTGCAGTTTTTCTTATAAAGATTCTATCGGTTAGTTTTTTTTTTGAAATTTTGTGAATCTATTGGTTAGTTTACCCGATAAATAGACCTTGCATATGGATCAAATTCTCTAGAGATCTTTGGTTCAAATTCAAAATCTCAAATGCTCTTGAGAAAATAATATCAATTTAATTATTTTTTAAGTCGTGCAAATAAGTAAAATTCTGTAAAACCAGTAGACTTTCTGTTATTTACACCCCAAACCAGGGTAATCGGATCCGACCCATATTAGTTTAATCAGATCGGATTATTTACAATACAAAATTGAACCCGATTATCTTTTAACCCCCCCCCCCCCAAATCAAAATTGAATCGAAAATCGAAATCGAATCCAAAATAAATAAAAATCCTAAAATCCTCACTGTTTCACCTTTTACCCATCAATCGAATCAAAATCGAGCTCAAAATCAGATAAAAATCGACATTGTCATGGCGCCTAAAACAAGGAATCCGATACTGAGGAGACATACAAATAGGAAACATAATGAATCGAATCATGTAGAAGAGGAAGTAGAAAAGGAAGTTGAGGAAAAAGTTGACTTGGAAAAGGGATATGTGGAAGTCGAGGACGAAGTCGACTAGGCAAAAGAATCCAAGGAAGTTTCTAGTGATGAGGAATATATATAATGAGGAAGAGAATGGGGAAGTGAATGAGGAAGAGAATGTGTAAGAGGATGACGAAGAGGATGTTTCGAGGGCGAGTCATCCGGGTCCAAGTCATGAAGAAAGAGAAGAGGACAGTGAGGAAGCTGATTCTGAAGAAACCATTACGGTATGTATTTCCTGGATTTCCTCTAAATTCATGAATTAAAACTTAGTGTAACTTTATTTTGGAAATTTGAAAATCAAATGATAACTTAGTATAGCATGTATGATTACCGGAACATTGAATTGTCGACATCAAAACCACTGCATATTTATAATTATGTAAATCGGATGCGTAAAACTTATTATTGCTTGGAAAACGTACAACTTGGTGATCCTTGGTGAAACTTTTCTTGTTTGATTCAGAGGATGAAACGAAACCAATACAACCTATGAAGATGTTTTCCCTCCCACTGAGTATGTCAAAAAAATAAAAATCTCGTCAAAGTGTTAAATTGTTAAGGCCGTTAAGACTCTGGAAGGTATTCTCGAGAAGAAAAGATGGAGTGGTCCTATGAGTACCCATAATTCAAACACTTCTTCCATATGGGTAAGAAGACATACTCCAAATGGATGGGAATGCGGATGCTTCTTGTTAGGACCACGAGAGTGGATAATAATATGGAGGTTTGGTTCATGGACCATATCGGAGGAGTGGTGCAGTCATCATGGATATTTCCTGGACCATTCCGGAGGAGTGGTGCAGTTATCATGGGTATTTCCTGGTTGTATTGTTCCTTTGAAGGTAACAACATTCGTCTGATCGTTTTAAATTGTTTTTAGTTGTCTGCCTTGGTACGAAGTTAACTGTATGAATTATCTTGTGTTGCAGCTCCTAGATTTTGAGGCCATTCCAATTTTGAGAAACCATTTCCGAGAAAATGTTCAAGGTGTAAAGGATGAGTGTCCGCGTATATGCAAGATGAGGTACAAAACCAATGGTAAAAAGGGTTTTAGTATTTCAGAAATATATGAAAAAAATTGGCACTACAGAGTTTAGTAACATATTACATATCATACTTATTATTCATGTATAGTTGGGGTTGTTTTTAAAATTTGTTTTCTTTCATTTGCAAGAGATTCAAAGTGTCTAGGAGCCATCTCCAGGTGAGCTAGATCTTTAAGGAAAACTATGGATGTTAAGATTGGTTGGAATGATGTGGATGATCCTATCAGTGATGGTTGGAACAAACTTCTAGTTAAGAAAAAGAAAACAATCTGATTTGAAGATATTTTCAACCAAGATGTGGCTGCTCATTCATCTCAGGTAAATGCAGATGTTTGTCCTGAGGTTAAGGATCATCTATAAGAGACTCCTACTAGTAATGCTCATGATTTTCAGAAATTAATTAAGGATGGATTGATTGACATAGAGTTTCGACTAGAGATGTTGTTTAGGGATAGGTTTAAGGACATGAATGAGAAGATTGATGGTTTTAGTAGTAGATTATCAACTATGGAATCAGAAGTGAATATTTTAAGATGTAGACCAGGTGGTGTTGGACTAGACGGTTTAGGTTGTGATGGAATATGTGTCGAAGGTGGCGGTGTAAAGGAGATTAAAGAGAAAGGTGAAGATGGTGATGATATAGAGGCGGAGCTTGATGCTCTAGGTAAAGTTTGTGATGATCAAGAGGGTGAGGGTGATGATGATGAGGAAGGTAAAGATGGTGGGGATGGTCTAGAGAAGTTGGGAGAAGCTGAAGGTAAAGATGGTGGTGATGTTGGGAATAAGACAGTGAAAAATGAGGTTGGTGGTGCTAAGAAGAAAGAGGAAAGAAAAAGAAGAAATGGAAGAAACAGAGGCAGTGAGAAGAAGGAGAAGAAAGAGGAAAGAAAGGAAATAAAGAGAGCAGTGGAACAAATAGGAGAACCAATTGAAGAAGCTCCTACAAAAAGGGTGAAGATTATAAAGAAGGAGAAGAAAAGGGCTACACTCGTATAAAGGAATCTCGTGATTACGAGAGGGAAGAATGTGGAAACCAACCCAGTGGCTGATGAATCGACCAAACCAAACTAAAGCTTTCCTATGTTATTTTGTTTTGGTGTAATCTGGTAGAACTTACCATATCTTGTTTACATGTTGGTTTGGTTTAATCGGTTTGAGCTTATGTTTTGTTTTGGTACCTTCTATATGTTTCTGTATGAATTCTTTGTTTTGAATATTTGGTGTGTATCCGTATTGTGGTGTGAATATTTCAGTGTTGTTTACTATTAAAAGTTATCTTTTTTATACGGTATAACTAGCAAAACTATAAACAAATTTGCACCAACAAAACATAGTTTTACCAAATTATGCCATGTATTACCAAGAAGAAGACCAAGTGCAGCATTCACCATGATCTTATTCTCCAAACCAAAAATCACAGTTTCTCTTCTCGCGACGGGCTTCTTGAGGTTTTCCACCTTCACCTTCAGCTGTCTAACTTTGTCATGGGCCTGTTGAATATCATCAGTGCTGAAAAATCTTGTCTTCTCGCATAATTCTAAAAAATCATCCTTCAAAGCCACCAAATATTTGGTGATTACCTCATCCCACCACTTTCAAATACGGCACTCTCCATCATCAATATTTGAGCAGGTATAGAGAACCTTCCCCTCGGATTCAATTATGTCTGATAAGCGTCAATTATCGCCTTACAACAAATTCTCAGCATCCCCTCTTCAAGTTCATATGCTAGAACTAACTAATTCGCACCACTAGAACCAAACATCGAAGGTTGGCTATAGTTGTACCGATCCATCCCTGTAAAGGAAAATAGAGATTCATATTACAAATCACAAAATTACAACAAGAAAAAATGGAATGAATCAAAATTCAAAAATCAAAAACAAAGAAAACAGGAGAGAGAGAGAGAAAGAGAGAGAGAGAGAGAGAGAGAGAGAGAGAGAGAGAGAGAGAGAGAGAGAGAGAGAGAGAGAGAGAGAGAGAGAGAGAGAGAGAGAGAGAGAGAGAGACGAAGTTGGGTGGTTTTTTGGAAATAATGGGAGGTTTTTTAGGGAGAGAATCAAAAACGTATTGGGCGGGATCGTAAATAATTTGAAAATTTTTTGGCGGATATTAAAAATTAAAAATACACTATAATTTTACTAAGTTTCTAATTCTACAAATTTTTTGAAAGTTCTACTATGTCAATTTTCAATTTTACTTGTTATATTTTGCCCTTAATTCAAATTGATGTTATACAATGATTTCTGACTAATTAGATTTATTATCAATATATTCATGTAACAATATATGGAAACACATTATTTATGTAACATTTACAAATCTAGGTAGTTAATATCAACAAATAACTCTTAAAATGTATGATATTACATTGTCAATACAGAATTTTACAACAATATCTTTTAAGATTGTAGAAATGTCCAATTTGATTAAACAATAGTTATCTCGATTTATCTATTGTAGTGTATTGTAATTGTTATATTTTACATTTTTATAAGAAAATTGAACATTTCAAACGAATCATTATAGTTGCACCAAGTATTACATAGTTCTACAAAATATAGTTTTAACAAATTATTCAAAGTTACACAAATACATACAAATGCAATTTTTTTAGAAATACAGATACAAACTAATTTTGGCTCATATCCTCTTAGCTCCCACTTCCGCACTAGAACCAGCTTTCCAAGTTCTTGTTTGTCACTCTCTTGTTCTTTCAAGGCCGTTATCCAACCGACGTAAACCTAGTTTTTTTATTTCTTCTCTTTCTTTTCGTATAGTTCGCAGGTAAAGCGTACAAATTTTTATATCTTCCGGAACAATCCACTCAGACATATGCAGAACTGGAGAATATTGTCTTTTAATAAGCCAAAGCCCACAACTATATCATGTAAAAGGGGGGCACAAACCATACAAATCCTTTAAGTCGATTGGCCTAATTTCCTACGCCAATAATTTAATGGTAGCAGCTATTTCATGGACGCATGGGTACTTGTCTATATCAAAGAGTTTGCAGCTGCAGGTTTTATGAAAAAAATCCACCACATAAATTGACAAAGTATTAAAGCTCGAATGCGTTAAGCTCATTCACCGTATGTTTGGACACAATCACACATCTATCATGCAATTCATTTTCCAGAAGAGGCACAAATTTTCGTGTGTTTGATCCAGCAACAAAGTCTTTCCTATGATTGTTAAACAACTCAGGCAAATTTGCAACAACTGCATCGATCATAGGTAGTAAATGATACTTCCAAAGCTTCTTAAAAATTGAATTCATATACTCTACATAATTTGAGGTGTTTATGTTGTATCCTTCACCGGAAAATAACACCTTGCCCATTTTTTTGTCTTCTACACTTTTGTCAAGATACGCAACTGCAGAAGGATACTTGTTCCTAAAATCACCATATTTTTATAGGAATTTAGCCTTTGTATATACTCGAGCAATTTCCCAGAATCTTTTTCAAACTTCATCTTTACTCACGTGTGAACTGATCCTTTCACATTTTGGGACAGAAGATAGATGCAATACCCATGTTGCAAGCTCAGGTACACCTCAGCTATTGCCTTGATGAGACTTGCATTTCTATCAAAGGTAAACACCGAGTCAGGACTATTCGGTATAACGGTTTTCAGCGTATTGAAAAACTACCTTCAAATATCATCTTTTTACCAACAACTACAGAAAAAACAACACGGGTAGTGGTGATGATTCAGATCTTGCACTGTGGCAAAAATTAGAACACCTCCATATACATTTTTAATGAAAATTTCATCAACAATGATCACTTTCCTCATCGCTTGAAGTGGAAGCTCTCAAAGCCACAAATAGGTACTTGAACCTTTTTTCTTCATCCAGACACAAACTTGTTTTTGTTCAATGGTTAATAATCGGATTAGGTATATAGATATTGCACGATCCGTCTAAATGAAATAGTTTGAAAATAGTCTAACTAAAGAAAATGGGATTAAATTAACCGGATAATATTAAATGCATTGCACGATTAGTTATTGAAAGGCGTGTTGTTTATTTGAATTATAAGTTATAATTAATAATAAATTCAATCATGAAGTTCATTAAGTAATTAAATTGAGAATAATATTATTGGTTGAATTAATGATATAACTTATTAAAATTATTGTTGTGTGGTTTACCTACTATGGTGTTGGACAATAATGGGTTGATTTATGGTTTTAATAGTGAGTTTAGTGGTAATGTTGAGTTGATAAGACTTGCGGGATAATTTACAGGTATTTCTTATGGATTGTTATTAATTTATTAGTTGGCCTTATCGGTCTTGTAAATTCCTAGTGAACATGCTTATGTGTCATTGTAGCTTTATGAATCCACGTAGGGTTGATAAAAGTTGTTAATAATAAATTTTGATTGCTTTTCAACAAGTTCATCTCAATCTCCCTTCTGCTGCTTTGATTTTTTTATCACTTATTGATAACACCAAAAAGTCATTCATGCATGTTATAAGTTTCAATAGATTTTGAAATCTTTTCATCCTGATTCAAAACTAATTTAAACTCATAGATGTTGATTCCAAATATAAGTTTAATGGAAATCTATCACAAGATAAACTTAGATTTTTTTTTTTAATTTAACTACACATAATTTATAATAGAGGAAAAAACACTAACCTTTAATCAATGCCTAATCGGATTTAGTATAAAATCAATACTTCAATTGATTTCCTTTAGCCTTTTATTCAAAGATCCTTTTGGTGGATAAATAATTCTGTAAAATATATGTGTTTATCTATTTTATATATCTTTAATCATGTGTCCACATGATCCTTTTATACACAATTAAAGTCTCTTCAACCAGCAACCACAATCTTTCATATATACATGTATGGTAATTTTTTATAATTATCAATTAACAATCATTTCCATAATATATATCATTTAAATAATTTAATAAAGCAAGTAAAAAGGTTATCAATACACTAAGTTCTAATGTCTTTAATCGAAACCAATTTATCACGTTATCGTCTTTTATATTAGAACATTTAACTTTTATATGAACTTGATATATATACTAAACCGAGAGAAACATAAGTAACATATGAATATAATTATTATTACCGAAATCGGTAGCCACCACTTAATTTTGGCTTCCTCAACTCTGTGATAATTGAAAGGATTGAAAGCAAGTCTGCTCAAACAAAGGAAAACTAAAGAAAACTAGAGAGGAGAATGGCACTCCACATTACCATGGAACAAAGGTTTATGATTTTGGTATAACATACCAAAACATGATTTTTACTAATGGATAGCAATACTCAATCATCTCCCTACGGGAGAGCGCATGTTGTCTTGGAATGCGAACATTTCAAATATTTATGTTTTCTATCTTCATCCTTTGAAAAGTAGAAATCACTTGTATTTTGACTGTCCATATTCTTTCGAGGTATGGACTGATATTTCGATGGGTATGTTAGGTATGGATTTCATGTATGGAATGATATTTTGATGGGTATGTTAGGTATGGATTTCATGCAAGAATGGAAAGAGATTGTGGGTTTACTTAATTGCAAGCTTCACAACATACTGATCAGGCTGATCACCTACAAATTTTGATACTTATTACATATTGTTCTCTATTATTTGGCAGAAAGGGAATGAAAGAAAACATGGACATTTTCATTCAACTAAAACATGGACATTTTCATTCAACTTCAAAGCAATTGATTAATAGGACTGAGAAAGAGATGAAGAACCGATTTTGTTCTATACGTAAAACCAGAGATATTTACTTTGAGAAGAGTTGCAATATTGATTTGCAACTAGAAATTAAACTAGTACGAAAATTGTCATTTTATATAGTTTTCATTAGAACGGATCACATCATTGATATACAAAAATATTTTGGTATGAATGAAATTTATTATTCATAGAAAAAACTTTGAAAACTTTAATCGGTCATGATGGCGAAGGAATCCGATCTGAAATCATGTCCCTCAGAAAAATAAGGGTGAGAGAAGAGAGAGGGTCGGTTAACAAATAAACTCGTGAATTTCCATTTCCAAAATATAAAGTGCAAATCTAAACTTTGATATGATGTGCAAATACTGCAAACTGATCTAATCAAAATCTTTGTCTCTTCTCTCATCCTTATCCTTCAAAGAGAGAGTAAGAGATTTATGATGTCTAGGATATCTTTCCGATTTGTTTAACCAAAATCTCTGTCTCTTATCTCTTTTCTTTGTTTCTTTGTATGATAATCTTTGTTTGTTGTGCTTTCATTTGGATTTGATTTCGTTTTCATCTTGGAAATAATAAATTTTGATTGCTTTTCAACAAGTTCATCTCAATCTCCCTTCTGCTGCTTTCACCATGGTCATTTTCAATAGTTTGTCCTTTAAACTTAATCGGTGATCTCTATTTTCTCGGGAGTTAACATCTTTGTCGCTGCCATCGCTTTTGAGGAGGATACATGAAGGCGAAGTCTTGATCAGTAGACTGGATCAACAAGACGGCGATGGGATTTCTCAATGGTGAATGTTTTCATATGGATTTTAAAAGTGCTTATGTTCATTTGCGGTATTATCACGACTCTTTCCTGGAAGTTGTGAACAACAAACCAGTCAAGACACTGATAAGGATCTAGACTTACAATTTATGTGGCTATTTCTCTTTGTCGGTCACCGCCGATCTGCATGTCAGTGGTCGATTGGGCTTACATGTGTTTTCAATTCTATCCTCGTAGTTTTTTTGCAAACACGTGCAATCTTTTGTTTTCGAATAAGATAGTTTCATTTAGGTGTTGGCCCACATCATCTTTATCGTTTGTTTTGTATTTTTTTTTGTAATTTGGACTTGTCCCATCAAAATGATAACCAAGTTGACAAAAAATGTAAACTGAATCAACCTAACTTAAAAAGTTAATATCCCAATGGAAGAAGTGAACTCCCAGCAATGCAAAAGTTCAAGGATTAATTAAACACACAGCAATTTTCCTTCATTTTCACCATTAGCTATTTTAAACTAATTATAAACTTCCCACTATCCAAAAAACAAAACAAGAATTTATTGCACTTAGTATATCTTTTTAGAAAAGTAATTTCATTCTTATATCTTCTTAAAAGTGTTTGCAATCTTATATCTTTTTTGTAGGTCCCACACATAAAAAGACAGGTTTACCCTTACAGATGAGAATAACTCATGGATGGATACGGATAGTGGTCACACGCTAGATCTACCCTACATATTAGAATAACTTCAGGATAGATACGGATAGGTGTCACACTTCACACGTTTTCCTAACTATCCATCCCTTTCTAGAAAAGTGGAATATGAATTTGGTGTTGTAGTTATAAATAAATACTAAGCGGATACTAGGATATTGTTGGTCTTATGTCGAATATACATCTATGTATAGTCATACTATGATCTATTAATGGATAATCATTTTAGTTTTGTAAAAATAAACATGACTTGGTGGTTGGGAAAAGTAATTGTAAGGTGAAGAACTAGCTATCTGTGATCTTTAAAGATGGATACTTGGCAAATTTGGTTTTGGGAGTGAACTATTACCTAAATGATTGATAGTTTTGTTTTTAAAGATAATACTCCAATAAATTATATGTGAAGATAGATACTAAGTAGGTAACAAACCATGGACTAAGCGGATACTAGGATATTATTGGTCTTATGTCGAATATACATATATGGATAGTCATATTATGATCTATTAATGGATAATCATTTTAGTTTTGAAAAAATAAACATGACTTGGTGGTTAGGCAAAGTAACTTTAAGGTGAAGAACTAGCTGTTTGTGATCTCTCAGGATGTACTTGGCAAATTTGGTTTTGGGAGTGAACTAAATTACCTAAATGGTGGATAGTTTTGTTTTTAAAGATATTACTCCAATAAATTATATGTGAAGATAGATACCAAGTAGGTGGATACAAGTATGTCCGTCCATATGTGGAAGATATTAGCATAGTCAAGTTTTGGCTAGCTATTACCACTTAATACAATATATTGTGCATATCTGCGTGGATACTACCACAATATCACATGCAAGACATTTACCACGGATAGGAAGTGGCCACCTCCTATCCATGAGAAGAGTCGAGCATGTGATATGATTTTGGTAGTATCCACGAGTAGCCGATATTCTGGACACCTAGTCTAAATGATCCATTCGAAACTATAAGTCCGATTTTGATTTTTTGGATTCCGGTACATCGGCCGATTTTATCTCCATTCAAGCGGTTTATATGACCGGAAAACACCCCTCCGACATCTTATCAACTGTCAAAGAATGGGGGTGAAATTAATATAAAGTAAGAAAAAGATTGGAGGGGAAAAGAAAATAAAAAAAATATTAAAAATGGATGGATAGTTAGAAAAAGTGAGAAATCGGGTGATTCCTATCCATCGATAGAGTTATTTGTGGATTTTAGCCTGTCCGCGAAGGATAAACCTGTCTTTCTATCGGTGTGACATACAAAAATAGATATAAGATTATAAATTTTTTTTGAAAGATACAATACTGCAATGAAAAAGTTAAAAAAAAAAAATATATCTCAGCAAAACAAACACATTTGTTCGTTCTCCGCCATCCTCTCGCCTGGTCCTCTCTATGTGCCCTCTTTGTATGTGCCCTTTTTGTTGAAAAAAAAATCTCGGAAAAGGGGTTTATTGCATGGTTTGTATCTTTTCAACGTTTTCATTACATTTTTGTATCTTTCTAAAACCACTTGCAATCTTGTATCTTTTTTTGTAAGTCCAACCAAAATAAAGACAGTTTTGCCCCTACCCCCCCCCCCCCCCGACAACCTATCCGTGACTAACTATCCGGACGGATAATTTTCCTCTTTCATAACTATCTTTCTATTTTATTTTATTTTCTTTTTCTTTTTCTTTCCCCCTCCCCTCTTACTTTATATTAATTTCACCCCCCTTCTTTTTTGAAGGTTGATAGATTGTCGGAGGGGAGGTTTCAGACAATATTAACCGGCTGAATAAAATCGGCCGATGTACCAGAATTCAAAAAAAAAAATCAAAATCGGACTTATTACGAAAGTTTCGAATGGATAGTTTAAGTAGGTGTCCACAATCTCAGCCATTCGTGGATACTACGACGATCATATCACGTGCTGGACGCTTCTCATGGATAGCCAAACTTGACTATGCTAATATCTTCCACATATGGACAGACATACATGTATCTATGGTTTGTTACCTACTTAGTATCTGTATTCACATATAATTCATTGGAGTATTATCTTCAAAAACAAAACTAAAGACCAGTAATATCTTGTTGTACGCTTCTTGATGTAGCCCCGGAGCGGAAGCTTGAGCGATAGATTGATGGAGGACAAGCACTGCTTAAAAGCTCTCTTACTTGACCGAGATGGATGGAATGGATGAATGAAATGATTGACTCTCTCAACCGGTGGGTTTGATTGACTCTCTCAATCGGTGGTGAACTAGTTCTGCTTGAGTCACACAAGCAAACCTAATCCAATAATCCTTGGAAACAATTGAATCACTCAAATGAATCCTAAGACAGAAGATCTTAACAAAGAACACTCTTTGAAGAAACTGAATAATACTTTGATTGAAAGGTTGAAAGGTGAATAATACAATGAGCTAAACTATGCCTTTATAGGCTCTTTACAAACGGTCATATTGACCTTGAACAAGAAACAAATCGACAATTAATGAAAACTAGCCGTTAGGCTGAATATGGTGAGGATCCTTGATCTTGTTGCTTTCTTTGTATCTGGATGGCTTTAGGGGATAAGTGAGGATCCTTGGGACAGCTTGATTGACAAAAAATTCGTGGCTTTCATTCTTGGAAAGAAGCCGTTGGTGTTTGATCTCTTTCTTCTCCAAAAATGGTAAGTGTGACTTGTTGAAGTTATGGAGAATCTTGTGTGGTCTTGTGCAGCTAAGAACGTCTGGACTTGATGGAAAGGAGCTCAAAACACTGTAGTTTTGATAGGTAAAGGTTTGGTGCTGATTTGACCTTCCAAATGTGAATGCTTCCATATATGGCAAGTCTGCTGAGCTAGTCGTGATGTCATCCGCTGAGCTAGTTGTGATGCTACATATGGTTAGCTCCTTTTCGGTATCTTCTTCTTGTGTCATCTTTTGGGGATGACTCTTCTTAGTGGTATGCTGATCATGAGCTGAGCTAGATGTTTTGACCTTGGTCTCCACTTGAGCTAAGATAAGCTCGTATGCCTTGTTAGATCTTTTCGGCTCCATAATCTCTTCTCTATGTGTTCTGATTCCTCCTGGGTCATAAGTCTTCTTAGGATTGATTGTTGGATGTATAATCAATCCTATGCCTTGTGTTGGATCCAAAACTCATTGTGGTCTTGACTTCTCTTAGGCTCCTTGCGCTGCTTGACGTAGTGGTTGAGTTAGCGATTGAGTCAGTGAGCGCCTGGTTTGGTATGGTTCTGATGACCGCATCACTTCTCATGGAAAACCAAACTTGATAATGCTAATACCTTCCACATATGGACGGACATACATGTATCTATGGTTTGTTACCTACTTAGTATATATATTCACATATAATGTATTAGAGTATTATCTTCAAAAACAAAACTAAAGACCAGTATTATCTTGTTGTACGCTCCTCATGGAAAACCAAACTTGACAATGCTAATACCTTCCACATATGGACGGACATACATGCATCTATGGTTTGTTACCTACTTAGTATATATATTCACATATAATTCATTGGAGTATTATCTTCAAAAACAAAACTAAAGACCAATAATATCTTGTTGTACACTCCTCATGGATAACCAAACTTGACAATGCTAATATCTTCCACATATGGACGGACATACATGTATCTATGGTTTGTTATCTACTTAGTATCTATCTTCACATATAATTCATTGGAGTATTTTCTTCAAAAACAAAACTAAAGACCAATAATATCTTGTTGTACGCTCTTCATGGATAACCAAATTGATAATAAATCGAAATTTGTGGTTTAATCGTACTGAATCCTATTGTTGTAATCGCATTTGTCGATTTGGGGATTTTGGGGATATTTTGTATCTGAAGATAAAGTTGCTCAACTTAGTAAAACTTGGTAATAAAAGATTCGTAAGAACCGGTACAACTTGGTAAAACTACTATGGTGGAACTGGTACAACTTGGTACAACTAGGTAAAACTACTGTGGTGGAACTGGTACAACTTGGTAAAACTTGGTAAAACTACTGTGGTACAACTTGGTATAACTTGGTATTACTGTTGAAATCTGAGTGCTAATTGATATTTTTATGTCATTTTCAGAAGAGGATGAGTTCTCCTATCACAAACATACATTTTAATTTTAAAGGACATTATTCAAAGACCGGAGATGACTATGAATATATTCCTAGAGAAGCTCGGTTGTATGGTATCTCATTTAAGACATCGTCTATGGAGGAGATTACGTATTCGTTATTAGTGGATAGGATACGCAGAAAGATTTCAATAGATGATTCTACAAAGAGGCTGAATTTGAGTTATATTCCATTGGTAGTGAAACCTCAAAGGCAATCGTATATTTTTGATGACGAGGATGTTTATGTGTATCTAACCTCTGTGGATTAAGAGCAACATAGAAGTGTTTTGCATGTAGAGGTTGTCACAGATTTGGAAATATTTCCGATCACCGAGCAACTTTCAAGAGTAGAGGGGGGGAAACGAGATGGTGGGAGTTATGGTGAGCTTATTTCTAGTGCCCGGGATAATATTGGGGTAATTAATGCTGGTAATCCTACTCATGTTACTGGCGAGGAATCAGCAGAACAACCTCATGAGCATAATGAGCCGATTGAGCCGTTGGAGAATGTTGCTATTGGAGATGGTGATATTGTACAACATGATAATATGCATGATATGGATATGGTTGAATCAGTTGAGCTTTCCTTGGTTGTGGAAGAGACAAGGCATTTAGATGAATGGGAAGATGGCTTGGGTTTTGACATAGGTCAAGAATTTAAATGTAAAGAAGATGTGCAGTATTTGGTTGATAAAGCCGCAAATCTGAACTGTTATGGGATCTTAATAGGCAATTCAGATAAGAGTCGATACGTGGTGAAATGCCGTGAAGCGAAGCAAGGTTGTAAATGGCAGTTGAGAGCTGCAAAGATTAAGAATTCAACCATGTTCTCGGTTAGAACATACACGAATATGCGATCATGCTCTCGGACAAGTACTAGTGGTATAAGCAACAAGAGGAAAGGTACACCACGGTTAGTTGCAAGCGTCTTAAACGAAGACTATCCCGGTAACTTCGATACTCCATGTCCTAAAACTATTGTGCAGCTTGTCCAAAGAAGAGCCGGTGTGGAAGTGTCGTATTCTACGGCTTTTAGAGGGAAAAACCTAGTTGTTTCTGATATCTGTGGTAGTCCTGTTGATGGTTTCAAGATGTTGCCTTCTTATTTGCATATGTTGGAGAAGGTGAATCAAGGAACAAAAACCGATTTGGTTTTGGATGAAGAAAGAAGGTTCAGGTATCTATTTGTGGCTTTGGGAGCTTCCATCGAAGGGTTTGTAGCCATGAGGAAAGTGCTCATCGTTGACGCAACTTTCAATAAGAATGTATATAGAGGTTGTTTAATATTCTCCACTGCGCATGATCCTAATCATCACCACTATCCCATTGCTTTTGCTCTAGTTGATGGTGAAAAGGAAGAAAGTTGGATGTGGTTTTTCAATACGCTGAAAACCGTTATACCGGATAGTCGTGCGTTAGTTTTTATCAGTGACAGAAATGCAAGTCTTATCAAGGCAATAGCTCTAGTGTACCCTCTCTCGGATCATGGTTATTGCATCTACCACCTGTCACAGAATGTGAGTGGAGCAGTTTCCTACGAGAACAAGGATGAAGTTGGAAAAAAATTCAGGGAAATTGCTCGGATATACTCTGAGTCTGATTTCCTAAGGCAATATGGCGATTATAGGAACAGATATCCTCAAGCAGCTGAATATCTTGACAAAAGTGTAGAAGTGAAGAAATGGGCAAGGTGTTATTCTCCCGGTGCAAGGTACAACATAGACACCTCTAATTGTGTGGAGTCTATGAATGCAGTTTTTAAGAAGGCCAGAAGGTATCATCTACTACCTATGATCGATGCACTTATTGGAAAATTTGCTGAGTGGTTTAACAGTCATAGGAAAGATTCCGTTTCTGGATCGAGCACGCGAAAATTGGTGCCGGTAGTGGAACTTGCGTTGCACGCTAGAATTGTGAAAGCGGCCAAACTTACGACATTTGAACTTAATGCATTCGAGCTTAAATACGGTGTTGTTGGAAACGACGGAATTACTTATGTGGTGGATTTGAGACATAACAAGTGAAGCTACAGACTCTTTGATATTGACAGGTACCCATGTGTCCACGCAATAGCTGCTACTACTAAATTCTTGAAGCAAGACATTAGACCGACGGAATTGAAGGATTTGTATGGTCTGTGTTCGCGTTATTACATGATAGAATTATGGGCTTTGGCTTATATGAGGACAATTTTTCCAGTTCCGCATATGTCTGAGTGGATTATTCCAGAAGAGGTAGAAAAGTTGTACGCTTTTCCTCCAAACTATGTGAAAAGAAAGGGAAGAGTCCAAGAAACAAGATATACGTCAATTAGGGAGCACGGACGGAGAAGGAGCAAGAGGAAGGCAAGAAAGAATTTAGATAGCTGGTTTAATTGCAGTAATGGGAGCCAAACTGACGTGAGCCAAGAAGGAACTTAGTTGTATTTGTATCTCTTCAATTTCATTTGTTGTGTTATTTGTTGTGTAACTTTGGAAAACTTGGTAAAACCAAGATTTGTAGAACTATAATTCTTTGTGAAATTCAATTTTTATAATAATGTTAGATATAACAATCAAACTAAAATACAAACTATATAGCATATCTCTTGCTAATATACACTTTCATAATTTAAGGTAAATATTGTAGATTTGTCTATTAGCAAGCAAATATCATATACATTTAAGAGTTATTTATCTATGTGAATCATCTTAATCTTCAAAAAGTCAGATAATATATGTATTTTCAAATATTATTGCATGAATTAATTTGTAATGCATATAAATAGTCATAGATCGTGAGTATAACCATTTTTTTATTAAAGATAGAGTATAACCATTAGTACTGAATTTTGGCAGAAGTAAAACTTGACAGTTTTTGGTAAAACTGGAAACTTGGTAAAACTTTGATTCCCGCCTAAAATTTTTGAAACTCCCGCCCCCCAAAATCCAAGAATTAAATTCCCCCCCCCCCTTTTAAATTTCTCTCATTTTTCGTTCTTCTCCCTCTCTCTCTAGTAACCCAACAATCTCTCTTCTCTCTTCTCTCTCTCTCTCCCCTTTCTCCCTTTCAGATATATCTCCAATGAGTACAGAAAATTTCATGCTCGATCCCTATGAAGAGGAAAGGAGGCACAAGGAATACTCCGATCGTCTTTACGCAGTCGCCGATGCGGAATACGGCATCCCAAAGAAATGCCCATGTGGTGGCGGTATCGTACGCGAGGTCGATATGGTTACGCATGTGGATACTACACCGGGCCGTACCTTCTTTACTTGTCAACAATGGAGGGTAAATAGAACTCTGAATTTAGTTTTTTGATGATGGACTCCATTTTCCATGTATTTGGTATAACTCCGAAAATTTTGATTTCATTTTGTAGGCCGATGGACTCCATTTTCGGCAACCATGGGTGCATGTGTCGAACAAGAGTTTGAGAAGTTGCTGCACAAGATTGATATGCAAGAGGTCAAAATCGCAGGCATGCATCTGGAGATTCAAAGCAACCAAAGAGAGATTGCCAAGTTAAAGGAGACAATCGAAGGGATGCAAAGCTGATGTGGTTTAAGATCTACTATGTCTTGATATCTATGTTTGAATTATGTGTTTGTTTCTATGGGATTTTCTGTGTTGAATGCTTATTGCTAGTGTTTAAGTTTGAATGGATGTATTCGGAATACCTTGGCATAACTAGGTAAAACTACTTTGGAAAACTTGGTAAAACTACTATGTCAAACTTGGTAAAACTAGGCATAACTTGGTAAAACTACTTTGTCAAACTTGGTTAGACAAGGTAATATAATCCAAACATAATTTAAACATAATAGATAATTCAAACCAAAATATCCAAAGTACACAAACATAGATAATTCATAACCAAAAGTACTAAAAACAGAGAAGATCACGGTTTGTTGGTTCCCTCAGCAACTTGGTTCTCCATTTTCTTCCCCTAGTCATCACGAGACTCCTAATCTTTATCTTTTTTGTTGGAACGTTCTCAACGGGTTCAACAGCTCTCTTCTTACCTTTTTTGTCCTCGTTCTTCTCTGCCTCAGATACTACCTTCTCAGCCTCTGTTACTTCCATTGCTTGCTCTGTTTCCCCCTTCTCTTCCACAGTTTCTTCCTTCTCTTGTTCTTTTTCTCCCTTCTCTTCTTCCTTCTCTCGCTCTTTTTCTCCCTTCTTACTGCTTTTCTTCGCATTCTTCTTTCTTCCCTTTCTTCCCTTTCTTTCCTCTTGCACTTTAACAATACTAAGCTCACAATCGATTCCTTCTAAAACACCATCATCGGCAGTAGCCTCAGGCTCTCTTGGTAGTGTCTCCTTAACACCCGCTCTTAGTGCATTCACAACCGATTCCATATCGGTTAATCTACCGTTATACGTCTCAGTCAACTCCTTGAACTGAGCGTCGTAATACATCTTCATTCGAGACTTTGTTTCCTCATTTCTCTTCTTGATTAATTCATCCACATCCGCAAGACTTAAAACAGGAGGAGTAGGAGCCCCTTCCGGATACTTCGCAGCCTCATTCCCAGCATCACTCTCAGGCGCCTCATGAATAGCACGCACGACCAGACACATCTTGGTTGAAAAGTTCTTCAAACCAGATTGTCTTCTTCTTCTTGAGCAGCCTGTTCCAACCATCGACTATTGGGTCATCCACATCATTCCAGCCAGAATCAGCGTCCATGGTATTCTCTAGAAGCGTCATTTCCATGGGATATGGCTCCAAGATGCTTTGAATATCCTGGAAGTATAAGAAGAAACAATTTAATATCAACCTCAAAGTATGATATTAGATACTAGGATTAGTAGTATGATATGAGATACTAACCTTGGTAGTTCCAAGCTTCTCATTTATCTCTGAGATACTGAAAAACCTTGACGCCACGGTTTTATACCTCATCTTGCATATTCGCGAGCAATCCTCATCCGCACCGTGAACCCTTTCTCGGAAATGGTTCTTCAGAACTGGGATGGCCTCAAATGCAAGGACCTACAACACAAATTCGTTACAAGTTAGACAACTGAAAACAACTAAAAAATACAATTTAAATTGCTAGAAATATTGTTTGTACCTCCAGAGGAACAATGCATCCAGGAAATACCCATGAAGTGGGTGCCACTCCTCCGGTATGGTCAATAAAGTGCAATATGTCTTTGACGTTCTCCTCGAAAGACAAACGCCCCCGCGGAAAAGTCTTGCACATCTCGAGATCATCAATGGTTCTGAGGAAGAAACTCTCAACGGGAGTAGCTTCTTTGCATGTCTTCTTCTTCCCAATGATCATGGATGATAAGAAGTACATGACATCCATCTTCAAACGATCCTTGCCATAGTACTTAGCAAACGATATTTTTTTCGTTTTCATAGCTAGGAACTGCTTCACAACTTCTTCATGTGTAACCTTCTCTTCACCAAAGTACTTAGCAATAAAACCTGAGCCACCACCAAGGGATTAGTAGTGGTTTGGATAGGAGTGACAGAACAACCCCGAAACGAGTGCATGCTCCCTAATGGAATAGCGGATTGGAACGCCGTTGACAATAAACCATAGCTCCATCTTCTTATCCACAGCCGTGACCCTAACAAGAATCATCCACAGTCCCATCCATTTTGAGCTTGTCTTCTGACCCATGTGGAAGAAGTGCTTGAATTGTGGATGCTCATGGAACCAATCAAGCTCATCATCCTCGAGAATGTCGTCTACAGTCTTCACGGCTTTGGCGATGTAGCACTTAGAAGAGAGCTTTATCGTCTTCACATATTCTGTGGGAGGGAAACACATCTTGAGGGGCTGCATTGGTTCGGTTTCGTCCACTGAATTCTGCACACACAAAAAGTTTGACCAAGTATTATCCAGTTATACTAAGTTTTACCAAGTTTTACAAAGTTTTACACTAAAGTTATACTAAGTTTTACCAAGTTTGAATCTAAGTTTTACCAAGTTTTACTAACTTTACCAAGTTTGATAATAAGTTTTACTAAGTTTTACCAAATTACGCACAAAGTTTTGCTAATTCCTACCATGTTTTACACACAAGTTTCACTAAGTTATGCCAAGTTTTCTGTCTTTTCCAAATCAAAGTTTCACTAATTCCTACAGATTTTTACATATCTGAAATCGTCAAAAAAAATTAAACATGCAAGGCCCCATAAATAGAAATAGATATGTACCGTTCCTTCCTCGAGGTTGATCACTGTGGTGGGTTAAAGAGCGGATTTCACTGGTTCGAACAACTTCTTCTTCTTCGTGAAACCCTAGTCCTGGAATGCGGGAATCTTCAACTTCATCCTCCTCGACTAGGGCTTTCTCTTCATCGTCTACGGCTTTCTCTGTTGGGTTGTTCGGTTGATCCTGATTCAATTCTCATATTGATATCAACCTAAACATGCATCAGATCTAGGTGTTCTTATTTAGAAACATAACATGATCTCACCTTTTACCTGTTTGTTGCAGCGGAAGGATTAGAACAGGTCAGAGATCAGATAGATGCACCGAGGGATGAATCCTCCAAAGGTTCACACACGCTTCACAAGGAAATGGCTGCTAGACCACGAGGAACAGAGGCGCAGAGAGAGGAGAGGAGCCGCGGCTAGGGTTGGGTTGAGGGAGAAAAGACTTGGCTTTTAGTCATTAAAAGCCTTCTCTTTTCCCTAATGGGCTTTTGGGCCCAATCTGATTAAATCCCATTTAATCAGACCCATTATTCATTCTCTCTTAGTACGACAAATGCCTAGCACTTTTGTCGTACTTCTGCTAAGCCGTTCCAACACATTTTCCTGTTAGCTTAGGCGTGTGACCCATATGGGATCATATAATAAAAGCAATAAGTCCAAGACTTATAGATCATGAGCGGACTCTAGCAAGCCATCATGATCCCCAGTATTATATGACTTATGTCTGATCTCGACATACTCTTACTTTCTAGAGACAGTACCGAGATTACTGGACACAATTCCAACAATCTCCCACTTGTACTGGAATCTCTGTATTCATAATCCTTTTGTCTCAATATCTCGATTAGTCATAAGGCAAGATTGGTGTCATCCTTATAAAGCCTAATCTTGTTCATCGGACTCTGATTTGATACTGACAATCCAAACGACTCGGGAAAGTCCGTTTGAGCATGGCCATGCGTTTTCCAGTATTCAAATCTCCGATTGGCCTAGAGATATTCACTCCATTTATATTGGAGGGACAAATCCCATCTTGTTCCATCACTGTAAACTACTCATTTCATGATGTACCCAAACAAGGTCCTTATAGCTATCACAGAATGATACCGTTAGACAATGATCAAAGTACATCAGTCCATGTGCAGTCACATGCATGTGAACTCAGGTCTAAGGACTATACTCTATAGTCGTAGTAAGAATCTCTTATGACACAGATATAAATATCCTGAAGAGTTCTTATAAGCGGGTCTTGTCCGGTCGTATGTTCCCAACATACACCTATGTACTGACTTTGATGCCGCGCATCTATGACACACTGAGACTTTGTCATAAGTCACGTACCAATCCAGTCTCACACGGTTGTTGATGTTCCAATTTCAACAACCTTCGACTGGGGACGGGATGATATATAACATCTATCAAATATAGGGTCTCATGATCAAGCTAAATGACTTCGATGACTCAAGATCAAGTCATTTACTTCGATGACCTATAAAATGGTTTATATCATTTTGGAACGATTATTTCATCACAGTTAAAATAATCTTGAAATAATAATTTCATTAAAACATAAAATAATGTTTTACAAGAACATATCAAATAACTAAAATAAAGCTCACAAAACTCCCACTCAAATTTAGATTACATTTCAATGTTTCTAATGCCTACAGCTTCAGTCAGGAACTCGAGCTTAGGCCTTGGGAGTGGCTTTGTCAACGGATCAGCGACATTGTCATCTGTCGGAACTCGGCTGATCTTGACTTCCTTTCTATTAATGATGTCACGTATCAAGTGATATCTTCTTTGAACATGCTTGGATTTCTGGTGTGATCTTGGTTCCTTTGCCTGAGCTATAGCACCATTGTTGTCACAAAACAGTGCCAGAGGCTCAGCCGCATCTGGTATCACACCTAGTTCCATAATGAACTTTCGTATCCAAACAGCTTCCTTCGCTGCTTCCGAGGCGGCGATATATTCAGCTTCTGTAGTGGAATCAGCAACGGTGTCCTGCTTGGAGCTTCTCCAACTTACTGCACCGCCATTCAGACAAAAGACATAACCGGACTGTGACCGGAAATCATCTGTGTCTGTCTGGAAACTTGCGTCCGTGAATCCACTGACTTTAAGCACATCACTTCCACCGTACACTAAGAACTTATCCTTAGTATGTCTTAGATACTTCAAGATGTTCTTTACGGCAATCCAATGGTTTTCACCTGGATTTGACTGGTATCTACTCGTCATGCTCAATGCATAAGCAACATCAGGACGAGTACAGATCATGGCATACATGACAGATCCTATTGCAGATGCATAAGGAATATTCTTCATGCGCTCAAGCTCAGCAGCCGACGTAGGGCTCTGCTTCTTGCTTAGCGTTGTGCCATGTACCATTGGCGTGAAGCCCTTCTTGGAATCTTTCATGCTGAATCTTTGTAGGACTTTGTCAATGTATGAGTCTTGACACAAGCCTATCAGCCTCTTAGGTCTATCCCGATAGATCCTAATTCCAAGAACGTATGCGGCTTCACCCATGTCTTTCATGGAAAAACAACTTCCAAGCCAGTCTTTTACAGACTTCAGCATTGGAACGTCGTTTCCGAGAAGTAGTATGTCATCGACATACAGAATAAGAAAAACGATTTTGCTCCCACTAGTTTTCTTATACACGCATTGTTCTTCTTCGTTTCTGATAAAGTCAAATTGCTTGATCGCTTCATCAAAACGAAGATTCCAGCTCCTCGATGCTTGCTTCAATCCATAAATGGATTTATGAAGCTTGCATACTTTCCCAGCATTCTTTGGATCTATGTAACCGTCAGGTTGTGTCATATACACATCCTCTTCCAGAATACCATTCAGGAAGGCGGTTTTCACGTCCATCTGCCAAATTTCATAATCATGAAAAGCTGCAGTTGCTAGTAGAATCTGAATAGATTTCATCATAGCCACCGGTGAATAGGTTTCATCGTAGTCTACACCGTGAACTTGTCTGAAACCTTTTGCCACCAATCTGGCTTTATAAATCTGGACATTTCCATCCACGTCAATCTTCTTCTTCAAGATCCATTTGCACTCGATGGCTTTTACACCAGCGGGTAAGTCAACCAACGAAAACACTTGGTTGACCGACATGGAGTCCATTTCGGAATCAGTGGCCTTGCGCCACTTAGAGGAATCTGGGCCCATCATGGCTTGATTGAAGTTCGATGGTTCATCACCATCAATGATCAAAAGATCATGACAGTCAGTCACGAGGAATCCCTGATATCTCTCGGGTTCGTGACGGATCCTCCCGGATCTTCGAACTTCAGGTACTACAGGTTCAGGCTCTACAATTTCTTGTAGATCCTCCTGCTGCTCTTCCTCATTAGGTTGAGCAGTATCCTGTTCATCTTGAATTTCTTCAAGCAGTACCTTACTCCCACTGTCTTTCTTAGAGAGAAACTCCCTCTCAAGAAAGTTACAATCCCGGGCAACAAAGATCTTGTTCTCGGAACGTAGATAGAAGTAATAAGCCTTGGTTTCCCGTGGATAACCAATGAAGTAGCATTTATCAGATTTTGGTGTAAGCTTATCTGAGATTAATCTCTTAACATAGGCTTCACAACCCCAAATTCTTAGATAAGACAGCACTGGAGCTACTCCAGTCCATAATTCATATGGTGTCTTTGCTACTGCTTTTGATGGCGCTCTGTTTAGTGTGAACGCTGCTGTTAGCAGAGCATATCCCCAAAGGGATATTGGAAGGTCTGTGTGACTCATCATAGATCGAACCATATCCAATAAGGTCCGATTCCTCCTCTCAGACACACCATTCCATTGAGGTGTTCCAGGAGGAGTGAGTTGGGATACGATCCCACACTCTCTCAGATGATCACTGAATTCCTGGCTTAAGTATTCTCCTCCTCGGTCGGACCGAAGAGCCTTAATGCTTTTGCCAAGTTGGTTCTGTACTTCATTTTGGAATTCTCTGAACTTCTCAAAAGATTCAGACTTATGTTTCATTAAATAAACATATCCATACCTACTGAAATCATCAGTGAAGGTAATGAAGTACTGATAGTTTCCTCTTGCATTTGTGGACATTGGGCCACACACATCAGTGTGTATCAGGCCCAATAAGTCACTGGCCCTCTCGTTAGGTTTATTAAAGGGGGCCCGTGTCATTTTGCCCATCATGCAGGATTCGCATTTCTCACATGACTCAAAGTCAAATGAGCCAAGAAGTCCATTCGAATGGAGCCTCTTGATGCGTTTCTCGCTGATGTGCCCTAAACGACAATGCCATAGAAACGTTCGGTTTTCCTCATTAGGTTTAAACCGTTTTGTATTAATGTTATAAATTGGCGCGGATTGATCGAGTATGTAAAGCCCATTCGTAAGAGGGGCAGAACCATAGAACAAATTGTTGCGATTGAAGGAACATAATTTATTCTTAACTGAAAAATCATAACCTTCCAAATCCAACAAAGAAATTGAAATAATATTTCTGCTTATAGCAGGTACAAAATAACAATTATTCAGTTCTAAAATCAATCCCGAAGGTAAAGACAACAAGTATGTGCCTACAGCTAGTGCTGAAACTTTCGCTCCATTCCCAACTCGTAGCTCCACTTGTCCTTGCTTCAGCCTTCTACTGTTGCTGAGTGCCTGCATATTAGTACAAATATGAGCCCCACAACCAGTATCCATGACCCATGAGGTATTATCAGAAGTAGTTGTATTAACTTCTATAACAAAAATACCTGATGAAGAAGTCTCGAAAGTCTTCTTCTTTAATTCCTTTAGACCTTCCTGGAATTTCTTACAATCTCTTCTCCAATGCCCCAGTTCTTTGCAGAACCTGCACATGTCAGTAGGCCCAGCCTTGGACTTGGGCTTGGGCTTTGGCGTGTCCTTGTCCGCGACTTGGACACCCTTGGCCTTTCCCTTATCCTTAGCAGAAGACTTCTTAAACCCCTTGCCCTTTTGTACCATAAGCACATTGGGGTCCTTGGCGGTTTTCTTCAAGTTGGGCTCTGCAGTCTTGAGCATTCCGTGAAGCTCAGGCAGTGTCTTACTCAAGCCATGCATGTTAAAGTTCAGAATGAACTGATCATAGCTTGCAGGTAAAGACTGCAGAATGATGTCGCAGGCAAGTTCCTGGCTGATTGGGCAGTCGAGTTTCTGAAGATGATCGAGATAACCCATCATCTTCAAGACATGAGGACTCACTGCCGCATTCGCAGCCAACTTACAGTCCAAGAGGTTCTTAACTGTCTGGAACCTCTCGGTCCTAGCCTGCTCCTGAAAAAGCGATTTCAGGCTTGCCATGATCTCGATTGGAGACAATACACTTTCGAACTGTTTTTGCAGCTCAGGAGTCATTGTCACCAACATCAGGCAATAAACATCATTTTCATCTGACGAATGCTTTTCCCAAGCATTGTGCAGAGTCCTGGCAGCATTGGCAAGAGGCCTCTCGGGGAGGGGATCTCGAAGGACATAATCCTTCTTCTCCTGCTTGAGGACCAGCCTCAAGTTCCTTGACCATGTCAGGAAGTTCGTTCCAGTCAGCTTCTCCTTCTCGAGAACAGACCGGATCGAGAATGTGTTTTGTGTGCTTGTAGTAGTCATATCTGAAATATATAAATAAAAGGTTATTAGTTATTATGTTCAAAATGACTAATCTCGTATTAAAATTAATATGATATGATTAATCACGCATTATATTCAATAACCTAAGTTACCCTCAATAGAATATAATGATTCCAAGATCCACATATAACTAAAATTAAAGTGGGCCACTGGCCGTCACCCAACCTTAGCTTATATCGATAAGCCCTATATCGGCTAATTATATCCGTGATATAACTCTTGGTTGTGAATCTGGGCCCGAGGCCCAATCCACTCTGATGTCTCAAGGCCCGGGACTCCCGATGGCCTAGTCAAGAAAACCAGACTATACCGTCATGTAATCATTAATGTCTGGGACTCCCAATGACATTTATGAATCACAAACCGTCTTACCCACGCAAAAGCAGACACCCTCACACTGTAAGGCCATGAAAGCAATTGAATGGGCGTCGACAGCTGACATAGCCTGGACAAGACATCCAACGCTTGATATTATTTGAGGTTCGTAGGTTTATTAAAATCATTCCCAAAATAGAAGATTACTATTTCGGGAAACTTTCTATTTATGGAAACCTACTATTTTTGGAAACTTTCTAAAATTGGAAACTTTCTAAAACTGGAAACTTTCTAACTTTAGAAATTTCTTTAAAATCCAAAACCCGCAAATTCAGAAAATTCTATTTTAAGAAACTTTCTAATTTCAAAATTTCGGAAACTTTAATTTAAAAACGACTTTATAATTTTATAAAATAGATTTTAAATTAATCTGAAGAAAGACTCAATTAACTGGCCCAATTGTTTTAACTTCTTGGCCCGAGGCCCAAGAATTGGTCCATGTCCAAGACATGACCCAATTGTCCAATTAATTGACATAACCGGTCTGGTTCATTAAAACTGGTCTAACCAAGTTTTAATTACTACGATGACCACAATTGTCAACCGGTTATTTACTAAACCGGAATTTCTCAATTTATTTGGTCCAACCAAATCAAATTAGAAATTCCTGGTTTAGGCACTAAATCCAATATTTCTTTCGACATTGGATTTCTTATCCCGGTTTAACCAGATTTAATAAAATTATTAAAATCTGTTTATTAAACCAGAACGATTGATTTTAATTAAGTTTTAAACCGAACCCTGAACCGAACCGATTTGGTCACGAACCAAACCGAGTTGGTCGTGACCTAGCTTGCTTTCCAAGAAAACATCGGCCAGCCGCACAGCCGCGAACCAACCGATCCGAGATCGAGGCGATACGCAGCCGGGACGGGCCATCGGGACGGTGCAGCCGGGACGCGGACGAGTTGCTCGGACCGACGCTCCACGATCGCCGAGCGATCGGGACACGACGCACGCGACCGGGACGCGATCGAGACGAGCTATCGGATGCGTCGCGACGATCGATCGTGATCGATCATACGATCCGATCCGATCCATTCGACCATCCCGACCGTCCGACCCGCGATCCCGTCCGTCCGGTCCAACTCATGGCCGTGATAATCAACCGGCCAAGCCGGTCGATCTCTTCCTTGGCCGATCGACAAAACCCGAGTCATATAGCTCGGTTTTGTGATCCAATCAATTTGTTTAGAGTTCAATTCTGATTCTTAACTGTTTTATCTTATCAGTAATTGATTCAAAAACAATTCTAAACAGATTAAACAACCTAAACATGAATCTAAAACAAGAAACCTAAGAACCAATGGCTCTGATACCACTGTTGGGTTGTTCGGTTGATCCTGATTCAATTCTCATATTGATATCAACCTAAACATGCATCAGATCTAGGTGTTCTTATTTAGAAACATAACATGATCTCACCTTTTACCTGTTTGTTGCAGCGGAAGGATTAGAACAGGTCAGAGATCAGATAGATGCACCGAGGGATGAATCCTCCAAAGGTTCACACACGCTTCACAAGGAAATGGCTGCTAGACCACGAGGAACAGAGGCGCAGAGAGAGGAGAGGAGCCGCGGCTAGGGTTGGGTTGAGGGAGAAAAGACTTGGCTTTTAGTCATTAAAAGCCTTCTCTTTTCCCTAATGGGCTTTTGGGCCCAATCTGATTAAATCCCATTTAATCAGACCCATTATTCATTCTCTCTTAGTACGACAAATGCCTAGCACTTTTGTCGTACTTCTGCTAAGCCGTTCCAACACATTTTCCTGTTAGCTTAGGCGTGTGACCCATATGGGATCATATAATAAAAGCAATAAGTCCAAGACTTATAGATCATGAGCGGACTCTAGCAAGCCATCATGATCCCCAGTATTATATGACTTATGTCTGATCTCGACATACTCTTACTTTCTAGAGACAGTACCGAGATTACTGGACACAATTCCAACATTCTCCTCCTCGTTTATCCCTCCGGCTTCCTCCTCCTCATCGTCTTCTGTTTCATCGTCCTTCTCTTCCTCATTCTCAATCTCTTCGTCGTCTTCCTCTCCCTCCGCATTCTCGGATTCTTTTTCCAAGTCTGTTTTTTCTTCTTCATCAATTTGTTTCCACACAACTTTGGCTTGCCGATTCGCCTCTTCTCTCGGTTCTCTCTCGGTTCGGGATTCGTTTGGAGGAATCGATTATCCTCTACTATCTTCGACTTTCGGAATTTCTTTCTCCCATAACTCCGCATTTTTCCTTCTACAAATGGAGGATTGAACTTCTTTTTTGTCGGATGAAGTCGGAAACTGTAAGAAGAAGGGAAAACGAACGGTTGAATATACTGAAGAGAAAAAACGATTTTTGATTTTTTTCCTTAAATCATTTTTAGGATTTAAAGAGTAGATCCGACCCGACTCAAGTGGATCGACCAAACTCTTTGGGTCAACCTAAGTTGGGTTGTAAATAAGTTATAAAACACATGTTTTGTTGTCTTTTACTCCTTCTCACGAATTAAAAAAAAAAAAATGAATTAATGGGAGAGGTCTTTGATCAAAAAAAAAAAAAAAAATGGGAGAGGAATATATGGGACTTTGACTTTTGAGTGAGCTCCTCAGAATTTGAAGAATTTGGGTCTTTCTTGTTTTTTCTTTCGGCTGGATTCTGCGTATTTTCTGGGAGAAGTAAAGAAAGACTATATTTTGACGACTTGGGTTGTCTTGATTTGTGGGTTTTGGTGTGTCTTGGGAGAGAAATGATAGATATCCCTCGAACACCTGGGACTTTGACTGGTGTTGTCCTGAGAATTTAGCAGTGTATTTTTGCTAATGGCTCGATTTCTTACATGGTTACTTCTGGTGGATTCTTCACCTTCACTGCTTTCTGGTAAACTCCACTCTTTATCTATCTGATCAGTCCCGGAATTGAATTAGTGAATAGTTTGGTTTTAAAATTTGGGGAGGATTATACAGATACAATCCTAAGAAGTTTTTGTTAGAATCTTTAACTCGTTTAGACACCACTGGACTCTGCTCAATTTAGCGTGCTGAGACTGATGTTAGGGACCTTGAAGATATCTGCTTTTTAAATGATTAGTTTAGGTGCTGCACACCTGGAAGATCTTGTTGTAGTCAAATGTGGCTTGATTTGTGGATTGCTTCTTGATTGAGTAGGATCCATCTAGAGTAAGATATTTGTTGACATTGTTTTTCTTCAAGTTTCAAACATCAAGAAGCCATGTGCTTTTATATATTTTCTGCTCTAGACAAGTGTGGCTTGTTTAGTTCTTTTGAAAACGTGCAAATCCGACCTTGAGAACATTTTCATGATTTGTGGATCTTTGGTTTTGTTACGATATAGCATTCCCAAGCATATGTAGAGGAAAAAGATGCTAACTTTTCTTCACCGTTTCTTATGTTCTTACTTACACTTGAAAGTTTGGTTTGCAGCTGTCTAATTGCAGCAATGGGTTTGCAAGTCATCTGGAGTTTCGGTCTTGCGGTACTAGACACATTTGCTTTAGTGAGAAAGAAAACGCTTCTTAGCCCAATTCTGGTCAGCCTCTTTGTAGTTGGAGATTGGGTAACTCTCTCTCTTTCTCTTACTCATCTACCAAATGGACACAAGACATCATCAAAACCGTCTTTTGTTTTTGTGTCGGGTTTCAGGTAACAGCGACACTGTCTCTAGCAGGAGCCTCGTCCTCGTCCTCAGCAGGGATTACGGTTTTATACTTTGGGGATTTAGGAAGCTGCAGTTTTGAAGCAGATTGTTTAGCTTTCCTTTGTTGGATGACAATCGCCATTTCTTCACTTACCACACTTTGGTTACTTGCTTCTCGGTAATTAAACCACATTCTCTTGTACAATTTCCACATATGTACTTATTAGATAAACTCATTTGCGATTATTGATTCTTTATTTTGTTAATAGAAAATATTACACCGTTGCTTTTTTCTTGGCTCTTCAATGTATACCCTTGTCCGGAATCGTGCTAGGCGCTATCTGCGCGGCTGGTCCAAGCCTAACGAGTTATCAAAAAATCGGGGTAAACTCAAGGAGTACACAGGACGGAATTTTTGGTAATAATTTAAATATTTTTATATTTAATACAACAAATTTTAAAGTTATTATGCATATATTAGTATAACATTCATAAAAAAACAAGTTATATAGAAAATAGTTGTTATTTCTTATAATTCACATCTACAGAAGAATAATCACTCATAAATCTTAAAATACAACAATATATATTGTTTTAATCTTGTGAACATACAAAACAATAGTAAAGATTATAATTATTCATCATTTTGTTCTTTAATTATTAAGTAAAATTGTTCTAATGAATTTGTATATGTATTAAAAAATTAGATTATGCATATCTAAAAGTAAAAATAAAAAAATTTGTTTTTTCAAAAAAAAAAAAATTAGTAGCATTAGGCGGCCGTCTAGGCAGTTACGCGGCCGCCTAGACGGCTAAACGGCCGCAATTCTAACAAAAATCGGATCACCGCGGAATGTCCCCGATTCAATCAAAATCGCCGCGGCTTAGTCTCTATCAGCGCCTAGACATCCGCGTTTTAGAACAAGGGTTTATACTTAATTTAACAGTTTTTTTTATTTGTAGAAATTAATTGTAAATTTTGCTGTGATAAACGGATAACGTTCATGTAAATTAACAGATTTAGGAATGGAGCTTAAACACTACCTTTTCCTTCTTTTTTTGTTTGTAAATTTCAGTTAATGGATATATATATTAGGTTTCGTTTGAATAAAACTTAAAAGTATGATACAAACAAGAACAATTCGGTTGGTAGTTGTTTGCCTTGCTTTGAAGCTAAAAAGATGAGAAAGATCCAACGGCTGGGAATTAAATGAGTTTAAAACTGAGTGGCAAAGATGCTTCTACTAGGATCCACTATCTTAGAAAGCCTTTTGTTTTTTTTATTCCACTCCATGTACCATTTATTTTTCTGATTAACTATTTCCACATTTGTATTATTTAATCAAGCGACCAGGAAAAAGAAAAACGAGAGCACAATAAAATTCACAAGTTTCTCAGACATTTTATTTAAAAATAAAAAGCAAGGAAGAATCATATAACATTCTCTACAAAGTTCAAAAAGTGATTGAAATTATGATTCAATGATACCAACAGAAGGAAGATTAAGCAGCCTTAGAGCAATTTTGCTGATCATGAGACGTATCACGCTGCGAAGGGGGTAGTAAATATGGCATCATTGGCATGTTTGGATAGTAACCGTAACTCGGGTAAACAGCCATTTTATTTTGATGGAAAGCTGCTGGATGAGAGGGCATGAACCCTGGTGATGGAACCCTCATAGATTTCATACGTTGTTCCATCTTCTCTTTATCCGCCTTCAGCACCAGCTTCTCTTCCCTTAGCTCATTCTTCTCCGCCTGTTTTAGACAGTCAAAACCAGAATCAAATAAGTCTCATAGTTTCATGAGCCTCAGGCTTTAGGACAAAGTGAGATACCAACCTTGAGAGTCTTGATCTCTTCTAGAAGCTTCTGGTTGGTTTCTTTAAGCTCATGAGCTTCACCTCTGAGCTGGTTTACTACCCTCATTGCGTCATCGAGTATAGCTGGTTTATCCGTCTTTGGAGTCCTTGTAGGCTCCAATACAGAGCTCAAATCCATGAACCTGAGAAAAGAAACCAAGTTTTTTTCTTTTTCATCAGAGACTGCAGAACAACACGGTGCAGATAACATCTAAACACAGACAGACGCATACTTGTCATTTAGCAATTCCCTTCTCTTTTTCTCACGACAGGCTTTGGTTCCTGGCTTGCTACATGATCCAGTTCGTCCCCTGTTCATACATAATCAGATTGAGACAATGGATATTAAACTTTCCCTATAGATAACCAGACAACGAGATCACACAACAACACCACAATCAATGTCAATCCAAGCTAAAAAAAACTATCGTATACCAAGACAAGAACAAATAAACAAAAGCAGAGGAATCGGATTCTTAAGGCTTTATTTACCTCTTTCTCGAGCATTCTTCTTCCACATGTTCTAACTCTTCCTTGACACCGCCAACATATGATGAAGAATTGATTTCCACTACACGGCAATATACTTGTTCATCATTTTGCCCTCTAACGCTAAACACTTGATGTGGCTCTTGCTGCAAAGCGCCACTATACGATGCCCCCAAATCCAGTTGTGCTGATCCAGTACTACTACTATAGACAACTCCACCAAATGGTTCTAAACCGTTGTTTTCCCCAGAAAAGTTACAGACTTGCGGAACGTTTCCACTAAAAGAATCGAACTGAGCTCCAATGTTGTTACATACTTGTTCTTGCTCTGGCTGCAAATTCACACCTGATGACCCAAAATCCGGAAAGAGGTTTTCCTCATCTGTCTGTATAAATGCGTAAGGATCTTCACCTCCATTGCTGCAATATCAAGAGTCAAATCTCCATCAAATCAATAACAATAGCAAATAAACGCTACGAACAATCCTCCACATGTTCGTTCATACACAAGTTACAAATAATTATATGTCTAGGCTTCGTCATCATTACTACATAGTATGTTGCAATTGGAATATGAAATTTTTTGAAAGCTGGAAACTTTAAGAAACCCAGAGATTTGAAAAGGTAGAACACATCACAACTGAAATTGAAAGAAGAAAGATGATGAAGGAGATTGAGTAGAGGAAAAAGTCGAAGGAACCTTTGATCGAAGCAAAGGGCAGCGAGAAGATCGTCGTCGTCTTCGTTTGATGGATACATTACAGATTCAATGCAGAATTTGAGAATCTGCAAATCGTCAAGACTCAAGAGGGACGCAAAACAAACACACAGCTGTATCCCCAAAGAGACACTGTGTGTAAAGAAATATAAATGAGAAAATCTGAAGTGATGTTAATATTCGGAGTTTGTTATCAGAAATATTAAATAAAATTGAAAGAATTTCGGAATATTTTGGCTCAATCGTATCCTTGGGAAAAAAACATATCGAACTTTTTTTTAAACACTTTGGTTTATATGAGAAGACAACAAAATAGAATATAGTTTTACTAGGTTCTTGGTCCGTGCGTTTGCACGGACTATTTTTTGAGCTTAACATTTTTTTGGCTTAAAAACATAAAAGTATCTAAACATTAACTAAGTATAAATGAAGTCTAATAAATTATTATTATTTAGATATTTAGATAAGATTGGTGTAACAATGTTCGGATGACGACGTGTTCAATCAGTAACAAAATTAATTATTTGGAACATTTTGTTTTTAGGTAAAAAAAAAAAAGTTTCAGCTCAGAAGTCTAACCTCGTATGCATCGATGAGGGAATCATTTACGGTAGCTTCAACGCCATAGACTCTTGATCGGCCTAAATCATTGATCTTAATATCTCTTCTCTTGGTCGTATCACTGGATAATTGGAAGCTTTGATTTTGGAAAATTTTACAGGTTTGTGGATGTTTTTCATGTCCGATACATCATCCTCCTCTGTTTTTTTCGATCTTAAGTGACAACTATCTGTTTCTTTGTTAATTATCCCATTGTCTGATACATTTGCAGGAGCTCTCTATCGAACTCAAACATGTGATATCAAAAGCAAAACTATTATGGCTTCATCTATGGAGTTAATCCTCGGTACTCTATAACTGTCGCTCTCTGTTGGTTTATGATAAAGGCTTAGATTCTATTAGTAGTTGATCGGTGGTGGTATTGCACGAAAGTTCATTTACTAAATTCAAATATTGCAGAGCTTTGCAGCAGACATCAACCATGAGGCTGGAGTTGGAACAACAACTTGAAGAAGTAAGTTACCTTCTTCCCTGCCAGCTATTACTACACATATTCTTTTGTCTTGTATATATACTTTCCTAAGAAACTCTGTTTTTAACATTAACCATACGGGATCAAGATTGGGGAATTAGTGATGAGTGTCTAAAATAAGAATTGGGTTGTGATGACATATTAGTGGATTGGAGTAAGTGGAGTAGATACAATGAACACTGGCACAATTTTCTCAAAAAAAAGTTTGGCCACAAGTGTTAGTATAAACAGATTCAAAACTATGATCTTGACGACAGAATCTGATTACGGTTATTTACAAACGGGAAAAACAGAACCTTGGAATTTTGTGTCGATATGATTATGTTAACTTATCCTGATTGTTTGCAGATTTATAGTTCATTTCATACAATAAGCAAGGGACAAAATATTTGGATATAAGAAATCATTGGTGTTCTGAAAATGAACATGGTAAGAGGAACCATAGAATTTAAGTCGAGTGTATAGCAATACAATATTTTCTAAATTGAGTACTATCTACTGTCACTAATACAACAGACGGTTTTCAGTTCAATTTGATAAGGAGATGATTTCTGGTGGAACCATCGGTTCTTCAAAGGCACCCTTTGCGTCTACAGAGCGATGAAAACGTCAACATAATATACAGTCATGCTCTGGTAGGTCATGTAAATATTACTAACATCTTAAACTAAAGTTTTTATTATATCCAATATGTTGTGCTTCGTTGATTAGATTAAATCATTTTTACTAAACTACTTATCTAGAATGTGACAGGTGCATAGAGTTAACTTGGACAGTGGAAAACAATCAATGGACATGGTGATACAACCTGGAAAATCATTCGGTACAGAGCCATGATGTAAGTATACCTTACCTGTTAAATTGAATATGAATAAAAGATAGAAATTAAAAAGAATGATAAAATATACCTTACATTGAAAACCACAAGATTTTTTTGCAGTTGAGAGTTCCATTGAACGATGTTGAAGCTACTTACCCGTCATCCTAGAGCTGCTGACAGTAGATAGGTAGATATCTAAACTTTTGCAGGTAAGATTATAAAGTAATATGTTTTTGTAAAAATTCGTTAGTATTCTTACTTGGTTACTTTATCATATACAGAGCTAAGAGCAGTAATGAGTTTGTGTTACACACCAGGAGCAAGGAGTCTGACTTTTTGGGAGGTAAGATTTCTAATCTACAATCATTAACATTATATTTACAAAAATATTTCAGATTGTTTAACTGATTTGTGATTAACATTGAAACATAATAGTACATAAAGAAGTATAAGGACACGGAAGTGGGATAAATACACGACCATACAATCTGCATAGAACATTATAGGTAAGATGTGTTCTGCTAAATTTTTTCTTTTTACTCAATTCAATCTACGATGGTTTTAAAGTTTGTTTATGTCAGTATAAAAATAAATTGTTAGATCTATACTAACCTTAAATTCTGATGGTCATGGATAGTTTAATTTACTAAAATGAAATGTGTGTAGTGTTTAAGGCATTCTTAATGAAAAAAATTCAAACAAAAGGTATAGCTGGAATTATGGTGCAGTAACCCACTTAGAAATTTAAACATTTATTGATTTGGCTTTCAAAGGTTTCTTGTAGATAGTGTTCTGAACTATATAATGAATGACACAAATTTTTTGGGTTTAGTATATAATACTTACATCATTTCTGTTTATGATTATAAACAAAAAGAATTATTAAAACTGTTTCATGAGTCATAGAGACGTCCATATCTTGCACATTTTGTTGAAAACAAATATCAATGATATTTAGATTCATAACAATAAACATTTGCTTCGACTAAAAAAAAAAAAAAACAATAAACATTTGCATGAATAGTTTTCAGTTGTACAATGTCTGTCTGTCAAGTCTACTATTTATCTTATAATTTTTACAGATTAAGCATCCGGATAGGCTTTCATTGCTGTTCTAATAGAGGGAGCTAAGTAGATGATAACAACTTCGTCTCCAGGACAGTTTACAGGTGAGTCCAAGTACTTCAAAGAACATATTTGGATCTATTTAATCGTTTCAGTAAGAGGAATTTAGTGAAATGAAAATATGCTTAAGAAACACCCATATATATGATGGATATAACGTTTTGAGAACAAAGAGAGGATGTACAAAATTTTTAAACAAAAACATTCTTAAATGCAGAAAGATAGAGTGAATAGATAACTTGTTCATTAGCCTAGGAAAAACTATACAACATTGACCGATCAGGAATTATAGCTCCGACTCTTTGCTCCCAAGGGCATCATCTTTGACCAAAATTGGAAAACATAATAAACATATTATTACCCGTTATTTTGCTCTGTTGATAAACAAATATATGTATGTAATATGATGCTTAAGATATTACCTTATGATTTGTAATCTGAGAAGAGACATAACTCATATGTCTTGGAAGATTTCCTTGTATACGACATTTGTTGTCGTATTCACCCTTTCGCCATTCTCGTCAATAATTAGAATCTTCAACCCTCTCCTGCTTTTGACTTTAGAAACCGCAACATATAGCTGACCATGAGCAAATACATGTTTTTGTAAGTATACCCCAACATGGGATAAACTTTGTCCTTGACTCTTGTTAATAGTCATTCCAAAGCAAGGTGATATAGGAAATTGTCTACGCTGAAAGCGAAAAGGCAATTTATGATCTGTAGGTGTTAGAAGCATCCTTGGAAGGTAGACTTTATTGCCAATATTATTCCCTGTTAGAATTTTCTTTTCAATGATATCTTCTCCTAGTTGTGTTATCTGCAACCTTGTGCCATTACAAAGACCATATTTCTGATCGAGGTTCCGCAGCAGCATAACAGGAACACCCTTCTTTACATGCAACATGTGATTAGGAATTCCGGAACACTCTATTGAGTTAAGAAACTCAGTTGAAATACCCTTATCTCTTGCACCAGAAGTATCTGATTTGCAGATTTTATATAGACTGTAGTACTTCTCACATTCTCCCGGTAAAAGATCCATAATGTAGTTGTTCACCTGATCAACAACCTCATTGGTAGGACAAAGTATAGCTCGTTCCTTGAAATAATCTGCATTTTCCAGATTCTGAAGCAACTCAGGATATGTACTTGATGCGATCGAGTTGATTGGATCCAAGGAGTCCTTAAGAAGCATATCTTCTGGTATATCAATCAACGCTTCACCATCGTTTGGCTCAGCAAGTTTACCATCCCCAAGTCTGAGTATCCACTAAGAAAACTCTTTGATGAGATCCACTTCTACTGGATCTGATTCTACGGTGAGTCGCATGTTCTTCGTTAATCTAAGCACTTCACAAGAACTCCACAATGAAGAAGAAGATAGAGAAGCTTTAACGATCTGTTCTCGACTCCCTTTAGGTATCACAGATAGAATCTGGCGGAAATCTCCTCCGAAAACAATAGTTTTCCCACCAAGGGGTTTGTCGTTGTTCAATATGTCTTTCATGGAGCGATCCAAAGCTTCAAAACAATGTTTGTGTAACATTGGAGCTTCATCCCATATGATCAATTTAGCTTCTTCTAGCAAACCAGAAATGTCACTATTAGGAGCGATTGAGCAACTTGAACTCTCGTGAACTTGTATTGGTATAGAGAATCGAGAATGTGCGGTCCGACCTCCTTGTAATAACAATGCAGCCATTGCACTGGATGCTACATTTATGACAATTTCTCCTTTTGAGCGAATAAATGTAGAAAGGGTTCTCCACAAAAAAAGTTTTACCGGTTCCTCCAAATCCGTAGACAAAAAAACACCTCATGCTTTTGAATCCACTTTACCAATAACGTTGTCAAATATTTCCTTTTGCTCACTTGTTAACTTAGGCAGCAACCGACATTATTCTTTTTCACAGGCATGCCTATCGTAACATAACTCGTCAGCTATGAGCCGGTTAACCGAAATAGGGATGTTATTATTAATCGGAGCAGGCATGGCAGGGTGATTCGCCAGTAAACCTCCATTAGATTGTAGAAGCTTATCGATTTCCAACAACGTTTGATTCTGAATTTGCTCCTCTGACATCATAAAATCTGCCAGATGAGGAAAAAATATAGCTTATGGTCTAGCTTGTGAATAAACTGAGAATTAAATATATCGATATGATATGTACCTGGTTGTTGTCGAATTCTACGCTGCATATAAAGAATATCCTCAGAGAGAAAATGCCATGTTTGTAACCAGACATGGTAAGGCGTTGACAGACTTTCAGAACTTAGAAGTGAAGAAAACAGTCTTCGCAAATTTTGAGCTGATCCCCATTGACTTGTTTCTTTTATTGCATTAATGTAAGGTTTGTCACCGTCCAGTAGGCCAAGAGAAAAACAGGCTTCTTGGTGGCTCTTGTAAACAATCCCTTTTACCGTTTTTATCTCATCAAAAGATTTAATTCCTTTCACAATGTTAAGTAGTATCCTCAAGTAGAACCTGTCACCAGATGCAGGAGAAGCTGGATGTAATCTCCCAAATGCGGCTTTCCTCTTTCTTTGACGTAGTGTCCACTCCTTTGGAGACTTCTTCCATGCAAATGCAGAAGGAAACTGAGCAAACGTTACGTTGCTCGCTTCTTTGAATTTGCGGTTAGCTTTCATCCACTCTAAGAGTTGCGATGTTTGATTGTCTTCTTCGGTTATGACATCCTCTAGATTAGCATCATCATCGTAAGTGACTGTGTGGTCTCCCTCTAGATGGTAATTCAATCTTTGAATAGAAGCACTGCTATAGTGAGTTTCAAAACCAAATATTATCCACGCTGATTCACATGGTGCAATGTACCTGAAATAAAAGTATAAGAGAATGAGAATTTGATAAGCTTAAAAACGCAGAACATGTAGAAAAACAAAATAACTCACCTGAAATCACAAAAGCGCTTGATCTCATCAACAATAGGTTCAGTAACCGGTTCTGAGGCTGATGGACCAGAAGATGATGCATCATCTCTTACATGATTGGGGGTTATTGTAGCCGTGACACGATTGTTTCCCTTGTTGATATATTTAAATAAGTATTTGATCGCCTTGGTCTTATTGCACCATTCAACATTTATATGAGCTTGGTACTTTAGAAGCAAATCTGAGTTGTAAGGAATGATGAAACGATTGTCTAGATATACTCCATTTTTTTCCACTAAGTTTCCATCATCTCTTCGTCTATAAACCGGGAAACCTTCTTTGTTGATGCAAGTGCTTGCATTGAAATCTTTAGGAAACATTTTAGTGCATTTCCCTTTATCCATACATGGTGAGTTTCGATTTGCTAGGCCACATGGTCCATGGATCATGAATTCTTTGACAACATGATAAAGAATTGGGCTACTTGACTTGTCGGGAATCTCAGCAGATATGTAATCGTCAGTGGCTGTTGTTGTCTGGAATTTTTCTCTTTTCTCTAAAAAGAGAAGTATATGGGCATGTGGGAGGCCTCTTTTTTGGAACTCTATTGTATAAATCACTGCAGTTTGAAAAAAATAAATCGAATCAGCATATATTAATAAAATGTACCAAATACGAATGTAAAGATGGAAGCATTCGATTCTAGCAATTCATATAATAATGTTTTGGTATTGGAGATCAAGCTAATCACGAAAATAATAAGATACGTCACAGTAACAGGTTTTATAATTTGTTAAAGCAACTTAAACCTATAACACAAATATGGTTACGATCCAAGTGAAATGACTTGCATACATGGATCAGTGCAGGGAATTAGATTGTTGCTAGGCTGAGAAAGTGATTGAGGTGCCTGAATTCGTAGAGATTAAGCATGAGAATCATGTTTGATTTTATTAAAAATTTACCTGCTGCCGAAGGACCGAACACCTTCTTTTTCTTTAAATCCTCAATTAGACTATCTAGCTTCATCTTAAAGACCCGTGTAACAATATCAGCTCTGTCGATTGAGTGGTGACCTCTTGGTTCTAACAGTCTTGTAATTTCTGGCCATTTCGGGTTGCACGTGAAAGTAATAAATAAATCTGGATATCCGATGTGCTGACAAACTGACATTGCATCCATATACTTTTCTTGAGTGTAACGTGCGCCCCCGATAAAGCTAGATGGTAGAACAATACGGTTTCCAACCTTTGTGGCACCCTGGTCACCTTTATCAACTGCTGCTGAAACATTGGTATACTTATCAGCACGCAAAGTTTTTTTGTTCATCTTCAAATAGCCAATTCTTTCAGCCTCTATCATCGTCAACCCATCCACAAGAAACTGCTGGAACAATTTCCATGTGCTGAACAAAATGGTTGGATGCTTCCGACGTTCCATGAGTGTGAAAGCAAAATATTCTCTCATGCTAACTCTTGTGCGTGGATTTTTGGAACATGTCGATGTCCTTTTAAGCTGTAAATCAATGTGATAACCATCTTCACCATGAGGAAATAACAGGGGATATTGTAATGGAAGATATCCCGCATGGAGTTCACTGCTTCTCTGTAACTTGAAGTCGATGGTTTTCAACACAATATCTCTTGGCTTTATGTCCATATCGAATTCCCCATCAAATAAAGCAGCAACTTCTGCTGTGGTTGGAAGATTGTAAGTATCACCACCAACAGTTCTTCTTGATATCAACTTTATATGAATATTTGATGAAGGAGCATCTTGAAAGCAATATTTAGCTCTTCTGAAAATCTGAGAGTATGGATTACATTCATCTAACATGTTTTTGAGATCTTCCACAGTATCTTCTATCATTGTTTTTGAATCAGGAAGTTGAGCTGACCTCTTTGAGCTGCAAAGATTTAAAGCATATAAATAATGTATGAAATCTCACAGTTTACAAAATTTCAGAAGCATTATTTCAATATTTAAGAATGTAAAGTACAATGAAATACCTAAAGGCTTTAATTATGTTCTGGTTCTCATTCCCGGTATCATGTATATAAAGTTGATTGAATTGAGGTGGCTTTCCGGGAGGAGGACGCAAACAGCCAATCCTATGTGAATTTTTACCCTTGAGTTTGAAAACCATTTGTACCCGTCCTTTGTTCACGGAATTGTCAACAGTTCCACCCATATATGTGAATGCGAACAATGAGTTGTACGGTCTTATATTCTCCATGAAATTTTTGCTTTTGCTATCTCCTTTGAATATAAGGTCCTCAAGTTCCTTTGGAGGTATGGGTGGTGGTGGCAAATCAATCTTTCCGTGCATACAACATAAAGAGAACTTAGGAGGTCCTTTCTTGCTCCTTTTTCCGACTCTCTCGTTGTACCACAATAGAGCTCCGCAATGCTCACATTCATAGATGGGATCTCCAAGGTCTTCGTAAACTATTCAAGAGAGTGAATGTTTTAATAAGTGTTATATATAAAGAGAACTGAGAGTGTTGTTTACCTTCGGGGTTATAAAGAAAATTTGTAGAACGTGACCCTGATGGCTTTCTCGTGTTTGTAGCAGAACTCGAGGTCCGGTTGGCACTGTTGTGGAAATGTGTCTCCTCTTCAACATTTTGAGGCAAGTTCTTACTTGAGGAACCTGCTGAGATAAATACTTTGGGTTAGTAAATATATCTTCTGAACAAAATTCTTGCACCTCTTTAATCGTAGCTTAACATTCTTACATGACGATGCTCCAATGTTTTTATTTTTCTTCTCCTTCATGATGCGCATACGCTTGATTCTTGGAGATTCATAATCTGTTTAGATAAAACTGAATATATCAAAAAAACGGATTTGATAGTAAGTAGGATAAATTTGATGGACATTGTATATTGGTCATACCGTTCGTTATGTCTCACATAACTTTGGGTGAATCATTATTGGACAGGGTTGACAATGCAGAGGTTGGTTCGGTTTCGAGAAGACTGCTTCGTGTAGAAGTTGGAGTATCTGTTAGTTTTTTTTGAAAAAAATCACGGTTAAAGATTCATCTTGCATCAAATGGGATGAATAATGGAATGAAAGATTTAAAGGATGCATTTCTGTATCAGTAAGCTGCATTTTTTGGATACTGTTTCTTTATATATATTAGAGTCTTCGCCTACAACTACCTCGATGGGACACTAACACTTGAATGGACTATGACGAATTTCTGGTATGTAAGAAAAGTTCAATGTTTGTGTTTTGGCTTCAGTGTGTAAATGCTCTTGTAACAGTAACAGAACCTCTCTGCAGCTTTCTATTTGTAAATCGGATATCAGGGGAGATTCCATAAGATTTAGGAAACATGACTACACAAACATACTTGTAAGTTGTGAGCAGTGGCAAATCTTCTTTGTTCTGGAAGAATGGTTTTGACTTGAAATGAATGTAAAGTTCAGGTGCAAACAACTTGCTAAAGTTCAGTTCATGGAAATATAAATCCCTTAACATCATGAAACTTATCTGAACATTTGGTACACTTTGGTCCAATTCTCGTTTTTTTTTTTAAAATTCTCTATATAAGATTGTTGTTTTATCATTTTTACGTTCTTGTTTAGGGATCTTGAGCATTTTGTGGAACCATTCCTCAAGAGCTTGGGATAATTGTCAACTTTGAAAAACTATGAGACTTTCTGATTCCCTTATCGTTTCTATGTTTCTTTTATCTTGACTATATGTATCTGAAAGATGAGATGTTTCCCGGGGTTTCATATTTCACCGGTTGCTTTGCTCCAACAAATTTACTGGAACTTTGCCAGCTTCATTATCTAAGCTACAGAACATGACAGATATGTTGATAATGTGTTCTGTTTTCTGTTAAGTTTACTAAAAATTATGTTGGTATACTTTGTTCCCCTGCTATATGTTTTTTTTTTCAAAATGCAGCAGGAAACACATTAACTTCAGTGTTTTACATCGTTTGTTAGGATCAATTAGTCTACAATCATATGGATAGGAGTGTCTATGTGGTTTCTTAGTTGTCTGTTAGGATTAGGTTTGATAGACTCTAGAAATATGCGTGTACTCAATTCAATCTATAATGACACATTGTGTTTGCTTGTTTCAAACAATAACCTGAGTTTTCAGTTCGGTCTTTTCTCTTCCGTGACAGAATTGCCATTCGGTTCATCCGGTTTAGCTTAGATATTGGAACCTCCATCTGTAGAATGTGTTGAAGATAAGCTGACTTAGTAGTTAACAGACAATCAGGAATACAGACATAACAAAATTTACTTAATTGTTAGGAATGATAATAAACTAATAGATTGAATAGCTCATGAAGACTGAAAATGAATTTCTTACATTAGTTTTGATTTGGAGTTATTAGCAGACTTAAGATGCTGTCAAACACGGTATGAAGATGATCTTATACTGAGTACAATAATGCCCATAGCCAAGGTTTTGGTTACATGTCTGCAATTGTTTTTGATCCAATAACAGGTTTGTTATTTGTTTACAGATTTGATAATTGAAAATACAGTTAGATCAAAGCATGGAGGATGAATAGAAGCAACCTTAGGGAAATAGATTGTTGCAGAGCTCTGGTCATCAAAGATACAGATGGTGAACAACTGTTGTAGAAGAAACAGAGAAGTTAACCGCTTTTTTGACTCAAAATTTGGGTGCCGTTGTGCCTAAGTAAATAATTTAAATTTTGAATTTTATAACTACTGCCTCCAAAAATTAAATTCCAAGCTATTGTACCATGAAATATGACTTGAGTTGTGCTTCGTTTCTGGATATTTTAAAAATGGAAGATTTTAATAAGAGATTTAAATAATTGGATCACCATCGTTTTTGGATTTGCACTAAATATTTAATTTATGTTTTTACTTAGGTCTAAGCACAAAAAAAATATTTAATTCACCAAAGCTATTTAGAATGGCCTAATCATTTGAATAACTCTAATATACTTTATGTAACCAAAAAATGGTTATCTAAAGATTCCAAATTAATGTTAAAAATGATTATAGGGTTCAATTATGATAAGAACAATCATAATGAGTTTGAAACATTGGTTAAATTATTAAAATTGGTCGACAAAAGAAGTATTAAAAACGACCCTGGATGTTACCTTCACAGTGTTTGTTTGAGTGGAAGTTAATAATGGTAAGAACATTAATGAATTTTTAAGGACAATTTAAAGAAGAAACCAAAGTATTTTATAAAATAAAGTCAAAGCAGAGTTTGGAACATAAAAACATAAACTAAAGTTTGGAATCAGATAAAAAGTCAGAGAGGAAAGACAAAGTTAAAAACATAAGAACATAACCCAAACACCTAAAGTGAAGTAAACGAACTGAGAATATTTCAGACGGATACTCTATCTCATTTCTTCTCCTTCTTGATTGAGTACATTAGTTTGGGTTTTGTAGAAGAATGTTGCAGAGCTTCATCTTTTGTGTGACGTAATGATCTTTTAGAAGTTGGAGTTGGAATATTAACATCTGAACATGTGTTCTCCAATAAACATTTGTCTGAAGACACCATGCTTGTCTGCAAATATTAGAATTGCCTTCAAAAACATAGACATGATATATATACGATGTTTGAAATTACCATAGTTGTTGTTGCAACTGAAGATTCAGAAACCGTTATTGTCTCAGGTTCTGCAGCATCCTATAAGACAAATTTACAAACACATATTCAGTATAGACACAAATTTTGGCAAGCCCCAATTAGCAACGAATAGACGAATGTACAGGAAGCAAGATCAATCTTATGTATTTTTGGTAACCTGAGAAGATGTTCCAACTGATTTTCCAGAGTAGGTAAGCGTTTCTAGTTGACCACCACTCTGAAATGTCCGAAAAAAATTCAGACTGACAGTAAAACTAATCTTGTAAATTCTTATACACAAAACTGGCGATGGAATAAAGGAATTATATGGAATGGAAGTTAAATAATCTTCTATTCATCCAGTCAAGAATTAAGTAATGCAAGTCTTTAATATTGAATCGTAAGAGTGTGTTGAGAATATACTAACCAAAGTAGATCCACATTCAGAAAAGTTGAGAATGATATCAGGATCTGATGTGAGGCTGAGAACTCTGAATGTAGGAGTTTGATTGTACTTATCTGAAATTGAAACCAGGATCTTAAAAACATATTTTCGACCGTTCAAGTCAACCAACTCTGGAGGAGTTATGCCTGATCTGTTAAACTGCAGGATTGAACAAAAATAAGCAACACGGTCGGACACTATAAAGAGTAGGTGATCAAACAATGGACAATTTTAAAAGTTATATATTTCATTGAGATGGTCAAAAGATATTATAAATTTGAGAAATTACTTGTACTTGTTCCTCAAGCAATTGATAGGCTGATTTCTTGATAAGAGGAATAACAACTTCGTCAAAAGCTATAAACGTTGTCGTGCCGGTGTCATCCATTGCCTGAAACTTTAACTTAAACCTGCATTTGGATATGATAAGAGGATTGGATCACTAAAACTTAAATAATGAGCAAAATTAACACACATAAAAAAATTAGACAAAAAGTATAAAACCTGGTTTGAGTGGTTGTTATCGGTTTGTCGCATTTCTGACAAGAATACTTATCCGGTTCAAGTTCTTCAGTCTTTGGGTTGAAGTATTGAGTCACTGTTTTAAAACAGATAGAGCATCCAGTGAAAAACCAAGATTTCCCCGTCTCTATGGAGACTATTGTTGCCAGTACATTGCAACTCGTTTCCTACAAAAACGTAATCAATTTGTTTTTATCATATGAAAAACCAATATATTTTGTTTAAAAATGCAACATAAATTCATTTTTACCTTGTTCAATCCACCTAGTTCAGATATTGTTTTCAGGTCAGAAAGGGAAAAGGAATCCTTGGGTACTGATACTGACATTGAAGATTGTACTGGATTTATAGCCAAAGACATTTCAGATTCACCTCTGGACGATCTGAAAAACAGAAAGTTTAGTGTCTATGGACTAATATACACATGAACATGTTATTTCCCAATGTGTAAAAACTGTATATTACTTACAATTCCTGAAACTTAATCACTTCGGGCAGTGAGGGATTGATGAAAACTTTTGTTGCAAACTTTGAACTTTGTGTCGTACCTTTTTCTGAAACATTTGATTATATGTTAAAGAGAAGAAACCCAATAATTTCTTCAAGAAAGAATTTCAAGTGATGAAGGACATGTGAGATTAAAATATAAGAAATGTAGGTTATGAGATACCATTATATTTCAATGTCTTCATCAAGCTACCAAAAAATATAACAGGACCATTGTTTTGGCTCTTTACATCAGAGTAAACTGTCTCTCCTATCTTACCCCATAAAGCAACATCTAAGGTAGAATCCCTAGGATAAAAATCGATAAAACATTAGGAACTCATATACAATATTTTTTAAAAGCAAGAAGCTTAAATAAAATATACCCAAGGTCCCTAAGCTGAAGATTGAGCAGTTTGGTTGGACCATCAGCAGTTCTGACTTCCTTGAGTTCAGTCATCCCAACAATCTCACCAATGATGTCTGCACAAAGATTTTAAGAAATACAAATGATGCGTAAAGAAGATTTTTTTAAAAAGTAGATTTTTAATTCAGAGGTAGTAACTTACCAACGAAAACACTGTCATCGTTAGTCCTTCCTATTATCGCATCGAAAGGGCAGTAATTGTAACGAATTTCAGAGTTTGGGAGATTCTCACACGGCTTGATACATGTGAAGAAAATGAAATTGATCTTGTATGGATGAGAACAACTTCTAAACTGTCCAAGATTTGGTCCTAACTCAAAGTTCATTATGTCATAGCAGCCATCCTCTTGTATCTTTCCCTTAAAACTTGTCATAAAAGCTGGTTTGATGGATGCTTGTATCCTATCTCCCTGTTTCAGAATGATACTTTAGTTAGTACTTTTAAATCAAGATTAACATTGACAAATTAAAAGCAAATAAGCTGGTCAATTTCGATAGTAAAGAAACATATGTCTTTATTGTTTACAAAGTTGATTAACAACGATGAAAGGCAGACAGTGTATGTTGATAGTATAGAAACAAACGTGTTCATTGTTTCTAAAGAGATTAAGAACAATCAAAGGCAGACAGTTTATGTTGTATTTCGGTGACAGGGAGATAGCAAAATTGTCCATAAGAGTTGTCTAAAGCTTAGTTATACAGAAAACAGCGTTGAAGTTTGACTCACGTATTGATTCTATGGAACTAAAACATGTCTACAAACGTTTTGAAAGACAGATATAAGAAGTGTTAAACCGTTTTTTCATAAAGAGTTGAAAGAAAAAAAGACCTACGTTTAGGAATGGAGGTATACTTAATCAGACAATTTTAAAAGGTTGAATCGAAAACAACAGTGAATCATATGGTACCTTCTCATCAAGTAGTAGCAGATCAATTGCAGAGTATTCATCAGGTTTATTCTTTTTGGGAAATCCCCACAGCCGAACAATCCTGATTTTTATTTTACAAACTCCACTGGCCGGAATTAGATCACCAATAGGAATGCACTCAACCGACATCTTGATTCAGCCAGTAAATTCGATCAAACGAAATGACGGAATTAGATTGTAACTATCACCATAAAACTAAAAAATAATAATTCGCAGTAAAATAAAAGTGGTGAGAAATTACCTCCGACGCGTTCAGGGGTTGAGATTAGATTCCTCCACTCTTCAGAATGCAAAAGCGATAAAAGCAAGAACAAAATTAGTAATCTGACATCTCCCTGTAACTAAAAATTGAAGCAAATGAGAGAAATTAAATGTGTGAGATGATACCTATGAAACGATTAGGGCTAGAGGTTAGATTAGTCTGAGCTTCCAGAACTGAGAGAGAATCAAAAGAAAAAAGAAAGTGGGAAGGAGATATGAATGAATGGTTTATTATTTGAGAGCTAAGGATAGAGGCGGATTAAGAAGGAAGTGGAGGTCGTATGATAGAAGTTAAAGAAACTGCTCCTTAATTTAGTTTTGTTAAATAATATTAGAAATATTAAAAAATAGAAAAGCAGAAATAAAAGAATGAGTAACCGAGAAATTGACCGAGAAAAAGAGAATAAAAGGATTACCAAAAACAAAAATGAAGGAAGAGAGGACACATCAGATTTTTTGTGTCAGTAGCAGAAGCAAGGAAATTTTGCTGGTGATTTATTATTAAAGGGATATTAAATTGAAAAAAGCTAAAAAATATATATGGGGCTTTTATAAAGCCACGCATAACCAAATTTCATTTGGTTGGGCCACGACGTAAGAGAATCGTTCACTGTTGGACTGCTTTAGGGCTCGACTCGTTCAAACGCGGCGGTTGCGGTTGCGGTTGCGAGAGTTTGTGGAAGCGGGCGGTTGCGGTTAGTAGTGTTTGTAAACGTTTTGTACGACTGGTTTAACAATTGAAAGCGGCTGTGTTTGCGGAATATTCTTGACTGGTTGACAAGCGGTTGCGGTTAATAGCGGTTGAATAAAAATACTAAAGTAAAAATAATGTGTTAAATAGAATCAAGCTTAGGATGCTTCTCGAGAAAAAAATGAATCAATTTTATTTCTCAAGAAAGTTTGATCTCAGATTCTACGTTGCCAGTACAATGGCGAGGAAGCTGCAGGACAACTGTAGAGGACAAGCATATTATTTCAACCAAAAGGAGCCACATGAATTAACTTTCCCAAAGAAGTGTTATTGTATCAAACACCCTCTAAACGTGTTGGAGAACAAGAAACAGAAATCGAAAAAGTAAAATTAAAACTGATTCTCCAAGAAAAAGTCCAAAATAGATTTTCAAAGAACTAAATGAAAAATTCCAAAACACTAACATAGCTTCTTGTTTGAAAAACACCAAAAGAAAAACGTGAGAAAAAGATCCAGCCATGTCTTCATGTACGATTCTTCTTTAACGAGCATCTCATATCTCTCGCGCACTACCATCTCTAACGATTCTTCCTTTTTAAAGCATCAAGCTTGTTCTTAATTTTATTCCAATTTAGAGTCAACGCATATTGTTTGTTTAATTCCGTGAGAACGTTTTGTTTTCCTTGTTCTGACAAACTTTTGCTTTTAGTATGTCCAGTTTGTTTCTCTAGGGTTATTAGTTCAAGTAATAAACATGTCATCTCGTTTGACCAATTGATTTTCTGTTCAAAAATAAGTAAACATACATATACCAAACATAAGCATGAAACATAAACTTTATAACTCACACAGAAAAGCATAACAAAAATCAACATAAAAGAAAACAAAAATTTAACTACTAATAGAACAAAAAAACTTACGTTTGATTCTTGACCATCTTCTGGTTGTGTAGAGGCCATAATTCACTGTTTTAGCGTCGTCCGTGGCCGTAGAAATCTTAAGGCTATTCTTCTGTGGCTGCAGAAATCTTAGGGTTAATTATATAAAGAATAGGTAGGATAACAGGCCTTTTTTCATTTGGTAGGTAACATCGCCCAAGCCTAATGATATATATATATAGATATTATCGGTGATTTGATATGATATGTATGTCATGTGATTTAAAATATATAGTGTTAAAGAATAAGATACATACGGGATGTGATAGTTATAGATAATGATATTATTAGTTATACATACGTGATATGATGATAATAGTTATCGTTTTAGATTCTAGAAAATTTAGATTTATACGTTTTTTTTTTTTTTTTTTTTTTTTGTAAACGCAACCGCCCGCAATCGCAAACGCTTACGGGAAGGAGCTTTTGATTTCTAGCGGTAAGGAACGATTCTAAGCGGTACAAAGTGGTTGTAATGATTGTTTCTAAACGCTATCAACCGCAACCGCCCGCAAACGTAGCGTTTGCGGGTGGCAACGGGTGAACCAATCAAGCTCTTATTCGAAAAGGTGTAGCAGCATTACGTTTCGATTTATAGGTTGGTCCGATTTTCTTTGTAGACTATTCGAGCTTTAAATTTTAAATTTTGTTAACTGGGTCTACAAATTTGATTCTCTTCTAAACAATCTGAAAAGAGTTCTCTTTTTTTATTTATTGATTTTGATGGACTTTACTTTTGTGGAAGTGATGCACGTAGAGTTGCTAAACCATCTCCAATGGAACTCTATTTTCCACTCCAAAATGGAGTTTGAAGTAAATCTTTTCTAATGGGATTCCATTTTTCACTCCAAAATAGAGTAAAAAATGGGATTACTCTAAGATCATCTCTAATGGGACTCCATTTTCTATTCCAAAATAAAGTTTGGAGTAAATCTTCTCCAATGGGACTTCATTTTCCACTCCAAAATAGAGTAAAAAATAGGATTACTCCAAATATGGAGTAATCTCATTTTTGTTTGTTCATGACTCCATTTTTTATTCCAAAATGGAGTATGGTTGGAGTAAAACTCAACTCCATTTTGGAGTAAAAAATGGAGTAGCTCATTGAAGATACTCATATAGAGTAATCTCATTTTTGTTTGTTCATGACTCCATTTTTTACTCCAAAATGGAGTATGATTGGAGTAAAACTCAACTCCATTTTGGAGTAAAAAATACTCTAAATATTGTGTTTGAAAATTGCATTATCGTTTCAATGCGGTCAACGTAATAATTAATCATCATGTCTATATTTTCCCATAAGCAATGTATCTGCGGAAGCGTGCTGTAGATTCTTTATTAATAAATCACTCTAATCTTATAATCACTTTGGATATAGTCTTCATATATCACTTTCTTTTCATAAATAACATTGCTTTATTCTTATCATTAAAAATCCCAAACTGAAACCAAAATCGTAGTGAAAATAGTCATATTATAATCCCAAACTCTAGATGAATCATTCAACTGATAAACTGTTATAAATTGGTTATTAGATTTTGATCCGTATTAAAGAATCATGAATATATTTTTTTTTAAAGATAATAGTGTTAATCGAATTTTGTTTTTATAATAAATTTATTAATTATCTAACACAAATTTTTTATTTAACTGAAGATTATGATAATTAGATATTCAATGCGAGAATACGTAATTTTGTTTTATAGTAAAATAGTCATTACAAAAATCATATCATATAAGTTTAATATGTATTGCATTGATTTAAATTATTTATTTTTTATAAAACATCATATGTATGTATATGGAATTTATTTATGTTTTTAATATTTTAAAAATTAGATATATAGTTTTATAAAAATATTATTACAGATTTATGAAAATAAAAATATGATAAATCATTCATTTAACATTTTTGAATTAGTTTAAATTTATTTTAATGTTATTATAATTAAAACTAATTAATTCTTCTTTTTAACTTGTCTTCCAATAAACATAAATCTTTTGAATATTTTTACAAATGAAACAACTTAATCTATATTTCAACTTATCTTATAATAGTCTAAATATTTTAAAATTTTGATAAAGCAACACTTTTAAAATACGATCGTAAAAACATTAATCATATATCTAATTCATCATATATTTAAATAATATAAATATTTTAATCAAACTAAGAATATATTATTTGAAATTATTCAACACATCTTTTTAACTCGTCTTCCGGTAGATAGTGTTTGTTTTTAATGGTATACATGACATAAATTGATTAATCTATTTTAACTCATTTTATAATAGTCCAAAGATAATGAATTTTATGTTTATTGTATATATCAAAATGTAACTATGATATGACTATCCGTTCATTTAACATTTTTAGATTGATTTAAGTTCATTTTAATGATTATAATTAAAATTGGTTTTCTCATCTTTTTAACTTGTTTTCCAATGAACATAAACCTTTTAAAATATTTTTATAATTGAAATAAAGTAATCTATATTTCAAACCATCTTATAGGAGTTTAACTATTTTAAAATTTTGATAAAAATACCATTTTAAAACTGCGATGGTAAAACGTTAATGGTAATCTAACATATCATATATTCGAATAATATTATATGTAATTGAAATTAGTTAATTTATTTTTCAAGTCGTCTTCAAGTAGGACTTTTTAATAGTATAAATAATTGAAATTGGTTAATCTATTTCTACCAGTTTTATAACGGTTTAAATGTAAAAAATTATGTTTATTTTAAAGATAAAATGTAACTAAAATATGATAATCCGTCCATTTAACATTTTTGGATTGGTTTATTTTAATGTTTCTATAATTAAAATTGATTTACTCATATTTTTAACATGTCTTCCAATGAAATAAAATCTTTTTAAATATTTATAATCGAACAATTAATCTATATGTCAACTCATCTTATAGTAGTCTAAGTATTTTAAAATTTTGATAAAACAACCCTTAAGCTGTGATCGTAAAAACATTATTCATAATCTAAATCATCATATATTTGAATAAAGTTGTCCCCTTTGATCGATGAAGTCTTCTTTTTTTATAGTTGCGCCTAATCGGTTCAGAGAAAATCTTTCGCAAGATTCTCGAAGATTTCCTATTATCTTGTTTTGTTTTTTGTATTTACCTTCGCTTTTCCATTCAGATTTCCTTGTTATACTCGGATGTATCTCTTCCTCTTTTGTTGTTATCATCTCGCGACGATTTTATTCTCTGAGTGGATTGAAAGGAATAATCCAAGTCCATAAAATATGTAACCTATTTATTTTTGTCCAAATTTGTGTTTCGTATAACTTACTCGGTTTATTGAAAGACATTTAACTGTTCGTTTTTGTACGTGATCAGTCGCGTGTACCGTCTGTTTTATCATTGCATGCAGAGAAAATATTCCGAGCAGATTGCTTCAACGCTTGATTAAGTCCTCATATCAGGACGTCTCTTGTCTGCCGAGTTCGATGATGCGATCATCAAGGACTGAAGTGTTCGCGTACAGACCGTGGGAAATGGTGGATCTTAGAAGGTCCTGTGGGAGTGGTGAGACGATCGCGGAAGAGAATTTCTTCGAGCTGGTCATCATAGCTGGAAGGTCAGTATGCCAAGTAGAGATTACGCGGACAGATTCTGCTCGGATCCTAGCACGTTGCAGAAAAGCGAACGTCTAGAGTTCTGCTTGGCACATAATGACCTTGGTCATCGCCGTCGCTGAGTTTTTTGTGTGCCGAGCAGAGATCACGCGTCCAAATGGAGATTGTGCGTTTGATCAGAGTCAATATGTCGAGGATAATTACCGAGCAGACCAATAACACGGAGATGTCGAGCAACCTTGTCGCGGTACGCCGAGCAGCAACTACATCACAATACGCTAAGGAAATCATTTTGTCGAGCAGACCGGTTCGCCCACCATCGGGAGAACGTCCTTCTAAGGCGAGCAGGATGTACGCGGGTCAAGTCGTTACGCTGAGCTGGCTTGATAGCAGAAATGCCAAGCATGACATGCACATCGATCACATGAGCAAAACATATGCCAAGCAGGATATACGCAACTATCACGTATTGATTGTCCTCGACTCTAGGTGATGCGATCACGACACAAGATTTTGTTCTCATTCGGCTTGGATTTATACATTGATGTAAGATCCAGGGCGGATCCTACACCGGTAGAGATATGGGTCGCAAGGCTGGTCGAAGACGCTCTCCTTTCCGGATCGCGGGCAGGTTATGGTCGATGGCGGGATGATGGTCGAGTGCGGAAAGGCGGTCGAACGATAAAACGGGTGGTCGAATGGAAGCTTTGCACTGGCCGAAGGCGCTCTAGCTTATCTTGATGGATGATTCAATGGAGGTTTTTATAGAGATCAGTAACAAGTAACCAGAGATCTTCAAACAGAGGGGAAACCACGCAAAGTTTGAGAGATCGACGCCGTCTTAGGATAAAAACACTCTAGAGTTTTTCTTTATAAAATTGCTGAAAGGTTTTCACCTTATACAAGTGGCTTATATAGGCCATGAAAATAATAGCTAAGAAGGCTTATTTGGGCCCTTACAAAATAGAAATAAGCATAATAGAAAAGATAGAAAAGATAGGAAAGATTGGACGGGCCATGATCTCTTTCTCATGTATCAGACCTCAGATTACCTCATTAAAACCTTAGTGGGAAAATCATTGGGATAAAACCACACTTAAGGGAAAAAGAGTGTAAACCTTGGCCCAAAGAGATGTTGCAACGCCCTCCTGGTCGCCAAATATAAGTCTGAAGTGAACCAAACCCGTGAGCTTCCAAATAAGGCAGGTCCAAAAACCATCAGGTTAGAACTTGAATAAATTCTGTGTCCGAGATGGTATTGGCTTGATTCCAACTCTCATGGGTTCTATGATGAGTCAAGACTTTAGAACAAGTTACTTTGTTGCTTAATTCGTACTGGTCCGTTCTGAGCTCTCTAATATGTAGAAGTTGGTATCCAGATGGTTCCTTAGAAGTCTTCTGTTTTGTAACTTGCATAACTTCCTCATGTGAAAGGATATTGAAGTTCTTCCACTTCTTGAGGATTCCTTGGTGAGTTAAGTTTCTGGAACATGTCGATTTGTAGCTTAACTCATCCTGGTTAGGTAGATACGCTCCAAAACGTGCACCTATATCCACGGTACGATCCAGCTGCTTCTCTCTGAAGGCATGTACCAGCTTGGTGAGCCATCCTCTGGTCTGTCGGGTCGATGATGGGTTGATGTCCTCATCATACTCTCCCTCTTGAAAATATTTCGAGCTCGAAATTGTATAACCTGCACCAAGAGAAAGCAAGTTAGCTTTCATGCGGTTTTGTGAGTCCATGACCATACCTTGATGAATCCGGGGCTCGTTGACGTGGGGAGAATCAGGCGGTTTTTCTTTGAGTAAGTGATCCAGCAGCACGCCTCTCCTCGTGTTTTCTTGCCAATGATGAGTTTCTGTACCATCGTCTTCTTTGGCCTCGGTCTTATTCTCCTTTAGTTCTCCTTTGGTGGTGGTGATGCTTTCTTGCACCGTCCAAGGTCTGGTGGTACTTCTTTCCGGTTTGTCTCTTTGATTCCTGCAATAGTATGGTCACCTTTGGCAAGAAACAAGTGCGTTATCTCAGTCATGAAATCATTAACATCTAAACAAGTCTCAGCTTGGACTAGTTCATGTACTCATGAATTATCTACCTTGTTTCCAACGTTTTTAATTTCAGAAATCACCTTAGTGTTGGCCAAGGCATGAACCTCTTCATGTATGGGTTCGGCTCGCGGTTTAGGTGTGCAATTAGGGCTCAGCTCTGGTGTTCTTGTCACGGATTCTTGGGTGGACTCGGTCTGCAATGAGTTGAAGGCGTGTGGATCCTTAGACAACTCAGAGGTCGCTGGTCTATTCAGTGTTGGGTCCAATTCTCCTTGGAAAATGCCGGATGGTGCTGCTGCCTCGGTCGAGGTGTCGGCATGGCCCATTTGCTTCTTTGTTTTACATGCATCCTGCTCAACACTTTTGGACAATGGCAAGTGTATTAAAACAATTTTTGGTTCATGGTAAACAGATGGACAATAGCTAGGGCGGGACACATTAACCGTGTAACGAGGCTGGTCGAACGATGGGGCGTTGGTCGCAGATGTTCGAGTGCGGGCGAGAGGACGACGATGGAACGAGGTGGTCGATGGTCGGGAAAAGGCATTGATGGCAGCCTAGGCGTGACATATTGCTCGTACATGAGCCGTTTAATATCTTTCCACTTGCGTGCTGGTTCATTGTAATGAACTCGTATCGTCTCCTCGTTCTCCCACCAGGTATAGGCATCTCCGGTCAGGGTTCGGATAGCATACAAGGCATGTTCTTTTCTTGGGATGTTGTAATCCCAAAAATAATCTTCTAGGTCTTCTTCCCATTGAAAGTAGTCTTCAGTACCTGAAAAAGACATTGTCTGTGAGTCTAAGACATAAGAATTATTTTGAAATCTATGGGGTTTTGAATGTCTTAGTCTGGGTGGATGATGTGGCCGGTAATGATCTGGTGGTTCGGGTTCCATCTCGTCCGCTGCATGGTTTTCTCCAATGTTGTATGGCTTGTGACCATGGTCTGGTCGTCCTTGTTTCACTCGACCAGGTCGAGAGTGGCCGGGTGGTAGCTCTAGAAGATCGAGTCGAGCACCTATCGCATGTATCGCAGCCATGAGCTGGGTCAAGTCGGGCTGTACGGCCTGATTGTTCTCTTGATGATCGCCCATGCTTTGACTCTCACCTGCACACTTAATAAACGATCACGTGCAGATGAAAAGAAAACAAGGAAATATAGCAAAAGGATAGGAAACAATCGCAAAGATCAAAGAAAAGGAAGTATTAGGCAGGGAAGTCACGCACACAAACTTTTTCCTTTTCTCGAATGACCAAAACAATGAATAGAAATTGCAATCAAAATAATTCAATACAAAAAAAAATATCGTGTAACAAATGTGACAATATCACTTTTCTTAACTAACAAGGATCTATAATTAAAATAAGAATTCAAATGCAATAAAATCACAGAATGATATTGACTTGGAACGACTTTCTCTTCTTGTTTTTTTTTTTTTAATTTTATTTTTGGAAATCAAAAGCAGCAAACAATGAGGTGATCAATGGCAAGGAACTTGTATGCAAACGAATGGTATGATATCGAGAACAAACCTTTATGTTTTTTTTAAAATGCAGACAGAACTCAGTGAACAATATAAGAAAAAGGTTAAGATTAAGACCAAATGCAAATAACAATAACCAAATGCAATAAACGTAATGCAACTTAAACGATCAGAAGATAATGAACAACTGATATGCAAATGAGAAATACGAAGCACAAATGATAACTTTCTTTTGGGTTTTCAATTTTCATAAACGAAATAACAGAATCAAATGAACAACAACACAAACCTTTTTATGGATTTTTTTTTGACTTTAAGGATGAACACAATGAGCAATACACAAAAACAAAACCGAAATGAAAGGATAGATATAACCTGATTAGGAACTTTTCAGCTCTGATACCAGATGATGTAAGATCCAGGGCGGATCCTACACGGGTATAGATATGGGTCTCAAGGCTGGTCGAAGACGCTCTCTTTGCTGGACCGCGGGCAGGTGATGGTCGATGGCGGGATGATGGTCGAGTGCGGAAAGGCAGTCGAACGATAGAACGGGTGGTCGAATGGAAGCTTTGCACTGGCCGAAGGCGCTCTTGCTTAGCTTGATGGATGATTCAATGGAGGTTTTAATAGAGATCAGTAACAAGTAACCAGAGATCTTCAAATAGAGGGGAAACCACGCAAAGTTTGAGAGATCGACGCCGTCTTAGGGCAAAAACACTCTAGAGTTTTTCTTTATAAAATTGCTTAAAGGTTTTCACCTTATACAAGTGGCTTATATAGACCACGAAAATAATAGCTAAGAAGGCTTATTTGGGCCCTTACAAAATAGAAATAAGCATAATAGAAAAGATAGAAAAGATAGGAAAGATTGGACGGCCATGATCTCTTTCTCATGTATCAGACCTTGGATTACCTCATTAAAAACCTAGTGGGAAAACCCATTAGGATAAAACCACACTTAAGGGAAAAAGAGTGTAAACCTTGGACCAAAGAGATGTTGCAACGCCCTCCTAGTCGCCAAATATAAGTCTGAAGTGAACCAAACCCGTGAGCTTCCAAATAAGGCAGGTCCAAAAACCATCGGGTTAGAACTTTAATAAATTCTTTGTCCGAGATGGTATTGGATTGATTCCAACTCTCATGGGTTCTATGATGAGTCAAGACTTTAGAACAAGTTACTTTGTTGCTTAATTCATACTGGTCCGTTCTGAGCTCTCTAATATGTAGAAGTTGGTATCCAGATGGTTCCTTAGAAGTCTTCTGTTTTGTAACTTGCATAACTTCCTCATGTGAAAGGATATTGAAGTTCTTCCACTTCGTGAGGATTCCTTGGTGAGTTAAGTTTCTGGAACATGTCGATTTGTAGCTTAAATCATCCTGGTTAGGTAGATACGCTCCAAAACGTGCACCTATATCCATGGTACGATCCAGCTGCTTCTCTCTGAAGGCATGTACCAGCTTGGTGAGCCATCCTCTAGTCTGTCGGGTCGATGATGGGTTGATGTCCTCATCATACATGATCGGATGGGCTAATCTCAAGCTGGTCGTGAAGCATTATCGCCATTTCTGCTTGGCAGTCTACGAAACAGAGAAGTCATAGACTGGATGTGGAGGCGTGCTTTTTTATCACAGAATTTTACGGCTCAGGTTGTTAATGTTTGCAAGGTTGATCGTGTATACGATATCATGTTCGTATGAACTTATATGATTTTTATGGAGACGATGCGGAAGGATGGCTGCTCAGAAAGGTTGGTGTGAAGACTGTCACATTTCGGCTTGGTGCGTAAAAGCAAAGCATTTTGGTCAGCTAGGCAACGTGAGGAGATGAATTAATGAGTTCTCGTATTTACGCGATTTTGAGCATTGTTATTTTTGAGGTGGATTCCGACCCCAACAGTTAGTCCCCATGCTCATCAGACTCATGTATGATGGTGAAAAGTTTTGAAGTAGCCGAGACAAGATCAATGGATGCAATTGTCAAGACGTTTTTGTCGAAAGTCATTGAAGTGTTTTTTTTAAGAAGTGGAGAGCCATTTAGTTGTTAGAATTTTTTTTGCCGTACTTCGATGAAAAGGTGATGAATGTGAGATTAATCCTTCGATGAAAAGATCCATATAAGTTTATGACTATCTCTGAAATTGTGTGAGGTATTGTGCTCGGTTTTTTCTTGAAACAAATAAAATGGTTGTGAGGCTTACATGTGCTCGGATTATGTATCGTAACCCACATATTCTTTGTTGAACATGAGAATGACAGTTGTGACTCGATTTTAACACGAGCATAAGGAGTGTTGCTCCTTGATTTGATGTTTCGAGATTTTCAAGACCAGTGTGGTATGAAGTGTATATTGGGTTTCGAATGTTGTCGTTAGTTTAGAACTTGAAATGTTGTTTCGACTTACATGTTCGTCTTGAAGATGAAATATTTGTAGACCAGTGTGCTAAATAACATTTATTGGGTTTTAAGATCAAATTCTAGATTAAGGCTTGCGAGGTATCTCGACTTACATTCCCATTTTCGATAGTAAATCAATATGAATATCGGCTAGGATACACTTAGAGGATATGCATACTTAGTCGAGATGTCGTAGACCAATGTTCTAAGAAGACTTTATTGGGTTAAGAGATTTACTAGAATTTAGGGCTTGCGAGACGTTTTGACTTACATTCCCATTTCTGATAGTAAACTAATGTGAATATCGGCTAGCATTTACCTAGCGAATATTATACTAAGGTATACTCAGTCGAGATGTCGTAGAAAGTGTGCTAAAAAGCGTTTGCTGGGTTAAGAAATTTACATTTTAGTTTAGGGCTTGCCTGATGGTTCAACTCATTTCCTTTTTCGCTAGTAAATTAACATGAATATCGGCTACGATATACCTAGCAAATACTATACCAATGTATACTCAGTTGTAATTTATATAGCACGCTTTTATTCTTTTGGAGGATGTAATAGAACCTCAATCAAGATAGGATGTATTGGTTAGGATCTGTAAAGTATGTAGTAGTTCGTTTTTTGTTGTGGCCAACAACAGATGAGATAGTGAATCATCTAACCGTAGTTTCGAGAAGATTGTATGCCACTTATAAAAAATTGAAAATCAAAAAATGTTTTTTTAAGTGAAAAAGAGAAAGTACATGTGCACAAGATGCGACATAATATGTGTGAAATGCGATGCGAGCTAAGATGTATGGAATACGATAAGTTACATAAAGAAAATATAAGTATAGAGATGCATATGTACCTACAACCCTTTCGAGGATCAAGTTGTAGTTCATTGTTGATGTTGTTTGGTGATCAGTTTATTATGCGTCGATTGCTTTCTTTCGCTCCTTCATCAGCTCTCCGTTTTCGTCTGTTGTTTTCATCGACTCGTCCTGCTTGAGGAGTTTGGTTCTGCTCGATAGTCTAGTCTAGTTCAGCAGCATGGTTCGCCTCATCAGATTTTTTTGCCTGCTCTGGTCGGTTCGCCTCATCGGGTTGATTTCTGATTTAATTATAAAAGAAATTTTTGAGACTCACTGATTCTCCAGGTTCTCTGGCTGTAAGCATTGTTGTAAGTTTTGCACCTGAGTTTCAGCAGTTCGTAGTCGAGTATCCGTAGGTATGATGATACTCGCAGTACGCCTTTTCATCATATTTGTTTGGTTTCTCGTCCACATGTTCCATGGCCCCCTTCCTTCTTACGAGCTAACTTGATAATTGTATGCTCCGCCAGATTCAGGTCCCTCATGGTGCGTGTATACGCTGTTGTGTGAACTTCTTTTGCTGCTTTGTGGGTTCGGAGCCGCATGCAGGTTTTGCTCTTGGGTTTTGTTAAGCTGTACTTTTGGAAGCTATGGGCATAGCATCTTAGATGGTGAAGTCGGAAGCTATGTGCATAGCGTTTTGGATGGTTTGGTGGACCAGTTTGGGGATTTATCTGACGCCGTTTCTTAGGCATAGTCTCTCTCCCGATCTCCTCTCCCCTCGTTTTTGAGTGTCCTCCCTTATTTTTCGGATGGTCGGCGGTTAGACAGTCTCTGGAGTTCCTTCTACGATGGTGGCAGCTTAGTCTTAAAGCCTTCCGGGCCTTCGGTTTCTTTTTCAGCCATTTGTTCTTCCCTGTGGCGGTTGTGTCCTAGGTTTAGGATTAGGTCAAAGTTGGATTTTGGGTTTGTTAGTTTTTGGATTTGGATCTGTTCGGACCCATTTACGATTGTAGCAATTGTTATTTTTTATTTTTTCTTCTTTTTCCCACTTGTCCTTGTATTAAAAAAAAACAAAATGTTTTAATATGAAAACACTTTTAAAAATAAAAGCAATATCCACACCACACACTCCATAGAAAGGCCGAGCTAAATGTCTTGTTTGGTCTAAAGTCGAACGCTTAAAAAGAGTGGGTACTTGACAAGGAACAAAGATCTAACTTTTGTTAAAGGAAGAAGTGGAAAAATGGTCAATCAGAAGAGAGGATAGACAAGTGAAGTAATCTGATCATCATTGATCAGTGAACGAATAACGAATCATTTTCTTTTCTTTTCAAACAAACAAATCATTCATGTTTGTTTTTTTAAGTATCCGACATTTGGAAGTTCGGAACAACAAAACGTTCATTGGCGTTTCCAAACGCCGCATCTTCGAATTTCTTAGATCTACAATCCCATTTATAAAAGCAAAATGAACAGTTCACTAAACGTTTTTAGTCTATCCTCACAATATGATTTATGAGGTATTATGAAAATATACTCATTCGATTAAATGTGAAACGTACATTGTACGACGTATGTATACATAAACCGGGTGATTGATATGATCAGAGTTTTAATCCCTAGATCTACACTGCAAGTGCACAGACGTGAACCAGTAGTATATAGGGTATCGAATCCACAGAGACTCTAGATTCTTACGATAGATTATAGAATGTCGGGTTAAGCTAGGTGAAACAGAGAATAAGCAGTAAATCAAGCAATAAAGTAAATAGATCGGTTGTAAGCAAGAAGGCAAAGCGTCAAGTCTAAGGAGTTCTCAGGAAATCAGGAACACATGCTAATCAATCAATCGGGATCTAATTAAGAACTGTTCTAGAACTAGAATCACAGAATTATAACAGACCAACTTTCGTTGCGAATATTATCTATGTCTAACAACCTAGCAAGCCAACTTTCGTTACGAATCCTAGAGTTCTAAACAAGCATTAATCCCAGGTTCTTTCGTTCACAATTCTCCTAAGCCAAATTTCTTTGCGAATAGTCAAATTGCTCATCTAAGTTCTTTCTAGTTAATTAATCAATTGTCGTTGCAGAAATCAACCTAACATCATAAATCTGGGTAGCTAATTCAGATTAAGCATTAAGAACAACCCTAGATGAAGAACTAGCAGATGTGAATCCCTACAGATTGATCAACCTATAATTCCATGAAATCCCCTGTGAGAATCCCTAAACCTAACTAGTAAACTACTCAGACATGGCAATTGAAGCAAAAGACATGATGAATAGAATACTGAATATCATAAAACAGAATAAGAAACATGGGTTCGAAATCTTCTCTCTGTCGAGTATCTGATCAGCCCCTAAAACTCTCTGAATGTAAAATAAAGCGTAAGTAAAGCGTCGCCTAAATAATGGCTTAAAAACCCTAATATAATGATCTAATCACGGCTGGGGCTTCTTTATAATTATGAGAAACTTCTGGGCTTTATTGCAAATTCCAAACTCTTCATTAACCGCCGAGAAAAGCCTTATACGCATGTGTGTCGATCGATGCACATGTTGTGTCGATCGACACAATACTCTGAAATCGACAGTGAACTCTATCTCTCGGGTTAAATCTCCAAAATGCTCCAGAATGCGTCATAATGTCCAAATCCGCTCCAAACGTACCTAGACCTGTAAACACACCTAAAAGACTCTAAAACATAATAAAAGACTCGATGAATAAGACATATACCATGGTTAAAAGCCCTAAAATCCATAGTATATCAACTCCCCCACACTTAGCTTTTGCTTGCCCTCAAGCAAACAGAAGACCAAGATCAGGAGAAGAAGTTTGAAAACTTCAGAAACTCGTTTCATCGTAGGAGCACCACACTCAGATTCGCCTTAGTAAGCCACATGAAAATGAACTTGCAGACATCAAGACCAACATATACTTCCCCCACACTTATCAACTATCCTGAGTAAACTCCACAATCACATCCAGAGCAATCAAATTCACCATATAGACTTCTATAAGCTATTAAGTGCGGTCTCACCTATGGGGTATCGATCAAAGATTACATGGATTCTTACTATGTTAGCATCTGACCACTCAACTGTTGCTTATGGTCCCTTTCTTCTCTTTTCCCTTCCTTAGCACTGATTTTTCCCACTGGGTATCATTTTATTTTTTCTATTAGTGCTTTTCCCTTACTGGGGCATACTTTGGACATGTTTCCATGGATACACAGGAGGTAATAGGGGTCTCTACCACTCCCGCGACCACTTCGAAGCTACTAGCTTATCCTCGAATGACCTTCTCATTCTTTTATAGTTTGATCTCCCCTCTCTTGTTCCGTTCTTCCTGTTAACTTCTATTGGCGGCGATCTCTCCTCATTTGTGATTCTCGGAGTTCGTTGGAACGACTCAAGACATGTTCTCAAGAAATTGATTTGGGGACCGACAAAGTCGATCTACCTTTTCTTCAATCTTTAATGATTTATTTGTCGTTGGCCAAGAAAAGTTAAACCCATATTAGGGCTGGAATATTGGTTGAACTTATCATTTAATATGCCAAATTTATTGGTTAAGTCCAGCACCAACAATAGAGAGACTATAACTCCTGAAATTGGCAAAATTTCACTGAACAATGCTTAGTCAGAACATACAGGACTCGTGGCTCCACCGTTAATGATACATGCACCATTAGGAAGTATAGAAAAAGAGAAGAAAGACAATGGTGTTGGAAAGTGACATAATTGGTGTAAAAGAGAAGGTAAGAAGAGGGGAAAACAAGTGAGACAGTACCATAAGTAGATGTAGCAGCTATTGCACCATGATATGTGATTGTTAAAGTTGGGAAATGGGACATTTTCTCTGGAACAAGGACATGAGCATTGATTTGGTAGATCATAAATTGAACCTGATCAGTAGTAAATTGACTTAAATGAAAACAAAGTATTGTTTTAAGAAAGCCATCATGAACTGGTTGAAGCTATCGATAAACTTCTATTCCAATCCGGCAAACCATTCTAACGTTGGGCCTGATAAATTTTCAGCGAAGAGTCTGCAGAAAGCATGGTCTCTTTCTTCGTCGCTCAGACAGACGCGAGACATTGAAAGTCTAAACGCTCTTATGTGAGCTTTTGGGTCTGACTTTCGTGAGAACTCTAGGAATTTAGTCTTTCCCATTTCTCGTAATCTAGCAAAAGCGATTTGATCTATGAAAGGAGTTTGACGCGTTTATTCGATCACTCGATCGATTTCTGGTGCCGTGTTTGTTGCCAAGTGAACTGGCGAGCTCAAGTTCATGATTTGGGCGTTTGGGTTCTTGATATATTGTTTCAGCAAGCTGTGTTCATAGGCGGTTGATGTCCATTATAAATCAGATCAATTTAGTCGACTGTCAGAATTGATCTTGTCTGATCAATCCGAGGGGTCTGACACAGGATCGAACTCGATCCGATAGGCGGTCAAAAGCTCGAAGAAAAGTCGAGCCACCTTGGCCTGGTACCGGTATTATTCGATAAGGGAGGTGGTCCGGCGGTGTCTGGTCTATAGATCCATTGAGATCTGCAGTCAGCGAACTCGAACTAAAAGGAATCAGTTTCGCTGGTTGTTTCAACATATGAAGAAGTCTGTCGTTTGATGAGCTAGCGACATGTCCTGAGATCATAGTGGGAGATGCGACCTGAGAGAAATTCATGCGATTACGAGGTGGAGAACTTAGAGGAGGACTCATAGGAGGTCTACGATCGCCTATGGATCGATCTCGAGGGTTTAAGCTTGCAAGCTCTTTAAAATGAGCTTTAACGCGTCACTCTTATTCAGTGAGCTGGGTAGACAACATGCAATTATAAATTTCCTAGATCCGGGTGTTGTCTCGTTTTTGCGTGTTCGGCTTACTAGATAATTAAGCAATGAACTACTTTAAGCGAGATCATCCAGACATTTTTGTGAAGCGACATGAGTCTTTGGTGAGCTGGATAGTAGTGTTCAAGATCCGCTTCCTGATGCTGAAACGGTATTGGATCTGATCCAGACCCAGTTCCTTGAGAGACAGAGCGGTTGGTGCCAACGTCGTAGGGATCGAGGCTAGGCTCATCCTTTCGTTGTTTGTTTGACACGTGGTATTATTTACTCCGGTGTGTTCTCTGGAACAATGCCGATCACTTGTTCGTGGTCTACTGGAGATGGAGTGACAGTGGTTCCGGGTAGACTTTGATTCGTTTCGACCGATCGAATCCTTTTATCCGATTCTTGTGATAGAAAGACCTATGGTAGTCTCCACATACGGCACCAAATGTGAGAATTAGGATTCACCCAAGGATTTTTAAGAGCGTGGATATGAACTTATATTGAAATAGTATAGATTTCCTATGAATCAAAGATGTATTTAGGATTGAATGTCGAGATAGTAACTTATACTATGATTTGATTGAATGTATACAAAGAGTGAGATCGAATATATTTAGTCGAAGTGTTTAGTCGAATAATTTGCATATATCTTCTCGAATGACCATCTCCTTCTATTGTAGTCCGATCTCCCTCCCTTGTTCCGAACTTCATGTTAACTTCTATTGGCGACGATCTCTCCTCATCTGTGATTCGTGGAGTTCACTGGAATGACTCAAGACCCGTTCTCGAGGAAGTCGATCTGGTGACCGACGAATCGATCTACCATTTCTTCGGTCTTTAATGATTTATTCATTGTTGGGCCGAGATAAGTTAAACCCATATTAGATCTGGAATACGGGCTGAACTCATCATTTTATGGGCCGGATTTAATTGTTAAATTCAGCACTAACAATAGCCACCGAGCCCATAAGTTCGACAAGTTGATACTGATAGGTGGTATACCTTGGGACGCTGCGCCGTTCTCAATCTTAGTGACTAATGATTGTTTCATATATGTCGTTGATCTGGCCTATACTTACGGTCGAGATGCGAGCTCAATTGATTTCCCCAACCTTAGCGCGTGAGCCTCGATCTTTTTGGAGTAATGATGAAGATGATGATGATGATGATAATTGAGATGTTTATCGTTGATATTGTCTGTTACACTACAAGAAAATTCTCTATTCTTAGCACACGAAAAACTCCATGGTATGTATATGATGGCGTTTTTGAAAATGCTATGTCTACCCCAGCTATAATAGATCAGTCATATATAATAGCGTTTTGTCTGTGCTATAATATCTTACATTTATAATAGCGATAGTTTTCCTTGCTATAGTTGGATCAACTTATAATAGCTTTCTTTAGCCAAGCCGAGCCGTATTATTATTATTATTATTATTATTATTATTATTATTATTATTATTATTATTATTATTATTATTATTATTATTATTATTATTATTATTATTATTATTATTATTATTATTATTTTCTTTTTTGTATCAATTGGATTTACATGAAAATTATATTGAAATGATTCAAATTCTGATTTCATTAATAATCCAATATCTTACACAAACATCAAACAATGACCAATTTAACCTAAGTCTTAAACTAAACTGAAGGAATGTTTAGGCGTTAATTCAGATTCAATTCTCAGATTGATCAGTTCCTAAACATGCGGATCTAGGTTCTCTTGAATAGAAACAACATTGATCTCACCTTTTACCTGTTTTGTGCAGCGAAAAGGGAGAACAGGTCAGAGATCAGAGAGCCACCGAGAGATAACTCCTCCAGAGGTTCACACACGCACACCAAGCAGGAAGAAGCTGCTAGACCAGGAGGAAATCGGCGCAGAGAGAGAGAGGAGTCTCGCGGCTAGGGCTTATTTCGACCTGAACTCGTCTTAAGTTTATATAAAACTCGTTCAGTTCGTTTTGGGCCATTTGGCCCAAATGCCAATTTACTCCGAGGCGTTCGCGCACTGTGTCGATCGACACGCCTTGTGCATCGATCGACACACAGTGCCTAAACCGTTTTATTCTCTCTAAGTACAGTAAATGCCTAGCACTTTTACCGTACTTCTGCTAAACCATTCCTACACGTTTTCCTGTTAGCTTAGGCGTGTGACCCATATGGGATCATATAATAAAGGCAATAAGTCCAAGACTTATAGATCATGAGCGGACTCTAGCAAGCCATCATGACCCCCAGTATTATATGACTTATGTCTGATCATTGACATACTCTTACTTTCTAGAGACAGTACCGAGATTACTGGACACAATTCCAACAATCTCCCACTTGTACTGGAATCTCTGTATTCATAATCCTTTTGTCTCAATATCTCGATTAGTCATAAGGCAAGATTAGTGTCATCCTTATAAAGCCTAATCTTGTTCATCGGACTCTGATTTGATACTGACAATCCCAACGACTCGGGACAGTCCGTTTGAGCATGGCCATGCATTTTCCAGTATTCAAATCTCCGATTGGCCTAGAGATATTCACTCCATTTATATTGGAGGGACAAATCCCGTCTTGTTCCATCACTGTAAACTACTCATTTCATAATGTACCCAAACAAGGTCCTTATAACTATCGCAGAACGACAGCGTTAGACAATGATCAAAGTGCATCAGTCCATGTGCAGTCACATGCATGCAAACTCAGGTCTAAGGACTATACTCTATAGTCGTAGTGAGAATCTTTTATGACACTGATATAAATATTCTGAAGAGTTCTCATAAGCGGGTCTTGTCCGGTCGTATGTTCCCAAACATACACCTATGTACTGACTTTGATGCCGCGCATCTATGACATAATGAGACTTTGTCATAAGTCACGTACCAATCCAGTCTCACACGGTTGTTGGTGTTCCAATTTCAACAACCTTCGACTAGGGACAGGATAATATAAGCCATCTATCAAATATAGGGTCTCATGATCAAGCTAAATGACTTCGATGACTCAAGATCAAGTCATTTACTTCGATGACCTATAAAATGGTTCATATCATTTTGGAACGATTATTTCATCACAGTTAAAATAATCTTGAAATCATAATTTCATTAAACATTTTAAATGTTTTACAAGAACATATCAATAACAAAATAAAGCCCTTTACTAACTCCCACTGAAATCAAGACTACATCTTAATTTCACTTATCCTACAGCAACAGTCCGCGACTCGTGCTTAGGCCTAAGGAGTGGCTTCGTTAATATATTAGCAACGTTCTCATTTGATGAAACTTGCTGATCTACTTAACATCTCTGTTATTTATCTCACGGAATAGGTTATACCTATCCACAAGGTGTTTAGACCTCTGATGTGCAACTAGTCTCATCTATGCTGGGAATCACATCAAGTTCAGTGACGAACTCTTCTTTCTAAACAACCTCTTTCGCCGCTTCCCAAGTTGCGAAATGTTCAGCTTAAGTCATGGAGTCAGCAACAGTGCCTTGCACCGCCAGACAGACACAAGATATAACCGGACTGTGACCGGAAATCATCTTTGTCCGTTGGAAACTTGCCTTTCAGACTCTGTCGACTAGTAGCACTTCACTTTCTCCTTTACCTAAAGAACTTATCCTTAGTATTCCTCAAATACTTTAGGATATTCTTTACGGCAATCCAGTGATTCTTTGCTGGATTTGACTGGTCTTTACTTGTCTTGCTTAACATTAAAGCAATATCAAAACAAGTACGTGTCATGGCATACATGATAGATCCAATTGCCGTCGCATATGGAATCCTATCCATGCTTTCAAGCTCAGCAGTTATCGTAGGACACTGCTTCTTGCTTGACGTATTGCCATGTGACATTGGCATAAAACCCTTCTTGGAATGCTGATTAGGTGCATGACTTTGTCCTACCAGCTCTTTTGGATCTCTATCTTTAGATCCAAAATCCAAGAACATACGTGGCTTTACTCATGTCAATCATTAGAACCAACTCCCAAGCCAGTCCTTTACTGACTGCAGCATTGGGACGTCATTTTCGAGAATCAGTATGTCATCGACATACAATATGAGAAATGCAATATCGCTCCCACTAATCTATTAGTAAACACACAGTTCCGCTTCGTTCCTGTTCAAGTCAAAACCTTGACTACTCCAACAGAACGAAGATTCCAACTCCGATATGTTTGCTTCCATCCATGAATGGATCGATGAAGCTAACTTACATAAAATGTAATTTTTCGGAGTCCGGGCTCACTTTCGCTTCTTTGAATTTCGCAGATTCGTCGCTTTCAATGATCATCAGATCATGCGAACTTTCAATGATTATCAGGTTCAACTAATGACGAGAAATCACTCTCGGATTAGTAACTGATTCATTCATATCTGCGAACTTCAGGCTCCACAGGTGCAGATTTCAATGATTATCAGGTTCAACTAATGACAAGAAATCACTCTCGGATTAGTAACTGATTCATTCATATCTGCGAACTTCAGGCTCCACAGGTGTAGATTCTACAGAAATCTGTAAATCCATCCGTTGCTCTCCCTCAACAGGTTGAGCAGCCTCCTGTATGTCTCGAATTTCTTCGAGTTATACTTTTACTCCCACTGTTCTTCTTGGAAAATAACTTCCCTTCTTAGAAAACAGAATGGACGTAAAAGTAACAAGCCTTAGTTTCCCTAGGACAACTAGCGAAGTAGCTCAACTACAAATATTCAGTAAAGACGAATTTGGATCGATTCCAATCCACATTTACGTGGTGTCTTTCAACTGATATTGGTGGAACCTTTTCAGCGTAAACTTAGATATTTCTAGAGCGTTATTCTTAAATAATATCATGGAAGATTCGTGTGAATCATCTTTAATCATTTCTAATAAGATCTGATTCTTTCTCACAGAAAAACCTTCAGGTTTTCAGGAGAAATGAGCTGTGAAACGATTTCACACTCATTTAGATGATCACACAATCAATGACTTAAGTATTCTCACTCGTGATTTAATCCAGAGTCTTAATACTTTTGTCATTCAGATCCTATACTTCATTCTGGAACTCTTTCGACCATGTCAAAGAATTCCGACTTGTGTCTCATCTAAATGAACACAGTCACACTCACTGAAGTAATCAGTAGAGACAATGAAGTACAAGAGATTTTCTCTGGCATTACTGCTCATTGGGCCACATACATGAGTATGTTCCAGGTCCAATAAGCCTTTGGGCCTTTCTCTAGCTCGGCTAAGATAGGCCCTTTACCTTTTGGTCTAGTAAACAGAATTCAAGTCTCATAAGATATTTTATCAAATGAGCCCAACAGTCCATGACTATGGGATTTCTGAATCCGACTTACTCTATGTGACCAAGACTTTTATGCCAAGAAAATCAGGTTTAATTCATTAGATTTAAACCAATTCGGTATTTATGTTACATTTAGGCACTCTTTGGTTTAAGATATAAAACCCATTCCATGAATAGGGTGCTACAATTAATATTTCATTAAGATCAAAAGAACAAAACTTGTCTTTTATCAAAATGAAAAACATTCAAATTCTTACAAGAAAATGAAAGACAACTCTGCTTAAAGCAGGTACATTGTAGCAATTACTTAATAAAACCATTTAGGCTCTTTTGGTTTAAGATATAAAACCCATTCCATGAATAGGGTGCTACAATTAATATTTCATTAAGATCAAAAGAACAAAACTTGTCTTTTATCAAAATGAAAAACATTCAAATTCTTACAAGAAAATGAAAGACAACTCTGCTTAAAGCAGGTACATTGTAGCAATTACTTAATAAAACCAAGCCTCAAAGGCATCTACAAGTGAAAATCATACGGCTGAGGCAGCATCCATAGCTCCTTCCAGACATGTAGTTCCACTTGTCCTTCCTTCAACGTTCTACTGTTGCTTAGGCTCTGCATATTATCACAAATATCAGTGCCACAACCAGTATCCAATACCTTTAAGGTAGAACTTGAAGTAATAACATGAATACCTGAGGAAGTAGTCGCATACATCAACTTCAACTCCTCATCATCTTCCATGAATTTAATGCAATCTCTCTTCCAATGCCCTGTCTCCTTACAGTAGCAGCACTTACCAACGTAAGAGGTATCTGACTCGGGCTCAGAAGACACACGCTTGCCATGATTCAAAATCTGGACAACTTTGCCTTCACCCTTATCAGCATTAGGTTTATTAAACCTACCCATCTCATTCATGAGATTATTCAGGGTACTCTCCACGTTTGGCTCAACTGTCTTGAGCATATCATGCAGTTCAGTCAGCGTCTTCGTTAAGCCTTTCTTGATATAGTTCCTTTTGAACTTATCATAACTTGACGGCAGTGACTGTAGTATGATCTCAGTTGCCAATTCTTGGCTAACTGGATAATCCAGTTTCCTCAGGTTATCAATGTAACCCATCATTTTACTGACATGAGGTCTCACTGGATGATCATTTGGTAGCTTGCAGCTAGTGAGAGATTTAACCAACTGGTATCTCTCCACTCTTATCTGCTCCTGAAACTTCAATTTCAGGCTGCTGATCATCTCTATTGGCGACTCCATGTTCTCATATTGCTTCCGCAAGTCTGAGTCCATGGTAGCCAATATCAGACCACGCACATCTACCGCATCATTATAATGCTTATTCCAAGCATCATATACTGCATGAGAAGCATTGGACCCGATCCTCACGGGGAGAGCTCTCTCAAGGACATAGTCCTTTCTCTCCTGTCTGAGAACTAGCCTCAGGTTCCGCGACCAAGTCAAGAAATTTGATCCGTTCAGCTTGTCCATCTTAAGGACAGACCGGATCGAGAAAGTGTTTGTGCTAGTCATAACTGAAAATTAAGATAAAAGGATTTTAGTTAATATGTTCAATATGATTAATCTCGTATTAAATTTAATATGATTAATCATGCATTATATTCAATAACATCAGTTACCCTCAATAGAATATAATGATTCCAAGATCCACATATAACTAAGATTAAAGTGGGCCACTGGCCGTCACCCAACCTTAGCTTATATCGGTAAGCCCTATGTTGGCTAATTATATCCGTGATATAACTCTTGGTTGTGAATCTGGGCCCGAGGCCCAATTCACTCTGATGTCTCAAGGCCCGGGACTCCCGATGGCCTAGTCAAGAAAACCAGACTATACAGTCATGTAATCATTAATGTCTGGGACTCCCAATGACATTTATGAATCACAAACCGTCTTACCCACGCAAAAGCAGACACCCTCACACTGTAAGGCCATGAATACAATTGAATGGGCTTCGACAGCTGACATAGCCTGGACAAGACATCCAACGCTTGATATTATTTGAGGTTCGTTGGTTTATTTTAAAATCTTATTCCCAAAATAGAAGATTACTATATCGGGAAACTTTCCATTTTAGAAAACCTACTATTTTTGGAAACTTTCTAAAATTGGAAACTTTCTAAAACCGGAAACTTTCTAACTTTAGAAATTTCTTAAAATCCGAATCATGCAAATCTAGAAACTTCTATAAATTAAGAAACTTTCTAATTTCAAAATATCGGAAACTTTAATTTAAAATCGATTTATATTCTTTATAAAATAAATTTTAAATTAAATCTGAAGAAAGACTCAAATAATTGGCCCAATCGTTTTAACTTCTTGGCCCGAGGCCGAAGAATTGGTCTATGTCCGAGACATAACCCGATCGTCCAATTAGATGACATAACCGGTCTGGTTCATTAAAATTGGTCTAACCAAAATTAATTACTACGACGACCACAATTGTCAACCGGTTATTTACTAAACCGGATTTTCTCAATTTATTTGGTCCAACCAAATCAAATTAGAAAATCCTGGTTTAGGCACTAAATCCAATAATTCTTTCGACATTGGATTTCTTGTCCCGGTTTAACCAGACTTAATAAAATTATTAAATCTGTTTATTAAACCAGGACGAATTAATTTTAATCAAAATATTAAACCGAGCCTTAAACCAACCATGTCGATCGATGAACCAACCGTGTCGATCGATCCATCAACCGCATCGGTCGATGCTCTTAGCATCGATCCTGCATCGATCGTGCATCGATCCTGTATCGATCGATGCTCTCACGCATGCACGGAACCGAGCCAAAACCCTAACCGTGTCGATCGATGCACCAACCGCATCGGTCGATGCACCAACATCGAACCTGCATCGATCCTGCATCGATCGATGCTTTCACGCGTTAACAGGTTTTGCCGAGAGTCTGTATCGACCGATCCATGCGATCGTATCGATCGATCCATGCGATCGCAGCCGATACTCATTCTCTCGGATCAGATCGCATACCAAATCATATAGCTTGATCATGCGATTTTTCATATGTTTAGGTTTCAATTCTTGTTACTTAAGTGATTTCTCTTATCAGTAGTTGATTCAAAACACTTTTAAACAAGAAAAACAATCCTAAACTTGAATCTAAACAAGAAAAACCAGAACCAACAGCTCTGATACCACTGAAGGAATGTTTAGGCGTTAATTCAGATTCAATTCTCAGATTGATCAGTTCCTAAACATGCGGATCTAGGTTCTCTTGAATAGAAACAACATTGATCTCACCTTTTACCTGTTTTGTGCAGCGGAAAGGGAGAACAGGTCAGAGATCAGAGAGCCACCGAGAGATAACTCCTCCAGAGGTTCACACACGCACACCAAGCAGGAAGAGGCTGCTAGACCAGGAGGAAATCGGCGCAGAGAGAGAGAGGAGGCTCGCGGCTAGGGCTTATTTCGACCTGAACTCGTCTTAAGTTTATATAAAACTCGTTCAGTTCGTTTTGGGCCATTTGGCCCAAATGCCAATTTACTCCGAGGCGTTCGCGCACTGTGTCGATCGACACGCCTTGTGCATCGATCGACACACAGTGCCTAAACCGTTTTATTCTCTCTAAGTACAGTAAATGCCTAGCACTTTTACCGTACTTCTGCTAAACCATTCCTACACGTTTTCCTGTTAGCTTAGGCGTGTGACCCATATGGGATCATATAATAAAGGCAATAAGTCCAAGACTTATAGATCATGAGCGGACTCTAGCAAGCCATCATGACCCCCAGTATTATATGACTTATGTCTGATCATTGACATACTCTTACTTTCTAGAGACAGTACCGAGATTACTGGACACAATTCCAACATAAACATCACCAAGTAAATTTCCTCTCCTGTTCAATGATCCGACCTCAGTTCCATTGCATCAAAAGCTGACGCAGACTTCGTCTTAGGTCATGTAGAAAGTTTCCTCTCCTACCTCACCGAGTCTGCAAAAACACCATAACACCATAGAACTTAGTTCTTTATAGCCATTGGTTATAATACTAGTGATTCAGATAATGGTAAGTAAATTAACTTACATCGCATTCATCTTAGTATCAAACTGACGAGAATCATATTGGGTTCCTTCAGATGCCATTCCTGCCATGACTGGAGAAACAAAACAGACCAAAACTACATTGGAAGAAAACAGATAATAATCCTAAAAACATTCAAATTATAATCATCAAACTTGTCTCAGAATCCTAAAGCGAAAGCAGAACCGAAGGCAAATAAAACAAAGACTGAAATATAGGACTAAACCTTTGAAGGCAAAAGGCAGATAAGACTGAAATATACCTTGAAGAGTGATCTTCTAGTGTTGGAAATAACTAACTGAAGAAGACAAATCCGTAGTTTCACTACAAAAAAAATGGGGAAATTGCTTAAAATGCCCTCAAACTTGAATTTAAATAAAAGTGTACCCCCAAACTTGAATCAAATATAAAACTGGTTTTGCGGCCTTATGAAATTACCGCGCTGTCCTTACGACCAATCAAAAAAACGTCAAACGCAATTACCATTATAACCTTCGACTACTTCAGACTTCTATGGATGTCTGAGATGTCAGACTCCAATAGAAGTCTGACACAGAATTAATTACTAAATTTAAATTTTAAAATTAGTAAAAAATATTTTGTCAAAACTTTTATATACATAAATTATATATAAACAATTTAGTAGTATATAAATTAAAATTTTATAAAATTGAGTCATATTAAACTATGTTAGTTAAGTATGCCTTAGAACCCTACTTTGTAATGGAACATAATGGAACATTTACATATAACTTACATATAACCTTAGGGTTAGTTAGACTCATGGTTTAAGAAATTCACATTTGAAAAAATATATTTGCACATGTATGTTATAATGGTGATATAATTAACGAATTTGATGTGTCCTAGGTGTTTTGTTTAAATATTTTTCGATGTTAAGTGATAAATACTAAATTTAGGGTTTATCAGACTTCTATAGAAGTCTGAATTTTGGGGTTTCGTAAATACATGGTGTTTTTAACCAAATATACCTTAAATGGTTAAAATTGACTAAATATTATGTAATTTTAATTTACATATGTCCAAAAGTCCCATATTTAATTTATGTATCCGAAATTTTCCTCAAAATATTTTTTAATAATTTTATAATTTAAATTTTCAACTTAATTATCTCTCAGACTTCTCGTACGTGTACGAGAAGTCTGAGAGATAATTAAGTTGAAAATTTAAATTATAAAATTATTAAAAAATATTTTGAGGAAAATTTCGGATACATAAATTAAATATGGGACTTTTGGACATATGTAAATTAAAATTACATAATATTTAGTCAATTTTAACCATTTAAGGTATATTTGGTTAAAAACACCATGTAGCTTGATCTATGCTTGACATATGGAGTTGGATATCATATTTTCATCTGTAGGGTTAGGCTGAGGGTTTGTGAATTTTCATCCATGTTGTTACATTTGCATATACTGGTTAGGTTGTGACTATATTAAACGAGTTTGATGTTTTTGCTAAGTTTTCTATATAATATGATGGTATTTAAGTAGTAATTAGTAGATTTAGGGTATATCAGACTTCCATGTTAATCTGATTAACGTACATGATTTCTCAGACTACCGAAGAAGTCTGACTAATCTCGACCAAAAACTAAACCCTACTTGGGAATTTACCCCCATATATAAACGGAAGTTACCGACATTAGATCGTAAAAGTCATTATCAAACTTCTCTCTCTAAAACGGAAACACACTCCCTCTCTAGATACTCTCTAAATACCCTCTAATAACTCTCCGCCAACCCTCAGTCGCCACCGCCACCACTACCGCCGTCGTCATCTTCTTCATTCTTGTAATTATCTCTTCTTTTCGTCTCTCCTGACCAGTCCATACACCGCCGCCATCATATTCTAAGCTCTTCGTTCTCTAAATGTTTGAGATCTATACGAAAGAAGTCATTTTTTCTTTGATATTTGTCTAGATCTAAACAAAAATTTGGTTTTTATATATTTCTCATATTAGATCCGTACGGTTTTGAGTTCGAGTCATCCCCTTTTTCATATGTACTTTGTACTTCGTCTAGATCTGAATAAAACTAAAAATAGATAGATTTTTATATATTTCTCGTTTTAGTTCCATGGGATCCATACGGTTTTCAGACCGAATCATCCCCGGTTTCACATGTCTTTTGTCTAGATCTTAACAAAAAAATTAGCAAAAAAATTGTTTTTTTTAATATATTTCTCGTTTTAGATCCATACGGTTTTGAGTCCCAATCATCCTCTTTTTCACATGTCTTTTGTCTAGATCTGAACATCCCCAACAAAAAATAGATAGGTTCTAGGGCCCCTAGGTTTTATGCTTGAGTTAGACTCTATTAGAAGTCTGAATTTGGAATTGTTTTTGTTCAGACTGTTTTAGAAGTCTGACTTACAATCGTTTTATTGTACACAGGATGGGGCGATTCAGTCAGGTTCCAACCTCGAGTAGTAGTAGTTCATTCTCAACTTCCACATTCCGACAAAGATCCGGTTCATGCAATGGATTCCCCAAAAAATGTTTCTGCGGTCTGGACCCTGTCATGCGAACATCCACTACAGCCGATAATCCGGGAAGAAGATTCTTTGGATGTCGTAACTGGGATGTAATTGCCTTTCTCTTCTGTTTTGTTTCGTTTTGACTTATTCGAGCTTATTTTCGGAATTTGAAGATGATATTGCATATTTAAAATGTGGCTGTATAGGATGGTGGCTACCATATAATGAAGTGGTGGGATGAGGCTATGATGGAGGAGTTTCACGAGTTAAAGCTGAGTGTGGACCAACATGGCGAACAAGTTGATTACATCTTCCTTTGTTATGCTGAAATTGACTGTGTAACCAACTTGCACGATGAGATCAAGAAAGCGCAGGCAGAGATAGCTCAACTAAAGGAGCTCTTGACTGAGAAACCATCTAGCCAGACGGTGCGTGGCGCCAAGTATGAGTATCTGATGGTTGCTGGTGCTGTTATCATCGTCCCGATTATCTTGAGGGCTTTTGGTTTCTTGTAATATAAGTCCTATGTATCCAAGTACAATTTTATGTATTATAAGACGAATTTTAGGGTTTTATCCAATTTCTGTTCATTCATCATCGTCCAATTTCATTCATCATCCAAATCTGCGAATTGTCAGACTTCTAAAGAAGTCTGACTAATAAATTATTTTCCTCAAACTTCGTATGGAGTCTGAATCTACAATAATTAGTTTTAAGACTTAAATGATTTTCCTCAGACTTCGTATGGAGTCTGAATCTACAATAACTAATTTTCACCAGACTTCGTATGGAGTCTGAATCTACAATAACTAATTTTCACCAGAATTCGCGTGCGTAACGACACGTGGCCTCTTGCATGCCCGGGAATTTAAATATTTTGTAAATTAAACGGGCGGGAGTTATGTAAAAAGGAGACGAAAAAAGCGCGGCAGTTACGTCTGCAGTAAAACCGTTCGCCAGTGGTAAAACCGTCTCGTTTTAACTGTCCCCTATGAGACATATATAAATATGATTTTTTAACCTTTTTTTTTACAGTTTCGCAGGAAAGATAAAAAAAAAAACTATTCTCTCTCAAATCCACTCAATCGACACCGTGCACTTTTTCTGGGTATCGTTTCCAGATCTGGTTTCTCTCTGCTCCGCCGCTTACATTCGACGGTAAGATTAATCTAAAACTTCTTCGGGGGAATTCTAAGTTAAACTATTAGTAATCAGACGGCTGTTGGTGTCTGATTGTAGATCTCAGACCACATATGGAGTCTGATTACATCCTCAGACTCCAGGTGGAGTCTCAAGTCTGAAATCTGAGCTTTTTTGTCTCATACTTGCGCTGAGCTTTTTTGTCTTTTTTCCTAAATTCCAGATCTTGTTGGGCCTCGATCTTGTTTTACTGTAGCTCCTCCGTCGTCTTCCTTCGACAGTAAGATTCCTCGACTCTTCTCCTCTTCTATATATTTACATAACTATAGTTGGCAGACGGCATAAGATGTCTGACTGTGTAAGGCCCTCGTTGTTTCAGGTTTCCGTTATGGAAGATGTTGAATTCCCACAAAGGATGTTCACTGCCGGTTATGAACCATCTCCGGATAAAAGCATACACTACTTTAGTGGAAGGAGAGATCTGATAACTGATGTTAAACTAGCGTTGTTACCGGCTGAATGGCAGGAACTCCTCGATTCAGAACTTGGCGTTTTTTTGAAATTCCATGAACTGAATTTCAAATGGTGTTCAAGGATGGTGCACTATATGCTCTGTCTGCAGTTAGACTGCAAGAAGAAGTATGAGTTATGGTCTCTTTTCGGCGTTAATCCAGTTAGGTTTTCCCTGAATGAGTTTCATGCTATAACCGGACTCAAATGCGACTATATTGAGAACCTCGAGTACCCTGAAATTCAGTATACCGATGAGATGAGAGAAATGTGGAAGCTTCTTAGGGTGGATTTCGATTTAGGCCCAAGTTATACGCAACTAATGGATGCTTGTACAAGATGTTCTGAATGGGAACCGGAACAAAGGATATGGCTGGGCTATCTAGCGATCTATGCAACCTTCATTGAGGCTCATCACTGGACAACCTCCACAAGGGGTGACATATCCAAGCTTCTGCTGTTTCCAGGATCGATAAAATCCTATCCATGGGGACGATTCGCCTTCAAGGTTCTGATAGATTCTGTTAAAGAGGCAAACAGAAAACTCGTGGATGGAAAAAATTATCAGATCGGAGGTTTTGCTGAGGTCCTGAACATCTGGATATACTGGGCATGTCCCGCTATGGCGACAACTTATGGAGAGCCCTTTCCGGATGCCCCAGACCTACCATTGTTGGCGTACCAGGGATCACGGAGTCGAAAGAAAGCCGACGAAGCCTTACGCAAACAGGTATTTCTTGTACTTATGAACTCTGACTTTTATGTCAGACTTCATACAAAGTCTGACATTATGTGTCAGACTTCATTAGAAGTCTGGCACATAATGTCAGACTTTGTATGAAGTCTGACATAAAAGTCAGAGTTCATATGAAGTCTGACACACATAATGTCATACTTCATATGACCCAGTCTCGTATGTTGTCTGACTGGTTCATATTACAAATGCTTATATTTGTTTTCCTATGTGACTTGTAATTTGCAGACCCGCGTCAACAGCTTCGTACTCAAGGAATACGATGACATGTTTCCCGTATGGGACAACCCTGATGAGGAGGACGACAAAGTTGAGAACATTGTGAAGGCAATGTTCGGACAGCTAGGGACTGTGCATTGGAGGTGGGGTTCAAAACACTGGAAGAGCGAAGGTGTGTTCAAGACCAGAGCTGGAGGTCCTGTTAAGCTTGAGATTAAGTCTGAGAAAGATGCTGATCAGACTGGTGAGAAAAAGCGTAAGGTTGTGGGAGTCAAGAGGAAGTTGTTGCAGGTTGTTTCTGATGATGAAGATGAGGAAGAAGAGGCTGAGGTAGTTAGCAAGAAACTTAGAGTAGGGAAGGCTGGTCCTACAAATGGGGATGTTGTTCAAATGATTGAGGGTTTGCAAAAATCACTTGAAACTCGGATTGATGTATTGGTAGATGTTTTCAACGATGGGTTGCGTCTGATGGGTATCAGAATTGATGATCTTGCCAAGATCGTCCAGAGTTTAAAGAAAGAGAGTGTTGGAGTTGAGCAGAAGGAGAAAGACCAGAAGAAAGATTCTTCTGAAGTGATGGAAAAGGAGAAGAAGAAAGCTGGTACTGGAGGGAAAGGAAGAGTGAAGAACGCAGAAGCAAAAACTGCTGCTGCTGCTGCTGCCGCCGATGAGATGAAGAAGGCTGGAGTTGGTGAGGATGAAGAAGATCCAGCTGAAGATCTTCAGGTTCACGAAGGGGTAAAAGCTGCTGCGGTTGATGAAGAGGGAGGAAGAAAGAAAAATGAAAGGCCTAAGAGGAACCTGAAGAAAGTTGTACTGAAGGTATCCGAACCTGAACATGCAGGGAAAGCGAGGCCTAAAGTAGCAGCAGATAAATCCGCCAATCCCTCTAAGGAAATCATACCGATTGCGACTGATGATGGGGTTAGTCTCCAAAACCCTCAATCTCTGGATACAAATAAGGAAAAGAACGTTGGGCCTAAGAGAAGTAGCAGGCTTATGAAGAAATCACTTGAGGGGAAGTAGCCTTCTATTGCTTTATGAACATTGTAAAGGCTGAAGCATAATAGTATTTGTTTTTTTCCCCATTGGTTCTTGTATTTGCTTTGAACATGGATTCCTGGCATTAGACTTATGTTGCATTGGCTTGCTATGATTTTTCGATGGCATTTAGCACATGTCAGACGTCTATGGATGTCTGACATGTTATGTATTCTAGTTACCAGACGTCTAGTGAAGTCTGGTTCTTGTGTGAATTTTAGTTCCAACATTATGTTTAACATGGGTTGTCAAATTGTCTATGCAGAGTATACCCGATGGCACAGATCCGAGTGTCATGGTCGTTGCACGGTCGGCTACGGGCATAAACTTCGATTCTACGCGGCAGTTTAAACAGGACACTAAGCAGGCGGCAGCTGAAGTTTACATGCAAGCAAAGGCAACCCAGGTTAAACAAAAGGAGAAGGTGAAGACTCCAGCTAAACCTGTTGTCCAAGCACAGGTTCCACCGAGATATGACCCTTGTGCTGCTATCACCAGGATGCAAGTGAAGGCACTTAATGATTACAACAAAAGACAGCCGTATGTGTTGATACTCTGCTTAGATTGTAAGTATGTACACCTAACTCGATGTCTAACAAGTGTATTGTTATTTTGTAGGGGTTATCCAACTAGGGAACTGAACACATCACTACAATGGTATTACGATCTTCGCACTCCAAAGGAATGGCTGCATGACACGGTCAGTATTACTCCAATGGTTATGAATTAAGAACTCCATTCCAATATGGATGTATATTCAGACTTCCAAAGAAGTCTGGTTGTTTATTCATACTTCCAAAGAAGTCTGGTTTTATAATCAGACTTCCAAAGAAGTCTGATAGTATATCCAGACTTCCATAGAAGTCTGATCGTATATCCAGACTTCCATAGCTGTCTGGTTGTGTTTTTTTTTTTTTTAATATTAACACATGCTTGGCTTAATGCAGCAAATTGATGCGGGTATTGATCTGTTGAGGCTTCGCCAACACAGCCATCCGGAATGGTTCAGGAGCGAGAGGCTGTGTTTCATTGACACACTCCTTCAAGCCTTGTGGCGTCAACACTATCCAACTTTTATTAGTAGTGGTGCTGGAGGGAATGCACCAGCCGCAACTAGAATGCTTCCTGCTGGTTGTTTTGATTACTTCACTGGTGACCTACCACTATTCTGCAAATCACCGAAGGCTTGGGCAGTGGATATTGATTATATTTACACCGCACTGCACACTGGCGGAAATCATTGGGTAGCAATTATGATTTCTATCCCGGATAGGCACGTAACAATATGGGACAGCATCATTAATGATAGGACTGATGAGTTGGTCGGAGCGGCAGTGGCACCAATCTGCGAGATGTTTCCTTATGCGATGCACATCTTGAAAATACCTGATGCTGATGGATGGCCTTACCCAGTCGATCGTTACACCCACTCGATTGTTAGGAGCGACGATCTTCCTCAAAACAAACAAACAGGTGACTGTGGAGTGTTCTGCTTGAAGTTCATCGAGTTCCATTCACTTGGAATGGAGTTTCCAAAGTATCTTTGTGATAAGAACATCAAGTCAATCAGGGACAGGCTAGCTTTTGACATATTGTTTGAACTCAAGCGAACAGGTGAAGAGCAACGTTCCGAGTATGCTTTGCTTGACACCTACGGTGATAAATAGACCGCCTTTATCTTTTGCATTCCTAAACAATACATATCTATGGTGGTTGTAAAAAACACATCAATCTTTTGGCCTACTTTTGTGCTTGTTTTTTAGTTATGTAACAAACTTAAGCACTAATTCAAGTTATGTTTATTACTACGCTTGTTGAAACAGAACCCAAACAATTGAGACAAGTTTAAATATTAGAGTTCTGGAATACATCACTACGTCAGACTTCAGTGAACCCTAAAAAAATATCAGACTTCTGTAAACCCTAAAACTTATCAGACTTCACTGAACACGAACACAAATCAGACTTCAGAAATCCCTAAAACATATAAGATTTCAACCATTTCTAATCAGCCTGAGGTTGTGGACATTTAGGTTGTTTGTGGCCTGGTTGTTTGCAGTTCGAACAACAATATTGCTTGTGTAGTTTCCGCGGTTTAGTGCTCTTCTTCTTGGCGATTTCTAGCATAGATTGCCACCTCGACTTCTTTTGTCTTCCAGGCTTCCGCCTCTCTTCCGGCGGATAGACACGCACGGTGTCATGATTTGCCTTTCCGGTAACATTCTTTGGTAAGATGTTGCGCGAGTATGCAGCGTACAAGTAGTCCGTTCTGTAAGATGGACATACAAGGGTAGAAATGTGTAGCTCAAGTTCCGGTGCAGCGCATATGGCATGTGAGCAAGGTATCTTTTCGTAATCCCAAACACCACATTCACACTTCTGATGTTCCAAATCAACAACACAATCCCTATGTCCTCCCTTAACAACGAACTTATACGTATCTACTCGTTCTGCCGTCATCATATCTGCATAATATTCACGAATAGCCAGCAAATATTCAACTCCTCGGCTAAATGTTGTTGAGAGACTCATTGCATCTAGCCGCCTTTTACAAAACCACGTCCCTAGTTTCTCTTGTATAAACTCTAAAAGGAAAGATATGGGATATCCTTTTGCCTTCTTAACTGCGGAGTTTATAGACTCAGCAATGTTGCTCGTCTTTATGTTGTACCTGTATCCACCAATTTGAAAGAGGTTAACCCAAGTAAGAATTAGAAAGTATCATAAAAACATTATGCTTTCAGACTTCTCCAGTCGTCTGGAAAAATAATCAGACAGCAAGAGAGGTCTCATAATTGTATCAGACATCATTAGAAGTCTGATAACTATTGTCAGACCGCTAAGTACCTGTCTCCGTTGAAATGCACGCGTGACCATAGACTCACATCCGCCTCTTCCAAGTAATCAGCAAGTTCAGGATTTGACGCTCGTAAGGAAGCCATGTTTCGGTCGAAATCGTAAATTGTATAAGCGTAAGCCGCGTTTTTCACCAAGTACAGAAGATGTTTTCCCCTGAACTTGGTAACAATATTATTTTGTAGATGGTAATAGCATATCCCTCGCTGTGCCCAAGGGAAAACTGCTTCACACGCATTCTTGATCGACTCACATCTATCTGAGACTATGACCAAAGGATATTGGTCTGAAATGCATTCTTTCAGTTTGGTGAAAAACCATTTCCACGAGTCATCATTCTCAGAGTCTACAATTCCAAAAGCCAACGGAAATATTTGAAAATTTCCGTCTTGTGCGGCCGCCACTAGCATAACACCGCCATACTTTCCATTAAGATGAGTACCATCCACCACAATGACTCTTCTAAGGTACGTAAACCCATGTATGGAAGCTCCAAATGCTATAAATAGATACTTAAATCTATTCTTCTCATCTAGCTCAAGCCCAGTTACTGTTCCCGGGTTGGTTTGCCTGATTCCATGCAAAAAAGAAGGCAGTCTCGCGTACCCATCTTCCGCTGTTCCTCTCACAATCCTTTGAGCATGTAACAATGCTCTGTATGCGGTTGTGTAGCTCATCCTAATCCCAAACTGCTTCTTCATTGATACTTTGACATGCTTTGGTGTTATCCCCTCAATCATACCAAAAGTTTCAGTAAACAACCAACCAATATAAACTGGAGTAAAACGTTTGCGCGTAGACATCCGGTCCGCCATCGAGCATGAATGTGTTTCTGAATAGATCATCACCCAATACTTGTTTGGTTCGCTCTTCACACATGCTCGAAGCATCCACTTGCATCCTTCCACACGACATTTAGCCACAAAACGTGTCTTGTCAGACTTCTCTGTCCTAAATGCGAATTTCTTCATTATCGCCGTCAAACGTAGCTCTGATATTAGGTCTTTCTTGCTATCAAAACACTTATTGAGAATGATACCCTCAGATAAGTCCCTTTTGCGAACACTCTGATTATTCATACTCTCCAACTCATATTTCTTATAATCTTCATCTTCTTCCACATCTGCATCTTCATGTTTAACTTTCCCATATAGGGTATAATCAGCATCGTCATGGTAAGCCTCAGCGTGTTCCATGAAAACATTCTCAGGCACATCCAAGTTACCAACACCATCATTACCACCACCACCACAAACAGAATCCTCCGAGACTGAGTCCACATATTCCGCATTCCAGTCTTCTTCTTTGTCATCTTCGTCTACATCTTCAGATTCATATTTGTCATCATGATTCACAGCATCTTCATCATCCATACGGGATCGGCTCGAGACACATAGACGGATTAAATGCGTATTAGCTAACTCAACCATGCTCCTTACTTGCCTATCATTTGTGACATAAACCGGAGGGCTATCCGGATCCATTTGTTTCAAGAGTGCTTCCGGCAATGGATATGATAACTCCACCGGGTCGGTTTTCTTGTCCAGCATATAATCATCTTGTACCATCTCAACTAGTTCTTGATGTGTAGAACCATCACGCAGAGTGATAAACCGCCCTCCTTTGAGCTTATCAACCACAAAATGCCAAATCTGGTCTCTCACAACCCATTCACCAAAATTAACAGGTAACTGAACCATTATCTGTATAAACAAACACGTATAAACAACATTAGAGATCTTTTGGGAAAAGCCAAACTTCTTTGTGAAGTCTAATGGGGATGCTATTAGCTACATTGCCAATATTATTCAAAAATTTATTTAAAAATAATTACCATATATAAGAATGTAAAACTCACGCAGAAGGAACATATAACACTAACACACATTTAAAAAAATTAATGTCAACGAAATTAATCACAATTATACAATAAAAATGTATTTTAAAAGTTTGACATATTTCAGACGTCTATAGAAGTCTGCTTTCTATATAACCAGACGTCTATGGTAGTCTGAAAAAGAGGGTATTTTTGCAATTGATTTTGAAATGCCAGACAGCGGATGCAGTCTGAAACAATTCAGACAGCGCAGGCTGTCTGCTTTGGAAGTTTTTAAATTTTTTGTCAGACAGCTCAAGAAGTCTGAAAAAAAAAAGGGTAGTTTTGCAATTGATTTTGAAATGTCAGACTTCTCGCAGAAGTCTGAAAGTAATCAGACTTCTTCCGAAGTCTGAAGAAAAAGTAGAGGGTAGTTTTGCAATTGATTTTGAAATGTCAGACATCTTCGGAAGTCTGATATCTCATCAAACTTCTTATGCTGTCTGACAATTTTTTCAGACAGCGAATGAAGTCTGATGAAAAACATCGCATTCTCGAGCGTTGACCAAAATTCAATTGTTCAGATGTCTTTTGCCGTCTGGCAAAGTTTTGGAAATTCAGATGTCTATAGCCGTCTGAGATTATTTTTCTTATTTTCAGACAGATTTACATGTCTGACAATTTTTTCGCTTATTTTGGTCAACGTTTGAAAATTTGGGTCAATTGCAGTTTCTACCCCCCATTATTTTCAGACAACGGATTCCGTCTGACAAAAAGTCAAGAATCGGTCAATTTCTTGCCAGACTACATCAGAAGTCTGACAAAAAAAACAAATTTGAATCAATTGCAAAACTACCCTCTTCTTATTTGGACTTTTTAACGATGTATTTTTTTGTTTTCAAAGGAATTTAACAGACTTCTATGGAGGTCTGGCAATTGAAAGTCAATTGCAAAACTACCCTCTTGTTGACCATATTGAGGCTTACGAAAAGATGCAGACTACAAAACCGGATCTGAAAATCGACGATATGAAAATGTTCTTACCAATCTCTGATTTCCGTTTGTTTTTAGCCGCGTCGATTTCCCAGAACGTCTAAAATCACCGAAAGCCCCAAATCCGAGACGTGTTTTGCTGTTTTTATTAGATGATAAACGATTTCGCTACTTTTGAATCGAAAAATATCGAAAATCCCACAAAATCAAAGGGGAAAAGAGAAATCGGTGAGGAGAACGTCCGAGCTCAGATTCTTGAGCTTTAATTGAGCTTTAATGGTGAAAAAACGAGCTGGATTACACATTAACTCGTCGGCGATGGTGGGTGTCGTGGTTGTTGAGCATTCATGGCGATGGCATTTTCGTGAATATCCAAAAAAAATTTGGGTCCTTTTGTCTTTTGAATTCACATATCAGACTTCAAATGAAGTCTGACGATGGCATTCCTGTGAATATCCAGATTAATAAGGGGATATATTAGCGATGGAGAGGAAGGAGAAGGCCGAGGGTATAAACAGGGTTGACTTCAATTTCGAGGGCATTTTTGCAAACGTCCCAAAAAAAATGGACATTGATAGCACTTGAGGATAGCACGGTTTCACTAACTGCTATTAAAGATGATATGCTGGACTGGGATACTTTGTCATAGCATTTTAAAAACGCTAAGACGGAAATTTATTAAGCGGGAGCCAAAAATAATTTTTGGAGCCTAAATTTTTATAATTGAGCGCTAACATGTAAATTTTTTTTTGGTTTTGGCGAAACTTTTCCCAAAATTTCCAAAATTTCCTCCCTCCCTCTCTCCCAAAACACATATTCATTTGTTAAAAAAAAATGAAAAAAAAAATACAGATTCGTTTTCCTCTCTTCTCTCTTTCCTCTTTACCTACGACTGTGACGACTTCACCGTTCCTTCTCCTTCACCACGATCTCCGCTCCTTATCCATCTTGTATTTCTTCTCCTTCTCCGATTCACACCAAAAAATCTCCCAAGCACCTCCTCTAAATCCCTAAAATCCTCAAAGCTCAAAACCCTAAGTTTGTGGACGAGGATGTGTTCGTGGATTTCCTTCTTCTCCGACGATGGTTAGTCTACGCTCCACGAAAACCACTCCGTAAGTGTTTAACCTTTCCTGTTGTTTCTATCATTCCAGTGTTGTTTCCCGGGGATTTTCTGATCCTTAACGCTTTCGAAATCGCTCCTCACTGTTTTTTTGGGGGTTTGTATGATTGCTTGTTGTGGTTGGTTCCTTTACTGATCATGGCTTTTTTTGGGTAGGACGAAACTTATTGCTGTCCCAGATTGAGCAACTGTGTGCCAATATTGGCCAGATTGAGTCAACCGAGCAAATTCAGAATGTTCTTTTGTTTCTCCAGAAATCTGAGGACCTCTCCAGGCATTTGGATTCCTTCCTACAGATTTTGTCTTCTGCTCAACCTAGAGATGACTTCTCTTTTGCTCTCACGCCTATCCTTTCTCAACAAGTTCACGAGGCTGATGTTTTCAGGTGGGTTGCTCTCCTCTCTTGCCCCTTTCCGATCCATATTGTGACTCTCAACGGTTATTCTCTTCGGCTGTAGGAGCATGGATTATCACACTGATACCTCTGAAAACGAGATTGATGCTATCTTATCTGAAATCGATAAGGAAATTTCTGTTGGAGATCTCATGGGAGAATTAGATTGTGGTTTCACTGCTGATGCCCAACAATGCAAAGAGATCTTGTCTACTTTCACACCACTAACAGAGGCCACTATCTCAAGGATTCTTGGTAATGTTGCTCGTACATGTACCGATCTTGAAGATAACCACACCACCTTTTCAACATTCTGTTTGGCCCTGGGTTGCTGCATTCCGACTGAACTTCCCATGCCAAGGTCGTGGAATGTTGACATCTTAATTGAAACAATCAGGCAGCTTGTAAGTTATCTACAACCCATATACTTTGTCTTGTCGACATCATTGATAGCTTTCAAAACTTCATTTCAGTCTTTGTGTTACTAATTTTTGTGACTAGTTTGCATAATCATCTTTCTTTTATCAGCGGTATTAAAGAATCATTGAGCTTATTTGTTAATTTTTATTTGGTTCATGCTCATAAGTTTTTTTTTTTTTTTGCTGAAGCAGGCTCCTGGCATAAGCTGGAGGAAAGTAATCGAAAATCTCGACCATAGTGGATTTGACATCCCCAATATGGAGTCTTTCTCGTTTTTCCATTGTTGTTTGATGGTATCAAAATACTTGCAGGACCCATTTCCTCTTGATGCTGTATGTGCTTCTGTCTGGAAAAATATGGAAGGTCAATTATCCTTTGTTAAGCATGCAATAGCAGCCCCGCCAGAAGTGTTCACCTTTACACATTCTTCCAGAAAGCTGGTGAGATATCACACGTCTGTGTTTAGAGCTGTTCTTTTTTTTTGATACAGTCACTCTTCTGACCATCTGTTATCCAGGTATATATTGACAATAACATGCACAGCCATGAGCAACAATTAGGAATTGCTAATCAAGCATGGCTATCTCTCGATCTCTTAGATGTGCTATGCCAACTAGCCGAGCGAGGTCATACTGTTTTAGTTAGTTCGCTGCTCCAGTATCCACTCACACAGTGTTCTAAGTGAAGAGGTTTGTTCTGGGTTTCGGACTGTGAACCTTTTTGTGTCACTTTTGTTCGATTTTTTTCACTTGTGTTTCATTCTTCTCAGGCGGGTAAGTATGTCTGGCAAACATACCAACAAGTCTACGACATTGTCATAAAACTTGGAAATTCTCTCAGAAGTTGTGGAGTTAAGGAGGTTAAGATCCCTTCTTATATCTATCTTCACTCTCAATATTTCCTGTTTCTTTCTCCACAATGTGTTTTATTCCGTTGCTTAATCTTGTGAGTTGCTCATGTGTGGGAGTTTAGGAAGCAAAATGTGGTATCTACGGTGCCAATTCTCCTGAGTGGATCATAAGCATGGAGGTAATCTTGAAGCTGGATCATGATAACATTATTGATTGCATGTGTATTTGTTAGAGGACTGACAGTGCAGTTTTGATGCAGGCATGCAATGCACATGGACTCTATTGTGTGTCTTTATATGATACACTAGGCGCTGGTGCTGTGGAATTCATTATTACCCATTCAGAGGTTTCAATCGTCTTTGTGGAGGAGAAGAAGATCTCTGAGGTACACCAAGAATCCAAGCACATGTTCTTTTTCTCTTCAACTTAGAGAAGATGGAAGAATATGAGAGAAGAAAGGAAGAAGCAATGAAGGACTTAGTTTTATGTTAACTTAGATAGTTTTGTTAATGAATTTTTGTAAACATGTTTTGGTTCATTAATAAAATCATTTGAAATATATATTTTTATATAAATCCAATTAATACAATATATATATATATATATATATATATATAAATTAATACGAAAAGCTATTGTAGATGTAAATAATAATAGCACCACGTATAACGCTATAATAGAATGCATCAAACATAGCAACCAGCGATTAACGCTATTATATTAAAACAATAACATAGCACGAAAGAAAAGCTATCGTAGGGGGGGTCTATTATAGCTGCCGCTCTCAGAGCGTTTGTGGAAACGCTATCTATTACGTACGATAGCTTGTATCGTGTGCTATGAATGTTGATTTTTCTTGTAGTGTTTGTTTCGCAAGGTCTACTACCGATTTGTTAGGATCCATATAAACCTGAAGAAGAGACTTCATTGATGGATTCCACACTGCTACTGCGTATCTTGGCTGCACCTTTGGTGTTGCTACTAACGCTTTTAACATATAGACGAAACACACCATGGCTGATTTAGAAATACTTAACACAACACAACATGTTAGTTCATTAAAGTTCCTAATTGATTTTACCTGAACTCACTAAGAAACAACATGAATCAAAAGAGATAACCAAAGGAAGAAACTTACAAACTCATAACATAGTTTCTAGCTCCACATCCGCATAGCTAGAGATAAAGAAAAAAAACATGACATATAGTTAAGACATACATATTTGATATGGTTTATGGTGCCACTGTCTTAGAAAACAAAGTACATACCGAGAGTTTCTGGCGAAACTGCAGCAAACATCACAATTAAGTAAGAAGATATGAGACTGCATGAAAGTAGACACAATAAGGATCTGAAGTCTGATACTAGATTCTATAATCTCTACTAATTAACATGGTACTGTTCGCTGCACTATTTGGTTGTCCTGGAATTTTTCATTCTCTATGTTTATTTAAATGCGTGTGCTAATTTATATTACCCTTGCATAGAACTCAGTTTATTGAAATGCTCCATGATGAACAAGATACAAGCTTGCCTTAGAGACATCGCGTGGAATGCTTCTGAGAGATCATACGTGCCTCCTATGTTTTCCAATGTTATATCCTTTCATTCATAAGCAACCGTGTTATATTTCGATAGTATCATGCAACAAATCAAATCACTTTACATTGCAATTATTCTGGCTCACCTGAGCTATTATGTATTCACAGAGTCGCTTCAGCCCCTCCAAGATATACTGATCCACTGCTCTTAGAAGATTTTGTGATATCTCATTTGTTATGTCGACATATCGTGTGTATGTAAACCTAAGCATCACAATCCAAGTGTGACTCAATTACATATTTACATGTACATATGAAAAGTTCACACAGTCTAGAAGCCTGTAGAAGCTCGTCATATCTCATCATTAACCCAAAAACCTCCCATTTGATATTTGGAATCTCACTAGCGTCTTTTTCCTGTGGTACAAACGAAACACAAACTGAATGAGACATTTTACCTCTAATTTGCAAACAAGATACATAATTATCCAAGTATTTTTTTTACATTTTGAAAAGGATCTGTCACCCAAAAATCATAGTTCACTTACTCTATGAATATTAACCATATTAATTAGTAGAGTTACTAGAATCTGTATAATAACTATCAACCATATTTCTAAAAGAAATTCAAGGTCGAGAGAACGAGGTTTAACCTGTAACAGAGAGTTGCAAGCCATGCAAAAGAAAACAATAAGAATGAAACTTGTTAGAAATTGAAAGACAACGAACGATATATTCATCGCAGAAACAACCATACATCAATTTTGGAGAAAAGGATACCTCGAATTTCCTGTAATCACTCTGAAAATGAACTAAAATTCTCCTAATTTCTGAATCAAACGGAGCACATATACGATAGATTCAATCAGAACGAAAGAGAATATTGTTACAGTACCGTGAGCAATCTCGAGGAGAGACAAACGGGGAGGACAAACGGAGTTGCTATGAGCAGAAAATCTAAATTGCAAGGGTTCATGCTCTGGAGAAAATTTGGTAGCCTAGCTTTGTCGGAGACTAGATTAAGGTTTGAGAGAGAGGGCTGAAGAGAGTGAGTGACTAGATTAAGGTTTGAGAGAGAGGGCTGAAGAGAATGGGTAACTAGATTAGGGTTTGAGAGAGAAGCGGAGAGAGAGGAGTTCGGCGCAGACGAAGAGATGCATGCGGAGATGGAGTCAGGATTTGGGTGAGCTGGGTCGACTGAAGGTAAAGGAGGAGGGGTGGGAAGAGGTGGAGGAAGGTGGTGATGGGGATGTCGGAGAGAGGACGAAGCAATGTCAAAGAGAGAAAACAAGATCTGGAACAAAAGTTTCTTTTCTTTTGGGTTTAACATATGTAAAAAAAAAAAAGAGTTAAAAGAGAATATTCAGCCAAATCTAAAATATTTGGGGAAATAGAAGAGGCAAAATTGGCGGTCTAAGAAAATTTAGTTTAAGTGTTGGCGGATTAATGTATTTTGTTTTCCGCTTACTAATTCATTATATCAGCATTATATCAATGCTATTAAAAGTAAAACAAATCTGAAATTTATCTTCAATAGCAGTTTGGAAAATCGTGCTATTATATTATGCTATCAATATGCATAATTTTTGTAGTGTTAACGAGTGGCTGAGATGAGCTATCTTGATAAATCTTTTTCTACCTCGATTCACGGGAGTACTGTCGAATCTCACACCGCTTATTCTTAATCAGTGATTTGAAATCGATTGTTGAGATTAGGGGAGATCATATATCCCTGGATTTTTGAGCTCGCCTAATCTGAATAACCAAATGATTGGGAATATTATTTTTGATTGAATGGCTGAGATCACGGGCGATAAAAAATCTCTACGACCATGATAATAGCTATCATTGATTGCCTTTACAAGCAAAATATTTGCTTCATGTTCTTCCACTACTCATTGTAGTACTTATCCATGTAACTTCTTCTTCCCTTATTCATTTGCTTTCGTTTTTATTCTTGTTTTCTGTTTTTCTGGGTATCGAAAGTTTCAATTGAGAGAGAAAGTTGTTGCTTGCTTTGTTCAAGAATATATCTATTGCCGATATGGCTCCAAAAAACAGACCAGTGGCGAGTAGTTAAATTGTGGAGCTGTACGGGCCTAAACCGAGCTTTGACGCTAAACATGTGTCATCTGATGAATTATGGCGGATGTGGAGATGGTTATTCCGAACAAATCGGAATCCGTGGAGAAGGTGTTGCCCGGAAATTGTTGTGCCTCCTACACCTATTTTGACAAATGCGGGATTTTCTTCCCAATTCCTCGCCTTGTATCATGGGTTTTGGCGCAAATCCAGATCGCATTTCCCATATGACTCCCTACTTCGTTTGATATGTCATCGGGCTTGGAGCCCGAGCTTTCGAGGAAGCCATCGAATTTGAGGTAGCTCTTGTCATTATTCCAGGTAGCTCTCTCCTTGCCACGGGAAAATCTTGGAGGAGATCCCTCCGCGAGACGTTTGGTGGGAGAGATATTTTTTATTCGTGGCGTCCATAGGAGAGTTTGACTTCTCAGTCGCCCCGACGTGATGGGCAGTCAGCGACCGTTAGATTTATGACTTTTTAGTTCGATAAGAATTATTTTATCGAACACTACTGACCCCTTTTTCAGAAACACTTGACACATCGCCTCTAACTTCTGCGAAGGAAAACCTGATCGCACTGTTAAGAAGAGAAAGCGTAGAATGGGATACTTTTTCTTCAAAGCGCATACAAACTGCTCTTTTTTATCAGCCCCAAAGACCTCCTCAAAATCGATCATAGCTCCCTCGAGGCGTCCAGATCCCGCCAAATCCTCAAGATTCACCATTTCGGGTTATACCTCCTTCTCTTCGTATCACAGAGCGAACCGGAACAAGTAAGAGTTCGTTGTTCCATTTTCTTTAGATCTTGTCCATAGATCGAACATTTACAGACAGCAATTCAGTTGTCAGTACTCCACCGCACGAAAAATGTCACGGAGGACGAGCTCTTGACAACATGGGAAGGATCCAGTCGACGTGGAAGGAAAGGTCAAGTCGGGTGAGTTGGCTGACGCTTCGCTCTTCTCTCTTAGTCGAGCTCATATGCCATCAACCCCCAAGTCTGATGAAACTTTTAAGGAAAAGGAGGTCCCGCCTCCTTCGTTAGCTGACAAAGAAGTCTCTCTGAACCAGTCTAAGGAGTTGGTCAAGGTTAGCTCTCACTCCAATGGTTCCAAGGGCTCCAATGGCCAGAACCTAGGTGGATCTCGACCTCCCACTCCGAAGCGTCAACAAACCAAAGCGGGAGTGAGCTCACGAAAAGGGGGTCAAGAGATCGAGAAGAGGCCAGCTTCTTCAGCGTTTGCTGGGAGCAGATCTTTTAATTGGCCCTTTAAGCACCAAAAACATTGTCCTATTGCGGACGAATAGGAGGGCTTATCCTACTTGCTCATGCATTTCAAACCTGCAGGTTTTTAGCTTCTGACAATCCGCGACCCGGCCATGGAGAGGCCTACATCAAGATGATGGCTTCACACGAAAAGGTAAGAATTTTTTTGCCTACGCATTTTTATCCCTCTCTGATTTTTCTGTTTTGATATAGTTTGTAATTCAGACGAACTGGTTTTATTTGTACAGTCGCTTGAGGCCAGGAACAAGTACGCGGTCCATATCGAATGGAAACTAAAGGATATTCCTCGAGCTAGCGAACTCGAGGAAGCCAAGAATGTGGTGGTGGAGCTCAACCTTGGCCTTCAAGCCGCTAAGGCTCGGGAAGCAGAGATGAAGGGAAAGTTTGCTGAGTACATGGAGCAGGAAGCTCGTCTTATGCATCTCGAAAATGCGGAGGAGAATCCGAAGCACAAGCTCAATGTGGTCACTAACAAGATGTTTGAGGCCGAGCAAGCAAGCAGGAAGTGTTCGAGCAGGTGGCTCGGGATAAGGAGGAGAAGGAAAAAGATCTTGAGGACAAGGAGTCCGACATCAAGGTTGTAGTTCACTCTGCCAAGAAGGAGATGAATGAAAAGTACCTCGGGATTCTGAAGGACATCAAGGTGAAGTTCTACAAGAAAAAAATTTGAGACCAGAGCAGAGATTCACCTAGAAGAGGTGCTTGCGATTATCAAACTCATTTCCAATTTCGCATATGGCAAGCTCAACCAGACTCAGGAGGTCCTCCGCTTGGCGTTGAAAAACAGGATTGCAACTGAGGATATGAACATTGTAGATATGTCCGACTTCTTAATTCGATTAGTACAAATTGCATTGATATTTTAGAATATGCTAGATCTCGACATGTTTCGAGATTATCAAGCGGAGTTTGAATATGCTAGATCTCGACTTGATATTTTACCTTGGTACAATATAAGCTCAGACTATTTTGTCCAATCATGAGGGGAGGGGGGTCCCCTAGTTCTTCTAGCTTTGAAGATTGAAGAATTGAGTTAGTTTTTGAGCAAGAGCTTACCTTTAATGTCGATATTTGTTGGAGGTCACTGTTTTGTGATCATTTCAGATCGCTATTTTGAGATCATGTGAGATCGATTTCATGGGAACATTTTAGATCGCTATTTTGAGATCATTTCAGATCGTTATTATTAGGATTTTTCAAATTGTTATTTTTGGGATCATTTTAGATTGCTAGTAATTAAAAGAAATATAATTTTATTAAGTAAAAGTAAAATTTTGTACAAAGTAATAGTGACGAATATGTAGTGGCCGGCCTCGGTTGAGGGTTTGGAATGGGTTGGGCGTTTTGACGTGATGCTTGGCCTGTATGGGATCGTAGATTGTGAAAGAAAAGTATTTTGTAGGGGTGGCTGTGCTCGATGTCGAGCTGCTTATGTACCCTTATAAGGGATCAAGCCTTTATGTAATTTGATTATAGTCTAAGCATTTTCAGTGAAAATTATTTTTGAGTCTTTGGGTTTCAACCGACTTGAGTCTGTTGACCCCATCCCGGACGATGTCGGTGACTTGATAGGGACCTTCCCAGTTTTTAATTAACTTTCCAGCATGTTCTTCCTTTTTATGGTCGAACACTTTCTGCAAGACGATTTCGCCTACTTGAAACCATCGAGACTTAATCCGGGAGTCATAATAGCGAGCTGCTTTGATAGTTTTGGATTCAGGCGAATGCAACGATCCTTCGTTCGTCGACGAGTTCAAGCTCGCCAGTTAGCATTTGGTTATTCAGTTCCTCATGTTTTGGGAATTCTTTTTGGCGAATGCTAGACACGAGGATTTCAGCGGAACTAATTCTTCGATGCCATAGGAGAGAGAGAATATGTTTCCACCGTAGATTTGTGAGGAGTAGTTCGATAAACCCAGAGTACAGCTGGGAGCTCGTCTCTCCAATTTGACTTGCACTCGCCGAGCCTTTTCTTAAGGTTGTTCATGATCGATTTGTTGGCTGCCTCGGCCAATTTATATCCATGGGATAACAAGGTGTGCAATAGGTCAGTTTGGTGTTTCAAGTTCTACAAAAAGTTTGGAATATTTTTGATATGAACGAGGTCCATTATCGGTGAAGATCTCATGATAAAGTCTGTGACAACATATTATGTTTCGCTAGACAAACTCCTTTACGTGGTCTTTTATTTTTTGGTATGACTCGTGTTCGAATCCACTTAGGGAAGTAGTCTGTCATGAGTAGTAGATTCATCGCTTTTTCTTTCCCGATGCGACTAAGGGTCCCAAAATATTCATTCCCCATCATATAAAAGGATATGGTGAGGAGATCGAAGAGAGTTTCTCCGACAGTTTTTGGATGATCGGAGCGTACCTCTTTCACTTGTCACATTCCGTCGAGAAAGTTTTGCACTCAGTGGCCATGGTCGGCCAATAGATGCCTTTTCGTTTGATTCATATGGCTAGAGCTCGTCCTTCGGAATGACATCCGCCAGATCCTTCATGAGCCTGAGTGATTTTGTTCGCTATCAAGGCATTCGAGGCATGGTCTGCAAAGACTTCATTTGAAAAGCTTTCCTTCTGTGACACAGTACTTTGCACTTTGTTCTTTGAGTTTTCTGGCTGCCACTTGTCAAGGGGAACTTCACCATCGACGACGTATGGGATGATAGGGGTTCTCCAATCTCTTTTGCATCAGACTCTTGTGTTTGACCTATAGAGGTCGCTTTGATGAGGCCATCAGGCACGTTGGTGATATGCTAAGAGTTTAATTCCCTAAGTTACAGTGCAAGTGCACAGGAAAATGTAGTATATAGCGAACCACAAAGACTAAAGAATCTTACGACAGGCTATAAAGTATCGAGTGGAGCTAAGAAGCAGCAATCAATAAGAAAATAAATAAAAGCTGTAAATTGAATTAGCAGACGGTGTTGTTTATCAAGTACTAAAGGGTGCTAGGTCAAGTGAGTTTTCAGGAAATCAGGTCATGCAGATTAACAATCAGTCATGATCGAATTAAGAACCGTTCTAGAACTCAAACACAGATGTAAAACTAATCAACTTTCGTTGCGAGAATCCACTAAGTCTAAACCCTAGAAATCCAAATTTCTTTGCGATTCCTAACAGATTAAACTAGCCTTAAGTGCAGGTTCGATTTGTTCACAAATTAGCTTAACCAAATTTCTTTGCAGATAACTAATTTGCTGAACCTAAATAAATCAAATTCCAAATTACACTTTAGTGTCAATTTAAAAACCTATGATCTAGATTCCAATTGATCAGGTTAGAAAGTAGCTTTAAGAACAATTCAGGTTGAAGAACTAACATGTTATGACTTCCTTAATTGATTAAATCAATCTTAACATGCCATGAAAACCCTATGAGAATCCCTAAATCTAACAATGAATCTACTCAGACATATTGAATGAAACAGACAACATAGATTGAATAAATTGCATTAATGAAGAGTAGAGAATAGAAAAGGGGTTCAAAATCTTCTCCAAAAACCAAGATGAGGAGAAGAGGTTTGAAAACTTCAGAAACTCATTTCATCGTTGAAGTCCTACATTCAGATTCCCCTTAGTAATCCACATGAAAAATGAACTTGCGGACATCAAGACCAACATTTACTTCCCCCACACTTAGCAATTGTCCTAAGTAAACTCCACAATCAGATTTTGAGCATTCAAATTCACCATATTGACTTCTATAATATAATAAGTGCGGTCTCACCTAGGGAGTATCGATCAAAGAACACATGGACTCTTACTCTATTAGTATATGACCACCATACTATCATTTTCTGGTTCATTTCTTCTCTTTTTCCTTCCTTAGCATCTGATTTTTCCCATTGGGTATCATTTTATTTTTTTATCAGTGCTCTTTCCGCATTGGGATGTACTTTGGACACATTCCATGAATGCACAGGAGGTACTATCTTATCCACGGTTTATCTCTCTTTTTTTTACTTTAAGGAAGGGGAGAAGGGAACCATACTTAGACAGGTTCACAAGCTGTGTCAGAATTAACAGAGGAATCCGACTCAAAGTATACCAAGCCCCTAGGTGAGAAAAATTAAGTCAAGTTAAGGATGAAGTTAGTAATGGATTCTCTGAATACGTGAAGTGATATGGGTGTCTATAGTTGGATGATCTGCATTGGGTTTTCTAAAAGTCAGAGATTATCTGTAAGCTCATCCAATGCTCACTTAGGTTCCTGCAAGTGTAGTGATCTTCTAAAAAAATCATAATTTCTTACTAACTGTTTTGACTCAATAAAACAGACACAATTGACTCTAAGAAAAGAAAAAGATTATGTCAGTACCGCCTCCCCCACACTTGAAACACACTCTCCCCAGTGGAATCAAAGCTTAGGCTCGGTAAAAGATGAATAGGAACAAAGTTGCACTTATGATATGTGATTTTTACCTGTCTCGCAACTGCGTCGACCGACTCATATGTACAATGGTCGACACATGTTTCAGAAAGGGTGCATCGATTGTCGCACAGGACCACGTCGATCGATGCACAGCGTGTCTGTTTCTGTCAAATTTTGCAGACAATATTGTTCCGTGAATAATCACAAGAACTCAACCTGTAAGCTACATAAGTCAAAGACATCGCAATATCAAAGCAACCAGATAGTCATAATAAGCATCAGTACATCAGTTCCAAAGTAAAAGGACTGACAAAAACTCAAGAAAATAGAAAAATGACTCAAAGAAAATAAAAAGAAAGAAGAAAGAGTACAAAACAAAATCTCAGAGGAGTAAGGAACCAGAATCAGATCTCAGCAGACTCAGACTCATCATCAATGCCAGCATAAGGGTAAAGTGTCTGCGTCGTGGAGAAGGTGTAGGAACATGAACTCTCGGCTGACGTCTGCATGAGCAGATAGCTACCATCTCCCAAATGCTCTTCAATCTGTCATTCAGCATAGTCTGGAAGGAACATCGAGACATCTCTGCATGATCCATAGGCGGACCAGGATACGGTATAGGCACTAAATCACCTTCTGCAGCTATAGGGGCATGCGCATGTGGAGCAGCAAAGGTGGAGGCGCCAAATGTAGAGGCTCCAAGAGGGTTGGCAACTGTAGGTACTCTGCGCAGAAGGTTCCTATGTGGCTGAAAACTCAAGTCCAAAAGCGTCTCAATCTTCGTGAGCTCTTGTAGAGGAAGCTTCACGCACCACTCACGCAACTGCGCATCACGAAAAACCCCGAGATTTCCCTCCTTCATCCATGTAGTGCTCATCAGATGAGCATCATCCATCCACATCCTCTTAGTTTCACACTATCCTCTTAGTTTCAAACTCTCTCCCATCTGTAGGAGTTTTGAAGTGATGAAAGATGGGAGTAAGCAGGCTATCCACTAACTCAGTCTTCTTGCCCTTAATTTCCTTAGTCTTCAAAGTACAGAGATGATCCGTGAAGACTGCTCCCATGTTTATTCCAGGCGCATGGTCAGACAAGGCAGTGCCCTCGAACAAGTGGCTTATCCCAATGTAAAGCATTATAAGCTAGGTCTTTCTCATCTTGTTCGGCACCTCCTTACAAAGCAATGTGTTCCCCAACACACATACAACATACCTCAGGACCGGATGTCATATAGATGTTTGGTTGGTATGACGCGAGTGATAGCGTCCATTACCAAAATGAGACCAGAACAACTGACTGTCTGTATCTGCTCACTCAGCAGTAAGAACGCAGCGGATAGGCTCCACGCTGAACCCATTTAGATGGCAGAGATCCAGAATAGAAATGCGGTACCTGGCACCCATCATCATGAAGGTAAACATCCCTTCAGATGCTCTCTTGCGAAGCTCATTTGTGTAGTACACTATGCAGGTAGACAACAGTTTCCTGACCAAGTCTGGATACAACTCATAAGTCTGAACATCTTGTGTAATCCCCATCATATCACATGTCCTATAGTGGATAAACCATGTAGGCTTAATCTCCATATCAGTCCAAGCATCAATGTGTCATACTCATCCCACTCCTCATCTATTGCACATTCAGTGCACGCAGCGCGCTCAGTCTCGGGATCATTCTCCCACTCAACCTGCATAGAAATCAGATCATTCTCTCCCTTAGGCCAAGGATACTGCATTGCTCCAGGAACACGCTGATTAGCCATAGGAGGCGATGAAGCGCGAGTGTGAAAGTCAGCAGGCACATCTGTATCATCTGTAACGTTCATGTGCTTCCTATGAGGCATCTATCAATCAAAGACACAAGAAAAACAATCTCGCAAATTAAGCCAAGGCTCTAAGATCAACAAACGCATCCAAATCAATATCAATCAGCCATTGCAGCCATCTTCAACACCAAAATCAGTCTCAATTCCTCTAAATCCGTTCTAATTTTGGCCTAAAACACAGAATCGCAAGTGGTCGTCGTCAAATCTGAGATTTTCGGAAACCTTGTGAAATCTATTCATGCAAGCACAAGGGAAACTCGAAATCATCACTATAAGCCTTAAACAAGCATCAATATACCATGAAACAACAAGTTTGGACTTCTGTTCTGCGGCGTTTTTTGGCGGACGGACGTGGCGGTATGACGAATCATGCATCGAATCGTGGTTGTGCCAATTTTTCTTCTGAAGGGGAGTCTCCCGGGGTTTAGCAGCCGACCATGCTCCTCGGCCGGAGCGGATGCCGTGTTTCTGGAAAATGGTCAATGCTTCAGTGCTACGATCAAGGAAGAGTTCGAGGACCACCGTGTTAGTCGAGAGGAAGCTTTGAGCCAATGGGATCTTTCTCCGGAGAAGCCGAAAGCGGCTCGTCCAAGAAAAAAGAAAGAGACTCTGAATCCTCCCGGTTCAACTTTATCCAAGGAAAACTCGATCGCGAAGCTTTGGCGAGCTTTCGGAATTCCCAAAAACGTGACAATCAAGATGCCATCTTCTGGTGATCGAGTTAACTTTCCGTCGAAAGATTATTTCTTGGTGTACGAGTATTTCTTCATATCATGCTTCCTCTGGTTTTCGGTCCATGGGCTCATAGTCTGCTACCTTCGGCGTCATAGACTGGCTCTTATGCAGCTTACCCCTTGTAGCTTACGGCATTTGATTGGTACGCTAATCCGCAGTTTTGAGAGAGATGTTAAACTTCGAGTGTTACATCTTCGGAACTTGTTTATTGTGTTTCCGATAAAGGGCGGCCCCGAGTATTACCTCAAGCCTTATCCGCATAGGACGATTGTTTCGGATTTCGAAAATCACGATCCTTTATGGAGGCACCATTTTTCTACGTTTTGATTTACGAGGCGTCCGTTGAAGGGGATTGTATTCCGCTGATGAAATCGAAATGGGGAAAACTCGGTAGCCGATTTGGTCATTTGGTTTGGCGTCGTTTATGTTCGTTGACTAATCTTTTAATATTTTCTTTGGCTTTCTTATCTTTGCAGAAAAAGATATCTGCCTAAGTTGTCCGCCGAACTTGATCGACCTCGCTGGGAAGTTACAAAACGGGAGCACGAACTGGAAAAGGCATTTCTCCTTTGAGCGTGTTATCCAAGCGAGCCGAATGGATATGATCCGTCAAGTGATGAGGACCGATGAACGAGTGTATGACGATGAACGTCACGACGATGTGTTACTTCAAGATGATGATTCGATTTCCGCATGGCTCAACAGTGGAACGGGGCTTCCTGACTTTGACTACTACGGACCTGAAGAATGGGTAGGTCAAGATCCTACATTGGGCGAGGGTATTCCCGTTTCCTGTACCAATGTAGGTGACGGTGAAGAGATAACCATCCCCAAAGTACCACTCTCCGAATCGTCGGATCAGGTCGTCACTTCCGAGTCCAGTCGAAGGCGGAAAAAGAGACATGGAAATTATGTTTAGGTTCCATGGCCTGATCCGATCCGAGCCGGTTTGATCGAGATAATGGTAGCTTTATGTATTCCAACGCTGCCGAGGTTGCCAGGTTCTTCGCGGGCGTCCGTCATCCCGAAGACTATCCAACGAAGTACGAGGATATGATTTGGGTGATTCTCTCGTTAATGCAGGACAAGACATGCTAAGGGTTAGTATCGTCCTTCGGCGTAAGACAATCTTTTCTTTTTTCTACAACTTGATTGATTTGTTCAAAAAATTTCGTTGCAGGTGTGAGCTTCGATCAATCGTCATGCCTCCAAGTCTGACGGAAAAATTTGAAGGATTCAAGGTCGCATTGAAAGGCATTCCGTTGATAACGCAAACTTGGTGAATTTTGTCCCCGCTTTGAAGGCTTCTATCGAAGACAAGAAAAACAAGTTTAAGGCGGCAAGACTTTCTCTCGACACCGAGAAAAACAAAGCTTTTACTGAATCTAAAGTTTTGAGGACTCAACTAGCGGAAAGGGGGGTTTCCCGTGAGGTTTCTCTTCATGGTGCGTCTCAGAAAGGAAAGAAAGAAATCCTCAAGAAGATCGCGTCTTAATTATCCAAATTCCGCAAAATCTTCGCGAAACTGCCGTCGGCCATAGAGAGGCAAAGTCGGTTCGTCGAGGTGAGAAGCAATCTTGATTTGATCGGCGATTTGAAGGCTGAAGGTCCTTCCGCGTTTGAGTCTGATTAAGGGGACCTGAGATCAAGAGCTCGTTTGGATGAGAATGGCGTTCCCGATTATGACCCGTTGATAGCCAAAGCGGAAAGCTGTTTTGATCCGTCTATGTTTTCAGGTGATGTCGCCGACTCGTTCCACGGAGATGTGTAGTTTTGAAACATGGGTTTAGTGGCGTTTTCCGTATGTAGCGGTTGTTTTCTTCGGAGTGTTGGTCGTTCCGATATGAACTCACCACCTTGTATGTTTTAAATGAGTTGGTTGTTTTAAGAATTCAGAGTTATTGTTGAGTGTTCTTCAACGCATCAGATCGTTCATCAAACTCTATAGGTTTGTGACGACCGTCAGAACTATGTATTCATGCTTTACTTTGGATTTCTAGAAACGTCTGAACTGTTTAGTTCGGAAAGTCAGATATGGTCGTCTTGAAGATCCGAGCTGTTTAGCACGGAACTTCTGAGCTTCATCCTAGAGTTTCCGAGCTGGTTGGCTCGGAATGTCCGAACTCCACCTCAGGATTTCCGAGCTAGTTTGCTTGGGATTTCCGAGATGATTAGCACGGATCCAAGCTCCATCTCAGAGTTCCGCGAGGAGACGTGCAGTTTGTGTTGTCGTTGTATCGGTCAGTTTTGGAAAGTCAAAAGGGTTTCGTCCAAAGGAGAAACTTTTTCTTTTGGTTCCGTTGGGTGTGAGACGACCAAGATCAACGTGCTTAGAAGCGTTTGAATGGGTTTCGGAACTAAGTTCGAAGATTGCCGAGATGTACTCTTCTTGCAAACTTGCGATGAGTTTAGACAAGTGTGCTCGAAAGCGTCTTACTGGGTTTCAAGATTAAGTCCGAAGATTACTGAGACGTACTCTTCTTGCTGACTTGTAATGATTTAGACCAGTGTGCTCGATGCGTCTTACTTGGTTTCGTGATTAAGTCCGAAGATTAGTGAGACATACTCTTCTTGCGGACTCGTGACGATTTTAGACCAGTGTGCTCGGAAGCGTCTTACCGGGTTTCGAGATTAAGTCCGAAGATTAGCGAGACGTACTCTTCTTGCGGATTTGTGATGATTTAGACCAGTGTGCTCGGAAACGTTTTACTGGGTTTATGAGCTGTACTTTTGACTTCAGTACTAGTGCGGGGGTTTCCCGGCTTATATACCCATAGTCGGTCGTATGCTCAGTAATGACGTCGTCGAGACCAGCGTGTTATGTTTACTGGGTTTAGACTTCGATTTCGTTGTTCCGTGAGACTTTCGTCTTGCATTCTTCGTTATCGATAGTGCGCCGATATCCGCATGACATACCTTTCAAAATATCAGATCAAGATATACTTGGCTTTCACGTCATTTTACCAATGTGCTGAGTAGCGTCATACTAGGTTTTTGGGGTCTACTATCGACTTTAGTCTTGGTGCGGGGGTCTGCATGGCTTATGTTCCCTTCGACGATAATAAACATACTTAGGCGGTATTTAAAATTTATATAGCGCGCTTTCATCCGTTTGTTGGATGTTTAGAGCCTCAATCCGTATAGGACATGTTGGTTAATATCCGTAAAGGATGTATTAGTTTATTTGATGTAGCCATCAACAGACAAGATAAACAATTTCTAAAAAAATCATCAGAATGTACTAGTCTCGACTAGGTATGATGCGAGAGTAAATCAATTCGAACTAGTTTGTTAAGATACGAGGTTCGGATCCTAATTTTAATTCTATTAAAAGTAAATCAAACAAAAAGCGAGAATGAGTTTATTTTTCGTTACCGGACAAATCCAATCGTATGGTTGGGGAGTTGAACTTCTACGGATACGTTGTAATTTCTCTTATGATCCATCGTCTTGAGTTTTTGAAAAGCCGTTGAATGGACCAGCCTTGCGAAATGAACATTATGAAAGTTATCCGAGTACGTTTTGGAGTTAGTCGGGCAGTTTTCTTTGTTGGTTGAGAGGGGTGTCTTGCTCGGATGTCCGAGCTGGTCTGCTAGGATTTCCGAACTGACTTGTTCACAAAGTTCAGAGCTGTTTTGCTCGGGTTGAACGGGAATTCCGAGCTGACCTGCTTGGGTCGCTTGGTCTTGCCGAGCTGACCGACTCGGATTTCCGAGTTGGCATGCTCGAAGTTTCCAATCTGATGTGCGGACGGTCTTGTGTGTCTGAATGTTTTCGAGTAACTTTGTCCGAATAGCTTCTTTTGAGCCCAAATTTTTTTAAAATTTTTATGAATTCCGATGTGGAAGTATAGATATATACGGACCCACTCCCCCTTTTTTGAAAAGGACGGACATCTGAACCGATCGAGATATCGACTGCCTACGTACCCCTTTCGGGGATCAACCCGTCCCGTAGTTCAAGTTGTTTCTTGAGATGTTCGGGAATCTCGTCTTAGCGATAGTACTTCGTCAAATGTGTTGTATTCCATCTTCTTGGAATTTTGATATTGTCCTTGTTGAGTTCATATGCTCCAGGGTGAACTACTTTGGTAAATTTGTATGTTCCATCTCGGTTCACTCCTAGTTTTCCTGTGTTTCGTTCAGCCCGTTGTGGAATACTTTCCATCGTAGTCAGCTTCTTGTTGGTAGTTTTGGATGCGAACAAGTGCATGATCGCGTCGTTCGTTCCGTCGTTTCATCATCGCATGCGGAGAAAAATATTCCGAGAAGATTACTTCGTCGCATTATCAAGTCTTCCGAGCAGGACATTTTGTGTCCCCCGAGTTCGATGATATGATCATTGTAGATCGAAGCGATCGTGTACTGGCCGTTAAAATGGTGCACCCGATCAGGTTCTGTATGAGTGGTGAGACGATCGCGGAGGGGAGTTTTTATGACCTAGTTATTTCCGCGGGAAGGATAGTATGCCAAGTAGAAATTACGAGGACATATTCTGCTCGGATCCCGGCACATCGCGGACTTCAGCGGAATCGCCAAGCGATTGTCGAGAGTTTTTGCTCGGCTGTCCAAACTATGCTCGGCGATATCATGGGTCGCTTTTTCACCATCCGAGCGGAAAAAGTTGTGATTTGTTTGTGTTTGGTTTTGCCCATAATTCTGCTCGGATGAGGAGTTTTTGCTTGATTAATTAAGCTTGAGCTCATTGTCAGCTCATAAATGTTGATCCTTTTCTCTTTGTTTTTTTATTGCTTTTCCCGAGCTGATTTTACCCTTTCTCCGAGCTTGGAAGTGTTAAACATGGTCTGCTCTGAGTAATAAGTCAAGCTCTCATCTTGTTATTTTCTTGGGAGAAGTTGATACATATATATATATATGTGTGTGTGTGTGTGTGTGAATGACCAGTTTGTGTACCAGCTCATGTATATTGTGAATGATCAGCTCGTATAAATGTGGGGACGACTAACTCGGAAGATGGTTGCTCCTTTTTCCGAGCATATTTTTCTTTTTCCTTTTTTTCTTGCGAGCTAGTTGCTCCTTCTTCCGAGCTAACTTTTTTTTTTTTGCTCGAACATCTTCAGCTCGGGAATGTTGTGCATTTTTTTTTCGAGCTGATTGCATCTCGATTTTTTTTTCTTCTTCTCTGGAATTGATTGCTCCGAGCTGTCCCTTTTTCCTTTTTTGTTTGCTTTCTCTTTTTGCCGAGCTGAATTTTTTTTGTTTTTTCCTGCTCGGGATTGTCTGAGCAGCTTTCTTCCAATCTTTTTTTTTCTAAAATCTGGAAAACAAAATAATGTGAGTTCGGAAAATCCAAGCTGGTTAGATCGAAATTTCCGAGCTGATTTGCTTGCTCAGAGTTTCCGAGCATTCTGCGAGTTTCCAAGAATTCTGCGAGTTGCTGAGAATGTTGCGCGAGTTTCCGAGTACGCTGCTCGAGTTGTCGAGCATGATGCGCGAGTTGCCGAGCATGCTGCGCGAGTTGCCGAGCACCCTGCGCGAGTTGCTGAGCACACTGCGGGAGTTGCCGAGTATGTTGTGCGAGTTGCCGAGCATGCTGCACGAAAGGACCGTACGACAACCTGTCCGAGTAGTCTCATCATCTAGATAGCCTTGTCGCGGTACGACCATACTGGTTTAGTCGTGGACCTCCCGATTAGGGTGTTCCGATCGGAGATGCTGAAAAGTTTTACTGCGGGCAAGCCGAGTAAGATATGATCGGAAAGATATATTTTCTCGTGTGTTGAATGTATTTGCGAGCGCAGGTTGTTTTCCTCACGGGACCTTTTGTGGTCCAAGCAAGGTATTTGCCAGAGCTTGGTAGTCTGCGTTGAACTATAGAGGCGTGCAGTCGCAGTCGACCGTTCGCCGACAAAGGATGATGTTGGACTGATCAGCTCGCGAGCTGATTATGAATCCGAACTGACCACGAAACTGTCAAGCCGAGCACGAAATCGTGTTGTCCGAAAAGGACGTAAACGAACGTACGGTTTGGCGGGCTGTGCTGCTCGGACCTCTTGATTACTCTCACGATCAGCTATTTTATTCAGATAGATATCGGATTTTGTATATGGATGGTTGAGAAGCTTGACGTCAGGATGGCTTGGAACACTAGCTGGTGTGACGGCGGGGCATCGACGACGATCGGTTAGGGATAGTTTGGCTACTTGGCGTCGGACTGGAGGTGCATATGAAGAAAAGTCGGAGACTCCTTGATAATCGGAGAGATGTAAAGCGATTTACGAAGACGATCTTAGAACACCAAATAATGTTCTTTTCGGTTTCGATGAGTTCCGATCTGGTCTTGGTATCCTTGTTACGATCTTTTTCGTTTGAGGTTGCGTCCATGCAATCTTCTCCATCGACGTCAATAGTTGTCGCGATCCTTATTGGTCGGATTAGTGGTGGTAGATCTATTGTGTTAGATCTTTCCGCAGGAGTCGTTTGTTTGTTTGCAAGTCGCGGTCTACACAGCGTAGGGTTTCTCGTTAAGCCTCAAAGCGTTGAGAAGTCGATTTGCCTGTGCTTAGTTTGTCCCAACCTCAATTCCAAAGTGCTCCATGGTTTTTTTTCTGAGCCTCTCCACTTTCTCGGTGAGTGTGGTATTCGCCTTCTTTCAACCATGAATTTTTTGCACTAATACGGCTATCGTCTGCTTTGAATTGGTTAGCGCTACGCCAGTTATCATTGCATCAATTGCGGTTGCGTCTGTTGCAGCGTTGTCCGTCAGGGTGTTGTGTACTGCGATGTTATCATCCGTTCCGTCGGTCGCCAACAGGTGATCCGTTCTATTTCTGTCAGTGGACATATCTTCGGATCTACTAGTCGGTGGTTTTTAAGTGTAAGAAACTTCTATGTCCCCACTGACGGTGTCAAACTGTGAGAGTCGGAACTCGCACTATCAAAATTTGTATAGCTAAACTTTTAGGGAACATAAATTTCAAAAGTAAACACACCGAAATAGAGAACCCGGATGATATTTTATTGATGAGAGATCGGAAAAAGAGTACAAAGAATAAAAGATTAAGATGGTTACAACTGAAATTTTTGAAAGGCTGACTACGTACCCTTAAGAAAGGATCAAGCCATTCGTAGTTCTAATTCTAGAAGCTAGGGTTTTTTTGAGATGTCTAAGTCGTGGGAAGTCCATCTCCTTATATAGATGCGGCAAGTCAGCTTCGAGAATCTTCGTCCGCAAGATATTCGGAAATCTTCATGTTATCGTCTTCTTCCATTTCCGTTAAGATTTACATTTTCAGCTCGGATTTTCCTCTTCTGCTCGTAGATATCCTCCTCTTCCCTTCTTCGAGTTTATCCTCTTCTTTTGGCAATTATATTTCCGCGGCTTGACCTATTTTGCCGAATGGGCTGAAACGGATGATCTGAGTCTTTCGAGCATAGAGTTCTTGATTCGACCAAAGTCTCGGAAGTATGAGTTTCGTGGGTTGGGCCTAAACTTGTATTTTGTATGACTTTATCCAACGATTCTTGTTAACGGCTAAGAATGTATACGTTGATGTGTCGAAGATGGGTTGCGGCTAGTTGCGCGTCCGTAGAAGAAGATATCATATGATCTAAGTGGAATAATTGTTCGGAAAGATTGAGAAGTAATTCCAGCTCGGAAGTTTCCAAGGAATGCATTCAACTCAGAAGTTCGGAAGGAATGGATTGTGCTCAGAAAAGGAGAAGGGAGATGTCCGGATCCGAGCTGGTTTAGCTGGGAAAGTCAGAGTTGTTTCAGCTCGGAAAATCCGAGCTGGTTTAGCTCGGATCCGAGCTGTTTCAACTCGAAATTACCCTGTTCAGATGTTTTTGCCTACCCGTAAGTCTTGTCGAGTGATTTGTTTGTCCGATTGATTTGTCCGGATGATTTGTTGAATAGTTTTGTCTGTTTCGTATGAAATGTTATTCGTTTTAAGCTTTTCGTATAAAATATTGTTCATACGAAGTGCTTCGTATAAAATATTAACTATACGAAGCTCTGTTCGTATGAAATACGACGATCGTCCGTGTCTGATTACTTAACTATGCTTTTCGGCTATTATTTTTGCTGAGGTGATTTTAACCCCAACAATCTACATCTGATCAATGATGGCATATGATTTCTACACTCAGGTAAACTTGGCAGTATATATAAGTTTGGGTTATCACCTACAATCGCCCAAAAATCAAATTGACATGTGAACAATAAGTCAAGACACTTGCAACCTTCCCCTCCAGATTCACCTCCATAGTTCCATCTCTAATAAAATCTTGTCATCCATCGAATTATGAATTACTTGAGAATGATATCTATCAAACTTCCATATATATGCTAGTAAAGTACTATAAAATCAGCAGGCAATTTCATACGAAGGATATAGTATACTGATGCAGGTTTTTTAAACAAAGATGTGTGAGGGAGCATTTATAGAGTACAACTGCATCCTCCTTTTTTGTTCTGAGCTTTACTACTACCATCAACAGTAAATTATTTGTGATATTGAAAGGCATAAGCTTTTAAGCAGAGATTCATCTCAATAGTTAAAACAGCAGACGAATGAACAATTGAACTACAAATCCTAAACCGCAGAAAACAACAATTACCCATTTGAACCTTTCATAGAAGCAAATACTTATGGGGAGAGATAGAGCCCAAACGTAATTCTCAGCGTTTTTTGTGGACAACAACATCGTTAATACACTTTGTTGATCATAATGTTTGGGAGGAAGCGGACGAACGAACGGGTGGTCAATTATTTTGTAGAGCTGAGTGCATCTTGACACTTCGAATTCGACAAGGTTGAATTCAAGAATTGAGATTCAAAAACGTAAAACATATGTTACCTTAGGTTAGGCGAGCATATGAGCTTCCTTGGTAGAGATATTTTCATATAAAAGGTATATGAGGAAAACATGACCATTGATTTTTGGGCTTGATTTTTAGTATATTCAATAAACTAATTGGGAAATAACACAATAAAAAAATATAAAAAACCAAACAGATTAGATTCATAATGCTTCTTAAATCCCAAGCAAGTCCTATCTCTGTGGAGATTTGAAAGAGTTACAGAGACAATGTTTTGGACATTGTGATAAGCTTTCAACAAATGGCTGCAACGTAGAACAGAGGAAAGATAAATTTAATTGCGACTGATACCAAGATGATGTACGATTAATGGTTTCGATAAGTACACACCTGAATTCATGTTTCCTCCACTCCAGCAACTTTAATGAAGGGTTTTCCAGTCAATGCATCCAAAAGGGTGCTATACTTCAAAGATCCTACCCACTTTCCCTGCAGTACATATGTAAAAGATAGTAGATCTCAGAGATTCCACAACAGTACTTGAACGTAAAAAGATTGTACTCATTTACATGTCTCAATGATCAATCAAGACTCAAAAAGTACCACCAAATTCAAAGAGATATGATATACTAATCGTTGAGAAGTCAACCTACCAAAGCTTTGTACTTCAGAAGGGTGAGCACCAGAGATCTCCTCGGCATCGACGGTAGAAAAAGGTACTGAATGGATACAACATTAAGAAATGAAAACTCCATTTTAAGGTTCTGATAGGATACAACATGGCGAAGGAGTTGATAATCAGAACAGTGACAATAATCATTTGGCGCCAAAGAAGTCAACTCGTATGAAGATTCCAAATAGGAGGTAATTGGAATAATAAACCCACATGGCTTCTTATTTCTTTTAGTTTGAATTTGTCAAATAACAGAACAAGTCTTTAGGAACTTAGTTCTGCACTTTCCCATTTATCCACGTTGTAAGAAGTTAACTCCACTTTTTTGCTTTCCCGTTTGTTAGGAGTTACTACTCCACTTCCTTTGTCCTTTTGCTATTTATATCAATCAAGAAAACCAAAATAGGTAGTCTTAACTACCAAACAAAATACTTGTGTTTTTGTGTTCAAGTACATTCTCTTTGGCTATGAAGAGGGACCTTAGCAATTTGGTATCAGAGCCGTTCTTTCGCTTTCTTTGTTGACGGCATTCGCTTGAATCAACGTTCAACAAACCACAATTTCTTTTACCACTTTCACACCTCCATCGTCCAGCATTCCGTCCAAAAAAGTAAAAACAAACAAGTGATCGTTACTGACGATCACATCCCCGAACCGATGGTCAACACCAAGGATTGACTTGGATAGCTGGAAACAGGTCTCAGGATAGTTCAAGATGAGATTCAGAAGATGAATACTGGAAGCGCTGACAAGTTCAGGAGCCTCGAATACTCATTCACCAGAATATTCGATGCAACGTATGATGGAGATGATGTCGAGTAAGAGAAGGAGGGACAAGTGCTCCAAGAGGGAGCAGACATACAGAGGAGCACCAATCAATTGAGATGAGAAACGAGAATACATTCACTCCATTGGTCCCTCGGTTCAAACGACAAGTGAAACTGGAATTTCCGCGCTTCAAGGGAGGAGATCCGACAAAGTGGATGAGTAAGACCAAGCAGTATTTCTCCTACCTTGACATGCTGAGGGATCAAAGGGTCAGTTTTGCATCGTACCATCTCACTAAAGAGGCCAACGAGTGGTGGCAGGCACTGACAAAGGCAAGGGGGTCGATCCACACCAGATTCCCTGGGAGGTATTCGAGACAGAGCTATGGACAATGTTTGGTCCCCTTAACAGCGAAAACTTTGACGAGGCGCTATCCCACATTCGTCAAAAAGGGACCCTGCTCGAATATCAACGTGAGTTCGAGAAATTGCAGAAAAAAGTAGAAGGTTGGACGGAGAAGGCACTAGTTGGCGCATTCATGGGTGGTCTCAATACATCCATTTCCAGCGGCATCCGGATCTTTAAGCCGAAGACACTAACAGAGATCATTAATCTTGCGAGAATGAGGGATGATCAGTTACAACAGGAGAAAATATGGAACGGCCAGTGTCGATATAACGCCAATCCGCCACCAACAACACCAGAGAAACAGCCTGCAGGACAACGGAAATGGAAAAGTTGAAGAGGAAACGAAGCTTGGGGTTGTGTTTCAGCTGCGACGAGCGATATACACCAGGGAATAAATGTAAGCAGCCTCAACTCTTTCTCATGGAGAGCCAGCAAGACGAATCTGATAACGACGGGTTAGAAATTAACGACGAGGAGGCAGCACCGGAGATCACCCTTCACGCCTTAACCGGCTGAATTATCCAACCACCATCCGTCTGAACACTAGAATTGGCAGCCATAACCTTCTCGCTTTGATGGACAGTGGCTCTACGCACAACTTCATCAACGATAAATTTGCACAACGTCTTCATCTCAATATCACGCCAACACTGCCGTTCTCTGTTAAGGTCGCTAACAAGTCACCCTTACATTGCAGAGGGAGATACAATTAGGTAAGGCTGCAAATCGGAGAAGCATCGTTCACCGTCACCTTACACGCACTTCCATTGGTGGGTCTGGAACTGGTATTAGGCATAACATGGTTAGAAAGTTTGGGCCTTGTCATTGCGATTGGAAGGCCCAAACAATGAAGTTCAGGAGAGCAGACGTTGACCATATTTTTTATGGGCTCCAAGCAGCAAAAATCAGTCCCACTAATCCTCAAGAGCTAATGAAGGAGGCCCGTCAAGGTCAAACCTTGTTTGCGATTTGTCTCTCGTGGTCACCGACGACCCTAACACCAATAGCAGCGGATCTCCGGGAAATAATGACAGAGTTTGACGATCTGTTTCTATCTCCATCTGGACTACCGCCACAACGCACCATCGAGCATCGGATTACTCTGAAAGAGGGCACGGAACCGGTGAATGTCCGTCCTTACAGATATGCGTATTACCATTAAAAAAAGATCGAGAAATAGGTTGCTGACATGCTTGAATCAAGGATCATCCGGCCGAGCTGCAGCCCGTTTTCTTCACTTGTCTTACTAGTGAAGGAAATGGATGGATCGTGGCGCTTCTGTACCGATTATCGTGCCTTGAATGCAGCAACAATAAAGGATCGCTTCCCAATTCAAACCGTCGAGGATATGTTCGATGAACTCCACGGCGCTGCTTTCTTCACGAAGCTCGATCTAACAGCAGGTTACCACTGGTTGGCTATGATTACGGCTTTCAGAACGCACAACGGACATTACGAATACCTCGTAATGCCCTTTGGGTTATGCAACGCTCCCTCGACCTTCCAGGCTCTCATGAACACGATATTCAGACCACTCATGCGTAAATCGGTGTTGGTATTCTTCGACGATATCCTCATTTGCTGGAATTCATACCGGTTTATAAAACGATTTTATATATCAACCTATGAACTTACTAGCCAGGAACTCATGCAAATACTGAAATAAATCTAGATCTAGAATCTCGAATATACCTGGATATTTTTGCAGCAGAATAAAACCAAGGCGATTTGAGATTGTCTTAGCACTCCAAATGTCGTGCCTCTACCAGTATCCACACGCACACAAACTGGATTGGAACGGGATGCTATTGTTGTCGAGATCAAATCTCTAATTTCATCTTTGGAGGCATGTGTTTCATAAACACCTTAATCTTCTTTTATAATAAACAAGTAACCTAATAATCCTTTAGTTAAGTTAATGGGCCAAGCCCAATCTCTTAATATAAATAGATCATCACGTCACTCTTTTGTAAGAGGTGTTAGGTGCTTACATGTCATCTAATATATATTATATTATATATATATATATCACATATATATAGTATATAATATTAAACAAAATCCTAATATATTTTTATCCAGTCTGCTTAGGTGTGTGACCCTGTAGGATCATATAATATTAGTAATGGATTCTCAATCCATAGATTATAAGCGGTTTCTAGCAAAACATTATAGCCACCTAATATTATACGATTGTCGAACCTCGGCGTTACAACTCAAACAAGAGTAGGTACAATTGATTTCAGGACATTCCCAACAATCTCCCACTTGTACTGGAATCATCCTTCCCGTAATCATTTTGTCTCTATATCTCGATCTTAGCATAAGGCAAGAAACGGTGTCATCCTTATTAAGCTAGATCATGTTTATCAAACTCCGATTTATACTGATTAAACAAACGACTGACATTCACCTCGTTTAAGCACAGCCATGCATTTCTCAGTGTTAAATATTCGATAGGCCTTGAGATATTTATCTCCCGTTATATAGGAGGGACAAATTCCATCTTGTTCCTTACAAAATTCATAGCACACCCAATCAATTTCTTTATAGTCACCTGTTATGGCTGACGTTTGACAAGGTCAAAATGAACTAATCTATAAGTAAGAAATCATGATGAACTCAGGTCAAAGGACTACACTCTATAGTCGTGATGAGAAACTCATATGACACTCATATAACAATCTTGTAGAGTTCTCATAGCGGGTTAATCCAACACTGTGTTCCCCAACACATGTCTATGCGATTGGCTTTAATACAACATATTAAATGACTTCACGAAACTTAGTCATCAGCCACCTTACATACTAGTCATTTACAGTTATTAATGTCCCATTTTAATAACCTTGACTAGGGACCACAATAATTTATGTCATCTTTCACTTATAGGATTTCATGATCAAGTCACGTACTTGATGACCTATAAAACGATATAAATTATTTTGGGACTTTACTTGTTATCCAATAACCAAATAAATCTGAAACAAATTTCATTAATTTGAAAACATAACCAAATGTATGTTAACATGAACGCCATATCATAAAAGGAAAAATCCTCCGACTAGAGTCAAGATCACATCTTAAGAAACTTAATGCCTATGGCAGCAGTATGACTCTCATGCTTAGGCCGTGGAAGAGGCTTAGTCAATGGATCAGCAACATTTGCATCCGTCGAGACTCTTCTAATCTTCACATCTCCTCTGTCAACAATCTCACGAATGAGATGATATCTCCTCATAATGTGTTTGGACTTCTGGTGGGATCTAGGTTCTTTTGCATGTGCGATAGCTCCATTGTTATCACAATAGAGATCCACTGGGCTAGAAACACTAGGAACCACACCTAGTTCAATAATGAACTTTCGAATCCAAACAGCTTCCTTTGCTGCTTCTGAAGCAGTAATATACTCAGCTTCGGTTGTAGAGTCTGCTACGGTGCTCTGCTTGGAACTCTTCCAACTTACAGCTCCTCCATTAAGACAAAAGATAAAACCAGATTGTGATCGGTAATCATCTTGTCTGTTTGGAAACTCGCATCGGTGTAACCACTCACAACAAGCTCATCATTTCCTCCATAGACCAAAAACTTATCCTTAGTATTTCTCAAATATTTAAGGATGTTCTTGACTGTTGTCCAGTGACTCTCACCTGGATCAGATTGGTATCTACTTGTCATGCTCAAAGCACATGCAACATCTAGACGAGTACAGATCATGGCATAGATGATAGATCCTATAGCAGAAGCATATGGGATTCTACTCATCCGCCCTCTCTCATCATGTGTCGAAGGACACTGAGTCTTGCTGAGAGTTATGCCAGGAGACATTGGTAGGAAACCTTTCTTGGAATCATGCATTTGGAATCTGTGCAAGACCTTATCTATATAAATATCTTGACACAATCCAATGAGCTTGTTTGATCTATCTCTATAGATTCTTATTCCAAGGATATACACGGCTTCACCCATGTCTTTCATTGAGAAGCAACTTCCTAGCCAAGTCTTTACAAAATTAAGCATAGGAATGTCATTCCCAATAAGAAGTATGTCATCCACATACAACACTAAGAAAACAACTGCACTCCCACTAGTCTTCTTGTAAACGCAAGGTTCTTCTTCGTTTCTAATGAAATCAAACTCTTTGATTGCCTCATTAAAACGAAGATTCCAACTCCGAGATGCTTGCTTTAAACCATAAATAGAACGTTGAAGCTTGCATACCTTCCAAGCACTTCCATGGATTGTGAAACTCTCAGGTTGTGTCATGTACACATCCTCTTTGATATTTCCATTAAGGAAAGCTGTTTTCACATCCATCTGCCAGATCTCATAATCGTAATAAGCGACAATTGCTAAGAGAATCCGAATGGACTTACGCCTTACGACTGGGGAATAGGTTTTATCATAGTCTATGCCATGAATTGGCTTGTAACCTTTAGCCACCAATCTACCTTTGTATATCTGTATATTACCATCCATGTCTGTTTTCTTCTTGAAAACCCATTTACACTCAATGGTTTTGACACCATCAGGTAAATCAACCAAAGTCCATACTTTGTTTACTGACATGGATTCCATTTAAGACTTTGCGGCTTCTAGCCACTTTTCGGAGTCAGGGCCCATCATTGCTTCCTCAAAAGACGTAGGTTCATCACTCTCTATTATCAATAGTTCATGATGATCAGTCACCAAAAACCCATATCTAACAGGTTCGTGATGTGTCCTTCGGACCTACGTACCTCATATTCCACAGGTGCAGATTCTACGACTCTTCGTAAATCTAATTGATCCTCTTCATGAGAAGCCGTAACAATCTCTTGTGTTTCTCGAACTTCTTCGAGATGTACTTTACTCCCACTGTTTTTCTTGGAAAGAAATTCTATTTCTAGAAAGCACCATTACGAGAAACAAACACTTTGTTCTCAGTAGGGTTGTAAAAGTAATAAATTTTTGTTTCATTGGGATAACCAACGAAGTAGCATTTATCAGATTTGGACCCGAGCTTATCGGTAAACATACGTTTAACATAAGCATCACAACCCCAAATTTTCAGAAAAGATAAATTCGAAACTTTTCCAGTCCATATCTCGTATGGTGTCTTCTCAACTGATTTTGATGGACATCTGTTTAGCGTAAACGCAGACGTTTCTTGGGCGTATCCCCAAAAGGATAATGGAAGATCTGCATGACTCATCATTGATCGAACCATATCTAATAAAGTTCGATTTCTCCTTTCAGAAACACTATTCAACTGTGGTGTTCCTGGAGGAGTGAGTTGGTAACAATTCCACACTCTTTCAGATGTTCATCGAAAGTTTGACTCAAATATTCACCACATTGATCTGATCGAAGTGCTTTGATTGTCTTGCCAAGCTGGTTTTGTACTTCATTCTGAAATTCTTTAAACTTTTCAATAGATTCAGACTTATGTTTCATTAGATAAACATAACCATATCTACTGAAGTTGCCAGTAAATTTTATGAAGTACTGGTAGTTTCCTCTAGGATTTATGCTCATCGGTCCACATACATCAGTATGTATAAGTTTCAATAAGTCCTTAGCTCTTTCACTGTGTCTAGTAAAAGAAGATTTGGTCATTTTTCCCAATAAACAATATTCACATTTCTCATATGATTTATAATCAAATGAGCTCAAAAGTCCATCGCTATGAAGCTTTTGAATGCGTTTCTCATATATGTGGCCCAAACGACAATGCCAAAGAAAAGTTTGATTCGTGTCAGTTGACTTAAATCTCTTGGTACTAATGTTATAGATTGGCACACTTTGGTTTAGAACGTAAAGTCCATTCTCTAATGGACCGCTACCATAAAATATATCATTGTAATCAAATGAACAACACTTGTTCTTAATTGAAAACTGATATCCTTCCAAATCCAAACAAGGAATATAAATAATATTTCTGCTTATAGCAGGTACATAGTAGCAATTCTTAATTTCTAAAACCATGCCAGAAGGCAAAGACAAATGAAACGTTCCTACGGCTAATGCAACAACTCTTGCTCTATTTCCCACGCGCAGGTCCACTTGTCCTTTCTCCAAAGTCCTACTGTTGCTTAGGCCCTGCATATTTGTACAAATATGAGCATCACAGCCGGTATCCAATATCCAAGAAGTAGAACCAGAAGTAGTAACATTTACTTCTATAACATAAATACCTGAAGATGAAGTCTCGAAAGTCTTCTTCTTCTTCTTTTTCAGATCTTCCATGAATTTATTGCAGTTTCTTTTCCAATGCCCATAACCATTACAATAATGGTACTTATCATCTTTAGAAGGACCAGGTTTAAACTTAGGAGCATGGTTAGACTCGCTTGGATTCACAATCGAGCTCGTCTTGCCATCACCTTTGTTTTTTCCATGTTTCTTAAACTTTTTACCATTTTGTACCATAAGGATATTTGGGGTGTCCTTCTTGATGTTGGGTTCAGCAGTTTTGAGCATCCCATGCAGCTCAATCAAAGTCTTTGTCAAGTTGTTCATGTTGTAGTTCATAACAAACTGATCATAGCTTGACGGCAATGACTGCAGGATGAGATCAGTAGCCAACTCTTGGCTGATAGGACAATCCATTTTTGCCAGGTTATCAATATAACCCATCATCTTAATGACATGTGGGCTAACTGGATCATCTTTTGGTAGCTTGCACTCAATGAGAGTTTTAACCGTCTGGTATCTCTCAGTTCGTGCTTGCTCTTGAACCATTCCTTTCAGGCTAGTGATCATGTCAATTGGCGAATCTACGTTCTCATATTGCTTTTGCAAGTCCGAGTTTATGGTAGCCAACATAAGACAACACACATCGACCCTATCATTGACATGCTTGTCATAAGCATTTCTCTCTGCATGCTGAGCATTGGTCTTAGGTTTTTCAGGAAGAACCTTTTCAAGGACATAGTCCTTTTTCTCTTGTTTTAGAACAATTCTCAAGTTTCGATACCATTCAAGGAAATTCGATCCATTGAGTTTATCCTTCTCAAGGATGGATCTCAATGAGAACGAGTTGTGGGGAGTTGACATTGCTGGAGATAAAGAATAAAATGTTAATATGATGTTCGGGAATAAGAGAAATCTTAACAATTAAGAAAACTCACATTATATTAACAATTTCCTCAAATTGAATATAATGATCCAAGATCCATATTTCACTAGAATTCGAGTGAACTTTGGCTCAACCACCGAATGTCTAGTTATTTAGGTAAACAACGCCTTGTCAGTTATATCAGATATAACTCTTGGTTGTTAGATGACATCTTATGTCAAATCCAACATATGCCTCTAAGCCCAAAACCGTTTTGATAGCTTAGTTAAGTAAACCAATCTTGTTTCATATGGTAACCATTACCACCTACCTCACTTATGTAATTGCGGACACCTTGCTTTGGCAAGCCCATCACACAACGTAATAAGCCTTGATAGTTGATAAGATTGAAGAGACATCAAAATACTTGATATTGGCGAGGAACTAATTTTAATCTAATTTAAATTTTATATTTAAAATTTTATATCTAATATAAAATATAAATATAATTAATACATATCTTATATGTATTTGATTGGATTACAAATAATTAAATTAATTTTAATCTAACTAAAATTATTAATTATTTATATATAGTAGAACAGTTAACCCTAATCCAATTAGATTATTCATAACTAATAAGTAATAAATACTATTAGTCGCCGCAATCTCAGACGAGATGTGGTCTTTGCCAAACAATTCATTCTCTCATAATGAACGCAATATTCTTAATATCGAAGGCAAATAATTTAATCAAAGTTCGGGGTTTCCAAAATCAGCAATCAAAACTCCATGGAACATGTGACAGAATATTATATATTTACCCACTTAAGAACTATGACTTTCATATTCAACGTGTCAGATTATGTATATATAAATTCATCTTTTCATAATTGCCTGAACATGTCATATTCAAATTATAACATGGGCATGTTTATACAGATCTCAACTATTACGTATATCCAATATATACTACTTATTCAGATTCAATTTCAATATTAAGCAAGAAGGTTCTGATACCACTGTTGGAATTCATACCGGTTTATAAAACGATTTTATAAATCAACCTATGAATTTACTAGCCAGGAACTCATACAAATACTGAAATAAATCTAGATCTAGAATCTCGAATATACATGGATGCTTTTGCAGCATAATAAAACCTAGGTGATTCGAGATTGTCTTAGCACTCCAAATGTCATGCCTCTACCAGTATCCACACGCACACAAACTGGATTGGAACGGGATGCTAGTGCCGTCGAGATCAAATCTCTAATTTCAACGACAAACAATTTGTCTCTTAGGGTTTTCTGATTTTTGGAGGCGTGTGTTTCATAAACACCTTAATCTCCTTTTATAATAAACACGTAACCTAATAATCCTTTACTTAAGTCAATGGGCCAAGCCCAATCTCTTAATATAAAGAGATCATCACGTCACTCTTCCGTAAGAGGTGTTGCATGCTTACATGTCATCTAATATATATTATATTATATAAATCACAAATATATAGTATATAATATTAAACAAAACCCTAACATATTTTATCCAGTCTGCCTAGGTGTGTGACCCTGTAGGATCATATAATATTAGTAATGGATTCTCAATCTATAGATTATAAGGGGTTTCTAGCAAAACATTATAGCCACCTAATATTATATGATTGTCGAACCTCGACGTTACGACTCAAACAAGAGTAGGTACAATTGATTTCAGGACATTCCCAACATTATCTACAACCCGGATTGGAAATCGCATCTCAAACACGTTCGAGAAGTGTTCGAAATCTTACGAGAGCACAAGCTGGCAGTGAAATTCAAGAAATGCGATTTTGGGAAACATGAGCTGTATCTCGGACACATCATCACCAACACTGGCGTGAAGGTGACCAAGGCAAAGATTCAGGCAATCCTCGACTGGCCAGTACCCACCAACATTATGGAACTTCACGCGTTTCTCGGGTTAACCGGATACTACCGAAAATTTGTCAAGAACTACGGTATAATCGTGAGACCTCTGTTCAACCGGCTGCGCAAGGGCTAATTCACGTGTGATGCAGAAGCAGCATAGGCTTTTTCACAGCTGAAAGAAGCCATGACATCCACTCCAACACTCGCATTGCCGGATTTCACAAAACCGTTTGTCATTCAGACGGATGCATTTGGTGAAGGTATAGGCGCTATTCTTTCTCAAAATGGCCAGCCTATTGTATTAGGCATGAGGTTTACGATACAGACGGACAAGATGAGCTTATGTTACATGTTGGAGCAAAGGATTCTGACACCAGAGCAGCAACGCTAGATGAGTAAATTGGTTGGCTATGATTACGAGATCGTTTATCGTCCGGAAAAAAAAACAAATGTTGAAGCTGATGCTTTGTCGCGTGTCACTGGCATTCTTGCCTTATACTCCATCTCTGCTCCAACGGCGACACTATGGCAAGATCTCAGACAACTAAAATCATATGATCCATACCTGAAACGGATTGGAGAAGCGGCTACGGCAAAACCAGGAAAGTCGTACTCATGGAAGGATGGGTTAATCTTTTATAATAACAGGGTCGTCATACCACCAGGCTCATCCTTCATCACTCAGCTTCTACATGAACACCACGACTCACCTTTGGGAGGTCACTTAGGGGTTTTACGAACCTTCAAACGTCTTGCTCGTCATTTCTACTGGATCAATGCACAGGGTGGTCATGGAATACGTTTCATAATGCGATACATGTCAGAGAGAAAAATCATAGACGTTATCTCCGACGGGTCTTCTTCAACCACTGCCAATTCCGAATCAAATCTGGGAGGATGTTTTGATGGATTTCGTAGATGGCTTACCACGATCAGGCAACAATACATCCATTCTAGTGGTCGTTGATCGTTTAACCAAGGCTGCTCATTTGGTCCCTTTGGCGCATCCATATACGGCATCGCAAGTGGCTACAAGTTTCATCGACTCTGTCGTTCATCATCATGGTATTCCTCGCTCTATTCTCAGTGACCGTGATCCAATTTTCAGAGTAACTTTTGGAAGGATCTATGGAAACAGGCGAACACAAAGCTACGAATATCATCAGCTTATCATCCGCAATCGGATGGACAAAACGAGGTAGTCAACAAGTGTATTGAACAGTTTCTATGATGCTTCGTTCAACATCGCCTGTCATAGTGGAGTAATCTTCTTCCTTGGGCCGAGTACTGGTACAATACCACGTTCCATTCATCCACTGGGACAACACCTTTCGAAGTTCTTTATGGTCGCCAGCCTCCATTGATGCCAAGGTATGAGATGAGATTGATGCACAGCTCCAGGAGCGTGATGAGGTTCTGAGTGAATTAAAGAACCATCTACAGATAGCCAGCAACCGTAAGAAACAGATGGCTGATCGTAAACGGAGAGATGTTGAGTTCGAGGTAGGAGATTGGGTTTTGCTGCATCTACAACCGTACCAGCAGAAATCAGTATCCAGGCGATCATCATAGAAGCTTGCCAACAAGTTCTTTAGGCCATTTCAGATAGAGCAATGTATCGGCAAGGTCGCTTTCCGTTTGAAGCAGCCGGAGAATGCACGCATACACTTTGTGTTCCATGCCTCATTACTCAAGAAACGAGTTTGTGATGACACACCTACGTCTGTGGAGTTACCACCACTTCGATCCAATGGCTTATTCACTCTTATGCCAGAAGTTGTTCTCAAAACAAGGTTAGTCAATCACGGTTCCACGAACTTTTCTGAGCTTCTTATTAAGTGAAGGAACTTTTCGATTGAAGATGCAACTTGGGAAGAATCAAGTCAGATTAAGGCAAGCTTTCCATATTTTCAGCTAAACCTTGAGGACAAGGTTCTTTTGGGAGAGGGATGTGTTGATAAAATACAACATGGCGAAGGAGTTGATTATCAGAACAGTGACAATAATCATTTAGCGCCAAGGAAGTCAACTCGTACGAAGATTCCAAATAGGAGGTATTTGGAATAATAAACCCACATGACTTCTTATTTCTTTTAGTTTGAATTTGTCAAATAACAGAACAAGTCTTTAGGCACTTAGTTCTGCACTTTCCCATTTATTCACGTTGTATAGAGTTAGCTCCATTTTCTTTGCGCTTCCGTTTGTTAGGAGTTACGACTCCACTTTCTTTGTACTTTTGCTATATATATCAATCAAGAAAACTAAAATAGGTAGTCTTAACTACCAAACAAAATACTTGTGTTCTTGTGTTCAAGTACATTCTCTTTGGATTTGAAGAGGGACCTTAGCAGGTTCACATCAAGAACTTTAAAGTTTATCAAAAATCACTATCTTAATTTCACGCAGACATGGACAATGTTGATGCTGATAATCGATTATGTAACAACTATAACAAATCCAAATCTCACATTTAAAACATCAACTTGCTAAAGTTTTGTCTTTTATATACGCTTAAGTAAAGCTTTTGAGACTGTAACTCGAATTCATATGTGAACTGAGGAAAGTTAAGGCAAAAACATGGAAATCCAAAAGGCCAAGAACAATATTACAAAAAATAAAAAGATCAAACAAATAAAACAGATCAAATAGTTCAAACCGATGATCTCCCCTTCTTTTTGATGTTTTGTGCATTCCAGAAGCGGATGAGCCGCCCTACGATTTGTTGCGCATATCGGCTGAGGTGGAGGTTGTCGAAGGTGACATATGAAGCGGAGGACAGAGTAGCGACGACAACGTGCGTTGCCATGTCTGAAAGCGTAAGAGAAGGGGGTAAATGCTGGTGAGTATACGAAATAGATGTGGGATGGTTGTGTGGGGTTTTCTTAGCTAGTTGTGGAGGATTTATAAGAACGTATCGACTCAAACTTGAAACGGCAGGAATTGAAGACTTTAGAGAATTTATTGACAGTTGAAGACATACCGAAGACAGTGAACACATTTAAAGAGGGGTCCAAGAAAATGGGGAGTGAAAGAGGCTGACCAATGGAGGATCGTTTGATGGAAGCTTAGGAGGCGGCAGTGGAAGGTTACTCAACCGGAAAGGGATACACAAGCAAAAGATGTGGGCTTAAAAATAAAGTTTATTTGAGGCCCATGTTTTCTCAATAGCCAAATGACATGTGGAGTTGTAGTTGGAAAGAAAAATATGTTGTTATGTATTAGATTTCATAAATTTGGAGTTAGTCTTTAAATATTCTACTTTAATGAAAAAGAAACTTGAATTACAAACAAAAAGAAATCTAATCTCCATGTATTACTATTAAGCTACCATATTTTGGTAGTTTATAATTTGATTCGATCATCTATAAAATAGCTGAAAATCTACAATTGTAGTGGCAGATGATTGTGGAATAAGTAAAATTGTCGTACATATATTGACATTGAATAATATCTACAATTGTAGTGGTAGATGATTGTGGAATAAGTAAAATTCTTAAGATTTTGAAAACATTGTTTTTTATAAAACAGTATGTTTATACTTAGAAATTATAATTAATAACATATTTTGTTTTTTTTTTTTTTAACGCTGATACAGATTATGAAAACTATTACAAGGACAATTTAACAGATAATGCTATCTCCGTTCTACGAGAATCCATCAATGGTCACGATCAACGGCTCCACCTGCTCCTGAAAACTTTCTTATAAGCTTGCCTCCATTAATCTTGTAAAACTGCGCCTTCGGGGATTTGAACCCAGTACCTACCGGTGTAAAGCATTAACCACTTGACCACTAGACCACGGTTGCTTCACCATATTTTGTTCTTTAAAATATTGATTAATTTTATCTATCATTTCATAAATTAATGAAAAGAGAATTTCTACTAAAAGTTTTAGTTATTCAATGATGTTTATTTTGATTATGTTATCTTCAAATATTAATATATTCAGAGACGCGTTAATTACTTCTAATTGGAATCAATTTAATTGTCTTGCAAACGCACCAACTTCTAATTGGAATACCTACTCATCGGCCATCGTATAAACCGTTAAACAACCCTTATAATAGTGAACTCCAGCACTTGCATATGCGCTACGTTTAATCTATTTAAGCGTTATTACAACTAGCGTAACTTGTTTACAGGCTAATTTAATTATACCTACATTCCGATACTTAACTATTAAAAGTATACCCAAATGTTTCAAGGTTGTAGGAACTATTTTAAAGAGTCAAATTATGTAAGGACATTAATTTTGTCCGTAGAGAATGTAAATTTTGTTCATACATATCTCAGTGCGGGGAAGATTCCATAAGGTTGTGTTAAAAAAAAAGGATTATACAAGGTTTACGACATTACTTGTAGAGAAATTACTTACAACAATTTTGAAAAATACTTTTATTACTAAAGTAATTTTGGTAAGGTTGTGTTTTTGAAAATTTTGACCAAATAACATATAAACCAAAGTTTAAACTTGTATTTACATTATGCTATCGAAACCAAAAAAACTAATTTAATAATAAAATGTATACATTTAAATAAATTAAAAATAAATAAAAAACTAATATTTGATTTCTTACGAGAATTCCGGCAAGTTTTCCAACGAGTTTTTCAACAAGTCCTCCGGCGAGTCTTCCAGCGAATTTTCTGACGATTTTTCCGGCAAGTATTCCGACGAACTTATACTAGACTTATATTATATTATTGTAGACTTTTGTATTGTGTTGGTAGACTTAATCGTATATTTGTTTTCGGTTTAGAGAGTGTAAAATTGTTTAGAGACTTTATTTGAATGAGTTGTAGACTTGTTTGAGTTTCGAGTTAATTATCGTAGAATTGTTTTCAATATAAAAAATAATATAAACATTTTATTTAAATAAATAAAATATAAAACAAAAACAACTAATATCCTAATATACAAATAATAAATTCATTTTATAAAATAAGTTCAATTTATATATTGAACCAAAATATAACTATACTAGGCGACAATGATGGCGATGGAGAAAAACCTTGCACCGATTCTTCCGGCGATTTTTGATAAGGTTTCTTCTTCTTTTCATGGTGGGTTTCTTCTTCTCGTCCTTCTTCTACGAAATCATGACTCTTCTTTTTCCTCTTTAGGGTGGAGAATGTGTCGTTTTTCTAAAGCTTCTCCGGCGTCGGCAAATGTTGTTTCTGGAGATTGCAGTTCTTTGGTTGTGTGGTTTGTCGGAGGAAGAGGCTGATTGGACCAGATCGAGTTTTGGTGTTGTGCGTGGTAGTGAGAAGAGTAGTTCGGCTATGTATCGATGAAATCAAGTGATAGAAGTTTTGAAGGTATGGTGCTTCTGCATCTGGCGTTTTGTGGTCGTGTTACACCTTCGTGGTGTTAGACAATTCCGGCAAAGAAACATATATTTCCAGTGATATTTGTATTTATATTATTGTAGAATTTTGTAACGTGTTTGTAGATTTAATCGTAGAGTTGTTTCTGGTTTCAGCTTAGTGATTGTAGACTTGTTTGTAGGTTTCCTTTGAATGGTTGTAGACTTGTTTGGGTGTCGAGTTAATTATCGTAGACTTGCTTTTAGTATACGTTTGAATGATTGTAGACTTGTTTTGGGAGGGATTTCTTACTTAATTTCTTCTTCTACAACATGTTCACAAGCCTCATTCACACTATCTAGTTGTTTAATCTCAAACCAAAGTCTAACGGTTTGATCATTACAAAGAAGCAAAACCCCATTCAATGGTCGAGAACTCCCAACATATACCAGAGGTATCCATCGCTAAGGTTCGAGAATATTACCTTTGTAACATGTAGCTCAGATCGACTTTGTGGGTTTTATTATCCAAATCATAGTCTTCATATACCATTCCAATCAAATCCTCATAAGAAGTTCTCTTTTGTAGACAACAAATGCGACAGCCTCTGCTCTTATCTTTGAAGTTGTCAATGTAAAAACCCCATCAATCTCTCTTAAAGCTCCATTTATCGTAAACTAACACTATTTCCGACATACCAAAAAGTGGAGATTGGATATGATGAAGCAATTGAAATAAAGGATATAGAATGAAGGATTAGATCCTTAAGTAATTTGGAAATCTGCAAAAAGCAAAATCAAGTTTTTTCATGTTTCTAGCCTCCAAGAACCATCAGCGAAGAAGATAAACACCAAAAAATAGAGTTTTTCCAATCAACACAACTAACACATTTAATTCACAACTTACTAATAATTATTAAGTTTACCACAACTTACTATCAATTATTAAGTCTATGAACTACAGCTCATTAATAACTTAAGTCTACCTCACATTATATAAGTCTACAAAACAAGTCTACTATACAACACAAAAGTCTACAAAATAAATATAAGTTTGCAATAACGTTTCACAAACGTGTCACGTCTACGACGTTGTTGTCTTCCATATAAAATCTTGCTACAACGTCAGGAAAGTTTATAAGGAGAAAAATAAGTTTATAATGTCAAAATAAGTATACTACGAAAATATAAATCTAAAATTATACATAATATATATGCAACTACGTCAATGTATTCAAATTCCCTAAAAAATTTACGACCACTTGGTGAAATTCTACGAACTCCAAGAATAAGTTAGCAGCAGAAAACTAAATCTAGTGCTGTATAATTTAAATATATCAATCGCTTAACAAATCTACCAATCTACAATACATAATAACTCTGCAAGATATACGACAAATCTACATCAGTTTTAAAAGTCTACGTCAACTTAAAATCATCGGACAAAATAAATCTAGCACTTAAAATAAATATATAAATCCCTAAAGAAAAAACTACATCCAAAATTCAAGTCTATAATCTTAAAAAAACTACGATTCTTTTTGGTGGAGAAAACAGAGAAACCTAGGGAGCCGCCGTCCCTCTCCTGCCTTATGGAGTCTTCGTCATCGCCGGCGGCCTCTACTAAACCACCTCAAATCGCTGCCACTCACCAAAATCGCAGACTAAGTCATCTCCTACATGGGTATCTCCATCGAAAGATCCTTTGGTTGCTGCAGGTTGTGTCATGCCGAGTTATGTGGTTGTCTATGAAGTAGCCTCCATTCAGATACCTGCAGAAGTTTATGAGGATGTGGTGCCGCTATGGCAGTGCTTTTTTGTTGGTTATTTTATCGGTGAGGCCCCTGTTGGGATTGTGTCCTGAAATCACATTGTACTTACTCTAAAGATAGTTGTATTGTCGAGATCGGACAATTCATGTGATACTGGGTAGTCATAATGTTTTGCTAGAAACCGCTTATGACAAATGAGTTGTAACTCATTTCTAGTATCGTGTGAACCTAAAGGGTCACACACCTAAGCAAGTTGGATACGCTTCTGTAGGGAATTGATCATTGGCATATGGTCCGATCAATGTGTATTGGATACTCATTGAATTCGTGTGTTAAGAGGTGTGTCGATCGATGCCATTGGTGCAACGATCGACACAAGGTTGATACCGTAACTGATGTTACGGTTTGTAAACCGTGGACCTATTTATAGGGGCCAGGTTACACGACCTAAAAAGAGAGCCGTCGCAGACAGTTTTTCTTGACAGAAAAACAGACCCTCTTCCTCGAAAACACGAAGAGAATCCCAGGAGATCCGATCACCGGTACTAGCATCCCGGCGGATTCCAGCTTGTGTGCGTGTGGACTACGATAGAGGCGCAGCGATTGAGGCGCTCTAGATCTCGTTTACCTGCTCCAAATTTCCGCTGCCAATCTCCAGGTAAACACGAGGTCAGTGAAGGAAAGTTTAGTGTTAATCCAGATTCAATTCTCAGATTCAACAGTCCTAAACATGCAGATCTAGGTTCTCTTGATTAGAAACTTAATGGATCTCACCTTATACCTGTTTTATGCAGCGGAATGAAGGTACAGGTCAGAGATCAGCAGAACCACCAAGGGATGGATCCTCCAAAGGCTCACACACGCACACCGAAGGAAACTGGCTGCTAGACCGAGCTGAGGGAGGGCGCAGAGAGAGAGAGAAATCGCGGCTGGGTTAGGGTTTTGAGGAGACTCAGACTTAAGTTTTATTTATAAAACTTGTCTAGTTCCTTTTGGGCTTTTGGGCCCAAATACCAATCTGATTAAATCCCTTAGATTTAATCAGACCCATTAATCTCTCTCTAAGTACGACAAATGCCTGGCACTTTTACCGTACTTCTGCTAGGCCGTTCCAACACATTTTCATGTTAGCTTAGGCGTGTGACCCATATGGGATCATATAATAAAGGCAATAAGTCCAAGACTTATAGATCATGAGCGGACTCTAGCAAGCCATCATGACCCCCAGTATTATATGACTTATGTCTGATCATTGACATACTCTTACTTTCTAGAGACAGTACCGAGATTACTGGACACAATTCCAACAATCTCCCACTTGTACTGGAATCTCTGTATTCATAATCCTTTTGTCTCAATATCTCGATTAGTCATAAGGAAAGATTAGTGTCATCCTTATAAAGCCTAATCTTGTTCATCGGACTCTGATTCGATACTGACAATCCAAACGACTCGGGAAAGTCCGTTTGAGCATGGCCATGCATTTTCCAGTATTCAAATCTCCGATTGGCCTAGAGATATTCACTCCATTTATATTGGAGGGACAAATCCCGTCTTGTTCCATCACTGTAAACTACTCATTTCATAATGTACCCAAACAAGGTCCTTATAACTATCGCAGAACGACAGCGTTAGACAATGATCAAAGTGCATCAGTCCATGTGCGGTCACATGCATGCGAACTCAGGTCTAAGGACTATACTCTATAGTCGTAGTAAGAATCTCTTATGACACAGATATAAATATCCTGAAGAGTTCTTATAATCGGGTCTTGTCCGGTCGTATGTACCCTACATACACCTATGTACTGACTTTGATGCCGCGCATCTATGACACACTGAGACTTTGTCATAAGTCACATACCAATCTAGTCTCACACGGTTGTTGGTGTTCCAATTTCAACAACCTTCGACTAGGGACATGATGATATAAGCCATCTATCAAATATAGGGTCTCATGATCAAGCTAAATGACTTTGATAACTCAAGATCAAGTCATTTACTTCGATGACCTATAAAATGGTTCATATCATTTTGGAACGATTATTTCATCACAGTTAAAATAATCTTGAAATAATAATTTCATTAAACATAAAATGTTTTACAATAACATATCAATAACTAAATAAAGCCCTCAAACTCCCACTCAAATTTAGATTACATTTCAATGTCTCTAATGCCTACAGCTTCAGTCAGGAACTCGAGCTTAGGCCTTGGGAGTGGCTTTGTCAACGGATCAGCGACATTATCATCTGTCTGAACTCGGCTGATCTTGACTTCCTTTCTATTAATGATGTCACGTATCAAGTGAAATCTTCTTAGAACATGCTTGGATTTCTGGTGTGATCTTGGTTCCTTTGCCTGAGCAATAGCACCATTGTTATCACAAAATAGTGCCAGAGGCTCAGCCGCATCTGGTATCACACCTAGTTCAATAATGAACTTTCGTATCCAAACAGCTTCCTTCGCTGCTTCTGAGGCGGCGATATATTCAGCTTCTGTAGTGGAATCAGCAACGGTGTCTTGCTTGGAGCTTCTCCAACTGATTGCACCGCCATTCAGACAAAAGATATAACCGGACTGTGACCGGAAATCATCTTGGTCTGTCTGGAAACTTGCGTCCGTGAATCCACTGACTTTAAGCACATCACTTCCACCGTACACCAAGAACTTATCCTTAGTATGTCTTAGATACTTCAAGATATTCTTTACGGCAATCCAGTGGCTTTCACCTGGATTTGACTGGTATCTACTCGTCATGCTCAATGCATAAGCAACATCAGGACGAGTACAGATCATGGCATACATGATAGATCCTATTGCAGATGCATAAGGAATATTCTTCATGCGCTCAAGCTCAGCAGCCGTCGTAGGGCTCTGCTTCTTGCTTAGCGTTGTGCCATGTACCATTGGCGTGAAGCCCTTCTTGGAATCTTTCATGCTGAATCTTTGTAGGACTTTGTCAATGTATGAGTCTTGACACAAACCTATCAGCCTTTTAGATCTATCCCGGTAGATCCTTATTCCAAGAACGTATGCGGCTTCACCCATGTCTTTCATGGAAAAACAACTTCCAAGCCAGTCCTTTACCGACTTCAGCATTGGAATGTCGTTTCCGAGAAGCAGTATGTCATCAACATACAGAATAAGAAATACTATCTTGCTCCCACTAGTTTTCTTATACACGCATTGTTCTTCTTCGTTTCTGATGAAGTCAAATTGCTTGATCGCTTCATCAAAACGAAGATTCCAGCTCCTCGATGCTTGCTTCAATCCATAAATGGATTTATGAAGCTTGCATACCTTCCCAGCATTCTTTGGATCTATGTAACCGTCAGGTTGTGTCATATACATATCCTCTTCCAGAATTCCATTCAGGAAGGCGGTTTTTACGTCCATCTGCCAAATTTCATAATCATGAAAAGCTGCAGTTGCTAGTAGAATCCGAATAGATTTCATCATAGCCACTGGGGAATAGGTTTCATCGTAATCCACACCGTGAACTTGTCTGAAACCTTTTGCCACCAACCTGGCTTTATAAATCTGGATATTTCCATCCACGTCAATCTTCTTCTTGAAGATCCATTTGCACTCGATGGCTTTTACACCAGCGGGTAAGTCAACCAACGAAAACACTTGGTTGACCGACATGGAGTCCATTTCGGAATCAGTGGCCTTGCGCCACTTCGAGGAATCTGGGCCCATCATGGCTTGATTGAAGTTCGATGGTTCATCACCATCAATGATCAAAAGATCATGACAGTTAGTCACGAGGAATCCTTGATATCTCTCGGGTTCGTGACGGATCCTCCCGGATCTTTGAACTTCAGGTACTACAGGTTCAGGCTCTACAATTTCTTGTAGGTCCTCCTGCTGCTCTTCCTCATTAGGTTGAGCAGTATCCTGTTCATCTTGAATTTCTTCAAGCAGTACCTTACTCCCACTGTCTTTCTTAGAGAGAAACTCCCTCTCAAGAAAGTTACAATCCCGGGCAACAAAGATCTTGTTCTCGGAACGTAGATAGAAGTAATAAGCCTTGGTTTCCTTTGGATAACCAATGAAGTAGCATTTATCAGACTTTGGTGTAAGCTTGTCTGAGATTAATCTCTTGACATATGCTTCACAACCCCAAATTCAAAGATAAGACAGTACTGGAGCCACTCCAGTCCATAATTCATATGGTGTCTTTGCTACTGCTTTTGATGGCGCTCTATTTAGAGTGAACACTGCTGTTAGCAGAGCATATCCCCAAAGGGATATTGGAAGGTCTGTGTGACTCATCATAGATCGAACCATATCCAATAAGGTCTGATTTCTCCTCTCAGACACACCATTCCATTGAGGTGTTCCAGGAGGAGTGAGTTGGGACACGATCCCACACTCTCTTAGATGATCACTGAATTCTTGGCTTAAGTATTCTCCTCCTCGGTCGGACCGAAGAGCCTTAATGCTTTTGCCAAGTTGGTTCTGTACTTCATTTTGGAATTCTCTGAACTTCTCAAAAGATTCAGACTTATGTTTCTTTAAATAAACATATCCATACCTACTGAAATCATCAGTGAAGGTAATGAAGTACTGATAGTTTCCTCTTGCATTTGTGGACATTGGGCCACACACATCAGTGTGTATCAGGCCCAATAAGTCACTGGCCCTCTCGTTAGGTTTATTAAAGGGGGCCCGTGTCATTTTGCCCATCATGCAGGATTCGCATTTCTCACATGACTCAAAGTCAAATGAGCCAAGAAGTCCATTCGAATGGAGCCTCTTGATGCGTTTCTCGCTGATGTGCCCTAAACGACAATGCCATAGAAACGTTCGGTTCTCCTCATTAGGTTTGAACCGTTTGGTATTAATGTTATAAATTGGCGCGGATTGATCGAGTATGTAAAGCCCATTCGTAAGAGGGGCAGAACCATAGAACAAATTGTTGCAATTGAAGGAACATAATTTATTCTTAACTGAAAAATCATAACCTTCCAAATCCAACAAAGAAATTGAAATAATATTCCTGCTTATAGCAGGTACAAAATAACAATTATTGAGTTCTAAAACCAATCCCGAAGGTAAAGACAACAAGTATGTGCCTACAGCTAGTGCTGGAACTTTCGCTCCATTCCCAACTCGTAGCTCCACTTGTCCTTGCTTCAGCCTTCTACTGTTGCTGAGTGCCTGATGAAGAAGTCTCCAGAGTCTTCTTCTTTAATTCCTTTAGACCTTCCAGGAATTTCTTACATTCTCTCCTCCAATGCCCTGGTTCTTTACAGAACCTGCATATGTCAGTTGGCCCAGCCTTGGACTTGGGCTTGGGCTTTGGCGTGTCCTTGTCCGCGACTTGGACAGCCTTGGCCTTTCCCTTATCCTTAGCAGAGGATTTCTTAAACCCCTTGCCCTTTTGCACCATAAGTGAAGGATTGTTTAGTTGATCCTGATTCAATTCCAGATTCAGATCATCCTAAACATGCTGATCTAGGTTCTTCTCGAATAGAAACAATTGATGATCTCACCTTATACCTGTTTATTGCAGCGGAAAGGGATGGTATGTCAGAGATCAAAGAGCCACCGAGAGATAACTCCTCCAGAGGTTCACACACGCACACCGAGCAGGAAGAGGCTGCTAGGCCAGTAGGGAATCGGCGCAGAGAGAGAGAGGAGGCTCGCGGCTAGGGCTTATTTTCGACCTGAACTCGTCTTAAGTTTATATAACTCGTTCAGTTCGTTTTGGGCCATTTGGCCCAAAGGCCAATTAACTCTGAGGCGTTCGCGCACTGTGTCGATCGACACTCCTTGTGTATCGATCGACACACAGTGGCCAAACCCAATTATTCTCTCTAAGTACAGTAAATGCCTAGCACTTTTACCGTACTTCTGCTACACCGTTCCTACACATTTTTCCTGTTAGCTTAGGCGTGTGACCCATATGGGATCATATAATAAAGGCAATAAGTCCAAGACTTATAGATCATGAGCGGACTCTAGCAAGCCATCATGACCCCCAGTATTATATGACTTATGTCTGATCATTGACATACTCTTACTTTCTAGAGACAGTACCGAGATTACTGGACACAATTCCAACAATCTCCCACTTGTACTGGAATCTCTGTATTCATAATCCTTTTGTCACAATATCTCGATTAGTCATAAGGCAAGATTGGTGTCATCCTTATAAAGCCTAATCTTGTTCATCGGACTCTGATTCGATACTGACAATCCAAACGACTCGGGACAGTCCGTTTGAGCATGGCCATGCATTTTCCAGTATTCAAATCTCCGATTGGCCTAGAGATATTCACTCCATTTATATTGGAGGGACAAATCCCGTCTTGTTCCATCACTGTAAACTACTCATTTTACAATGTACCCAAACAAGGTCCTTATAACTATCGCAGAACGATAGCGTTAGACAATGATCAAAGTACATCAGTCCATGTGCAGTCACATGCATGCGAACTCAGGTCTAAGGACTATACTCTATAGTCGTAGTAAGAATCTCTTATGACACAGATATAAATATCCTGAAGAGTTCTTATAAGCGGGTCTTGTCCGGTCGTATGTTCCCAAACTTACACCTATGTACTGACTTTGATGCCGCGCATCTATGACACACTGAGACTTTGTCATAAGTCACGTACCAATCCAGTCTCACACGGTTGTTGGTGTTCCAATTTCAACAACCTTCGACTAGGGACAGGATGATATAAAACATTTATCAAATATAGGGTCTCATGATCAAGCTAAATGACTTCGATGACTCAAGACCAAGTCATTTACTTCGATGACCTATAAAATGGTTTATATCACTTTGGAACGATTATTTCATCACAGTTAAAATAATCTTGAAATAATAATTTCATTAAACATCTTAAATGTTATTTCAAGAACATATCCAATAACTAAATAAAGCCCTTTAATAACTCCCACTGAAATTGAGACTATATCTTAATTTCACTTATCCTACAGCAACAGTCCGCGACTCGTGCTTAGGCCTAAGGAGTGGCTTCGTTAATAGATTAGCAACGTTCTCATTCGTTGAAACTTGCTGATCTACTTAACATCTCTGTCATTTATCTTACGGAATAGTTTATACCTATCCTCAAGGTGTTTGGACCTCTGATGTGCAGCTAGTCTCATCTTATGCTGGGAATCACATCAAGTTCAGTGACAAACTCTTCTTTCCAAACAACCTCTTTCGCCACTTCCCAAGCTGCGAAATGTTCAGCTTAAGTCATTGAGTCAGCAACAGTGCCTTGCACCGCCAGATAGACACAAGATATAACCGGACTGTGATCGGAAATCATCTTTGTCTATTGGAAACTTGCCTTTCAGACTCTATCGACTTATAGCACTTCACTTTCTCCGTAAATCAAGAACTTATCCTTAGTATTCCTCAAATACTTTAGGACATACTTTAGGAAACTTGATTCTTTGCTGGATTTGACTGGTCTTTATTTGTCTTGCTTAACATTAAAGCAACATCAAACAAGTATGTTTCATGGCATACATGATAGATCCAATTGCCGACGCATATGGAATCTCATCCATGCATTTAAGCTCAGCAGTTATCGTAGGATACTGTATCTTGCTTAACTTGATGCCATGTGACATTGGCATAAAACCCTTCTTGGATTGCTCAAAACGTGTAGGACTTTGTCAATTTAAGAATCTGACTTTGTCCTATCAGCTCTTTTGGATCTCTATCTTTAGATCCAAAATCCAAGAACTACGTGGCTTTACCCATGTCAATCATTAAACTAACTCCCAAGCTAGTCCTTTACCGACTACAGCGTTGGGACGTCTTTTCGAGAATCAGTATGTCATCGACATACAATATGAGAAATGCAATATCGCTCCCACTAATCTATTAGTAAACACATAGTTCCGCTTCGTTCCTGTTCAAGTCAAAACCTTGACTACTTCAACAGAACGAAGATTCCAACTCCGATATGTTTGCTTCCATCCATGAATGGATCAATGAAGCTAACTTACATAAAATGTAATTTTTCGGAGTCCGGGCTAACTTTCGCTTCTTTGAATTTCGCAGATTCGTCGCTTTCAATGATCATCAGATCATGCGAACATTCAATGATTATCAGGTTCAACTAATGACGAGAAATCACTCTCGGATTAGTAACTGATTCATTCATATCTGCGAACTTCAGGCTCCAGAGTTGCAGATTTCAATGATTATCAGGTTCAACTAATGACGAGAAATCACTCTCGGATAAGTAACTGATTCATTCATATCTGCGAACTTCAGGCTCCAGAGGTGCAGATTTCAATGATTATCAGGTTCAACTAATGACGAGAAATCACTCTCGGATTAGTAACTGATTCATTCATATCTGCGAACTCCATGATCCACAGGTGTAGATTCTACAGAAATCTGTAAATCCTTCCGCTGCTCTCCCTCAACAGGTTAAGCAGCCTCCTGTATTTCTCAAATTTCTTCGAGTTATACTTTTACTCCCACTGTTCTTCTTGGAAATTAACTTCCCTTCTTAGAAAACAGATTGGATTAGTAAAAGTAACAAGCCTTAGTTTCCTTGGACAACCAGCGAGGTAGCACAACTACAAATACTCAGTAAAGACAAATTTGGATCAATTCCAATCCACATTTACGTGGTATCTTTCAACTGATATTGGTGAAACTATTTTAGCGTAAACTTAGATATTTCTAGAGCGTTATTCTTAAAATATCATGGAAGATTCGTGTGATTCATCTTTAATCATTTCTAATAAGATCTGATTCTTTCTCACAGAAACACCTTCAGGTTTTCAGGAGAAATGAGCTGTGAAACGATTTCACACTCATTCAGATGATCACATAATCAATGACTTAAGTATTCTCACTCGTGATTTTAATCCAGAGTCTTAATACTTTTGTCATTCAGATTCTATACTTCATTCTGGAACTCTTTCGACCATGTCAAAGAATTCCGACTTGTGTCTCATTAAATGAACACAATCACACTCACTGAAGTAATCAGTAGAGACAATGAAGTACAGGAGATTTTCTCTGGCATTATTGCTCATTGGGCCACATACATGAGTATGTTCCAGGTCCAAATAAACCTTTGGGCTTTTCTCTAGCTCGGCTAAGATAGGCCCTTTACCTTTTGGTCTAGTAAACAGAATTCAAGTCTCATAAGATATTTTATCAAATGAGCCCAACAGTCCATGACTATGGGATTTCTGAATCCGACTTACTCTATGTGACCAAGACTTTATGCCAAGAAAAATCAGGTTTAATTCATCAGATTTAAACCAATTCGGTATTTATGTTACATTTAGGCACTCTTTGGTTTAAGATATAAAACCCATTCCATGAATAGGGTGCTACAATTAATATTTCATTAAGATCAAAAGAACAAAACTTGTCTTTTATCAAAATGAAAAACATTCAAATTCTTACAAGAAAATGAAAGACAACTCTGCTTAAAGCAGGTACATTGTAGCAATTACTTAATACAAAACCAAGCCTCAAAGGGATCTATAAGTGAAAAACCCTACGGCTGAGGCAGCATCCCAAGCTCCTTCCAGACATGTAGTTTCACTTGCCCTTCATTCAACGTTCTACTGTTGCTTAGGCTCTGCATATTATCACAAATATCAGTGCCACAACCAGTATCCAATACCTTTAAGGTAGAACTTGAAGTAATAACATGAATACCTGAGGAAGTAGTCGCATACATCGACTTTAACTCCTCATCATCTTCCATGAATTTAATGCAATTTCTCTTCCAATGCCCTGTCTCCTTACAGTAGCAGCACTTACCAACGTAAGAGGTATCTGACTCGGGCTCAGAAGACACACGCTTGCCATGATTCAAAATCTGGACAACTTTGTCTTCACCCTTGTCAGCATTAGGTTTCGTAAACCTACCCTTCTTATTCATGAGATTGTACAGGGTACTCTTCACGTTTGGCTTAACTGTCTTGAGCATATCATGCAGTTCAGTCAGCGTCTTCGTTAAGCCTTTCTTGATATAGTTCTTTCTGAACTTATCATAGCTTGACGGCAGTGACTGCAGAATGATTTCAGTTGCCAACTCTTGGCTAACTGGATAATCCAGTTTCCTCAGGTTATCAATGTAACCCATCATTTTACTGACATGAGGACTCACTGGATTATCATTTGGTAGCTTGCAGCTAGTGAGAGACTTAACCAACCGGTATCTCTCCACTCTTATCTGCTCCTGAAATTTCAATTTCAGGCTGCTGATCATCTCTATTGGCGACTCCATGTTCTCATATTGCTTTCGCAAGTCTGAGTCCATGGTAGCCAATATCAGACCACGCACATCTACCGCATCATTATAATGCTTATTCCAAGCATTATATACTGCATGAGAAGCATTGGACCCGATCCTCACGGGGAGAGCTCTCTCAAGGACATAGTCCTTTCTCTCCTGTCTGAGGACTAGCCTCAGGTTCCGCGACCAAGTCAAGAAATTTGATCCGTTCAGTTTGTCCATCTTAAGGACAGACCGGATCGAGAAAGTGTTTTGATTGTTTGTGCTAGTCATAACTGAAAATTAAGATAAAAGGATTTTAGTTAATATGTTCAATATGATTAATCTCGTATTAAATTTAATATGATTAATCACGCATTATATTCAATAACATAAGTTACCCTCAATAGAATATAATGATTCCAAGATCCACATATAACTAAGATCAAAGTGGGCCACTGGCCGTCACCCAACCTTAGCTTATATCGGTAAGCCCTATGTCGGCTAATTTTATCCGTGATATAACTCTTGGTTGTGAATCTGGGCCCGAGGCCCAATTCACTCTGATGTCTCAAGGCCCGGGACTCCCGATGGCCCAGTCAAGAAAACCAGACTATACAGTCATGTAATCATTAATGTCTGGGACTCCCAATGACATTTATGAATCACAAACCGTCTTATCCACGCAAAAACAGACACCCTCACACTGTAAGGCCATGAATGCAATTGAATGGGCTTCGACAGCTGACATAGAATGGACAAGACATCCAACGCTTGATATTATTTGAGGTTCGTAGGTTTATTTAAAAAATCATTCCCAAAATAGAAGATTACTATTTCGGGAAACTTTCCATTTTTGGAAACCTACTATTTTTGGAAACTTTCTAAAATTGGAAACTTTCTAAAAAACGGAAACTTTCTAACTTTAGAAATTTCTTAAAATCCGAATCATGCAAATCTAGAAACTTCTATAACATAAGAAACTTTCTAATTTCAAAATATCGGAAACTTTAATTTAAAATCGATTTATATTCTTATAAAATAAATTTTAAATTAATCTGAAGAAAGACTCAAATGATTGGCCCAATTGTTTTAACTTCTTGGCCCGAGGCCCAAGAACTGGTCCATGTCCAAGACATGACCCAATTGTCCAATTAAATGACATAACCGGTTTGGTTCATTAAAATTGGTCTAACCAAATTTTAATTACTACGATGACCACAATTGTCAACCGGTTATTTACTAAACCGGATTTTCTCAATTTATTTGGTCCAACCAAATCAAATTAGAAAATCCTGGTTTAGGCACAAAATCCAATTTTTCGACTTTGGATTTCTTATCCCGGTTTAACCAGACTTAATAAAATTATTAAATCTGTTTATTAAACCGTGACGTTTAATTTTAATCAAAATATTAAACCGAGCCTTAAACCAACCATGTCGATCGATGAACCAATCGTGTCGATCGATCCATCAACCGCATCGGTCGATGCTCTTAGCATCGATCCTGCATCGACCGTGCATCGATCCTGTATCGATCGATGCTCTCATGCATGCACTGAACCGAGCCAAAACCCTAACCGTGTCGATCGATGTGCACCAACCGCATCGGTCGATGCACCTATATCGAACCTGCATCGATCCTGCATCGATCGATGCTTTCACGCGTTAACAGGTTTTGTCGAGAGTCTGTATCGACCGATCCATGCGATCGTATCGATCGATCCATGCGATCGCCGATTGTATCGACCGATCCATGCAATCGTATCGATCGATACATGCGATTCTGGCCGATTCTCATTCTCTCGGATCAGATCGCATATCAAATCATATAGCTTGATCATGCGATTTTTCATATGTTTAGGTTTCAATTCTTGTTGTTTAAGTGATTTCTCTTATCAGTAGTTGATTCAAAACACTTTTAAACAAGAAAACAGTCCTAAACATGAATCTAAACAAGAAAAACCAGAACCATTGGCTCTGATACCACTGAAGGATTGTTTAGTTGATCCTGATTCAATTCCAGATTCAGATCATCCTAAACATGCTGATCTAGGTTCTTCTCGAATAGAAACAATTGATGATCTCACCTTATACCTGTTTATTGCAGCGGAAAGGGATGGTATGTCAGAGATCAAAGAGCCACCGAGAGATAACTCCTCCAGAGGTTCACACACGCACACCGAGCAGGAAGAGGCTGCTAGGCCAGTAGGGAATCGGCGCAGAGAGAGAGAGGAGGCTCGCGGCTAGGGCTTATTTTCGACCTGAACTCGTCTTAAGTTTATATAACTCGTTCAGTTCGTTTTGGGCCATTTGGCCCAAAGGCCAATTAACTCCGAGGCGTTCGCGCACTGTGTCGATCGACACTCCTTGTGTATCGATCGACACACAGTGGCCAAACCCAATTATTCTCTCTAAGTACAGTAAATGCCTAGCACTTTTACCGTACTTCTGCTACACCGTTCCTACACATTTTTCCTGTTAGCTTAGGCGTGTGACCCATATGGGATCATATAATAAAGGCAATAAGTCCAAGACTTATAGATCATGAGCGGACTCTAGCAAGCCATCATGACCCCCAGTATTATATGACTTATGTCTGATCATTGACATACTCTTACTTTCTAGAGACAGTACCGAGATTACTGGACACAATTCCAACAATAAGCACATTGGGGTCCTTGGCGGTTTTCCTCAAGTTGGGCTTTGCAGTCTTGAGCATTCCGTGAAGCTCAGGCAATGTCTTACTCAAGCCATGCATGTTAAAGTTCAGAATGAACTGATCATAGCTTGCAGGTAATGACTGCAGAATGATGTCGCAGGCAAGTTCCTGGCTGATAGGGCAGTCGAGTTTCTGAAGATGATCGAGATAACCCATCATCTTCAAGACATGAGGACTCACTGCCGCATTTGCAGCCAACTTACAGTCTAAGAGGTTCTTAACTGTCTGGAACCTCTCAGTCCTTGCTTGCTCCTGAAAAAACGATTTCAGGCTTGCCATTATCTCGATGGGTGACAACACACTCTCGAACTGCATTTGCAGCTCAGCAGTCATTGTCGCCAACATCAGGCAATAGACATCATTTTCATCTGACGAATGCTTTTCCCAAGCATTATGCAAAGTCCTGGCAGCATTGTTAGGAGGCCTCTCGGGGAGGGGATCACGAAGGACATGATCCTTCTTCTCCTGCTTGAGGACCAGCCTCAAGTTCCTTGACCACGTCAGGAAGTTCGTTCCAGTCAGCTTCTCCTTCTCGAGAACAGACCGGATTGAGAATGTGTTTTGAGTGCTTGTAGTAGTCATAGCTGAAATATATAAGATAAAAAGGATTTTAGTTAATATGTTCAATATGATTAATCTCGTATTAAATTTAATATGATTAATCACGCATTATATTCAATAACATAAGTTACCCTCAATAGAATATAATGATTCCAAGATCCACATATAACTAAGATCAAAGTGGGCCACTGGCCGTCACCCAACCTTAGCTTATATCGGTAAGCCCTATGTCAGCTAATTATATCCGTGATATTACTCTTGGTTGTGAATCTGGGCCCGAGGCCCAATCCACTCTGATGTCTCAAGGCCCGGGACTCCCGATGGCCCAGTCAAGAAAACCAGACTATACAGTCATGTAATCATTAATGTCTGGGACTCCCAATGACATTTATGAATCACAAACCGTCTTATCCACGCAAAAGTAGACACCCTCACACTGTAAGGCAATGAATACAATTGAATGGGCTTCGACAGCTGACATAGACTGGACAAGACATCCAACGCTTGATATTGTTTGAGGTTTGTAGGTTTATTAAAATTTCATCCCAAAATAGAAGATTACTATTTTGGGAAACTTTCCTTTTTGGGAAACCTACTAATTTTGGAAACTTTCTAAAATTAGAAACTTTTAATTATAGAAATTTCCTAAAATCCAAAACATGCAAATCTAGAAACTTCTAATTTAAGAAACTTTCTAATTTCAAAATTTTGAAAACTTATTAATTCAAAATCGATTTTTAATAATTATATTATAAAAATAAATTTTAAATTAATCTGAAGAAAAGACTCAAATAATTGGCCCAATTGTTTTAACTTCTTGGCCCGAGGCCCAAGAATTGGTCCATGTCCAAGACATAACCCAATTGTCCAATTAAATGACATAACCGGTCTGGTTCATTAAAATTGGTCTAACCAAAATTAATTACTACGATGACCACAATTGTCAACCGGTTATTTACTAAACCGGATTTTCTCAATTTATTTGGTCCAACCAAATCAAATTAGAAAACCACTGGTTTAGGCACTAAATCCAATAATTATTTCGACATTGGATTTCTTATCCCGGTTTAACCAGAACTTAATAAATTTATTAAGTCTGTTTATTAAACCGTGACGATTAAATTTAATTAAAATTTTAAACCGAGCCTTAAACCGAACCGAACCATTACATGCCAAAACCCTAACCGGTCGGGACAGTCGCAGCCGTAAGCATCACGCGATGCAAGCATCACGCAATCGCACGAACGGCGTGGGACGGGACGATGTTCGGGTCGATGCTCGGCCTCGATCACGCGGGACAGTGCTGGACGATGCACGGCTCTCGGTCACAACGGGACGGGCAGGACGCGACGCAAGCATCGATCCATACCATCGATCCGCGATCGATGTATGCGATCAGCTCGGTCACGCAACCTGCGATCGTCTCAGCCGAGCATCTCACGGTCCTCGCGCGCAAGCGATCGATCGGCCATGATCACGCGATCGATCCATGATCGATCCGTGCATCAAAACCATCCGATCGGCCAACTCTCGGTCGCATACCGATCCATTAGTGATCGGTCCATGCGATTTAGTTTAGGTTTTAAACTTGTTTCTTAAGTGTTTTACAAATCAGATTCAAGCAATGATTGATTCAAAACACTTCTAAACAATCCTAAACATGATTCTAAACAAGAAAAACCACAGAACCAATAGCTCTGATACCACTGAAGGAAAGTTTAGTGTTAATCCAGATTCAATTCTCAGATTCAACAGTCCTAAACATGCAGATCTAGGTTCTCTTGATTAGAAACTTAATGGATCTCACCTTATACCTGTTTTATGCAGCGGAATGAAGGTACAGGTCAGAGATCAGCAGAACCACCAAGGGATGGATCCTCCAAAGGCTCACACACGCACACCGAAGGAAACTGGCTGCTAGACCGAGCTGAGGGAGGGCGCAGAGAGAGAGAGAAATCGCGGCTGGGTTAGGGTTTTGAGGAGACTCAGACTTAAGTTTTATTTATAAAACTTGTCTAGTTCCTTTTGGGCTTTTGGGCCCAAATACCAATCTGATTAAATCCCTTAGATTTAATCAGACCCATTAATCTCTCTCTAAGTACGACAAATGTCTGGCACTTTTACCGTACTTCTGCTAGGCCGTTCCAACACATTTTCCTGTTAGCTTAGGCGTGTGACCCATATGGGATCATATAATAAAGGCAATAAGTCCAAGACTTATAGATCATGAGCGGACTCTAGCAAGCCATCATGACCCCCAGTATTATATGACTTATGTCTGATCATTGACATACTCTTACTTTCTAGAGACAGTACCGAGATTACTGGACACAATTCCAACAGTCAGTTCTTGGATTCAATCACCTAGACCCAGGATCCTAGGGATTCCAATAGTGGTATCAGAACCATAGGGTTTAATCGATTGAATCAGTAGCCTAGAATTCGATTAAAATGGTATTTGATTGAATTGATGCTAGCTAGGATTCGTTTTGATAATATGAATCTCGGATTTGTTAATATCGAAAACGAAGAACTGTGTTTTCGCACAGCATCGATCGATGCACTGGGTGTGTCGATCGATGCAGCGCGAAAACGGCAAAACTGATTTAGGGTTTTCGCACAACATCGATCGGTGCACTGGGTGCATCGATCGATGCAGCGCGAAAATGCAAAAGGATATTGTATTTTCGCATAGCGTCGATCGACACAAGTTTGTGTCGATCGATGCATCGCGAATTCGCCTATTAAATCAATGGTTTTCGATTTAGAAATCGCACTGTGTCGATCAACACACTGGGTGCATCGATCGACACAGGCTGTGCGAAAGGATAGATCGGTTCAATTAGATTGAACCGGTTATCTCGCATGGTTATGTCAGTTTAATTCGATTAAAATTCCCTGATACCCTACTGTATCGATCGACACAGGTTTAGAATCGGTCGACACAGTCCTTGCGATTGGTTAATCGGTTCAATTGGATTGAATTGGTTATCATGCTTGGTTAAGGTAGGTCAGATCGGTTTAAATTGAATGAATTGATTCAATTGGATTGAATTAGTTATCTCAATTGGAATAAACCGATTTGATTAGTTAAGATCAGTTTGATTGGATAAGTCGGTTCAATTAGATTGGACTGGTTATCGCAATTGGTCTAAGACCGGTTATAGGGTTGGTAAAGGTTGCATATCAAATGTCGACCGAGTGTGTCAGTTGATGCGCGTGGTGACGATGCGAACCGTAATCTTTTGGTTTTGAACAAGATGATTGAAAAACCGAACCAAATGACCTAACCCACTTAAATTAGAACAAGTAAAACTTAATTGAAATTAAAAGTTAAAAATGTTCTAAACCTATTTAATACACATTGGATGTGTGTTAGACCGAAGCTTAGTTATTCAATATGGTCAACTGTCAAGACTCGTTTCGTTGTTGGATAGTCTTGCCAAGAGCTTGGTGTCCACAATTACATGAGTAAGGCAGATAGTAGTGTTGATGGTCTTGCAGTGCTTGACATCAACTATTGCATGACCTAAGAGATTGAATTACTAATCTTTTAAAGTTCCATTTCCTCAACTAAATATCAAGTGATCTTGATGTCTTGCCCAATCTTGTCTACTGTCAAGACTCGTGTCGTTTGTTGGATAGTCTTGGAGTCCTTGGTATCCACTGCAACATGAGTAAGGCAGGTGGTCATTGACAGACTTGCAGTGCAAATGTCAGTGATCACAAGACAGAAAAGATTGGTTTTACTTGACTAGGCTATCAGAAGTTCTGGGCCCGGAGACATCAGAGTGGAATAGACATAGTTTGTCTCATCTACGACCAAGAGTTGTACTGAGTACAATTAGCAATGATTTTCTTACCTAGATTGCTAAACTCTGGGTGAAGACGAGTCGTCCACTCGGATTTTAGTGATGTATGGATCTTGGATTATTATATTCATTGAGGAAACATTGTTTGAATATAATGCGAGTTGTCTTATTGGATAAGATTCCTCATTTTCTGAAATCATAACTAAAATTTTCTTTGATTAAAATTTTCAGCCTATGTCTAAAACTACCTTCTCGTTACGACCCGTCCTTGAGAAGGACAAGTTAAATGGGTCAAATTTCCTGGATTGGTATCGCAATTTGAGATTAATCCTCAAGCAGGAGAGTAAGGAATTTATCCTTGAGAAAGCTCTTCCAGAAAGGCTTGGGACCAATCGCTCGAATGCAGTATATGATGCTTGGAATAAGCATTATATTGATGTGGTAGATGTGCATGATCTGATGTTGGCTACCATGAACTCAGACTTGAAAAGTCAATACGAGAACATGGAGTCGCCAATAGAGATGATCACCAACCTGAAACTGAAGTTTCAGGATCTGGCACGAGTTGAGAGATTCCATATGGTGAAGTCTCTCACTGGGTGCAAGCTACCAGAGGATGCTCCAGTAAGTCCTCATGTCATTAAACTGATGGGTTACATTGATAACCTGGGGAAACTGGAATGTCCTGTCAGCTTAGAGTTGGCCACTGACATCATTTTGCAGTCACTGCCGTCAAGCTATGATAAGTTCATTGAGAACTATATCAAGAAAGGCTTGACGAAGACGTTGACTGAGCTGCATGGCATGCTCAAAACAGCAGAGCAAGACATCAAGAAGGGTAAAAGATTTGAGAAATCTTGTGTTGGCAAGGGTAGAGGCAGGGCCGTCCAGATTTGGAATCAGGATAAGCCTGTGTCATCTTATAAGCCCAAGTCAGGCCCGTCGGGTGTTAGAAAATGCTTCTACTGCGATGAGTCAGGGCATTGGAAGAGAGATTGCATTAAATTCTTGGAAGATTCACAAGATATGAAGGAGATGTATGGTACTTCTTCTTCAGGTATTGTGTTATTAATTCAAGTTCTACATAAGTATTAGATACTAGTTGTGGTACTGATATTTTTGAAATATGCAGGACCTAAGCGACAGTAGAACGTTGAAGAAAGGGCAAGTGGAACTGTGTGTCTGGTATGAAGCAATGGTTGTTGCATGAGCCGTAGAGATTCTCCACTTGTAGGAGCCTTTCATACTTGGTTTTAGAAATTAAGTAATTGCTACTATGTATCTGCCTTGTGCAGAAATGTCTTTCATTTTCTTGTAAAGAATTTGGATGTTTTTCATTTTGATAAAAGACAAGTTTTGTTCTTTAGATCTCAATGAAATATCATATGGTAGCACCCCATTTGGAATGGGTTTTATATCTTAAACCAGCGTAATTTTGAATATAACACAAATAATAATGGTTTGAGTCTGATGACTCGAACTCGATTTTTCCTCAGCATAGTCAAATTGACAAAATGGAGCGCAGCGGATTCAGAAGTTCCATAGTTATGGGCTTCAGGTTCATTTGATTGTAAATCAATTGAGACATGAATTCTGCTTGCTGGGCCAAATGACTAAGGCTTCTTTAGCAGAGCTAAAGAGACGGACCAGAGGCTCGTTGGGCCTTACACATACTGATGTATGCGGCCCGATAAGCATTAGTGCCAAAGGAAAAACTTCAATACTTCATTGACTTATTGATGGCATCAATAAGTATGACTGTGTTCAGTTGATGAGACACGAGTCAGAATCCTTTGGAATGATCAAAGGAATTTCAGAATGAAGTATAGAACTGATTTGACAGAAGTATTGATATCCTCGATTAGATCGCGGAGAAAAATACTTGAGTCAAGAATTGAGTGATCATCTAAGTGAGTGTGAAGCCATATCACAGCTCTTTTCTCCTAGAAAACCTGAATGGTGTTTCTGAGAGAATGAATTGGATATTATTGAATATGCTCCGATTAATGATGAGTCACATGAATCTTCCATTATTCTTTTAAAATACGCTCTAAAATGAACATGTTTGCACTAAATAAGTTTTCTATCAGAATCAGTGAAAAACACCACATTGGATGTGGACTGGGTGATTTCCAAATACGTTTTTCTGATTAATTGGGATTGCAAGGTTTGTGTAAGACAGTCGTCAACAAACAAACTTGAACCCAAATCTGATAAGTGCTACTTCGCTGGTTGTCCTAGGGAAACCGAGGCTTAGTACTTTTGCAACCAATCCGAGAACAAAGTTTTGTTGTTCGGAACTCTGTTTTTCCAAGAAGAACAGTGGGAGTAAAAGTACAACTCGAAGAAATTCGAGAAACACAGGAGTGCTGTAGGATCTACAGAGTGCTGTAGGATCGACACCTGTGGAGCCTGAAGTTCGCTGATCCTAATGGATCCGTCACTGAACCGAGGATGATTCCTCGTGACCGATTGCCGTGATCTGTTGATCATTGAAGAGTGACGAGCATGCGAAATTCAAAGAAGCGAAGGTGAGCCCCAACTCCGAAAAATTGGCTAGTTATGCATGTTAGCTTCACCGGTTGAAGCAAGCATCTTGGAGTTGGAATCTATGTTCTATTAAAACGGTCAAAGGCTTTGACTCGATCAGGAACAAATAGAAACAGTGTGTTTACAAGTAAACTAGTGGGAGCGTAATTGCAATTCTCAAACTGTATGTTAAGAACGTACTTAATCTCATAAACGACGTTCCGACGCTAAAGTCTTGTCAAGATTTGGGTCGGAAGTCAAATTTAACGATGGACATGGGAGAAGTCGCGTGAGTTCTTGGAATATGGATCCATTGAGATGGATTAGAAGAGCTAATTGGGTCGTGTCAGAATCCTTATGATTATAAGGTGCTGGACAGTTCCAATATGCATGATTCCAAGAATGGCTTCACACCAAAGGTCTTATGGCAATGATCTTAGCAAGATGAAGTGCCTTGGACACTGGCTGAGCTAGTGTCTATGAGTATGATTTCTTTTTCTTATGCAATAGAATCCATCATGAATGCCATATTTGCGCTCGTCTAAATGCAGCTGACGCATAAGAGCATGACGAGAAGATACCGATTTGTTCCAGTAAGAGTCACTGGACAGTTGTAAAGGAATATCCCCAAGTGTTTGAGGAACACTAAGGATATGTTCTTGTACAACTGAGGAAGTGACGAATCTGTTATAAGTAGTAAGACAGACAAATATGATTCCCGGTTCCCACCTGGTTATGTCTCTTTGTCTGTGTCGCGGCGCTATCTGTTGGAAAGTTTTCCAAGAAGTGGACCGCCGAATAGTGCTTATTAAAGAATAGCGGTGTGGTTTGTTGGAATGGCTCCAAGCAAGAACGCCGCAGCATCTCTCACAACCTAAGCATGAGCTTCATGTTGTTGCTGTAGGTACTAGATATCTGAAGACGTGGTCTAGATTCTAGTGGGAGTTATGTTAGTTATGATGTTCAGATAGACATGATGTAGTCATGTTTGTGATAAACTGACATCAGTATTATTTGATTATTGGATAATTAGGTAATGGTCCCAAAGTACTTTATGGTCATCATATAGGTCATCAAGTTGAGGACTTGATCATGAAACCCTATAAGTAAAAGATGACATAAATTATGATTGTCCCTAGTCAAGATTGTCAAAGTGGGACACTGACAACCGCGAGAGACTAGCTTGTGAGGTGACTGTTGACTAAGTTTCATGGAGTCAATGATATGAGTATCACAGTCAATCACATAGATATATGTTGGTGAACATATGATCGGACATGACCCGCTAATGAGAACTCTACAGGATAGTTATATATGTGTCATGAGAGTTTCTCATTACGACTATAGAGTATAGTCCTTAGACCTGAGTTCATCATGCTTTCTAGCATATGAATTGGTGCGTTTTGACCTTTTCAAACGTCGTTCCGTAACTGGCGGCTATAAAGACATTGCTTAGGCGTATCATGAAGTGTGTGTAGAAACAGGGATGGAACAAGATGGGATTTGTCCCTCCTATATAAAAGGAGATAAATATCTCAGGGCCCATCGAAGATTTGATACTGAGAAAATGCATGGCCGTGCTCAAACGAGGTGATTGTCAGTCGTTTGTTTTATCAGTATAGATCAGAAGTTCGATGAACATGATATTGGCTATAATAAGGATGACACAATTTCTTGCCTTATGCCATATCGAGATATAGCGACAAAGGGATTATGGGAATAGATGATTCCAGTACAAGTGGGAGATTGTTGGGATTGTGTCCTGAAATCACATTGTACTTACTCTAAAGATAGTTGTATTGTCGAGATCGGACAATTCATGTGATACTGGGTAGTCATAATGTTTTGCTAGAAACCGCTTTTGACAAATGAGTTGTAACTCATTTCTAGTATCGTGTGAACCTAAAGGGTCACACACCTAAGCAAGTTGGATACGCTTCTGTAGGGAATTGATCATTGGCATATGGTCCGATCAATGTGTATTGGATACACATTGAATTCGTGTGTTAAGAGGTGTGTCGATCGATGCCATTGGTGCAACGATCGACACAAGGTCGATACCGTAACTGATGTTACGGTTTGTAAACCGTGGACCTATTTATAGGGGCCAGGTTACACGACCTAAAAAGAGAGCCGTCGCAGACAGTTTTTCTTGACAGAAAAACAGACCCTCTTCCTCGAAAACACGAAGAAAATCCCAGGATATCCGATCACCGGTACTAGCATCCCGGCGGATTCCAGCTTGTGTGCGTGTGGACTACAATAGAGGCGCAGCGATTGAGGCGCTCTAGATCTCGTTTACCTGCTCCAAATTTTCGCTGCCAATCTCCAGGTAAACACGAGGTCAGTTCTTGGATTCAATCACCTAGACCCAGGATCCTAGGGATTCCAACAGCCCCTTATGTGGGTAAGATACACGCTACGATTTCGAGAATTTGGTCAATTTCGGGTGTCCAGACCAAGTTCGATGTCCAGTTTATCAACAAGACAACCATTTTCATCAAGATAGATAATGCCCAAATCCGTTCGCGGGTTGTTAAGAGAAAGTATTGGCATATCGCAGATGTACCACTTGTAGTTAGTGATTGGAATCCGGAAACTGCTCAATCTCCTCCAGACCTGTCAGTTATGCATGTCTGGGTTGATTTGCAGGAGGTGCACATTTACCTTTATTCTCATATAGGACTCAAGTTTCTTGCTGGCATAACACGAAAATTTGTTAAGCTTCATCCAAATACTGAGAGATGCACTCGTCTTGATATTGCAAGGGCTCTAGTTGAAGTTAATCTTGAGAAACTTTTGGTGGAGAAGATCAGGTTCCCAAACGATGATGGTTCAGAAGTAAACGTGACTATGCTCTACCCTTGGTTGCCTCCTCGTTGATGCGCCTGCAATAAGTGGGGACATTTGGTTAAAGCTTGCCAGGGAAAAATAAGTATCCAACAAAGGGACCTGAATTTGAACTCGGCTCTGCATCCGGAGACTGTTGAGGTGAATAATGCAGCCTCTGTAGTTAATGGATTAATTGAGGAGTCAGACAAGTATTCAGTTAGTATGGAGCAGTTTTGTATGCCTCAGTCCAAGGATGAAGATTTAGATGCTGGTAAGGACTTTGTGGATGTAGTTTCAGCGGCTGGAATTAATCAAGAAGGAGTTGATGGTACTGAAAATGCAGCATCAGAAAATTGGACTCACATAGCTCAGTCTCCCCGCTCCAAAGACAAAGCAAGTGATAGCTCACTGCACAACGTCTCTCAAGGGGAAAAAACATAAATGTTTCTCCATCTAGATTTCAGATCCTTGCTAACATCAGTGAGGAGGATGATGAAGAAATAGAGGATGGTGAAGTGATACGAGATTTGGAAGAATATATTGAGGAAGGTGAGGTGATGAAAGATAAGGAAGCAGATACTGAGGAAGGTGAGGTTAAAAAGGGCCAGAAAGGAGTTAGTACTGTAAAGGCAGCTACATCCAAAGTGCTTGCTCAGAATGTTGTTAACAAATCTAATAAGAAGAAAAGCATAGTACGATCAAAAGATATTAAGTTTTTGAAGTCCCAAGAGGTGAAAAAGTTTCCTATAGGAAACTATGAAGTCTTTTTCGCATGGAACATGCGTGGGTTTAACGCACCACGCAAACACGATGTGCTTAGGAAATGGATACGAGATGAGAAGCCGGTGTTTGGATGCTTGTTAGAGACTAGAGTGCAACAATCTGCTCACCAAGAGGTTTTGCATTCTTCTCTTCCAGGTTGGAATGCAGCTACTAATTATGAGTATCACACTCTTGGAAGAATCTGGTTTTGCTGGTCGGATGAAGTAATTGTCACTGTTCTGCATCAAAGTGTGCAGATTATCTCTTGTGCAGTTCAAGTTATTGCGACAAATGATGTCTTTATGTGCTCGGCTATTTATGCTCTTAACACTGAACCTGAAAGGCGCTCTCTATGGAATGACATTAGAGCAGCACAATCTGCTTATGGACACTTATCAGTACCTTGGGTTTTAATTGGAGATTCTAATGAGGTTTTGTCTTCGGCTGAACATTCACGTGGTTTTGATTCAAATTTCAGTCAACTCGGGATGCGACACTTTCAAGATCTTGTTTCAGATTGTGGACTGCTGGATTTAAAATCAGTTGGTAGTGTTTTTACATTGTTGAATAACAGAGAATCTGATCATATCGGAAAGAAATTGGATTGTGCTCTAATAAATGGAGAGTGGCTGGGAAATTTTCCAAGATCCTTCTTCAGTTTTGAAGCAGGATGAATATCGGATCATGCTTGTTGCGTGGTTCGGATGCAGGAATATAAACCCATGGTACGGAAGCCTTTCAGATTTTTTAATTACCTTGTTAGTCATCCACAGTTCTCGGACACAGTGGCACAGGCTTGGAACGTCAATGCTCCTTTGCACCATTCTTGTACTGCTCTCCACCGTTTCCATCGGCAGATCAAGAAGCTTAAATATGCGATGCGTATGCTTAATAAAACTCAGTATGGTGACCTTCCCATTCACACGAAGCAAGCGTTTGATGATCTGTGTAAGTGCCAACAAGAGGTCCTCTCTAATCCGACTTCAGGAACAGTTTAAGCTGCATCAAGGGCTTCTGATCGTTGGCAACACCTTGCTAGTATTGAAGAGCAGTTTTACAGGCAAAAATCTGGTATCAAATGGCTGGCAGTGGGAGATCAAAATACTAAGTTCTACCAACAAGTTGCTACAGGACGTGCAGCTAGAAATGCCATTAAATAACTAGTCTCTGACACTGGTGAAACGCTCACAAACGTCCCTGCGATCAAAGCAGAAGCAGTTAACTACTTTTAACGATTTCTTCAAGTTCAACCTCAGAATGGAGAGGACGCATTTGTTGAGATGCTTGCCGGTATTCTTAGCTATCAATGCCCCGTCTCTGTCTCTGTTGACCTTGTAGCCCCGGTGGAGGTGGCTGAGATTATTGCGGCTGTGAAATCCCTCCCCAATGATAAGGTTTCTGGTCCAGACGGTTTTACCAAGGAGTTTTTTGTTATGACGTGGCCTATACTAGGACCTGTTTTGTGATAGCAGTTCAGTCTTTCTTTCTGTTCGGATTTCTACCTAAAGGGTTTAACGCAACTCTTATTTCTCTGATTCCTAAGCATGAGAAGCCAAGACTATGAAGGACTATAGGCCCATCGTTTGTTGCAACTTCATCTATAAGGTAATCTCAAAGATATTGGCTAAGCGGCTTAAAGTTCTGCTTCCTGACGCTATTGAACCAAATCAGTCTGTTTTTATAAAAGGAAGGCTTCTCTTGGAGAATGTATTGCTTGCTTCTGAGGTTGTTAATGGCTACCACAAAACAAGTACTCATGATCGTTGTGCTATTAAATTTGATATCTCTAAGGCCTTTGATACGGTTAAATGGTCCTTCATAGTCTATGTCCTTCAAGCCATGGGTCTGCCTGCGAGGTTTATTTATTGGATTTACTTGTGTATTTCAACTGCTAGCTTTTCCGTGGTAGTTGATAGGTCAAGAATTAATCCCTATTCTAAACTGCAAGTGAACAGCAATGTCAAAGTAGTATATAGGGTTATCGAATCCACAGGGACACTTGGTCTCAATAGATCAGAACAGTAGAGACTAATACTAGAAAGAAAGCAATATGATTGAATTAAAAAGCGGTGCGAGAAAGTAAATCAGTAGTAGAGATTAACGGTTGTGGAAGCAATAAACTAAAAGCGTCAAGCCTAGGGTATTCTCAGGAAATCAGACAAGCAGACAGTTCATTCAGCAAGGATCTAATTAAGCACAGTTCTAGAACTCAAAACACAGATATAGAATTAACCAAATTCCTTTGCGATAATTCTCTAAGTCTAAGTGCAGCAAACCAAACTTTCGTTTGCGAGAACTAACATATTAAACTAGCATTAATCCCAAGTTTGATATGTTCACAATTATCCTAAACCAAACTTCCGTTTGCGCAAAGTTTAATTGCCCAATTTAATTAGTTCAGATTCCTAAACCCCGCTTCCGTGACGTATTTAGCAACCTAAGATCTAGATTCTAATTGATCAGGTTAGAACTAGCTTTAAGCACAATTAAATTGAAGAACAGATATAGTTTGAATCCTTAACTGAATTTGAACAAGTCTAGCAAGTCATGAAATCCTATGTGAGAAACCCTAAACCTAACTAGGAATCTACTCAGACATAGATAATGAAAACATGATCATATGATGAATAAATTGCATAAAAGAATAAGAGTAAAAGGGGTTCGAAATCTTCTCCAAATACAGATGAAGTAATAGGTTCAGATCAGCCCCAAAAGCTCTAAAAATCCTCTGCTCTTAATTATGAAAGTGTATTGTAAAGCGTAAGTAAAATAAACACCAAAATCCTCTATATATATGCCTAATCTCGGCTGGGGCTTCTGTGTAAATACTGGAAATATCTTGGGCTTCTTTGCAAATCGTCATAACTTCATTAAACCGACGCGTACGGCCCATCTCGCTAGTGTGTCGACCGATGCACAAGGTGTGTCGGTCGATGCATGATCAATAAATCGGACAGTGAGTTAAGCTCTCGGCCAAAACGTCCCAAAAGTCCCAAAATGCTCCAAATATCTCCAATTAGCTCCAAACCTGATTGAACCTGTAAAAGACTCTAAACAAAGACAAAAGACACTAAAAACACATCTAGATCATGGTCTAAAACTAGTAAAAACCATGATATATCAACTCCCCCACACTTAGCCTTTGCTTGCCCTCAAGCAAAACAGAGAACTAAAACATGGTGAAGAGGTTTGAAAACTCTTCAGAAACTCATTTCATCCTAGAAGCTACAATACTCAGATTCCCCTTAGTAAACCACTGCAAGAATCAATCACAGGATATCAAGACCACAGTGTACTTCCCCCACACTTAGCAACTGTCCTAGGTAAACTCCACAATCACATTCAAGCATTCAAATTCTCCCTACTGACTTCTGCAAGTATTTAAGTGCGGTCTCACCTAAGGAGTATCGATCAAAGGGCACATGGATTCTTACCTTATCAGCTCTAGACCACCATACTATCTTTCTCTAGTCCCTTTCTTCTCTTTCCCTTCTTTAACAACTGATTTTTCCCCACTGGGTATCATTTTATTATTTTTTTTATCAGTGTTCTTCCCGTTATGGGGTGTACTTTGGACACATTCCATGGATCACATGAGAGATAATAGTGTTTGCTACCATTCTCATGACCACTTCGGAGTTACTAACTCATCCTCAGTTTATTATATTTTTTTTTTTTTTTTTTACAGAAGGGGAGAAGGGAACTAAAAAGGACAGGTTTACAGGCTGTGTCAGAACTAACTGTTGGAATTGTGTCCAGTAATCTCGGTACTGTCTCTAGAAAGTAAGAGTATGTCGAGATCAGACATAAGTCATATAATACTGGGGATCATGATGGCTTGCTAGAGTCCGCTCATGATCTATAAGTCTTGGACTTATTGCCTTTATTATATGATCCCATATGGGTCACACGCCTAAGCTAACAGGAAAATGTGTTGGAACGGCTTAGCAGAAGTACGACAAAAGTGCCAGGCATTTGTCGTATTAAGAGAGAAAGATTAATGGGTCTGATTAAATCCATGGGATTTAATCAGATTGGTGTTTTGGGCCCATAAGCCCAAAAGGGAAAGAGAAGGCTTTTAATGATCAAAAGCCAAATCTCTTTCTCCCCAACCCGAACCCTAGCCGCGAATCCTCTCTCCCTCTGCGCCTCTCTCCTCGTGGTCTAGCAGCCATTCCTGTGATCGCGTGTGTGAACCTTTGGAGGATTCATCCCTCGGTGCATCTATCTGATCTCTGACCTGTTCTATTCCTTCCGCTGCAACAAACAGGTAAAAGGTGAGATCATCTAATGTTTCTATTCAAGAGAACCTAAATCTGTATGTTTAGGTTGAGATGAATCTGTGAATTACATCAGGATCAACCAAAACGAATTCCTACAGTGGTATCAGAGCCATTGGTTCTTAGGATTTCTTGTTTTAGATTCATGTTTAGGTTGTTTATTCTGTTTAGAAGTGTTTTGAATCCATTACTGATAAGAAAAACACTTAAGAAACTGAATTGAATCCTGAACAAACGTATGAATCGCAAAACCGAGCTATATGACTCGGTTGTTTTGCGATCGGCCAAGGAGAGATCGACCGGCTTGGCCGGTTGGTTATCACGGCCGAGAGGTATGATCGGCTGGGTCGGATCATCGGATCGATCGCGTCATGATCGCGGCTCGTCCCGATCGTCAGACGGATCGTATCCCGATCGCGGCCAGTCCCGATCGTCGGACGGATCACATCCCGGTAGCGAGAGATGGGCCGATCGCTCGTCCCGATCGTCCCGTCCCGATCACACGCGAGCATCCCGTCCGGCAATCATCCCGAGCGTCTCGATCTCGGATCGAGCTTGCGGCTTGCGGCTTGGACAAGTCTCGACCGGTTAGGTTTTGGGTGTGATGGGCCGGTTCGATTTCGGTCAGGTGGTTCGGTTCAAAAACTTAATTAAAATAATCGTTCTGGTTTAATAAACAGATTTTAATAATTTTATTAAATCTGGTTAAACCAGGATAAGAAATCCAATGTCGAAAGAATTATTGGATTTAGTGCCTAAACCAGGAATTTCTAATTTGATTTGGTTGGACCAAATAAATTGAGAAATTCCGGTTTAGTAAATAACCGGTTGACAATTGTGGTCATCGTAGTAATTAAAACTTGGTTAGACCAGTTTTAATGAACCAGACCGGTTATGTCAATTAATTGGACAATTGGGTCATGTCTTGGACATGGACCAATTCTTGGGCCTCGGGCCAAGAAGTTAAAACAATTGGGCCAATTATTTGAGTCTTTCTTCAGATTAATTTAAAATTTATTTTATAAAATTATAAAGTCGATTTTAAATTGAAATTTCCGAAATTTTTAAAATTAGAAAGTTTCTTAAAATAGAAGTTTCTGTATTTGCGGATTTTGGATTTTGAGAAATTTCTAAAGTTAGAAAGTTTCCGGTTTTAGAAAGTTTCCAATTTTAGAAAGTTTCCAAAAATAGTAGGTTTCCAAAAATAGAAAGTTTCCCGAAATAGTAATCTTCTATTTTGGGAATGAATTTTAATAAACCTACGAACCTAAAATAATATCAAGCGTTGGATGTCTTGTCCAGGCTATGTCAGCTGTCGAAGCCCATTCAATTGCATTCATGGCCTTACAGTGTGAGGATGTCTGCTTTTGCGTGAGTAAGACAGTTTGTGATTCATAAATGTCATTGGGAGTCCCAGACATTAATGATTACATGACTGTATAGTCTGGTTTTCTTGACTAGGCCATCGGGAGTCCCGGGCCTTGAGACATCAGAGTGGATTGGGCCTCGGGCCCAGATTCACAACCAAGAGTTATATCACGGATATAATTAGCCGATATAGGGCTTACCGATATAAGCTAAGGTTTGGTGACGGCCAGTGGCCCACTTTAATCTTAGTTATATGTGGATCTTGGAATCATTATATTCTATTGAGGGTAACTGAAGTTATTGAATATAATGCGTGATTAATCATATTAATTTTTAATACGAGATTAGTCATTTTGAACATAATAACTAATAACCTTTTTATTTATATATTTCAGATATGACTACTACAAGCACACAAAACACATTCTCGATCCGGTCTGTTCTCGAGAAGGAGAAGCTGACTGGAACGAACTTCCTGACATGGTCAAGGAACTTGATGTTGGAATTGTGTCCAGTAATCTCGGTACTGTCTCTAGAAAGTAAGAGTATGTCAATGATCAGACATAAGTCATATAATACTGGGGGTCATGATGACTTGCTAGAGTCCGCTCATGATCTATAAGTCTTGGACTTATTGCCTTTATTATATGATCCCATATGGGTCACACGCCTAAGCTAACAGGAAAATGTATAGGAACGGTTTAGCAGAAGTACAGTAAAAGTGCTAGGCATTTACTGTACTTAGAGAGAATAAAAGGTTTAGCCACTGTGCATCGATCGATGCATAAGGTGCAACGATCGATGCAGTGCGCAAACACCGACGAGTTAATTGGTATTTGGGCCAAATGGCCCAAACGGAACAGGACGAGTTTTGTGTCATAAAACTCGAGTTTCAGACTGATTAACCCTAACACTTGAGCCGTAAACTCTCTCTCTCTGCGCCGAGTTCCCCTTGTGGTCTAGCAGCTGTTTCCTGTGAAAGCGTGTGTGAACCTTTGGAGGATTCATCCCTCGGTGTTTCTCTGATCTCAGACATACCATCTCTTTCCGCTGCAATAACAGGTATAAGGTGAGATCATCATTTGTTTCTATTCTGAGAAGAACCTAGATCGCATGTTTAGGATAATCTGAATCTGGAATTGAATCAGGATTCATCTAAACGTTCCTTCAGTGGTATCAGAGCCATAGGTTCTGGTTTTTCTTGTTTAGATTCATGTTTAGGATTGTTTTAAAGAGGTGTTTTTGAATCAATCTACTGATAAGATTAAAACACTTAAGAAACAAGAATTGAATCCTAAACAAACTGTTTAAAAATCGCATGACCAAACTATATTGATTTGGTATGTGATCTAAACTGATTTTGCATCGACTGAGATCGCATTGCATCGATCGATGCAATGCAAGGATCGATCGTTGCAGTCGCGAGAGATTGACCGCGATCGCATGGATCGTTCAAACGATCGCATGGATCTCACGAGAATCTCTCGGCCAAACCTGATAACCGTTCGTGCACACGTGAGAGCATCGATCGATGCAGGATCGATGAACGATCGTTGCAGGATCGATGCTGTGAGCATCGATCGATGCGGTTAGGGTTTTGGCTTGGTTTAATTTAATTAAAATTAAACATCTCGGTTTAATAAACAGATTTAATAATTTTATTAAGTCTGGTTAAACCGGGATAAGAAATCCAATGTCGAAAGAAATATTGGATTTAGTGCCTAAACCAGGAATTTCTAATTTGATTTGGTTGGACCAAATAAATTGAGAAATTCCGGTTTAGTAAATAACCGGTTGACAATTGTGGTCATCGTAGTAATTGAAACTTGGTTAGACCAGTTTTAATGAACCAGACCGGTTATGTCAAATAATTGGACAATTGGGTCATGTCTTGGACATGGACCAATTCTTGGGCCTCGGGCCAAGAAGTTAAAACAATTGGGCCAATTATTTGAGTCTTTCTTCAGATAAATTTAAAATTTATTTTATAATATTATAAAGTCGATTTTAAATTAAAGTTTCCGAAATTTTATAATTAGAAAGTTTCTTAAAATAGAAGTTTCTGAATTTGCGGATTTTGGATTTTGAGAAATTTCTAAAGTTAGAAAGTTTCCAATTTTAGAAAGTTTCAAAAAAAAATAGTAGGTTTCCAAAAATAGAAAGTTTCCCGAAATAGTAATCTTCTATTTTGGGAATGAATTTTAATAAACCTACGAACCTCAAATAATATCAAGCGTTGGATGTCTTGTCCAGGCTATGTCAGCTGTCGAAGCCCATTCAATTGCATTCATGGCCTTACAGTGTGAGGATGTCTGCTTTTGCGTGAGTAAGACAGTTTGTGATTCATAAATGTCATTGGGAGTCCCAGACATTAATGATTACATGACTGTATAGTCTGGTTTTCTTGACTAGGCCATCGGGAGTCCCGGGCTTTGAGACATCAGAGTGGATTGGGCCTCGGGCCCAGATTCACAACCAAGAATTATATCACGGATATAATTAGCCGATATAGGGCTTACCGATATAAGCTAAGGTTTGGTGACGGCCAGTGGCCCACTTTAATCTTAGTTATATGTGGATCTTGGAATCATTATATTCTATTGAGGGTAACTTATGTTATTGAATATAATGCGTGATTAATCATATTAAATTTTAATACGAGATTAGTCATTTTGAACATAATAACTAATAACCTTTTATTTATATATTTCAGATATGACTACTACAAGCACACAAAACACATTCTCGATCCGGTCTGTTCTCGAGAAGGAGAAGCTGACTGGAACGAACTTCCTGACATGGTCAAGGAACTTGAGGCTGGTCCTCAAGCAGGAGAAGAAGGATTATGTCCTTCGAGATCCCCTCCCCGAGAGGCCTCTTGCCAATGCTGCCAGGACTCTGCACAATGCTTGGGAAAAGCATTCGTCAGATGAAAATGATGTCTATTGCCTGATGTTGGTGACAATGACTCCTGAGCTGCAAAAACAGTTCGAAAGTGTATTGTCTCCCATCGAGATAATGGCAAGCCTGAAATCGCTTTTTCAGGAGCAGGCTAGGACTGAGAGGTTCCAGACAGTTAAGAACCTCTTGGACTGTAAGTTGGCTGCGAATGCGGCAGTGAGTCCTCATGTCTTGAAGATGATGGGTTATCTCGATCATCTTCAGAAACTCGACTGCCCAATCAGCCAGGAACTTGCCTGCGACATCATTCTGCAGTCTTTACCTGCAAGCTATGATCAGTTCATTCTGAACTTTAACATGCATGGCTTGAGTAAGACACTGCCTGAGCTTCACGGAATGCTCAAGACTGCAGAGCCCAACTTGAAGAAAACCGCCAAGGACCCCAATGTGCTTATGGTACAAAAGGGCAAGGGGTTTAAGAAGTCTTCTGCTAAGGATAAGGGAAAGGCCAAGGGTGTCCAAGTCGCGGACAAGGACACGCCAAAGCCCAAGCCCAAGTCCAAGGCTGGGCCTACTGACATGTGCAGGTTCTGCAAAGAACTGGGGCATTGGAGAAGAGATTGTAAGAAATTCCAGGAAGGTCTAAAGGAATTAAAGAAGAAGACTTTCGAGACTTCTTCATCAGGTATTTTTGTTATAGAAGTTAATACAACTACTTCTGATAATACCTCATGGGTCATGGATACTGGTTGTGGGGCTCATATTTGTACTAATATGCAGGCACTCAGCAACAGTAGAAGACTGAAGCAAGGACAAGTGGAGCTACGAGTTGGGAATGGAGCGAAAGTTTCAGCACTAGCTGTAGGCACATACTTGTTGTCTTTACCTTCGGGATTGATTTTAGAACTGAATAATTGTTATTTTGTACCTGCTATAAGCAGAAATATTATTTCAATTTCTTTGTTGGATTTGGAAGGTTATGATTTTTCAGTTAAGAATAAATTATGTTCCTTCAATCGCAACAATTTGTTCTATGGTTCTGCCCCTCTTACGAATGGGCTTTACATACTCGATCAATCCGCGCCAATTTATAACATTAATACAAAACGGTTTAAACCTAATGAGGAAAACCGAACGTTTCTATGGCATTGTCGTTTAGGGCACATCAGCGAGAAACGCATCAAGAGGCTCCATTCGAATGGACTTCTTGGCTCATTTGACTTTGAGTCATGTGAGAAATGCGAATCCTGCATGATGGGCAAAATGACACGGGCCCCCTTTAATAAACCTAACGAGAGGGCCAGTGACTTATTGGGCCTGATACACACTGATGTGTGTGGCCCAATGTCCACAAATGCAAGAGGAAACTATCAGTACTTCATTACCTTCACTGATGATTTCAGTAGGTATGGATATGTTTATTTAATGAAACATAAGTCTGAATCTTTTGAGAAGTTCAGAGAATTCCAAAATGAAGTACAGAACCAACTTGGCAAAAGCATTAAGGCTCTTCGGTCCGACCGAGGAGGAGAATACTTAAGCCAAGAATTCAGTGATCATCTAAGAGAGTGTGGGATCGTGTCCCAACTCACTCCTCCTGGAACACCTCAATGGAATGGTGTGTCTGAGAGGAGAAATCGGACCTTATTGGATATGGTTCGATCTATGATGAGTCACACAGACCTTCCAATATCCCTTTGGGGATATGCTCTGCTAACAGCAGTGTTCACTCTAAATAGAGCGCCATCGAAAGCAGTAGCAAAGACACCATATGAATTATGGACTGGAGTGGCTCCAGTGCTGTCTTATCTAAGAATTTGGGGTTGTGAAGCCTATGTCAAGAGATTAATCTCAGATAAGCTTACACCAAAGTCTGATAAATGCTACTTCATTGGTTATCCGAAGGAAACCAAGGCTTATTACTTCTATCTACGTTCCGAGAACAAGATCTTTGTTGCCCGGGATTGTAACTTTCTTGAGAGGGAATTTCTCTCTAAGAAAGACAGTGGGAGTAAGGTACTGCTTGAAGAAATTCAAGATGAACAGGATACTGCTCAACCTAATGAGGAAGAGCAGCAGGAGGACCTACAAGAAATTGTAGAGCCTGAGCCTGTAGTACCTGAAGTTCGAAGATCCGGGAGGATCCGTCACGAACCCGAGAGATATCAAGGATTCCTCGTGACTGACTGTCATGATCTTTTGATCATTGATGGTGATGAACCATCGAACTTCAATCAAGCCATGATGGGCCCAGATTCCTCTAAGTGGCGCAAGGCCACTGATTCCGAAATGGACTCCATGTCGGTCAACCAAGTATTTTCGTTGGTTGACTTACCCGCTGGTGTAAAAGCCATCGAGTGCAAATGGATCTTCAAGAAGAAGATTGACGTGGATGGAAATGTCCAGATTTATAAAGCCAGGTTGGTGGCAAAAGGTTTCAGACAAGTTCACGGTGTGGACTACGATGAAACCTATTCACCAGTGGCTATGATGAAATCTATTCGGATTCTACTAGCAACTGCAGCTTTTCATGATTATGAAATTTGGCAGATGGACGTGAAAACCGCCTTCCTGAATGGTATTCTGGAAGAGGATGTGTATATGACACAACCTGATGGTTACATAGATCCAAAGAATGCTGGAAAGGTATGCAAGCTTCATAAATCCATTTATGGATTGAAGCAAGCATCGAGGAGCTGGAATCTTCGTTTTGATGAAGCGATCAAGCAATTTGACTTCATCAGAAACGAAGAAGAACAATGCGTGTATAAGAAATCTAGTGGGAGCAAGATTGTATTTCTTATTCTGTATGTCGATGACATACTACTTCTCGGAAACGACATTCCAATGCTGAAGTCTGTAAAAGACTGGCTTGGAAGTTGTTTTTCCATGAAAGACATGGGTGAAGCCGCATACGTTCTTGGAATTAGGATCTATCGGGATAGACCTAAGAGGCTGATAGGCTTGTGTCAAGACTCATACATTGACAAAGTCCTACAAAGATTCAGCATGAAGGATTCCAAGAAGGGCTTCACGCCAATGTTGCATGGCACAACGCTAAGCAAGAAGCAGAGCCCTACGTCGGCTGCTGAGCTTGAACGCATGAAGAATATTCCTTATGCATCTGCAATAGGATCTGTCATGTATGCCATGATCTGTACTCGTCCTGATGTTGCTTATGCATTGAGCATGACGAGTAGATACCAGTCAAATCCAGGTGAAAACCATTGGATTGCCGTAAAGAATATCTTGAAGTATCTAAGACATACTAAGGATAAGTTCTTAGTGTACGGTGGAAGTGATGTGCTTAAAGTCAGTGGATTCACGGACGCAAGTTTCCAGACAGACACAGATGATTTCCGGTCACAGTCCGGTTATGTCTTTTGTCTGAATGGCGGTGCAGTAAGTTGGAGAAGCTCCAAGCAGGACACCGTTGCTGATTCCACTACAGAAGCTGAATATATCGCCGCCTCAGAAGCGGCGAAGGAAGCTGTTTGGATACGAAAGTTCATTATGGAACTAGGTGTGATACCAGATGCGGCTGAGCCTCTGGCACTGTTTTGTGACAACAATGGTGCTATAGCTCAGGCAAAGGAACCAAGATCACACCAGAAATCCAAGCATGTTCTAAGAAGATATCACTTGATACGTGACATCATTAATAGAAAGGAAGTCAAGATCAGCCGAGTTCCGACAGATGATAATGTCGCTGATCCGTTGACAAAGCCACTCCCAAGGCCTAAGCTCGAGTTCCTGACTGAAGCTGTAGGCATTAGAAACATTGAAATGTAATCTAAATTTGAGTGGGAGTTTTGTGAGCTTTATTTTAGTTATTTGATATGTTCTAGTAAAACATTATTTTATGTTTTAATGAAATTATTATTTCAAGATTATTTTAACTGTGATGAAATAATCGTTCCAAAATGATATGAAGCATTTTATAGGTCATCGAAGTAAGTGACTTGATCTTGAGTCATCGAAGTCATTTAGCTTGATCATGAGACCCTATATTTGATAGATGTTTTATATCATCCTGTCCCTAGTCGAAGGTTGTTGAAATTGGAACACCAACAACCATGTGAGACTGGATTGGTACGTGACTTATGACAAAGTCTCAGTGTGTCATAGATGCGCGGCATCAAAGTCAGTACATAGGTGTATGTTGGGAACATACGACCGGACAAGACCCGCTTATAAGAACTCTTCAGGATATTTATATTTGTGTCATAAGAGATTCTTACTACGACTATAGAGTATAGTCCTTAGACCTGAGTTCGCATGCATGTGACTGCACATGGACTGATGCACTTTGATCATTGTCTAACGCTATCGTTCTGCGATAGTTATAAGGACCTTGCTTGGGTACATTATGAAATGAATAGTTTACAGTGATGGAACAAGACGGAATTTGTCCCTCCAATATAAATGGAGTGAATGTCTCTAGGCCAATCGGAGATTTGTATACTGAAAATGCATGGCCATGCTCAAACGGACTTTCCCGAGTCGTTTGGATTGTCAGTATCGAATCAGAGTCCGATGAACAAGATTAGGCTTTATAAGGATGACACCAATCTTGCCTTATGACTAATCGAGATATTGAGACAAAAGGATTATGAATACAGAGATTCCAGTACAAGTGGGAGATTGTTGGAATTGTGTCCAGTAATCTCGGTACTGTCTCTAGAAAGTAAGAGTATGTCAATGATCAGACATAAGTCATATAATACTGGGGGTCATGATGACTTGCTAGAGTCCGCTCATGATCTATAAGTCTTGGACTTATTGCCTTTATTATATGATCCCATATGGGTCACACGCCTAAGCTAACAGGAAAATGTATAGGAACGGTTTAGCAGAAGTACAGTAAAAGTGCTAGGCATTTACTGTACTTAGAGAGAATAAAAGGTTTAGCCACTGTGCATCGATCGATGCATAAGGTGCAACGATCGATGCAGTGCGCAAACACCGACGAGTTAATTGGTATTTGGGCCAAATGGCCCAAACGGAACAGGACGAGTTTTGTGTCATAAAACTCGAGTTTCAGACTGATTAACCCTAACACTTGAGCCGTAAACTCTCTCTCTCTGCGCCGAGTTCCCCTTGTGGTCTAGCAGCTGTTTCCTGTGAAAGCGTGTGTGAACCTTTGGAGGATTCATCCCTCGGTGTTTCTCTGATCTCAGACATACCATCTCTTTCCGCTGCAATAACAGGTATAAGGTGAGATCATCATTTGTTTCTATTATGAGAAGAACCTAGATCGCATGTTTAGGATAATCTGAATCTGGAATTGAATCAGGATTCATCTAAACGTTCCTTCACTTGAGGCTGGTCCTCAAGCAGGAGAAGAAGGATTATGTCCTTCGAGATCCCCTCCCCGAGAGGCCTCTTGCCAATGCTGCCAGGACTCTGCACAATGCTTGGGAAAAGCATTCGTCAGATGAAAATGATGTCTATTGCCTGATGTTGGTGACAATGACTCCTGAGCTGCAAAAACAGTTCGAAAGTGTATTGTCTCCCATCGAGATAATGGCAAGCCTGAAATCGCTTTTTCAGGAGCAGGCTAGGACTGAGAGGTTCCAGACAGTTAAGAACCTCTTGGACTGTAAGTTGGCTGCGAATGCGGCAGTGAGTCCTCATGTCTTGAAGATGATGGGTTATCTCGATCATCTTCAGAAACTCGACTGCCCAATCAGCCAGGAACTTGCCTGCGACATCATTCTGCAGTCTTTACCTGCAAGCTATGATCAGTTCATTCTGAACTTTAACATGCATGGCTTGAGTAAGACACTACCTGAGCTTCACGGAATGCTCAAGACTGCAGAGCCCAACTTGAGGAAAACCGCCAAGGACCCCAATGTGCTTATGGTGCAGAAGGGCAAGGGGTTTAAGAAATCCTCTGCTAAGGATAAGGGAGCGGCCAAGGCTGTCCAAGTCGCGGACAAGGACACGCCAAAGCCCAAGCCCAAGTCCAAGGCTGGGCCAACTGACATGTGCAGGTTCTGCAAAGAACTGGGGCATTGGAGAAGAGATTGTAAGAAATTCCAGGAAGGTCTAAAGGAATTGAAGAAGAAGACTTTCGAGACTTCTTCATCAGGTATTTTTGTTATAGAAGTTAATACAACTACTTCTGATAATACCTCATGGGTCATGGATACTGGTTGTGGGGCTCATATTTGTACTAATATGCAGGCACTCAGCAACAGTAGAAGGCTGAAGCAAGGACAAGTGGAGCTACGAGTTGGGAATGGAGCGAAAGTTTCAGCACTAGCTGTAGGCACATACTTGTTGTCTTTACCTTCGGGATTGATTTTAGAACTGAATAATTGTTATTTTGTACCTGCTATAAGCAGAAATATTATTTCAATTTCTTTGTTGGATTTGGAAGGTTATGATTTTTCAGTTAAGAATAAATTGTGTTCCTTCAATCGCAACAATTTGTTCTATGGTTCTGCCCCTCTTACGAATGGGCTTTACATACTCGATCAATCCGCGCCAATTTATAACATTAATACAAAACGGTTTAAACCTAATGAGGAAAACCGAACGTTTCTATGGCATTGTCGTTTAGGGCACATCAGCGAGAAACGCATCAAGAGGCTCCATTCGAATGGACTTCTTGGCTCATTTGACTTTGAGTCATGTGAGAAATGCGAATCATGCATGATGGGCAAAATGACACGGGCCCCCTTTAATAAACCTAACGAGAGGGCCAGTGACTTATTGGGCCTGATACACACTGATGTGTGTGGCCCAATGTCCACAAATGCAAGAGGAAACTATCAGTACTTCATTACCTTCACTGATGATTTCAGTAGGTATGGATATGTTTATTTGATGAAACATAAGTCTGAATCTTTTGAGAAGTTCAGAGAATTCCAAAATGAAGTACAGAACCAACTTGGCAAAAGCATTAAGGCTCTTCGGTCCGACCGAGGAGGAGAATACTTAAGCCAGGAATTCAGTGATCATCTGAGAGAGTGTGGGATCGTATCCCAACTCACTCCTCCTGGAACACCTCAATGGAATGGTGTGTCTGAGAGGAGAAATCGGACCTTATTGGATATGGTTCGATCTATGATGAGTCACACAGACCTTCCAATATCCCTTTGGGGATATGCTCTGCTAACAGCAGTGTTCACTCTAAACAGAGCGCCATCAAAAGCAGTAGCAAAGACACCATATGAATTATGGACTGGAGAAGCTCCAGTGCTGTCTTATCTAAGAATTTGGGGTTGTGAAGCCTATGTTAAGAGATTAATCTCAGATAAGCTTACACCAAAATCTGATAAATGCTATTTCATTGGTTATCCACGGGAAACCAAGGCTTATTACTTCTATCTACGTTCCGAGAACAAGATCTTTGTTGCCCGGGACTGTAACTTTCTTGAGAGGGAGTTTCTCTCTAAGAAAGACAGTGGGAGTAAGGTACTGCTTGAAGAAATTCAAGATGAACAGGATACTGCTCAACCTAATGAGGAAGAGCAGCAGGAGGACCTACAAGAAATTGTAGAGCCTGAACCTGTAGTACCTGAAGTTCGAAGATCCGGGAGGATCCGTCACGAACCCGAGAGATATCAAGGATTCCTCGTGACTGACTGTCATGATCTTTTGATCATTGATGGTGATGAACCATCGAACTTCAATCAAGCCATGATGGGCCCAGATTCCTCTAAGTGGCGCAAGGCCACTGATTCCGAAATGGACTCCATGTCGGTCAACCAAGTATTTTCGTTGGTTGACTTACCCGCTGGTGTAAAAGCCATCGAGTGCAAATGGATCTTCAAGAAGAAGATTGACGTGGATGGAAATGTCCAGATTTATAAAGCCAGGTTGGTGGCAAAAGGTTTCAGACAAGTTCACGGTGTGGACTACGATGAAACCTATTCACCAGTGGCTATGATGAAATCTATTCGGATTCTACTAGCAACTGCAGCTTTTCATGATTATGAAATTTGGCAGATGGACGTGAAAACCGCCTTCCTGAATGGTATTCTGGAAGAGGATGTGTATATGACACAACCTGATGGTTACATAGATCCAAAGAATGCTGGAAAGGTATGCAAGCTTCATAAATCCATTTATGGATTGAAGCAAGCATCGAGGAGCTGGAATCTTCGTTTTGATGAAGCGATCAAGCAATTTGACTTCATCAGAAACGAAGAAGAACAATGCGTGTATAAGAAATCTAGTGGGAGCAAGATTGTATTTCTTATTCTGTATGTCGATGACATACTGCTTCTCGGAAACGACGTTCCAATGCTGAAGTCTGTAAAGGACTGGCTAGGAAGTTGTTTTTCCATGAAAGACAAGGGTGAAGCCGCATACGTTCTTGGAATTAGGATCTATCGGGATAGACCTAAGAGGCTGATAGGCTTGTGTCAAGACTCATACATTGACAAAGTCCTACAAAGATTCAGCATGAAAGATTCCAAGAAAGGCTTCACGCCAATGGTGCATGGCACAACGCTAAGCAAGAAGCAGAGCCCTACGTCGGCTGCTAAGCTTGAGCGCATGAAGAATATTCCTTATGCATCTGCAATAGGATCTGTCATGTATGCCATGATCTGTACTCGTCCTGATGTTGCTTATGCATTGAGCATGACGAGTAGATACCAGTCAAATCCAGGTGAAAACCATTGGATTTCCGTAAAGAATATCTTGAAGTATCTAAGACATACTAAGGATAAGTTCTTGGTGTACGGTGGAAGTGATGTGCTTAAAGTCAGTGGATTCACGGACGCAAGTTTCCAGACAGACACAGATGATTTCCGGTCACAGTCCGGTTATGTCTTTTGTCTGAATGGCGGTGCAGTAAGTTGGAGAAGCTCCAAGCAGGACACCGTTGCTGATTCCACTACAGAAGCTGAATATATCGCCGCCTCAGAAGCAGCGAAGGAAGCTGTTTGGATACGAAAGTTCATTATGGAACTAGGTGTGATACCAGATGCGGCTGAGCCTCTGGCACTGTTTTGTGACAACAATGGTGTTATAGCTCAGGCAAAGGAACCAAGATCACACCAGAAATCCAAGCATGTTCAAAGAAGATATCACTTGATACGTGACATCGTTAATAGAAAGGAAGTCAAGATCAGCCGAGTTCCGACAGATGATAATGTCGCTGATCCGTTGACAAAGCCACTCCCAAGGCCTAAGCTCGAGTTCCTGACTGAAGCTGTAGGCATTAGAAACATTGAAATGTAATCTAAATTTGAGTGGGAGTTTTGTGAGCTTTATTTTAGTTATTTGATATGTTCTTGTAAAACATTATTTTATGTTTTAATGAAATTATTATTTCAAGATTATTTTAACTGTGATGAAATAATCGTTCCAAAATGATATGAAGCATTTTATAGGTCATCGAAGTAAGTGACTTGATCTTGAGTCATCAAAGCCATTTAGCTTGATCATGAGGCCCTATATTTGATAAATGTTTTATATCATCCTGTCCCTAGTCGAAGGTTGTTGAAACTGGAACACCAACAACCATGTGAGACTGGATTGGTACGTGACTTATGACAAAGTCTCAGTGTGTCATAGATGCGCGGCATCAAAGTCAGTACATAGGTGTATGTTGGGAACATACGACCGGACAAGACCCGCTTATAAGAACTCTTCAGGATATTTACCTGTAGGAATTCGTTTTGGTTGATCCTGATGTAATTCACAGATTCATCTCAACCTAAACATACAGATCTAGGTTCTCTTGAATAGAAACATTAGATGATCTCACCTTTTACCTGTTTGTTGCAGCGGAAGGAATAGAACAGGTCAGAGATCAGATAGATGCACCGAGGGATGAATCCTCCAAAGGTTCACACACGCGATCACAGGAATGGCTGCTAGACCACGAGGAGAGAGGCGCAGAGGGAGAGAGGATTCGCGGCTAGGGTTCGGGTTGGGGAGAAAGAGATTTGGCTTTTGATCATTAAAAGCCTTCTCTTTCCCTTTTGGGCTTATGGGCCCAAAACACCAATCTGATTAAATCCCATGGATTTAATCAGACCCATTAATCTTTCTCTCTTAATACGACAAATGCCTGGCACTTTTGTCGTACTTCTGCTAAGCCGTTCCAACACATTTTCCTGTTAGCTTAGGCGTGTGACCCATATGGGATCATATAATAAAGGCAATAAGTCCAAGACTTATAGATCATGAGCGGACTCTAGCAAGCCATCATGATCCCCAGTATTATATGACTTATGTCTGATCTCGACATACTCTTACTTTCTAGAGACAGTACCAAGATTACTGGACACAATTCCAACAATCTCCCACTTGTACTGGAATCTCAGTATTCATAATCCTTTTGTCTCAATATCTCGATTAGTCATAAGGCAAGATTAGTGTCATCCTTATAAAGCCTAATCTTGTTCATCGGACTCTGATTTGATACTGACAATCCAAACGACTCGGGAAAGTCCGTTTGAGCATGGCCATGCATTTTCCAGTATTCAAATCTCCGATTGGCCTAGAGATATTCACTCCATTTATATTGGAGGGACAAATTCCGTCTTGTTCCATCACTGTAAACTACTCATTTCATAATATACCCAAACAAGGTCCTTATAGCTATCAGAGAACGATAGCGTTAGACAATGATCAAAGTACATCAGTCCATGTGCAGTCACATGCATGTGAACTCAGGTCTAAGGACTATACTCTATAGTCGTAGTAAGAATCTCTTATGACACAGATATAAATATCCTGAAGAGTTCTTATAAGCGGGTCTTGTCCGGTCGTATGTTCCCAACATACACCTATGTACTGACTTTGATGCCGCGCATCTATGACACACTGAGACTTTGTCATAAGTCACGTACCAATCCAGTCTCACATGGTTGTTGGTGTTCCAGTTTCAACAACCTTCGACTAGGGACAGGATGATATAAAACATTTATCAAATATAGGGCCTCATGATCAAGCTAAATGGCTTTGATGACTCAAGATCAAGTCACTTACTTCGATGACCTATAAAATGGTTCATATCACCTTGGAACGATTATTTCATCACAGTTAAAATAATCTTGAAATAATAATTTCAATAAACATCATAAAATGTTTTACAAGAACATATCAATAACTAAATAAAGCCCTTTATTAACTCCCACTGAAATTAAGACTATATCTTAATTTCATTTATCCTACAGCAACAGTCCGCGACTCGTGCTCAGGCCTAAGGAGTGGCTTCGTTAATAGATTAGCAACGTTCTCATTTGTTGAAACTTGCTGATCTACTTAACATCTCTGTCATTTATCTTACGGAATAGGTTATACCTATCCTCAAAGTGTTTGGACCTCTGATGTGCAGCTAGTCTCATCTATGCTGGGAATCACATCAAGTTCAGTGACGAACTCTTCTTTCCAAACAACCTCTTTCGCCGCTTTCAAAGCTGCGAAATGTTCAGCTTAAGTCATGGAGTCAGCAACAGTGCCTTGCACTGCCAGACAGACACAAGATATAACTGGACTGTGACCGGAAATCATCTTTGTCTGTTGGAAACTTGCCTTTCAGACTCTACTGACTTGTAGCACCTCACTTTCTCCGTAAATCAAGAACTTATCCTTAGTATTCCTCAAATACTTTAGGACATTCTTTACGGCAATCCAGTGATTCTTTGCTGGATTTGACTGGTCTTTACTTGTCTTGCTTAACATTAAAGCAACATCAAACAAGTACGTTTCATGGCATACATGATAGATCCAATTGCCGACGCATATGGAATCTTATCCATGCATTTAAGCTCAGCAGTTATCGTAGGACACTGTGTCTTGCTTAACGTAATGCCATGTGACATTGGCATAAAACCCTTCTTGGAATGCTGAAAACGTGTAGGACTTTGTCGGGATAAGAATCCTGACTTTGTCTTACTAGCTCTTTCGGATCTCTATCTTTTAGATCCAAAATCCAAGAACATACGTGGCTTTACCCATGTCAATCATTAGAACCAACTCCCAAGCCAGTCCTTTACTGACTGCAGCATTGGGACGTCATTTTTTTGAGAATCAGTATGTCATCGACATACAATATGAGAAATGCAATATCGCTCCCACTAATCTATTAGTAAACACACAGTTCCGCTTCGTTCCTGTTCAAGTCAAAACCTTGACTACTTCAACAGAACGAAGATTCCAACTCCGATGTGTTTGCTTCCATCCATGAATGGATCAATAAAGCTAACTTACACATAGTGTAATTTTTCGGAGTCCGGGCTTACTTTCGCTTCTTTGAATTTCACAGATTCGTCGCTTTCAATGATCATCATATCATGCGAACTTTCAATGATCATCAGGTTCAACTAATGACGAGAAATCACTCTCGGATTAGTAACTGATTCATTCATATCTGCGAACTTCAGGCTCTACAGGTGTAGATTCTACAGAAATCTGTAAATCCATCCGTTGCTCTCCCTCAACAGGTTGAGCAGCCTCCCGTATTTCTCGAATTTCTTCGAGTTATACTTTTACTCCCACTGTTTTTCTTGGAAAATAACTTCCCTTCTTAGAAAACAGAATGGACGTAAAAGTAACAAGCCTTGGTTTCCCTAGGAAAACCAGCGAAGTAGCACAACTACAAATACTCAGTAAAGACGAATTTGGATCGATTCCAGTCCACATTTACGTGGTGTCTTTCAACTGATATTGGTGGAACTATTTCAGCGTAAACTTAGATATTTTAGAGCGTTATTCTTAAAGAATATCATGGAAGATTCGTGTGACTCATCTTTAATCATTTCTAATAAGATCTGATTCTTTCTCACAGAAACACCTTCAGGTTTTCAGGAGAAATGAGCTGTGAAACGATTTCACACTCATTCAGATGATCACACAATCAATGACTTAAGTATTCTCACTCGTGATCTAATCCAGAGTCTTAATACTTCTGTCATTCAGATCCTATACTTCATTCTGGAACTCTTTCGACCATGTCAAAGAATTCCGACTTGTGTCTCATCAAATGAACACAGTCACACTCACTGAAGTAATCAGTAGAGACAATGAAGTACAGGAAATTTTTCTCTGGCATTACTGCTCATTGGGCCACATACATGAGTATGTTCCAGGTCCAATAAGCCTTTGGGCCTTTCTCTAGCTCGGCTAAGATAGGCCCTTTACCTTTTGGTCCAGTAAACAGAATTCAAGTCTCATAAGATATCTTATCAAATGAGCCCAACAGTCCATAACTATGGGATTTCTGAATCCGACTTACTCTATGTGACCAAGACTTTTATGCCAAGAAAAATCAGGTTTAATTCATCAGATTTAAACCAATTCGGTATTTATGTTACATTTAGGCACTGTTTGGTTTAAGATATAAAACCCATTCCATGAATAGGGTGCTACAATTAATATTTCATTAAGATCAAAAGAACAAAAACTTGTCTTTTATCAAAATGAAAAACATTCAAATTCTTACAAGAAAATGAAAGACAACTCTGCTTAAAGCAGGTACATTGTAGCAATTACTTAATACAAAACCAAGCCTCAAAGGGATCTATAAGTGAAAACCCTACGGCTGAGGCAGCATCCCAAGCTCCTTCCAGACATGTAGTTTCACTTGCCCTTCCTTCAAAGTTCTACTGTTGCCCAGGCTCTGCATATTATAACAAATAGCAGTGCCACAACCAGTATCCAATACCTATAAGGTAGAACTTGAAGTAATAACATGAATACCTGAGGAAGTAGTCTCATACATCAACTTCAACTCCTCATTATCTTCCATGAATTTAATGCAATCTCTCTTCCAATGCCCTGTCTCCTTACAGTAGCAGCACTTACCAACGTAAGAGGTATCTGACTCGGGCTCAGAAGACACACGCTTACCATGATTCAAAATCTGGACAACTTTGCCTTCACCCTTGTCAGCATTAGGTTTATTAAACCTACCCTTCTCATTCATGAGATTATTCAGGGTACTCTTCACGTTTGGCTCAACTGTCTTGAGCATATCATGCAGTTCAGTCAGCGTCTTCGTTAAGCCTTTCTTGATATAGTTCCTTCTGAACTTATCATAGCTTGACGGCAGTGACTGCAGAATGATCTCAGTTGCCAATTCTTGGCTAACTGGATAATCCAGTTTCCTCAGGTTATCAATGTAACCCATCATTTTACTGACATGAGGACTCACTGGATGATCATTTGGTAGCTTGCAGCTAGTGAGAGACTTAACCAACCGGTATCTCTCCACTCTTATCTGCTCCTGAAATTTCAATTTCAGGCTGCTGATCATCTCTATTGGCGACTCCATGTTCTCATATTGCTTCCGCAAGTCTGAGTCCATGGTAGCCAATATCAGACCACGCACATCTACCGCATCATTATAATGCTTATTCCAAGCATCATATACTGCATGAGAAGCATTGGACCCGATCCTCACGGGGAGAGCTCTCTCAAGGACATAGTCCTTTCTCTCCTGTCTGAGAACTAGCCTCAGGTTCCGCGACCAAGTCAAGAAATTTGATCCGTTCAGCTTGTCCATCTCAAGGACAGACCGGATCGAGAAAGTGTTTTGATTGTTTGTGCTAGTCATAACTGAAAATTAAGATAAAAGGATTTTAGTTAATATGTTCAATATGATTAATCTTGTATCATACTTAATATGATTAATCACGCATTATATTCAATAACATAAGTTACCCTCAATAGAATATAATGATTCCAAGATCCACATATAACTAAGATCAAAGTGGGCCACTGGCCATCACCCAACCTTAGCTTATATCGGTAAGCCCTATGTCGGCTAATTATATCCGTGATATAACTCTTGGTTGTGAATCTGGGCCCGAGGCCCAATCCACTCTGATGTCTCAAGGCCCGGGCCTCCCGATGGCCTAGTCAAGAAAACCAGACTATACAGTCATGTAATCATTAATGTCTGGTACTCCCAATGACATTTATGAATCACAAACCGTCTTATCCACGCAAAAGCAGACACCCTCACACTGTAAGGCCATGAATACAATTGAATGGGCTTCGACAGCTGACATAGCCTGGACAAGACATCCAACGCTTGATATTATTTGAGGTTCGTAGGTTTATTAAAATTTCATTCCCAAAATAGAAGATTACTATTTCGGGAAACTTTCTATTTTTGGAAACCTACTATTTTTGGAAACTTTCTAAAATTGGAAACTTTCTAAAACCGGAAACTTTCTAACTTTAGAAATTTCTTAAAATCCAAAACCCGCAAATCTAGAAACTTTCTAATTTCGAAATTTCGGAAACTTTAATTTAAAATCGATTTATATAACTTTATAATGTCGCTGATCCGTTGACAAAGCCACTCCCAAGGCCTAAGCTCGAGTTCCTGACTGAAGCTGTAGGCATTAGAAACATTGAAATGTAATCTAAATTTGAGTGGGAGTTTTGTGAGCTTTATTTTAGTTATTTGATATGTTCTTGTAAAACATTATTTTATGTTTTAATGAAATTATTATTTCAAGATTATTTTAACTGTGATGAAATAATCGTTCCAAAATGATATGAAGCATTTTATAGGTCATCGAAGTAAGTGACTTGATCTTGAGTCATCAAAGCCATTTAGCTTGATCATGAGGCCCTATATTTGATAAATGTTTTATATCATCCTGTTCCTAGTTGAAGGTTGTTGAAACTGGAACACCAACAACCATGTGAGACTGGATTGGTACGTGACTTATGACAAAGTCTCAGTGTGTCATAGATGCGCGGCATCAAAGTCAGTACATAGGTGTATGTTGGGAACATACGACCGGACAAGACCCGCTTATAAGAACTCTTCAGGATATTTATATCTGTGTCATAAGAGATTCTTACTACGACTATAGAGTATAGTCCTTAGACCTGAGTTCACATGCATGTGACTGCACATGGACTGATGTACTTTGATCATTGTCTAACGCTATCGTTCTCTGATAGCTATAAGGACCTTGTTTGGGTGCATTATGAAATGAGTAGTTTACAGTGATGGAACAAGACGGAATTTGTCCCTCCAATATAAATGGAGTGAATATCTCTAGGCCAATCGGAGATTTGAATACTGGAAAATGCATGGCCATGCTCAAACGGACTTTCCCGAGTCGTTTGGATTGTCAGTATCAAATCAGAGTCCGATGAACAAGATTAGGCTTTATAAGGATGACACTAATCTTGCCTTATGACTAATCGAGATATTGAGACAAAAGGATTATGAATACTGAGATTCCAGTACAAGTGGGAGATTGTTGGAATTGTGTCCAGTAATCTCGGTACTGTCTCTAGAAAGTAAGAGTATGTCGAGATCAGACATAAGTCATATAATACTGGGGATCATGATGGCTTGCTAGAGTCCGCTCATGATCTATAAGTCTTGGACTTATTGCCTTTATTATATGATCCCATATGGGTCACACGCCTAAGCTAACAGGAAAATGTGTTGGAACGTCTTAGCAGAAGTACGACAAAAGTGCCAGGCATTTGTCGTATTAAGAGAGAAAGATTAATGGGTCTGATTAAATCCATGGGATTTAATCAGATTGGTGTTTTGGGCCCATAAGCCCAAAAGGGAAAGAGAAGGCTTTTAATGATCAAAAGCCAAATCTCTTTCTCCCCAACCCGAACCCTAGCCGCGAATCCTCTCTCCCTCTGCGCCTCTCTCCTCGTGGTCTAGCAGCCATTCCTGTGATCGCGTGTGTGAACCTTTGGAGGATTCATCCCTCGGTGCATCTATCTGATCTCTGACCTGTTCTATTCCTTCCGCTGCAACAAACAGGTAAAAGGTGAGATCATCTAATGTTTCTATTCAAGAGAACCTAGATCTGTATGTTTAGGTTGAGATGAATCTGTGAATTACATCAGGATCAACCAAAACGAATTCCTACACTAACAAGGGAATCCGACACAAAGTATACCAAGCCCTTAGGTGAGAAATCTAAGTCAGTATTAAGGTTGAAGTCAGTAAAGGATCCTCTGATACCTGAAGTGATGTGGGTGTTCCCAGTAGGTTGATCTGTTATGGGGTTTTCTAATAGTCAGAGATAGATCCTGCAACTTCATCCCAATGGTTACTTAAGTTCCTGCAAGTCTTGTAAATCTTCTCAGAAAATCATAGTTTCTTACTTAAACAATTTTGACTCAATAAAACAAAATTTTTTGAAAAACGGACTGACTCTTAAGAAAACAGAAAACAAAAGTCAGTAGCACCTTCCCCCACACTTAGCAACTGTCCTAGGTAAACTCCACAATCACATTCAAGCATTCAAATTCTCCCTACTGACTTCTGCAAGTATTTAAGTGCGGTCTCACCTAAGGAGTATCGATCAAAGGGCACATGGATTCTTACCTTATCAGCTCTAGACCACCATACTATCTTTCTCTAGTCCCTTTCTTCTCTTTCCCTTCTTTAACAGCTGATTTTTCCCCACTGGGTATCATTTTTTTTTTATCAGTGTTCTTCCCGTTATGGGGTGTACTTTGGACACATTCCATGGATCACATGAGAGATAATAGTGTTTGCTACTATTCTCATGACCACTTCGGAGTTACTAACTCATCCTCAGTTTATTATCTTTTTTTTTATACTTTATAGAAGGGGAGAAGGGAGCTAAATAGGATAGGTTGACAGGCTGTGTCAGAACTAACAAGAGAATCCGACACAAAGTATACCAAGCCCTTAGGTGAGAAATCTAAGTCAGTATTAAATTGAAGTCAGTAAAAGGATCCTCTGATACCTGAAGTGATGTGGGTGTTCCCAGTAGGTTGATCTGTGATGGGGTTTTCTAATAGTCAGAGATAGATCCTGCAACTTCATCCCAATGGTTACTTAAGTTCCTGCAAGTCTTGTAAATCTTCTCAGAAAATCATAGTTTCTTACTTAAACAATTTTGACTCAATAAAATATTTTTTTTTTTGAAAAACGGACTGACTCTTAAGAAAACAGAAAACAAAAGTCAGTAGCACCTCCCCCACACTTAAGACACACTGTCCCCAGTAGTGTCCAGCGAAGGATCGGTAAAAAGAAAATAAAAATTGAAAAGGTGAAATTATGTCTGTCGGGTTACTTCTGTCGCTCAGGCATCGATCGTTGCACTAAGTGCATCGACCGTTACTTGGCGATTTTCGTGTATGGTCGATCGTTGCTCAGGACCGCAACGATCGCTGCAATGCGATTCCTTTCGTGTTGTGACGATCGACACAGAAGTGCGTCGATCGTTGCACTGCGATTTCATCCGAGACCTGCAAACATAAACTCTCCAAAAACAAAAACAAACGTAAAATCCTAACAAAAACACCAAAAATTAAGTAGAAAAACACCAGTACCTAATGGTGGGTTGCCTCCCACCCAGCGCTTGTTTAAGGTCAATAGCTTGACCGGACGGATGGGAATTTTCAAGTACCAGGAGGTCCTGACAGAGACTTTTTCTGTCTCTTTTCAAGTCTCCTCATCCAAGGTGGTGAGTAGGCTGTTGCGGAATGCTCATGTCCAAGAAAAGATGGAGTGAAATGTGCTCCAGGATCTATAACCATAGTATGATCAGACTGTTCAAAATCTGCGTCCCTTATGGTGAATGTCTGCCCATCTATCAGTGGCTTTCGCAGCTTATCCATCTCATAGTGCAGTGGTTCATCTCCCAGATGGAGGTCTATCAAGCTGTTCCTAACATCAATCAACGCTCCTGCTGTAGCCAAAAAGGGTCTCCCAAGCAATAATGCTTCATCCGGATCACAGTCATATCTCAGCACAAGGAAGTCCGTTGGAACTAAGTAGTTTCCAACTCTCACCGGAATGTCCATAAGGAGTCCTTCAGGAACTCGCATGGACTGATCAGCTAGGACAAGAGAAGTCCTAGTAGGAGTAAAATCCAGCATCCCCAGCTTCTCTGCCACAGAGTAAGGCATCAAACTTCCAGCAGCTCCTAAATCACACAGAGAGCGTCTAAAACTATCCTCAAAGATAGAACAATCCAGCACAAAGACTCCAGGATCAGACAGCTTCTTCGGGACCTTAGTTAGCAGAACATCACTAATATGCTGAGGAACTATTATCACCCAGTCTTTCAGATCATCATCCAGGGGCAACATCTTGTTCAGGTACCTCTACACACATGGATGATAAGGTGGATCATCAGAAGTTGGAATTTCTTCCAATTCTTCACCAATCCCTTCTAATTTCTTCAGCTCTTCAATCTCTTGCCTAATCACTTCAGACACTGAGGAGTGTTGTCTAAAAATCTGTTCGTAGATCTCCTGTTGAGTAATCTCAGAGGCTCCATTGAATAGGCGATCAAGCTCCAAGTCAGCATCTATGCCATTATCATCCGACAGTTCTGTCTGTTCACGCCCTGCAACGACCGACACTAAGGGTGTGTCGATCGTTGCCATCCCGACGGGTGTATCGATCGGCACAGATGTTGCATCGATCGACGCACTGCAGCAGATTTCACCCGAGAGTTTTTCACAAATATCCGAAAATTCTTGTTCTGTCACCAACTCAGCTGTACTTAGCTCAAATCTTTCACCTAGGTGAGATCCATCATTAATGTACACAGACCAGGCCTTAACATGAGTGTCTGCCACTCCTTTTCCCTTCAGTGAGCTGGACATCTGGTTCACCTGAGTGTCCAACTGCTTCATGTGAGTGCTCAGAGACTCAAATTTCCCATTGAGGTCTTCATAGACAGCGTCCAACTTCTTGTTGCAGTCCACAGAAATCTTGGTCTGACTTTCAATCAGTTGCTCCATCATAGCCTCCATTTTGCTCTCATGGGCTGTAGGTGCAGGAGGAGTCTGATAGGATGTAGATCCATAGGTTCTCTGAGTACCTTGTCCATAGGTCTTCTGAAAACCACCAGTCTGTCCTCCATTGGAGAATTTGTTCCCCTGTTGATTACTAAATCTATTACCTTGGAAACCAGAACCTCCTATGAAATTCACATCTTCTTCCTGAGTTTCCTCCTCAGTCTGAATCACCTCTACATCTTGGGCAAAGTGGACAGCTTTCTTACTTGTCAGGAGATTGTAGAATGTGTCCAATCTGGATCTTATATTAGCTATATCAGAATTCTCTACAGTTCCACCAGATTTCTTCCTCCTTTCATCCATTGTCTTGCAACTGTTGCTGCCAATCAGGTTCTCAATCAACTGCTTAGCTTGTGTAGGAGTCCTGGTGTTGAAATTAGCATTACTGGAATTATCCAGCGCAGTCTGATAAGGGAGATCTATGCCTCTGAAGAAGATACCAATCAGCTGTACTTCTGTGAATCCATGGTGTGGACAGTCACGCTGATACTGCTTAAATCTCATCCAGGCAGTCTTCAAGGGCTCCACAGCTCCTTGGGAAAAAGTGAGTATGTCCTGTCTGGACTGATCCGAGCGCGCATCATCATAAAAGTGACGCAGGAACTCACTCTTTAAGGCTGCCCAAGTAGTATACTGACCAGGTGCCAGTTGTCTCAGCCATGCACTAGCGTCTCCAGCAAGACTGTGCGGAAATAGCTTAAGGAACAGATAGTCCGGGCATACTCCTTCATACTTCATGCCAGTGATTATGTCCTCAAACTTGTCAATGTGATCCATAGGCTGCTCTGCTTGAAGACCATGAAAAGCAATCTGTCTCATCAGCTGGTAATAGATGGTCTTTACCTCAAAATCATTCCTCTCAAAAGCAGGAAGCACTAGAGCTGCTCGGTTCGCATGAAACTCATCAGGTCTGTTGTAATCAGCTAGTGTCCTCTCATGAACCACCATCTCTCTACCTTGGGCCTGTCCTTGACCCTGGTTTCGGTTCAGCTCCTGTTGTTGTTGCTCAGGAGGATCAGGGATGACATTCCCTTCAGCATCAACCCGATGCCCAGCAGCATTGTACGGGTTGTTATCTTGGTCCCTCAGGGTACCTTCAGCATCTGGTATCAAAATCAGACGTTCTCGTACCATTCTCTCTCTCTTTTCTCTTCTAATAGTCCTTTCTAGACGTCCAAGTTCCTCTAGTCCGAGATTAAGCAAGCTCGAGTTCGGATTACTTCGAGTTTTCTGCGTTGGCATAAACTGTCTGTAATCGTCCAGCAACGATCGATGCTATCAGTGCAACGATCGATTCAATCTCAGAATCGCCTAGTGACGATCGACGCAAGGGATGCAACGATCGACGCAAGGCGAAATTCGTACCTGCGACAGAAAGAATCAGAGAAAAAGTTAGTAAAATAAAAACAAAACGAAAAAAGCAAAAACAAAAAGAAAAATTTCTAGTAAAAACCCTAAGTTCGGTCCTATCGAAGACTCTAAGAGTCCCCGGCAACGGCGCCAAAAACTTGATAGGTCAAGAATTAATCCCTATTCTAAACTGCAAGTGAACATCAATGTCAAAGTAGTATATAGGGTTATCGAATCCACAGGGACACTTGGTCTCAATAGATCAGAACAGTAGAGACTAATACTAGAAAGAAAGCAATATGATTGAATTAAAAAGCGGTGCGAGAAAGTAAATCAGTAGCAGAGATTAACGGTTGTGGAAGCAATAAACTAAAAGCGTCAAGCCTAGGGTATTCTCAGGAAATCAGACAAGCAGACAGTTCATTCAGAAAGGATCTAATTAAGCACAGTTCTAGAACTCAAAACACAGATATAGAATTAACCAAATTCCTTTGCGATAATTCTCTAAGTCTAAGTGCAGCAAACCAAACTTTCGTTTGCGAGAACTAACAGATTAAACTAGCATTAATCCCAAGTTTGATATGTTCACAATTATCCTAAACCAAACTTCCGTTTGCGCAAAGTTTAATTGCCCAATTTAATTAGTTCAGATTCCTAAACCCCACTTCCGTGATGTATTTAGCAACCTAAGATCTAGATTCTAATTGATCAGGTTAGAACTAGCTTTAAGCACAATTAAATTGAAGAACAGATATAGTTTGAATCCTTAACTGAATTTGAACAAGTCTAGCAAGTCATGAAATCCTATGTGAGAAACCCTAAACCTAACTAGGAATCTACTCAGACATAGATAATGAAAACATGATCATATGATGAATAAATTGCATAAAAGAATAAGAGTAAAAGGGGTTCGAAATCTTCTCCAAATACAGATGAAGTAATAGGTTCAGATCAGCCCCAAAAGCTCTAAAAATCCTCTGCTCTTAATTATGAAAGTGTATTGTAAAGCGTAAGTAAAATAAACACCAAAATCCTCTATATATATGCCTAATCTCGGCTGGGGTTTCTGTGTAAATACTGGAACTATCTTGGGCTTCTTTGCAAATCGTCATAACTTCATTAAACCGACGCGTACGGCCCATCTCGCTAGTGTGTCGACCGATGCACAAGGTGTGTCGGTCGATGCATGATCAATAAATCGGACAGTGAGTTAAGCTCTCGGCCAAAACGTCCCAAAAGTCCCAAAATGCTCCAAATATCTCCAATTAGCTCCAAACCTGATTGAACCTGTAAAAGACTCTAAACAAAGACAAAAGACACTAAAAACACATCTATATCATGGTCTAAAACTAGTAAAAACCATGATATATCAGTAGTGAATGGAGAAGTAGAGGGATTCTTTTCGAGCGCCAGAAGGATCCGACAAGGCTGTTCTTTGTCTTCTTATTTGTATGGAATATTGAAAAATGTTTTGTCAAGATTATTGAATTATGCAGCAGAAGAAGGGAAGTTTGGTTATCACCCAATGTGTCAAGAGGTCAAATTAACGCACTTGAGTTTTGCTGATGACATTTTAGTCTTCTCTGATGGTCGGCCTTCGTCGCTGCAAGGAATATTGGATGTTTTTCAGAGGTTTGCGCACATGTCTGGTCTACACATTAACATTGCAAAATCTTCTTTATTCATTGCTGGTGAGGATAGATTGGGGCTCCATGCTGTAGCTCAAGCAGCCGGATTACAGACTGGGAAACTCCCTATTCGCTATATGGGACTCCCTCTGCTCACGAAGACTATGACCAAGACGGATTATGAGCCTCTTGTTGATCGTATCAGGCGCAGACTACTGTCATGGACTCACCGAGCATTGACATTTTCAGGACGATTGCAACTCATCAAGTCGGTAATTTCTGGTATTTCAAATTTCTGGTGTCCCGCTTTTATTCTACCGAATAAATGCTTAGACACAATTGAGAGTCTGTGCAGAAACTTCTTATGGTCTGGGACTCCTAATAACTACCACAAAGATAAGGTAGCTTGGGATGAGGTTTGTTTACCTAAGGCAGAAGGTGGCTTGAGCTTGCGGAAAATCCATGATACCTCCAGAGTATGTGCTCTTCATCTCATATGGCGACCTTTTACTCTGTCAAGGTCTTTATGGGTTGCGTGGATCAAGCATCATATGCTTCGTCACGTGTCTTTTTGGGATGCTCGGGAAGGTTCAAAAGGATCTTGGATGTGGCGTAAGTTACTGAAGCTTAGAGACCAAGTGTACCCTTTTATTCAAGTCGTCATTGGTGATGGAAAGACTGCGTTCTTTTGGACAGATAACTAGTTGAATATGGGTAAGCTTATTGATATAACAGGAGATGCAGGCCCTCGTATTCTTGGAATTCCCCATCACGCAACTGTTCTTGAAGCTACTCATCAAACTGGTTGGAATCTCAGACAGCGGATCAGATATTTCCATGAGCTTGTGGCTAAGATACAAGATGCGCCTTTACCAGGCTTAGCATATGGGCAAGACACATTTTTATGGAGGAAGCATGATACTGATTTTGGTGACAAATTTTCGGCTTCATCTACTTGGGATCAGATTAGAGAGAGACAAAATAAAGTTGATTGGAGCCATGTTGTCTTGTTTTCGCAGGGGGTTCCGAGATTTTCTTTTGTGACTTGGCTTGCGATTAAAGATAGACTCAACACTTGCAGTCATTCACTACAAGAAAACAGGCTTTTAGCGACTACGTAAATAGTCGCTATTTAGTCGCAAAATTACGTTTTGCGACTAAATAGCGACTAAAGTAGTTAGTCGCTAATTTGTGGTCGCTAATTTTATTAGTCGCAATATTAGTCGCTAAATTGCGACTATTTAGCGACTATATATATTTTGTTATAATTAGTCGCTACTAAGTCGCTAAATTTAGCGACTAACAAGCGACTAATTTGCGACTGATATGTGGTTATTTTAGCGACTAATTAGCGACTAATAATAATAATAATATTATTAATTTGATATTACTAATTAAATAATAAATAAATATTAATTAATATACTAATCTATAAACAAATAAATTCCCAAAATAATAAATACAAAAAAAATTATCATTAAATAATTAATATTTTTATTTATAAACAAAAAAAACAAAAACGAAAATACAAATACAAAAACTAAAGGAATACATATACATACACATATGGACATATATATGTCCGGCTCTAACTGCGTCGTCTTCTCCTCTGCTCCAGGTTCTTCACCGCTAGCTCCGGTGACGTCTCCGCCAGAAGACGGCGAGTGGAAGACGGTGATTAGATTCGATACTCTGTAGTGAACGAAGCAATTACCGGAGCAGGAAGGTGGCGAGCGTGGTCCGGGATGCCTCCGCGGTGTCACGACGGTTCGATGCGGAAGCTCCATGGTGGCGACGAAGGTTAGCAGAGGGTTTCCTGTGACGACCTAGCTACGACTCCACCTTTCCAAGACCGTCGCTGCCAAAACCAGATGTTGTGATGATTGGGACTTCGACCGCCGTGAGTTGTGATGAAGCCGCACCACTTCCACGGCAAGCCTTCGATCTGGTGAAACGAAGAGAACAAACGACTGGTGAAAAAAAAATTGAAGTGTAAAGGAATACAAAGTTGCTTTTGTTGTTAGTTATTTTCAAACACCATCAACAAAGAATGTAAGAGGATAGACAAAGTAAAAAGCAGAGCGAATTGATGTGTCAAATATCAAAGGGAGAGAACCATGAGTGAACTTCTTAAGATAGCTAACGAATTGATTAAACACAATCCACGAAAGCAAGAAGTTATACTATCACTCAGGAAACTAGCGCAAAGGTAACATCTAAAAAGCAAAGGAAAGGAATAAGAACCTAACCCCAAGGCGGACTGTCGGGGATGTTGCTACCTGTGATAACAGTGGTCCAAGGCTTTGAGCCATCAGAACGAGAACTGAGGAGAGCAAAGGAATAGCTAAGCTCGCTTCCTGCAAAATTAGAGGTTCCAGAAATATATCATCTTTACAAGTTCTGCGATTTCATAACAGGCTTCACAGTATCCTCCCACAAACTCTTCACAAACTCTCAGCCTCCTCTGTATCATCTTCGCAGTGACGGTGTGGCTGAGAATCAATGGAAATCGAAGGTGGTGGTGGCTAGATCGAAACTGGAGGATTGATCGAGATTGGATCGAAGAGGTGGCTGGATTTCTTCTGCTTTCTTCTTCGCCATGATACAACAAAAAAAAAATGAAGAAGAAGATGGGTCGTGAGGCAGACGGCGCAAAGGAGAGGAGAGGGAGATGCCGAATTCATTAATTAGGTTAAAGGTTTCAACGGCTGAGATTAAATGATATTAAGATCTGACGGATGAGAATGTTATATGTGTGTTTACAAGAATAAATCTGAGCCGTTGATATTTTAATCAACGGTTCAGATCTGTGATCCTTGTGATGTTGTATCAACCAATCAAAATATTCTAGGATTTAATTAATATAAAATTACGAAAATGACAGTAAAAATAAAATAAATTGTTAAAATGATTTTTCGTTTTAAATTTAAAATTATAATATATAAAAACTTTCTAAAAAGTGTTAAATTTAAAAAGTGGTTTAAAATATAAAAATGAGCGTATATAATACTTAAAAATTATTTAAAATAACAAAATGAATAAATTTAATTTTTAATTTTAGTTTAAATAAATAAGAATGTTTTAAAATAATAGATTTGAAAAATGTACAAATGTTGAATCTTAGGTTTGTATATGTTATAGTAATTGAAATTTCCTTCATTATAGTTTTATTTATACTTTATAGTTTTGAGGTTTGTTTAGGGTATAGGGTTAGAGTTTAGAGTTTAGAGTTTTTAATTTGTTTTATGTAAACTATATATGTAAATTTTTAAATATTTTTTAGTATATATATATATATAATTAGTTTAGAGTATATGGTTAAATTTAAAATGATAAGAGATAAAACTTCTAAAAGAATTAAAGATTTTTTAAAATGATAAGAGATAAAACTTCTAAAAGAATTTAAAATATGCAATCTTTGTGTATATGTAAATTGTTTAAATATTAGTTTTATATATATATATATATATGTTTATATTTAAATTTATAGTTTGTGATAAAAATTTAAGATCTAGAGTTTGATTATGATTTAGGGTATAAAGTATAAAATAATAAAATGAGGATATATAATAGTAATTGTGGTTTTATTTACTAGAGCATGTTTATGTTTTAGAGTATGTTTTATATGTTATATAGTAATTGTGGTTTTATTTATTGTATTTTTGTTTATAATTTAGAGTTTTAGGGTTTGTTTAGGGTTTAGGGTATAGGGTTTGAAGGGTAATGTTTAAGGTTTTAAGTGTTGTATTTCATTTATATGTTAAATAGTAATTAGAGTTTTAGTTATTTAGATTTTTATCTATAATTTAGAGTTTTAGGGTTTATTTAGGGTTTAGGTTATAGGGTTTGAAGGGTAATGTTTAAGGTTTTAAGTGTTGTACTTAATTTTATATGTTAAATAGTAATTAGAGTTTTAGTTATTTAAATTTTTATCTATAATTTAGAGTTTTAGGGTTTGTTTAGGGTTTAGGGTATAGGGTTTGAAGGGTAATGTTTAAGGTTTTAATTAGTGTTATACTTAATTTTATATGTTATATAGTAATTGGAGTTTTATTTATTAGATTTCTGTTTATAATTTACAGTTTTAGGGTTTGTTTAGGGTTTAGGGTATATGATTTGAAGGGTAATGTTTAAGGTTTTAAGTGTTGTACTTGATTTTATATGTTAAATAGTAATTAGAGTTTTAGTTATTTAATTTTTTATATAATTTATAGTTTTAAAGTTTGTTTAGGGTTTAGGGTTTAGGGTATAGGGTTTGAAGGGTAATGTTTAAGGTTTTAAGTGTTGTACTTAATTTTATATGTTATATAGTAATTGAGGTTTTATTTATTAGATTTTTGTTTATAATTTAGAGTTTTAGGGTTTGTGTAGGGTTTAGGGTATAGGGTTTGAAGGTTAATGTTTAAGATTTTAAGTGTTGTACTTGATTTTATATATATATATATATATATATATATATATATTATAGTATTTAGAGTTCTTATTATTTAAATTTTTGTTTATAATTTAAAGTTTTAGGATTTGTTTAGGGTTTAGGGTTTAAAGGGTAATATAGTTATAATCTTTCGACATTTTTTTACTCAAAAAACGTTTTCCTCTGTTTTCTTTCTCAATTTTATCAAGATTTGTCTATCTTTTTGTTGTGTGGCTGAGGAGAGGTTGACTTCATGTTAGTATATATATAAATATTTGCGACTATTTAGCGACTATTTAGCGACTATATCGCAAAAAATAGTTACAAATTAGGTCCAACACGCATGGCACAATATAAACGTGTTTTGTAAAAACTTTTTGCGACTAAATAAGAAACCGTTTAGCGACCCACCGAATTTAGTCGCTATATAGTCGCTAAATAGCGACTAAATAGCGACTGATAAGTTGTGGTCGCAATTTAGCGACTAAATAGCGACTATACCCTATTAGTCGCAAACTTAGTCGCAACTTAGTCGCTAAATAGTCGCAATATTTAGCGACTATAAATTCAGTCGCAACTTGTAGTCGCAAAATACATGTTTTCTTGTAGTGATTTGTGGCTCATGGGGATAGTACATGGTTGTGCTCTATGCGGCGAACAGGACGAAACAAGAGATCATATATTTTCTCTTGTCCCTATACATATACAGTATGGCTGGACACTGTGGGGGGTCTTATTGGACAGGCAGCAACGCCTGACTTGACTGACACTTTACAGCATCTAGTTCATCTTCCTAGTCAGAATTTGGACAACATTCTCATCAAGCTTGTGTTTCAAACTGTTGTGTATCACTGCTGGAAAGAGAGGAACTTTGGAAACCATCAGAGAGGATGGAACTCGGTTGGACAGTTAACAAAAACAGTTGACCGTTTAATAAGAAACAGAATTTCATCTCTTGGATACAAGCCTCCTCATCGTCTTGAAGGTTTGTTGCGTCGTTGGTTTGAAGTCCGTCGGATTTGAGTTTTTAGAGTTTGATTTTCATTGCTTTCATATTCCTTTCGTTCTTTATAGCTTTATTATAGTTTCTTATTTGTAAATGGCAACATTTTTGTTGGTCAACAAATTTGAAATTTCAACAAAAAAAAAAAATTACAATCCTGAAAATGAAAAGAAGTCTACAGCCCCAAATTCAAGTCTACAATCCTAAAAACAAGTATACAGACCAACAACAAGTCTACTGTTAAAGACGGGTAAACTTAATTTGGTAAAATTATATCAAAATCGAATAGATTTATTGACGGAATCCAGAAAACTTAACATTTCATTTATGGCGGTTTCCTAATAATGTTTTTTGAATACACTCTAAAAAGGGTAAAACGGATACAAAATGTTATTTCAATACTAAAAATTTCTAATAATGTTTAAATAATTAAGGAACTTTCTAAAGTTGTTGTAGTTAACTTCCCTTACTATTAACTTCTATTTAGATCACCTCTAGAAAAATCTCATTTTTAGGTTTCACAATTTGAGGTTTTAAAGTGTTTATCTTCATTATAAATTTTAAATTTGAAATTAATTTTTTTTTTGTATTTTACATTAAAGTATTTACTCTTAATATTATAACTGAATTATACCATAAATATTAAATAACTATAAAATGTACACTAAAAATATTACAAACAATATTGATACATAAAATAGTACATTAAAATACTAAATTACATAAAATAACAATAAAACATATAAATTATACCTTAATTTATAACTAACTAGGTTTTTGGCCCGTGCGTATGCACAGGCTTATTATTTGCTGAGCATAAATACTTGTGGCTTTAGTTAATGACATGCTTTAATTAAACATTAACATAGAAAATGTAAAGTATAATAATACTCTAAAATTTTAGATAAGATAAGGTTAAATAAAATTAAATGTCCACGTGTCGTACAACAATTCATTAAGCTCTAAAGAGTCATTGTTGAAAGTACAGACTTTTGTTAAGTTTCTTCACAATTTTCTACTGTAAAATATAAGTCTGATATCTTCTTAACTACTAATCTATGTTTGCTATTATACACAATGATATAAATCTTAGAGATCAACTCAATTGTACTAAAAGAACAACGAATGACAACATCTTATAGTAAAATCACAATGGTTTTGTTTTTTGTTAATAAAAGAATCTAAACTGTCATTTTTTAGAGAAACAAAAAAGAAAACACAAAACTACAAATACACCAAGATAAAAGACTATGACATTGACGAAAGTGATTTACTGTTTCTGCAACTGTTATGACACAAAGTCTGCATTTAGAGAACCAAACAGAGTAAAATAAAGAACAATAGATGGTTAGATATAAACAAAATTTTAAAAAGAAACATATGTTAAAAGATAAAACATCATATCTTGCAAAGTTTTAAAGCATAAAACAGAGAAAACAGTAAATCACGGGATGAGTTGGTTTGATAGAGGCTTGTATCCTATTTCCCTGTTACAAAAATGAGATTCATATAAGTAGCTGTGGTTAAAAGGATAGTTCATGGATGTATAATCGAGATCACGGGATGAGGAATTTGACAGAATGCTAAAGATACACATGTGCATATGGGAGTTACAAATATAGCTTTGATAAAACATAAACAGAGTAGAAGTGTAAGTTTCATAATCAATCGATGGAGATAGAAGTTAAAGAATGAATGGATGTAGACAGGTTAGGGATTTGGGAATAGCTATAGATAAGCAAACAATTGAAATGAACATAATTGAAATATAAATCGAAAAGACATTGGACCTTTTCATCCAGAAGGAGCATCTCAATTGCAGACAGTTCTCCAGGTTTATCCTTTTTGAAGAAACCCCAAACACGAACGATTCGTACTTTGATTTTGCACACACCAACCGCCGGAGTTAAATCAGAAATGGGTATGCAATCGAGCGTCATGTTGATTCACGATACTAATTAGATCAATAAAAGGAAGAATTTAGATGCTAAGAAAAAAATCGAAATTTCTCTGTGCTTGAATAAGAGGATAATACCTCGGGAACCGTGAGAAGAAGAGATACTTTGAAGCAGAAAAAAATTAGACACAGGAAACTTATACGAAAGATGGGTAAGAGATTTGTTTTATCGCTATAGGATTTCATGGTTGCTGAAAAAGGGGATTGAGGTTGGAGTGGAGGTAGTGGGATAGAGATGAAGAATAGGGTTTTCAGAAATTTTATTTAAAAAAAAATGGAAACCGAGCTTATACCTCGGTCTAAAAAAAATTGAGAAAATATATTGTTTTTTTTAATTTGGCCAAAAAAAAAAGATAATGACACATAGGATTTTTACAGGTGTCAAGAGCTTAGATAGGCAGTTTTAAGGAAAAGTGCTAGTGACTTATAGATATAAGGATAATAATAAATACATACAATCATATTCTTAATTTATAACTAAAAATTAATTTATTCAATAAACTTATTTTTAATGCTTTTACATATGATTAATCGGTGTATTTTGAAATAAGCAATGAATCTTTTTTACTTTTGTTTGAAGACTACAAAATAACAATTATTAAAATCAGATATTTTTTATAAAATATAAAATTATTTAAAGATTAAAACTAATGAAACATATAATTAGAAAATTTTGAATTTTTTTTGAAATTTTACTATTCAAAACTTCAATTTTGAAGTTTTGTTTGGTGTAAGTGAAATCTCAGAAATTAAAGTTTTGATTTTTTTTTTTTTGGAAATGCTCCTGTATAACTAAGAACACGATAGTAAAAAAATTTTTTGTCAACATAGAAAATGATAGTAAATATGTACAAATATTTTCTATTATCTACTTCGGGTGTAAATATAGTTATGTAGATAATACTCCTTCCGTTTTTTTATATAAGGGGTTTTTTTTTAAAAGCACAAAAATTAAGAATTTTTTTATTTTTTGCTTAAAACATTAAACACACATTTAGATATCCAATCAAATATGTGAGCAATGTTTTTTTGCTTAAAATATTAAATACACATTTATAAAAGCACAGATATTAAGAAAATATTTTTCTTTTTGGTTTAAAATTTGCATTAAAAGGTGAGAAAGTCTTATATAGAAAACAAAATAAAATATCTAAAATCCCTTATAAATAAAAACAGAGGGAGTAAGATTCATACCTTTCTATACATTTGGTAATGGTCAAATTGAAATTTAGAAGACTAGAATCTACCACACGTGCGGTCAGAGACTCAGAGATGGCACGTGAACATTAAATGCAAAAAGACAACAAAGGATCTTGACCGAAAAAATAAAAAGAGAGCCTGAGATCAATTTTGCTCCTTTTGGCACAAAATACCTTTTCTTCAGCCGTCACATTGACCATCTAGATTCATTGAACTTCACTCACAATTCAAATAATTTCGTTTTAGCCCCTCAATTTATCAAAAAACTATATTGGATGCTAGATAGTGCAAACTACATGGAACTGAAGAATCAAACTAGATTCGAATCGAAAAACAAATATGAACTAACAACCATGTGAAAGGATTCTAAATTCATATATCTCCCAAAAGCTTAAATCAAATCCGAACCAAATCAAAAATTAAGTATATATCCAAAATATTTAAAATCTAATTATATATTTAAAATATTTTTTTTTGTCAATGACTAAACATATTAATCATATTTAGATTTTATGTAAAAAGGATCCAAATTACAATATATATATATATATATATATTAGACCAAAGTAACTCAAATATCTAAAATAAATAAAACAAACAAAAATTTTGTTATATTTATCAAAAATAACAAAATTTTATTTAAATATAACTAATTTTTATTTTATAATTTTTAAAATATTTGGTATCAAACTGTGTCCGGATAAAAACCAAACCAAACTCAAATCTGAGTTTTTAAAATACTTTAATGAATTTTAAATATAGCTTCTAAAACAAAACTAGAATTCGAAAAATCCGTACCGAACAAATATGCAATAGAGTTACCGAACATCTGACCTCTATAAAATTTATAAATATTTGTTTTGCATTTTGTTGTAGTTGTTGTTAGGTGATTTGGGTTCTTTTTTAATCATAGACATGAAGCTTTACTTTGGACTATAACCTTAATTAAACCTGAATGTTAAATTTAATAATCACTTAACTTAGTTATACATATCAATAAATACATTGCAAAAGATATTTCATACTATTGTTTTCACCAATATTTTTCTTTAAAAAACAAACTAGGAACTGATAAATAATTTTAGTTTATTAGTTTATTTATTCCAACATTTTATATTTCTAAATTAAAATATATACTCATAATTGAAGAGTTTTCTAACAAAATAACATTATTTAATTTAATTTTAAAATAGCAATAGTATCTACAGTTATATTAAAATAATAAAAAATAATACAATAAATAAATAAATAACTGATCTAGTATTTTTATAATATATTTATATTAATTTCAATGAAAAATATTTTTATCTCCGCCAGTCCAGTCATACTAAATGCAGAGTCAGTAGCTCAGGAGAGAGGAGTCAATTGACCCTATAACTTTTATAAAATTTCTTTTGTATAGTTTTAATTCATGGATGATTTGGTTGAATGCATGTGATATGACCTCATTCCTCCAGGTTCAAGTTTTACTTTTGCAGAATTTATTGCACTCAATGTATCTTTAAAAAAAAGTAATTACAGTTTTGTATCTTTATAAAAGTCATTGCAATCTTGTATCTTTTGTTTACTATTTGTATGTTAAAAAGACTAAAACACCCTTATGACACCCTTATCACTTATGTCCCATCATGTCTTTTATATTTCTTTTTTTTTAATCTCACGCATGAACAGTACACACGGATGAATAGTGTCATAACATTTTGTTTTTTGAATGGATAGTGCCATAACATTCTGTCCGTATATCACATTAATTTGATTTTTTGGATTACAATACTGTTGCTTTTTCGATGAATAGTGGAACCAACATATTTTTTGTGTCCATAGATTACAATAATGTGAACTTTTTGTATAAACAGTATCAATAAAAATGTTGCGTTTTCGATGGATAGTGGAACCAACATACTTTTTCTATCCACGGATCACAATAATGTAACTCTTGATCACCTATTATTCATAAAAAATATATATTATGTGATATAATCGTGGTAGTGTCCACGAATAATCGACATTGTCCGTCTGAGCTTTTAAAATTGAGAGGTGGTGTGGTTCGAAAAGGACTATCCTTTGATTATAGTGGGTGGTCTTTATAATGTTAACCGTCCCGGAACAGCTTATCCATATAGCCGCATAACCACGAAGAGACTTGCGGTTTTTGTTTGGGCAATCTAAAACAAAACTAGAATTCGAAAAATCCGTACCGAACAAATATGCAATAGAGTTACCGAACATCTGACCTCTATAAAATTTATAAATATTTGTTTTGCATTTTGTTGTAGTTGTTGTTAGGTGATTTGGGTTCTTTTTTAATCATAGACATGAAGCTTTACTTTGGACTATAACCTTAATTAAACCTGAATGTTAAATTTAATAATCACTTAACTTAGTTATACATATCAATAAATACATTGCAAAAGATATTTCATACTATTGTTTTCACCAATATTTTTCTTTAAAAAACAAACTAGGAACTGATAAATAATTTTAGTTTATTAGTTTATTTATTCCAACATTTTATATTTCTAAATTAAAATATATACTCATAATTGAAGAGTTTTCTAACAAAATAACATTATTTAATTTAATTTTAAAATAGCAATAGTATCTACAGTTATATTAAAATAATAAAAAATAATACAATAAATAAATAAATAACTGATCTAGTATTTTTATAATATATTTATATTAATTTCAATGAAAAATATTTTTATCTCCACCAGTCCAGTCATACTAAATGCAGAGTCAGTAGCTCAGGAGAGAGGAGTCAATTGACCCTATAACTTTTATAAAATTTCTTTTGTATAGTTTTAATTCATGGATGATTTGGTTGAATGCATGTGATATGACCTCATTCCTCCGGGTTCAAGTTTTACTTTTGCAGAATTTATTGCACTCAATGTATCTTTAAAAAAAAGTAATTACAGTTTTGTATCTTTATAAAAGTCATTGCAATCTTGTATCTTTTGTTTACTATTTGTATGTTAAAAAGACTAAAACACCCTTATGACACCCTTATCACTTATGTCCCATCATGTCTTTTATATTTCTTTTTTTTTAATCTCACGCATGAACAGTACACACGGATGAATAGTGTCATAACATTTTGTTTTTTGAATGGATAGTGCCATAACATTCTGTCCGTATATCACATTAATTTGATTTTTTGGATTACAATACTGTTGCTTTTTCGATGAATAGTGGAACCAACATATTTTTTGTGTCCATAGATTACAATAATGTGAACTTTTTGTATAAACAGTATCAATAAAAATGTTGCGTTTTCGATGGATAGTGGAACCAACATACTTTTTCTATCCACGGATCACAATAATGTAACTCTTGATCACCTATTATTCATAAAAAATATATATTATGTGATATAATCGTGGTAGTGTCCACGAATAATCGACATTGTCCGTCTGAGCTTTTAAAATTGAGAGGTGGTGTGGTTCGAAAAGGACTATCCTTTGATTATAGTGGGTGGTCTTTATAATGTTAACCGTCCCGGAACAGCTTATCCATATAGCCGCATAACCACGAAGAGACTTGCGGTTTTTGTTTGGGCAATCTACAATTTTTTCGTTGCATTTTTGTCAGGGTACTAGTATGCGTGGACAGAGGGTTACCGTCGACATATAGCAGTAATGGATCGACAGTACAATCCATGACAGGAAGAAGAACTAAGCGGTGTAAAAATATAAGAAAGACCTACCATCTATATCTAGTTATATTTAGTAATACAACAATATTTCGAAGCCTCCATAGATCAGTTGTATTTGATGAACTATAAACTCTGACTTTGTTCGAGATACAGATGAAAAAGTGGATAGCTATCCATGGAATGGTGAGCACCGAGAGCATAGTTTTTTTTCATTTTCAGTATCTAGTGGATAACGTACTTGGTTTAACAGTTCTCAAGATTGTGAATCCGATGTGAACTCTTGACCACCTATTATCTATCAAAATTATATATTATGTGATATAATCGTGGTAGTGTCCACGAATAATTGACATTGTCCGTCTGAGCTTTTAAAATTGAGAGGTGGTGTGGTTCGAAAAGGAGTATCCTTTGATTATAGTGGGTGGTCTTTATAATGTTAACCGTCCTGGAACAGCGTATCCATATAGCCGCATAACCACGAAGAGACTTGTGGTTCTTGTTTGGGCAATCTACAGTTTTTTCGTTGCATTTTTGTCAGGGTACTAGTATGCGTGGACAGAGGGTTACCGTCGACATATAGCAGTAATGGATCGACAGTACAATCCATGACAGGAAGAAGAACTAAGTGGTGTAAAAATATAAGAAAGACCTACCATCTATATCTAGTTATATTTAGTAATACAACAAAATTGTGAAGCCTCCATAAAGCAGTTGTATTTGATGAACTATAAACTCTGACTTTGTTCGAGATACAGATGACAAAGTGGATAGCTATCCATGGAATGGTGAGCACCGAGAGCATAGTTTTTTTCCATTTTCAGTATCTAGTGGATAACATACTTGGTTCAACAGTTCCCACGATTGTGAATCCGATGTGAAATCTTGACCACCTATTATCCATCAAAATCGTATATTATATGATGTAATCGTGGTAGTGTCCACGAATAATCGACATTGTCCGTATGAGCTTTTAAAATTGAGAGGTGGTGTGGTTCGAAAAGGAGTATCCTTTGATTATAGTGGGTGGTCTTTATAATGTTAACCGTCCTGGAACAACATATCCATATAGCCGCATAACCACGAAGAGACTTGCGGTTCTTGTTTGGGCAATCTACAATTTTTTCGTTGCATTTTTGTCAGGGTACTAGTATGCGTGGACAGAGGGTTACCGTCGACATATAGCAGTAATGGATCGACAGTACAATCCATGACAGAAAGAAGAACTAAGCGGTGTAAAAATATAAGAAAGACATACCATCTATATCTAGTTATATTTAGTAATACAACAAAATTGTGAAGCCTCCGTAAAGCAGTTGTATTTGATGAACTATAAACTCTGACTTTGTTCGAGATACATATGAAAAAGTGGATAGCTATCCATGGAATGGTGAGCACCGAGAGCATAGTTTTTTCCATTTTCAGTATCTAGTGGATAACGTATTTGGTTCAACAGTTCCCATGATTATGAATCCGTGGACACAATGGTTTGTTGCGCCCACTATCCACCCAAAATCAATATTTCCCTTTGTCTGCTTTTAATCTACGGGAAGCGCCTAGCATGATCGTCGCATTGTCCACGCGGATGGATATTGTGGACAGCTAGTCTAGACTATCCACTCGAAACTTCTGTATTAACTCCGTTTTTTTTTTGAATTCCGGTACACCGACCGATTATATCTTCATTCCGGTAGTTTATATTGTCGGAAATCTCACCTGCGCAATGCTATCCACCGTCAAAAAAATGAAGGGTAAAAAGAAAGTTAGGGTAAGAAAGAGAAGAAAAAAAAAATAAAGAAAAGAAAAAAAAAACAAAATGGAATAGTGATAGATGTAATGGGTGGGGGTATTTTGGTCTTTTTATCACGCAAATAATAAAAAAAAATACAAAATTGCAACAATTTTTCAAAAGATACAAAAGTGTTATAAAAAAATTAAAAACATACAGCCCTACTTTTGCACTCTATTTTTTATTTATTTGATTTGATTTTGACATGGTTTGTACATTTCTTAAGAAAATATTATTTTGCTTTTGCATAGTTTTAATGGGAATATCGTAGTAATTGCTTCATAGAATACGTTTATCTTTTATTACCCTCTACTATACCTATGTACTAAAAAAATATATATATTTATCAAGTTGTTTTTCTCATCAATATTTCAGAAAACTGAAATTAATAAAAGACTAATCATACATAAATAAGTATTATAATTGTATAAAATGTTTAAAATTAAAAAATTTTGGTATGTATTCTCTGATAGAAATGATTCGAGCTCTGCTACTCTGCAGTGCTGCCCCCAAAATTTCATTTGTTTGTTAGCCACAACAATTTCATTTACTATAACTGTAGTACGTATATAGTTTTTTTTTTTTTTTTTTTTTTTAGTACGTACGTATATAGTTTCTATAAAAAAAACTTGGAAAAATAAAATAAAATTAGATATTTGTTTGGTTTGGATTTTTTTAATTATGGCAAAAAAAAAGAATTTTACTATATAACAGGAGGGAAAATATAACTTATAGCTAAACTATGGAACATATAATTTTTTTTAATGAAAATTGTGAGGATTTTAAAAGTTTTTAAAGTCCAAAAATTAATTTTATAGGGTATAAAAAATGGAGTTTTTTTATTACTAAAAGTATTTATATATGCTAAATAAAAATAGTTAAAGAACTTCATCTTTGAAAAATCGATCCCTAATCTAAACTAACAAAATAATTCCTCCACCAAATAGGATCCAGTGACTACACTATAACGACGGTTATGGAAGATGGACTGTCTAACCCGTATGAATACAATGATCGTACACAATAATCGTACAGATGAACGTTTATCGTTTGTTTTGTTTGTCATGTAGTGAACTTGGATATTCCAAATTTTTAAAACAATATAAACTTTCAAATTTTGGCCATTAATTTCAATTTTCGGCTCAGTCATTTAAAGTCTAAAATTACGGTTGACTGTTCGATTTAATATTAAACTTATCTTGACTAAGTCTAATTAAGTATAACGTTAAATCGTTTAACAGAGAGATTATACGGTGTTAATCAAACGTTAATAGAATTTTGTTAGTCACAAAACGACACTGTTTTGACTAATATAAAAATGGAAAAAGATCATAATATTCTTGAACTTTTAAATTTATGTCATTTAAAGATCCAACTTTCGACTCGGCCATTGAAAACATTTAACTCTTGGATTTCAATAGCCCATACATTGATTCGACTCACTTTCTTTTCAATCTCTTTCATAACATCGACACGAATGTCTCTCTCTTTCCCGTCTTGAAGCCCTTCCACTTTCAGTCTCATCGCTAAAATCTCTCCTACAATAGATGTTTCCATGGCCTTGCAAGTACTGTCATACTTTAGTGAATTCTTGATCGCGTGCTCTACGGTTGAAGTTGTTGTCGCTACTCTCCCATTGTTTATGTGGATTATGTTTGTTGTTATGTACTTGATCGATATGAATAGCCTTAGAACGTACTTTTTTAGAACTGTCATGTTTCCAGAAACAAACTGTTTTATCTAAAAGTTCAAAGAAACCTCAAGATATTGTAAACACTAAAAAGAATTTAAAGGTCATAAAAAGTGAATTTTGGATTGATAAGTCGTTGTGCAGCAAATCCGATCAAATTGAACCACCGCAAGGCATTAAACTGGCCAATTTGATACAAAAAAAAATTGCATCAAAGCTCCTCATTTGTACTCTTAAAACTTGAAAACAAAGTATTCAAGAAAACTAAGCAAACCTAATCAGAGTATCAGAGCATGAGATATCGGTATACGAAGATGGTGATTAGAAGCAAAGCTAAGGACCTATATCGATTAACTTTCAATGGCCAAACCGAAAGTTGGAACTTTAAATGGCCGAAATTTGAAAGTTCAGGATTATTATGACTTTTTCTCATTTATATATTAGTCAAAACGGTGTTGTTTCATGACTAATAAAACCCCATTAACGTTTGATTAATACTGTATACTTTACATTAAACGACTTAACGTCGTGTCTAATTGGACTTAGTCAACGTAAGTTTAATATTAAATTGAACAGTCAACGGTAACTTCATGCTTTAAATGGCCAAGCCGAAAGTTGATGTTTTAAATAACCGAAATTTGAAAGTTCAGGATTTTTATGATATTTTCTCCAAAAAAAAAAAATTAAAAATAGAGTAATTTCAAAATCAAGAAGCAACTTTGAATATTAAATTAAGTTTTTTACAGTCGAATTTATTCCGTACTAACGTTGAATTTATTTTGTTTGTGAACTAGATTCTCATATACACATGGACCATGCTATATTGTTTCTCACTATTCTCAACCTTCAATGGATTGCACACTGTTAGAGTCAAGATTAGCACTTTCCTAAAGAGGCCTATTCATGAGTTTAGGCCGGCCCAGAAGGGAAAGTCGGCGACAAAGCCCAAGGCAGTAAAACTAGGTTAAACCGAACTCGGGCTAAACCGGCTTTCACTAGGGTTTGGAAGGTGTCTAGTCCAAGGGCGCCGTATGATAAAGTCGGTAAAAGGGAATATTCCATATCAAGGCATAGCCGAGTTATTAGGAAACATTCGTAATTATCTCTTACTTTCCTTTTATTAATAAACCGACTTGTAACCCTATATAAGGGAACCCCGACATTCAATAAAGGATACGCTTTTCTTAATATTCTGAGCTAGAGAGACCTTAGAGCGACTATTAACCTAAATTCTCTCAGGCGACTTTACAACCACTCTTTACCGGCTTCCATCTCGGAAACGCCGGCTTATAAACCCTACTTTCCTAAATCTCACCGTGTTCACTAATTCTTCTTTTAGAATCCCTAATTTGCAAACCCTAAAATTCTTGCTATCTTTGGATACGCGGAATTACGATATTACAATTGGCGCCGACTGTGGGGATTTCTAAGAGAAATTTCTGAAACGAGATGTCAGGAAATCACAAGGAGATCGATGAAGAAAACCCTAGGGTTCAATTAAGCGTTCAAGATGAAAGTGATTACAACCAGAGTGATCACGAAGACGATGCGACCAAAGGCGGCAAGCAGCCGCGAGACGCCGCCAAGACAAACAAAGCTCGAGATGGCGGCAAACATGCCCCGTCACTCAGCGAAACAGAGGCTCAAATCGAGCAAGACAAGGTTTTAGCCACTCTAATGGCCAAGATCGAGTCACAGAACGACCTGATCAAAACGTTCTCGGAGAAAATTGACCTGCTGCAGACAGAGCAAGCAAAGATCCTTTCAGGTCAACAGTCCAGAAAACCCAGGAGAGAGGTGCCGTCGAAGGTGAAAGACAAAGTCGCCAGACGACTGGTCTACAGTACATATGAGGAAAGCCACCATGAACAGAGCCGTAGCAGCGAGTCCAGGAGCAACCCGCGTAAGGAAAGCAACAAGAAGGATACTCGCGAGCGGAGCTCACATCGGAAGGAGGAGTCTGAAAAACCAAGTCGGAGACAGGACGACCGAAGTGATGAGAGATATTCACCCGATAGGGAGGAACATACCAGTCACCAGACACGGGACGTGCACCACAGACGAAATTCGCGACATGAGAATGGCTCGCACCGAGACAACTATCGCCGCGAGCGAGGTATGTCGTACGAGAAAACTCATGGAGCGTCTATTCGCGGAGCAAGTCGCAACCATGTCGAGAAACAACTGATTGAGCTCAAAGACACCCTAAAAGAATTAAAAGGGGAGGTCCATGGCGTAAAAGGGTCCGCACCCGAGATAGACCGAATCATCGAGGAGACTCGTAGGACACCCTTCACCTCGCGCATCACGAACACGTATATCAGGCAAAGAGAGAAGCTCAGGCTACCGATGTATGACGGCACAAAAGACCCAGCAACCCACCTCACAACGTTCAAAATCATGGCGGCGAAGGCATGGTTCTCATCAAGCGAGGAGCGTGACATCGGTTTCTGTCAACTGTTCACCGAAACCCTGGAAGGAGACGCGCTAAACTGGTTCTCCCGACTCCCATCCAAATCAATCGATAGCTTCTCCGACCTCACATGGGCATTCGTAAGGCATCACTTTGCCTACATTCGTAAGGACACTTCGCTGAGTGCGTTGATGTCAATGACGCAAGAGAAAAAGGAAACATTGAAAGATTTCGTAGAAAGGTTCAGGGCGGTAATGACAAGAGCCGAAGCACCAGATAAATTCACTATCGCAGCCCTGACAAACGCCGTCTGGCATGAGTCGCCGTTTTACCAAGATTTAGTTATCAACCCGCCACTAACCATCGAAGACGCACTCCACCAGGCAAACAAGTTCGTGGAATTAGAGGAGAAGAAGGTCGCATTGGCAAAGAGATTCGGTTCTGGCAAACAAACGGATAAGAAGGAAGAAAGAGAACCCAGACAGCACTACGACAGTAAAAGCGCCAAAACAATGGTTGTAGACGGCACCGACAAGTCCCGGTCATCAAAACCGTGGAATAAAAGGGGTAAAGAGGCAAAGAAGGCGCAGCAGACAGCTTCCACTACGGGGGATAAGTACTGCGAATACCATCAAGCTACGTCGCACGACACGGCTGAATGTCGGAATCTCAGAAACGCACTCTACTCCCGACTTTCCAATGAAGAGATCAAGGCGGCCACTGAAAGGTTGAAGAAGGAAGAATCGGGACAAAAGAAGGAAGACAAAGCCGACGAGCAGGCTCCCAAGCAAGATAAACCGCCACGGCGTATCAAAAGCATAGCTTTGAAACGTAACCGTGAAGAAGAAGAGGAGGAGGACGAAGAAGAAACCCCCAAGACCATCCGAAGAATCAACATGATCATGGGAGGTCTGATCTCCGTAAATGATTCGGTCCGGTCAATCAAGGTCTATGAACGCCTAGCATTGGCCGCGCAAAAAGCGCCTCAACCAATCCTATCAGATGATCCACCCGTCATCTTTACCGACCGGGATCTCTATGGAACTCACTACCCTCACAACGACCCACTGGTGGTTGAGCTTCTGATCGGAAGTTTCCAAGTATCTCGAATACTGGTGGATACCGGGAGCTCGATAGATTTAATTTTCCTAGATACACTCAAGAAGATGGACATTAAGGAGGAGGATATCAAGCAGAAGGCCAAGCCGATCACCGGGTTCACAAGTGAGACGACATACACAATTGGAACGATCAAGTTGCCTGTCTTCGCAGGAGGAGTTAACAGATTGGTGAGGTTTCATGTCATTGACAAGCCAACCATCTATAACGTAATCCTCGGGACTCCATGGCTGTATAGCATGAAGGCGGTATCCTCGACATACCATCAATGTCTGAAATTCCCGACACCTAAAGGAATCCAGACAGTTAAAGGATGCCAGAGCGCAAGCCGGTCGTGTTTCGCGAGAGAACATAAGATCAGGGTACCTTCCTGCATGATCAACACAGAACACGGAAGAAAAGGACCGGAGAAAGAACTGATCCAGCAAGTCATCATTGGCGAATCAGATGCAAGCAAGTGCGTAGGCATTGGCGCAGAATTGCCAGACGACATCAAAGGGGAACTGATCACCTTCCTACAGCAAAACGTTACAACGTTTGCATGGACAATGAAGGACATGAAGGGTATCAATCCAACCATTACAACTCACGAGCTGAATGTCGATCCGACTTACAAGCCAGTCAAGCAAAAGAGGCGAAAACTCGGCCCTGAAAGAGCTAAAGCAGTCAACGACGAAGTAGAGAAGCTACTTGAAGCCGGTTCAATACAAGAAGTCAAATATCCTGACTGGTTGGCCAATCCAGTGGTCGTGAAGAAGAAAAACGGAAAGTGGAGAGTATGTGTCGACTTCACGGATCTCAACAAAGCTTGCCCCAAGGATAGTTTCCCGCTGCCGCATATCGACCGACTTGTTGAGGCAACGGCCGGAAACGAATTGCTATCATTCATGGATGCGTTCTCAGGGTATAATCAAATCCTCATGAACCCAGACGACAGAGAAAAGACGGCCTTCATCACTGAACGAGGCACATATTGCTACAAAGTCATGCCTTTCGGCCTCAAAAACGCCGGCGCCACCTACCAGCGGCTGGTAAACCGGATGTTTGCAGGACAACTCGGCGCAACAATGGAGGTTTACATCGACGACATGCTAGTCAAATCTCTGATTGCCTCTCAGCATGTCGGCCATTTAAAGGAATGTTTCAACATCCTTAACCGGTACGGCATGAAGCTTAATCCAACTAAGTGTACATTCGGAGTGACATCGGGAGAGTTCCTAGGATACGTGGTAACTCAGAGAGGAATAGAAGCCAATCCAAAGCAGATCACAGCCATAATCGACTTGCCATCTCCCAAGAACACTCGAGAGGTACAACGCCTCACTGGCCGCATAGCCGCCTTGAACAGGTTTATATCCCGGTCAACGGATAAATGTCTGCCTTTTTACGAGCTCCTACGAGGGAACAAAAGATTCGTGTGGGACGAGAAGTGTCAAGAAGCCTTCGTCCAACTCAAGGACTACTTGTCGAACCCGCCGATACTGTCTAAACCCGAGAATGGTGAGACATTGTTGCTTTACATCGCCGTTTCAACGACAGCAGTGAGTGGCGTGCTAGTTCGAGAAGATCGAGGAGAACAGAAGCCGATCTTCTACGTCAGCAAAACAATGAACGGAGCCGAAACCAGGTATCCTGCAATGGAAAAACTGGCTTTCGCAGTCGTCATCTCGGCACGGAAGCTGCGACCATATTTTCAGTCACATCCGATTGCCGTATTAAGCAGTCAATCTCTTCGAACGATACTTCACAGCCCGGGGCAGTCTGGTCGTCTAGCCAAGTGGGCAATAGAGTTAAGTGAGTACGACATCGAGTACAGGAACATGACAACCGCCAAGTCGCAGGTAATAGCTGATTTCCTTGTCGAATTATCACCTGAATTGGATGTCGGTACCGAGATAGAAGACAAAAATTAGAAACTGTTCGTTGACGGGGCTTCATCTAAAAAAGGAGCCGGGATAGGGATACGTCTCATATCACCAACCGGCGAGATACTAGAGCAGTCATTCAAACTAGGTTTCACGGCTTCTAACAACACAGCCGAGTACGAAGCTTTGTTAGCCGGTCTCAGACTAGCCAGGGAAATCGGAGTACGACATCTCTTGGCCCATTGTGATTCCATGCTTGTAGCCAACCAGATCAACGGCGACTACGAAGCTAAAAATGAACGAATGGAGGCTTACCGAAAGACGGCGTTGGAACTCACCAGTTCCTTCGAATTCTTCGACATTGTCCAGATACCAAGAAAGGAGAATGCCCCGGCAGATGCACTCGCATCGCTGGCATCTAATCCCAACCTCTGTCGACGGATCCCGGTAGAAACGATCCATGAACCAAGCATCCCCCCCCTGAGAGCAATCAAGAAGAACCTGAAGAAATAATCCTGAATGATGAGGACGACATGTGCTACAATATTCAAGCAAAGGGCATAGACCTCATCGCTGTCCTAACCGGCGACAACAAAGACTGGCGACTTCCGATAAGAGCATACCTGACAGAAGGAAAGCTCCCAGAAGACAAATGGGAAGCACGACGACTTAAAGTCAAGAGCGCGCGATACACTATACATGAAGGTATCCTCTACAAGTATTCTGCTAACAAGATCCTCCTCAGATGCATAAACGGAGATGAAGTAAGTCGGGTTCTCGAAGAAACGCACTCTGGAGCATGCGGAAACCACTCCGGAGGCAGGTCTCTCGCCCTCAAAATCAAGTTGAATGGTCACTATTGGCCGACTATGATAACCGATTGCGAGACCTATTCTAACAAGTGTGAAAAGTGTCAGCGACATGCGCCATTCATACATCGACCTACAGAGCTACTCACAACGTCAACCGTTGCTTACCCGTTCATGAGATGGGCAATGGACATCGTTGGACCGTTACCATTATCCAATCAAAGACGTTTTCTGCTCATTATGACCGACTACTTCACAAAGTGGGTAGAGGCCAAGGCTTACGTCGCCATCCACGATGTCCAGGTTCAAAATTTCGTCTGGAAATATATAATATGTCGTTTGGGGCTACCTTATGAGATCGTCACAGATAACGGATCACAATTCATCTCGAAAGTATTCGAAGGATTCTGCAAGAAGTGAGATATACGCCTTAGCAAGTCGACACCAAGGTATCCTCAGGGGAATGGCCAAGCCGAAGCTACAAATAAAACCATCATTGCCGGCATCAAAAAACGCCTTGAAAACAAAAAAGGAGTTTGGGCAGATGAGTTAGACGGAGTCCTCTGGTCGCATAGAACGACACCCCGCAGCGCAACAGGAGCCACCCCATTTTCCTTAGCCTTTGGCGTAGAAGCAATGGTACCGGCAGAAGCTAACATTTACACCCTCCGCCGCTCTCTCATGCCGCACCATACCGAAATCAATGAAAAGATGCTAATCCAAGCTCTCGACACCTTAGAGGAAGAACGGATCGAGCCCTACTCAGGATTCAAAACTACCAACAGCTCGCAGCTCGGTACTACAACCAAAAAGTCAAGGAACGCCATTTTCAAGTCGGTGACCTCGTCCTCCGCAAAGTTTACGAAAACACCAAGGAGCGGAGAGCAGGGAAACTCGGGGCGAAATGGGGACCCAACAAAGTCACAAAAGTCATCAAACCGGGAGTCTACGAGCTGGAGTCAATGAAAGGCAAGGCTTTACCTCGATCTTGGAACTCGGCAAGCCTGAAGGAGTACCACTAAGACGGCAAGGCCGCTTCTTTAAAAAAAAAAATATATATATATATATATATATATATATATATATATATATATATATATATATATATATATATATATATGTATTATGAACTACGAGTGACTTGATTCTTCCTCATTTATATATCACTGAAAATTGATTTTCTGTTAGTAGTGCTTATAATATTAATCCAATTCAAACACATTTAAATATAGAAAATATTTAAAATACATTTTTTTGTGCAACTGCATTTTTCATTAGAGGGCTAAGAGCCCAAGTTGAGTCTAAGTCCATAGAGGGCCTGCTAAGCAATACTGTCTGCAGATACATTTAAGAAACGTTTAATAAACTGAATTAAAAACAGAGGGTAGCGTTGGTGAATTAAATTGATATCACCAAAGATGCCATAAATCTCCGGTAGTGACGATCGAGAGTTGACCGCTTTTACCAATTGAAGAGAATCTGAATGGATTGCAAGTCTTCTAAAGCCAAAATCGAGAGCCTTGGTTAATGCTGATCGGAGAGACAAAGCTTCTGCAACCAGGGGGATCCGAGTGTGGAGGTGGATTCCGAGAAATTGATAATCTCGCCATTGAGGAGGTGAAAGATCCAGCCGAGTCCTGCGAGTTTATCTGGGATCCAAGCTGCATCAGTAAAACAGGTGATTGTTCGAGCTTCTTCCTCCTGTCTATTCCCAAGTTCAGTAGATCGAGGATGGGATGTAGATTTCTGAGATTGGGTTAGTTGGGCTGATGCCCATTCTCTGGCGTCTGTGATTGCATTGAGTGCTATTTCCGAGGCTGAGAAAGAACGATTCTCAAAAGTCTTCTTATTGCGTGCTCGCCAGATTTCCCATAGAATCCATGGTGATAGAGTTTGTGCGTCTAATCAAGTTGGCTGGAGCAGAAGACCTTTCTTCATCATCGATAGACCTGCATCAACCAAATCAATTTCATCCCAGTTCAGCTCACAGGGATAAGGGATCGAGTTCCAAATTTCTTTTGCAAACGGACAATGGAATACCAAGTGGAGTGTAGTTTCAATCTCATCGCAGTTGCAGCATTTCCCTTCCACTAAAATGCCTCTCTGCACCAGGTTTGATCCAACTGGAAGCGCATTCTGTAAAATTTTCTATAAGAATTTTTTCACCTTATGAGAGGTCTTTACATTCCACACTTGTTTGTACCAGTTGGTCGGATGTATTTGGTCTGGTGCACTGTTGATGTCTAATTGCATTGCCACATTGTATCCCGATTTTGTGGAGTAGGATCCTGAGAGGTGGGCGAGCCAGACTAGCTTATCTGGAACACCTAAGATGCTCGACTTCATGGTGGTAATTATCTCCTTCCAATCAGGTAGATTTAATCAATTTTCTCTAAATTCCAATCTTTAGTGTTCGGATTGATTAGGTCCGCCACTGTTAGCTCACTTTGGGATTCATGATATGGTCCAATAGGTCTAAGCATCTTAGTTGTAGACAACCAAGGGTCTTACCATACCTTAAAACTGTTTCCGTCCCCAATGCTCCATCCTAGAGCTTGAGTTAAAAGATCTCTTCCTTCCAGTAAACTTCTCCAACCGTGGGAGGAAGAATTAGATAGGGGACATGTAAGAAAAGATGAATTTGGGCAGTATTTCCCAGTTATAACACGGGCTAGTAAGCAAGTGGGATTATTGATAATCCTCCAGCTGATTTTTGCGAGAAGTGCCACATTGAACTGGTGAATGTCTTTAAAGCCTAATCCACCATGAGCCTTTGGTTTAGTTAGTCTTTCCCAAGATAGCCAGCACATACTCTTTTTCTCCGATGATTTATCCCACAAAAACCTTGTTAAGGCTGACTGAATCCTTTTATGTAGGGACCGAGGTAGAAGAAAGTAGTACATTGCATAAGATGGCATTGCTGCGAGAACGCTCTTAAGAATGATCATTTTGCCTGCTCCGGATAAGAATCTGTTCAACTAGCTGATAGCTTTGTTCTTGATCTTATCAACAATGGAGGTAAATAGATCTTTCTTCTTCTTTCCAAAATGCTATGGTAGTCCTATGTACTTTCCAACTCCCCCCTCCTTCTCGATGTTTAGTAGCTGTTTGGCTAAGGCTTTCATGTGGAGAGGGGTTTTCTTAGCGAAAGAGATCGATGACTTCAGGTTGTTGACCTTCTGCCCGGAAGCTGCTTCGTATAGGTTTAGGATTTTCTTTAGTTGCAAGCAGTTTTTCTTGTTGGCCTTTCAAAAAAATATAGTGTCATCCGCGAATAGTAGGTGGTTGATGTAGGGGCTACCCTTAGCCACTCTAATTCCTTTCCAAGTTCCTTCTTCTTGAGCTCTTGTACATAGACTGGATAGGACCTCATTACATAAGATGAATAGATAGGGTGATAGTGGGTCTCCTTGTCGTATACCTCTACTCGGGGTGATTCTTTCTATAGCAGCCCCGTTTATTAGAAAGGAATAGGAGACTGTTTCAATGCATTGCATAATCCACTTAATCCATGTATTATGGAAGTCCAATCTTCTTAGAGTAGCTTGAATAAATCTCCACTCTAGCCTATCATAGGCTTTACTCATATCGGTTTTCACTGCCATTGCACCACGTTTTGCAGCTTTTGAATTCTTCAAGTAGTGTAATACCTTCTGAGTAATCAGTACATTTTCTGTGATCGCACGCTTGGGCACAAATGCGGACTGATTCTCTGAAATTACACTGTTCAGGATAGATTGCAGCCGCTTGGAGAGGAGCTTTGATGTGACTTTTTATACCACAGTGCAAAGGGCAATGGGTCTGTAGTCCACCACCTTCTGAGGACTAGTGATATTTGGGATCAGTCTCTCAACCTTCTCATTCATAGATGGAGGCATTACCCCTAAGGTAAATAATTTTTTTACTTCCAAAATGATGTCCTGCCCGACGATTTCCCAATTTTTTTGGAAAAAACTGGCTGAGAATCCATCAGGCCCGGGAGCCTTATCCGGATGGATTGACATGAGAGCTTCTTTAATTTCTGTGGCCGATGGAGGTTTAATGAGATTGTCATTGGTCTCTCTTGATATGATCGGTTTAAGTGCTTTGTCCACTGTACTTAGTATATCTTCTTCTCGAGATGGTTGGGAAGTTTACATCTGGTCGTAGTACCTCGTTATAACATCAGTTATTTCCTCTTCAATGTACACTGGAGTTTCGTTCTCATCTTCCAAAACTGCCATCTTATTAATTCTCAGTCTTCCTTTTGTTGCAGCAAAGAAGTACCATGTGTTGCGATCTCCCAACTGGAGCCAAAGCTGTCTACTACGCTGCTTCCAATACTCCTCCTCAGCCTTGTATGCCTCATTTAGCTTTTCTGAGATTTGCTTGATTTTATCTTCATTGTTTGACATCTTTGACAGTTCATCGTCGAGCTCTTGCTTGAGGGAATCAATTCTTTTTTTGCTGTTCATTTGATGCTCCTTATTCCAGAGGATAATGGCTTGGCGTACCTTATCAATTTTCTGCTTTAAAGGTATCTGAGATTCTGACTACCAGGTTGTTGCGATAAGCTCTTTGACCTCCTCATTATGTCTTAAACGTCGGTCATACCTGAAAATACCCTTCCTCTTCTTCCTTGTAGGGTCCATGTAAGTGATGATAGGTCTATGATCAGACCCTTCTAGCTTGAGTTATTCGCAAGTAGCAGTTGGGTAGAGCTCAGACCATGCACTATTAGAGAGAGAGCTCTATCTAATCTGCATCGAACTGTCATTTGGTTCCTGATGCCTCTCCAGGACATCATATCACTAATATGCTGGAGATCATATAGATCATTTTCGGACAGGAATTCCCAGAAGTTGCCAAAGGAGCCTTCTGGTCTGGTTGAGCCACCCTCCTTCTCTGAGTTATTTAATATATCTTTAAAATCACCAGATATAAATCATGGGGCCTCTCTTGATGTGGCTAGGTCAGTAAGGGTATCCCACCCTTGCTTTCGGATATGAAGGTCAGTGCTGCCATATACAAAGGTAGAGTAGAAAACAGATCCTTCATATTTAATTTTAGTATCAATGAAATTGTTACAAGAGCTTAACACTTCCAGTACAATATCTTGGTTCCAAAGTAGGAGGATTCCTCCAGCTGCTGGGGAGCTTGGTGGAACCAGGTATTGATGATCAAACATGAACTCTTTAGTCTTCTTAATAACAAAATCATCGGGGTTTTTTGTCTCCGAAAAGAAGATGATATCATGCTTTAAGTGGGAGTTAATCTCTCGGAGTCTACGAACTGTCCGGGGATTCCCCAACCCCTGACAGTTCCATCAAGCTATTTTTAAGGAAGAGGAATGGATGGATCGTGAAAATCCATCTTCCTTTGGACACTCCTTGGGATCTGAGGTGTTGTTGCGAATGTACCTTCTCCACTGGCTTTTTCTGGGAGTGGAGGTTTGTGTCCTCCTCTGCTTGTTTTGGTCACAGGTGGAGCCTTATCTGGTCGCTTTAGCGAGTTTTTGATGAGCCTTTTCCTTGGTCAAGGTAACACTCCTTAGACTACATTTCCTGATCGTTGGGACTGGTCCTATTTTATTAGTAGCTGATGCTGGTCGTTTCCCAGGTGTCCTTCCAGGCTTCTTTTTTCCTTGGGTATCAATAGTGTAGTCAAGATCATCCTCTGAGGAATTGACCGGTCCTAATCTTAGAGCCGCTGGTATCCTATCAAAAGTGTGTTGGTCAGGTGCACTCAGGTTATCAGCTTGAACCCCTTGCCGTAGAGTCGTTGGGATTCTGTCCCTAGTGGCTTGGATCTGTTCATCAGCAGTAACAGGTTGTAGTCCAACTAGTGAGGCTCTGACCATTTGTTGTGCTGTTTCCTCAAATTGTCCCTGCTCTTCTGCGAGTCTGGCTCTTTCTTTTCTTGACGCAATTTCTGTAGGAACAGCACAATTCACGTATTGGATCATTACCTCCCTTAAGTCTCCTAATGCTTCTTTAATAGCTTCTTTAGGTAGTTCCTCCTTTAACCTAGATTCTGAGTTACACTTCTCTTGGGACAATGTTTTCCTTTTTGAGAAGCTGAATTTGGTTGTTGTAAGTGTACTGGAGATCTACCGGGATCAACTACCCGCGGTTTAGCCACACATGTTTGTTAAGGTGGTTCATACTCTCTTCTGTTTGATGATCTTGTGGTCGGGGAGCGACTACGGATCCGATCATGATCTTGGTAGTTTTCCGCTCTTCCATAGGATAAGTTCTAGTTAACTTTATCTCGGCTTCTACTCTTCCCTTCCCATCTATTCTCCAGATAGTTTCGTTGGTTGGAGACGGTTAGAGAAGTCGATATGATTGAATGTTTATAATTATGATCTTCATGCTCCCTCTGCCTGAGGTAGGATCCACTTGGGTTGGGTAACGTCAATCTTGACGACATTCTAAGATTTGAGGGGCTAGACTTGATAGTGCTATGGTGTCTATTATAGTCATTCTTAGGATGAGCAGTAGGGGCTGGTAGTGAGGCTTGCTTAGCTGGACAGTCTTTTGCTTTGTGGTCCAGATAGTGGCAGAGAGAATAATGGTTTTCTAGCTTTTCGTAAACCAGTTTTGCTTCCACTTTCTCACTATCCTCAAACTCGACTAGAGTACTCTTGATCAGAGGCTTTAAACCATCAACAAGTACTCGGACCCTTGCCGCCTTAAGAGTAATATCCAGCCCTTCATAATGTCCAATGTTTCTAATAATGCTTGAACATTGATCCAAAATGGTATGAGAGATGAGAAAGATCTTGCCATAGAAGGTTCCCATCTCTGGATTATGAGCATCCAATTGGCGAAATGATAAGGACGGTTTGCCAAAACCTTCTGCAGGTCATCTTCATTCGCAAATAGGAACTGGAAAATTCCTTGCCCCAGATCTGCTCCCACAGGTGGGACAGACACCTTCTAGTGTTCGGCAAGAAACGGAATAAGGGACCACATCCGTTGGACTTTTGGATTAGTGACCCTACCCACCAAAGTAAGCTTGTGTTTCCTTATTAGCTCAGAAGTATCAAAGTGTGGAACTCGTACTCTTTCAGCTCGTGGGGGGTCTTCATGAGTTTCTACCCCTTTTCCTTTCTCTGAAGCTGAGAGTTTGTGATGCATCTTCAGCTTTCTGCTTTTATAGCTACTGATGCTTCTTCCGTACTCTCTTGAGATCCCGACTTTAAAGTTCTTTCTCTTGAGATTGAATAAGGTTCTTTACCCGAAGGTATGAAGTTTCTGTCTCGTTGATATACAACCGAGATCAAGTTCTCTACATCACTTAGTAGGAAATATTAGTAAGTTTCCAAAGAGGTTTGGTAATGGAACTGGTATTTGACCTCATACCTTTCTCTTTGACAACACAGGTACCTGGGGGAGAACGTCTGGAAGATCCTTCACCGGAGCGGAGGCTGAGCAGCTGAGCCACCGGCCTCAACGGCGGGGGTGGAACCCGGGAAAGGAGGACCAAAGCGGTTTTTGAGGTGGTATTTGCCAAAGATGGTATGAAAACAGGGTAGTTGATATGTCAAATCAACAAAACCAGTTAGATATTCAAAAAAGCAGCTATTTTAGAAAAGGTTGGAAAACTGTCTTGGGACATTCGCCAGAGAGAAAAGGCTAGCTCAAGAACCCAATCAAATATATTGCATTCAAAATACGTTACAGATATAATTTTATATAACTAGCCACTTTTAATTTCTTTTCATTTAAACTATCCATATCATCATAAGAAATGTTTTTTAAGTGAACCTTAAAAATTTACTAGATCAATTTTGTTCCCCATTTAACATCCCTTAATTTTTAAATATTAAAATTTTATATTATAAATTCAAATATCTATCCAAATATGTCTATGTTAGTCTCACTACATACTTTATATCAATAATTATTAATTTCAATTAAAAGAAGATAAAAATTGTAAAATTTCACTACACAAAAAGCATATAATTTTTTAGATGAAAAATTTAGAATGTAATAAAAGTAAGTTACATGAATGGTAACATAATTATGATAGAGCAACATTTTGCGGAAAACAACTTTATAAATGAAAATATAAAATCCAAAAAGCATATTTATAGCAAAAAGAAAAAGATAAAGTTTAAATGTAGAACTAAAAAAAATAATAATTACAAACATTTTACATGATAATAAATATACTAATTGAAACCACAAATCAAATATACTATAAATACAGTCCAAAAGAAAATATTTTTTTCAAAAAATAAAATCAAACCCGTATAACAAAAAATTATATCTACTTAAATTATATAAAAATATTATAAGTATGAATGGATCCCAAAAACCTAAAACGTGTAATTTTCATTAAAAATAAAAACAAAAACAAATAAAATAACTGAAATATTTCGTAGACGAAAATGATAAAAAAATGAACAGTATTACATTACTGAAAAACACAAATTAAAATATAATAATTAAAAACAAAATATAAACACACATAAATGTAAAACAAATCCGCTCGTTCACGGATGATCCTAACACTAATGATACGGTTAGTCAAGTAATTGTTTTAAATTCACCTGCACCATCATTTTAAATAAAATCAATGGCTCCTCACCCAACATAAGATATATTAATTAAGGCTAATTAGATAAAGGTTGCTAACATGGCTATTATTGTTTAACAGGCTAGTATTTCATCATGTTAACTAAGCTAAATATGGAAAATTAATGGACCGTTCTCAAAGATTATAGAGGACGCGCGCGTGGACTTACATGCGATCGTCCTAATTCTCTCCCAAAGGTAAAGTAGCTTCTTCTGTGGCCGATGGTTTCTGTCGGCGCCGTGAGAAGCCTCCGGTCTAGTTCTTAATGCTTCCAGGTCCGTCGAGGTTCCGATTTGACCAGAAGTGTCGCGGGTTGGTTTCAACGGAAGCACGAGCGTGGGATTTTTTACGGCGGAGCAGGAGGCGGTGGGGGAAGTTCGATTCGCCAGTTCTCGCTAAGTCGAGGGTCTGTGTGCTGCTTGAGGACTGCGGCGGAGCAGATCTAGCGTGGAGGGTGGCGGAGAGGAGAAGATCTGGGTCGTCCTTCTGCGTGGAAGTCGCCGGGAAGATAGGAGGGCTGGAGCTGCGATTAGAGGAGGTAAGTGGAGGTCCGTGACCGAAGCGCGACTGAAGACTCGGCGGCGACTGGTGCTAGCCCTTTCCGTTCGCCGGCGTCGACAGCGTACTCTCCTCGTCCGGTGAGGTAAGATTTGCGACTTAACCGAGGGAGACAGATCGTGGAATCGAGAGCAAAGAAAGAGGCTTCGTCGAAAGATTCTTGGTTCGCCGAGGGTCACCGGTTCAGTCCGTAGCCGGAGGACTCCGTACTCGCAACCACCGTATATTGGACGTGTATCGGAGGCGGAATCCTCTATGCTTTAGCTCTTAGGGTTTTCAGATTCTTCCTGGTTCATGTTCGGTTTGGTTTTTTGCTTCTGGTTCAATTTAAGATTTGTAATCGCGGTTATCTGCCCGGTTTAGGGTATAAATATTTTTTTTTAAAAATTAATGGACCATTTTTGTGTCTTAATGGAGGGATCGGATGATATGTTCTCGGCAGAGATGTATTAGTCGAATGGTTCATATCTATAGAACGTGTTTAATTTGTCTGTGAAATCATATAAAGTAATAAGATTGGGCCTTCAATACCATTGACATAAATCATATTATATAACTTCATGAAAACTTGACTAAAGAACAATATCCCTTACAGAAGACCTAATGGAAGCTGGTGTACTTTAAACACCTAATAATCATATTTCATGGAAACGCAAAGTACAGATTATCTTATAATTTATGGCCGTAGCACATTATAAAAATTCGAAAATAAGTACTAAATAATCAACCTACATGCACATAATGCACGTAGCTAAGCCACCACAATACCACATAAAAATAAAGAAAACAAAACTAACGTTTATTCCTTTCTTCTGAATCAAGAAGTTCTTCAAGAACTCTATCGTCCAAATACTCGAACTCAAACACTTCCCTTTGATTTTGTCGACTCACACTCGTAGAAGTTGAACCCGAAGATGATGAAGATGAAGAGTAAGGAGGGCGAGGCGCATAGTCGTCCATACGCGAATAATACTCATTAGGGAAGTTAAGTATAGCGAGATGACCTCTAAGATTATAGGCGGCTCGGTCATATGCCCGTGCAGCATCTTCAGCGGTATCAAATGTCCCGAGCCAAAGACGGGCACCGTTCCTTGACGGGTCTCGAATCTCCGCTGCAAACTTCCCCCACGGCCTCCTACGTACGCCTCGGAAACGAGCTTGTTTGTCATCTTGTGATTGGCTGTTGCCCCTCCTGTTTGACCCCTCCATAAACTTGTCCTAATTAGTCTATTGTACTTCAAGATTGGTTTGTTTTGAAGCGTTGGGTGAGAAATGTTGTTTAATAAGAGATCTGTGGATAATGCATTGTGGTGCGGATACTTATATATAAGGCTGGATTTTCGCCGAGTCAGAATCGACGTTCGTTTTCATGGAACTTGACGATTCTTGGGGTTGACTGTTCTTTCCTTTTATATCCTTTTTTTATTATCATTTGTTTATTTTCCTTTTATTTTAAGGATTAATTATATAATGAAGTGTTATTTTCCAGGAAGGTTGCATTTCCTGGACGGATCCATATATGTTTGTTCTTGACACATTTGAACCTTTTTACTAATTAAACTAGTCTTAATTTGACTCTTGAGTGACCTAAATTATGTAGCATCGATACTGGTCTATACTCTAGGATTAAAAAATCTTCACAATAGTTAATACATTCGTCAGTGCCGGCCTAATATTTTTGGATGCCCTATTCAAAATAAAATATTATTTAATATAATTTTTATTAAAAAATTTATTTTAATATCTTAACAAAAAATTATATTTTAAAATACCTATATTATGAAAAATATATTTAAAAATGTCCTTTTAATTTTTTTTATTATTATATACTAATAAAGAAAATATATAGAAAAATACTATTTTTAGTCGGATGCCCTAATCCGTCGCTTATGTGGCTTATGTTCGAGGCCAGCTCTGACATTCGTAAATATCGAGATTCTGAGTCCATAGTATGCACAAAGCATATTTTAGCCAAAGTAAGTACAATATATACCCAACCCCGTAAGTCCTACGCATTCAATGACAACAGGTTTAAATAACTTTAACGATTTATGTAATAAAATTGATAATTAATAAAAATTTAAATGATGTGACAAAATATAAAAAGTTAAACTAAAGTTTTTGTTTCGTGTCAGAAAAACTAAAGTTCTCTACAACCTATATAATACATGTAAAACACAAAATCTTTGCAAATATAGATAATTAGTATAATTAGCTTCCACCATGTGATTGATATTTTAGGAATTTTCACAGATATTAAAAAGACAAATAAAACATGTTTATAAATGCATCATTCTTTGTTATAACAATTTTCTATAATTTAAATCAATAATAATTTAATAAATTCAATTATATTTTTTGAAATTTACAATTCATTAAATAAAAATACAAAGAAAAAGTAAAATTTATATCTTTATGAAACAAAAATAAAATTTAAAAATCAATCTTTTAGAAATTGAAGGAATACTAAACATAATTTTTTTTAAAAATAAAAATTATCAAATAAAATTAACAACAATAATAATATTATAAAAATCTATATGAGACTATTTATAATTAAACATACATACATTATTATATTTAATAAGATATTTTATAATTTATTATAAATAGAATTAATAGTAATAAATAAATTATAATTATATATTTTATGTATAAAAATAAATACACAAACATCTTATTTAAAATATTTTATCATTTATATATATATCAATTCAAAATTTATATAAATAATACTAATTTACTATATAAAATCAAAAAACAATATTTGTTAATATTTTAAAATATGCATAAACATTTTCATATTTATCATTTTTATTGAAGATTATGTATATCTCTAATATAAAATTAAAATATTGATAAATACTTCATATTTATCATCTTATTTTAGTTTTTTATTTTTTATTCAAATTTATGTATATCTACAAAATAAAATTTTAAAAAATTCTATAATATTTCATATTTATCATCTCATTTTTATCTAAGGTTATATCTCCACAATAAAATTAAAAAACGTAACACAATAATTAGTCTAATTTCATTAATGACAAATTAGTAATCAACCATTTTTAGGGTGAATATAAGACCAAAAACACTTTCCAGTAATATAAAGACATCGTATGTTCGTATATTTGTGTTTTTATTTCTACCAAAATACATATTATTAAAATAACTCATGATGGTTTAATAGTTGAATGAGTTATTATTTCATTCATAAGCTCAAATGGGCCGAGTTTACATAGAAAAAGACTGTTACAAAGTTAATAAAAATGAAACTTATAAATGAAATTGTTAACAAAAAAAAAGTTGAATGAGTTACTATGAATTTGGAGGTTTGATTTTTTTTTTTTTTCATTTTGTGTTTCATTTTTTCACTGTATATACACTAGATCAAAATAAAATTTAGCTTTCCACAGATTGTGAAGATTAGTTTATATTTCAGTTAATAGTCTATCTCACTTTTTAAGAACAAAACAAAGAGAATAAAGTTAGCTGTCAAAAACGGTTGTCTAGATCTATATAAATATATCTAGTATTAATTATTTTAATTGCGGACAAATAATAAACTGTTTATTAACGATTATTTTGACTAAATATCAATGTTTATTAATGACTATGTCTAAATAATAAAATGTTGTACTGAAGAAAAAGTAATAATTTTGTATTTTAGGTTAAAATAGGCCGATCATGTTCACAAATGTCTAGTTAATTTTTTTTTTTTTTTTTTTGACTAACATGGGGTATCCCAAATTTATGGAGGGACTCAGACTAATCTCCAAGGGGAGGTGTAGTCCATAGATAGACTCTCTCTCTGGGTATTCAAATGGGCCGAAAGCAATGGATCCATATCCATATAGGTGTCCAAAAAAATATGTTTTAATTTCACATAACAGGTGGATTGAACTTGAAACGTGTTAGCGTCTCAAATCTCTCTCATTACCACTTGACCACAAGTCCTTAGACCTTTTTGTTTGCAGACTATTTAGACTTAGATCATTTTACTATATATATTAAATTTGAATATATTTATAACCGGTTCGTAATGAATTGGGCAATTTCAGTCATTTTGATAGCTTTAGATGAAATGAACATAGGTAAATGAAAGGTAAATATAAAAATTAATGAAATGATTTAATAACAAGTTTTTACTAAATTTTGTTGTAACTCTTTAAATAAGTAAAAAAATTTGATACACATAAACTTGTTTTAATTCGTCCAAAGAAAACGTCGTGCATGTACAAAAATTATTTGCTCCATTCTTTTTTGCTTAAACATAACCGAACAAAAAAAATGGAATGGTTAGTCGCACTCATTAATGATGGAGCAAATATTCTTTTGTCACAAAATACAGTACTATTCAAAGTTCTAACCACATATTTACATATATGTTTATTATTGAGAAAAATATATTAAAAATACCTGACGTAAATTATATTTGTCAGAAAAATACTTAAACTTTTCATGTTGCCTAAAAAATATTCAACGTTATTTTGGTTATTTTTTAAATACTTCAATTTTCAAATTTCATAATTTTCATCCTCAGTTTTAACCACCGTTAAAAAAGTAACCTAACCATGGTTAAAACTAGGTGTAAAAATAACAAAAATTTGAAAGTTTGAGTATTTAAAAAGCAACAAAAATAATGTTGGGTATTTTCTAGACAACGTTAAAATTTGAATATTTTTCTGGCAAATATAATTTAGGTCAGGTATTTTGAAGGTTTTTTTTTCAATTTGCATATATGTATGAGTTTTTTCTACTGTTATATCTTTTCTCAATCGGTTTACTTTTAACATTGAACACATACATGTATCACCAATAAAGTGGATCTATAATTATCTTGTTGAGAGAAGCTAAAATTTAAGATAGTTCAAGAACAAGACTTGTTCTATACCCCCTTGGGGTTGGTGTTATTGATCTTGACATGCTTTATCAGTTCTAACTGAGGGTTGTCTCGTTCGAATTCCTTTGGAGTGAGATCATTTGTTGATTCCACAGTCACATTTGTCTTTATTAATCGATCGAATCTTGGCTCCTTCTTACAATTCGGTTGATACACTTTTTGATGGCCCTGCATCTTTAAGATTGCGGTTGTCCCTCACATACGTTATGCTCTTGTTGATGTATTGTTCGTGACTTTTAATCATGTGGTCGTCAAGTTAGTGCGGTTTCATCACTTTTTGTTGGCGCGTTGAGCTGGATGTCTTGCTTCTCTGTTCTCCTTGTTGTTGGTGTTGTTTCCTCCTGTATTTTGTGATGAGATTGGTGATTCCACCATTGGCGATCTCCCTTTTATCGTATGAAGATATTCAGTCTCCAAAGATTGCTGCGCCAATTATTAAGATGAACCTTCAGAAAGATTAATTTGATAACTGAATTTGGGAATCTACATAATGGTAAAGGGAAAAAACCTTAAAATACCTCAAATGAATTATATTTGCCAACAAAATAGCCAAACTTTTAACTTTGCCTGGAAAATATTCAATTTTATTTTGGTTGCTTTTTAAATACTACAACTTTCAAATTTCGTTATTTTGACACCGAATTTCAAAAACTATTAACGAGCTAACTTAACCATGGTTAAAACTAGGGATGTAAATTACGAAATTTGAAAGTTAAAGTATTTCAAAGACAATCAAAATAACATTGAGTATTTTTTAGACAACGTTAAAAATTTGAGTATTTTCATAACATATATAATTCATGTATTTTTAAAGTTTTTTTCTTTATTATTTTTTCCTGTATATCATAGTTTTGTATCTTTTTTTGTCGTCTCATAGCTTTATATCTGTACAGGTCAAATCAATATTTATCTGTCTGATTGTGTTTTTGTATTTCTTTACCTCATATGACATGTCTATTTTTCCTTAGTCTTTTATTTGGGGATGGGATTCTGATTTGCCAAAATTGGAATATTAGATTTTGTTCGAACTTTGCAGTTGATGTTACACAAGTTCTGATTCAACCTGTCATTGTCTTTTTCCTATCATAGTACAATATATAAAACAATGTCATATTTAATATACGTATCGTTAACCCTGATTCTTGTTTTATAATCAGAAATGTCCCGTCTTTTGAATTATAGTATTGGTAGGTACCGACCTTTGATACTATTTGTGGTAAGTCTGTGAACACAAGTAATTTCTTCCCAAATGTAACACCTTCCATCTCACGATCGGCAGCACTCAAATAACTGGTTGATCTAACTAAAATTTTGTTATATTGCTATTTACGAAGAATCCACATTTTGTTCTATATTTTTTGGTTTAAATCATTTTTTTTTTCAATTTAATGCACATGTAACTAGGAGAGTCATAGTGAATATTTTTGTTTGAGAGGATTTTGGAAAATAATAATAGTTGAGATCCGACTATTATTGTGAATTATCTCTTTACGATGGACCATTTTCGGGTTTGAGACTCACGCGCCTAAAATTTTTCTTCCCTAAAAGTTTCTTCGTCTTTCTTTTATTTGGTGGCGGAGATCTCTCTGACGTTCGACGGTTTCCGTCGTCGTCGTCAGGGATTTCTGAAAGTTTGGCTGGGCTAATTCGAAGCCATGGTCATAGAGGGATGTTAGAGGATGTTTCAGCGTCGCTTATTCCGACGGCGCGTGTTGTGGAAGACTTCCTCGGCAGAGCGAGCGATGACGGAACCGGTCAAATTAAAGGTCCATAGTAAGTCGTCGGAACTGGGAGCCGTCAGAGCAAAACGACAAACTAAGGAAGGCACAAGTGTTGGAGAAGAGGCTTGGATCTAAAAACCTCGCGAGCGGTGGAAGCCGCTGAAAGAGTTTGCAGAGGGGGCCGTGGCGTGTTGACGAGGATCATGGCGGTGTTTGGTGAGATCTCCGCGATGGAGGAGGAGATTGACGACGAGAAGTGAGGTGATCATGTCGCCTTCATCTCTTCTGGTGCCTCTTATATTGGAGATAGGTGAGGTTCGAGGTCGATTTGGAGAGAAAAATCACGACAAGAGAAGGAATCGTCGGTGATGGGAAGAAAATAGGTTCCGTCCGTCGGATACCGCCGGTTCAGTCCGTGGAAAATATTTGGGTTTGCGATCGGAGAAGCCAAAATACGATGGGAAGGAAATGTCCGCCGGTCTTTGGATAGGCTGTTGCCGTTGGTTCTTCAGTTTTCCGAGAAAGGGGTCGGTTACGAGCCGATAGACTCGCTGCTCTTAACCACCGGTGACAACGATAGGTGTCCATGGATCATACCTAAAGCTTTTTTTATCTAATCGGGACTTTGGTTCGGTTTGGGATTCTATTTAGGGTCGGTTATTTAGGTTTTACTTCTGATTTTGGTTTGTTTCTATTGTATCCGGTTTATCTTCGATTCAGTTTTGTTTTCGATTATTAATATAATATTAGTTAAAATTTTTTATCTTTTTACGACCCTAAAAACTAAATTATCATTTATTTTATTTTTCTGTCAAAGAAACCTAAGTATGATTGGCGAATTTCCCTAAACCCAGCAGGTATTAGCCTTTCAGAAATTAGAGAGGTAAGTACTATTTTATGTGGTAGTGACACCAAATTTAAATATCAAAATGATGGTCATAAAAAAGGTTAGATGCGTTCTCGGTTCTAAAATAGGTTTGCAGTAAGGAGGATGGATACATTTTATATAGAGGTGGTTGATGTCAACGCATAAGTTTATCTACATTGAATTATAGAAAGAAAATAATTATTTATCTGAAGTAGTAAAAAAGTAATAAGATTCGAGGGTTTGGTGTTGAGTTAAATAGTCAATTCTTATTTGGCAAATTTTCAACAATTTTTTTAGTCAAAATTAATTTTTTATTTTTTTTTCTTCTAAAAGTAGGATAATTAATCAGTATCAAACTGATTGCAACTAATATAGTTCCGATTGATGAACAAAAGTGCAACAATTAGATTAGCGGTTAGCGAAAGCGAGTAAACGGTTGAATAGTATAAAACTATAAGTGAAAGCTATTGGTAAAAACTGTTAGCGAAAGCGATAACAAAACTGAAAGTAACCGTTTTTACTGTAACTTTAATAACGTTTTCGTGATTAATAACAAACAAACGGTATATTTTTAACATTTTTATTATAGTGTCACCAATCGTATCCAATATAAAGTCTAAACACGACTTGGAATTTGCAATTTGGTGGATGCCGATGTTATAAAGTGTCTTTTTGAGATTATACCCTTAGATCATATATAAATTTAATCTTGGTCAAACGATGCCAGTTTTTAATAATTTTGCCGCTTTAGACTCAGTTGAAAAAAGGCCACAAAGATATATTCTTTTAAACCTTTTTGTTCAATGATCAATAGTATTTAGAAACAAAGCCATCTTAATTCTTAGAAATGTCTTCGGCCACCCTAATCCAAAATCCCAAGTTTTTAAGATTTTGTAAATAATGGATCCAGGTTTAGGAAGATTAATAAGCACAATTTCTAAACAAACATTATATTTTTTTATGTTTTATATTTTTTTCATTTTTTGGGTGGTCATTGACATTTTATATTACAATCCTATAAGTAATTTGTTTTAAATATTATTCGAATCCAAATATGTATCCTATTGTTGATAAAAATAACTATTTCAGCAAACCGTTTAATAAATATGGAACATAACCCTTTTTCAGAAATACACACCAAAACATCAACGTATATTTTAATATATATAGTTATATATACTGTCACAAACGTCTATCCTAATGGTCATCATGCACCATCATTCGTTAAGGGAGATCTCGAGTCTTATAATACTATTTGGAGAAAGTTATACCCTTTTTTGTTCACGCATAAACCTTGGCATTTTTTGGGATATATTATTATTGTTACAAACAAAACTGAACAAAAATGTTTGAAAGTGAAAGCATCATACTAAAGAAATTAGTGGTCTAACAAAATGCGTCGATATGATATTAAAAAAAATTTGCGTCAAATAAAAACCAACTGACATTGTTGTTGACGATAGTAAAAATAAATAGTTGAAAAAAAAAAAGAAGACCGTTGGGTCTGTGGCCTTCAGCTGCAGCTCAAGAATGGCAGAATATTGGGCCTGGGCCAATTTGTCTTTTTACTAGTTTATAAAGGGGAAAAATAGCATTTAAATCCCCAATTTTTCTAAAAACGCCAAAAAAGCTTGTCAAAAATCGTGGTATAAAAAAACCTCGAACTTTTATTGACTTTTCTATAAACTCAAAACTTTGCGTCGACAAAGCCGAATTAAGCTCGCCGTTAACTTCATTAACGATATAAATTAACAGAGTTAAGCACCGTTACTCTTTTCGTTAACTTGAAAACGACATCGTTTTAGTATAATGGGAAAAATGGCATTTAAATCCCCAACTTTTCCAGAAACGCCAAAAAAAGCTTGTAAAAAATCGTGGTATAAAAAAACCTCGAACGAGATGGAGACTCAAACCCTGGATCCCTGGGGTCATAAAGGAAGGGTTCAACCACTGTGCCACTGTCACTCCTCGAACATATAGTGCCAACTAATTCATATAGCACGAAAAATTAAGCGTGTATATTTAAAAAACGGATAGGAGCTTGAACTCCAGATCTCTCGGTCATAAAGGACACATTCAACCACTGTGCCACATCCAATCGTCTAACATATAGTGGAGCCAAATTTATATAACCCGACAATCTGCGTTATAACATAAGGAAAACTAAATCGCGTTTCCTCCTCATAAAATCCTAAGTTCAAAATCGATTTAGAAATTTCACCTTGTTCTCTCTCGATTTCTGCCATATTTCGAGTAAAATCTTTATGTATTTCTTCTTGTTGATTAATAAAACGTTAAAATTGTCGGGTTATATAAATTTGGCTCCACTGTATGTTAGACGATTGGATGTGGCACAATGGTTGAATGTGTCCTTTATGACCAAGAGATCTGGAATTCAAGCCTTCTTTCCGTTTTTTAAATATACACGCTTAATTTTTCGTGCTATATAAATTAGTTGGCGCTATATGTTCGAAGAGTGACAGTGGCACAGTGGCTGAACCCTTCCTTTATGACCCCAGAGATCCAGGGTTCGAGTCTCCATCTCGTTCGAGCTTTTCTTATACCACGATTTTTTACAAGCTTTTTTTGGCGTTTCTAGAAAAGTTGGGGATTTAAAAGCCATTTTCCCATTATACTAAAACGACGTCGTTTTCAAGTTAACGAAAAGAGTAACGGTGCTTAACTCTGTTAATCTATATCATTAATGAAGTTAACGGCGAGCTTAATTCGGCTTTGTCAACGCAAAGTTTTGAGTTTATAGAAAAGTCAACAAAAGTTCGAGGTTTTTTTATATAACGATTTTTGACAAGCTTTTTTGGCGTTTTTGGAAAAGTTGGGGATTTAAATGTCATTTTTCCCGTTTATAAAGTGTATACAGTGCCACTCTATAAATGTTACTCTCTTCTGTTTATAGAATAGGAAGAGGTTTATTGGTCCCGCATAGTGGAACATTTATTTGTTACCATCTATGTTACATGGAATCAGAAGCGGGTACGCGGAAGCAGAATCGTATGGAAGCGCAGAAGCGACTTTTTAGAAATATATAGGAAGCGGATACGTGTTGGAAGCGTATATAGATATAGTATATATATGTATATATACATATGTATTAAAATATAATATAATCTATAATTAAAACTTATATTATTCAAAATTAAATATCAAAATATTGTATTAATTCCTAATTAACTATATCGAATAAAATGAGATCAAAATATATTGTGAAAGTAACTAAAAAATTCCAAGTTTTCAAATATAATATTTTCCAAATAATTAAATTAACCACTTCTAGTAATTCACAAATGATTAATATAGTCTATCTAAACAAAAGTCTTTGTAAGAAAAGGATAAAATTTATTATGCACAAAATCAAATTTTACTATTAGTTTCAACGTTTTATATATGATTTTTATTCCCTCTAGCTCTAGGACGTACTTTTTATAAAATAAAAAATATATAAAATATAACTCTACATTTTTTCTTTGTTTACAACATCAAGATTTCAAAATGGAAGCGCAAGCTTCCAAAACGGAGGCGTAAGCTTCCAATGCATTTTTAAAGAGCTTTTTTGGAAGCGTCTTGGAAGCGAGATTCCGAAAGCTTCCACAAGCTTCCGATTCCGAAAGCTTCCACAAGCTTCCAATTCCGACTCCGATTCCGAAGCGGGAAACGGTCATCCGGCGAAGCTTCCGTGTTACCTAGGTTACCATTGATATCAAAGTTAATATTTCATTTTTATTAAAAATAAATTAAAAATGAAAAAGTAAGTAAGTGTGGTGCTCATTTAACTCTAAACCAAATTTACTTTTCTCTCTCTTCCTCGTTTCCTCTCCCCTCTCTCTACCCGAGCCGTCGATAAAGTATCCTCGTTCCCGGCCGTCGGCGGTGGCTTTCAACCACGCCGGCGGCAAGGGTTTCTTTTGATCTTTTGTTTTACTTGCTGCGGTGATTCGTTTTTTGTAATCTAGTACATGTTATCACCGCCATTTTGCTGCGGAGTTTTCCGCCAATAAACTCCGGCATCAGCCGGTCACGGCTTATCTCCTCTCCGTAAACTGATTTGTTCAATTTTTAATCGGTTTGCGTTTGAGGTTCTTCCGGTCTAGCCGGAAACTACTGATCTTCTCCGTCGATCTCTTCCACCACCTCACCGGTGACCCCTTTAGCCTTCCTTCCAGAGTTGCTGAGCACTTGGAGATGTGTGTTCGATGGCCCAATCGATTTGAATGGGCTCGGCTGGTACTGATTTGTCCAATCGATTTTCCGATTTGGTATTAAGTGCAGAGAAATCGGCGGCCGAGAAGAGATAGTCTAAAGCTTCATTTGTATGCGGTGTGAGTGCTGGTTGGTCGGATACGGTCAGGCGGAACATGCGATGTAGCGACCTAGCCCGAACACAGATCCGACGAACCTCGCCGGCGAGTTGCATGTCCGGCTTCTTCCTTGGACGACACATGGCAATTGTTTCGACACGTTGCAGTGAGCTGTAATCCAAAAATTCTTGATCGGTTCTATTTTAATTTGGGCTAAACATTCTATGTTTGTATGTTCCGTTATGTAGCCCAATGGGCCTTCAAAACTTAATGTTAGCCGACTAAAAAAAAAACTCTAAACCACACATACAAAAAAGAGTAAAGAAGGTACGTGAGGTTTAAGTATGTTTTAAAAAAAGATGTATTTTTTTTTTTAAATTATATAAATATACAATTTTGTAAGTCATACCGTCTATTTTAGAAACAAATTTATAAATAAATTTATCAATAATGTTAGGCATAAATGCAAAAATAGAGAATTGAAAAACCGAACAAAATCAAACAAAAATCATAATCAAACAAAAAAAATCTAAAATAATCTAATAGTTCATATATTTCATATCCCAATACTTGAACCAAACGAGAACCAAACAAGAAAAGAATAGATATTAGAACTATCTGAAATACAATTTTTGTATCTAAACGTATTAGTTATATTTAGATTTAAAATAACTAAAAACAAAAGTAACTAAATATTACTAAGGAAAATGAATTAGCCAAAACAATCAAATATTTTATGTGAAATATCCAAAATTATTCGATTTAAGTACGTAAATCATCTGATAATTTTACTTCAATTATCCGAACTTTTATCAAAATTATCCAAAAGAATTAAAATCAAAAAATTATAAGAATATTTATATTATTTTCTACAATATTTCATTTAAGTTTTTCAATAAATCAATTTTTATTTTGTATTCAAATATTTACTTTGATATATATCCACACCACTTTTTTCATTTTTACCATTTAAACATATTTGTGTACCACTTGTTCTTTAATAACTGCACTTGTTTTGCATAGTGCGTTTCTTTCGTACAAACCACATTTAAGTTGTTCCGCACCGCTTAATCCGCTTATTCCGTATCGCCCGATCCGCTGTCATTATTCAAAACCTAAATGCGTTTTAGCCAATGCTGGCATGCAGTTTGGTTGAGCCACTCACTTTTTTGTATTTGAATGCGGCATGCCGATACAGTATACGTATATTCTTCGTTTTTACATCTATACACTATATATATTTGGATAACAATTTCTTTTTGTTTTTTTTCCGGCAACATAATTCTATTAAACATCAAAACATTTTACAACATAGGAAGTTTGGTGTTGCCTAGCTAATTAGCAAACCTATCAACATACTGTAAGGTTTTCCGAGAGGTATATACAAACCAGTACGATATTTGGTAAGCTATATTATACATGTCCCTAATATACATTGCGAGAGTTGATGGAAAATGAGTATTAGGTTCTCCCGATGTGGGAAGATAATTCCCCAGTATATCCATTAACTGTTTGCAGTCGCCCTAAAATATAACTTGATCATAGCCAAGGCTTTTAATCGTCTGTAATGCTATCAAGAGTGATATGGCTTCTGCTTCCATCGCTGTTGAAGTTGGTAAGATCACAGAAGTACATGACCATAGCATTTTCCCATTCGGTGAATATAGAATCCAAGCAATGCCGGCAACCTGTGCTGGGGAAATCCAAGATGCATCAGTATGACAGATTAGAGTAGACATTGCTTGAGTCTGATCTAAAAACGCAGAGGGAGTAGTCTCAGTAGATGTCGGAGATTCTAATTCCAATGCAGTTGCCCATTGCTTTAAGCACTAAGGGCACTGTTAATTTGTGAGACTATACTGTCTCGCTTATTTTCAAACAGTAGCCTATTTCTTGACTTCCAAATACACCATCCCAGAAAAGGTAAGATATACAATTCTTTTTGTTTAAGATTGTAATGAACGAAGAGATATTGGAGATTGTCATGAAGATCATGCGTTTGGAAAAAGTCACCTTTGAGGGTGGTGACAGGAGCTAAAGACCAGACTTCTTTGGCCACCCGACATTGAAAGAGGAGATGGTTGACATCTTCTTCATAGTCTCCACACATCAGACACGTTGAGTCAATCCTTAAGCCTCTTCTTCGTAACTGTGTGTTAACAGGAATGCTATTATGACTAACTCTCCACCAGAAATGTTTAATTCGGGGAGGAGCATTAAGGTTCCAAACTTGGCGACATAAAGAAGTAGTTGAATCAATCCCAACATTCTGAGGGTTATTGAAATTTCTAAGTTGGTAGTATCCAGATTTGACAGAGTACTAGCCATTAGAAGTATGATCCCAATTAGTATAATCGCTTACCCCAGTGGTAGAAGGTCTGATCTTGAGAATCTCATTGACATCTTTAGGATGAAACCACTGCTGGATTTTTGGAAGATCCCATATAGTAGTCCCTGCAACAAATAGATCAGAGACATGTTACGATATATTCTACATTCCATATTCGCACATATCATATCTTCGAGTATATTGTGAAGTTTACATATTGATCTCTAGACTTGTAATATATAAACTCTTGTACAATATCAATAAGAGGCAAGGCAGAGCATTCTAAACCTAAGTTTTGGCATGGTATCAGAGCCACCAAACTAAAATCTAAAACCTATTTTCGATTCTGCCTCTTTTTCTACATTCCTCATCGTGAGATCTTTGCTCACGGTCTTCTAATCATGTCTAATAACGATTCAAACACTCAAATCTCCTCCTCACCATACTATCTATCTAACAGTGATCATCCCCACCATGTTCTTACTCCATTTCTTCTTACCGGTGACAACTACAAGAAGTGGGAAAAGATAGCTCGTAATAACCTTCGAGCCAAGAACAAACTAGGCTTTGTCGACGGTAGTCTGCCCCAACCTAGTTCAGATCATGCCGATCATTCACGATGGGTGCAGTCCAACTCGATGCTTTGCGGATGGTTATACGCGAGTCTCGACCCGAAGGTTCAGTCGCAAGTTTCATTTGATGAAAACGCAAAAGCCTTATGGGACACCCTACGGATCCGCTATTCCATTGGAAATGCATCACGCATTCACCAAATCAAAACGTCCATAGCTGGATGCGTTCAAGACGGTCAGACAGTGGCCGATTACTTTGGAAAACTTAAAGGGATGTGGGATGATTTAGATGATTTTGAGCCAATCATCGACTGTTGCTGCCTTAATGTCACCTGCACACAGCGAAGCAAGATGACGACGCGACGTGACCATGAGCGAATCCATCAGTTCCTCATGGGGGTTGACACTGTTCTGTTCGGGACCACTCGTACGGACATCTTGAGTCGCCTAAACCGTGATACCGACATCACCTTGGATCACGTGTACTCGGAAATCGTCGCTGAAGAAAGGCATCAGACGGTGTCTTCGGAGCAAGGAAGATCGTGCAACGGCTGTTGGTTTTGCAGTAAAAGCCGGAGTTAATGCCATCAACTCTATCTCTTCTCGATCCATCACTGAACCGTGTACTCCTTGTGGACGCACTAATCATACAGTGGACACATGCTTTGAGAAACACGGCTTACCTGAATGGTGGATTGAGAAGCATGGAAACTCTCGTGGTGGTTTGCGTACTGATTCTTATCGAGGCCGAGGCAGAGGCGCATCACGTGGAAGAGGTTGCGGTCGTGCTTCCGGTCATGCTAACGCTAACAATGCACAACTTGCTTCCACATACGAGCTCTCCGACTTTCCTGGTGTTAGCAAAGAAACCTGGTCTGCAATTGTCAACCTTCCTAAATCTGATACAACCTCCAACGAGAAGCTATCTGGTAAGACTAAGTGTGTCGATTTCTTACTTGACTCTGGAGCATCTCATCATATGACTGGAGATGCGGATCTTCTTACTGATACTCATGTTTTTTCTCACATTATTGTTCTTCCGAATGGCAAGCACACTTTCGCCACTAAAAAAGGAACTATGCATCTAGGCGACAACATCACACTAACTCGTGTTTTGTTTGTTCCTGATCTCTCCATTACTCTAATCTCGTTAGCTCGACTTTTGCGAGAGATGTCTTGTGTGGCCATGTTTACTGACCGGATTTGCGTGATACAGGACCGTACTTCGAAGATGGTGATTGGAGCAGGTAAAGAGAAAGACGGGGTCTATCATTTTTGAGGATCGAGTTTTGCGACTGCAAATCATGTTAGCTTATCTGCTGGCTCGTCTCTATGGCATCAACGGTTGGGACATCAATCCAAGAGAGTGTTGTCTTCTTTTCTATCTACAATAAAGGATTTTGATAATCAATGTACTGTTCTTGAAGATTTTTGTGATGTTTGCGTTCAAGCTAAACAAACACGAACTGTTTTTTTCTGAAAGTCATAATAAAGCTGCAGAATGTTTCTCTTTGATTCATTGTGATGTTTGGGGACCCTACAAAATAGCCTCATCCTCTGGCGCTCACTATTTTCTTACTGTCGTAGGCGACTGCTCACGTGCAGTTTGGGCGTATCTCTTACACGCAAAAAGCGAGGTTGCCGATGTTCTTAAGAAATTTGTTGTCATGGCTAAGCATCAATTTAACAAAGATGTTAAGACGTTGCGAAGCGACAACGGGACTGAGTTTCTGGTTTTGCGATAGTTCTTGAGTGATAATGGAATAAATCATCAAACCTCCTGTGTTTACACGCCACAACAGAACGGTCGTGTTGAGCGAAAGCATCGCCATATTCTCAACGTAGCCCGATCATTGTTGTTCCAAGCTAATCTTCCGCTCAAGTTCTGGGGAGAAAGCATTCTAACAGCATCATACCTTATCAATCGCACACCTGCTCCGCTGCTCGACGCTCGCACTCCATACGAAGTACTATACTCTACACCTCCGCCTTCTTCTCATCTCCGTGTGTTCGGATGCTTGTGTTTTGCTAAACGACACACTGCTACTCATGACAAATTCCAAGAACGCAGCCGTCGTTGTATATTCGTTGGCTATCCACACAATCAAAAGGCCTGGCGCGTCTATGACATCGAAAATAAGGATTTCTTTGTCTCGCGTGATGTAGTCTTCAAGGAAACAGAATTTCCTTATGCTTCAGCGGAGAATGCCGTATCTTCACCACAAACTGGTCCTCCCCAGGCTCCGATACTGCTTCCCGATGATGATGACTGTTTGGATGTCGCGGATGCTCCGACTCAAAACAGGGGGAGCCCATCTACTGCTCTTTCTCCGACGCAAATCAGGGGGAGCTCGTCTACTGATTCTACTGCTGAGATTCCTTTATTATCTCTTGAATCTGACACTACGGCTCCTTTGACACCTACTGAATCTGAGTCTATCGTAGTTCGTGAATCACCACCTCCGCAACAGGCTACTGCTGATTAGGATCATGACGACAATGCTGATATACTTGGTCGAGGACATCGCACGAAACGACCCTCTGTCCGTCTTGAACCATATGTCACATATCACACTCGACTCGAAAATGATCCCGTCTCTCTTTCACCTACCAACTCCTCATCATCTTCAGGTATATGTGCTTATCCACTTGAAAATTTTGTGTCATGTGATCGATTTAGTCCTGCTCATCAGATCTTTCTTGCTAACGTCATTCTCCATGATGAGCCTATATCATATAAGCAGGTGTTTCAACTTGCAGAATGGTGTCAGGCTATGAGGGCTGAAATCGACGCTCTCAAACTCAATAAGACTTGGACACTTGAAGCTTTACCACCAGGTGTCAAAGCTCCCGGGTCTAAATGGGTGTATCGTCTGAAATTCAACTCTAACGGAACTCTTGAACGTCACAAGGCTCGCCTAGGTGCACTTGGTAATCATCAAAAGAAGGGGTCGATTTCAACGAAACCTTCGCGCCAGTAGCCAAGATGGATACTGTCAGACTTCTTCTCAGTGTTGCCTCAGTGAAGAACTGGGAACTCCACCAAATGGATGTGCACAACGCATTCTTACATGGTGATCTCGACGAAGTTATATATATGAAGCCACCACCTGGATTTCACAATGGTGATCCGAAGCTTGTATGTAAACTAAAGAAGTCCATCTACGGCCTGCATCAGTCGCCCAAATGCTGGTTTTCGAAGCTTTCTACAGCACTTCTTACATACGGGTTCGTCAAGTCTGACAAGGACAATTCTCCATTCTCCTATCAGCGTGGGTCAATTATATTGCATGTCTTGTTGTACGTCGATGATCTGATTGTATGCGGAAATGAATGTGTTATTATCAATTCATTCAAGTCCTATCTCAGCAGATGTTTCAAGATGAAAGATCTCGGTTTGCTCTCGTGGACCTGGCGGTATTTTCCTTTCTCAACGGAAATACTGCCTCGACATCATTCAAGAATGTGGTTTATCTGGTGCTCGTCCCGTTGACACACCGCTTGAGCAAAACCACACACTTCTCTCATCGACAAGCGCACCTTTCTCTACTCCTGATCGCTATCGACGCTTGATAGGCAGACTTGTTTACCTCACTCATACGAAGCCGGAGATCAGCTATGCTGTCAATATTCTGGCCCAGTTTATGCAAAAGCCATTGATTGACCATTGGGAATCGGCATTAAGACTAGTGCGATATCTCAAGTCCACTCCCGGACAAGGTATCGTTCTCCCATCTACTTCATCTCTTCAGATTAATGCTTACTCTGATTCCGACTTCAACACCTGCCCAAATACACGACGATCACTCACCGGTTACATGGTTCTTCTCGGTGATTCTCCTCTCTCTTGGAAGACAAAGAAGCAACCTCGGGTATCATTGTCCTAAGCTGAGGCCGAGTATCGTTCAATGGCAATGACGTGTAAAGAGTTACTATGGATTAAAGAAGTATTCCTATTCCTTGGCATTGATCACTCTCAACCTATGCGTCTACACTGCGACAGTCAAGCGGCATTACACATAGCTGTGAATCCAGTTTTTCATGAGCGCACGAAACATATTGAGAGTGACTGTCATTTTATCTGAGACGAGATTCAAGCCGGTGTAATCTCTACAGCCTATGTGTCTACGCATCATCAACCGGCTGACATATTCACCAAAGCGCTTGGTCGTGATTAATTTCAGTACTTACGGTCCAAGCTGGGTGTTCATAATCTTCACGCTCCATCTTGAGGGGGAGTGTTACGATATATTCTACATTCCATATTCACACATATCATATCTTCGAGTATATTATGAAGTTTACATATTGATCTCTAGACTTGTAATATATAAACTCTTGTACGATATCAATAAGAGGCAAGGCAGAGCATTCTAAACCTAAGTTTTGGCAAGACATTAAATTTAGGGACATAACCATATATTTTGGGTGGGTCTAGGTCTTCTTGGAAGCAGAGTTGGGAGCCAAGGTTCATTCCAAGCATTAGTATCTCGCCCCTTTCCTATTTTCCTTGTGACCCCTTGTTTGATGAGAGGTTGAGAAATAAGTATACTTTTCCAAGCATAGCTTTGGTTTCGTATTGGTGTCGCTTGGATAAAGGATTTATTGGGGTAATATTTAGCTTGAAAAACCTTAGCTAATAGACTATGTGGCTGCGTAAGAAGACGCCACCCCTATTTAGCCAACGTGGCTATGTTGAAATCACTCATATCTCTAAATCCTAACCCTCCCATATTTTTGGACTGGGTCATTTAACTCCAAGAAATCCAGGGGATTGTTTTCTTCTCAGGCGAGTTGGACCACCAGAATTTTCTAATTGCAGTCATCATACTGTTTAGGACTTTGCTAGGAATGAGAAAACAACTCAAGGTGTAAGTAAGAATGGCTTGGATAACAGCTTTTTAACTGAAATTCTTTACATGCAGAGGAAAGAAGTTTAGAAGACCAGCTGTTGAGTTTGGTAAGAATTCGTTGGTGTAGGTACTGAAACAGGTTTACTCGGTTTCTTCCAATGTAATCAGGTTAACCAAAATACTTCCCAAAAGCCCCAATATTTTTCATGTTCAAGAAGGTCGATATTTCAGTGATTACTGAAGAAGGAGTACCTTTACTGAAAATGATGGCGGATTTAGTGTAGTTTATTTGCTGACCAAAAGCTTTCTCATAGATTGATAGGGCTTGGCATAGCAATCCAGCTTCAGTAATAGTGGCTTTGGAGAAGAGAAGTGAGTCATCTACAAAAAGGAGATGAGAAAGTGTAGGTGCTCCTCTGTCAGCTTAATTTATATCCACTCAATTGATGACTAGCAATATATGATTGAAGTAAACCTGAAAGCCCTTCAGTACATAGGAGATATAAATAAGGCGAAAGAGATTCTCCCTGCCGTATACCTCGTTGAGGATGAAATGTGGAGGTGGGAGTTCCATTACAGAGGACATAATAGGAGATTGTAGTTATGCACTTCATTATCCAGCTCCTCCAAACATCACTGAACCCCATCTTCTGCATAACTGCATCCAGATAAAGCCACTCTACTTTGTCAAAGACTTTAGTAATATCAAATTTGAGCGCAATATAATTATCTTTTCTCTTCCTAGTATGAAGAGAGTGGATCATTTCATGGACAATAAGTAAGCTATCTGTGATAAGCCTTGAAGGGATAAAAGCCGACTGACAATCAGAGATAATCTGATGCAACCATTTTTTGAGACGGTTAGCAAGAATTTTAGAGATGATTTTATAAGCAATATTGGAAAGGCTAATAGGGCGAAAGTCTTTGAGAGTTGTAAGGGCCTCTTTTTTAGGAATTAAACAAATGTGAGTATGGTTTAAGCTAGGATCAAGATAACCAGTTCGAAAAAGAAGTCTACATAAGCAAAGACTTCTTCATGAATGATGTTCTAATGTTGCCTATAAAAAGCTGCACTCATGCCATCACGACCATGTGACTTATGATGATTAATACTAAAGACTGCTTGTTTAAGTTCATGAATTATAAGGGGTTTAGTTAAATCCACGTTAAAGCGGATAACAATTTTTTTATTCGTGTGTACTTCAAAGATCACTGAATGAAATTCATTTTAAAATGAATATATATATATATATATATATATATATATATATATATATATATATATATATATATATATATATATATATATATATATATTAGTAAACCTTCTCTATGATCTAATTAAGTTGTATTTAACAATTCATACAATAACATATATTACTAGTACATAAAATTGTTCAAATGATACTCCTTCCGTTTCACAAAGAGTGTAACATCCGTCCCATCGGATCCAATCAACGACTCTTTGACTTCTCAAGTCATAGTCCACAAACCAATGAACCATGTCATAAACCACAACCCAACACTTAAATAACCGAAATGGTTTACTTTATTAAAATAAAACTCGAGTCTTACAAGAAAACCGAACCAACTGAAATAGTCGTAACGTAAAATGAAACAATGCATAAGTCTTATTGAAATAAAAGAACACAAAAACCCGCTTCCCCAAAACGTAGCACCACACCGTCCGTTTACCGCTGCAACTCTCCGAGATTACCTGCAAAACAAATAACGGAGGAGGCCTGAGTAATTGGTTCAACACCAATAGCCAGTGAGGGCGGATCTAGGAATACCGCTATATCTACTTATACTAGCACAACATCAAAGAAACAAGTCCAAGGTTAATAACACCTTGCATCCAACGCCCGAAGGCTCTCAAACAGTCTACGTCCATTCGTGCTTACCTGTCACGAAGGCCACACACTCCTGAATACCTACGAGCCTCAATACCCCACACATGCCTTACGCACACTCCGAACGGCTCATCCCACCCTCCCCGTTGACAAGGACGCGTACCATTCCCGTTATACGCTCCCTACACGCAAAGCCCTAGAACAGTTCTACCACACAGAGTCATCATACACAATCAATGTTTTCGATTTAAATGATAACCTATCTTCTAGGTGCTTTTTCAATCGCATCAACGCAAATCATCCTCTAAATCATACCCTACCTAGGAAAGATACTATTAAACGAGGACTCATGTCCCGAGATTACAGTAGAATAAAGAAGAGATCACGTTTGGTCCTCACCTTAGTCTAGATCTGAGAAACGAGAGTAGATCTGGTGAATCCGGCAACAGATCTGAAGATCCTGCATACAGATCTAGAGAAACAACGGATCTAGGGTTTCAGGTTCAGATTTGAGCGAGAGAGAGACAGAAAGAGAGATACGGTTCAGATCTACAACTTCTACGGATCAGATCTGATCTAGAAGCATAGATCTGACGCAATTTTGGGTTTTAGAAGAAGAAAACGAAGTAGATCTGAGATCTGGAGATTCTCACCTTACGAAGGCGAAGTACGAAGGATTCTACACTCAAAAGAGTCGAGAAGACGACGACAAGGAGTTCGGGATTGAAAACGGGAGCGATCTGGATTTTCCGGCGAAGAATCTGGCGGTCCACATCGGCTCCGGGCGGCGGCAGTCGGGCGAAGCTCCGGTCGGCGGCGGCGGTCGGGCAAAGCTCCGGTGGGAGGCGGCGGTCGGTTTTTTTTGGTGGCTAGTCGATGGTGGCTCCGGGCTGGTCGGCGATGGCTGGTTGGCTCGGGGTGCAGACAGAGCTTTGTTGCTTCGGGAATTGTGCAGAAATGAGAGGAGTGCTCCTCTTTTTATAGGGGATTTTCCTAGGGTTTTCCAACGAGGTGGGTTGGGCCTTGGGCTTTTGGCCCACTCTTTCCTTTTCTTTGGGCCCAAGTAATGGACCAAGAGTTGGGCCATTACAATTCTCCCCACCAACAGTGAATTCGTCCACGAATTAGTTCCGTCACTGGATTCCGCAAATCGCATCCTTCCTTCCTGTCGTCCTTGGTAGCCCGGTAACAAAATCCATTGTCACCATATCCCATTTCTATTTTGGTATATGCAACCCTTAAAGCAACCCGCTGGGGACCCTCCTTTCTGCCTTGACTTGCTGGCAGTTCTGAAACTGTGAAACCCACTTTTCCACATCTCTCTTCACGCCTTCCCAATGATAATACTGTTTCAAATTCTGATACATCTTGTGCTTCCCGGGGTAGATCGAAAACTGCGACTAGTGAGCTTGCTTTAGAATATCCTTTCTTAACTCCTCTACCTTTCGCACACAGATTCGGTTCTTGAAAAAGAACGTACCATTGGTCGCGATGTGGTACCCAATCACCTCCTTCTCGACCAATGCCCGCAGGGTTCCATCTTGCGGTTGGGATTCCTTAATCATACCCAACAAGTCGGCTTGGTCCGAAGCCTCCAATACAGTGACATCTTCGTTGACGGTGGTGGCACATAGCTATAGGTTCGCTAGGGTAGCTGATAGTTCCCGCACTTCTTTATTCTCGGACAGGACAACCTTCCGCCTGCTTAACGCATCGGCCACCTGATTAGCCTTCCCGGGGTGATACCCGATCTCGAGATCGTAATCTGCCAGAAGATCCATCCACCGGCGCTGCCTCAAATTCAGTTCTCCTTGGGTGAAGACATACTTCAAAATCTTATGGTCCGGGAATATCCGTACCTTTTCTCCGTACAGATAGGCACACCATATCTTCAACGCAAAGACTACTGCTGCCAATTCCAAGTTGTGGGTAGGGTAGTTAACCTCGTTCTTCCTCAACTGTCTTGACGCGTAAGCAATCACCCTCTCCTCTTGCATCAAGACACACTCAAGTCCAAACCCAGATGCGTCCGTGTAGACTACGTACGGTATTCCCAGCCGAGGTAGCACTAACAATGGAGTCTGTGTCAACATTCCTTTTAGTTGCTCAAAACTATGGGTGCACTTATCGTCCAAACAAACTTGACGTCCTTTCCTGTCAAGGCCACCAAAGGCTTAGCTATACTGGCGAATCCATCCACAAACTTCATGTAGTACCCTGCCAGTCCCAAGAAACTGTGAACGTCGGTTGCATTCTCCGGCTTCGTCCAGTTTGTGATCAAGGTGATCTTTTCCGGATTCACTGCTACTCCGGTTTCCGAGATCACATGGCCTAGGAATCCAATCTCCCTTTGCCAAAAACTGCACTTGCTGAGCTTGGCGAATATCTGCTGCTTCCTGAGTGTATCCAAAATGATCCGGAGATGCCACTCGTGCTCCTTCTTATTCCTCGAGTAAGCCAGGATATCTTCGATGAAAAAAATGACACACTTATCCCGTATTCCCGGAATATGTCATTCATCATCTTCATGAAGGCTGCTGGCACGTTGGTCAATCCGAACGGCATTACCACGAACTCGTAGTGTCCATATCGGGTTCAGAACGCCGTCTTTTTGATGTCCTCCTCCCATATACAAATTTGGTGGTACCCGAGGCAAGATCGATCTTTGAGAACCACGAGGCTCCCTGCAGCTGGTCCAAGAGCTCATATCCTGGGCAACAGGTACTTGTTCTTGATGGTCACCTTATTCAGGCTTTGATAGTCAATACAGAGTCTCTAAGTTCCGTCCTTCTTCTTGACGAACAAGACCGGTACTCCCCACGGCAAACTGCTCAGTCAAACAAATCCTTTATCCACAAGGTTTTCAAGTTGCTTCTTCAACTCGGCCATTTCTGTAGGCGCTAAACGATAGGGAGCCCTCGACACGGGTGCCGTTCCGGGCTCTATCTCGTAAAGGCATCGTTCTGTTGCGGTGGTGGTCCTTTCACTTGCGCGAATACATCCTCGTATTCAGCGGCCACTGGAATGGTATCGAAGCTTGGAGCTTCCTCCTCCTTGGTCATCGAGATGGTTGCCAAAAACGCTTAATTCCCCTTGCTGATCAACGCTTCTGCTTGCATCATGGATATGATTAATATGCCCGTCCGTGTTTTCATTCCCATGAAAATGATCTTTCTCTCTTCGCGACGAAAGTGACAGTCGCCTTGGCGCAATCCATCATGGCCCGGTGTTGTACCAACCAATCCATTCCTAGGATAACTTCATAGCAACCTAGCTCCACTTGCGCTAGAACCGCAGACAAGTCGATTCCGGCCACCGTTACCGGTACCCCTTCAAAGATTCTCGTGCCTGCTACTTTCTCCGCTCCGGCGGTCTCGACCTTCATGACTCCTTTGATAAACCTACCTTTGAAGGTCCGGCAGCTCGATAGCTTTGTGCTGTGCTTACAAAGCTATGAATTGTTCCCGTGTCAAACAAGGTGTAGGTGTCTGCTCCCCCAACAACTACCGATCCTACACGGTTTGCTAAAACTAAGCTACAAGACTTTTGACAACCACGACTCCACAAGAATTCACGAAGAAGGCATAATTACATACCCGCGATCGGCTCAGCTCCTGCATGACCTCTTGGTGGTGGTAACGGCTGCACCCCAGGTCCTGCCCTAGCGGCTTGGTTTGGGCGCTCTCTCGCCATGTGTCATGGTTATCTACAGTGGAAGCAGATGATCGCCCCCTGGTTGTGCGGGCAATCTTGCAGGAAATGACCATGCTGCTTACACCTATAGCAAGCTCCAAGCGGTACCTGATGCAACGGTTGTACTTGCAGTGGTTGTGCCTGCTGCAATGGTGCTGCTGGCGCCGCAACATTCGCGGTTTCCCAGTTCCTCTTGTCACCTCTCTTTTTTGCATTCCTCTGCTGTTTCTGCTCTTCCTCCCAGTCAGTTTCTGCATCAGCTGCCTTCTCGATCAACTCGTTGATGTCAAAGTAGTCCCTCATCTTGTAACGGCCCTTGCGTTCAACCCGTAACCCGGCAAGGAATAGACGGATCAGTTCTCGCTCATTCAAATACCGGCCTGCGAACCTCCTCAGACGGTTGAATTTCACTTCATACTCTCGCACACCCCGGTTTCCCTGACGGAGGATGTTGAACTCTCCTTCCATCTTGTCCATGCTTTCCTGCGGAAAGTACTTCCGGTTGAAAGCTTCCTGGAAGTCCATCCATGTCAGCTGACGTCCCTGAGCACTCTTGATATATCATGGTTTTTCTAGATTTTCAACCATGATATAGTTGTATATATTGAGTCTTTAACCTAGTTTTTAAAGTCTATTGAGTCTTCTACAGGTAGGCTTGCGTTTGGAGCAAAGAGCAGGATTATAGGACGTTTCTGGTGATTTGTGCAACGAGCTGAAGTTGGTGTCTCGATCACGATTGAGTGTCGACCGATACTGACTTTGATGTCGGTCGACATTGAGCGCGACAGGACAATACCCGAGAGTTGAAGACAAGTTTTGAAGATTTGCAAAATTACCCAGAAGTTTTCCCTAATTCTAAACTGACCCCAAAACGTGTTTAGAGAGTTTAATTAGGTTTTCAGACTCATTCTACCTTTTTTATCTTGTTCTTACTTTGTTCTTGCTTTTGAGATTGAGAGATTTTGAGTTGGGGTTGATTCTTGCTACTTGTAACCCTTAAGAGAAGAATTTCGAACCCCTTTACTTTTATCTATTCAGTTTCTGATTTTCTATTCATGATGTGTTGTTATTCTGATAATATGTCTGAGTAGTAACCTAGTTAGATTTATGAATTCTCACAAAGGTTTTATGCTTGTTTGATAACTGATTGATTAGGATTCACAATATGTTTGTTCATCACCTAAGTTGTGCTTAATACTGAATTCTGGACTGATCACCTAGGGTTTAGATCTGAGATAATTAACAATAGCACGAGAGTGTGAGAGTTATAATCTGAACAAAATTAGTGTGAGAAATTTGACTAGACACAAAGAGATTTGGTTTAGGAGAATTGTGAACCGATAAAACCTGTTCTTAATGCTTGTTTAGAACTCTAGGATCAAAAAGAGATTTGGATCGCTAGGTTGCTAGATCTAGAAATAATCTCAGCGAGAGTTGGATTATTTAGCATTGTGTTTCTAGTTCTTGAACCTGTGTTTAATCTGAATCCAGTTAGTTAAGTATCTTGCATAGCATAATTCCCGATAACTTCCTAAGTCTGACGCCTTTCTCTATCTGGAAACACCTTCTAGTTTATTGCTTTTGCTTACTGCTTTCTCTGGATTTGATTTAGCTTAACTTGACAACATATAATCTATCGTGTGATCGTGAGTCCTTGTGGATATGATACCCTAAGTACTACATTCGCATATCTGTGCACTTGCAGTAGAATAAGAATAAAACTCGACCTATCAAGTTTTTGGCGCCGTTGCCGGGGACTCATTTGAGTTCGCCGATAGATTTTGTTTTAGAGTTGAGTATAGATCGTTTTTATTTTCTTTGTTACTGATTTTTCTCGGTTTGGCTTGTTTTGTTGCTGCAGGAATCGACAGACGCATTCAGTGTCGACCGACACCTTCCTTAGTGTCGCCTGACATCGAGCTCGAGACAGTGTTTTGAGTTCAGTGTATGCCTAATCGACACACCTGAAGCAACCAAAGCGAATAACTTCTGAACCTCAGACTTGAGGATCTTGCTAAACTAGAGAGAACGAACAGAAAGGGTCAAAGAAAAAGAATGATGAACAATCGTTTGATTTTGTGACCAGATGCTGAGGGTGTTCTGAGAGACCAACAGAACAACACGTACAATGATGAAGGGCAAATGATTAATGCCCAAGGACATGTGATCCCTGAACCTGACCAACCTCAAGGTCAGAGGCAGATGGTCAATGCTGGAGGTAATGGACAACCACCTAATCATGCTGCTGCTGAGAGGACTCTTGCTGACTACAACCGTCCCGATGAGTTTTATGCTAACCGGTCAGCAATTGTTCCTCCTTCTTTTGAGAGGAATGACTTTGAGATCAAGACTGTCTACTACTCTATGCTGAGGCAGCACCCCTTCCATGGTCTCCCACATGAGCAACCCATGGACCACATTGAGGATTTTGAAGCCTTCATCGCCGGAATGAAGTACAATGGGGTGGATTATGACTTCTTGTATCTGAAGCTTTTCCCATACTCTCTTGCTGGTGAGGCTGCTGCTTGGCTGAAGCAACTTCCACCTGGGAAGTTAACTACTTGGGATACTGTGAAGAGAGAGTTTTTGAGGCACTTTTATGATGATGCTCGCTCTGATTAGTTAAGACAGGACCTTCTCACATTTACCCAAGGTCCTACAGAGCCTCTTAAGTCTACTTGGATGAGGTTTAAGATGTACCAACGTGACTGTCCTCATCATGGATTCTCTGAAGTGACGCTGCTGGGCATATTCTTCAGAGGATTTGATCTCTATTACCAGTCTGCATTGGATGCTGCCAGCAATGGCAATTTCAACACGAAGACTCCTGAACAGGCTAGATTGCTGATTGATAACTTGGTGAGCAGTAACAGCACCAAGAATGCTGATAGAAGGAGGAAAGAGTTTGGTGGAAAGATTGATAATCTGCAGATTACTGATATCAAGAACAAGCTGGACACTGTTCATAGCTTATTGACTGGGAAGAAAGCTGTTAACTTTGCTCAGGAAGTTGAAGTGTTTGAGGCTGAAGAAGACTGCCAAGAAGAAGATGTGAACTACATTGGTGGGTCTGGATTCTAAGGAAACATGTTTGGTAATCAGCAAGGCTACAAGTACTACGCTGGTAGTGGTCAGAAGAGTGCTTTCACAAGAAACCAAAACTCTTCAGGATATGGACAGACTGCTGGTTATCAGAAACCTTTTCAGCAAGGTAATTTTTATCAGAGGACTTATGGATCATCTTCCTATCAGACACCTCCTACTACTAGTGCTCATGAGAGCAAGTTGGAAGCTATGATGTAGCGGTTGCTGGAGGGTCAGACTAAGACCACTGTGGATTTCAACAAGAAGCTGGATGCTGTGTACGAAGATCTTAATGGGAAATATGAGTCTCTGAGCACACATATGAAGCAGTTGGATACACAAGTGAACCAAATTTCAAGCTCAGTCAAGGGAAAGAATGTCATGGACACCCACATCAAAGCTTGGTCAGTTCAAATTGATGATGGGTCGAATCATGGAGAAAATTTTGAGATTAAGACTGCTGAACTTGTTGAAGAAAGTGAAAAACCCGAGACTGAAATTCCAATGTCGACCGACACTGCCTTTAATGTCGGTCGACACCCACTTTCAACAGGGATTTCGAGTTCTCGTGACGAAGGGAAATCGACCAGGACCGATTATGGAGTCTACATCAAAGGTGAATCAGTCAATGTCGACCGACATCAGTTCAACATCGGTCGACATAAAGAGCGTGAGGAGCCAGATTTACCAACATCTTGTGCTATTGCTGAGGAGAAGGCTCACAAGCCTCCTACACCTTTCCCTAAGGTGTTTGAGAAGTCTCAACAAGAACTTGATGAAGCCAGACAGCTGGAAGTGATGGATAAGAAGTTGAAAGAGGATCCACAAGCTGACACTTCACCATATCATCCTTGTGTACAGAGATACTTGGAAAATATGCTACCTATGGACGAGATGTTGAAAGAATGGGTAGTCATGATTCCTAAACAAGTCAGTGACGTGTTGCTCAATCAGGTCCCCAAGAAGCTACCAGATCCTGGTATATTTGTGCTGAGTTGTTCCATCTTTGAGAATGGCTTCAAGCGCTCCTTGTGTGATTTAGGGGCTGCTGGAAATCTCATGCCATACTCTGTGGCAGAGAGACTGGGGATAACAATTTTTTCATACACTAGGATCTCTCTGGTCCTAGCTGATCAGTCAAGAAGGATTCCAGAAGGAGTTCTTGAGGATGTCCCAGTCAGAGTTGGAAACTATCTAGTTCCAACAGACTTTGTGGTGCTGAAGTACGATAGCGAGCCGGATGATTCTCTAATACTGGGAAGACCTTTCTTAGCCACAGCTGGAGCGAAGATTTATGTGAGGCACGGTCTGATCGATCTACACTTTGAGATGGATATGCTGCGAAGGCCAAAGATTGATGGTCAAACCTTTAGCATTGAGGATGAACAAGAAGCTCAGACTAGAGAGGCTCCAGTTTCTGATCATGGAGAAAAGAAGATAGTGGTTTCTCAATATTCCACTCTAGCATCTTCAGAGCTTGAAACTGTTTCTAAGCAGGAAGCTCCAAACATCAGAGCCTCACCGAAGCAAAGGTACGCGTCTTCCCAACTCAATCCTAATGACTCTATTACTGTGAATGCAGGAGAACATCACATCCCTTCATTCCTTGGATGAGCTCACGCTGACAATGCTTACTCTCCACCTTGGATGAGGAGACTTTCGCAGAGGCACTCACAGCCTCTGTCGAAACCTCCAGGAGCCTGATCTCGTTCTTCCGGTCAAGCTAATGACCTTAAACAAGCGCTGAGTGGGAGGCAACCCACTGGTAAGCTGTATATAGTAGAATTTTTGGTTTTGCATTTTGATTTCTTTCGTTTTGGAGTTTTTGTGTCAATTTTCGCAGAACCCGTAGCACTGTGGAATCAGTGTCGGTCGACATCCACTTCGATGTCGGTCGACATCGATTCGAGGGAGTTTCGAGCACGGACGATAATCGACCGAGGTCGATTTCAGAGGTCGATTTGGTTCATAACGGTAAGTGTCGCCCGACATCCAGCTTGATGTCGGTCGACATCAATGAAATCGAGATAAAATCTCTTAAAACCCTCGACCCGAGTCTTCTTCCTCATTGGACATACTTGCAAGAGCTCTATGACTATTAGAAAACCCCAAACGGATCAACTTACCAAGGACACCCATATCTAACCAGGTATTCAGAGGATCCATCACTAGTCTCATACTTAATCTTGACTTTAATTTCTCACTTAGGGGCTTGGTAATCTTTGGGTCGGATTCCTCTGATGTGTTTGGCACAGCCTATGATCCTGTTCTGAGTATGATTCTTGATTTTCCCCTCCCTGAAAGTAAAAAAAGAAAAGAAAGTGATAAAAACCGAGGATAAGCTAGTAGCTTCGAAATGGTCACGGGAGTGGTAGAGACCCCTATTACCTCATGTGTATCCATGGAAAGATCCAAAGTTAAACCTCAATAAAAAAGGGAAGAGCACTGATAGAAAAAATAAAATGATACCCAGTGGGGAAAAATCAGTGCTAAGGGAGAAAGGGAAAAGAAAGAAACCAGAAACCGACAGTTTGGTGATCAGACATTGCATGGGTTGAGTCCATGTGTTCTTTGATTCGATACTCCCTCTGTGAGACCGCACCTAATTGTATACAGAGGCTAGTGTGGTGAACTTGAATGTCCTAAATTGATTGTGGAGTTTACGTGGGACAGTTGCTAAGTGTGGGGGAAGTATATTGTGGTTTTGAGCTCTGCGGGAAAGTTTTCAGTGGTTTACTAAGTGAATGTGACTGCGAAAAATCCTAGGACGAAACGAGTTTCTATGTTTTCAAACCTCTTTCTTGTATTTGGTTCTTTACTTGCTTGAGGGCAAGCAAGAGCTAAGTGTGGGGGAGTTGATATATCATGGTTTTTCTAGGTTTTCAACCATGATATAGTTGTATATATTAAGTCTTTAACCTGGTTTTTAGAGTCTATTGAGTCTTTTACAGGTAGGCTTGCGTTTGGAGCAAAGAGCAGGATTATAGGACGTTTCTGGTGATTTGTGCAACGAGCTGAAATTGGTGTCTCGACCATGATTGAGTGTCGACCGACACTGATTTCGATATCGGTCGACATTGAGCGCGACAGGACAATACCCGAGAGTTAAAGACAAGTTTTGAAGATTTGCAGAATTGCCCAGAAGTTTTTCCTAATTCTAAACTGACCCCAAAACGTGTTTAGAGATTTTAATTAGGTTTTCAGACTCATTCTACCTTTTTATCTTGTTCTTACTTTGTTCTTTCTTTTGAGATTAGAGATTTTGAGTTGGGGCTGATTCTTGCTACTTGTAACCCTTGAGAGAAGAATTTCGAACCCCTTTACTTTTATCTATTCAGTTTCTGATTTTCTATTCATGATGTGTTGTTATTCTGATAATATGTCTGAGTAGTAACCTAGTTAGATTTAGGAATTCTCACAAAGGTTTTATGCTTGTTTGATAACTGATTGATTAGGATTCACAATCTGTTTGTTCATCACCTAAGTTGTGCTTAATACTGAATTCTGGACAGATCACCTAGGGTTTAAATCTGAGATAATTAACAATAGCACGAGAGTGTGAGTTATAATATAAACAAACTTAGTGTGAGCAATTTGACTAGATACAAAGAGATTTGGTTTAGGAGAATTGTGAACCGATAGAACATGTTCTTAATGCTTGTTTAGAACTCGAGGATCACAAAGAGATTTGGATCGCTAGGTTGCTAGATATAGAAATAGTCTCAGCGAGAGTTGGATTATTTAGCATTGTGTTTCTAGTTCTTGAACATGTGTTTAATCTAAATCCGGTTAGTTAAGTATCTTGCATAGCATAATTCCCGAGAACTTCCTAAGTCTGACGCCTTTCTCCATCTGGAAACACCTTCTAGTTTATTGCTTTTGCTTAGTGCTTTCTCTGGATTTGATTTAGCTTAACTTGACAACATATAATGTATCGTGTGACCGTGAGTCCTTGTGGATACGATACCCTAAGTACTACATTCGCATATCTGTGCACTTGCAGTAGAATAGGGATAAAACTCGACCTATCAACTCTCCACGACTCATTCCCACCAAACCAGTGCATTATCCTTGAGGTAGAATGTTGCTATCTCGACACGAAAAATCCATCGGGCACTTGGCGGTATGCAAGTTCCACTCCAGCTTCCTTTTCCAGTTATCTGCGGCGATGGCGTTGATCCCTTCGTCAAAATGTTCCATTTCCATCTCCCTGATCAGATGCTTCAGCATGCTCCAGTAGGACATCCCCTCAACGATTCATGGCGCATGCATTGGTGGTGGTGGATACTGGTTCATCTCTGGTGGAGGTTGAACAAATCCAAACCCCACAGAACTGTATCATGCTCCTCCAGCAACAAAACCAGCTCCACCTGGTGCACCTCCAGCTCCTCCAGCATTTCGTGCTACTCCTGCGGCTCCTGGTGCCACATTAGCATCTTCCGGTATGACCTTGGGGGCTCTTGCTCCTACAGCACCTCCTGCAGCTCCGACATTAGCAGCTTGCGCCTCCCGAAGGGCGAGCAGCTCTTGCAGAAGAGTGGCGTCAACAACTACTTGTCCAGCTCCCAACACTTCCCCTTCTGGGTTTTCGGCAACTAGTTCCTAGGTTCCATGCACACTTGTAGCACTGCTTGTTGAGGTGGCTGGTGGCAGAGTTTCAATGTCACATTGGACTGGTGCAATTCTTCTCTTTGGCGGCATCCTGTTGCAAAAGAAGAACGAATGAGTCAGATGGCGGTTGAATACTGAACTCACTTCCGGCGAGTATATAAGGAGGAGATCGGGGTGGTGCTTCTAGAATCTAACTTTTAGAAAACCCCATTTATACAAGAATTGAAAACACTTTGAAAACAATGATGAAATCCGAATATAAATACACTACTACTACCCTACCTAGCCAAGGCGGCACTGGCTAGCTCTAACCTGGCTCTGATACCAAATTGTAACACCCGTCCCGTCGGACCAGTCAACGACTCTTTGACTTCTCAAGTCATAGTCCACAAACCCATGAACCAAGTCATAAACCACAACACAACACTTAAATAACCGAAATAGTTTACTTTATTAAAATTAAACTCGAGTCTTACAAGAAAACCGAACCAACTGGAATAGTCGTAACATGAAAAGAAACAACGCATAAGTCTTATTGAAAAAAAGAACTCCAAAGAAAAACCCGCTTCCCCAAAACGTAGCACCACATCGTCCGTCTACCCCTGCAACTCTCCAAGATTAACTGCAAAACAAACAACGGAGGAGGCTTGAGTAATTGGTTCAACACCAATACCCAGTGAGGGCGGATTCTAGGAATACCGTTATCTCTACTTATACTAGCACAACATCAAAGAAACAAGTCCAATGTCAATAACACCTTGCACCCAACGCCCCAAGGCTCTCAAACAATCTACGTCCATTCGTGCTTACCGGGCCCGGAGCCCACACACTCCTGAACACCTACGGGTCTAAGTACCCCATACATGCCTTACGCATACTCCGGAGGGCTAGTCACACCCTCCCCAATGAAAAGAACGCGTACCATTCCCGTTATACGCGCCCTACACGCAAAGCCCTAAAACAGTTCTACCACACATAGCCATCATACACAATCATCGTTTTCGGTTTAAGTGATAAACCATCTTCTATGTGCTTTTTAAATCGCATCAACGCAAATCATCCACTAAATCTACCCTACCTAGGAAAGATACTATTAAACGAGGACTCATGTCCCGAGATTGCAATAGAATAAAGAAGAAATCACGTTCGGTCCTCACCTTAGTCTAGATCTGAGAAACGAGAGTATATCTGGTGAATCCGGCAATGGATTTGTAGATCCTGCATACAAATCTAAGGTTTCAGACAACAGATTTATAGAAAGAACGGATCTAGGGTTTCGGGTTCAAATCTGAGCGAGAGAGGGAGACGGAAAGAGAGATATGGTTCAGATCTACAACTTCTACAGGTCAGATCCAATTTAGAAGCATAGACCTGAAGCATATCTAGGTTTTAGAAGAAGAAAACGAAGCAGATCTGAGATATGGAGATTCTCACCTTACGAATGCAAAGTACGGAGGATTCTACACTCGAAAGAGTCGAGAAGACGACGACCACGACGGCTTCGGGCGGCGGTCCGGCGAAGCTCCAGACGGCGGCGACAGTCGGTCTCCGGCGGCTGGTCAACGATGGCTCCGGGATTGTCGGCAGTGGCTGGATGGCTCGGGGCGCGGACAGAGCTTCGTTGCTTCAGAAATTGTGCAGAAATGAGAGGGATGCTCCTCTTTTTATAGAGGATTTCCCTAGAGTTTTCCAAGGAGGTGGGTTGGGCCTTGGGCTCTTGGCCCACTCCTTCCTTTTCTTTAGGCCCAAGTAATGGACCAAGAGTTGGGCTATTACAATTCTCCCCCACTAACAAAGAATTCGTCCCCAAATTTGTTCCGTCGCTAGATTCCGAAAACACTTCTGGATGGCTTAACTTAAACGGCAGCTCGGGTTCCCAAACATCATCCTGAATTTCGTCTCTCTCCCAAAGAACCAGTACCATTTTGGTTCTCTTTTCGTTGAACTCAGACTCGTGGCGATCTATAATCCCGATCGGCTTACTAACAACTTACCAATTACGGTTGACATATGATGGCGGTTTAGGCAGGATCTTTTTCGATTCAGGAAAAACTTTCCGCAAAATAGATACGTGGAACACATAAAGATCTTGTGGTAACTCTAACCTATATCACCACAACAACCCTCTAGACTATCACAAACGGTCCCATATACCTTGACCTCAACATTTTCTACTTGCGGTTGGGATCGTTTTCCTGAAATTTCCTCATCTTAAGATACACTGAATCACCCACAGCGAACTTCAAATCCTTACGACGCTTGTCCGCATAACTCTTCTGACGATCGTGGGCTTGCTTTAGCCTTTCCTTGAGCAACTCCACTTGCTCGACCTTTTCCTGAATCATCTTTGGCTCTAAATCACGTCTCTCCCCACCTCGGTCCAACATAGGGGAGTCATGCATGGTCGACCAAAAATAGCCTCATATGGTGACATCCCTATGCTCGAGTGGTAACTGTTGTTGTAGGCGAATTCGACCAATGGCAGAAAATTGATCCAATTACCTTCCCAATCCAACACACATGCCCTCAGCATATCTTCCAACCAATCCAACACACATGCCCTCAGCATATCTTCCAACGTCTGAATGGTCCATTCAGACTGTCCATCGGTCAGCGGGTGATATGCCGTACTGAGGAGTACCTTCGTACCCATCCCTTTCTGAAACGCTTGCTAGAAGATAGAGGTGAACTTCGGATTTTTGTCCGACACGATACTGATTGGCGACCCGTGCAGCTTCACTATGCACTCCACATAATTCCGGGCGAGGACCTTTGTTCCATCCGTTTTCTTTATCTCCAGGAAGTGTGCAGACTTGGTTAGTCGATCCACGATCACCCAAATCGCATCCTTCCTTCATGTCGTCCTTGGTAGCCCGGTAACAAAATCCATTGTCACCATATCCCTTTTCCATTTTGGTATAGACAACCCTTGAAGCAACCCGCTGGGGACCCTCCTTTATGCATTGACTTGCTGGTAGTTCTGACACTGTGAAACCCACTTTGCCGCATCTCTCTTCATGCCTTCCCAATGATAGTACTGTTGGGAATGTCCTGAAATCTACCGTACTATCTCTAGAAAGTATGATAAATGTCGAGATCAGACATAAGTCATAAATACTGGGTGATCATGATGACTTGCTAGAGTCCGCTCTTGATCTATAAGTTTAGGACTTATTACCAGTATTGTATGATCCCAAAGGGTCACACACCATAGCTAACGGGAAAGTTAACATGGAATGAATACGGTAAGATGCAAGGCATTTACTGTATTTGTGCAGAGAGTTGGGCCGTTAGTTTAATCACTTGGGCCCATATCGAGACAAATGACTTGTGTCGATCGACACAAGTGTATGTGTCGGTCGACACAGTTGCGAAACCGAGACATCGGTTTAGGTTTATGACAGAGTCGATATTTATATGAGTCGTCTTATAATTTCGACTCCAACAGTCTGCGACCTAAAACCTGAGCCGTCTCTCTTCTCTCTCTGATCAATCCATTGCTTTGGTCTAGCAACCATCCCGGCTTGTAAGAGTGTGGATACTGAAGGAGGAACAGGCATCTGATCTGTTCTAGCTGATCTCATCATTACCATCCATCAATCCGCTGCAATCTGAAAGGTAATGATCAGGTTTGGTTTTGTGATTCGTTCTGCAAGAACCTAGATCTGAGTTATATGTGCTAGGTTGCAATCTGTTAATTGAACCATGAACACACATATAATCCAACAAGTACTGTTTCAGATTTTGATACATCTTGTGGTTCCCGGGGTGGATTTAAAACCGCGACTGGTGAGCTTGCTTTAGAAACTCCTTTCTCAGCTCCTCTACCTTCCGCACACAGATTCTGTACCGGAACAAGAACGTACCATTGGTCGCGACGTGGTACCCAATCACCTCCTTCTCGACCAATGCTCGCAGGGTTCCACTTGCTGTTGGGCTTCCTTAATCCTATCCAACAATTCGGTTTGGTCCAAAGCCTCCAATCCGGTGACATCTTCGTTGACGGCGGTGGCACATAGTTGTAGGTTCGCTAGGGTAGTTGACAGTTCTTGCACTTCCTTATTCTCCGACACGACAACCTTCCTCCTGCTTAACGCATCGGCCACCTGATTAGCCTTCCCAGGGTGATACTCGATCTCGAAATAGTAATCTGTCAAAAGTTCCATCCACCGGCGCTGCCTCAAATTCAGTTCTCCTTGGGTGAAGACGTACTTCAAACTCTTATGGTCCGTGAATATCCGTACCTTTTCTCCGTACAGATAGGCACGCCATATCTTCAACGCAAAGACTATTGCTGCCAATTCCAAGTTGTGGTTAGGATAGTTAACCTCGTGCTTCCTCAACTGTCTTGACGTGTAAGCAATCACCCTCTCTTCTTTCATCAAGACACACTCAAGTCCAACCCTAGATGCGTCCGTGTAGATTCATAGAGACGAGAAAAATAATACACCAAGAATGCAAGAAACTATTTAATCTAAGCAAATCTAGAAAATGAGTTTTAAATCTAACAATCTAAAGAAAAATCAAAACAAGAAAGCAAGCAAGCAAGCAAGAACAAACTAAACACTAAACAAGAAGACAAATAAAATAAAAGAAGGGTCATAGGATGAGGCTAATGATTTTGCATGATCTAGAGATGATCCATGATGCATCAGTCAATCAAACAATGATAAATAAAGCTAGTGATCGCTAATTAAGCTAATTACATTTTCATGTTCATAACTCTTACGCTAATCATGAAATTATTCAATTCTCATTTGAAAATTACAAGAAAAGCATGCATGAAGATCAATCAAATATTATTTTGAAAAGCTTATCCTTAGACTACGAATACTAATCATTAGACTAATCCTATTTCTTGGCACTAATTTCTTTGTCTAATCCCTAATCAAGAACAAATTCTCATTTGTAACTAAGAGATAAACAAGCAACATAAACAAGTTTTTAATACAAATAATCAACTTACACAACTAATTCCTTAGGCTAAGAGTAAAAATCCTCTAAAAAGTTCATTCAAGCATTTTATCGAACACGTTCTGGACAATAAAACACATATGGTCTAAATTTTAATTCCTTGATAATCTAGCATTGAGAACAATAAATTAGAAAAAGGATCATGCATAACTAAGTCTTAAGCATCAAGAATCAACCCTAAACACATCCTAATCAACCTCATCCACAAGACCCAAAAGCTTTACTCACTAATACCCATTGTTCCCTAAATAGTAAATGAAAAGTTTAGAGAACAAAAAATATAGGCTTAGGTAGCCCAGAGTTAATTTTCCCCTTAAAATATTTATAGAAAATGGCTTCGACAGGCTGCATCGGGATGAAGGCATCATGCAGATACGTCGGGCAGATTTTCCCGATGCATTTTGGTATATGGATCTTCTGTGAAAAATGGAGTCTTGGGCAAGGATCATGCATCGGTAAAATTTGTTTGATGCCTCTTGATCGATGCTGATCCACAGACTATGTTGAGATGCATACAGTAAATCGGAAATAACTCTTTCAATAAAGACCCAAACGTTTTCAACCCACCTCCATTGGAATTCTAACTCAATTTACTACAATTTTGATCAAAAGGTCCAAAGTTAAATATGAACGGAAGGGCTTCACTGGACTCGATCTTTCAAAAACGTCATTTTGATCCTTCATATTTAAATGCTCTTTTGACCTCCAAACTCCTCTTGTGATTCATGTCTCCATCTCCCAATATTCCTTAGACTCCAAACATGCTCTAAAGTACCTAAAACACTCCAAAACATGCAAAAAAGTAAAACCCAATCCTAAACACACTAAGACTCTAAATGGATGAATTCTTAAAGAAATTAGTAAGAATGAATTCAAAATACTCACAAACTATGCAAATGATGATCCTAAATTATGGTACTAGAAATTCCCTTAAACTTATTTTTGTTTGTCTGCAAACAAACAATCAAAGACAAGAAAGAAGAAAAACATGAAAATGGGAGATAAAATCTGAGAATGCCAGCAAAGAAATTCAATTTGTCCTTCAAAGTAGTTGCAAATTCACAAACAATCTATATTCTAAAATAGTTATCCATGCTTATCAAACATTTTTTCTCTAATAATAAAATCATCAAAGCATGAACAAGCAACCAATGCAACACATTCAATTAGGAGATTGGTGTATTCTCTATTTGGAAACATGAACCACAAACTAAAGGGCTAGGTGTCAAAGAAGCTAGTATGGAATTTGGTGAGAGTTACAAGTTTTTGATGTCTCATCTCAAGAAAAAAGAACATAAAACTTTATGAAAAAGTAGGAAGAAAGAGAACAATTCATACATACAATCATTCACTTCCATGTTCTACCCTTCCCTTAGTTGTAATCCCATGATCTAATGCATAAACTCAATTCCAAACCCACTCTTGAATATTTAAACTCAAACCCTACTCTTTTCACTCTTTTTACAACTTATGAAGTTTTCTTTTCAACAATTAGCTTTTTTCTTTTTTCTTTACTATCCTCTTTTTCTTTTCATTTCCTTTTCTCTTTGTTTTTTTCTTTCTTAGAGGACTCATTTATTTATGAACTTAAAGCTATTACTTCTTCATTTCTACTTCCTAAGCTTTTTCTTTGAACACTCATGCCTTATGGCTTTTTCTTCACTTTTCTTGCTCCCAAATCACTCTTTTCTTTTCACTCACTCAAGAAATGATCTCTCACAAGCAAAACCATCAAATGAAAAGAAAAATCACATCCCAAGTCTTATCCTAGATATAGCCAATCAATGCAATTGGCACATGGAAGTGAGTTCTTGTCGTTCTCCTATCAATTCAATTCTAAACTGACTTGGTTTTGTGTTATGGCCTAGTGTTTTACTGACTTGTTCTTTTATGGCATAACACAAAACCAAGGAAGCAGTATACGCAACCCAATTCAAAACTGACTTGTTCTTCTACGCGCTAACATGCTAATAAATATAGTTTTTAACGATATTTCATTAGTGATAATGTTTGATTGCCTTTTTGCCATATAATTGAAACTTCGTTAGTGAATTAGTTTTTCCAATATGTTGAAATTTGATTTTTAACTTAATGTTTCATCATATATTCTTATTATTTTTATAAAGATATATATGTTTCCAAAGCGTATCTGTTTTCAAAATTTACATGTTTCTTATTTTTTTTTAATTAAAAAATTATTTCTCCATTTCTAAACGTTTTGTTTCCATATACCCGTTCCCGTTTCGAGATAGCTTATAATTAACCTTCATCTTTCGTTCATACATTGCATGGCCAGTTATTGATTTTTGATGGGGTTTACCTTGGTTTTCTAAGCCGCGACTAATTAACCGTTATTAATATAGGTACAAATGTAATTTTATCTCTCTCTCTCTCTCTCTCTCTCTCTCTCTCTCTCTCTCTCTCTCTCTCTCTCTCTCTCTCTCTCTCTCTCTCTCTCTCTCTCTCTCTCTCTCTCTCTAATTACTGAAGCAATGATGTTATAATCCGTAAACAAACCGTATACTGAAAAATCTTATTATAATCTGCATATTAAACTGTGTTAATGTAGACTTAACTAAAGATGTTCTTTTTGTTTGTTTGTTTTTTTTTTCATCTGGTGGAATATATAAAACTTCAAGGGAGAAATACACATAGATCGAAATCCTTCCGGAGACAGAGCCGGAGAATTCACAGGTCGAACAACCTGAAAACAAAGCTCAAACCAAGGGAGACTGGAACAAAAACTAAAACATAGCACACACTCTAAACAAACACTAAACAAGAAGAAAAACGGATGAGTTAAGGATCCAATCGTCAAACTGAAACACATAGCGAATCAAACTCTATCAAGCTCCCATAGAAAAAATTGATGTCGAAGAATGGATGGGACCATGAGCACAAGGAGAATCAACCGAAGTGGTACATAATCAACCAGACTCCGAGAAGATACTAGACAGAACTCGAGAATACCTAAGCAGAAACTAACCTTCACGCTCGAAACAGAACCGCTACGCTGAAGCGAGACCAAGCACAAGTAGAAATCCTGAACTCCGAATGGGAGAAATCCACAAACCAGGACCTTCAGATCTTACACGCGGACACTCGTGTACCCAATCCCGGACATCTACCGACCAAGAGCGGTCACCTCCTCGCAAGAGAAGAACTTAAAGACGAGACCACTGCGACGATGAAAACCTAACTCCGCCACAAGAGAAGCTAGAGAGAGGAAAGTAGATGTTGCCGCAACCAAAACATAACCAGAAGGCGGATCCCAAAACGAAATTTGGCCGAACAACAAACAAAGAAATTCAGAAGAGCAACGAATAAGAGCCAAACGGTGAACCAAAAACCACGCCTAAGACGAAGAATAAATCAGAGAAGGCACTTCAACCAGCGCTTGACCCTGTCAAAACGATTTTGTAACAAAGTAACTACTCTACCTTAAAGAACCATGCAAGGCCACACCCAGCTAAACCAACCACTAAAACACGACAACGAAACCTTAAACTAAACCAGTATAAACCACAAATCCTAAGACTCTAACCTAAAACCTATGAAAACCGGTTAAAAACAAGAAGCGAACGGCGGCGAACATCACCATACTAATCTAGCAAGGACACAACAACGACGAAAACCAGTAGAGCACGCCAAGAAGCCTCCATCGGAGCGCGCATACGAAGAAAGAAGGGAGAAACGGCGCGACCAGATAAAACCAGATCCGAACACGGATTGACGCTGACGAATGACGCAAGAAAACACAACCACTTCCACCCATGAATCCACTGCAAAAACTCCGAGACAGAGACGAACAAAGACGACTGACGACAACTCTACTAGACCGGCGAAGAAACCTAGGAAAGAGGAGGCCAGTCGAGACAAAAGCTAAAGACAGGACGACGAGCTACCAGAAACCAGCTCCGGCGGAAAAACAGAGGCCGGTGGCAACTCGTCATCAAACGACGGATCTGAATTTTAGAATTAGGGCGAACATGGGACAGTAGAACGAGAAAGGGAGACTTTGATTGAGAAAATGAAAAAAATGTTTTCTTTTTTTGTTGTTAAAACTAGCTAAATTTTAATGCAATTTTATTATATTACATAATTAAGTTATCACCATTTCTGACATTTTGTATAACATACTCAAAGCAAAAATAAATATATGCATTAATGATTTTAAATAATATATATTTAAAATATGTATGCTTGCAAACAAAATAGCTTTATATATTAGACAAAAAAACAAGAAAAAAATATATTAGACAAAAAAAACAAGAAAAAACTGTATATTCCTAATGTTGTGTGCATGCATATAATTAATATGACTATACCAAACAAAAATAATATGACCACGTACCATGAACGTGTAGCTATCGCCTTACGCCTAACACCTTAGTCAAAATTGAATGTTTACTGAACTCTGTTTTCTTTCGTTTTTGATTTGACTAAGAGACTTTTTATTTTACCTATTTCTCAGCTTTTTCTGAACACCACACAACTTCTGGTTTTTAAATTCATAATCTTTCAAAAATTCGAAATCAATGTTTAAATGATTTGATTTAAAAATCAAAGAGAATTTGAACTCGAGCTTGAAAATTATATAATTTCGTTTGCCTTTCACTGAGACGTTATTCATTTTTTCTTATTTAATGGAAACAGAAATTTAATATTCTAATAAAAACTTATTTAACGGTGAGTTATATCGATATCGGCCTTCACTCCAATTAGCTTCCAGTTATAATTATGAAATAAGTGTTCCATTCACTAATTAAAGAATATAATTTGTTTGCTAATTAATATCTGAATGATATTTACTAGCTCCATTGTTTCTTAAGTCTGTTTTAGGCTATTTTATTCTCAATGAAATGATTAAATTGCGTTAATTTACAAAATAATATGTAGATGCAATATAAATTATAAAATAATCATGTTTTAGTAATAAAGACAAAGCCGTGCCCACGTTAAGTAAAAATAAACCATCGTCTACGGGCCTTAGAGTTCATATGAATTGTTTTTTTTTAACATTGGTTTTACTATTTTATTACAGATTTTATGAGAATTATTACATCGACAACTCTATCAGCTAATAATTTTTACCGTCCTATGAAGATCTACGTCTGACGGTTCTACATGTCTCATGCCTTCTTCACACTGAATCGCCTTATGAAGATACACGCTTAACGATTACATCTGCACCACGTTAAAGACCTCATATAATCTTATCTCCATTAATATGCATTAATAGATAATAAATCGCACCTTATGGGATTCGAATCCCAGACCTTCTGGTATAGAAGCATTAATGAACCCTTAGCCAAACCACTGGACCAAGGGGCTTCCACAATTCATATGATATGTTTGTTGGGGTTTTATAGTGAGTTTTGTTTTTGTGTCAACAATAATTTAACTAGAAATGCTCAATAAGTCAAACTGGTATTGAGTTTGAAGTTTAGTTATAGTATTAAGCATCTTTTAGTATATTACACATAGATCAAAGGCAACACATTTATTACATCATTATTTTTTATTTTTCTGATACTACATCATTCATTTTTGGTATTTTCCTATATATGCAATATCTCACTTTTTGCTTAGTTTTTAGGGAAAAAAGCTGTGGTGGTACTAAAACATGTGTTAATTAATATAATAGCATCTGCGATTCTAATTTTTGTAGGCTAATATTTTGGTCTAAAATGACCTTACATGTACTTGTTAGGAAAAAAATAATTACAAGAATGCCATTACTATTTTATTTCCACATCAGCAAAAACGAACTTTATTTACGAAAATGCCACCTTCCCGAAATAATAAATCCGCACGGATTTATGACATTCTTTGTTACAGATTTAATAAATCTGCACGGAGTTATTTTCTTTTGTTGCAGATTTATTGTCTTTGTTGCAGAGTTTTATAAATCTGTAAGACGTTAGAAGGTTTTGAAAAATTACTATACTAGGATCATAGTATTACAGATTTTTAACAGTGTTACAGATTTATGTTCTCATGTTGCAGATTTATTTCTTTTTTTGCTGACGTGGCACGGATTTATATTAACGTGTTGCAGACTTTTGCAGATTTTCCAGATTTGTTTTCTTAGTTTTGAACAAATCTGGAATTTCATGTTACGGATTTGTGTTACGTGTTACAGATTTATTAAAGTCCGCAACAAAGAAAATTGTTAAAATTAATTACTATTGTAGCACTCCTATGTTAAAGACTTTCTCTCTTTGTAGCAGATTTGTTTTCAATGTTACGGATTTATGTTATGTTAGATATTGATTTTAATGTTACGGATTTATTGAAGATGTACATAATTCGAATAATTGTTGCCTGATTTTTTTCCTGATTTTTAGGAACCGTTTATGGTAATTAAATATTCACTTAAGAAATTCAATATTTGGCAAAAAAAAAAAAATAACCAACAAAAAAACTTTTTTCAATTAATTTCTTAATTAAATAATTTCTTTATTATTTTTTGTTTTAAATTTTTTTACAAAATAAATATAATAATAAAAATAACCAAAGAAATTTGTTTATATTAATTTCTCATTTAAATGATTTTTTATTATTTTTATATTAAATTCTTGTTTTCGAAATCAAAATAATAAAATATAAGCAACAAATAATATTTTTTTATCAATTTTTTTTTAAATTTTAGATTTATTAAAAAATTATGTTGTATTAATTTCTTATTTTTAATTTTTTTTAAAAAAAAACAAAATTAGCCAAAAAATAATTTGTGTTAATTTATTATTTAAATGATTTATTTATAAAATATATTTTCTATTTTTTGAAAAGAAAAAAATTAACCATAAAAAATATTTGTAATTTGTATTTTATTAGTTTCTTACTATTTATTTTTTAAAAAGAATTTATATTAACTATTTATTTTTTAAAAACGAATTCATATTAATTGTTTTTAAATGAATTTATATAATTATTTATTTTTAAAAACGAATTTTATATTAATTATTTATTTTTTAAAAAGTATATTCATTATTTATTTTACTTTAATGATTATATATTATTTCTTTAAAAAATAAGTTAAGGAAAGGATAATATAGTATTTTAAACCATTATAGAATGCTACTCTAGTAAAAAACACACCTAATGCTACTCTAGTAATTAACCTTAAAATTTGTACTACCAGGAGTAATTTTCACTAGTTTTTAACTAATCAAATATTTTATATATGAATTACAATGATATTAGTTATTTATTTGAATTTAAACAAAATGTTTTAGTTGTTTGGGGTCTATAACATGTTTAGAAGATGACAAAAAATGTGATAATCTAGTGTTAATATAATGAGATTGATGAAAAATTATGGACATAAGACTCCCAAACTTTTTCACGGTATTCAAAAATAATATAGATCGTTAATTAATTATTTTTTTATCTTTTTGTACATATGAGTAACTAATAGTTTTGAGTATTTATACTAAATTTGCCTTTGACAAAAAGTATTTATACTAAATTTGTCGATAGGCACGTGTGAGAATTCAAAAGAGAGAGAGAGAGAGAGAGAGAGAGAGAGAGAGAGAGAGAGAGAGAGAGAGAGAGAGAGAGAGAGAGAGAGAGAGAGAGAGAGAGAGAGAGAGAGAGAGAGAGAGAGAGAGAGAGAGAGATTAAAATAAAAGCCAAGCAAGGCCACATTTGAACACGTGCAGGTTGTCAAATAAAGCAGTTTGTGACTTGTTTTGAAAAGCGTTAAGAAAGAACTAATAAATTTGTACATCTAGGAGCCAAAATCATATGTCGTGTTCTCCTACAATTTGATTACCTAGCTACTATATGGGTTAAGATCCGGATCCTTCACATGTCTAGTGTTCTGGTTTGTCATGTCTTTTTTTTTTTTTTTTGATAATCCACGAAGGATCCCAGACCGAGGTCCAGACTAATTTCCCTGGGCCAAGTCAGGCCGCAGGCCAGCTTCACCTGGGAGAGTTTTCCCTGGGTCTTAGGCCCAGTGCCCGCGTTGTGAGCAGAGGAGGCATTTTTGTTTCCGCCTGGAGTCGAACCCGGAGGGTGTTTGCCACCTCGGACCCTTCTACCACTTGGACTACCTCAACCGCTCTGGTTTGTCATGTCGATCCTAGTTGTTGTTGATGTTGGGAATGTCCTGAAATATATTGTACTTACTCCAAGTGAAAGTCGTATTGTCGAGATGAGACAATCATATGACACTAGGTAGTCATAATGCTTTGCTAGAAGCCACTTATGATCAATGAGTTGAGAACTCATTGCTAGTGTTATATGATCCTACAGGGTCACACACCTAAGCAAACTGGGCGTTAAAGACGAGGTTGATCATTAATGTAATGATCCAGTGAATGCATATTTGATATGCATTCGATATCAATATTCTGGGGCAGTGTCGATCGATGCAGATAGTGCATCGATCGATGCAACTCGCGGATTAATCAGATTAATTCGGTTTAATCGTTGGTTAATTCCGTTATGGTTTAAGTCGACATATATAAGATATATGGTCGACCTAAACTGATTTCTAACCTAATTCACAGCCACCAGAACTTGAATAGAAACCTATGAAGAGATTGGATCTCTATAGGCACTAGCATCCTTGCTGTTCAGTTTGTGTGCGTGTGGATACCAGTAGAGGCGCAGCATTTGAGGCGCTTTAGATCTCGATTATCTGCAAATCTTCCGCTGCTAATCACCAGGTAATTCTGAGATCCCAATGATTCAATTACATGAACCCTAGATCCTAGGCCTTGAATTCAGACCAGGATTGCCTAATTGGATTAGGATCTGCTAGATATTCCTTCAGTGGTATCAGAGCTTTAGGGTTCCATTGAATCTGTAGCATGTTGATTAGATTAGTTGAATCTGAATCTGTGTATGGATGATACAAACTTGCTAAAATTCGTTTTCATGAAAACCTAGTTTAGGGTTCTGTTCGAAAACGTTTAAGGGCTTTTTCGCATGGTGTCGATCGATGCCAATCCGGCATCGATCGATACAGGGCGAAAACCCGAATAAAATTTAGGGTTTTTCGCATGGTGTCGATCGATGCCAATCCGGAATCGATCGACACAAGGCGAAAACCCGAATAAAACTTAGTTTTCGCCTAGTGTCGATCGACACAAATGTTGTGTCGGTCGACACAAACCTCGCGAGATTGATGAATCAGTTCAATTGGATTGGACCGGTTATCGAGCTTGGTTAATAATGATTGAACGCTGTGAATGGTTTAATTGCGATTGCTTTGATTAGGTTGGCATCGACCGATGCTAATGTAGCATCGATCGACACTGACCGGTATACAAAACCGAATCAATTGGATTGATCGGTTATCGCGGATTGTTTTGGTTATTCTGTATCGATCGACACTATAGTAGTGTCGGTCGTCATCAGATTCGATGATTAGGTTATGGAACCTGAAATCACAGAACCAAAGCAAGATAAATCAATTAATTAGAAGAATTAAAACATAATAAAACTGAACGTTTTAAATGGTTCCGTTCCTCAACCAAAATATCAAGTAATCCTTGATGTCTTTCCAATCTTGTCAACTGTCAAGACTCATTTCATTGTACGATAGGCTTGCAGTGCAAGGTATCAACAATTACATGAGTAAGGCAGGAAGTAATCGTGTTGATGGGCTTGCAGTGCAAGACATCAACAATTACATGACTGAAGAGATTGGTTTACTTGACTGGGCCATCAAAATCGTTTTGGGCTCAGAGACATCAGGTGGATTGGGCATGAGATGTCAATCCACAACCAAGAGTTATATTGTATATAACTAGCAAAGTTGTTGCTTACCTAGATAGCTAAATTTGGGTGTTAGCCAGTGGCTCACTCAAGTTTAGTGAAGTAAGGGTCTTGGATCATTATATTCATCTGAGGAAACATTGTTTGAATATAATGCGAGTTTTCTTAAAAGTTAAGACTTCTCATTTCTTGAACATCATAACCAAAACCTCCCTTGTTTTTCAGCTATGTCTAGCACAAACCATCGTAACAATTTCTCCCTGCGATCCGTCCTTGAGAAGGACAAGTTAAATGGATCAAACTTTCTTGAATGGTATCGGAACTTGAGAATTGTTCTCAAACAGGAGAAAAAGGACTATGTCCTTGAGAAAGTTCTCCCTAAGAAGTACCGAGCCAATGCCTGGCAGTCAGATAAGGATGCTTGGGATAAGCATTCTTATGATGCAGTGGATGTGAGTTGTATCATGTTGGTTGCCATGAACTCGGAATTGCAGAAGCAATATGAATACGTGGAGTCGCCAATACAGATGATCACTGGCCTGAAAAGTATGTTTCAGGAGCAGGCACGAACTCAGAGATACCAGACGGTTAGATCTCTGATTGAGTGCAAGCTACCAAAGGGCGAACCAGTTAGTCCTCATGTCATTAAGATGATGGGTTATATTGATAACCTGGGGAAACTGGACTGTCCCATTAGCCAAGAGTTGGCTACTGACATCATTCTACAGTCACTGCCGTCAAGCTATGATCAATTTGTTATGAACTATAACATGAACAACTTGACGAAGACGTTGACTGAATTGCATGGGATGCTTAAGACTGCTGAACCTAACATCAAGAAGGACACCCCAAATGTCCTTATGGTACAAAAGGGTAAAAGGTTTAAGAAACCTGGTAAGAACAAAGGTGATGGCAAGACGAGCTCGATTGTGAATCCAAGCGAGTCTGGCCATGTTCCTAAGGTTAAAACCAGTCCTTCTGAAGATGTTAAGTGCCGTTATTGTAATGGTTATGGGCATTTGAAAAGAAACTGCAATAAATTCTTGGAAGATTATGAGAAGCTGAAGAAGACGTACGAGACTTCTTCTTCAGGTATTATGTTATAGAAGTAAATGTTACTTCTTATAGTCCTACTTATTGGGTGTTGGATACCAGCTGTGGTACTCATATTTTATGAAAATGTACAGGGCCTGAGCAAAAGTAGGACTATGGAGAAAGGACAAGTGGATCTACGCGTGGGAAATGGAGCAAGAGTTGCTGCATTAGCCGTAGGAGTATTTCATTTGTTTTTCTTTATGGCATGTTTTGAACTTAAAACTGCTACTATGTACTTGCTATGAGCAGAAAGATTATTTCTATTCCTTGTTTGGATATGGAAGGATATCAGTTTTCAAAATTAAGAATAAGTGTTATTCATTTGATTACAATGATATATTTTTATAGTAGCAATCCATTAGAGAATGAACTTTATGTTCTAAACCAGAAGGTGCCTAACTATAACATTAATACCAAGAGATTCAAGTCAAATGATACGAATCAAACTTCTCTCTGGCATTGTCGTTTTGGGCTACATAAATGAGAAACAGATTCAGAAGGTCCATAGTGATGGACTTTTGGGCTCATCTGATTATGAATCATAATGAGTAAAGTGAATCTTGTTTATTAAGCAAAGCGACGAAGGCCCCTTTCAACAAAGGTAGTATCGATCGACACAAACGGTGCGTCGGTCGATACAGGTTGCGAACGAACAAAATGAAAGGGCCAGAGGCTTATTGGGCTTTATACATATAGATGTATATGGGCCGATGAGCACTAGTGCTAGAAGAAAATTTCAGTACTTCATTACCTTTACTGATATTTCAGAAGGTACGATTATGCCTTATTTATAAGGCATAAGTCATAATCTTTGAAAAGTTCAAAGAGTTCCAAAATTGAAGTACAAAATCAATTTGGCAAAGGTATTAAACCTCTACGATGAGATCATGGAGGTGAATACTTAGGTCAGGAATTTAGTGATCATCTGAGAGATTGTGAAAGTGTTTCACAATTCACTCCTCCTGAATCGGACTTTATTAGATATGGTTCGATCAATGATGAGTCACTTAGATCTTCCATTATCCTTCTAAGAATACGCTCTAGAAATGTCTGAGTTTACTTTAAATAGAGTTCCATCAAAATCAGTTACAGAGATACCACATGAGATGTGGAATGTAAATGTTTCTGATTTATCCATCATGGAGATTTGGAGTTGCGAGACTTATATAAAACGTTTAATCTCTGATAAGCTCACACCCAAATCTGATAAGTGCTACTTCATTGGTTGTCCTAACAAAACCAAGGCATGTTACTTTTACAACCAGTTCGAGAACAAATTGTTTGTTGCTCGGAACTATGTTTTCTTGAGAAAGACTTTCCTTCCAAGAAGAACAGTGGGAGTAAAAGTACAACTCGAAGAAATTCAAAAATCACAGGAGACTTCTCAACCTGATGAGGAAGAGCAGCAGTTGGATCTACAAAGAAGCTGTAGAACCTGCACCTGTGGTGCTTAGAGTTTATAAAGGATCTGGTGAATGTATATCCGATATACATTTAAATGGCGAGTTTCTGAAGAAGTGTCGATCGACACAAAAGTTGCATCGATCGACACAGACCGCGAACCAAATATTGATTTTGGTTTATGACTTAATTAACTACGGTTTAAATCTTGGTTAATTAGGTCGTGGTAAAAGTATACATATGAGATATGTGTGCGCGACTTTTACAGAAAACTAAAGCTCGCAGATCCGAAAGGATCCGTCACGAACCCGAGAAATATGGATTTCTCGTAACCAATTGCCGTGATCTACTGATCATTGAAAGTGACGGGCCTGCGAATTTTGAAGAAGCAATGATGGGCCTTGACTCCGAAAGTGGCTGAAAGCCGCTGAATCCGAAATGGGATCCATGTCACAGAACCAAGTATGACTTGGGCTGATTTACCCGATGGTGTAGAAACCATTGTGAGTAAATGGATTTTCAAGAAGAAAAGTTGACATGGATGGTTATATTCAGATGTACAAAGCAAGGTTGGTGGCAAAAGGTTTCAAGTAAATTCATGGTATCAACTGTGAAGAAACCTAATCCCAGTCACCGTGCTTATGTCCATTCGGATTCTCCTAGCAACCGCCACTCATAATGGTTATGAGATCTGGCAGATGGATGTGAAAACAGTTTTCCTTAATGGAATTCTGGAAAAAGGATGTGTACATAACACAACCTGAAGTTTTTCATTGATCCTAATGAAGCTAGGAAGATATGCAAGCTTCATCAAACCATTTATGGATTGAAGCAAGCATCTCGGAGTTGGAATCTTCGTTTTGATGAAGCAGTCAAAAGGTTTGACTTCGTCAGGAACGAAGAGGAACCATATGTTTACAAGAGACTAGTGGGAGCGCAGTTGCATTTCTAGTATTGTATGTTGATAACATACTACTTCTCGGAAATGAAGTTCCATTGTTTCAGTCTGTTAAGACTTGATTCGAAAGTTGTTTTTCAATAAAATTATGGGAGAAACAGTATACATTCTTGGAATAAGAATCTATAGAGATAGATTTGATAAGCTAATTGGATTGTGTCAAGATACTTATAGTGATAAGGCCTTGCACATGTCCAATATGCAGGATTCCAAGAAGGACTTCGTGCAAATGACTCTTGGTATTACTCTTAGCAAGACGCAGTGTCTTTCGACACACGCTGAGCAAGGGCGAATGAGGGTCAGGCTACTGCTAAAGGCATTAGATGTCTTAAGATGTGATCTTAATTTTAGTGGGAGTCATTGTTATTAATTTTAGTTATGATATGATGTTCGTATAAACATAATTTGATTATGTTATTGAAATCTGACATCTGTATTATTTAATAATGGTTATTAAATAATAGTCCCAAAGTAATTTATGACATTTTATAGGTCATCAAGTATGTGACTTGATCATGAAACCCTATAGATAATAAATGACATAAATTTTGTTGGTCCCTGGTCGAGGTTGTTAAAGTGGGACATTAACAACCGCGTGAGACTAGTATGTGAGGTGACTGATGACTAAGTTTCATGGAGTCATTAATAAGAGTATTAAAGTCAATCACATAGATATGTGTTGGAGAACACATGATCGGACATGACCCACTGATGAGAACTCTACGGGATAGTTATATAAGTGTCATGAGAGTTTTCATTACGACTGTAGAGTATAGTCCTTAGACCTGAGTTCATCATGTTTCCTTACATGTGAATTGGTCCGCTTTAACCTTGTCAAACGTCAGCCGTAACTGGTGACTATAAAGGCATTGATTGGGCGTATCATGAAGCGTGTGAAGAGACAGGGATGGAACAAGATGGGATTTGTCCCTCCTATATAACAGGAGATAAATATCTCAGGGCCCATCGAAGATTTGATACTGAGAAATGTGTGGCCACACTCAAACGAGGTGATTGTCAGTCGTTTGTCTTGTCAGTATAAATCGGAGTTCGATGAACATGATCTTGGCTAAATAAGGGTGACACAGATCTTGCCTTATGCCAGATCGAGATATAGTGACGAAGGGATTGAAGGAATAGATGATTCCAGTACAAGTGGGAGATTGTTGGGAATGTCCTGAAATCTATTGTACTTACTCCAAGTGAAAGTCGTATTGTCGAGATGAGACAATCATATGACACTAGGTAGTCATAATGCTTTGCTAGAAGCCACTTATGATCAATGAGTTGAGAACTCATTGCTAGTGTTATATGATCCTACAGGGTCACACACCTAAGCAAACTGGGCGTTAAAGACGAGGTTGATCATTAATGTAATGATCCAGTGAATGCATATTTGATATGCATTCGATATCAATATTCTGGGGCAGTGTCGATCGATGCAGATAGTGCATCGATCGATGCAACTCGCGGATTAATCAGATTAATTTGGTTTAATCGTTGGTTAATTCCGTTATGGTTTAAGTCGACATATATAAGATATATGGTCGACCTAAACTGATTTCTAACCTAATTCACAGCCACCAGAACTTGAATAGAAACCTCTGAAGAGATTGGATCTCTATAGGCACTAGCATCCCTGCTTTTCAGTTTGTGTGCGTGTGGATACCAGTAGAGGCGCAGCATTTGAGGCGCTTTAGATCTCGATTATCTACAAATCTTCCGCTGCTAATCACCAGGTAATTCTGAGATCCCAATGATTCAATTACATGAATCCTAGATCCTAGGCTTGGAATTCAGACCAGGATTGCCTAATTGGATTAGGATCTGCTAGATATTCCTTCAGTTGATATAGTGGGTAAACATGAGATAAAATTTATGATTTGTTGAGATATGAAATACGCTCACCGAGAATCGTCATTTCGAAAGCGAAGTGTCACGGACTAATTTTTTAGAATTGATACGTGCGACTTTACTACTTTTTCATCTGTTGTGATTGTTAAGTCAACCTCATTCAAACTCGAATATTTAAAATTTAGAAAAATAAATAGATAAAATCTTTAGAGAGTGAAAACTTAGAAAGATGTTTACAAGAGAAATTGTTAGATGATTACAAATGAGAAATTTACCCCTATTTATACAAATTCTCAACATAAATGAACGGTCGAGATTAGAAAGATCTAACGGTGGAGATTAGATCTAACCTACTTCATTACCCCCAGTATCTCTACTATCACACTCCACTATCATCATTACACTCCACCACCATCATCCACTATCATCATTACACTCTACCACCATCATTACACTCCACTATCCCAACATCATTATTACTCAAACCACAACTCACTATCTCATTAATTTTTAGATAATTACCATTTACATAAGTAAAAATACTTAGTAACTACTTAGTGGATTTACTCTCCCGTTCGGTCCATTCCGTAGATTTATCCGCTATACGTATTGGGCTAAAAATGGGCCGTGACGACCTCGTCGTTGTGTACTCCGCTAACTTGTTCCGGAATTGCCCTAAGTCGCCCTTTGACTCCCATGTTGCTTCAAACTCAAGTAGACCCTTCCATTTGATCAAAAAGTGGATCTGGCGCGGAACACTTCGTTTTATCACTTCCTTCTTCGCAAGCACTTCACCTATCTCCTCATCATAAAACTTAGTCACAACAGGTGGTGCTCGAGTTGAAACTCCTCGAGTTTCATCCTCTTTGTCCCGGTGGTAAGGTTTCAGCATACTAACATGGAACACTGGGTGGATCTTCAGAGTAGCCGGTAACTCCAACCGGTAGGATACCTTTCCGACCTTCGCAGTCACTTCAAAAGGACCCTCATACTTCTGAACTAAGCCTTTGTGCAAGCTCCGAAATGCTTTGAATTGTTGTGGAAAGAGCTTCACTAAGACCAAGTCTCCTCCCGAGTATTCGGATGGTCGTCTTTTCTCATCCGCCCACTTCTTCATTCATATCTGGAATTTTTCTAGACATACCCGAGCAAAGTCGGCATATTCCTCCCATTGCTTGGCCATTATTAACGCCCCTGTACTTTTTCTTTCAGTCGTCGGTGCGGCCAAAGTTTGTGATGTCAGAGGTTGTTGTCTCGTCGCAAGCTCGAATGGACTCCGTCCTGTGGACTCACTTCGTTACAAATTATAGGAAAATTTGGCGATGTCCAGAAACTTAGCCAAGTCTCTTTGATTTTCACTCACAAAGTGTCGGAGGCAACACTCTAGCAATGCATTCACCCTTTCCGTCTGCCCATCAGTTTGAGGGTGAAATCTTGTTGAGAAGCTTAAGTCCTTCCCAAGCATCTTGAATAACTCCTTCCACAAGTGTCCAGTAAATCGGGGGTCCCGATCACTCATGATATTCCTCGGCAATCCCCAATGCTTTACCACGTTTTTGAAAAATGCCCTTGCCGCTTCTTCGGCTGTGGCATCCCGATCGCACGCTATGAACGTTCCATACTTGGAGAACTGGTTAATATTCACCATGATTGAGCCAAACCCTTCTGACTTAGGTAAGACGCATATGAAATCCAGTAAAACTGACGCCCATGGTCGTTCCGGAATCGGCAAGGGTTCCAGAAAACCTGTCGACTGCTTATTCTCCGTCTTTTCTTGTTGACAAACTAGACAAGTCTTCACGTACAACTCCACAATGTTTCGCATCTGTGGCCAAGAGTAAGTTGTCTTAACCAATGCCAACGTTCGTTTCTGCCCCGGATGTCCAGCCCATCGAGTATCGTGACACTCCCGAACTATATCTTGACGAAGAATTTCCCACTTCGGTACATAAAGCCTCCGACCCTTGGTGAGAAGTAACTCGTTCTCCACCTAGAACGGGTGTGTCTTGCCTTCTCTTGCCAATTTCATTAATTCCTGGGCAACTGGATCACGTTGCAAGCCTTCTCAGATCCGTCCCAAAATGCCTCCTTCGACCAAACTCACGGCTGCCAGCTCGGCCTTCCAACTCAATGCATCAGCCACCATATTTTTCTTTCTTGGCTTGTACTCCAAGGTATAATCGAACTCAGCCAGGAAGTCTTGCCAACGAGCCTGCTTTGGAGACAACTTCTTCTGCGTCTAGAAATAACTAGTGGCCACATTATCCGTCTTAATCACAAAGTGTGATCCCAACAGGTAGTGCCTCCAGATTCTTAGACAATGGACCACAGCTGTCATCTCCTTTGCTTGGACCGTGTATCTCATCTCGGTCTCGTTCAGCTTCCGACTCTCAAAGGCAATAGGATGAACCTCTTGCTTCAAGATTCCTCCAATCGTAAAATTTGAGGCATCCGTGTGTATCTTGAATGGCAACTTAAAATCCGGTAAGGCAAGGACATGTTCTTGACTTACTGCGGACTTCAACTCCTCAAAGGCCTCTTGGCATCTATCTGACAATTCCCATGACTTATCCTTCTTCAATAAGTCCGTCAAGGGAGCAGCCCTCTTAGAGTATCCCTCTATGAACCGACGATAGTAGTTCCCAAGTCCAAGAAAATATCGTAATTATGCCACTTTAGTCGAGGCCTCCCACTCCATGATCGCCTTGATCTTGGTATCGTCCATCTTCAGCTTTCCATGTCCAGTGACATGTCCCAAGAACTGGACTTCTTCGGTAGCAAAGGTGCACTTCTCTCGCTGAACAGCTCGTTATCACGAAGAACTCGGAAGACACTCCGCAAATGTTCAACATGCTCCTACATCGAGTTACTATAGACGACAATGTCATCCAAGTAGGCCACCACGAATCGATCCAGATACGGCTTAAAGATCTGATTCATTAGGGTGCAAAACGTGGTTGGGGCGTTCGTGAGGCCAAAGGGCATCACAAGCCACTCGAACGACCCATATCGAGTTATGCATGCAGTCTTTGGCTCATCTCCTTCAGCAATCCGGACTTGATAGTAACCTTTTTGTAAGTCCATCTTGGTATACACCTTGGCTCCTCCAAGTCTGTCAAATAAGTCGGCGATCAAAGTAATCGGGTAGCGATCTTGATCGTTACCTTATTAAGTGCCCGGTAGTCTACACACATCCTCAAAGATCCATATGACTTCTTTTGGAACAACACCGGCGCACCACAAGGAGATTTGGACGGTCCTGTTGCCATTAGTTCATCGAGTTGCTTCCTCAACTCTTCAAGTTCCGATGGATCCATCCGGTAAGGCGCCATTGCTGGTGGTTTTTATCCCATCTCCAATTCGATTCGGTGATCCACCTCCCTCCTAGGTGGAAACTTCTCTGGTAATTTTTCTAGCATCATGTCCATGTTCTCCTTGAGAACAACTTCAATAGGTGGCAATATTGGCGTGGTATTATCACATTCGTCTTCCACCTTCATCACCGCAAAAAATGTGGGCTCACCCTTTTTCACACCTTTGGAGAGTTGTTCGTCGATAAGTGCTTCAGTCCATCATTCTTCTCTCCAACGGTAGGAACCATGCAGGGTGATCCCTTCTCAAAGATGCAGACCGAGCTGAGTGCGTACATCGGTATTGCCATGACTTGATCATGAAGTCTAATCCGAGGACAATTTTGAAGTCATCCATAGGCACCACGGAGAAGTTGACCGGACCGATCAAATCTCCCAGCTTCATCTCTACTCTAGCGGTAGCATTAACCAGTTGGGCTTTGGCGTTCACCGCCTTCATCCAGCCCTCCCATTTATCCCACTTGATCATCTCGAGTCTTCTAGCTTCGTCATCAACCATGAAGTTGTGAGTTTCTCCCGTATCCACCATCACTCAAGTTTGCTTGCCATTAATTCGTGACTCCGCGTACATGAGCTCCTTGCTCATTGGTTTTGCAACCGGACTTTCCTTAAGGGCGTTCAGGAGTTGTAGCGACCCCATCTTGCTCGATTCTCCCTCCTGAGTCTCCGCATCACAATTCTCCCTAATCGCGGATAGTGACCCCATCTTTGGACAATCCTTAATCTGATGTGGCCCCTTGCACACAAGCATCAACCCCTTGGTACGAACGATTTCTTCTTGGCTTCAAAATCTTCCCGTTGATAACCTCTCTCATAGTTCCTTGATGGTCGGGAATTTTCTCGGCCAAAATCTCGCCTCTCTCCCACACCTTTAGTCACAACCTTCTCTTTCTTCTTGAATGAATCGGCGGGACCTTGAGTGCGGAAATTAGTTAACGACTCGGCCACCGCAATAGCCTCATCGACAGACTGAACTCCCCTTCGCTGCAACTCTTGTTTAGCCCAATTTTGCAGCCCATCGGTGAAGTAGAACACGAGTTCCTCATCCGGCATGTTAGGAATTTGAACCATGAGGGTCGTGAATTCCTTCACATAGTCACGAATCGTACCTTTTTCAAAGTTCCCTTAACTTCTTCCGGACTTCATACACGATGTTTTCCTGATAGTAATGACGCTTCAGTTCCTTCTTGAACTCCTCCCACGTCTCGATCCAGCATATTCCCCGTTCTATCTCCGTGTGTTTTCTCCGCCACCATAACATGGCCGTGTCCGTCAAGTACGAAGTCGCGGCTTCACCTTCGTCATCTCCTCCCCAAGATTGACATTTTCGAAGTATATTTCCATTTGCCAAAGAAAATTCTCAACTTCCTTAGCATCTCTTACCCCGTTAAATCGCGATGGTTTTGGGAAGTCCACCCGACTTGCTTCATTGGCGATAACGGCTCCTCCATTTGCGCTTGCCTTCTTGCATAGCGCCACGTCTTCCCCCATAAAGAAGAGCCTTGCTTTCATCCCCTTGATGTCTTCTCGCAAAGCTTGAAGGAAACCCGTCATTAGTTCCTTCAACCCCTCAAAGCGAGAGTCTAGGTCAGAAGTGTTCTGCCTAACTTCCACAAATCCTTCAAACACATGACTCTCCAACCCGGTTAAGGTGTACTCGACCCTCTTGAGCTTCTCCGACATCTCTCCAACAACCGCCCCCAAAGCCTCCTGGGAAAAACCCTTATCCCGCTTGTTTGCTCCTTGGACAGTCAGTTAACGACTCGGCCACCACAATAGCCTCATCGACGAATTGAACTCCTCTTCGCTGCAACTCTTTTTAGCCCAATTTTGCAGCCCATCGGTGAAGTAGAACACGAGTTCTTCATCCGGCATGTTAGGAATTTGAACCATGAGGGTCGTGAATTCCTTCACATAGTCACGAATCGTACCTTTTTGTCAAAGTTCCCTTAACTTCTTCTGGACTTCATACACGACGTTTTTCGGATAGAAATGACACTTCAGTTCCTTCTTGAACTCCTCCCACGTCTCGATCCGGCATATATCTCCATGTGTTTTCTCCGCCACCATAACATGGCCGTGTTCGTCAAGTATGAAGTCGCGGTCTTCACCTTCGCCATCTCCTCCCCAAGATTGAGATTGTCGAAGTATAGTTCCATTTTCAACTAAAATTCTCAATTTCCTTAGCATCTCTTACCCCGTTAAATCGCGATGGTTTTGGGAAGTCCACCTGACTTTATTCATTGGCGATAACGGCTCCTCCATTTGCGCTTATCTTCTTGCATAGCGCCACGTCATCCCCCATAAAGACGAGCCTTGCTTTCATCCCCTCGATGTCTTCTCGCAAAGCTTGGAGACAACCTGTCATTAGTTCATTCAACCCCTCAAAGCGGGAGTCTAGGTCAGAGGTGTTCTGTCTAACTTCCTCCAACCCTTTGAACACATGACTCTTTAACCCGGTCACGGTGTACTCGACCCTCTTGAGCTTCTCCGACATGATGTAGCCCATGGGCAGAAGCTTGATTGATGGGTTGATGGAGATCTAACCACTGGCTTAAGAGCTCTCTTGGTTGGATCGAGTTGGATGGATTGTGAATAGAGATGGGATTGTTCCTGCTGGCTTAAGAGCTCTCTCATAAGCAATCAATGGATGGAATGGATTGAGGTCGCCACAAGATCCTATGAGTCTGAATCTTGATAAGACAGAAGCCTTCTCTTTGTTTGAATCACACAAAACAAGAGAGAAAACAAGGTTGCGGTTTCTTTGCTTGAAGAAAACACTCGGTGTACTTTATTGATCTAGGGTAAATGATACACGGCTGTGAGAGGGGACTTTATAAACATTCCAAAGAGCTATGCCCTTCTAGGGGACTTGAAGCAAATAAAACACAAAAGGAAAGTACTGACTCGATTTGGACCTAATGAAATAAAGACTACAACGGCTACTTTTATGATTGAAACTAATAAGGGAAACAAAGATTTAATCCTGCAAAACAAAGAAACAACGGTCATAAATTGTGTATAAATGAAACTCATACCTTAGCTTATGTTTGGTATGTCCTTGGCCATTGATCAGAAGCCTTCTTCATTCGTAGCATTCTGGCCTCGACAGCTTGAGCTAGTGTCGATGCTACTTCCTGAGCTAGTGTCGATGCTACTTCCTGAGCTAGTTGTGATGCTACATATGGTTAGCCCTTTTTGAGCTGAGTTGAATAGTGTTGGGCTGACAATCCTGATGATGCCTTGTTCTTGCTCTTGGTCAGTAGCTTGATTCAGTAGACTTTACACAGCTTCATTGACTTGGTTCCTCAAAGCCATTGTTGCTGATCTTGTCAATGGACCTTTCCTTATGATAGGCATTGGATCTTCTGCTTCTGGTTCTATGGCCTCATTATTTCCTCCCCCTTGAAGAGGTTCTGACCTCAGAATTGATTGACCTGCATCATAAGGAGCTAAATCAGAAACATTGAATGTTGGAGAAATGTGTAACTCACCTGGCAGCTCAAGCTTGTATGCGTTGTCGTTGATCTTCTCCAAGACTCGGAATGGTCCATCTCCTCTTGGTGTTAGCTTTGACTTCCTCTGATTGGGAAACCTTTCTTGCCTCATGTGTAGCCAGACCCAATCTCCTGGTTCAAATATCACCTCCTTTCTTCGATGGTTAGCTTTCTGCATATGCTTCTCGGTTTTCTTCTCTACATTCTCCTTAACTCTTTGGTGTAAGTTTTTGAAAAATTCTGCTTTTGCTTCTCCTTATGTGCTTGTATAGATAGCTTGAGGCAAAGGGGTAAGATCTAAAGGAGCTAAAGGATTAAACCCATACACAACTTCAAAAGGAGAGTGGTTAGTAATAGAATGCTTAGCATGATTATAGGCAAATTCAATGAATGGCAAGCAAGATAACCAGTTCTTTATATTCTTACCAACCGTGGCTCTTAGGAGTGTTGAGAGAGTCCGGTTTGTTGGGATTGTGTCCTGAAATCACATTGTACTTACTCTAAAGATAGTTGTACTGTCGAGATCGGATAATTCATGTGATATTGGGTAGTCATAATGTTTTGCTAGAAACCGCTTATGACAAATGAGTTGTAACTCATTTCTAGTATCGTGTGAACCTACAGGACCACACACCTAAGAAAGTTGGATACGCTTTGTATTGGATACACATTGAATTCGTGTTTTAAGAGGTGTGTCGATCGATGCCATTGGGTGCATCGATCGACACAAGGTCGATACCAAAACTGAAGTTACGGTTTGTAAACCGTGGGCCTATTTATAGGGGCCATGATACACGACCTAAATGTGAGCGGTCGCAGACAGTTTTTCTTGAGAGAAAAACAGACCCTTTTCCTCAAGAAACACGTAGAAACCCCAAGAGATCCGATTCCCGGTACTAGCATTCCGGCGGATTCCAGCTTGTGTGCGTGTGGAATACGGTAGAGGCGCAACGATTGAGGCGCTCTATATTTCGTTTACCTGTTCTTCATTCCGCTGCCAATACACAGGCAAACATGAGGTCAGTTAAGGATTCAATAAAATAGACCCTAGATCCTAGGCTTCAGGAACAAGATGGAATTCAGAAACTGTTAGAATTGCTTGAGTTCCCTTCAGTGGTATCAGAGCCATAGGGTTTAATCCATTGAATCTGTAGCATGGAATTCGATTAATGTAGTATTTGATTGAATTGATGTTAATTAGTTTTCGTTTTGGTAAAAGAATCTCGGATTTGTTAATATCGAAAACGAAGAACTGTGTTTTCGCACTGTGTCGATCGACACAAGTTTGTATCGGTCGACACACCGTGAAAACGGCAAAAAAAAAATTTTATTTTAGGGTTTTCGCATAGCATCGATCGATGCACTGGGTGTGTCGGTCGATGCACCGCGAAAATGCAGAACTTGTGTTTTCGCATAGTGTCGATCGACACAAGTTTGTGTCGGTCGATGCACCGCGAATTCACCTATTGAAAATTTGGGTTTCGATTTAGAAATCGCATTGTGTCGATCGACACACTGGGTGCATCGATCGACACAGGCTGTGCGAATGGTTAATCGGTTTAATTGGATTGAACCGGTTATCTCGCATGGTTATGTCAGTTTAATTCGATTAAAATTCCCTGATACCCTACTGGGTCGATCGACACAGGTTAAGTGTCGGTCGACATAGGCCTTGCGATTGGTTGATCGGTTCAATTGGATTGAACTGGTTATCATGCTTGGTTAAGGTAGATCAGATCGGTTTAAATTAGATGAACTGGTTATCTCAATTAGTATAAACCGATTTGATTGGATAAGATCAGTTTTATTGGATAAGTCGGTTCAATTAGATTGGACCGGTTATCGCGATTAGTTGAAACTGATTGAATCGGTTCAATTGGATGGACTGGTTGAATTAGATTTGATCGGTATCTCAATTGGTCTAAAACCGGTTCATTTGGTCAATTACCGGTTCAATTGGATTGACCGGTAATAGGGTTTGTTAAGGTTGCATATCAAGTGTCGACCAAGTGTGTCAGTCGATGCATATGGTGACGATGCGAACCGTGATCGTTTGGTTATTGAACCAAATGATTGAGAAACCGAACCAAATGACCTAACCCACTCTTATTAGAACAATTAAAACTCAATTGAAATTAAAAGTTAAACGTGTTCTAAACCTATCGAATGCACATTGGATGTGTATTAGATCAAAGATTAGTATTCAATATGGTCAACTGCCAAGACTCATTTCGTTGTTGTGATACTCTTGCCAAGAGCTTGGTGTCCACAATTACATGGGTAAGGCAAGTAGTTGTGTTGATGGTCTTGCAGTGCTTGACATCGACAATTACTTGACCTAAGAGATTGATTTACTAATCTTTTAAAGTTTCGTTTCCTCAACTAAATATCAAGTGACCTTGATGTCTTGCCCAATCTTGTCTACTGTCAAGACTCATTTCGTTGTTGGATAGTCTTGGAGTCCTTGGTATCCACAATTACATGAGTAAGGCAGGTGATCATTGATAGACTTGCAGTGCGACTGTCAATGATCACAAGACTGAAGAGATTGGTTTACTTGACTGGGCTATCAGAAGTTCTGGGCCCAGAGACATCAGAGTGGATGAGACATGGATTATCTTATCTGCGACCAAGAGTTGTACTGGGTACAATTAGCAATGATTTGCTTACTTAGATGACTAAACTCTGGGTGATGACGAGTCGTCCACTCAGATTTTAGTGATGTATGGGTCTTGGATCATTATATTCATAGAGGAAACATTGTTTGAATATAATGCGAGTTTTCTTATTAGATAAGATTTCTCATTTCCTGAGCTTCATAACTAAAATTTTCTTTTATTAAAATTTCAGCCTATGTCTAAAACTACTTTCTCGTTACGATCCGTCCTTGAGAAGGACAAGTTAAATGGATCAAATTTCCTGGATTGGTATCGCAATTTGAGATTAATCCTCAAGCAGGAGAGCAAGGACTATGTCCTTGAGAAAGCTCTTCCAGAAAGGCTTTGGACCAATCGCTCGAATGCAGTATATGATGCTTGGAATAAGCATTATATTGATGTGGTAGATGTGCGTGGTCTGATGTTGGCTACCATGAACTCGGAATTGAAGAGTCAATACGAGAACATGGAATCGCCAATAGAGATGATCACCAGCCTGAAACTGAAGTTTCAGGATCTGGCACGAGTTGAGAGATTCCAGATGGTGAAGTCTCTCACTGGGTGCAAGCTACCAGAGGATGCTCCAGTGAGTCCTCATGTCATTAAAATGATGGGTTACATTGATAACCTGGGGAAACTGGATTGTCCTGTCAGCTTAGAGTTGGCTACTGACATCATTCTGCAGTCACTGCCGTCTAGTTATGATAAGTTTGTCAAAAGCTATATCAAGAATGACTTGACGAAGACGTTGACTGAGCTGCATGGCATGCTCAAAACAGCAGAGCAAGACATCAAAAGGGGTAAAAGATTTGAGAAATCTTGTGTTGACAAGGGTAGAGGCAGGGCCGTCCAGATTTGGAATCAGGATAAGCCTGTGTCATCATAGAAGCCCAAGTCCGGCCCATCTGGTGTTAGAAAGTGCTTTTACTGTGATGAGTTAGGGCATTGGAAGAGAGATTGCATAAAATTCTTGGAAGATTCACAAGAGATGAAGGAGATGTATGGTACTTCTTTTTCAGGTATTGTGTTATTACTTCAAGTTCTACGTATGTATTGGATACTAGTTGTGGTACTGATATTTTGGAAATATGCAGGGCCTAAGCAACAGTAGAACGTTGAAGAAAGGACAAGTGGAACTGCGAGTCTGGTATGGAGCAATGGTTGCTACATGTGCCGTAGAGATTCTCCACTTGTAGGAGCCTTTCAAGCTTGGTTTTTGAATTAAGTAATTGCTACCATGTACCTGTTTTAAGCAGAGATGTCTTTCATTTTCTTGTAAGAATTTGGATGTTTTTCATTCTGATAAAAGACAAGTTTTGCTCTTTTGATCTTAATGAAATATTATATGGTAGCACCCCTTTTGATAATGGGTTTTATATCTTAAACCAATGTACGCTTGTATATATATATATATATAAAATAAATACCAAACGGTTTAAGTCTGATGACTTGAACTCGATTTTTCCTTAGCATAGTCGTTTTGACCACATAGAGTGAAGCGGATTAAGAAGTTCCATTGTTATGGGCTTTAGGCTCATTTGATTATAAATCATTTGAGATATGAATTCTGCTTGATGGGCCAAATGAATAAAGCTTCTTTAGCAGAGCTAAAGAAAAGGGCTCCGAAGCTTATTGGACCTTACACGTACTGATATATGTGGCCCGATAAGCATCAATGTCAAAGGAAATATTTAGTACTTCATTACCTTATTGATGGCATCAATAAGTATGGCTGTGTTCTTTTGATGAGACACGAGTAGGAATCCTTCGAGGAGTTCCAAAATGAAGTATATAACTGATTTGACAGAAGTATTGAGATCTTCGATTAGATCGCGGAGGAAAATACTTGAGTCAAGAATTGGGTGATCATCTATGTGAGTGTGAAGTCATATCACAGCTCTTTTCTCCTGGAAAACCTGAATGGTGTTTCTGAGAAAACGAATCGAACCTTATTAGATATGCTCCGATTAATGATGAGTCACAGGAATCTTCCATTATCCTTTTAAAATACGCTCTAAATGAATATGTTTACGCCAAATAGTTTTCTATCAGAATCAGTTGAAAGACACCACATTGTATGTGGACTGAGTGATTTCCAAGTATGTTTTTCTGATTAATTGGGATTTCAAGGTTTGTGAAAGGCAGTTGTCAACAAACAAACTTGAACCCAAACCTGATAAGGGCTGCTTCGCCGGTTGTCCTAGGGAAACCGAGGCTTAGTACTTTTGCGACCAATCCGAGAACAAAGTTTTTTTGTTCGGAACTCTGTTCTTTTAGATAGAAAGCTTCTTTCCAAGAAGAACAGTGGGAGTAAAAGTACAGCTCGAAGAAATTCGAGAAACACAGGAGGCTGTTCAACCTGTTGAAGGGGAGCAGCGGTTGGATCTACAGAGTGTTGTAGGATCTACACCTGTGGAGCCTGAAGTTCGCTGATCCTAATGGATCCGTCACTAAACCGAGGGTGATTCCTCATGACCGATTGTTGTGATCTGTTGATCATTGAAAAGTGACGAGCCTGCGAAATTCAAAGAAGCGAAGGTGAGCCTCAACTCCGAAAATTAACTAGGAATGTATGTTAGCTTCACCGATCCATTTCTGGATTGAAGCAAACAACTTGGAGTTGGAATCTATGTTCTGTTAAAACGGTCAAAAGTTTTGACTTGATCAGGAACGTATAGAAACCGTGCGTTTACAAGTAAACTAATGGGAGCGTAGTTGCAATTCTCACACCGTATGTTTATAACATACTTAATCTCATAAACGACGTTCCGACGCTCAAGTCTTGTCAAGATTGGGGTCGGAAGTCAAATTTAATGATCGACATGGGAGAAGCCGCGAAAGTTCTTGGAATAAGGATCCATTGAAATGGATTGGAAAGGCTAATTGGATCGTGTCAGAATCCTTATGTTGATAAGGTATTGGACAGTTCAAATGTGCTTGATTCCAGGAATGGCTTCACACCAAAGGTCTTGTGGCGATAATCTTAGCAAGATGGAGTGTCTTTGACACTGGCTGAGCTAGGATCGATCTTAGCAAGATGAAGTGTCTTGGACACTGGCTGAGCTAGTATCTATGAGTGTGATTCCTTTTTGCTTATGCAATAGAATCCATTATGAATGCCATATTTTGCACTCGTGTAGATGCAGCTGACGCATAAAGCATGACGAGAAGATACCAATTTGTTCCGGTAAAAGTCACTGAACAGTTGTAAGGAATATCCCCAAGTGTTTGAGAAACACTAAGGATAGTTCTTGCTCAACTGAGAAAAATGACGAATCTGTTATGAGTAGTTAGACGGACAAAGAAGATTCCTGGTTCCCACCTGGTTATGTCTCTTTGTCTGTGTAGCGGCGCTATCTGTTGGAAAGGTCTCCAAGCAGTGGACCGTAGAATAGTGCTTATTAAAGAATAGCGGTGTGGTTTGTTGGAATGGTTCCAAGCAAGAACACCGCAGCATCTCTCACAACCTAAGCATGAGTTTCGTACTGTTGTTGTAGGTACTAGATATCTGAAGACGTGGTCTGGATTCTAGTGGGAGTTATGTTAGTTATGATGTTCAGATAGACATGATATGGTCATGTTTATGAAAAACTGACATCAACATTATTTGATTATTGGATAATTAAATAATGGTCCCAAAGTATTTTATGTTCATTTTCTAGGTCATCAAGTTGAGGACTTGATCATGAAACCCTATAAGCAAAAGATGACATAAAATTATGTTTGTCGCTAGTCGAGGTTGTTAAAGTGGGACACTAACAACCGCGAGAGACTAGCATGTGAGGTGACTGTTGGACTAAGTTTCATGAAGTCAATGATATGATTATCACAGTCAATCACATAGATATATGTTGGTGAACATATGATCGGACATGACCCGCTAATGAGAACTCCACAGGATAGTTATATCAGTTTCATGGGAGGTTCTCATTACGACTATAGAGTATAGTCCTTAGACCTGAGTTCATCATGCTTTCTAGCATATGAATTGGTGCGCTTTGACCTTGTCAAACGTCGTTCCGTAACTGGCGGCTATAACGGCATTGCTTAGGCGTATCATGAAGTGTGTGTAGTAACAGGGATGGAACAAGAAGGGATTTGTCCCTCCTGTATAACAGGAGATAAATATCTCAGGGCCCATCGAAGATTTGATACTGAGAAAATGCATGGCCGTGCTCAAACGAGGTGATTGTCAGTCGTTTGTTTTTATCAGTATAGATCAGGAGTTCGATGAACATGATGTTGGCTATAATAAGGATGACACAGTTTCTTGCCTTATGCCATATCGAGATATAGCGGCAAAGGGATTATGGGAATAGATGATTCCAGTACAAGTGGGAGATTGTTGGGATTGTATCCTGAAATCACATTGTACTTACTCTAAAGATAGTTGTATTGTCGAGATCGGATAATTCATGTGATACTGGGTAGTCATAATGTTTTGCTAGAAACCGCTTATGACAATTGAGTTGTAACTCATTTCTAGTATCGTGTGAACCTACAGGGTCACACACCTAAGCAAGTTAGATACGCTTTGTATGAGATTGATCATTGGCATATGGTCCGATCAATGTGTATTGGATACACATTGAATTCGTGTTTTAAGAGGTGTGTCGATCGATGCCGTTGGGTGCATCGATCGACACAAGGTCGATACCGAAACTGAAGTTACGGTTTGTAAACCGTGGGCCTATTTATAGGGGCCATGATACACGACCTAAATGTGAGTGGTCGCAGACAGTTTTTCTTGAGAGAAAAACAGACCCTCTTCCTCAAGAAACACGTAGAAACCCCAGGAGATCCGATTCCCGGTACTAGCATTCCGGAGGATTCCAGCTTGTGTGCGTGTGGACTACGGTAGAGGCGCAGCGATTGAGGCGCTCTAGATCTCGTTTACCTGTTCTTCATTCCGCTGCCAATACACAGGCAAACACGAGGTCAGTTAAGGATTCAATAAAATAGACCCTAGATCCTAGGCTTCAGGAACAAGATGGAATTCAGAAACTGTTAGAACTGCTTGAGTTCCCTTCACGGTTTACTACCTCAGTTTGTCCATCTGTTTGGGGATGACAAGTGGTGGAATAGAGCAGATTGGTGCCCAACTTCCTCCAAAGTACCTTCCAAAAGTGGCTCAAGAACTTTGTGTCCCTGTCCGAAACAATAGTTCTTGGAATTCCATGCAACTTGACCACTTCCTTAAAGAATAGATCAGCTATCTGCCCAGCATCATTAGTCTTGTTGCAAGCAATGAAATGAGCCATTTTATAAAACCTATCAACAACTACAAAGATGGAGTCATTGTTGTTGATCTTGGGAAATCCTAAAACAAAATCCATTGAAATGTCCACCCATGGTGTGTTAGGAATTGGTAAAGGCATATATAAACCATGTGGATGTAACCTGGACTTGGCTTTTAGGCATGTGATGCACTTGGCACATAACCTTTCCACATCTCTCTTCAAGTGTGGCAAAAAAAAATGCTCCTTCAAGACACTATAAGTCTTGTCTCTGCCAAAATTCCCCATCAAACCTCCTTCATGAGCTTCTCTAGTGATCAACTCTCTCACAGAACCTTGTGGAATGCACAACCTTCTCTCCTTGAACAGAAAACCATCTTGCTGATGGAACACTCCAAATGCTGCCTTGGATGTCTCCTGATACACGTCCTTGAAGTCTGGATCATCAGCATACATGTCTTTGATACGCTCAAATCCCATGATCTTAGACTCCATGGTTGTTATAAGAGCATGGTGCCTTGATAGTGCATCTACCACAATGTTTTCCTTCCCCTTCTTGTACTTGATCACATAGGGAAAAGTTTCTATGAACTCCAACCACTTTGCATGCCTTTTCTTAAGAGTAGTCTGTCCTCTTAGGTGCTTTAGAGTCTCATGATCTGTGTGTATCACAAACTCTTTAGAAAGCAAGTAATGTTGCCAAGTTTCCAGTGATCTTACCATAGCATACAACTCTTTGTCATATGTTTGGTAGTTAAGTGTTGCACCACTCAGCTTCTCACTAAAGTAAGCTACTGGTCTGCCTCCTTGTATCAGTAATGCACCTATTCCTGTACCAGAAGCATCACACTCAATCTCAAACATTTTATCAAAGTTAGGAAGTACCAATATTGGTGCATTGGTGAGACTGGTTTTGAGCCGTGTGAATGCTTGTTCCTGATCCTCTCCCCATTCAAATGCTTTGTCCTTCTTGATCATTGAGGTAAGAGGTGTTGCTATGGTGCTGAAGTCTTTGACAAACCTCCTGTAGAAGCTTGCTAAACCATGGAAGCTCCGGACATGTCCTATTGTTGTAGGTGTTGGCCAAACTTTTATTGCTTTGATCTTCTCATAATCCACCTTAAGTCCCTGTGAACTTACAACAAATCCTAGGAAAACCAATTGATCAGTGCAAAAGATGCATTTCTTTATGTTTGCATAAAGACCTTTTGATCTAAGTGTTTGCATAACCCGTTCTAGATGCTTAACATGATCATCTAAGAAGTGGCTATAAATCAATATGTCATCAAAATATACTACCACAAACTTACAAATAAAAGCTCTTAGAACCTGGTTCATTAATCTCATGAATGTGTTGGGAGCATTGGTGAGACCAAATGGCATGACAAGCCATTCATACAGCCCTTGCTTGGTTTTGAAGGCTGTTTTCGACTCATCTCCTTCTTTCATTCTGACTTGGTGATATCCACTCTTCAAGTCTATTTTTGAGAAGATGGTTGCTCCACTTAGCTCATCAAGCATGTCATCAAGTCTTGGGATAGGATGTATGTACTTGATGGTAATGTTGTTGATGGCCCTGCAATCAACACACATTCTTCACGTACCATCCTTCTTTGGGACGAGTAGAACTGGTACATCACATGGACTCAAGCTTTCCCTGATATATCCCTTTGACATCAGCTCTTGAACTTGATTTTCCAGCTCCTTAGCTTCTTCCGGATTCATTCTATAAGCTGGCCTGTTGGGCAATAGAGCTCTTGGTACTAAATAAATTTGGTGTTCAATGCCTCTCAAAGGTGGAAGTCCAGCTGGTATGTCCTCTGGAAAGACATCCTTGAATCTGTCCAATAGCTCAGTCACGGCTAAGGGATGCCCCTGCTCTTCTGAACCTGAAAGATACCCTTCTCTAAAGACCATGAGTAGTACATGTTCTTTATGCTCCAAAGATTTCAGAACATTAGAAGGTGAAACAAAAAGATTGGTCTTACTTACCTTGGAACCTTTGTCCATTGCTTTCTGCATTTCATACACCTCTTGTGGTGTCAATGGAGCTAGGTTGTGCTTCTTGTTCAGGTGTGTGAAGCTGTAGATGTTGGTCCTCCCATTGTGCATGGTTTCTTTATCAAATTGTCAAGGCCTCCCTAAGAGTAGATGACCTGCTTGCATTGGCACAACATCACATTTCACTTGATCATGGTACTTACCTATATTGAATGGTACCATGACTTGCTCAGCTATCCTCATCTCAGTCTCATCATTGAGCCACCTTAATTTGTATGGTCTTGGATGCTTGATCTTTTGAAGCTTCAGTTTGTCTACAAGGTAAGAACTAGCAACATTAGTACAAGATCCTCCATCTATGATCAGGCTACATACCTTGGCGTCAATGGTGCATCTGGAATGAAAGATGTTCTCTCTTTGGATTGTTTCTGGCTCAAACAATTCACTAAGGGCTCTCCTGGTCACAAGTATCTCTCCCACGTCTGGATAATCAGTCACCTCTTCTTCTGACTCAGACGACACAAGTTCTGACTCATCTTGTGACTCAATGTCGCCATTGTCCCTCAAAACCATCACTCTCTGGTTTGGGAAGTCCCTGGAATAATGACCTTTCCCTTGGCATTTGAAACATGTAATGTCTCTGGACCTTTGAGGTGGAGCCTTGCTACTGCTTGTGTCTGGTTTGTTACACTTGGGTTGCTCATAGTTAGATTTATTGATCTTTGAATCCGCTTCTACTGTCTTGCCCTTGTCTTGGTTCCTTTGAGGCTGATTCCAAGTTGTCATGCTTCTACTGGTTGCAGCAACCTTCCTCTTGATGTGTTGCTCAGCTTGGACAGCTAAATGTAACAAGCCTTCAAGATCCCCATAAGGCTGTCTCTCTACCTTGCGTGCAATCCTGTCTTGAAGACCATCTAGAAACTGAGCCATCAAAGTCTCTTCTGAATCATCTACCTCCAGCATGTTCTTCATGGTTTCAAACTCCTCAAAATAATCTTGAACTGATTTGTTTCCTTGAGAGAGTTTTCTGAACCTCTTCTGAAGATCCCTATGGTAGTAAGCTGGTACATATCTCTTCCTTAGAGCATACTTCATGTCATCCCAATTGCTTATCTGACCATGTCTTAATCTCCTTCTCTCAGATACTTCTCTGTCCCACCATGCCAATGCATTGTCAGTGAGTTGAGCTGCAGCTAAAGAGACTTTTCTTGCTTCAGAGTATTGGTAGTACTCATATATGTACTCCATTCTTCTTTCCCAATCCAGGTAAGCTTCTGGATTCACCTCTCCAGCAAAAGTATGTGCCGTGAGTTTCAGATCTTTGCCTCCATGCCTCTGATCATCATCCTCATTGCCTCTGCCTCTATCTTCACGCCTAGGCTGGTGATAGTTTCTCCTTCCTCTACCCCTGCCATGGAGGTTAAATCCTCTTCCTCCTTGATTTGGGTCAGGAGGCAGCTCATCTTCCTCTAACTCAGGTATCTCTTCATCAGTTGTTTCTTCTTCTTGCTGCCTATGATTTCTACTCAAGTTGCAGATTGGTTCTCGAGGAATAGGCCTCTGTTCCAGCTGAGTGAGCCTGCCACTGATGTCTCTCATGGTTTCAAGAAGTTGATTCATGGTGATTTGATCTTGTCCAGCCTCTTCTCCCATGAGTACTTGTACCTGAAACTTATACAAGAGAGTATCAAAGTCTAACAAAGAAGTTTAAAGAAAGGTAAATGGTAAAACTCAATGGTAACTATGAAAATTTTCTTTTTTTTTTGTGTAAAGAAAAGGGAAATTTCGAAATTTAAAGCTAAGGATGCAAGATTAATGAGACAATATAGTTTTTCCTTTTCTTGAGAAACCGGTGAAGACAAAAATGGAAATATGTATATATATATTTTTTTTGAGTAGGATTTCGAAAACTAAGAAAACTAATAAGGTAACTAGTAAAGAAAACCAGATTTTTTTTTGGTTTTTATGCAGAGAAATCGAATCAAACAAATAATCAAAAGGGAAAAGACGATGAACTTTCTTATATGCTTTTTGTGTGAATGCAAACGAAAACTAATGAAAGTAAAAAGGTTTATGGATAGAAAACACCTGTTTAGGAGCCTTTCGGCTCTGATACCAGATGATGTAGCCCCTGGGTAGAAGCTTGATTGATGGGTTGATGGAGATCTAACCACTGGCTTAAGAGCTCTCTTGGTTGGATCGAGTTGGATGGATTGTGAATAGAGATGGGATTGTTCCTGCTGGCTTAAGAGCTCTCTCAGAAGCAATCAATGGATGGAATGGATTGAGGTCGCCACAAGATCCTATGAGTCTGAATCTTGATAAGACAGAAGCCTTCTCTTTGTTTGAATCACACAAAACAAGAGAGAAAACAAGGTTGCGGTTTCTTTGCTTGAAGAAAACACTCGGTGTACTTTATTGATCTAGAGTAAATGACACACGGCTGTGAGAGGGGACTTTATAAACAGTCTAAAGAGCTATGCCCTTCTAGGGGACTTGAAGCAGATAAAACACAAAAGGAAAGTACTGACTCGATTTGGACCTAATGAAATAAAGACTACAACGGCTACTTTTATGATTGAAACTAATAAGGGAAACAAAGATTTAATCCTGCAAAACAAAGAAACAACGGTCATATAATGTGTATAAATGAAACTCATACCTTAGCTTATGTTTGGTATGTCCTTGGCCGTTGATCAGAAGCCTTTTCATTCGTAGCATTCTTGCCTCGACAGCTTGAGCTAGTGTCGATGCTACTTCCTGAGCTAATGTTGATGCTACTTCTTGAGCTAGTTGTGATGCTACATATGGTTAGCCCTTTTTGAGCCGAGTTGAATAGTGTTGGGTTGTCCATCCTGATGAGGACTTGTTCTTGCTCTTGGTCAGTAGCTTGATTCAGTAGACTTTGCACAGCTTCATTGACTTGGTTCCTCAAAGCCTTTGTTGCTGATCTTGTCAATGGACCTTTTCTTATGATGGGCATTGGATCTTCTGCATCTGGTTTCTATGGCCTCATCACGACATCTCTCCAACAACCGCCCCAAAAGCCTCCTGGGAAACACCCTTATCCCGCTTGTTTGCTCCTTGGACAGTCGTGGCCTCAGACGTCGTACTGGTAGCATCCTTGCTTCCTTTCACCATTCTATCGGATATACTTCTCTCTAGCCTCGGTCGAACTCGGCTCTGATACTACTTGTCACGGACTAATTCTTAAGAATTGGTATGTGCGGCCTTAGCACCTTTTCACCCCTTGTGATTGCTAAGTCAGCCTCACTCAAACTCGAATATTTAGAACTTAGAAAGATAAATAGATAAACTCTTTAGAGAGAGAAAACTTAGAGAGATATTTAGAAGAGAAATTGTTGGACGATTACAAATGAGAAACTCACCCCTAGTTATACAAATTCTCAACCCAAATGAACGGTCGAGATTAAAACGATCTAACGGTGGAGATTAGATCTAACCTACTTCATTACCACCACTATCTCCACTATCACACTTCACTATCATCATTACACTCCACCACCATCATCCACTATCATCATTACACTCTACCACCATCATTACACTCCATTATCCCAACATCATTATTACTCACACCACAACCCACTATCTCATCCACTTTTAGATAATTACCATTTACATAAGTAAGAATACTTAGTAATTACTTAGTGGATTTACTCTCCGTTCGGCCTATTCCGTAGATTTATCCGTTATACGTATTGGGATAAAAATGGGCCGTGACAGAAGGCTCATGAATACCAGTCTGGGAAACAGTACAAACTCTGCAGATTGATAAAGTTAATGCATTAATATTTTATTAATTTATAAAGTTATTAATTTATAAAAAAAAATTAAATTAAAATATAATTTAAAATCGAATATTGATTAAATCGAATTATTAATTTATAAAATATTATAGTTTGTAGTTTATACGAGAAAAGGAAAAACTCTAGCCGCTCTCCTAGATGTGAATATTCGAGGCGCCTCATCTGTCACCGATCTTCAACACTGAAGAAGCTTTATCTCGCTGGTGTCGCCTCCTATTTCTTTTGTTCATGCTTTTTGTCATCTCTTTAATCCTCTCCGCAACTTATATTGCAATTTTTTTATGATTTCCTCTGTTAAGAAACTCAGAGCGAAGGTCACTTTTATCGCACCGGCGATGAAAGAAATCCGCTCACCTCAATCTTTCTATTCCGGAGTTGACGCCGTCGTCTTCCGAGGAGGCTCATGCCTTCCTTAGCCGCCGACTTGCGTCCTCCAAATCTGAACTTTTCTCGGGTAAGCCTCGAAGAACCTCTCCACTGCTACCACATGTCGCTGCCATGACTCACATGCACTCGACAATCGACTGGCCATTCCAATTGACGGTGACTTCTCATCCTCCATCCTTGTACATGCTTCCGGTGTGAAGTCGGCTCGCGCTTCCCTTGACCTCGAATTCAAAATAATTGGTTACAAAGCTAGAGTACATTCGGGTCATCCTCTCTCTGGTGTGGTTGGAGCTCCTCCAGAACCTTATCGCTGCTTCACTAGTTTTCATCATGCTGCTCCACCTTGTATTTCGCTGCTTCTCAACATCACCATCACTATCGTAACTGCGGCGAGCTTCGTGGACATATCGGAGATACCGACTATTGATTCTTCTGGTGATCCTCTTGCAGAAAATCTGATAATGACTTGGGCCATATTTTCCATTGTGGGCTTGGGCCCAAATCTCAGTCCAAGAAAGGTTGTAACATATTTTATCCCAGCGTTTTATCAGTCGCTCTCTCGAGCCGAAAATCTTCGACATAGTAACGTTCTAGGCCTGGAGAGTGACACTCCATCAATGAGTTGCTTAACCAAATTCAGCCTATTGAGCATACCAAACTCCGCTTTCATGGAGAGAAAAACTTCCTACTTTTTGGAACAATCATTTTAACCACTTTCTTCCAGTTTGGAGAGACCATTTTCACCAAGTATCTCATGTATAGAGAACGTCTTTAAAATCTCAGCCTCACATGCACTACGAGCTAAACATTTTGTTCATTCGTCTCTAACGACTGAAGAACATATCAACTTGAAATCGATCATTCTAGAAGTTATTTTAAAGAAGCTTCTGGTTTTTATCTTAGATTTAAACTGCCTAACATATCCTTTTAATTTTTTTGTTTTTCAACTATGTAACAAGTGTATTTCTCTCATGGCAAAGAATCCACTCTTTTGTAATTTGCAATTAATTTAATATAATTAATGTTTGTCAAAAAAAGTTATGAAATATTAATATATAGAGTTCTACTGTATGTATAGCATTGTCAAAATAGTTTTGAGACAATGAGATGGATTATTTTCCCAATGTTTTTTAGGAAGAAAAACACATTTTTCTTAAAATGAGTGGTGGAAGTGAGAATATACCTTGTGGATTATCTCTAAGACCAGCTTAGAGAATTATTAAGGTGTCTCATCAACTTATTCTTTCTTGAGAGTGGGTTTCGCCTGCATTATGGCGTGGTGAACTTTTTTTTTTTTCTGAATAACTAGAAGGTTCGGGTTGTAGGTCCGGCTGTAGATCCGTACGTTTTTTTAGGACGGATCCAAACCATGTTAAATTCACTCTTTTTAAGGAAAAAATTTTCCTAATAGAAATCGAATTCAGATTGGCGGAAAGCTACTAAATAACCTTTATCAATTAGGCCAACTTTCGTTGGTGATTCCTTTTTATATCTAGTTTCCGACAATTTTGGTAGAGCTGTAAATAGCTGACACACCGGTGATATAGCCCTTTGATAATACAAACATCTCTAATATATATCAGGGCTCGCTCAATATTTTTCAAGTCTATGGAGTCAAAAAATTTAATAGGTTCATAACCAAAAAAGATTTGAAAACTTTTTGAAAATATTTCAATTTTTAAAAATAAATTCTATTTAAAAAACAATTATATGAGTTTTATAATAAAAATAATGGTTATAAAAATAAAAGAATATATTTAAAATTTTTAATACCATAAAATAATTTATTTTCATATATATTTTTCTAAAAAATTACTAAAATAAAAATAAAAAGTTTGCATTTTTAAAATTATGGACTCTAGGACTGTGGCACTCTCTGCCCCTTATATAAGTTGTCCATGATATATATATATATATATGAAGTATACAATTGAATTATTGTAATTATAGTTTTTCTCTTACCTTTTATGGGTTTGAATTAACTTATTGATTAGTTATGTTATTTATTATAACTTATAAATATAAGAAGTATCAGAAAACTATGATTTGAATCAGTAATTTTTCTGAAAATTTTGGAAGATTCAAACAATTTAAGAATCCAATTTGTTGAGATTCGAACAATTTTAAAATTTCATGTATCATTTTTTACTCATTATTGTGTGTCATTAATTCTATTATACTTCAGTTGTTATAACGTTTATGAAAAACGCAATAAAACTGATATGATATCGGTTTTCTTATGATAAAATGGTTAGAATTTTTTTATCACCAATATATCGAAACTAATAATATTTTGATAACTAAGTCGACTGTTCGAAATTTAAAACAAAACCAGAGTCATTGTTGATAACTAATAATATTTTGATAACTAAAACAAAAACACACTTGGGCCTCCAAAGTTAAAACCCAAACGCTGAAGCCCAATCGTACAGTCAACACACAGTCAACACCAGCTGAAGAAGAAGACAAAACCAGAGCCATTGTTGTTCAACGTTAACCTTTAACGGTTTTGTGCTTTACTGTCTTTAGCTTGGTGACTAATCTAGACAGCTTGATTAATGATAAAAACAGCTGAATCTAGATCCTTCTAATCAAGTTATAAATTGTAAATGTAATCGCTCTTGTAAAGTTAAGCTTGTGAATTAATCCTCTCTTTTTTACACTCTCTCTTTCTAAAACTTTCATGGTATCAGAGCCTCCATAACCTTAACAGGTGCTTTCAATGACGGATCATATGTATCCTTTTCCAAGCAATATTCACGTGCTCAGCTCAGTCACGCTGAAGCTCAACGACATCAACTATTTATTATGGAAAACTCAGTTTGAATCATTGTTGTCCAGTCAGAAAATCGTCGGCTTTATCAATGGTAGTGTAACGCAGCCTGAGCCGACTACCACCATCATCATCTCTTAGTTCCATTGGGAAACCCATGGATGATTCTATGAAAATCTTCGGGTTTTTGAATGGTTTAAGCCATGAGTATGATCCCATCACCACTGTGATCCAGAGCTCTCTCTCCAAGCTACCTACTCCAACCTTCAACGATGTGGTATCTGAGATAAAGGAGTATGGCAACAAGCTTCAATCCTATGAAGAATTCGCAACTGCTACTCCACACTTGGCCTTCCAGACTCAGAGAGAAGAGTATAAGCCCAACCCGCCTCAGTACTCAGCAAATCAGAGAGGTCGAGGTCGATATGGTCAGAACAGAGGCAGGGGTGGATATTCTTCCCGTGGCAGAGGCTTTACTCAACATCAAACCTACACCAATCCGTCTGGAGAAAGACCCAATTGCCAGATTTGTGGAAAGTTGGCCACACAGCTCTGAAGTGTTACAACAGATTTGATAATAATTACCAAGTCTCGAATGGTGCTCAGGCATTCTTTTCTCTGCAGATCAGTGACATGAGTGGGAAAGAATGGTACCCTGACTCTGGTGCTTCAACACATATCACTCAGTCCACGGCGATACTTCATACCTCAGCTCCGTTTGAAGAAAATGATACAGTGATGGTGGCAGATGGGACTTATCTACCAATCACCCATGTTTGCTCAACCACTCTTGGCTCTACCTCAGGTAACATCCCTCTACGAGAAGTATTGGTTTGTCCTGGTATTAAAAAATCATTGTTGTCGGTCTCTAAATTATGTGATGACTATCCATGTGGTGTTTATTTTGACAAGTTTAAAGTGTGTGTTATTGATCTCCAAACTTAGAAATTAGTGTCAAGGGAAGGCGTAATGGATTATATGTTTTGGATGATCAGAAGTTTGTAGCTCTATATTCAAACAGATAGTGTGATGCAAGCGAAGAAGTGTGGCATCATCGACTTGGACACTCAAGCTTCCAGATTATCCAACAGCTGAAGAATAGCAAGGAGATAAGCATCAATATGAACAGAACCAGTACCATTCGTGTGCCTTGCCAGATGGAAAAATCTTTTAGACTTCCGTTTTTTTCTTTTGAATCCCATGTTTTGCAAGCCCTAGATCGGATACATTGTGATATTTGGGGACCTGCTCCAGTTGTATCAAACCATGGATTTAAATATTATGTGGTTTTTGTTGATAATCACACAAGATTTTCTTGGTTTTATCCTCTGCAAACAAATTGATTTCTTTCCAGTCTTCAAAAGATTTCAAGATACAAGTCTTCCAAAGTGATGGGGGTGGAGAATTAATGAGTAACCATATGAAAACACACCTAGCAAGCTGTGGAATTAATCATCTTGTCTCCTGTCCTTCTACACCGCAACAGAACGGGCTAGCTGAGAGAAAACACAGGCACCTTGTGGAGTTGGGTCTGTCAATGCTCTTCCATAGTCATACACCGTTTAACTATGGGTTGAAGCATTCTTCTCTGCAAAATACATCATTAACATGCTCCCTTCTAGTATTCTCAGTGGTAAGAGTCCTTATGAGGTGTTAAATCACAAAGAGCCAACTTATTCAGATCTACGTGTATTCGGTTCTGCTTGCTATCCATGCTTAAGGCCACTGACTTCCACCAAGTTTGATCCAAGATCGGTTCAGTGTGTCTTTGTTGGGTACATCTCTCAGTATAAGGGCTACAAGTGCTTACATCCTCCATCTGAGAAGATTTACATCAGCCGAAATTGTTGGAAGATTCGGTTGATCCTGATTCAATTCTCATATTGATATCAACCTAAACATGCATTAGATCTAGGTGTTCTTATTTAGAAACATTATGATCTCACCTTTTACCTGTTTGTTGCAGCGGAATTGATTGAACAGGTCAGAGATCAGGGAGATACACCAAGGGATGAATCCTCCAAAGGCTCACACACGCAATCACCGGAAACTGGCTGCTAGACCACAAGGAGGCTGGCGCAGAGAGAGGAGAGAAAACGCGGCTAGGGTTTGGGTTAAGGGAGAAAAGACTTGGCTTTTAGTCATTTAAAAGCCTTCTCTTTCCCTTTTGGGCTTTTGGGCCCAATCTGATTAAATCCCATTTAATCAGACCCATTAGTCTTTCTCTCTTAGTACGACAAATGCCTAGCACTTTTGTCGTACTTCTGCTAAGCCGTTCCAACATTATTTCCTGCTAGCTTAAGCGTGTGACCCATATGGGATCATACAATAAAGGCAATAAGTCCAAGACTTATAGATCATGAGCGGACTCTAGCAAGCCATCATGACCCCCAGCATTGTATGACTTATGTCTGATCACTGACATACTCTTACGTTATAGAGACAGTACAGAGATTGCTGGACACAATTCCAACAATCTCCCACTTGAACTGGAATCTCTGTATTCATAGTCCCTTTCGTCTCAATATCTCGATTAGTCATAAGGCAAGATTAGTGTCATCCTTATAAAGCCTAATCTTGTTCATCGGACTCTGATTTGATACTGACAATCCAAACGACTCGGGAAAGTCCGTTTGAGCATGGCAATGCGTTTTCCAGTATTCAAATCTCCGATTGGCCTAGAGATATTCACTCCATTTATATTGGAGGGACAAATCCCATCTTGTTCCATCACTGTAAACTACTCATTTCATGATGTACCCAAACAAGGTCCTTATAGCTATCGCGGAACGACAGCGTTAGACAATGATCAAAGTGCATCAGTCCATATGCAGTCACATGCATGCGAACTCAGGTCTAAGGACTATACTCTATAGTCGTAGTAAGAATCTCTTATGACACAGATATAAATATCCTGAAGAGTTCTTATAAGCGGGTCTTGTCCGGTCGTATGTTCCCAACATACACCTATGTACTGACTTTGATGCCGAGCATCTATGACACACTGAGACTTTGTCATAAGTCACGTACCAATCCAGTCTCACACGGTTGTTGGTGTTCCAATTTCAACAACCTTCGACTAGGGACAGGATGATATAAAACATTTATCAAATATAGGATCTCATGATCAAGTTAAATGACTTTGATGACTCAAGATCAAGTCACTTACTTCGATGACCTATAAAATGCTTCATATCATTTTGGAACGATTATTTCATCACAGTTAAAATAATCTTGAAATAATAATTTCATTATTAAACATCTCAAATGTTTTACAAGAACATATCAATAACTAAATAAAGCCCTTTACTAACTCCCACTGAAATTAAGACTACATCTTAACTTCACTTATCCTACAGCTACAGTCCGTGACTCGTGCTTAGGGCTAAGGAGTGGCTTCGTTAATAGATTAGCAACGTTCTCATTTGTTGAAACTTGCTGATCTACTTAACATCTCTGTCATTTATCTCAAGGTGTTTGGACCTCTGATGTGCAGCTAGTCTCATCTATGCTGGGAATCACATCAAGTTCAGTGACGAACTCTTCTTTCCAAACAACCTCTTTTGCCGCTTTCCAAGCTGCGAAATGTTCAGTTTAAGTCATGGAGTCAGCAACAGTGCCTTGCACCGCCAGACAGACACAAGATATAACCGGACTGTGACCGGAAATCATCTTTGTCTGTTGGAAACTTGCCTTTCAGACTCTTTTGACTTGTAGCACATCACTTTCTCCGTAAATCAAGAACTTATCCTTAGTATTCCTCAAATACTTTAGGACATACTTTAGGAAACTTGATTCTTTGCTGGATCTGACTGGTCTTTACTTGTCTTGCTTAGCATTAAAGCAACATCAAACAAGTACGTTTCATGGCATACATGATAGATCCAATTACCGAAGCATATGGAATCCTATCCATGCATTTAAGCTCATCAGTTATCGTAGGACACTGTATCTTGCTTAACTTAATGCCATGTGACATTGGCATAAAACCCTTCTTGGATTGCTCAAAACGTGTAGGACTTTGTCAATTTAAGAATTCTGACTTTGTCCTACCAGCTCTTCTGGATCTCTATCTTTAGATCCAGAATCCAAGACTTTCGTGGCTTTACCCATGTCAATCACAAAACCAACTCCCAAGCTAGTCCTTTACCGACTACAGCGTTGGGACGTTATATCCGAGAATTAGTATGTCATCGACATACACTTTGAGAAATGCAATATCGCTCCCAGTAATCTATTAGTAAACACACAGTTCCGCTTCGTTCCTGTTCAAGTCAAAACCTTGACTACTTCAACAGAAAGAAGATTCCAACTCTGATATGTTTGCTTCCATCCATGAATGGATCGATGAAGCTAACTTACATAAAATGTAATTTTCGGAGTCCGAGCTCACTTTCACTTCTTTGAACTTCGCAGATTCGTCGCTTTCGTTGATCATCAGATCATGCGAACTTTCAATGATCATCAGGTTCAACTAATGACGAGAAATCACTCTCGTATTAGTGACTGATTCTTTCATATCTGCGAACTTCAGGCTCCACAGGTGTAGATTCTACAGAAGTCTGTAAATCCTTCCGCTGCTCTCCCTCAATAGGTTAAAGCAGCCTCCTGTATTTCTCGAATTTCTTCGAGTTGTACTTTTACTCCCACTGTTCTTCTTGGAAAGTAACTTCCCTTCTTAGAAAACAGAATGGTCGAAAAAATACTTTTTACTCCCACTGTTCTTCTTGGAAAGTAATTTCCTTCTCAGAAAACAGAATGGTCGTAAAAGTACCGAGCCTTGGTTTCCTTGAGAAAACTTCGAGTTATGCTTTTACTCCCACTGTTCTTCTTGGAAAATAACTTCCCTTCTTAGAAAACAGATTGGACGTAAAAGTAACAAGCCTTAGTTTCTCTAGGACAACCAGCGAAGTAGCACAACTACAAATACTCAGTAAAGACAAATTTGGATCGATTCCAATCCACATTAACGTGGTGTCTTTCAACTGATATTTGTGGAACTATTTTAGCGTAAACTTAGATATTTCTAGAGCGTTATTCTTAAAATATCATGGAAGATTCATGTGACTCATCTTTAATCATTTCTGATAAGATCTGATTCTTTCTCACAGAAACACCTCCAGGTTTTTCAGGAGAATTGAGCTGTGAAACGACTTCACACTCATTCAGATGATCACACCATCAATGACTTAAGTATTCTCACTTTGATTTAACTCAGAGTCTTAATACTTCTGTCACTCAGATTCTATACCTCATTTTGGAACTCTTTCGATCATGTCAAAGAATTCCGACTTGTGTCTCATCAAATGAACACAGTCTTACTCACTGAATTAATCAGTCGAGACAATGAAGTACTAGAAAATTTTCTCTGGCATTGTTGCTCATCGGACCACATACATGAGTATGTTCAATCTCCAATAAGCCTTTGGGCCTTTCTCTAGCTCGGCTAAGATGGGCCCATTGTCTTTTGGTCCAGTAAACAGAGTTCAAGTCTCATAAGATATCGTATCAAATGAGCCCAACAGTCCATAACTATGGGATTTCTGAATCCGTCTTACTCTATGTGACCAAGACTTTGTACCAAGAAAATTCAGGTTTAATTCATCAGATTTAAACCAATTCGGTATTTATGTTATATTTAGGCACTCTTTGGTTTAAGATACAAAACCCATTCCTTGAATAGGGTGCTACAATAAATATTTCATTAAGATCAAAAGAACAAAACTTGTCTTTTATCAAAATGAAAACATTCAAATTCTTACAAGAAAATGAAAAACAACTCTGCTTAAAGCAGGTACATTGTAGCAATTACTTAATACAAAACCAAGCCTTGAAGGCATCTACAAGTGAAAACCCTACGGCTGAGGCAGCTTCCAAAGCTCCTTCCAGACATGCAGTTCCACTTGTCCTTCCTTCAACGTTCTACTGTTGTTTAGGCTCTGCATATTTTCACAAATATCAGTGTCACAACCAGTATCCAATACCTATAAGGTAGAACTTGAAGTAATAACATGAATACCTGAGGAAGTAGTCTCATACATTAACTTCAACTCCTCATCGTCTTCCATGAATTTTATGCAATCTCTCTTCCAATGCCCTATCTCTTTACAGTAGCAGCACTTACCAACGTAAGAGGTATCTGACTTGGGCTCAGAAGACACACGCTTGCCATGATTCAAAATCTGGACAACTTTGTCTTCACCCTTGTCAGTACTAGGTTTCATAAACCTACCCTTCACGTTTGGCTCAACCGTCTTGAGCATATTATGCAGTTCAGTCAACGTCTTCGTTAAGCCTTCCTTGATATAGTTCCTTACGAACTTATCATAGCTTGACGGCAGTGACTGCAGAATGATCTCAGTTGCCAATTCCTGGCTAACTGGATAATCCAGTTTCCTCAGGTTATCAATGTAACCCATCATTTTACTGACATGAGGACTTACTGGATGATCATTTGGTAGCTTGCAGCTAGTGAGAGATTTAACCAACTGGTATCTCTCCACTCTTATCTGCTCCTGAAATTTTAATTTCAGGCTGCTGATCATCTCTATTGGCGACTCCATGTTCTCATATTGCTTCCGCAAGTCTGAGTCCATTGTAGCCAATATCAGACCACACACATCTACCTCATCATTATAATGCTTATTCCAAGCATCATATACTGCATGAGAAGCATTGGACCCGATTCTCACGGGGAGAGCTCTCTCAAGAACATAGTCCTTTCTCTCCTGTCTGAGGACTAGCCTCAGGTTCCGCGACCAAGTCAAGTAATTTGATCCGTTCAGCTTGTCCATCTTAAGGACAGACCGGATCGAGAAAGTGTTTTGATTGTTTGTGCTATTCATAACTGAAAATTAAGATAAAAGGATTTTAGTTAATATGTTCAATATGATTAATCCCGTATTAAATTTAATATGATTAATCATGCATTATATTCAATAACATAAGTTACCCTCAATAGAATATAATGATTCCAAGATCCACATATAACTAAGATCAAAGTGGGCCACTGGCCGTCACCCAACCTTAGCTTATATCGGTAAGCCCTATATCGGCTAATTATATCCGTGATATAACTCTTGGTTGTGAATCTGGGCCCGAGGCCCAATCCACTCTGATGTCTCAAGGCCCGGGACTCCCGATGGCCTAGTCAAGAAAACCGGACTATACAGTCATGTAATCATTAATGTCTGGGACTCCCAATGACATTTATGAATCACAAACCGTCTTACCCACGCAAAAGCAGACATCCTCACACTGTAAGGCCATGAATGCAATTGAATGGGCTTTGACAGCTGACATAGCCTGGACAAGACATCCAACGCTTGATATTATTTGAGGTTCGTAGGTTTATTAAAATCATTCCCAAAATAGAAGATTACTATTTCGGGAAACTTTCTATTTATGGAAACCTACTATTTTTAGAAACTTTCTAAAATTGGAAACTTTCTAAAACCGGAAACTTTCTAACTTTAGAAACTTCTTGAAATCCAAAACCCGCAAATTCAGAAACTTCTATTTTAAGAAACTTTCTAATTTCAAAATTTCGGAAACTTTAATTTAAAAACGACTTTATAATTTTATAAAATAGATTTTAAATTAATCTGAAGAAAGACTCAATTAACTGGCCCAATTGTTTTAACTTCTTGGCCCGAGGCCCAAGAATTGGTCCATGTCCAAGACATGACCCAATTGTCCAATTAATTGACATAACCGGTCTGGTTCATTAAAACTGGTCTAACCAAGTTTTAATTACTACGATGACCACAATTGTCAACCGGTTATTTACTAAACCGGAATCTCTCAATTTATTTGGTCCAACCAAATCAAATTAGAAATTCCCGGTTTAGGCACTAAATCCAATATTTCTTTCGACATTGGATTTCTTATCCTGGTTTAACCAGATTTAATAAAATTATTAAAATCTGTTTATTAAACCAGAACGATTAGATTTTAATTAAATTTTAAACCGAACCGAACCGATTTGATCACGTGAACCGATCACGACCTAGTCGTGATCTTCACGCAATCAAACCCTAGCCGCCAACTTAGCCATCTCTCGATCCAAGATCGTGATGGCCGCGCTTGGGACGATCGAGACGGTCCGGCCGGGCAATGACTCGACCAAGCTCTCGGCCTTGTCGCAGCCGGAACGATCGGCCTAGCCGATTTGTTCCACATGGTCGGCCGGTTGCAGGGACGTGATCGGGACGAGATGATCATCTCTCACGCGACCATTCGACCCAAGCCCATGGCCACGATCCAGCCGGTTTAACTATACCGGCCGATCGATTCAAAACCTAGGGCCGATCGCATATACCAAGCTAAAAGCTATGGTTTGCGATTTTCATTAGGTGTTTTAGGTTCTTAATTAATGTTTCTTAAGTATTTTCTTATCAATACTTGCATAGATTGATTCAAATACTTCTAAACAACCTAAAACTTGAATCTAAACAAGAAACCTACAGAACCAATGGCTCTGATACCACTGTTGGAAGATTCGGTTGATCCTGATTCAATTCTCATATTGATATCAACCTAAACATGCATTAGATCTAGGTGTTCTTATTTAGAAACATTATGATCTCACCTTTTACCTGTTTGTTGCAGCGGAATTGATTGAACAGGTCAGAGATCAGGGAGATACACCAAGGGATGAATCCTCCAAAGGCTCACACACGCAATCACCGGAAACTGGCTGCTAGACCACAAGGAGGCTGGCGCAGAGAGAGGAGAGAAAACGCGGCTAGGGTTTGGGTTAAGGGAGAAAAGACTTGGCTTTTAGTCATTTAAAAGCCTTCTCTTTCCCTTTTGGGCTTTTGGGCCCAATCTGATTAAATCCCATTTAATCAGACCCATTAGTCTTTCTCTCTTAGTACGACAAATGCCTAGCACTTTTGTCGTACTTCTGCTAAGCCGTTCCAACATTATTTCCTGCTAGCTTAAGCGTGTGACCCATATGGGATCATACAATAAAGGCAATAAGTCCAAGACTTATAGATCATGAGCGGACTCTAGCAAGCCATCATGACCCCCAGCATTGTATGACTTATGTCTGATCACTGACATACTCTTACGTTATAGAGACAGTACAGAGATTGCTGGACACAATTCCAACAGAAATGTTGTCTTTAATGAGAAATGCTTCCCATTCAAAGAACAGTTTAAATATTTGGTCCCTCAGTATCACACTCTTCTACTGAAATCTTGGCAGTCTCACCACAAAGCTGTCAAGACACCTGACTAACATATCACTCGAATTCTTCCTCCTCCAGTTATTCAACCTGCAGTCCAACTACCTATTGCTCAGCAAAATGATCAGATAATGCATCAGGATACTCCACCTGAGTCCCCTGTCACCGAAGAGGTTCATCTGGATACTCCTCCTGACTCCCCAGTTTATGTGGACACTCCACTGGATTCTCCTGTTGCAGAGGTAGAAGAAGTGATTCTACAACCTGCAAAACCAATTTCTCAACGGCCAATAGTGGACAATGACCACTCTATGACAACAAGGGCTAGAAGAGGTGTAATGCGGTAATGGATGAGCTAAACAATATTCATATGTTGAATACTTGACATTAGTGCCAGCAACAGAAGAGATGAACATATTGGGGTGTAAATGGGTGTTTAAGACCAAGCTGAAACCATCTGGAGAGGTTGATAAACTGAAGGCTAGACTTGCTGCTAAAGGTTTTTCTACAAGAAGAAGGTCTAGACTACCTAGAGACTTTCAGTCCAGTAGTTCGAACCGCAACTATACGAATCATGCTAAGTATAACTACTGCTAAAGGCTGGTTGATAAGAAAACTTGATGTCTCTAATGCATTTTTACTTGGTGAGCTGTAGGAACCTGTTTTTATGATACAACCACCAGGTTTGAAGATCAGTCAAGACATTCTCATGTCTGTCGTCTTACTAAAGCCTTGTATAGCCTTAAACAGGCTCCCAGAGCTTGGTTTAACACCTTCAGAAAACTTTTTACTAGACTATCATTTTCAATGCAGCAAGTCAGACCCTTCTCTCTTCACTTACCATCATCAAGGTAAAATAATCTACTTATTACTTTATGTTGATGATATACTACTTGCTGCAAGTGATCAACAACTTCTGGAACCTCTTCCACGGTCATTAAAAACCAAGTTCTCAATGAAAGACCTTGTTCAGCCCAAGTACTTCCTCGGTATTGAGATTGAAACACATTCACAGGGTCTGTTTCTTCACCAAAAGGCTTATGCTACTGATATTCTGCATCAATCTTCCTTGGCTGAATGCAACTCAATGCCAACACCACTACCACTGGATCTAACAGACCTGAATGAAAAAACGTTTGAAGAACCTACCTACTTCAGAAGCATTGCTGGAAAGCTTCAATACCTAACAATAACGCGCCCAGATCTTCAATTCGCAGTCAACTTTGTGTGTCAGAGAATGCACGCACCAACTGTAGCTGACTTTGGTCTCTTGAAAAGGATAGTGTGTTATGTCAAGGGGACATCTCATATGGGTTTGCATATCAGGAAGGATGACAACTTGTCTCTCTCAGCCTTTTGTGATAGCGACTGGGCAGGATGCATGGAAACTCGTCGCTCTACAACTGGCTTCTGCACTTTCCTTGGATCAAACATGATATTTTGGTCTGCAAAACGTCAAGAAACGATCTCCAGCTCTTCAACAGAAGCAAGAATATAATGCTTTAGCTGCAACAGCAAGGGAGATTACTTGGTTGTCCTTCCTTCTACGCGATCTAGGAATACATCAAGCTCATGCCACTACTCTGGAATGCGACAAATGTTTGCGGTCTATCTAAGTGCAAACCCAGCACTTCACAAGCGCTCGAAACACTTTGATACGAACTTCCACTATATCAGAGAGCAACTTGCTCTCGGTCTTATTGAGACCACACACATTCCAGCCGGACAACAACTCACGGACATCTTCACAAAATCATTGCCGAGAAGACCGTTTGAAGCCTTGAGAACCAAACTTGGTGTTGGTCACTTTCCCACGCCAAGTTTGCAGGTGGATATTAGTGAAAACACACTTGGGCCTCCAAAGTTAAAACCCAAACGCTGAAGCCCAATCGTACAGTCAACACACAGTCAACACCAGTTGAAGAAGAAGACAAAACCAGAGCCATTGTTGTTCAATGTTAACCTCTAACGGTTCTGTGCTTTATTGTCTTTAGCTTGATGACTAATCTAGACAGCTGGATTAAAAATAAGAACAGCTGAATCTAGATCCTTCTAATCAAGTTATAAATTATAAATGTAATCGCTCTTGTAAATTTAAGCTTGTGAAATCAAAATCCTTTGTTTTTTTTACACTCTCTCTTTCTAAAACCTTCACCTCTTCCCACGCGTTTGATTCTGCTTCGACTATTTTAAAAATATCTTTTGGATCCTTATTAATATTATTATATTTTTCTGTTCTTCCAGATTAAAATCTTCATATTTTAACCGTATTAATCAAATAATGTAATATGTAACTCCATGACAGGTTTAAAGACGGGTTTAAAAACTCTTAACGAATATTTTTTTTTTTGGAAATACCATTTCATTCTATATGAGACCATAATTAATCAAAAATGGTCATATTTGTTATAGTGAATTCAATATTAATTTACATTATAAATAAATATATTTTAGACTGATAATTACAAACAAGGAATGTGGAAAAAAAACTAGGAAAATGGAAATAAATGGTACATGAAGGGGTTTTTTTTTTTTTAACTTTTGATAAAGACGTTGAAAGCAAATAAAGCCAAATAATCTTTTAAACCTGAGATGGCTCGAAGTTATTTGTTGTTTTGGGGATCAAGGGGGCATGTATCTTGACTCCTTCAAAGCAACCATTTTCCTTTTACATTGCTTTGGCTATAAGTAAGAAAGAGAAAAGAATAATTAAAAAATAGTCTCCTAAGATTATTGGATAATGGTTTGATTAATCTAATCATATTTGCGACGCCAAAGCATTAAAATTGTCTAGTTTAGTTGGATTTTGCCTTAATCATTTTTCACATCGATCATTTTTATTTATATGCGTGAAATGTGAAACTCGCTGTTATTTGTTTACATGTAATATAGATAAGATATATGGACTCTACTTTATAGATATACTCATTACGTTTACTATAAATATGGATGCAAAAGTGCCAAAATTTTGATGAATCATGTGATGATATTTTTGACGAAATGATACAACTAACCTAGAATGCATATTCATTTACATTCGAAGACCAAAATACATATGCCCTTTTATGAAGAGTAAATCTTTTTTTTTATGAGGAGTAAATCTTAATATACTTATAAGTTATAGATTAAACGATCTAATGTACATGTCCAAACTCTTGTAGTCAAGTGGTTGAGGACAGACATTCAACGCTTATCTATAGTATGCACCTCTTTTATGGGTTAGTTTGAGTCTTTTCATAGATTCAGGATACCCTAGGTTTAAAAAAAAAAGTTTGTTCATAAAACAAATTTTAATGTTTTTAAACTCTTATATATATATTAGGGTATAAATCTGATGTTTCAAGAGCTTTAGTCTATGACCACCCGTGTGCATAACCGCAGAGTGCAAAGCTTACACCAACTCAAGTTTACCAAAACACCGACTTTGGGGAAGGATATGATTATATGAAAGATGGTATTTCATCTGCTCTGGTTCACGGACATATTTTAGTTTTGATTCCAAATCTTTTTCTGGTACGAAAGAAAAACATACAAACGGCCCTAGAAATCGAAACTCAAAAGAATAGAACAAAGAAATCGATTTTCCAACTATTTCATGACTCATTTTTGCACAAGAATCATGATAATTTTCACTGTCATTCTAATTTTATCGAATGTCCTATATTGGTTTCGATCACGTAGTTTAAACAAAAAAGCTACACATATGGTTCTAAGAATACAATAACCGTCATATATTACAACATAGTAATATCATATTACTAACTTCTGAATTGTGTGTGATTGTTGCACAAAGATATACTAATCTTCTTGAACGTCTCCAAAATGAAATGCATTAAACAACACACAAGGAGGAAATATATGCAAAATGTCTTATGTTAGAATCTTCGACGAAGCAACATATTGAATGTCAAAACTCTAAATCCCCATTTCAGCTTTTATTAAATGACATTGCTCTTTACTAGGACAGTCAAAACTCATGTCTATTTTGGACATTTTCCGACATTCGCACGCATTTTCCTCCCTATATATAGACGTCGTCAATCCACTAACTGAAAACAGAGTATCCCCTTGAATATTCCACTCGCCTTTTCTACACATATGGATCCATATTTTGTTCAGTCACCGTTCTCTGGCTTATCGCCGGAATATCCACTCGGATCTTCGCCGGAATCTTTCTCATCCTCTTCTTCCAACAACTACTCTCTTCCCTTCGACGAGAACGACTCAGAAGAAATGCTTCTCTACGGACTAATCGAGCAATCCACACAACACAAAGAGTCGAATCTTCCAATCAAATCCAAGGAAGAGACGGGAACCTCGAGAAAGTCAGAGAAGTCATACAGAGGCGTAAGACGACGGCCTTGGGGGAAATTCGCGGCAGAGATAAGAGATTCGACCCGTAACGGTATTCGAGTCTGGCTCGGAACGTTCGAAAGCGCCGAAGAAGCTGCTCTTGCCTACGACCAAGCGGCTTTCTCGATGAGAGGATCGTCGGCGATTCTCAATTTTCCGGCAGAGATAGTTAAAGAGTCGCTTTCGGAGATTAAGTATAGCTACGAGGAAGGGTGTTCTCCGGTTGTGGCGTTGAAGAGGAAACACTCGATGAGACGGAGAATGACCAATAGGAAGACGAAAGACACTAACTTTGATCACAGCTCCGTGAAATTAGATAATGTGGTTGTGTTTGAGGATTTAGGAGAACAGTATCTTGAGGAGCTTTTGGGTTCTTCTGAAAATAGTGGGGCCTGGTGAAGCTTTTTCTGTAGCATTTTGTGTTTATAGGGTCCTTAAGCTTTTCGATGTTTAAATTTAGCACCCAATATGTTTTTTTAATTTGTTTTTTTGCAGTTTGGCGCCAGTATTTTTTATTTGTGACATTCTTATATTTGATCTATTGAAAAAACATCGAAAATAAATTCGTATTAATTTGGTGATACTTGACTTTCTAAATTTCCTCTTTAGAGTTTAGGGTTAGAGTTAATTTAGACTCTATCCCTTCAATAAATGTTATTACGATCAATTTTGTTCTTTATTGCTATTTTGTCAAATAACTTATTTCTTCTTATCAAAAAAAAAACTATTGAAAAAGGTTTCAAAAAATAATTACTAGTTAAAAACTTGAACTTGTATTTGGGATTGATCAATATATTTTTGGTAAACATTGAGTAGACTTTGAATATTTATTGCAGTCACAATAAATTAAATCAAATGCAGACTAAACTATTTTATTATTAGAACAGATTACAAAACGTTACAGACAAATTTTATTTCTTTGTAGGAATAGTATACATTTAATATGTATCAATTTTATTTGATTTTTTAATCTACATTACTCTATATACCAAAAATTGTGAATAATACAAAAGAATAATATTGACTAGGGGCGGATGCAAATGGGATGATGGTACGGGTCCCCTACTGTTTTTGTTTTCTCTTATATAACTTAGGTTAATTTGAATTAATTTTCTTAGTTTAGTGAAGGAAAACAAAAATGTGCCTTAACTCCAAATTTTATTTTACTATTTTAATATTGTGTTTTCGATTAAAAATGATTCTAGATGCGCCTTTGATATTGACTACTTACTAATCCTTCCAAACTGTAACTACTATTTAAAACCCTAATCTAATAACGAATATATAAAGTGATTTGTTTTAAATAGACCTCAACTGAAAAAGATGGTCTAATGAAAATCGTGACTTGACTTCCTTTGGGTATCTTTCCGATTACTTAGTTTACATTTAAGTAAGTAAGATAGGGACTACAACGATTCACTCTCAGTTTAGGAGTAATTTCTCTTTCGCTTCTTGCCATTCATCGGCGATGGATCTTAAAAACCAAATCAATATATTGGGTTTGGTTGGCGATGGAGCTTCCGGGCGGTGGGTGTATTTCGGTAAGGCGTGAAGCTGATTCAATCCTTAAAGCAATTTTTTTTCAACACTGTTTTGGGGACACAGGTACATCGATCGGTGGGTAGCTTTTGGTGAGCATCTTTTACGGTGATGTCTCTGTTCGCAATCCGCCAACTTTGTTAGATCAGCGGTGGTGCAGACGTGTTGCATGACGGCGACTCCGAAGCTTTGATATGTGGCTTCCTGGAGCTACTCATCTGGAACATGTGTTTACAATCTCTGATCTGCAATAAATCCAACGGTGGTGTATTGGCGTTCGTGGATCTTCCTGCACCGTCCGTTTTTAATGCCCTTCATCTTGCGTATGACACGTGTAGGTTGTGTGTACGTGGCCTTTTTTTGCTTACTCTTATCAATAGATGTGGGTAATAGCAAGTGGACTTCAACTTTTTATGAAAGTGTAAATGGTGTTTGGGCTGGATTCCATTGTAGATTGTAATTGTAACACTTGTTGGACTTTTTTTTAATAAAATATATGTTGGCCGAAAAAAAAAGATAGGGACTATAATATAGTGAATTTTAGGTATTATAAATTATGAAAAATATTTAGATATAAAAACAGATTTTTTAAAAACTTATGCTTCTTTTATCAAATCAAGTATACTAAATTTTGATTCGGGCTCAGCGCGGAATATTAATTTGTTCTTTTGAGTTTGTTACTTTTAATATTTTTTTGGGGTTTTAAGATCTCTATATTGGTTAAATAGTACTATTTAGTTTAGTTGACGCTATTTGAATAATTTTTTTAATTCAATTTTCGGATCTACATACTAAATTATTTATTTTTTTGGGATTACATAACATGAATATTCTTTTGGTTTTTATTATAGTTACCTATTTTGTATGTCTTCTTCCATTTATTTTTATCTAAATGTTAACTTTATATATTTTGCTTCTATTTATTTTGGTTACCTATCTTTTATTTTCTAAATAAATATTATAATGCATTATATATATTTAATGCGTAGAATATAATTATACAGACAATAATAATGATGTAATCAATATTATTAAAAATTAAATATAAATAAAAACAGTCATAAATCAATTATTAGAAACATAGGTAATTAAAATATAGTATTAATAGTAATAAATAACTTGAAATTTCTAAAGTAAAATATATTTTGATAGCTAAAATGTAATATCAATACTTCCCACCGATTTAAGACAATTTTCTTGCAAAGATTATTTAATAAAATAGTTATTTTGGGTTTTGCTTTTTAAATTTTATTTGGGTTTACATAGAGATGATTTTAAAACGAGCAGATCCACACATCTAAAACCGACATAAATAGCACATAAATCCATTTAGATTTTTTTTTATAAATATTAGTCTATACATTTGTATTAAACGGGCAGGCCCGTCCACTTAGAAAGTTTAACTTTGTTTATTTATATATACATTTTTAATCCAATTAAATTCATTATTTCCAAGATATTTAAGATAAATTTTCCTCTTGCAAAAAATATTTAGTAAAATATTTATTATTTTGGGTTTTAAAAAAGAATATTTGGTTTTATAGTCATATAGATGTTAAATTGGGGAGACTGGACCCGTTTAATTTTTTTATATATATTTAAGACAGATTTATATCTGGCCGTTTAAACCCATCAGAAATAACTAATGCGTATTTAACTCGGTTCAGATTTGTTTAATCATTTCATATTTTTAAAATTTTAATACAAAATATAAAAAATTAGCTTTGTATATTTCTCGATAAATTTTTACTCTACTTGAATCCAATATTTTCGAGCTATATAAGACAATTCTCTTCTTGCAAAAATTTAGTAAAACACTTATTTTGGATTTTGATTTTTACATTTTATTTGGATATATACACATAGAGATGTTAAACCGGACATACACGACCCATTTATAATTAAGAACCATCTAGACAAATCTCTCTAAATTCAGCATAAGTAACAAATACATATTTAAATTTGTTTAGTTTTTTTTATAATTTAAAAAAAAAAATTTAATACAAAATACAGAAAAATTAAATTTGAGTATTTCTATATACATTTTACTCCTAATGAATTTAATACTTCACAACAATTTAAGACATTTTAATCTTTTTAGTATAAATAAATAAAATCTAGTTTGGCATATTTTTATAAATAGATAACTTTTTTTGTCAACAAAAACACCATATATAAATAAATAACTAAAATGCAATACTAAGAGTCATAAATAACTTGAAATGTAGATATGAATGAAAAATATAGGTTGAGTCTGTTGTTATCTTTTATATTAGGTTAGATGAAAAGTGTTATTAGGGTTTTAGAAAATTGCAATACTAAGAGTCGGATATTGTTTGGTAATTTTCTTGTTTGTTTAGAAAATCTTTATTGTTTAAACCGTTTATGTATCAATACTTCTTAAAGTGTCTCGATACGTTGTTGTTTGAATCGCGTATATTGTTATTGGATATGGTAGATTTGTTCTAAGGAAATATTTCAAATAATAATATGGCAATGCTGATATGATAGGTTTGTTAGTAGAAAATATTAATTCCTGGTATACGGTTTGTCAAAACCGGTTTAGAAAACTAAAAACTAATATGGTATATTGGGGTAGATCTAAAAGCTAAACCATTTTTAAAATATTGGTCTAGGTGTTCAAAGAAGAATCAACATCAAGGCCAGAAGACATAACCAAGAGGAGATTTGGTGTATTGCTTTTGGTGTATCACGTAAGTTTGAATAGGCTAAAAATTGGTCTAGGTGTGAAAAGAATGGTCATTACCTTAGTTTGAATGCAATAGGTGATGTGGTTGATTATCTCAATAAATATACATGGTGTATGGAAGTTTTGTTATTTTTATGACCGGTTGTTGAATAAAATGGAAATTGGTAAGTTTGATGTTTATGCGACCGGTTAATATTGGATAGCAAACCAATATAATATCGCCTATTGATGGCATGTGTGTATTGTTGTCGAAAGACAAATTTCTCCTTAATGAAAGACAAAAATAGTGGAAAGAAAATAGTGGCCTTGCATGTAATTAAATTAAAAATAGGGGACAGTTTTGTTTTGTACTGCTATTTTAATAGTATAGATATATTTATGTCGTCATAAATAATTAAATGTAGAGTATGAGAACATGTGTTTATTGGTAGTTGAGGCCACCGTAAAGGTCGGTCGTAACTTTGGGTTTGCTTGTGTATGAGTATTTACTAAATGAAACCACAAATCTCAAAAATAACGTAAAAACAAGTTATTTGATAAAATAGCAACAAAAAGAAAAATTGATCGAAATAACTAAATGAATAAAGTCTAAATTAACGCTAACCCTAAACTCTAAATATTAAACTCTGAATATTAAACCATAAACCCTAAATAGTAAACCCTAAATAATAAATCTTAAATACTAAGAGCCAATCGCAAAATGACACAAAACATGCATTGTCACAAATATAGCAATAAGAAATAAGAATCATAAAATAGCATTTATTAAAGGGATAAGACAAAATTAAACATAACTCTAAACCTTAAATACTAAACACTAAACCCTAAATACTAAATCATAACCCCTAAATAATAAACGCTAAACCCTAAATACTAAACCTTAAACCCTAAATAATAAACCTAAATCCTAAACCCCAAATTATATAATGCTATAAAAGTCTTTGTAATCAAAATAATGCTAAAAATGTCAATAATTTCTTTTGGTGCTATATTTATGATAAGATATGTTTTCTGTGCTATTTTATGCATTTTTTTCAAATACTAAACCCTAAATATTAAATCCAAATATTAAACCCTAAACCTTAAATAATATAAAGATATAAAAATCTTTATAATCTAAAATAATAATAAAAATGTCAGTTCTCCATTTGATGATACATTTGTGACAAAATATGTGTTTTGTGCTATTTTATGCCTTTTTCAACTAGTAATGATATTTGTTTTTTAAATAATTTATAGTCGGAGTATTTATATCTTTATATTTTTTAATCACAAAGTAAAATCTTAAATCAAACCTTCAAACAAACTTATTTCTTTATAATTTGTTAATCAATAAAAGTAAAATGATAATGCAAATTTTTAAACAAACATAAGTTTATTTTTTGAAACACAAGTTTATTTTAATTTTAAAAAACATAAATTATTTTGATCCGTAATGTTTTTAAGCAAAAATGGATAATATCATAAGTTTATTTAATTTTTTAAAAACATAAGTTTATTTTGATTAGTAATGTTTTAAGCGAAATTGGATAATATTTAAAACTCATTTATCTTTATATTAATTAGAAAGTGCTTTTGGATTTATGGTTGATTACTAATTTATCATTAATGAAATTAGGCTAATTATTATGCTAAACTTAATTTATATTTGTAATTTTAATATGTTTCTTTATTTTACTATGGAGATATACATAACCTTAGATTAAATAAGATGATAAATATAAATATTTAAGAATTGTTTTTATATTTTATTTTAGAGATATACATGATCTTAAATAAAAAATAAGATGATATGATAAATATGAAAATATTTATGAAGATTTTAAATTTTATTTAGAGATACACATAATTCCAATAAAAATAAAAATAAAAATAAAAATAAAAATAAAATGATAAATATGAATATATTTATGAATATTTTTAAATATTAATAAATATTATTTTTGGATTTTATATAGTAAATTCTTATTATTTATATAAATTTTAAATTTTTTTAATATATATGATAAAATAATTTAAATAATATATTTATGTGTTAATTTTTATACATAAATATATAATTACAATTTATTTTATTACTATTAATTTTATTAATAGTAAATTATAAAATATTTTATAAAATATAATAATATATGTATTTGTATAAATAGTTTTATATAATATTATTATTGTTGTTAAATTAATTTGATATTTAAAAAAAAATTATATTTAATAATATATTTGTGTTTGTATATAGTGTGAACGAGTAATTATTTGAGTTGAAGAATGTATTTAATAAATCAACTTTTTACGATAAGTAAATGTTGGTTTATTTTTTTTTCCAAAAAAATCTTGTCTTGAGATTTTCTAAAAAAATAAATGAAATTTGTTATGAATTTACAAATAAAAAACGTCATATAAACATTTATAAAGTGTATGCAAAATCTATTTCCCCACGTGTTTTTGACCATCGGCGAATCGCAGAACAAAACAGAAGAAGAATATTATTTGATTTTTAGATGGTGGGCCAAATGGTCAATATAGACTGTTGGGCGACAAAAACGAAAAGCTTATTATTAATATTAAATAAACCTAATGATAAATTTAAAACAATAGGTGAAAAAGGCGAAACATATGTAAATACTCTGTACTGTTACTGTCCATTGATAGCTTATCCATTATCACAATATATGGTTAACTGAATTTGGTCAAAAGAAGTTATTTTACATAAGCCAATTTGCTTGACAAACAAACGATAACACTGAAATATTATTTATATACCTAAGTATTCAACAGAACATGAACTTGGTCCGATTCTTTCTATTTTACAATTAACAGTCACAAATCTCTGATGAACTTTTTACATTATTTACTTTAGAAATTGTTAAAATTTGTAGATTAACAATCATTACATAGGTCCTACAATAATCAAATACGTTATCCAGTATCATTTTCATATGTAAGCTTCTAGACACATGGCTCTACTGTGGATTTTGACCTTTTATATTAAGCTTTTGAATACGTTTGACTCTTTCATTAATGTTACAGTTTTATCAATTTCCTGTCAGTCCATAATTTCTCCATCTCTAGGTCCATGATCTGTTTCTCACTGATAGGCCCTTCTCATTTGTACAACATACATGCGTTTAATATGGGGTTGATTGGTTGCTGTTGTAGGGGCTGTGGATAGCCAAAAATAATTCTACACCCACATATGAAAACCAATCAAACTTTACTTTATGTTTGAGAACTCACAACACAATCTTTCAATTTTTTTTGGTTGTAGGACAACACTTTTCTACAGCTAAAAAAATGGTGCAGTGGAAATTTTTTACTAGCCATCATCACATCTCTCTCATTTATTTATTTATATATATTAAATTATGATAATAAATTATTAACATTTCACCAAATATATATCGTCTTCATAAATATATATATATATGTGTGTGTAACACCCGTCTCCCGGTTTACCGGAGACGCGGCATTAGGGCACCCGTTGAACTCATTTCGGTTCAACCAGGATATCTTCGCAACTAGTCCTAGGAATCCAGCGCTCTTTTCGTATTCAAAATCCACCAATTATGCCACACGACCGATCAATCCCGCATCCGGACATGCAAGAAAAACGGAGACGGGGAAAGGGGAAGAGGACTGAGTAATTGTTTCAAAACACAATTACCCAGCGAGGGCGGATTTAAGGAACCCGCGATCCCGGCTTACGCCACACAACTACGAAACAAAGGTCCTAAGCTAATATCACCTTGCAATCATCGCCCAAAGGATTTCACCACGGAACATATGTACAATGGATTACTACCGCCTGAAGCGCAAACAATTCCCAGCCCTGAAGCCCGTCATTGGCCCCGGTGCTCAACACAACTTCACTTAGGGGGCTTGCCAAAGCCCCCTTCCGACGATACAAGGGTCGCGTACCCAACCTCGATATACGCGAGTCGCCAAACAACACCCTTTCGGGGGCCCTACCACAGTTCTAATTCATACAAGTCCATCACGCACAATCAACATTTTCAGTTTAAGCGATAACATAGCATTATACGTTCCAAAATCAATCACATCGAGTACTAAACTATTCCTACGCTACCTAGGAAAAATAATATTAACGAAGGACTATCGTCCAGAATTGAATAGAGCAAGCAAGGGTCAAGACCGATCCTCACCTTGGCCAAAGAAGGGCAAAATCGTAATTTAGGAACTTCATTAGCCCGAACGGACGTCAGATCTGGAAAGAGGACGAAAATAGAGCGGTTTAGGCTTTTGATTCACTTAATTCGGACCTAGGATGAGCTAGATATGAACAAAAGAAGATTCCGAGTTTAAACCACTTAACCGATCTAAACCGGGTTTTGAAATTGGAATTGGAATTGAAATTGGATTTGGTTTGGGTTAAACCGAAAATTGCAATCGATTGGGCAAACCGAAGTAAACCGGATCGATTTGAATTAAACCGAATGAAAATCGGATTTGAAATTGAATTGGGCTAACCGGATTAAACCGAACAAAATTGATTTAAAACGAAATTGAAATCGAATTGGGGTAAAGTGAACCGGACCAGCCTAACCGGACCGATCGGTCAACGGCGGCGGTCAACGGTCGGCGACGGCGGCTTCAGAGGCGGACGGCGGCAGCGCTCCGACGGATCTCAGGCGGTGGGCGGCGGCTATAGACATCTAAAATTCTAAATTTTTTCCAGACGTCTATAGACATCTGAACAATCAAATTTTGGTCAACGCTCGAAAATGCGATATTTTTCATCAGACTTCACTAGCTGTTTGAAAATCTTGCCAGACACTAGAGGTTTGATAGTTATCAGACTTCCGGATGAAGTCTGACATTTCAAAATCAATTGCAAAACTACCCTTTTTTCAGACTTCATTAGCTGTCTGACAAAAAATTCAAAAATTTCCAAAGCAGACTGCGAACGCTCTCTGATTGGTTTCAAACTGCATTCACTGTCTGGCATTTCAAAATCAATTGCAAAAATACCTTTTTCAGACTGCCATAGACGTCTGGTGGTGTTAATTTCAGGCGTCTAGACGTCTGAAATATTAAGAACTTTTAAAATGCATTTTACTGTATATTTTTGATTAATTTCGTTGATTTTTATTTTTATAAATGTGTATTAGTTTTCTATATTCCTTCTTCGTGATTTTTACATTCTTATACATGGTAATTATTTTTAAATCAATTTTTGAATAATATTGGCAATGTAGCTAATAGGACCAGACTTCGCATAGAAGTCTGGCTTTTCCCAAAAGATCTCTAATGTTGTTTATACGTGTTTGTTTATACAGATAATGGTTCAGTTACCTGTTAATTTTGGTGAATGGGTTGTGAGAGACCAGATTTGGCATTTTGTGGTTGATAAGCTCAAAGGAGGGCGGGTTTTCACTTTGCGTGATGGTTATACACATCAAGAACTTGTTGAGATGGTACAAGATGATTATATGCTGGACAAGAAAACCGAGCTGGTGGAGTTATCATATCCATTGCCGGAAGCACTCTTGAAACAAATGGATCCGGATAGCCCTCCGGTTTATGCACAAATGATAGGCAAGTAAGGAGCAGGGTTGAGTTAGCTAATACGCATTTAATCCATCTATGTGTCTCGAGCCGATCCGGTATGGATGATGAAGATGCTGTGAATCATGATGACAAATATGAAGCTGAAGATGTAGACGAAGATGACAAAAAAGAAGACTGGAATGAGGAAGATGTGGACTCAGTCTCGAAGGATTCTGTTTGTGGTGGTGGTTGTAATGATGGTGTTGGTAACTTGGATGTGCCTGAGAATGTTTTCATGATACACGCTGAGGCTTACCATGACGATGCTGATTATACCCTATATGGGAAAGTGAAACATGAAGATGTAGATGTGGAAGAAGATGAAGATTATAAGAAATATGAGTTGGAGGGTATGAGTAATCTGTTGGGTTGTTCGGTTGATCCTGATTCAATTCTCATATTGATATCAACCTAAACATGCATCAGATCTAGGTGTTCTTATTTAGAAACATTATGATCTCACCTTTTACCTGTTTGTTGCAGCGGAATTGATGAACAGGTCAGAGATCAGGGAGATACACCAAGGGATGAATCCTCCAAAGGCTCACACACGCAATCACAGGAAACTGGCTGCTAGACCGAGCTAAGGGAGGCGCCAGAGAGAGAGAGTTTTCGCGGCTCGAATTAGGGTTGGGAGAAAGAGACTTTGGCTTTTAGTTTATAAAAGCCTTCTCTTTCTCTTTTGGGCTTTTGGGCCCAAAACACCAATCTGATTAAATCTCATTTAATCAGACCCGTTAATCTTTCTCTCTTAGTACGACAAATGCCTAGCACTTTTGTCGTACTTCTGTTAAGCCGTTCCTACTTTATTTCCTGCTAGCTTAAGCGTGTGACCCATATGGGATCATACAATAAAAGCAATAAGTCCGAGACTTATAGATCATGAGCGGACTCTAGCAAGCCATCATGACCCCCAGTATTGTATGACTTATGTCTGATCACTGACATACTCTTACTTTATAGAGACAGTACAGAGATTGCTGGACACAATTCCAACAATCTCCCACTTGAACTGGAATCTCTGTATTCATAATCCCTTTCGTCTCAATATCTCGATTAGTCATAAGGCAAGATTAGTGTCATCCTTATAAAGCCTAATCTTGTTCATCGGACTCTGATTTGATACTGACAATCCAAACGACTCGGGAAAGTCCGTTTGAGCATGGCCATGCGTTTTCCAGTATTCAAATCTCCGATTGGCCTAGAGATATTCACTCCACTTATATTGGAGGGACAAATTCCGTCTTGTTCCATCACTGTAAACTACTCATTTCATAATGCACCCAAACAAGGTCCTTATAGCTATCACAGAACGATAGTGTTAGACAATGATCAAAGTGCATCAGTCCATGTGTGGTCACATGCATGCGAACTCAGGTCTAAGGACTATACTCTATAGTCGTAGTGAGAATCTCTTATGACACAGATATAAATATCCTGAAGAGTTCTCATAAGCGGGTCATGTCCGGTCGTATGTTCCCAACATACACCTATGTACTGACTTTGATGCCGTGCATCTATGACACCATGAAACTTGGTCATAAGTCACATACCAATCTAGTCTCACACGGTTGTTGGTGTTCCAATTTCAACAACCTTCGACTAGGGACTTAATGATATAAGCCATCTATCAAATATAGGGTCTCATGATCAAGCTAAATGACTTTGATGACTCAAGATCAAGGCACTTACTTCGATGACCTATAAAATGGTTTATATCACTTTGGAACGATTATTTCATCACAGTTAAAATAATCTTGAAATAATAATTTCATTAAAACATAAATAATGTTTTACAAGAACATATCAAATAACTAAAATAAAGCTCACAAAACTCCCACTCAAATTTAGATTACATTTCAATGTTTCTAATGCCTACAGCTTCAGTCAGGAACTCGAGCTTAGGCCTTGGGAGTGGCTTTGTCAACGGATCAGCGACATTGTCATCTGTCGGAACTCGGCTGATCTTGACTTCCTTTCTATTAATGATGTCACGTATCAAGTGATATCTTCTTTGAACATGCTTGGATTTCTGGTGTGATCTTGGTTCCTTTGCCTGAGCTATAGCACCATTGTTGTCACAAAACAGTGCCAGAGGCTCAGCCGCATCTGGTATCACACCTAGTTCCATAATGAACTTTCGTATCCAAACAGCTTCCTTCGCTGCTTCCGAGGCGGCGATATATTCAGCTTCTGTAGTGGAATCAGCAACGGTGTCCTGCTTGGAGCTTCTCCAACTTACTGCACCGCCATTCAGACAAAAGACATAACCGGACTGTGACCGGAAATCATCTGTGTCTGTCTGGAAACTTGCGTCCGTGAATCCACTGACTTTAAGCACATCACTTCCACCGTACACTAAGAACTTATCCTTAGTATGTCTTAGATACTTCAAGATGTTCTTTACGGCAATCCAATGGTTTTCACCTGGATTTGACTGGTATCTACTCGTCATGCTCAATGCATAAGCAACATCAGGACGAGTACAGATCATGGCATACATGACAGATCCTATTGCAGATGCATAAGGAATATTCTTCATGCGCTCAAGCTCAGCAGCCGACGTAGGGCTCTGCTTCTTGCTCAGCGTTGTGCCATGTACCATTGGTGTGAAGCCCTTCTTGGAATCTTTCATGCTGAATCTTTGTAGGACTTTGTCAATGTATGAGTCTTGACACAAGCCTATCAGCCTCTTAGGTCTATCCCGATAGATCCTAATTCCAAGAACGTATGCGGCTTCACCCATGTCTTTCATGGAAAAACAACTTCCAAGCCAGTCTTTTACAGACTTCAGCATTGGAACGTCGTTTCCGAGAAGTAGTATGTCATCGACATACAGAATAAGAAATACAATCTTGCTCCCACTAGATTTCTTATACACGCATTGTTCTTCTTCGTTTCTGATGAAGTCAAATTGCTTGATCGCTTCATCAAAACGAAGATTCCAGCTCCTCGATGCTTGCTTCAATCCATAAATGGATTTGTGAAGCTTGCATACTTTCCCAGCATTCTTTGGATCTATGTAACCGTCAGGTTGTGTCATATACACATCCTCTTCCAGAATACCATTCAGGAAGGCGGTTTTCACGTCCATCTGCCAAATTTCATAATCATGAAAAGCTGCAGTTGCTAGTAGAATCCGAATAGATTTCATCATAGCCACTGGTGAATAGGTTTCATCGTAATCCACACCGTGAACTTGTCTGAAACCTTTTGCCACCAACCTGGCTTTATAAATCTGGACATTTCCATCCACGTCAATCTTCTTCTTGAAGATCCATTTGCACTCGATGGCTTTTACACCAGCGGGTAAGTCAACCAGCGAAAACACTTGGTTGACCGACATGGAGTCCATTTCGGAATCAGTGGCCTTGCGCCACTTAGAGGAATCTGGGCCCATCATGGCTTGATTGAAGTTCGATGGTTCATCACCATCAATGATCAAAAGATCATGACAGTCAGTCACGAGGAATCCCTGATATCTCTCGGGTTCGTGACGGATCCTCCCGGATCTTCGAACTTCAGGTACTACAGGTTCAGGCTCTACAATTTCTTGTAGATCCTCCTGCTGCTCTTCCTCATTAGGTTGAGCAGTATCCTGTTCATCTTGAATTTCTTCAAGCAGTACCTTACTCCCACTGTCTTTCTTAGAGAGAAACTCTCTCTCAAGAAAGTTACAATCCCGGGCAACAAAGATCTTGTTCTCGGAACGTAGATAGAAGTAATAAGCCTTGGTTTCCCGTGGATAACCAATGAAGTAGCATTTATCAGATTTTGGTGTAAGCTTATCTGAGATTAATCTCTTAACATAGGCTTCACAACCCCAAATTCTTAGATAAGACAGCACTGGAGCTTCTCCAGTCCATAATTCATATGGTGTCTTTGCTACTGCTTTTGATGGCGCTCTGTTTAGTGTGAACACTGCTGTTAGCAGAGCATATCCCCAAAGGGATATTGGAAGGTCTGTGTGACTCATCATAGATCGAACCATATCCAATAAGGTCCGATTCCTCCTCTCAGACACACCATTCCATTGAGGTGTTCCAGGAGGAGTGAGTTGGGATACGATCCCACACTCTCTCAGATGATCACTGAATTCCTGGCTTAAGTATTCTCCTCCTCGGTCGGACCGAAGAGCCTTAATGCTTTTGCCAAGTTGGTTCTGTACTTCATTTTGGAATTCTCTGAACTTCTCAAAAGATTCAGACTTATGTTTCATTAAATAAACATATCCATACCTACTGAAATCATCAGTGAAGGTAATGAAGTACTGATAGTTTCCTCTTGCATTTGTGGACATTGGGCCACACACATCAGTGTGTATCAGGCCCAATAAGTCACTGGCCCTCTCGTTAGGTTTATTAAAGGGGGCCCGTGTCATTTTGCCCATCATGCAGGATTCGCATTTCTCACATGACTCAAAGTCAAATGAGCCAAGAAGTCCATTCGAATGGAGCCTCTTGATGCGTTTCTCGCTGATGTGCCCTAAACGACAATGCCATAGAAACGTTCGGTTTTCCTCATTAGGTTTAAACCGTTTTGTATTAATGTTATAAATTGGCGCGGATTGATCGAGTATGTAAAGCCCATTCGTAAGAGGGGCAGAACCATAGAACAAATTGTTGCGATTGAAGGAACATAATTTATTCTTAACTGAAAATCATAACCTTCCAAATCCAACAAAGAAATTGAAATAATATTTCTGCTTATAGCAGGTACAAAATAACAATTATTCAGTTCTAAAATCAATCCCGAAGGTAAAGACAACAAGTATGTTCCTACAGCTAGTGCTGAAACTTTCGCTCCATTCCCAACTCGTAGCTCCACTTGTCCTTGCTTCAGCCTTCTACTGTTGCTGAGTGCCTGCATATTAGTACAAATATGAGCCCCACAACCAGTATCCATGACCCATGAGGTATTATCAGAAGTAGTTGTATTAACTTCTATAACAAAAATACCTGATGAAGAAGTCTCGAAAGTCTTCTTCTTTAATTCCTTTAGACCTTCCTGGAATTTCTTACAATCTCTTCTCCAATGCCCCAGTTCTTTGCAGAACCTGCACATGTCAGTAGGCCCAGCCTTGGACTTGGGCTTGGGCTTTGGCGTGTCCTTGTCTGCGACTTGGACACCCTTGGCCTTTCCCTTATCCTTAGCAGAAGACTTCTTAAACCCCTTGCCCTTTTGTACCATAAGTACATTGGGGTCCTTGGCGGTTTTCTTCAAGTTGGGCTCTGCAGTCTTGAGCATTCCGTGAAGCTCAGGCAGTGTCTTACTCAAGCCATGCATGTTAAAGTTCAGAATGAACTGATCATAGCTTGCAGGTAAAGACTGCAGAATGATGTCGCAGGCAAGTTCCTGGCTGATTGGGCAGTCGAGTTTCTGAAGATGATCGAGATAACCCATCATCTTCAACACATGAGGACTCACTGCCGCATTCGCAGCCAACTTACAGTCCAAGAGGTTCTTAACTGTCTGGAACCTCTCGGTCCTAGCCTGCTCCTGAAAAAGCGATTTCAGGCTTGCCATGATCTCGATTGGAGACAATACACTTTCGAACTGTTTTTGCAGCTCAGGAGTCATTGTCACCAACATCAGGCAATAAACATCATTTTCATCTGACGAATGCTTTTCCCAAGCATTGTGCAGAGTCCTGGCAGCATTGGCAAGAGGCCTCTCGGGGAGGGGATCTCGAAGGACATAATCCTTCTTCTCCTGCTTGAGGACCAGCCTCAAGTTCCTTGACCATGTCAGGAAGTTCGTTCCAGTCAGCTTCTCCTTCTCGAGAACAGACCGGATCGAGAATGAGTTTTGAGTGCTTGTAGTAGTCATATCTGAAATATACAAATAAAAAGGTTATTAGTTATTATGTTCAAAATGACTAATCTCGTATTAAAGAATAATATGATTAATCACGCATTATATTCAATAACCTAAGTTACCCTCAATAGAATATAATGATTCCAAGATCCACATATAACTAAGATTAAAGTGGGCCACTGGCCGTCACCCAACCTTAGCTTATATCGGTAAGCCCTATATCGGCTAATTATATCCGTGATATAACTCTTGGTTGTGAATCTGGGCCCGAGGCCCAATCCACACTGATGTCTCAAGGCCCGGGACTCCCGATGGCCTAGTCAAGAAAACCGGACTATACAGTCATGTAATCATTAATGTCTGGGACTCCCAATGACATTTATGAATCACAAACCGTCTTACCCACGCAAAAGCAGACATCCTCACACTGTAAGGCCATGAATGCAATTGAATGGGCTTTGACAGCTGACATAGCCTGGACAAGACATCCAACGCTTGATATTATTTGAGGTTCGTAGGTTTATTAAAATCATTCCCAAAATAGAAGATTACTATTTCGGGAAACTTTCTATTTATGGAAACCTACTATTTTTGGAAACTTTCTAAAATTGGAAACTTTCTAAAACTGGAAACTTTCTAACTTTAGAAATTTCTTTAAAATCCAAAACCCGCAAATTCAGAAAATTCTATTTTAAGAAACTTTCTAATTTCAAAATTTCGGAAACTTTAATTTAAAAACGACTTTATAATTTTATAAAATAGATTTTAAAATTAATCTGAAGAAAGACTCAATTAACTGGCCCAATTGTTTTAACTTCTTGGCCCGAGGCCCAAGAATTGGTCCATGTCCAAGACATGACCCAATTGTCCAATTAATTGACATAACCGGTCTGGTTCATTAAAACTGGTCTAACCAAGTTTTAATTACTACGATGACCACAATTGTCAACCGGTTATTTACTAAACCGGAATTTCTCAATTTATTTGGTCCAACCAAATCAAATTAGAAATCCCTGGTTTAGGCACTAAATCCAATATTTCTTTCGACATTGGATTTCTTATTCCGGTTTAACCAGATTTAATAAACTTATCAAATCTGTTTATTAAACCAGGACGATTTAATTTTAATTAAAAAACTTAAACCGAACCGCCAAAACGAACCGTGACGATCACGTCAGCCCTAGCTTCGCGACCATTGTCCAGCCGCAAGCCGTGCAACGATCCGAGATCGAGACGACGTGCAGCTCCGGACGGGACGCGACAGCCGGGCAGGTTGGGACGCTCGGGTGGGACGGTCGGGACGCACGGTCGCTCCACGATCGCCGAGCGATCGGGACGTGACGCGCGCGACAGCCGGGAAGCGATCGGGACGACGCGATCGACTTGACGCGACGATCGACTGCGATCGGTCGACCGATCCGATTCGATCCATCCGTCCGATCCGCGTCCGACCGGTCCAATCCGACCAACCGGCCATGCCGATCCAATCCGATCGCAAATCTGAGTCATATAGCTCATGTTTTGCGATTTTTCTTGTGTGTTTAGAGTTCAATTTTGTTTCTTAACTGTTTTATCTTATCAGTAATTGATTCAAAAACAATTCTAAACAGATTAAACAACCTAAACAATGAATCTAAAACAAGAAACCTAAGAACCAATGGCTCTGATACCACTGTTGGGTTGTTCGGTTGATCCTGATTCAATTCTCATATTGATATCAACCTAAACATGCATCAGATCTAGGTGTTCTTATTTAGAAACATTATGATCTCACCTTTTACCTGTTTGTTGCAGCGGAATTGATGAACAGGTCAGAGATCAGGGAGATACACCAAGGGATGAATCCTCCAAAGGCTCACACACGCAATCACAGGAAACTGGCTGCTAGACCGAGCTAAGGGAGGCGCCAGAGAGAGAGAGTTTTCGCGGCTCGGATTAGGGTTGGGAGAAAGAGACTTTGGCTTTTAGTTTATAAAAGCCTTCTCTTTCTCTTTTGGGCTTTTGGGCCCAAAACACCAATCTGATTAAATCTCATTTAATCAGAACCGTTAATCTTTCTCTCTTAGTACGACAAATGCCTAGCACTTTTGTCGTACTTCTGTTAAGCCGTTCCTACTTTATTTCCTGCTAGCTTAAGCGTGTGACCCATATGGGATCATACAATAAAAGCAATAAGTCCGAGACTTATAGATCATGAGCGGACTCTAGCAAGCCATCATGACCCCCAGTATTGTATGACTTATGTCTGATCACTGACATACTCTTACTTTATAGAGACAGTACAGAGATTGCTGGACACAATTCCAACATAATCGGTGTGTTCGCAAAATGGACTTATCTGAGGGTATCATTCTCAATAAGTGTTTTGATAGCAAGAAAGACCTAATATCAGAGCTACGTTTGACGGCGATAATGAAGAAATTATCATTTAGGACAGAGAAGTCTGACAAGACACGTTTTGTGGATAAATGTCGTGTGGAAGGATGCACGTGGATGCTTCGGGCGTGTGTGAAGAGCGAACCAAACAAGTACTGGGTGATGATCTATTCAAAAACCCATTCATGTTCGATGGAGGACCGGATGTCTACGCGCAAACGTTATACTCCAATTTATATTGGTTGGTTGTTTACTGAATGTTTTGGTATAATTGTGGGGATAACACCAAAGCATGTCAAAGTATCAATGAAGAAGCAGTTTGGGATTAGGATGAGCTACACAACCGCATACAGAGCATTGTTACATGCTCAAAGGATTGTGAGAGGAACAACGGAAGATGGGTACGAGAGACTACCTTCTTTTTTGCATGGAATCAGGCAAACCAACCCGGGAACAGTAACTGCTCTTGAGCAAGATGAGAAGAATAGATTTAAATATCTATTTATAGCATTTGGAGCTTCCATACATGGGTTTACGTTTCTTAGAAGAGTCATTGTGGTGGATGGTACTCATCTTAATGGAAAGTATGGCGGTGTTATGCTAGTGGCGGCCGCACAAGACGGAAATTTTCAACTATTTCCGTTGGCTTTCGGAATTGTAGACTCCGAGAATGATGACTCGTGGGAATGGTTTTTCACCAAACTAAAAGAATGCATTTCAGACCAATATCTTTTGGTCATAGTCTCGGATAGATGCGAGTCGATCAAGAATGCGTGTGAAGCAGTTTTCCCTTGGGCACAGCGAGGGATATGCTATTACCATCTACAAAATAACATAGTTACCAAGTTCAGGGGAAAACATCTTCTGTACCTGGTGAAAAACGCGGCTTACGCATATACGATTTACGATTTTGACCGAAACATGGCTTCCTTACGAGCGGTAAATCCCGAACTTGCTGATTACTTGGAGGAGGCGGATGTGAGTCTATGGTCATGCGTGCATTTCAACGGAGACTGGTACTTGTAGGTCTGACAATAGTTTTCAGACTTCTAATGATGTCTGATACAATACTCAGATTTCCCTTGCTGTTTGATTATTCTTCCAGACGACTGGAGAAGTCTGAGAGCATTATGTTTTGATGATACTTTCTAATTCTTACTTGTGTAAACCTCTTTCAAATTGGTGGATACATGTACAGCATAAAGACGAGCAACATTGCTGAGTCTATAAACTCCGCAGTTAAGAAGGCAAAAAGATTACCCATATCTTTCCTTTTAGAGTTTATACAAGAGAAACTAGGGACGTGGTTTTGTAAAAGGCGGCTAGATGCAATGAGTCTCTCAACAACATTTAGTCGAGGAGTTGAATATTTGCTGGCTATTCGTGAATATTATGCAGATATGATGACGACAGAACGCGTAGATACGCATAAGTTCGTTGTTAAGGGAGGTCATAGGGATTGTGTTGTCGATTTGGAACATCATAAGTGTGAATGTGGTGTTTGGGATTAAGAGAAGATACCTTGCTCACATGCCATATGCGCTGCACTGGAACTTGAGCTACACATTTCTACCCTTGTATGTCCATTTTACAGAAAGAACTACTTGTACGCTGCATACTCGCGCAACATCTTACCAAAGAATTTTACTGGCAAAGCTAATCATGACACCGTGCGTGTCTTTCTGCCGTAAGAGAGGCGGAAGCCTGAAAGATAGAAGAAGTCGAGGTGGCAATCTATGCTAGAAATCGCCAAGAAGAAGAGCAGTAAACCGCAGAAACTACACAAGCAATATTGTTGTTCGAATTGCAAACAACCAGGCCACAAACAACCTAATTGTCCACAACCTGATGCTGACTAGAAATGGTTGAAATCTGATATGATTTAGGGTTTTCTGAAGTCTGATATTTGTTCGTGTTCAGTGAAGTCTGATAAGTTTTAGGGTTTACAGAAGTCTGATATTTTTTAGGGTTCACTGAAGTCTGACGTAGTAATGTACTCTAGAAGTCTGAGATTGAAACTTGTCTCAATTGTTTGAGTTCTGTTTAAACAAGCGTAGTAATAAACATAACTAGGATTAGCGCTTAAGTTTGTTACATAACTAAAAACAAGCACAAAAGTATGCCAAAAGATGGATGTGTTTTTTTTACAACCACAATAGATATTTCATATGCAACAAATCCAATGTTTGGGAATCCAAAAGATAGCGGCGGTCTACTTATCAGCGTAGGTGTCTAGCAAACCATACTCGCTACGTTGCTCTTCACCTGTTCGCCCGAGTTCAGTCATTATGTCAAAAGCTAGCTTGTCCCTGATTGACTTGATGTTCTTATCACAAAGATACTTTGGAAACTCCATTCCAAGTGAATGGAACTCGATGAACTTCAAGCAGAACACTCCACAGTCACCTGTTTGGTGGTTTTGAGGAAGATCGTCGCTCCTAACAATCGAGTAGGTGTAACGTTCGATTGGGTAAGGCCACCCATCATCATCAGCTATTTTCAAGGTGTGCATCGCATAAGGAAACATCTCACAGATTGGTGCCACTGCCGCTCCGACCAACTCATCAGTCCTCGGATTAATGATGCTGTCCCATACTGTTACGTGCCTATCCGGGATAGAAATCATTATTGCTACCCAATGATTTCCGCCAATGTGCAGTGCGGTGTAAATATAATCAATTTCCACCCCCAAGCCTTCGGTGATTTGCAGAATAGGGGTAGGTCACCAGTGAAGTAATCAAAACAATCAGCATGAAGCATTCTAGAAGTGGCTGATCCATTCTCTTCTGCACCACTCTTAATAAATTCTGGATAGTGTTGACGCCACAAGGCTTGAAAGAGTGTGTCAATGAAACACAACCTCTCGCTCCTGAACCATTCCGAATGGATGTGTTGGTGAAGCCTTAACAGATCAATCCCCACATCAGTTTGCTGCATCAAGCCAAGCATGTGTTAATATAAAAAATAAAATACAACCAGACATCTATGGAAGTCTGGATATACAACCAGACTTCTTTGAAAGTCTGAATATACAACCATACTTCTTTGGAAGTCTGAATATACATCCAGATTGGAATGGAATTCTTAATTCATAACCATTGGAGTGATACTGACCATGTCATGCAGCCATTTCTTTGGAGTGCAAAGATCGTAATACCATTGTAGTGATGTGTTCACTTTCCTATTCGGATAACCCCTATAAAGAACAATACGCTTGTTAGACATCGAGTTAAGAGATTAGGTATACATACTTACAAGAACCAGTAGAGTATCAACACATACGGCTGTCTTTTGTTGTAATCATTCAATGCCTTCACTTGCATCCTGGTGATAGCAGCACAAGGGTCATATCCCGGTTTAACCTGTGCTTGGACAACAGGTTTAACTGGAGTCTTCATTTTCTCCTTCTGTTTAACCTGGGTTGCCTTCGCTTGCATGTAAACTTCAGCTGCTGCCTGCTTAGTGTCCTGTTTAAACATCCGCGTAGAATCAAAGTCTATGCCCGTATCCGACTATGTAACGATCAAGACACTTGGATCTGTGCTCTCGGGTATACTCTGCATATACAATTTGACAACCCATGTCAGATTTCACTAGACGTCTGGTAACTAGAATACATCACATGTCAGATTTCTATAGAAGTCTGACATGTGCTGAATGCCAACTAAAATCATAGCAAACCAATGCAATATAAGTCTAATGCAAGGAATCCATGTTCAAAGCAAATATAAGAACCAAGGGTAAAAAAAAACAAATACGGTTATGCTTATGTGTTTACAAGTCAAGGATATTCATAAAGCAAGACAAGGCTACTTCCCCTCAAGTGATTTCTTCATAAGTCTGCTACTTCTCTTAGGCCCATCGTTCTTTTCCTTATTTGTATCCAGAGATTGAGGGTTTTGGAGACTAACCCCTTCATCAGTCACAGTCGGTTTGGTGGTCCTAGAGAGAATGGCGGATTTGTCTGCTGCTTTCTTAGGCTTTGCTTTCCCTGCATGTTCAGGTTCGGATACCTTCAGTACAACTTTCCTCGGGACCCTCTGAGGCCTTTCCTTTTTCTTTCTTCCTCCCTATTCATCAACCACAACAACAATTACTTTATCTTGATTCTGAAGATCTTCAGCTGGATCTTCTTCATCCTCACCAACTCCGGCCTTCTTCATCTCATCAGCAACCGCAACACTTGCATCTTTCTTCTTCTCTCTTCCTTTCCCTCCAGTACCAGCTTTCTTCTCCTCATTTCCCTTCAGTTCAGCAGAATCTTTCTTCTAGTCTTTCTCCTTCTGTTCAACTCCAACACTTTCTTTCTTCAAAGTCTCAACATTCTTGGCAAGATCATCAATTCTGATACCCATCAGACGAAAACCCTCGTTGAAAACATCTACCAATACATCAATCCGAGTTTCAAATGATTTTTACAAACCCTGAATCATTTGAACAACATCCCCATTCGTAGGACCAGCCTTCCCTACTCTAGGTTTCTTACTAACTACCTCAACCTCTTCTTCCTCATCTTCATTATGAGAAATAACCTGTACCAACTTCCTCTTGACTCCCACAACCTTAAGCTTTTTCACACCAGCCTCATCCGCAACCTTCTCAGACTTAATCTCAAGCTTAACAGGACCTCCAGCTTTGATCTTGAACACACCTTCACTTTTCCAGTTTTTAGAACCCCACCTTCATTGCACAGTCCCTAGCTGTCCAAGCATTGCTTTCACAATGTTCTCAACTTTGTCGTCCTCCTCATCAGAGTTGTCCCACTCGGGAAACATGTCATCATATTCCTTGAAAACGAAGTTGTTGACGCGGGTCTGGAAATTACAAGTCACATATCAAAACGAATATAAGCATTTGTAATATCAAAATGTCAGACATAGTACGAGACAGGGAAAAATGTATCAGACTTCTTGTGAAGTCTGATATAAAAGTCAGACTTCAGAACAGTCTAAGAAATACCTGTATGCGTAAGGCTTCGTCGACTTTCTTTCGACTCCGTGATCCCTGGTACGCCTGCAATGGTAGGTCTGGGTCATCCGTTAAGGGCTCTCCATAAGTTGTCGCCATAGCGGGACATGCCCAGTATATCCAGATATTCAGGACCTCAGCAAAACCTCCGATCTGATAATTTTTTCCTCCATGAGTTTTCTGTTTGCCTCTTTAACAGAATCTATCTGAACCTTGAAGGCGAATCGTCCCCATGGATAGGATTGTATCGATCCTGGAACCAGCAGAAGCTTGGCCATGTCACCCCTTGTGGAGGTTGTCCAGTGTTGAGCCTCAATGAAGGTTGCATAGATGGCTAGATAGCCCATCCATATCCTTTGTTGTGGTTCCCAATCAGAACATCTTGTACAAGCATCCATTAGTTGCGTAAAACTTGGGCCTAAATCGAAATCCACCCCAAGAAGCTTCCACATTGCTTTCATCTCATCGGTATAATGACTGTCAGGGTACTCGAGGTTCTCAATATAGTCGCACTTGAGTCCGATTATGGCATGAAACTCATTCAAGGAAAACCTAACTGGCTGAACGCCGAGAAGAGACCATAACTAATACTTCTTCTTGCAGTCTAACTGCAGACAGAGCATATAGTGTACCATCCTTGAACAACATTTGAAATTCAGTTCATGGAATCTCAAAAAAAAACCCCAAATTCAGAATTGAGGAGTTTCATTCGGTAACAACACTACTTTAACATCAATTATCAGATTTCTCCTTCCACTAAAGTAGTGTATGCTTTTATCTGGAACCGGTTCATAACCGGCAGTGAACATCCTTTGTGGGAATTCAACATCTTCCATAACATCAACCTGAAACAACAAGGGCCACACAAAAAATACAATCTGAATACTACTAGCCATAAGCCATTTGCAGTCAGCCTTACACAGTCAGACATCTTATGCTATCTGGCTACTATAGTTATGTAAATATATAGACGAGGAGAAGAGTCGAGGAATCTTACTGTCGACGGAAGACGACGGAGGAGAAGAGTGAAACAAGATCGGGGCCCAACAAGATCTGGAATTTAGAAAAAACAAAAAGCTCAGCGCAAGTATGAGAGATATTCATACTCCACATGCAGTCTGAGGATGTAATCAGACTCCATATGTGGTCTGAGATCTACAATCAGACACCATTAGCCGTCTGATTACTAATAGTTTTACTTAGAATTCCCCCGAAGAAGTTTTAGATTAATCTTACCGTCGAATGTAAGCGGCGGAGCAGAGAGAAACCAGATCTGGAAACGATACCCAGAAAGAGAAACCATATCTGGAAACGATACCCAGAAAAGTTATAAGATGTCGGTTGAGTGGCTTTGAGAGAGAATATGTTTTTTTTTTATCATTCCCGCGAAACTTTAAAAAAAGGTTAAAAAATCATATTTATATATGTCTCATAAGGGGAAGTTAAAACGAGACGGTTTTACCACTATCGGACGGTTTTACTGCAGACGTAACTGCCGCGCTTTTTTCGTCTCCTTTTTACATAACTCCTGCGCAATTAATTTACAAAAAAATTTAATTTCCCCGGCATGCAAGAGGCCACGTGTCGTCATGTACACGCGAAGTCTGAGGAAAATTAATTATTATAGATTCAGACTCCATACGAAGTCTGAGGAAAATCATTTAAGTCAGAAAACTATTTATTGTAGATTCAGACTCCATACGAAGTCTGAGGGAAATTATTTATTACTCAGACTTCTTATGAAGTCTGAGAATATAGTATTTATTAGCTTCAAAAGAGGACAATTCGCCTATTTGAAATTGGATGATGAATGAAATTGGATGATGAATGAAATTGGATGAAATTCGTCTTATAATACATAAAATTGTACTTGGATACATATGACTTATATTACAAGAAACCAAATGCCCTCAAGATAATCGAGACGATAATAACAGCACCAACAACCATCAGATACTCATACTTGGCGCCACGCATAGTCTGGCTAGATGGTTTCTCAGTCAAGAGCTCCTTTAGTTGAGCTATCTCTGCCTGCGCTTTCTTGATCTCATCGTGCAAGTTGGTAACACAGTCAATTTCAGCATAACAAAGGAAGATGTAATCAACTTGTTCGCCATGTTGGTCCACACGCAGCTTTAACTCGTGAAACTCCGTAGCCTCATCCCACCACTTCATTATATGGTAGCCACCATCCTATATAGCCACATTTTAAATATGCAATCATCTTCGAATTCCGAATATAAGCTCGAATAAGTCACAACAAAATAAAACTGGCTACAAAACAGAAGAGAAAGGCAATTACATCCCAGTTACGACATCCAAAGAATCTTCTTCCCGGATTATCGGCAGTAGTGGATGTTCGCATGACAGGGTCCAGACCGCAGAAACATTTCTTGGGGAATCCATTGCATGAACCGGATCGTTGTCGAAATGTGGAAGTTGAGAATGAACTACTACTACTCGAGGTTGGAACCTGACTGAATCGCCCCATCCTGTGTACCATAAAACAATTATAAAAAGTCAGACTTCTAAAACAGTCTGAACAAAAACAAATCCAATTTCAGACTTCTAAAAGAGTCTAACTCAAGCATAGAACCTAGGGGCCCTAGAACCTATCTATTTTTGTTCAGATCTAGACAAAAGACATATGAAAAAGGGGATGATTAGGACTCAAAACCGTATGGATCTAAAACGAGAAATATATAAAAAATAATTTTTTGTTCAGATCTAGACAAAAGACATGTGAAAAGGGGATGATTAGGTCTCAAAACCGTATGGATCCCATGGATCTAAAACGAGAAATATATAAAAATCTACGTTAATCAGATTAACATGGAAGTCTGATATACCCTAAATCTACTAATTACTACTTAAATACCATCATATTATATAGAAAACTTATAAAAAACATCAAACTCGTTTAATATAGTCACAACCTAACCAGTATATGCAAATGTAACAATATGAATGAAAATTCACAAACCCTCAGTCTAACCCTACAAATGAAAATATGATATCCAACTTCATATGTCAAGCATAGATCAAGCTACATGGTGTTTTTAACCAAATATACCTTAAATGGTTAAAATTGACTAAAGTTTATGTAATTTTAATTTACATATATCCAAAAGTCCCATGTTTAATTTATGTATCCGAAATTTTCCTCAAAATATTTTTCAATAATTTTATAATTTAAATTTCCAACTTAATTATCTCTCAGACTTCTCGTATAAGGTATATTTGGTTCAAAGTATTTACGAAACCCCAAAATTAGAAGTCTGATAAATCCTAAATCTAGTATTTATCACTTAACATTGAAAAATATTTAAACAAAACACCTAGGACACATCAAATTCGTTAATTATATCACCATTATAACATACATGTGCAAATATAATTTTTCCAAATGTGAATCTCCTAAACCATGAATCTAACTAATCCTAAGGTTATATGTAAGTTATATGTAAATGTTCCATTATGTTCCATTACAAAGTATGTTCTAAGGCATACTTACTAACATTGATTAATATGACTCAATTTTATCAAATTTTAATTTATATACTACTAAATTGTTTATATATAATTTATGTATATAAAAGTTTTGACAAATATTTTTTTTATAATTTTAAAATTTATATTTACTAATTAATTCTATGCCAGACTTCTATTAGAGTCTGACGTCTCAGACATCCATAGAAGTCTGAAATAGTCGAATGTTATAATGGTAATTGCGTTTGACGTTTTTTGATTGGTCGTAAGGACAACGCGGTAATTTCATAAGGCCGAAAGGACAGTTTTGCATTTGATTCAATTTTGAGGATACACTTTTATTTAAAATCAATTTTGGGGGCATTTTAAACAATTCTCCCTTGATTTTCAGAGTATGCGATTTCTGTAAATAAATATGGATAAGCTTATAAAATATTTCCAATGTGTTACAAGACTAGGTCTTTCATTAGGGTGAGATGCACATGTAAATTCTAGTTATAGTGGATTCCTATGGAACATGTAGAATCGTCCGGTCAAAAGTTATTTAGTTGTTCTAAAAAAAGTAATAATTTTTTTCTTTCAAGTCGGTAAAGGAAAAGAACTTTCCAGTTTCTGTAGTGTATTTCTTTTCTATTATTTTGTTTTTCAACATGAAAACGCAATCCCAAATGTTGATAGCTTTTAAAACAATCCGTTCAGTGTCTTCCATCACAATGTAGGTGATGCAAGAAATAAAATGCAAAAAGCAGAGATACATAAAAATATGTTATCGAATTTTTTTCTTCTATTTTTCAGAACCTTGTCTAAATTTCAAATTCATTAGAATAAGAAACACAACTACAACTAATCACAAATGCATAATTAGGAATACGTCCAATAATTCACTGTTTTATTCAATAACATGAAATTTTTATTATATTTATTAACCATGAATTAAACTCCCCATGAGTCAAGACTTTATAAGGATAATCCAACCATAAGCTAAGCTTCCATTAAAGCTTAGATTTCGTTTCTTCGGTCTTCAAAACACGTCACATTCAACGCACCATGAACTGCAATATGCACCTCACACCAGTGTACGCACATGCTTAAACACTACAAACACACAACACAAAACTATGTTGCACTCGATTAACCTGATCTTTATTCTTTGTGGTCACAATACATCTTTCCTATAAGGTTATGCTCTCCTTATATATCAGCTTGAATCTTGTTTTCCAAACCTCTACAATCACACAAATATAGATATTCTTCTAAAAATATAGAAACATTCCAAAGTTGCTATATCATTTCCAATATCCTCTTCTAGTTCCACAAACAACTCTTATACTGAATCATATCACAAAAATTCATTTATATCTTATCAATCAAACATATCCATATTTTATATCACGTTTTGTACTATTTTGCAGTTTGTACATAAACATTCCAAACAAATACATCTTCACAACATTCTCCTTCTTATGCTATTTCCTATACTCTTTCCAGTTATTTATATAGGGTTGTTGACAAAACGAAAAAGATAGGGCAAATAAACATATCCCACCGCCATATCGAAAGTAGGCTTTGGGTAGAATATTTTAAGAAGCTGAACCATGGCGTCAACGACGAAATGAGAACTACCATAATCAAAGTTACAAAAAATCAGAATCTATTAAAACTTAAACCTAGTGTGGTACGGCGTTAGCCAACTCCAAATATTTTCATCTTATTGTTTTCTCGTATAACTACTATATAAAACTATACATAAACCAAACTATTATTCGGTAAATGCTGGATATCATAACTATTTGTTGGATATGAGTTTAGCACTTCATCAATAAATCCATCAAAATCAGTCACTTCATCAAAGCATTTCGTTCAAGAACAGAAGCCTGCTAAGAAGTCAACATCTCAACAGAAAGTTTGATCACTTTTACTATAAATAGATCATCCACTGTTCATTTTACGCCATCTTGTAAATTGCTAAAGCTCCGAACTACATTTATAAAGCGACAAGCCCAAGCAATCTTTAGGAAACTCGTCCATCGATAACCTTTCACCTCGTAATACTGTTCATTGTTTGGCTTCAGCCTAATTATTAATAACAAAGGGTTTCTGACCCCATTTTAATCTCATTTTACTCGTTTGTTCGGACCCTTTTGACCTCAACTCTGACTCTCTCAGACTTGGTCGAAATGCCATAACAACAATTGGCGCCGCTTGTGGGAAGTGGGGACATAGAACTTCTCTACGCTTTAGACGCCTTAATCAGTGACAACCCCGATTCGTCAGAATAGGCTCCGAGCTCGATGCCTCAGAGCTCGTCATCTCCGATCTTGATCATCAAGGCAACCCCTGCGCTGGAACTTGGCTCACTAGTCCCACCGGTCAATACCCCAGTCGTTCAGATCAAGACAACTTACGCAAATGAAGACGCCGAGCTAAAAAATCAGACTCTAGACGTTAAACCTAACGATCATGACGTCTCTTCCCTTATAAAGATTCTGATGACACATGTCGACGAACTGACTCAGGGTAACAACACTCACTTCGACCAGCTCACGACCTCTCAAAACGTATGCTGGGAACAGACCAACGACCTCCAGTCATATAACCTCAAAAGTTCAAAGCAACTAGTTCGGCTCCCAAGATTGATCGAGTACTCAAAGAAACACAAAACACGCCGTTCACAAGCAAGATAACATGCATGCCAATCCGATACCCATGAAAGATTAAGCTGCCGACCTACGAAGGAAGCTCAGATCCCCAACAATATCTAACAGCCTTCAGCATCGCAATGGGACAAGCGCAGTTCTCCCCTGAGGAGCGCGATGCCGGCTTATGTCAGCTCTTTGTCGAAAACTTAAGAGGAGCCAAACTCAACTGGTTCTCACGCCTCGATGCGCACTCCATTGATAACCATCACCAGCTATCAACCACGTTCCTCAAGAATTATTCTATGTTCATCCAAGAATGGCCTCAAGTGCCGACCTCTGGGCAGTAATTCAGAGGCCGAAGGAATCCCTCAAGTCTTACATCGATTGGTTCAAAATCGTTGTCTCCAAAATCTCAGTGTTTGATAGCGAAGGACTCCCAACACAGTGCAATGGACCCTGGTACGAGTCATCTTTCTGTGAAGAGATGGCACAAAACAAACCGCAAACTCCCGAGGACGCTCTTCACCGAACAACCATCTTCATCGAGATCGAAGAAGAAAGAGAGCTACTTGCCAAGAAGTCCACCTTGGCGAAATCATCAACCACAAAGGGAAAGAACCAACACCAGAATACATCGAACCGCACCAACATTACGATCATGTGTACAATAATTCGAAGAAAGAAGGCAAGAAAACGATGACTTACTATGTCGGCAAGCAACACGAGCGTGATCAGTCAAGTAACCCGCAAAATCGGACACAGAAAAAAAATGTCTACACGAACGACACAAAAAAATCTTTCTGCACCTATCACCAAAGGTCCAGACAGGACACCATTGAATGCCGCCATCTGCAGAACCTCTTGCTCGGGGAATATCAAAACGAAGAAACAAACATAACAAATCAAAATGCACAAGTAATGCCCGCTGAGAACCAGGCGACAAAGCACCATCCAGTAAACGAAAGTGAATGAGTCCGACTCGTTTGAGGAAAAAGAAAGAAGCAAGGAAACATGCAGCGATCAGATAAAAGCAAAGCCGATGCAGAATTGCAAAAACGAGTTCGCGACGATGATAAGGAGGGGACCCCCAAACCAAGGAAACACATTAACATGATAATGGGAGGACTCGCTAACTACAATGACTCAGTCCGTTCAATAACGACATACAACCTGAATGCAGATGCGCTGCGAAAAGGGAAAGAAGTATTGCCAATAAACTAAGTATCGGAAGTGAAATCGTCTTTACTACAGAAGACAAAGAAGGGCTGGATAAGCCACATAATGACCGCTCATCGTCGAAGTGAATAAAGTCTTGATCGACACTAGAAGTTTGGTCAACCTCATCTTCAAAGAAACCTTACAAAGAATGGAACTAAGCGACTACAAAATGAAGCGGTCAGAAATATCCTTCAATGGTTTCGCCGGCGATACAACGACCACAATTGGAACGGTCAAACTGCCAGTATATGTCAGAAGAATAACCAAAATCACCAAGTTTGTTGTCATCAATCGACCTGCGATCGAAAACGTCATCCTAAGAAATCCCTGGATCCACGTAAAGAAAGCGATACCCTCGACTTACCACCAATTCGTAAAATTTCCAACATCATGAGGAATTTTCACCCTCCCGGGAAGTCAGTAAATCTCAAAGGCATGCTCTGCAGTCAAGCACGAAGTACAACAAACAACATATCTCATGACCAAACAAGCGTCGACACCCCTCAGCGGCCAAACGATCATGGATCCAACTCCAAAGTAGGCATGCAAGACTCACTCCTCAGCAGAGGAACTACTTTAACAAGCTTCGGCTCCACTTCCAAAGTCAATCACGAGAGCGAGCTCATGCCCCTTAAAAAAAGTTCTGCTTTATAAGTAAGATTTACTTCTCTCATTTTCTTCCTCATCTCAATATATGTAAGCAAGCGAGCTCTAACTCTAGAACTTGTAAAAGAAAGAACTACGCTCGGCTTGATCTCTCCTTGGAGGGTACGTAGGCAACCTTTACAAGGTTCAGCCACTTCTATATTTTCAAAACTCTGAATCCTCTTATAAGTACATGCTCGCACTCCTCAAAATATTAACATTGACATTCTTGCTAAATGATTGATCAAACTAAACATGTCTCATACACAGTGGCATCACGCCACATTGTCAATTTCGACAACCTTAAAGCCCGGGCCAGACCCGCATAAGTCCTTATAGAATAAGTTGGATAAACTGAACCTCCTTTACACAACTAAAATTCAAGGACTTTACAGGATAAGTAAAGGACGTACTTGCACCTAAAATTTAAACAAATGACAGGATAAGCCGAGCAAGAATTTGAGCCTAATAACATTTGTAACAAGCCGAAAACAGCTTCACACCCAAATAAAACCAACGACAAGATAAATAATATACTTGCATTTTGATGCATTTAGGGAGATGATTAGTTTATGTTTTGGTTTCATTTAGCTTTAATTCTTGTCATTTCCTTGTTCTTTGTTACATTTGTAGTTAAATGCATCTAGAGTTGTAGTCTTGCATGTTTAGGAGCATTTTGCACTTGCATTTATCCTTTTCAGTTGGAAGGCTACTAGAATGACTTGGGAGCATTTGGAGCTAATTGGAATGGAGAAGCATGAAGAAATGGCGATCTGGTCCAGCTCGCAGTTCGTGTAGTGGTTGAAGAGGAGTCGCGAGCATCTAAAGAAATCATGAGCAACTTATTCGGCTTGACCGCGGTTCTCATTACGGTCAAGGCAAGACCGCAGTCAAGCTAGCGGTTCGTGTACCGGCCATAACGAGGCCGCGAGTAATAGAAGGAGTTTCGAGCAAATTTATACGGCTTGACCGCGGTTGGCGCAGTGATATACCATGGATTTTAGGGATTTTAACCATGGTATATGTGTTATTTATCGAGTCTTTTACTATGCTTTAGAGTCTTTTCAGGTGTTTATTAGGTACAAGCACATTTGGAGCATATTTAGTGATTTTGGCACTTTCTGGAGCTAATTGGAGTATTTGGCCGAGAGATAGAGTTCACTGTTGATATTTCCGAGCTGCAACGATCGTCACACTTATGGCATCGATCGTTGCACCAGCGAGATGGGCCAAACGACGGTTTAATGAAGAATGATGAAATTGCAATTTTGCCCAGAAGTTCCTGATATTTACAAAGAAGCCCCAAAACGTGTTTTAGGTTATAAATAGAGTTTTTAAGCCAATGTTTAGGCTACGCTTTTTACAAGCTTTTCTGACGTTAAGTTTTACTCAGAGAGAGTTGAGGGGCTGATCCTGATCTCGAAAGAGACTTGATTTTGAACCCCAGTTCTCATTTGATTATATGATATTTGGTTTTCTACTTATGATATCTTCTGTCTCGATGAATATGTCTGAGTAGATCACCTGTTAGGTTGAAGGATTCTCATTAGGGATTTCAGAGAATATAGTTTAAATCAATCTGTAGAGATTCATATCTGCTAGTTCTTTATCTAAGTTGTTCTTAATGCTAAATCTGAAGTAGCTAATCAGAGTTATGATGTTAGGTTGATTAATTCAGCGGAAGTTGGTTAATTTAACTGGAAAGAACCTAGATAAGCAATTAGACTGTTCGCAAGCGAAAGTTTGGTTCAGGTTAATTGTGAACATATCAAACTTAGGAATAATGCTGGTTTAATCTGTTAGTTCTCGCAAACGAAAGTTTGGTTTGCTGCACTTAGACTTAGAGAATTATCGCAAAGGAATTTGGTTAATTCTATATCAGTGTTTGAGTTCTAGAACAGTTATTGATTAGATCTAGATAGATTGATTGCTTGCGTTCCTGATTTCCTGAGAACTCCTGAAACCTAACGCTTCGCCTTCTTTCTTACAAACTCACTTGATTTACTTTGCTATTTCGTTTACTGTTTTCACATCTGCTTCGCTTAATTTAATCTGAACTACTAATAATCTATTGTGTGACTAAGAGTCCTTGTGGGATTCGATACCTTATATACTACGATTGCATTAACTGTGCACTTGCAGTAGAATAGGGATAATTCTTGACCTATCAAGTTTTTGGCGCCGTTGCCGGGGACTCTTTGAGTTCACCAATAGATTTAGTACTAGGAATTAGACTAGGCATTCTTTTTAATTTTCTTGTTTACTCACGTTTTTGATTTTTGGATTCGCAGGGATTCGCACTGCATCGATCGTTTCCACCTTGCATCGATCGACACAAGGCGAGAACAGCGATGCTGAGATCTGAGACGTTCAATAGGTTCCGCGCCATGGAGCCTGTGATTTTGATTCGCGGTGGAAACGGCGTTTTACGAGACCAAGAGGGTCACATATGCAACGCAAAAGGTCAGAAAATAGATGGGGAAGGAAACCCCATCTTACCAGATTACCATGTATTGGTTGGGCAAGTAGCTGAGATGCAAAATAAGATAGATGACATCCACGACATCTTACTTAGGGAGAGACAGTTCCGAGCAGAGGCAAAAACTGATAAATTTGCAGAGGTACACTATATGGCTAGAGCCGACTCTTATGGACATACATTGGGACATCAGCAGAGACAAGGTTCTAAGCATGCTCAAGGATCAAGAGACCATAATTATACTTCCTATCTGGCACCTCCTACACAAAGGAGCAAACTAGAGATGATGATAGAACAATCAATTGAAAAGAAACAGCATAACACAGCTTCCTTCAGCTCGAAGCTAGAGAACCTGTACACTAATTTGAATGAGAAATTTGAATCCTTGAACACTCGTATGAAGCAGCTGGACACACAGATGGATCAAGTTTCAAGTTCTACCCCAAGGAAGGATTCTCAAGAAGCTCATGCCAGCAACATTCCCATTCAGGATGACACACAGATGGATCATGGATCATGTCTAGCAGTTAAGGCTGTGGAATTTGTGGAAGACAAAGGTGGATTTGATGTTGAATTACCTGAGTTTGAAAGCTTCGATGCACCTGACTCAACAGAGATTGACATAGATCTCTTGACTTGGATAGTTCAGATTGAAGCGGGACCAAGCCAAGGAGAGAAATTTGAGTCTGAGATGGCTGGAATTGACCGAGAAGCGGATAAACCCGAGACTGTAGTTGAAACCCGAGCTGAGACGACAGCATCGATCGTTGCATCACATGCACCGATCGTTGCACCCCGAAAGGAACCAGTTTCGCTCATATCTCAAGGACCTGCTAAGGAAAGAACCTACAAACCTCCATTACCATTCCCGAAAGCTCCCGTTAAGTCTAAAGATGTGGTTCAGTGCACAGTGGTGGTTGAAAAGAAGATGGTGGTTCCACAAGAGCCTATTCTAACAACTTCAAGGCTTGAAACTACTCATAAACAAAAGGCTCCGAACATCAAATCTTTGCCAAAGGTAAAGCGTAAATCCTCTAAGTTTAAACCTCCTGACTCCACTGTTTTGAATGCAGGAAAGAGCGTTAAAACACCCAAGTGTCAATCTCACCCTACATTCCTCCCGACGTTCCTTGGACGACATCATGCTGCTACTGCTTACACACCACCGTGGATGATAAGACATTCACAGAGACACTCAAAGTCTCTATTGAAACCTCCATGATTGCGACCTCATTTCCAAAAGTCAAGCTAATGACTTAAAACAAGCGCTGAGTGGGAGGCAACCCACTGATAGGTTTAGTTGTTTTTCTTTCTTATTTTCGGTGTTTTTCTTAGGATTTCACGTTTTTGTTTTTGTTTTTGCTAAGTTTCAGATACAGAACTCGAGTCTGGAGATGTGTGACGAACGATGCACTTGTGCACCCGTCGTTGCAAGGAAATTTGACGAAGAGGGGTAATCGCATTGTGACGATCGTCGCTTCTAAGCAACGGTCGTTTCACTTGGTTTAAATCGAAAATTAAGGTACGTTGAGCTAAACCGGAATCAATCTGGTTCAACCAGCATCGATCGTTGCTCCTATGCAACGATCGTTGCACCCACGACCAAGGTAAGTTACCTTAAACCCTCTTTTCTCTCCTTCTTCTCCATTTCTTTTAGTCGACACACCGAGAACCTCCGCCCAAAAATCATCATTTCTTCATCAAATTTCCTGTTTCCAAGTGCTATCTACTTATTTTTACACTCCCAATCTATTTCTCCAACCCATATCTCACAAAATCAAGGTAATGTACTTCTATTTTCGAATTTTCGTATTGGATTTTAGGGTTCTAGGGTGTTAGATTTTTTAACCAAAAATCGATGATGCATGCGTAATTAGAACGATTTAGGGTGATGGATGATGATTTTGAACTGATTTGAGGCAATGTGGCTTGGATTTGACTGATTTTGATGATATGTTTGCGGCAAAACGCCTTGCAACGGTCGTTGCTCTCGAGCAACGGTCGCTGCTTTGCGATTTTGGGAAATGTTCGATAAAACGAAATCGCCTTGCAACGATCGATGCCTTAGATGCAACGGTCGATGCTTCGCGATTTCACAATGAAATTTTGCCGAGACTTATAAATGTTTGAACTTTGTTTTTGCAGATGGCGTCTCAAAGGCAACCCCGCAAGAAGCGAGCCACAACTTCCACAGCAACACGACACTACACCCCACCGCCTCAATGGTTTAGCAGGGAGTCAGAGCCACCCGCACCATACGCCAGATACGGGCCACCAGTTGCTTTACCTTGGCCCAGAGAGGACGCCACACCGATTCAGACGACCAGACAGTGGCCGGAGGACCTTATACGCTTCTTCAAGTCCGCTGAGTTCACCGAGCGGCCATTGCTCAGTCGATGGGACGAGTATGACTCGCTTCTCTACAGTGGTTGGTGTGGGATGATCTTCAAGCCGACCAAGTTCGCTGACTACTCCACCTGCAAGATTCTGGGGATTGATGAGCAGGTACTCGCTGTATGCAGAGGCATTGGTCTAGGGACAATTCCGATGCGACATTATGATCTCTATCCTGAGCTGGTCAGGCAGTTATTGGCCACTTGCAGAGTGGTTTACTCGGATCCCGACCACAGGAGCGCTACAGTGGGTGCATTCACCTTCATGAGTTGGGGAGTCAGGTATCGGATTCCTCTACTTGATCTCTGCAGGATCTACGGGTTCAGTACTGAGCCAAGGCGCATCGCCATGCCACTCGAGTGGGATCCGGTTGAGGCTCGCACATTCTGGGAGAGTATTGGCAGCGGTCGATACAACTCCAGGACCACACCAGTAGTGCAGATGAGACATCCGGTGCTGCGATATGTCTCGCGTATCTTGTGCTGGAGTTTGCTTTGCAAGTTTGAGGCCAACAAGATGCGCAAATATGAGATGGAGCTGCTGTTTATGGGGCTGAGAGATCAGTTTAGAGGTTCTGGCGTGAGAGATCCTACTGCGGGTCTCAACTTGGGAGCTATTTTCGCACAGCATTTAGTTGATCTGCAGCTGAAGCCGTTTGATGGAGCTGGTACTGAGACGGTAGGGAGTTTACTTACTCCCATTTTTGAGTATTGTGGGATTCCTCTTCATGGCACAGAGCGTGATACAGCTCGGGAGTTCCTGGATCTCAGCCATTTGCAGAGCGCTACCTGGCTCAAGGAGGGGCGCATTTGGGTTTACACTGATCCGAACACTGGGAGGACTGGTATAGAGCTTCCTGCTGCCAGATGGACACAAATTGACACATTAGAGGCACTGAGATTTCAGCCTCCTGAGTCTGCGCAGCGTGGGATTCCGACTATGGCTCATCCGTTGGGAGAGCCTTCCTCACGAGCTTCGACTTCTGCTGCCCCTACTCCTGCGCCAGCGCCTGCCCCAGTCGACGTTGTGGGTCCCTTTCCAGAGCCTGCAATGGCTTACGGTGCATACTCTGAGGCAGAGTGGAGAGAGAGATCATATGGTATGTTTCGAGTTCTTTGGAACTTCATGCGTACTTGCAGCTGCAGGAGGCCACCACAGATCCATCAGCCCGTACCTGACCGACGTCGTCGACAGCGATCTCCAGAGGATGCCACTGATCCCGCAGCTGAGGCAGCCGATGACGATGCACTGTATGGAGGGATAGATGATGTGAGCGAGTGAGCATAGCCTCCATGTTCAGACTTTCGGTTCTGTATTCTGACTTTTTCTTTTCCTTTGCACTTTTCTTCTTTTGATTTTTAGGACTCTACTATGTTTGGATGATTTGTACTTTATTTGGTACATCTTTTGCTTCGGTTTTACTCTGTTTCTAGTGTTTTCAGCTTGCAGGGATCAAAATTGACAAAAACAGACGGACTAACCTGCTAACTTGCTGACTGTTCGTGAAAATGCAGTGCGTCGATCGACACACCATTGTGTCGATCGTCACAATACGAAAGAATCGCATTGCAGCGATCGTTGCGGTCCTGAGCAACGATCGACACTCAACAAAAAATCGCCAAGTAACGGTCGATGCACTTAGTGCAACGATCGATGCTTGAGCGACAGAGGTAAAACCCGAGAGAACTAACCATTCCATTAACAAATTTTTGTTTTCTTTCTTTTAACCGATCCCTTGCTTGACACTACTGGGGACAGTGTGTCTTAAGTGTGGGGGAGGTGCTACTGACTTTTGTTTTCTGTTTTCTTAAGAGTCAGTCCATTTTTTTTTTCAAAAAATTTTGTTTTATTGAGTCAAAATTGTTTAAGTAAGAAACTATGATTTTCTGAGAAGATTTACAAGACTTGCAGGAACTTAAGTAACCATTGGGATGAAGTTGCAGGATCTATCTCTGACTATTAGAAAACCCCATCACAGATCAACCTACTTGGAACACCCACATCACTTCAGGTATCAGAGGATCCTTTTACTGACTTCAACCTTAATACTGACTTAGATTTCTCACCTAAGGGCTTGGTATACTTTGTGTCGGATTCCCTGTTAGTTCTGACACAGCCTGTCAACCTATCCTATTTAGTTCCCTTCTCCCCTTCTATAAAGTAAAAAAAAAAAAAAAATAATAATAATAAACTGAGGATGAGTTGGTAACTCCGAAGTGGTCACAGGAGTGGTAGAGACCCCTATTATCTCATGTGCAATCCATGGAATGTGTCCAAAGTACACCCCATAACGGGAAGAACACTGATAAAAAAAATAAAATGATACCCAATGGGGAAAAATCAGTTGTTAAAGAAGGGAAAGAGAAGAAAGGGACTAGAGAAAGGTAGTATGGTGGTCTAGAGCTGATAAGGTAAGAATCCATGTGCCCTTTGATCGATATTCCTTAGGTGAGACCGCACTTAAATACTTGCAGAAGTCAGTAGGGAGAATTTGAATGCTTGAATGTGATTGTGGAGTTTACCTAGGACAGTTGCTAAGTGTGGGGGAAGTACATGTTGGTCTTGATATCCTGTGATTGATTCTTTCAGTGGTTTACTAAGGGGAATCTGAGTATTGTAGCTTCTAGGATGAAATGAGTTTCTGAAGAGTTTTCAAACCTCTTCACCAAGCTTTAGTTCTATGTTTTGCTTGAGGGCAAGCAAAGGCTAAGTGTGGGGGAGTTGATATACCATGGATTTTAGGGATTTTAACCATGGTATATGTGTTATTTATCGAGTCTTTTACTATGCTTTAGAGTCTTTTCAGGTGTTTATTAGGTACAAGCACATTTGGAGCATATTTAGTGATTTTGGCACTTTCTGGAGCTAATTGGAGTATTTGGCCGAGAGATAGAGTTCACTGTTGATATTTCCGAGCTGCAACGATCGTCACACTTATGGCATCGATCGTTGCACCAGCGAGATGGGCCAAACGACGGTTTAATGAAGAATGATGAAATTGCAATTTTGCCCAGAAGTTCCTGATATTTACAAAGAAGCCCCAAAACGTGTTTTAGGTTATAAATAGAGTTTTTAAGCCAATGTTTAGGCTACGCTTTTTACAAGCTTTTCTGACGTTAAGTTTTACTCAGAGAGAGTTGAGGGGCTGATCCTGATCTCGAAAGAGACTTGATTTTGAACCCCAGTTCTCATTTGATTATATGATATTTGGTTTTCTACTTATGATATCTTCCGTCTCGATGAATATGTCTGAGTAGATCACCTGTTAGGTTGAAGGATTCTCATTAGGGATTTCAGAGAATTATAGTTTAAATCAATCTGTAGAGATTCATATCTGCTAGTTCTTTATCTAAGTTGTTCTTAATGCTAAATCTGAAGTAGCTAATCAGAGTTATGATGTTAGGTTGATTAATTCAGCGGAAGTTGGTTAATTTAACTGGAAAGAACCTAGATAAGCAATTAGACTGTTCGCAAGCGAAAGTTTGGTTCAGGTTAATTGTGAACATATCAAACTTAGGAATAATGCTGGTTTAATCTGTTAGTTCTCGCAAACGAAAGTTTGGTTTGCTGCACTTAGACTTAGAGAATTATCGCAAAGGAATTTGGTTAATTCTATATCAGTGTTTGAGTTCTAGAACAGTTATTGATTAGATCTAGATAGATTGATTGCTTGCGTTCCTGATTTCCTGAGAACTCCTGAAACCTAACGCTTCGCCTTCTTGCTTACAAACTCACTTGATTTACTTTGCTATTTCGTTTACTGTTTTCACATCTGCTTCGCTTAATTTAATCTGAACTACTAATAATCTATTGTGTGACTGAGAGTCCTTGTGGGATTCGATACCTTATATACTACGATTGCATTAACTGTGCACTTGCAGTAGAATAGGGATAATTCTTGACCTATCACGCAGCGGCCGGGACCAAGACCGAGGATCAGCTTGCGGTTAGATCAAAACCGCAAACATCCTGATTTCTGTTGACCTTTGAACCTTTGACCAGACTTCTTATTTGGTTTTCTGGGTTGACCCAAGTTTGTTGGGTCGACCCAGCTCGTGATTAGACCCTTTTAAATAGATTTTTGGGACAAAAACCCTAAATCTATCTCTTCTCTTTCACCAAGTTGTAAACATCTAAACCTTTTTGGATTTTGCCATTTTAGTGCAAGTTTGTTGATTTCTATTTGCTTATTTCTCTTAATCTCTCTTAACATATGATTCTTATGGGTTATTGTGTTGAGAGCATGCTTAATGAGTAGTTTCATTCAAAGTTTATGGGTTAAGTAGGCTTAGGGTGATTTCGGATGATTGTTGAATGTTTAGGGTTTATTTATCTATAATCTCTTCTATCTTAGTGTTTTCAATGCTTAATTGGCCTTGATCATGTTGATTATGATGTTATGGTTTTCTTGCTCACCAAGTGTTCGATGAAATGCCTGTTTTAGCTTTGATAAGATTTTCACATCTTAGCCTAAGAGATTAGATGTCTAAGGTGATTATCAGCAATGAGAACTTGAAACGAATGCTTGTTTATCTCTTAATCACAAATGGGAATTTATTCTTGATTAGAGATTAGACAAAGGGATTAGTACCAAGAGATTGGATTAGTCTATTGATTTGTGTTCTTGCTTAGAGATTAACTTCTTTGATGTGTGTTTAGCATTCTTGATTGTTCCAAATCATCATATCCATTGACCTTAGCCCATAGCCTTGCCTTTTAATATTGATTCTTAGTTTTCAATCTTGTTTGCTTGCTTGTTTGGTTTATTGAACTTCTTCTTAGGTTGTTAGAACTCGAATTTGGATTAGTGACTTGTCTTTATTGGTTTTGTGCATTTCTATTGGTCATAACCAATCCAAAAATGGATTGATACCTCATGCTATGCGATAAGCATTGAGGAATTGATACCTCTCAAGGGATTAAATCCCTGTTATCAATTTGGCACTGTTGCCGTTTTGGGATCAAAGGATTGATCAATTAGATTTCTATTCCTCTTTAGTTCAAGTTTTCGGTTACTAATCTTGCTTCTTCATTTTTCTTGGATGATAGGTGAATGAACCTAAGCATCCGAGGCCCTACGAACCTAGTTGCATGGGTAGAAGACATCAAAGCTCACGAACGAAGGTTAGCAAAAGAACGAAGTGATGGAACTTCGAGCCAATTCTACCATATTCAGAATTGCTGTCAGGTTCCCGATAGCCTAGGATCTAGGGTCTAGTTAATTGAATCAAGGATCTGATCTCTGTTTACCTGGAGATTGGCAGCGGAAGATGGTCAGATAAACGAGATCTCTGAAGCGCCTCAGATGCTGCGCCTCTACTTCAGTCCACACGCACACAAGCTGGAATCCGCCGGGATGCTAGTACCGGGGCTCGGATCTCCTGGGAACAAAGTTTTCGAGGTTTCTGTGTTTTCTCTCAGAGAAAACACTGTCTGGGCGGCGCTCATCTCTTTCTAGGTCGAATGTATAAAATCACTTATATACAGACCTCGACATAAACCGAAACATCAGTCTCGGTTTCGGCCTTGTGTCGACCGACACACTTAGTGGTGTCGATCGACACACATCCTGTGTCGACCGACGCACCCAATGGTGTCGATCGACACACCTCATCAAAACTCATATTCGATGTGTATCCAATACACATCGACCAGACCATATGCCAATGATCAATCCCATACGAAGTATGTCCAACTTGCTTAGGTGTGTGACCCTGTAGGTTCACACGATACTGGAAATGAGTTACAACTCATTTGTCATAAGCGGTTTCTAGCAAAACATTATGACTATCTAGTACCACATGAATTGTCCGATCTCGACAATACAACTATCTCTAGAGTGAGTACAATGTGATTTCAGGACATAATCCCAACAATCTCCCACTTGTACTGGAATCATCTATTCCTACAATCCCTTCGTCTCTATATCTCGATATGGAATAAGGCAAGAGACTGTGTCATCCTTATTTTAGCCAACATCATGTTCATCGAACTCCTGATCTATACTGATAAAACAAACGACTGACAATCACCTCGTTTGAGCACGGCCATGCATTTTCTCAGTATCAAATCTTCGATGGGCCCTGAGATATTTATCTCCCGTAATAGGAGGGACAAATCCCATCTTGTTCCATCCCTGTTTCTACACATACTTCATGATACGCATAAGCAATGCCGTTATAGCCGCCAGTTACGAAACGACGTTTGACAAGGTCAAAACGCACCAATTCATATGCTAGAAAGCATGATGAACTCATGTCTAAGGACTATACTCTATAGTCGTAATGAGAACCTCCCATGACACTGATATAACTATCCTGTGGAGTTCTCATTAGCGGGTCATGTCCGATCATATGTTCACCAACATATATCTATGTGACTGACTGTGATAATCATATCATTGACTGCATGAAACTTAGTCCAACAGTTACCTCACATGCTAGTCTCGCGCGGTTGTTAGTGTCCCATTTTAACAACCTTGACTAGGGACAATCATAATTTATGTCATCTTTACTTATAGGGTTTCATGATCAAGTCCTCAACTTGATGACCTATAAGATGAACATAAATACTTTGGGACCATTATTTAATTATCCAATAATTAAATAATACCGATGTCAGTTTGACTTACATAAACACTACCATAGCATATCTATGTATAGATCACAACATAACTAAAATAACTCCCACTAGAATCAAGATTATCTCTTCAGATATCTCATTCCTAAAGCAACAGAATAAATTTCGTGCTTAGGTTGTGGGAGAGACTGCGGTGTTTTGCTTGAAACAATTCCAACAAACCACACCGCCATTCAGATAAAAGCACTATTCTACGGTCCACTGCTTGGAGCCTTTCCAACAGACAGCACCGCTATTCGGACAAAGAGACATAAATAGGTGGGAACCGGGAATCGTCTTTGTCCGTCTAACTACTTTCGACTGGTTCGTCACTTCTTTAGTTCACCACGAACCTATCCTTAGTGTTTCTCAAACACTTGGGATATTTCTGGTAACTGTTCGGTGACTATTACCAGAACATTTTTGGTATTTTCTCGTCATGCTTTATGCGTAATCTGCATCTAGATGAGCGCAAACATGGCATTCATGATGGATTCTATTGCATCAGCATAAGCAATCACACTCATTAATACTAGTTCAGACAGTGTTCAATAACACTTCTTCTTGCTAATATTGTTACTAGCTCAGCCAGTGTCCAAAACACTTCATCTTGCTTAGATTATTGCCATAAGACCTTTGGTATGAAGCCATTCTTGGAATCATGCATATTGGAACTGTCCAATACCTTATCATCATAAGGATTTTGACACGATCCAACTGGCCTTTCTGATCCATTCCAATGGATCCTAATTCTAAGTACTTTCACGGCCTTCTCCAATGTCTATCGTTTAAATTTGACTTCCGACCCAAATCTTGATAAGACTTTGGCGTTGGAACGTCGTTTATGAGATTAAGTATATTGTCTACATACAGTGTGAGAGTTGCAATTACGCTCCCACTAGTCTTCTTGTAAACGCATGGTTTCATTTATTTCTGATCAAGTCAAAACTTTTGACCACATTATCAGAATGTTGATTCCAACTCCAAGATGTTTGCTTCAATCCATAAATGGATCGGTGAAGCAAACATGCATACCCAGCCAATTTTCAGAGTTGGGGCTCACCATCGCTTCTTTGAATTTCACATGCTCGTCACTTTTCAATGATCAATAGAACACGACAATCGGTTACGAGAAATCACTCTCGAGTTAGTGACGGATCCTTTCGGATCTGCGAATTTCAGGCTCCACAGGTGTAGATCCTACAGTACTTTGTAGATCTCACCGTTGCTTTCCCTCAAAAGGTTGAGCAGCCTCCTGTGTTTATCGAATTTCTTCGATGTGTACTTTTACTCCCACTGTTCCTTTTGAAAGTATGATCTTTCTTTAAAAGACACAGTTCCGAACATCAAAACTTTGTCCTCGGATTGGTCATAAAAGCAGTAAGCCTTGGTTTCCCTAGGACAACCAGCGAGGTAGAACTCATCAGATATGGGTTCAAGTTTGTTTGTTGACTACTGTCTTACACAAACCTTGCAATCCCAATTAATCAGAAAAACAAATTTGGAAATCACCCAATCCACATCCAATGTGGTGTTTTTCACTGATTCTGATAGAAACTTATTTAGCGTAAACATAGACATTTTAGAACGTATTCTTAAATGATCTTGGAAGATTCCTGTGACCCATCATTAATCGGAGCATATCTAATAAGATCCGATTCATTCTGTCAGATGATCACCCAATTCTTGACTCAAGTATTTTCCTCCACGATTCAATCGAGGATCTCAATACTTCTGTCAAATTGGTTCTACACTTCATCTTGGAATTCCTCAAGGGATTCCTGCTCGTGTCTCATCAAATGAACACAGCCATCCTTATTGATGCCATCAATGAAGAAATGAAGTACAAAAGATTTCCTTTGGCACTAATGCTCATCGGGCCGTATACATCAGTATGTGTAAGGCCCATTAAGCCTCTGACCCGTTTCCTTTAGCTCTGCTAAAGGGGCCTTAGTCATTTGATCCAGTGAACATAATTCATATCTCAAATGATTAATAATCGAATGAGTCCAAAACTATGGAACTCCTGAATCCGCTTCACTCTATATGGTTAAACGACTATGCCAAGGAAAAGTCGAGTTCGAGTCATCAGACTTAAACTTTAGTATTTGTGTTATATTCAAACTTTCGCTGGTTTAAGACATAAAACCCATTCCAAACGGGGTGCTACCATATGATATTTCATTAATATCAAAATGAAAAACATCCAAATTCTTTACAAGAAAATGAAAGACATCTCTGCACAAGGCAGATACATAGTAGCAATTACTTAATTTCTAAAACCAAGTATGAAAAGCTCCTACAAGTGGAGAATCTCTACGGCTCATGTAGCAACCATTGCTTCATACCAGACACGCAGTTCCACTTGTCCTTTCTTCAACGTTCTACTGTTGCTTAGGTCCTGCATATTTCCAAAATATCAGTACCACAACTAGTATCCAATACAAACGTAGAACTTGAAGTGATAACACAATACCTGAAGAAGAAGCACCATACATCTCCTTCATCTCTTGTGAATCTTCCAAGAACTTAATGCAATCTCTCTTCCAATGCCCTGACTCATCGCAGTAGAAGCATTTTCTAACACAAGATGGGCCTGACTTGGGCTTAAAAGATGACACAGGCTTATCCTGATTCCAAATTTGGACGGCCCTGCCTTTACCCTTGCCAACACAAGATTTCTCAACTCTTTTACCCTTTATGATGTTTTGCTCTGCTGTTTTGAGCATGCCATGCAGCTCAGTCAACGTCTTCGTCAAGCCTTTCTTGATATAGTTCTTAATGAACTTATCATAGCTTGACGGTAGTGACTGCAGAATGATGTCTGTGGCCAACTCTAAGCTGACAGGACATTCCAGTTTCCCCAGGTTATCAATGTAACCCATCATTTTAATGACATGAGGACTTACTGGAGCATCCTCTGGTAGCTTGCACTCAGTGAGAGACTTCACCATCTGGAATCTCTCAACTCGTGCTAGATCCTGAAACTTCAGTTTCAGGCTGGTGATCATCTCTATTGGCGACTCCATGTTCTCGTATTGACTCTTCAAGTCCGAGTTCATGGCAGCCAACATCAGACCACGCACATCTACCACATCAATATTATGCTTATTCCAAGCATTATATGCTGCATGCGAGCGATTGGACCCAAGCCTTTCTGGAAGAGCCTTTTCAAGGACATAGTCCTTGCTCTCCTGCTTGAGAATGAATCTCAGATTCCGATACCAATCCAGGAAGTTGGATCCATTTAACCTGTCCTTCTCAAGGACGGATCGCAACGAGAAATAGTCATAGATATAAGCTGAAATCCAAGAAAAACAAAGATTTAGTTATGTATATGATGAGAAATCTTATCTAATAAGAGAACTCGCATTATATTCAAACAATGTTTCCTCTATGAATACAATGATCCAAGATCCATACTTCACCAAAATCTGAGTGGGCGACTCGCCATCACCCAAACTTTAGTTATCTAGGTAAGCAAATCATTGCTAATTGTACCCAATACAAATCTTGGTTGTGGATGAGACAAACTATGTCTAATCCACTCTGATGTCTCTGGGCACAGAACTTCTGATAGCCCAGTCAAGTAAACCAATCTCTTCAGTCTTGTGATCACTGACAGTCGCACTGCAAGTCTGTCAATGACCACCTGCCTTACTCATGTTGCAGTGGATACCAAGGACTCCAAGACTATCCAACAAACGACACGAGTCTTGACAGTAGACAAGATTGGACAAGACATCAAGGTTACTTGATATTTAGTTGAGGAAACAAAACCCAAAAGTTTAGCAAATCAATCTCTTAGGTCATGTAATTGTTGATGTTTAGCACTGCAAATCCATCAGCATAACTACCTGCCTTACTCACGTAATTGTGGACACCAAGCTCTTGGCTAGACCATCACAAAACGAAATGAGTCTTGACAGTTGACCATATTGAAGCTAATATTTGATCAAGGTTTAGGTCGAGTTTGGTTTCTGCAAATTCAAGGTTCAATAACCAGAATTTCGAGCACTGTATCGATCGACGCAGACTATGTCTGTCGATCGACACCACCAAACAAAAACCAGACTTCAATAACCGGTTAATCCAATTAACCCGGTTCATCTAACCGGTCATGTTGATCGACACAACCCGTGTGTGACGGTCGACATAAACCTTAACCGAAAATAGTTTTGATAACCGGTCCAATTCAATTGAACCGACTTATCAGATCAAACTGATCTTAACCATTCAAATCGGTTTATACTAATTGCGATAACTGGTTCAATCCAACTGAATCAATTCATCCAATTTTAAACCGTTTTAACCAGTTTTAACTGATTGCGATAACCGGTCCAAATCAATTGAACCGTTTTATCCAATCAAACTGATTCAACCCATCGGTTCGTATTAATTGAGATAATCAGTTCAATCCAATTGAACCAATTTATCCAATTTAAACCGATCTATTCGGACTTAACCAAGCATGATAACCGGTCCAATCTAATTGAACCGATTAACCATTCGCTAGGTCTGTGTCGACCGACACTCAACTGTGTCGATCGACACTTTGCCGAATCTGCTCTGTGTCGATCGACACTCAACCTGTGTCGATCGACACAGTTGGCATTCGGTTTTCCTTCGCGAAAAACCCTAGCCGCCAAATCTGTCGATTTCGCTGTTCTGTGTCGACCGACACACCTAGTGTGTCGATCGACACTGTGCGAAAACACAGAAAGGATCTTGATCGAAATCGATCTGACCTGTTCTAACCAAACAACCTAGTTTGCGAATCTAAATCATCAAATTCAATAAACAGGTCTGATTCAATGATAAAACCCTAAGGCTCTGATACCACTGATGGAACTTCAAGCCAATTCTACCATATTCAGAATTGTTGTCAGGTTCCCGATAGCCTAGGATCTAGGGTCTAGTTAATTGAATCAAGGATCTGATCTCTGTTTACCTGGAGATTGGCAGCGGAAGATGGTCAGATAAACGAGATCTCTGAAGCGCCTCAGATGCTGCGCCTCTACTTCAGTCCACACGCACACAAGCTGGAATCCGCCGGGATGCTAGTACCGGGGCTCGGATCTCCTGGGAACAAAGTTTTCGAGGTTTCTGTGTTTTCTCTCAGAGAAAACACTGTCTGGGCGGCGCTCATCTCTTTCTAGGTCGAATGTATAAAATCACTTATATACAGACCTCGACATAAACCGAAACATCAGTCTCGGTTTCGGCCTTGTGTCGACCGACACACTTAGTGGTGTCGATCGACACACATCCTGTGTCGACCGACGCACCCAATGGTGTCGATCGACACACCTCATCAAAACTCATATTCGATGTGTATCCAATACACATCGACCAGACCATATGCCAATGATCAATCCCATACGAAGTATGTCCAACTTGCTTAGGTGTGTGACCCTGTAGGTTCACACGATACTGGAAATGAGTTACAACTCATTTGTCATAAGCGGTTTCTAGCAAAACATTATGACTACCCAGTATCACATGAATTGTCCGATCTCGACAATACAACTATCTCTAGAGTGAGTACAATGTGATTTCAGGACATAATCCCAACACGAAGAGCATTAGAGCGGGCTGTACACTTGGAACGACTTGGGTTGGAACAGGAAACAGTAGTTCAGCCTCAGTTGGAGACTTTTGAGCAGCCGGTTATGGATCAACATGATCAAGGAGGTGGCCAACAGGGCCAACAAGAGAAAATGCATCTTCAGGGCGAGGATGCTAGAGATGGACATGGAAACAGGATACCGGTTCATCCTAAGAGGCAGCTAGGGCCATTGGAGATGGAGATGCACCAGATACAAATGCCAATCGACAGGGGATCATTCCACCTCCTGTCAACAACAACAATTTCGAAATCCGGGTTATCTTGATCAATATGGTGCAAAACAACCAATTCCATGGACTGCCTTCCGAGGACCCTTTGCAACATCTAGTTACCTTTGACAAGATTTGTACCACTACTAGACTTAATGGTGTCACTGACGACATCTTGAAGATGCGCCTCTTCTTCTTCTCATTAGCGGATATAGCTCAAGAGTGGGAGAACAACATACCTCCGGGCTCCATTACCACTTGGGCTCAGCTGAAGAAAGCCTTTCTTAAGAAATTCTTCTCCGCCACACGGACTGCAAGATTCCGCAATGAGTTGTCCGGTTTTGTCCAACGAAACAGTGAGAGTTTTTCTGAGGCTTGGGAGCGGTTCAAGAGGCTCACAAATCAGTGTCCTCACCATGGTTTCACTAAGGAGACTCTTCTCAGCAACCTTTATAGAGGTGTGCTCCCCAAAATGAGAGCTATGTTTGATTCATCTAGTAATGGTCACTTCCTAGCCAAAGGAGTTGATGAAGCCATGGAACTAATTGAGAACCTTGCCGCAAGTGATGGCAACTACAATGAGGACTATGACAGAACCAATAGAGGATCATCATCAATGGAAGAGAAGTATGAGAAAGAAATAAAGTCCTTACATGAGAAGCTAGACAAGATGATCACCGCTAACCAAAAGCAAGTCCACTTTGTGGGAAATCATGATGAGACTCAACCCTATCTACTTAGTGAAGAGGATGACATGACACAAGAAGAGATGAATTTTATAGCTAGTCAAGGAGGATTCAACAAAGGTTTCAATCAAAACTATAGGAATCACCCCAACTTCTCCTATAGAAACTCCAATATTGCTAATCCTCAAGACCAAGTGTATCCTCAAGAAAATCAACAACAAGGGCAAAAACAAGGCTTCACTCAAGCTACTAAACAAAATCCTTATGTTCCCTACTCCAACCAACAAGGGTTTGTCTCTAAACCTCAATTTCAAGGCCAACAAAAGCTATGTTCCCAAGCAACAGTACCCTCCACCCGGTTTCGCGCCACAACAGCAACAAGCCTCTTCATCTTCAAGTTTGGATAATGAGCTTAAGGGTATGATGCAGCAACTTCTTCAAGGGCAAGCCTCCGGGGGTATGGAAGTTAGGGATCTCAAGAGTGAGCTGCAAAACTTTCCCTCAAGGGTAACCAACATGGAGAACAAGAATGCTTCTACATCTAGGCCTCATGGCACTCTACCGGGTAAAGCTGAGCAAAATTCCAAGGAGTACATCAATGCTATCACCTTAAAGAGTGGTAAAGAGCTACAGCCAAGACAACTTCCCACACCTATTGTGTCTTCTACTCTCAATGAGGACATTGAGAAACAAGATGGGGAGGTGAATTGTGACAATTCTGTTTTTGACAAGGAAGCGGATAGTGAAATTGCCAAGAGGAAGAGAAAAGCTATAGCTGAGGGAAGAGTAGAGGATTCTCCCAAGAAGAAGGATGGTGTGTTTGTGCCACCACCTTATGAGCCCAAACTTCCTTTTCCGAGAAGATTTAAGAAACAACTCCTAGAGAAGTACAAAGCTCTATTTGAGAAACAAATGAAGAATGTCGAGTTGACCATGCCTTTGATAGATGCTTTCTTGCTAGTTCCACAATATAGCAAGTTCCTCAAAGATGTAATCAAGGAAAGGACCAAGGAAGTACAAAGTATGGTTGTGCTCTCTCATGAATGTAGTGCAATCATTCAAAGAAGAATTGTACCTAGGAAGCTTGAAGATCCGAGCATTTTTACTCTCCCTTGCGCCATTGGCCCTCTCCGGTTCGATAGTTGTCTATGTGATCTCGGGGCTAGTGTGAGTTTGATGCCCTTCTCAGTGGTTAAGCGGCTAGGCTTCTCTACCTACAAGGCTTGTAGGATTTATTTGGTACTCACAGATACATCGGTTAGATTCCCCATTGGTCTCCTAGAAGATCGCCCGGTGAAGATTGAAGGATTTGAAGTCCCAACTGACTTCATTGTGCTTGAAATGGATGAAGAGCCAAAGGACCCTCTAATATTTGGGAGACCCTTTCTTGCTACAGCTGGAGCAATCATTGATGTGAGGAAGGGGAAAATAGACCTTCACCTTGGGAAATATATTTTTCTGAATTTTGATATCAACAAGGTGATGAGGAAGCCTACTATCCAAGGACAAATGTTCTACATAGAGACAATGGAAGAATTGGCTGATGAGCTTCTAGAGGAGTTGAATATGGAGGATCCCTTACAAGTAGCATTGACCAAAGAGTGTGGAGAGTATGGGTATCTACAAGAAGAGAGCTGGGCCTACAAGAAGGCGCTTGATTCTCATAGACCTCTACTAGGAACTGTTGAGTATGTTGAGTTGGGATCGGATCTTGATGGTAAGGAGCAAGAGGTTTTCGCCATGGGTATAAGAGCTAACGGAGCTGATGCTAGCAAAGAGCAGCTTGTAGATGAGGATTGAAGTGAACTCAAAGCACCAAAGGTGGAACTAAAGCCCCTTTCCGCGGGGGCTTCAGTATGCATTCCTTGGTCCTAACTCTACTTATCCCGTCACAGTCAATGTGCTGTTGAGTGATGATGAATTGATTGCATTGACTAATGAACTGAAAAAGTTTAGAAGCGCTATAGGATATTCACTTGATGATATTAAAGGATTGTCTCCTAGTTTGTGCACCCATAGGATCCATCTTGAAAATGAATTAATGTCTTCAATTGAACATCAAAGGAGATTGAATCCTAATCTTAAAGAAGTTGTCAAGAAGGAAATTCTTAAGCTATTAGATGCAGGGATAATCTACCCTATCTCGGACAGCACGTGGGTTTCTCCCGTGCATTGTGTTCTGAAGAAAGGGGGGATCACAGTTGTTAAAAGTGATAACAATGAATTGATTCCCACTAGAACAATAACCGGGCATATGATGTGTATAGACTACAGAAAACTTAATGCTGCATCTAGGAAAGATCACTTCCCTTTGCCATTTATTGATCAAATGCCTGAATGACTAGCCAACCACCCTTTCTATTGCTTCCTTGATGGGTATAGCGCATTCTTCCAAATCCCAATACACCCAAACGATCATGAGAAGACGAAATTTACCTGTTCTTATGCCACCTTCTCTTATCGAAGGATACCATTTGGATTGTGTAATGCTCCCGCACCTTTTCAGCGGTGCATGATGTCCATCTTCTCCGATCTCATCGACGACATTGTTGAAGTATTTATGGATGACTTTTCAGTGTATGGATCCTCTTTTGCTTCTTGTCTTGTCAACTTGTGCAGGGTATTAAAGAGGTGTGAGGAGACCAACTTGGTGCTTAACTGGGAAAAGTGTCATTTCATTGTAAAGGAAGGGATAGTGCTTGGACACAAGATATCTGAGAGTGGCATTGAGGTAGACAAGGCAAAGATTGAGGTTATGATGTGTCTACAGCCACCAAACTTGGTTAAGGGGATACGCAGATTTTTGGGTCATGCTGGGTTTTATAGGAGGTTCATCAAGGACTTCTCAAAGATAGCTAGACCGCTCACCCGTCTTCTATGCAAAGAGACTGAGTTTGTGTTCGATGATGAGTGTCTTTCAGCTTTCACTCAAATTATGGAAGCTTTGATTAGTGCTCTCATTGTACAAGCACCGGATTGGGAATTGCCCTTCGAAATCATGTGTGATGCAAGTGACTACGCAGTTGGAGCAGTCCTTGGGCAGAGGAAAGGCAAGAAACTTTATGTGATATACTATGCTAGTAGGACATTGGATGATGCTCAGGTGAAGTATGCAACAACTGAGAAGGAGCTTCTAACTGTGGTATTTGCTTTCGAGAAATTCAGATCATACTTGGTGGGACCAAAGGTTATAGTTTACATGGACCATGCTGCGTTGAGGTATCTCCTAGACAAGAAGGATGGTAAGCCAAAGCTTTTGAGGTGGATCTTGCTCTTACAGGAATTTGATTTGGAGATAAAGGATAAGAAGGGGATCGAAAATGGAGTAGCTGACCACTTGTCAAGGTTGAGGATTGAAGACAATGTTCCTCTAGATGACTCTCTTCCTGAGGAACAACTCATGGCTGTAAAGGCTGTTAGGAAAGCTCATGACACAAGCAGAAGGTTAGAGGAGGTTGGTTCTATTGAGTACAAAGAGCCATGGTATGCTGGTCTAGTTAACTACTTAGCTGCCAGAAGAGAGCCACCAAGTCTTGATAGCTACCAAAGGAAGAAGTTCTTCCGAGATGTCAACAAATTTTATTGTGATGAACCTTACCTCTACACTTTGTGCAAGGATCAACTATACAGGAGGTGCATAGCTGATGAAGAAGTATGATGGATTCTTCTACACTGTCATGGATCAGTTTATGGTGGTCATTTTGCTACTTTCAAGACGGTTCAGAAAGTTCTACAAGCTGGATTTTAGTGGCCAACCATGTTCAAGGATGCTCAAGAGTTCATTTCGAAATGTGATCCTTGTCAAAGAAAGTAATATCAGTATAAGGAACGAGATGCCTCAGAATCCTATCCTAGAGGTTGAGATCTTTGATGTTTGGGGCATTGATTTTATGGGACCCTTTCCTTCTTCTTATGGGAATAGCTACATCCTAGTGGCAGTGGATTATGTGTCTAAATGGGTTGAGGCTGTAGCAAGTCCGGCAAACGATGCTAAGGTAGTCATCAAGCTATTCAAGAGTATCATCTTCCCAAGATTTGGGATTCCAAGGATTGTGATCAGCAATGGAGGCTCCGATTTCATCAATAAACTGTCCGAAGGCCTAATGAAGAAGTACGGGGTGAAGCATAAGGTGGCTATACCCTATCATCCTCAGACAAGCGAGCAAGTAGAGGTATCTAATATGTAGATAAAGACCATTATTGAAAAGACTGTTAGAGCTTCAAGGAAAGATTGGTCCAAGATACTTGATGATGCACTGTGGTCTTATAGAACAGCTTTCAAGACTCCTCTTGGCACCACACAATTTACTATGCTATATGGGAAATCATGCCACTTACCTGTTGAGGTAGAGTACAAGGCTTTGTGGGCTGTCAAGTTACTTAACTTCGATATCAAGACTCCTACAGAAAAGAGGTTGATTCAGCTGAACGAGCTTTATGAGATAAAGCTAGAGGCGTTTGAGAGCTCAAACATCTACAAGGAGATAACGAGGCTTTTCCATGACAAGCTGATCTTGAAGAGAGAGTTCACAGAGGGGAATCTTGTGTTGCTTTTCAACTCCCGGTTGAAACTTTTTCCCGGGAATCTCAAGTCTAGATGGTCGGGTCCGTTCAAAGTGAAAGGAGTGAGGCCTTATGGGGCTTTAGTACTTTTGGGAAAGACCAATGAAGAGTTTACGGTCAACGGACAACGCCTCAAACACTACTCAGCCTCTGAAGCTATAGAAGAAGGAACCTCAATTCCTCTCTCTAGCCCACCCTCAGCCTAAGAACGGGTTTGCAAAGTCGAGCTTACCGACTCTAAACAAAAGCGCACTTGGGAGACATTCCCATGTTTATCCTTGTACATATTCTTTTTATTTGTGATATTTTATTTGAGTGTTTTCAGGTTCTTGAGTGTTTTCATAGGGTCAAAACAGGTAAAAGTCAAGATTGGAGGGATTTTGGCCGAAGTTCTTGGAACCAGCGGTTCACCCAACGGCTAACATAAAACCGCTGGGGTTATTGCGTGTTTTTCCGGCTCAGTTGCGGTTTAAATAGCGGACAAAAATCAAACCCCAACATATCCCGCGGTTCATACCGCGGCGCTATCCAAACCACAACGTAAAAATGACGAAACTCGCCGGCTCAACCGCGGTTTGTCTCGCGGGAATCTCCAAGCCGCGACGAGGCTTGCGGTTCCTCTCGCGGCGAAATCAAGACCACAAGAAAGTCCATGCACGTCTTCTTCTCTGCTCCAATCCGGTTTTCCAAACCAGTCTTAACCGTTTTCAATTGATTTAAACTGGATTGGACCATCTTGAGTCGATTTTGACCAGCTGGATCCCACTTTTCTCCTTATTTTCCCCAAAAACACCCCTCTCTATCCTCCCTTTCTCCTCTTGCGATTTCAAAAAAAAAAACAGAAGCTTCTTTCAACAACACTTCAAGAACTTCAAAACTCCATTTCTCTTTCAACTCTCAACCGATTTTCGTGATTTCAAGCTCTAAATTCACATTTTTTTGTGCTCTATCAATTGCAATCACTCTCTACTCCCATCTCTCAGCATCCAAACAAGGTAAAATCCGATAGAACCTGTTCTTAATGCTTGTTTAGAACTCTAGGATCACAAAGAGATTTGGATCTCTAGGTTGCTAGATATAGAAACAATCTCAGCGAGAGTTGGATTGTTTAGTAAAGTGTTTCTAGTTCTTGAACTGCGCTTAATCTGAATCCTGTTAGTTAAGTATTTTGCATAGCATAATTCCCGAGAACTTCCTAAGTCTGATGCCTTTCTTCCTATTGAAAACACCTTTCTAGTTTATTGTTTTGCTTACTGCTTTCTCTGGATTTGATTTAGCTTAACTTGAATACATACAATCTATTGTGTGACCGTGAGTCCTTGTGGATTCGATACACTAAGTACTACATACGCATAACTGTGCACTTGCAGTAGAATAGGGAGTAAAACTCTGACCCTATCAATTATACGCATTGGTCACCTTGCGGACTTCGAGGACATGAGTACTGCGGGAATGTTTGCAAACCGCCTCCTCCACTACAAGCAGTGGGCTTGGTCCACCATAAATAAGAACCCTCGGATGCGGATTGGGGGTTTGATCACGCCTATACTAATGCAGAAGGGTATTGAATTGGGACCGGTGACTTATGGCTTTGATCTTATTGATATACCTCACTTGAAGTCAGCCTGGTATCTGTCTGGAAAGATCCGGAGGAAGTTTGCATATATCTTCTGTGTGAACACCGAGGAGAAAGCAAATGTTTTCCTGCCAAACCCTTCCATCACCTCCCTCACCGAGCCAAGCAACCTCGGTTTCCACATATATCCCGCTCTCTACATCACGTAAACAGAAGAGCTGATGGAGCACATTAGCAGATCTAAGAAGAGGAGAGAGAGTCTTTCCCAAGCAGAGTTGGATGAAGAACTGCTTGATGAGATGGAGGAAGAAGAGTCCCCGGAGCAACTTTATGGGAGTATGAAGTATCACTTTCAGCCATACGGGGAACCTCTCCCACCAGGCCCGGTACGCGATGCTCATACACATATCAGAGTCCTTCAGCGCTGGAAAAAGTTCCAGGATAGGGTGAACACGAAAGTGATCAAGAGTTGCCGGGATTTGAATCAAGAGCTGAAGAGGGGGTATGAGGGGATGAAAAAGGATGCAAAGAGATGCAGCGACAACTGAAGTTCCTCATAGATAAGTTTGGATGTGCATCCTTTGCGCCGGACGCTGTAGCGGGTTAGCCCATGCCCATGCCCATTTTCGATTTTGATGAAACTTTAGTAGAGAGGAGACACTCCTACCAGGGAGAGGCTACATCGAGCTCAGTTCCCCGAGAGCGTCACAGATCATCTGTCAGTGGTGCCCGCTTCAGAGCCCGCTACGAGACAGAGTTTCCTGAGCCAGCATCAAGCAACGACTCCCCATCACTCTCGTCACCACCATCTCGAGTGAGTGATTTTGTTGAAAAGAATGATCATGGCTTGGGGTTGGTGAGTGATTGTCTTTCAAAATGGGAATGTGTTGAGAAATCATCTAAGGAATCGGTAGAACAATGAGAATTGAACTTTGTATGCAACAATTGTTCCCTTTCTTAGATAGATTTTTTTGTAAAGCCAATTGCTCCTTGTTTTGAGAGTTAACCACCCTCAAAAACTCTACGAAGCCACCTCAAATGGCCCTTCTTGAACCTTGCCAATTGGAATTGATTGATTGCCCCTTTGTGAGATTTCACTTCACCTTTAATGAATGTAAGGAATTGAGTTGATGATTGCTTGTGTTCTATAGGATCTCGGGAGTTAGAGTAGGGATTGAGAGGAACGGTAATGTGGAAGTACATGATTAGACAATGTGATTAGAGCAACTTGTAACTTATTTGAAAGACCTTGTGTCTTGTTGTGAGCTTTGTGGTTTTGAGTCCACGTTTTCAAACCCTTTTTCCCAATTTGCTTTGACTGTTTGATGCTTGCTTGTGGACAGGCAAGGTTTAAGTTTGGGGGAATTGATATACTTGCATTTTGATGCATTTAGGGAGATGATTAGTTCATGTTTTGGTTTCATTTAGCTTTCATTCTTGTCATTTCCTTGTTCTTTGTTACATTTGTAGTTAAATGCATCTAGAGTTGTAGTCTTGCATGTTTAGGAGCATTTTGCACTTGCATTTATCCTTTTCAGGTGTTGGAAGGCTACTAGGATGACTTGGGAGCATTTGGAGCTGATTGGAATGGAGAAGCATAAAGAAATGGCGATCTGGTCCAACTCACGGTTCGTGTAGCGGTTGAAGAGGAGTCGCGAGCATCTGGCATGATAAGCCGAGCCAGAACTTGCGCCTAATAATATTTGCAATAAGCCAAAAACAACTTCACACCTAAAGAAAATCAAAGACTGAATAGGTTAGGCACGCACTTATACCTAAAATTCGACCTCACAATAAGTCAAGAGTCACCTCGCAAACATTATTAACCCCTTTTTCGATTCAAAAGGAGGGAATGAACAACTCGTATAACTCTCCTAAAAAAACACCAAGCACGACAAAAACAAAAACACTCTAATTTATTCATCCTTCCTATGTCGAAATACAAGGAAGCCAAAAAGAGGTGAAAGCTAATTTCTTGAAAAACGACTTCGCCACCTCATTCGATCTTTGCTGAACTCCACCAACGCAAAAGGTCAGCCAAACTCCCTCTCACACAAAGAATCGAGGAAGTACTTCATGATATCCACAAAAGATCACTGAGCCCGCACCACAAACCCACTGCACAACCCGATAAAGGCACAAGCTAATCCAAGTTTTCTAAGATAAGCCCACCCCCGAGCACTAACGATTCCCTTACAAACGAAAAAGAGAAAGAGTCCGATCATCAAACTACGAACAAAAAGACAAAAGTCCCAGGAAGGAATACTCACATACGAGGCAACACCAACACTGGTGGAGTAGACAAGAAAACATTACTGAAACGAATAACACATCAGATAGACCCAAAAGAAGGGTACACACATCGCCTTTAGGATTGTAAAAAACAAAAAATAAAGGGAATCGTCGATACATCTCCGCATAACGACAAAACCCCCTCTCGTGAGCTCATCGGTTGACCGACCTCACCGCCATGGTCCATCAAAATTTGACCCTGCATGACCAAAAAACCCAACCTTAAATGGGAAAACACAGAGGTCTGAAGCACTTCCCGAAAGAAAGGAATGAGATGTGAATAAGTTGAAAGAGAAGGACTTCATTTATAGCGAACGAGCAACGGTTACCAAGGAAACAATAAATATGATACAATAACTACTAAGGCAATATTTAATAAAGAACGATGGTTCCGTCCCTGAAGCAAATGATGAATTGCTGTCAAAAACAATGACAACTAGGACCTCACAAAACTAAAAATAAAAGGAAGAAAGAAGAAGAAAGCAGTCAAGAAAGAATAATCCCAAACATCAACGGCAACACGACTGCGTAGACGAGCATCAAAACGGCTCCGACTCCAGATTGAGCTTTCATCAAAGAAAAATAAAAAACGAGGGAAAGGAATACCCAACTCGGAAAAGATACAGAGTAATTCGAAGCAAAAGTCAGCAACGGACAAACGATCAAGTCGGTAATATACTTCCACAAAGAAAGAGAAAGCAATAACAGAAAGCAAGAAGAAAATATATAACACAACACAAAGTTCATCTCGAAATCCTTTGAACTCGCAAACCGGCAGCCATTGATGATAGACTTTTCTATAGGTTCTAACTCAATTCCTCAAATCTACTCCTATCATTGTAATACTTAAGGTATCAATCCAGGGAGACAAGAAGAATAACACACCAAGAATGCAAGAAACTACTCAAGCTAAGCAAATCAAATAAAAAGGAAATAAAGCAAGCAAGAAACAAACAAGACACTAAAAAGAAGACAAATAAGATAAAAGGAGGGTCCTAGGATGAGGCCATGGAGACTATATGGTCTAGAGACAATCAAAGATGCTTCAATCAATCTAACATTGCTAAACAAGGCTAATGATCATAATTAAGCTAATCACATTCTCATGTTCATAACTCCTATGCTAATCATGTAATCTTCAATTCTCATTTGCAAATTACATGATAAGCCTGCATGAATATCCATCAAATACCTTTTAGCAAAGCTAATCCTTAGGCTAAGAACACTAATCATTAGACTAATCCAATCTCTTGACACTAATCCCTTTGTCTATTCCCTAATCAAGATCAAAATATCATTTGTGATTAAGAGACAAATAAGCAATCATATCAAGTTCTTATTACCAATATTCACCTTAGACAACTAATCTCTTAGGCTAAGATGTGAAAATCCTCTAAAAAGTTCATTCAAGCATTTCATCGAACACCTTTCGGGCATGAAAAAGCCTAACATCTAGATTCAATAATTTCTTGCAACATAGCATATAGATCAACTAGTTAGAGAAGGATCATTCATAATCAAGTCCTAAGCATCACTAATCATCACATAAACCACCTAAATCAACCTCATCCACAAGACCCAAAAACTCTACTCTCAAATCTTCATTGTTCCCACAAAACCCATAAAGATAGTATGAGATAACAAGATTAAAGAGAGATTAAGAGAAGAAATTAAGAAGATAAAAAGAAGTACTTACATTAAACTCCAAATCAACGATTACAAGATTCGAATCCTAAGACAAAACTAAGGCTTAGGTAGGGGAATTCAGCTTATTCATACCTCAACAATGAGCCACAGTCCCAATCAATACCTCAACTTTGGAGCTGTGCAATTTCATACACCAATTCATTATTAATTTGAATCTCATACACCAACTAAAACAATTTGGCCTTTTCATGCTTTGACTAACGGATCGTTAGTTTGACCCAGACGGAGTTTAGATGCTCGGTTACGGAGGATGACGTGGACATCCAGTCACGTTCTAATTGAAATGTCCTCGTTTTGGTTCATAGGAAAAGTAAAGAATTTTGTTCTTCTCTTTTCACTCCTCTTTTCACGATATCGGATAAAAAATAGGGTTCATGGCTTCTATCTTCAAATCAAGCAAATCGTCTGGGTTTTGTGGTTCTTCGAATCTGAATAAATCGGCTGCATCAGGTAATTCCTCTTTGTTAAAAAGATCGTTTGATTGTTTGTTATAATGGATGATAGTTGTGAGCAAATTTAAAATTGGACAGGAATGAAAAAGCGATGTAGTGAAAGGGGATTTCCGAAATCATGTAATTGGTGTGGAGAGAATTCAGTGATGAGAACGTCAAGGACTGTTGATAATCCTGGAAGATTCTTTTATTGCTGTCCAAATGGATTGGAAAAGGTATGAAACTCGATTTTTAATGGGTAATATGCGATGGTGTTGAGATTTTGAATTGTCTTGTAGGAGAAGAACCATTTGTTTAAATAAACAGATGAAGGTGCTGTAGAATAAATCAAATATATCAAAAGCTCGACTGAAGAAAACTTTGGAAAATTGGAGTCCGAGATGCGTACATCTCAAGATTTGATATCTAGTTATGGGAAGAAGATTGAAGAACTTGAGACTGTTGTTGTTGGGTTAGAGAATGAACTAAAAGAGGTCAGAGACAAGATTAATGGTTGGGAGTGTTTATGTTGTTGGGTTATGTAGTAATGTTCTTTGTGATTTGTGCTTGTCGGGTATGGACATCTTAATGTATTTGTGATTGGTATGAAGAAGAAAGCAACGAGATTAATACCTAAAAACATCTTCTGATTTTCATCATAACATCAGTGACCAAAAAACAGACCATATGGTTCCTACATAGACCAAACATAAAGCTTCTTACACCAAAAACAAACCACAAGCTTCTTATACCAAAAACATACAAGAGCTTATTACACCTAAAAGAAAGCCACAAACATAAAGCTAGTCCAAAGCTGGAGAAGACTGTGTTGGTTAACTGCATCCGCCATAATCAATGACCATCGACACCTGTTGATCACTCTTCTTCTTCTTCCTCGGGTAAATCTTCATAGGCTTGTTAGGAACACCATAGTTTTTGCAAGCTAACGCATTATGGCCAGCAATACCACACCTATAACAGTGAATGATCTTTAGATGCTTGAAGACCTTTTTTCCCTTGGTAGGACTCTCATGAATTGATTTCTTCCTCTTCTGTGGATTCTTCTTTCTACCTTTCTCTGCTTCTCTCGGCGGTGTCTCAATCTGTGTTTCACCAGTTTCCTTCCAAAAATTCATACCCTCAACAGGAGTAATCGAGTCTCTATACTGCATCTTCCAAGTACTAGCCAAGTAACACTCATGCACCTAGTCTTCTGCATTTAATTTCTTATCCGCAAACACTTTGAAGGCATGTGTACACGGAATCTCTATGACATCCCACTTCCAGCAGGTACAAGATCTCTTCTCAATATTAACCGTGTGAGAAGTTCTTTTCTCAGAGACTTCAGAAACACCATTTGGTCCAGGAAAGCGTTTTAGCCATTTTCACTACTTCTCCTCAGTAGGCAATGTCTTCCCCATCGTGTGTACTTGAAATTCCTTTGCTCTTTCAAAGCATTCTCGAAAACGGCTTCTTTAAACTCCTAAATACTCTCAAAGACTTGCATAACCTTCAACTCCCCACTGCCTCTTCTCCATCTCTCATACGCTACACAATTGTTTTCTTCTTCATCATCTGAAGCAGGTGGAGTGTTCCTATATGCTTCATTATCCTCTTCCTCATAAACAAACCCAGCAACAATACCTCTACACATTCTTCTTGAGGATATCGAGCATTAACCTCAACACGTTCCTCACAGTCATCACCAACACTTGCATTCTCTGCCTCATCGTCCTCATATCTCTCTGTCTCATCGTCCTCATTTCTCTCTGCCTCATCGTGATCACTTCTCTCTGCCTCATCAAATGGATCAACGTGAACATCTTCATGCTGAAGATATATTTTCACATTATTGGTACAACCAGCAGCATTACACATTCTTGAGAAATTAGAAGATCCATCACACAGAATTTTCAGCTGGTTCATGTCTTCGTATAGTAGCTTATACCAGATTTTTTGTCGATACATATCGACAATTTAGCTTCATTGATTCCTCTTAATAGACCAGTCGCCTCAATGTGGAGAAAATGTATTTTTACACCAAGATAGAATGTCTCTCCATTCACTGTGTCGAACTTCCCTCCGTAGTATATGACAAACGCAATTTCCGTGTCCTCACTAAGACAACAAAACAAAAAAAATTGCCAGTATTGCCAAAACATTTTCACTGAGACATTATATCGAACACCTGGAGTGCTATATAAAATCTTCCTAACCATTGAATAAACCTACACAAATAGTGTCTCTAAGTCCTATTAATTAGACATCCTAAACAATAAGACACAAAATTTATGTACAATCTACAACAAAAACCGATTAACCCTAATTTCTGTCCAAGAAATTCATCCACACTAACCTCATTTTCGAACAATTGAAGCGCTCCCACCGCGGTTTTTTCAAGCTGTGTTATAGTTATGCCTTCTTCTACACCGAATTCACGAAATTTCTTCTTTCCTCAATTCGAACCTTTCTCTCTCGCAATTTCAGTATTCTTCAGATACAACTTTTTGTTCTTCGCCATTCCTCCTTCTTATACAAAACGACGTCGTATTCTTCATTTATTTTTTTATTAACTTAGAAGATTACCACGTAATACTCTTTAACTGAGCCTCTAAACACCGTCTCGGTCAAACTAACGTTCCGTTAGTCAAAGCATGAAAATTTCATGCCAAATTGTTTTAGCTGGTGTATGAGATTCAAATTAATAATGAATTGGTGTATGAAATTGCACAGCTCCAAAGTTGAGGTATTATTTGGGACCGTAGTTCATTGTTGAGGTATGAATAAGTCGATTCCCGCTTAGGTAGATTAGGGTTTTTAATCCTCCAAAATGAGTATTTATACAAGAAAGGGTCCTAGTGGCAATATCGTAAAAAAAGTAGGTCTGATTTGGTCTTTACAAGAAAAAGTATCGGGCGCGTTTGCCCGATGGAGCAAGCCTATTGAATCCCTGGTCACCTTCGTGGATTTAAGCTCACATTTCTATCGGTTGAAGTTTGCCGATGGACTAAGCCGATGGAATCCTGAGAAAAGTATCGGGCGCGTTTGCCCGATGGAGCAAGCGGATAGATTTTCCGTGAACACTTTTCTCCACCATTTCAGCTTCTTCTTCTTCCAAAGCCTCTCCAAAATATCATGACAACTCCAAAATCCTACAAAACTAAAGAAAACACTCCCAAGAACAACAAAACATTCAAAACCTAGTCCTAAAAGTTCTAACTCCTAAAATCATGATTTCTTATAATAATGCATGAAAATGAATGCTAAAGACATGAACCAATGCAATTAAACACATGGAAATCACCTAAACTATGACGCTATCAGCCACCTCAGCAGTAATGAGTACGCTATTTGTTCCTTCTGAATCTTCCAAATACAAATCATCGTGCTCCTGACCATCAATCGGAGTCATGCGTAGATCTTCCTCATCAAGAAAAAGGTTATCATAACAGTGAGCTTGATCCTCAAACGAGCATCATACTCTTTGAGATGGACAATCTTGGATGCAGGAATCCCAATCTTTTCATCTTTAAGGAGCTGAAAGGAACCAAGGAGAGCAACAACTTGATTCAACTCCAACAGTTTATTCATCACTTGGATATCCTCCTTCTCAAGCTTAATTTTCTAGAGACAGGCCGAAGCTTTCTTATGAATCTTCCGTCGCTCGTTAAGAATAACTTCACCACGGGAAGCTTGACGCCGACCGCGTTCAGATTTGAGAGACTCAACCTATGACTTCAAGAAATCGACCTTCCTCCTAGCCTCATCTTGAAATCTCCGCTGCTCCTCCTCAAGGTCGGAAACTCGCTACCTCAACTCAGCGTTGACAACATCAGCTTCAGAAAGTCTCTTATGCACATCCTTAAGTTCCCACTCGAAACCCTGCAACCGCCCAAGCCTCTTCTTGAGATCCTCTTTGTAAGATTTAGCCTTCCGCAAATGCTCTTCATAAGAATCCATAAGACAATTAAGCTCAGAAAATCCCTAACAAAATAAAACGATGTGAGGAAAAACACCTAGAACACCCTCAATATAAATCAGCGATACACTTACCATCGCAAAATGTTGACTCATATCCTGCTGAAGTCGCGGTATATGCATCCCGTCAACAGAAGCCAAACCACGAGGAGGATCCAATCTCAATTGTTGGAACAAGTTCATAACAATAAAGCCAATAGTTAACCAGAGAATTCACCCCTTTGTAATGATACATGAACGTAAAATCCACCGGTTTGGAGCCGGGGACCTCCAATAACCTTTTTATCCGTCTATCCGCATCATCAATGAGAGCAGTCTGAACTCGCTATCAATCCTCCCCTACACTGTCCAGCTCATCCATTGAAAATATCGAGTTACGAGGACATACATAAATATCTTCCAACTCTGACCTACGTCTTTTCTTCTCCGGTCGACTAATATCTCCTTCGATCTCCGGATTTTTGTCCTCTTCCTCAGCCAAAGTTACGTCGTCAAAAATAAATTCTTCGTCATGATAAACTTCGGCTCCATCTTCTTCTCTCTTCCATGTTAACGTCTTAGTTATCCTCAACGTCCTTCGCAACAACCTCCCTTTCTTCCTTGGATTTTTGAGCAAGAGTCGCTTCGTCAGTTACTTGTTCAACCGGCCGAGCCGTACTCGTACCTCCTTCAAGGTTAATTACCGGTGGGTTATTAGGGACATTCACATGAATTCTCGAATCCTAATCATGCAGCTCGACTTTATTTCGGCCCATCTTCAAAGAGTCAAACTACAAGAATCCTAGTCAGAAAAAGAATAACAATTAATCACCAACCAAGCCGCAAAGGAAATATATCACCTATTATTCTCAATATATCAGCTCGTCGCACACAATCGAACTACTCCGAATATCAAAAGACCAACAACAATTTCAAGAAAAGAAAGGGATAAACCAAGAACCACGAAAAAAACCTATCCGGAAGCAACTCACAGACGAATACATGAATCCAACATACAAAATCCCAAGACCCATACGACAAACGACAACATCAATCACTATAACAAAGATTAAATCGAAAAAGGAAAATCCACTCGGCGCAGAAGAAAACGGAACAAAAACCAGAAAGAGGAGAAAAAACTTGAGCAAAATGATGCAAATTGAAAAAATGGAAACCCAAAAGGGGGTTTTATAGAGAAACTAAGGAACGGTTATGGAGGAAACGCAAACGGCGTGACTCTTCGATAGGTGTCTTTCCAATCCTCAAGCAGCGAAAAAAGTTCAATGGTCCAGTCAACGCAAAACAAGACATATGAGCCGATCAGATTTCTATTTGACTTAAATATTCAGAAAAATTCGCTGACTCCGACCCTAGCCGAAGGCCGGCAAACTGGGGGAGGGGAGAATGACTAATTGTTGGATATGAGTTTAGTAGCCCATCCATAAGCCCATCAAAATCAGCCACCTCATCAAAGCATTTCAGCCTAAAGACAGAAGCCCACTAAAGAGTCAACAACCCAACATGAAGTTTGACCACTTTTACGACATCTTGTAATTTGCTAAAGTTTCGAGCTACATTTATAAAGCGACGAGCCAAAGAAATCTTTAGCGAGCTCGTCCATCGACGACCTCCCATCTCGTTATCCTTGTTCATTGTTCGGTTTCTACCTAATTATTAATAACAAAAAGTTTCCGACCCCAATTTAATCTCATTTCACTAATTTATTAAGACCCTTTTGACCCAACTCTAATTCTCTCGGACTTGATCGAAATCACGTAACAAAAATGTTCATACCTAGTGGATGCTCCAATTGTTGAGTCATTAGACTTTCATATATGTTTCACGACCAGTTCGACACACAAAATTTCATGTTTCAAGAACATCTCTAAAATTTTTTCTAGATTTTGTTTTCCGACTGATCATACAAACAGTATAAGATATTTATTTATGTTTTGTTTCGGTATTAGTCACATATATACAGAGTGAATAAATTAGGTTGGTTTAGCCATGTATGTTTTCTACAAAAGTTTACTGAAGACGTAGACATTCATAGTAGGCAAATAATTTTTTTGCTATTTAATTTTCTTCATACCACTGTTTTCTTACATGGGCTACACAATATGTAGGCATTAGGCAAAGGAATAAAGTTTCAATTTATCACAAATATTCACATTAATTCAATTCTGGTTTCAGAAAGAAGAAGAAACAATCTCTATAAAACCAGTGACCAGAACGCGTGTGTAAGTTAAATTTATTCATAGTTAGACAAACATTTTGTACAATCACTATCACTTATCGAGTATTGGTCATCTAATGTAAAACAAAACCCTAGTAATCCACATCATTAATGAAGATGCAGCGAAAGCTATTGTTACGGAAATTCGATCTAGTAATAAAAGCCGGGTTATGATCTGAAATGTCCGAACTATGAGATGCGGGGTAAACTTAAATGAGGTCAAAACGGTTCTTTATTTCTTAAGGCCAAAGCCGAGTGATGAACAGGACGTTACGAGGTGGAAGTTCGTCGAATGACGTGCTCCCTAAATATTTCTTGAGGCCGGAGCTTTATAGAAGTAGCTCGGCCCTCTCGCAAGTTAAAATGTGTCTAAAATGAAGAGTGAAGGGTCCTTTTATAGCGCTTGGATGCTGACTTCTTTTTGGGCCGTTGACTCCTTGGCGGGCTTGTCTTCTTGGGCCGAGATGGTTTTGTTGATTTAACAAGATTTCCAATGGGCTTATGAATGGGTGCTAAACCCATATCCAACAAAAGCTACAAATATTCACATTAATTCAGTTTATCAAAAATATTCACATTAATTCAATTCTGGTTTAAAAAAGAAGAAGAAACCATCTCTATAAACCAATGACCGGAACCTGTGTACAATGTACAATCTCTATAAAACCAGTGACCAGAATGTATAAGTTAAATTTGTTCATAGTTAGACAAACATTTTGTACAATCACTATCACTCATCGATTATTGGTCATCTAAAGTAAAACAAAACCCCAATAATCCACATCATTAAAGAAGATGCAACGAACTGGATCAGAAGCTACAACAGCATTTCCCTCAATCAAGGCGTAGAATACCAAGTAGAACAACAGCAGAGATCGTCTTTAAGATGAGTTAGAGTTGGAGAACGGAGGTTGAGGATGTTTGTAGCTGACTACGACAAAAAAGGCGAGTAGCTGAGCTGGAGAAATATCTCAGAGAAGATACACACAACGATATTCCTTAGAGAGGTTTTAGGAAAATAAGCTTTTCCTAAAATGAACAATATGGAAATGTTCCTTTGGGTAGTTAATAAAGTAGTAAACGACCTATGAAGTATAAATAGGTCGTCTAAGGCATCAGTGTACGGTGCACCGTTTAGTGAGAGAGATTGCTATTTGCAAAGGTTTGAGAGTTTGTGTAATAGAATCAAACTTAGATGCTAAGGGTTAATCTGAGTAGCTTTAAGATCAACTGTAGATCGAAAATAAAGAGAGAGACAAGGTTGTTCAGGTGAAACTGTAAGTTTGCTTTGAAATAAAAGTCTTGGAAAAATAATACCCTGTGTCTTATCTTGTATCAAGTAGCTCTCGATTTTTTATTTGGTATTAGAGCGGACACTTGTTTGATTATATATACAGGTTAGATCATATGGAAGAAATGGAGAATTACAATGAGCTAATCAACAGCTCCAGAGTGATACTGGATGCAAAAAATTATGGCTTTCAGAAGGCACAGAAGAGATCTCAAATAAAAGGCATAAATCCACTCGCATGGAAAGCAGTTGAGACGGGTTGGAAGGCTCCCACTACCAAGAATGATGAAGGAGTTGATTTACCCAAACCGGAGGAGCTCTGGAATTTGTACTCAAGTTGTCCAAATACAATTCCAGAGCACTCATTGCAATTTATTGTGGTATAGCGAAGAAGCAGTTTGAGCTGATTCAAGGGTGTGAACTGGCAAAAGAAACGTGTGACATTATTCAGACACACTTTAGAGGAACAAAGAAGTTTCAGAATTTAAGGAAATATCTTTTGGCAACTAAGTTTGAGAACTTGAATATGGAGGATAATTAATCAATCTCTGACTTTAGTGCTAAAATCAGCTTGCTAGCTCAAGAAGCATCACTTCTCGGAAAGAAGTACAAGGATAAAAAGTTGGTCAAAACGTTGCTAAGATATCTACTTGCAAAGTATATGGCTTACAAGGAAACACTAGGTGTTTCAGCTAACACTGAGAGCATGAACTTTTATGAGCTGGTTGGAATGCTTCAAGTTCATGAGCTGGAACTCGATGGAATGAAGAAACCTAAGAGCATTGCATTTGTTTCACAAACAAAGACAAGTCATGAATCTAATTAAGATGATCCAGTTAGTCTTATTGTTCGAAGATTTGATCGTGCTCTAAGAAGGATAGAACAAGGACAAAGCTCTAATAAGTTCAATAAGAAGTCCTTTGATGGTGAGAAGGCAACCAAGAAAGCGGAAATGCAATTCCATGAATGCAAAGGATTCAGTCACTTCAAAACTAAATGTCCAACAGTTAAGAGACCTGAGATGAAATGCTTTGGCTGCAAAGGAACTGGACATACTCATATGGAGTGTGTTAATGATCAGAAACGAAGGCAAGAAAAATCAATGCTGGGAGTGAACAATGATTAATCCAAAAATTAGAGTGATGAAGAAGAAATGAATAACTTTGTGGCATTTTTGGGAATCTCTGAAGTTGAGGAAGAAGGATCTGAGTCAAAACCAGAACCATAGGCAGACCTTGCAGACAACTACAAAGAGGTAAGAGATGCATTGATCCAAATAGGGTTAGAAAACATGGCACTGATACAGATGAACCAACGAATTGAAGCACAAGTTGAGTCACTTCAAGAAAAACTGAGAGCTGAAAAGAAAGGTAGCCAGGAAAGTGCCACCTTGATAAGGGAAAAGTTGACTTTGGCTAAGAAGTCAGAAGATTTAGAACTCATGTTGAAAGCATAAAAGGGAGTAACTAAGAAGCTTCAGTCTGAGCTAGATCAACATCAACACAAAATCCACATGTTTGCTTGATTTAAGCAGATGGATAAAATTCTGAGATATTGAAGGACTGAAAATATTAAGTCAAGACTAGAATATACTGGACGAACCGAAACCAGCTCAGAGAACACGATGTTTGTTCTGACAAGTGTAGCAAGCCTGAAACAGAATGTGTATGACACAACATCAATGGGCTGTTACTATTGTAGAAAGAACGGTCACTACAAAGCACACTGCTACAGATTATTGGAGAGAATAAGGCAACTTAGAAGGTTGAGAAGATTCAACTGGAATAATGATAAGTATCAAATCTAGATCAGAAAAGCAGACCTGTATCAGCGTGTGACAGTTGATCATATAAGAAGTACTACATCACAAAATTTCTGATGCAATATGGCATTCGTAGCAGATGAACAAGAAGACACTAGCCCTTGGTATTTTTACATCGGTTGCTCAAGGCATATGACATGCACAAGGGATCATCTTGAAGATGTAAAAGTCATCAAATCAGGAAATGTTACATTTGTTGATAGAGGACAAAGAGAAATACAAGGAAAATGTAAGATTTATGACTCATACCTACCTAAGCTAATGAATGTTTATCTTGTAAAAGGGCTCAAGGAAAACCTGATCAGCGTGAGTCGTCTGTGTGACGTAGGATTGATGGTTTGCTTTTGGAGTTATGAATGCAAGGCGATATATGAGGCTGGTGAACCATACTGCAAGGGAAAAGGTCTGGTAACAATTTATACATGTGAGAGAACAACACCAAATGTCTCAGTGCAAAGGATGATGTACATATATGGCATCAACGTCTTAGTCACATGAATGAAAGAAATTTAACCAGTTTGGTTAAAAATGAGATTGTCCGAGGGATACCACAATTCAAAGGAAGTGAAAAGATGGTATGTGGAGCATACAACAAAGGCAATCATGTCAAAGTCCATCACAAGAAAGTACTAGATATCCAATCAAAAGAAACACTGGATCTGGTACACATGGACTTGATGAGACCAATGCAAGTTGAAAGTGTGGCAGGTAAAAGATATGTGTTTGTATTGGTGGATTGCTATACAAGATACACATGGGTAAGGTTCATTTGGGATAAGTATGACACCGTTGAAAACGTTTGGATTCGGGCACTTTAACTGATCAATGAGAAATGAGGGATCAAATGGATCGGGAGTGACCTAGGTGGTGAATTCCAGGAGGAAGCTATGAAAGTGTTTTGTGAAAATCATGGCATTGCTAATCAGTTCTCAACACCAAGGAAACCACAACAGAATAGAGTAGTTGAAAGAAATAATCGGACTCTCCAAGAAATTGCTCGAGCAATGATTCACATATATGATGTACCAATGAGATTTTAGGGTGAAGCAGTGAATACAACTTGCGATATCATCAACCGTGTGTATATAAGGAAATGAACAACCAAAACACCATACGAACTGTGGAAAGGAAAGACTCCAAACCTGAGCTACTTTCATGTCTTTGGAAGAAAGTGCTATATTCTTAATGACAAGGATCACCTTGGAAAGTTTGACTCATGGAATAATGAAAATATCTTCATGGGTTACTCAGGCACTAGTATAAATTTTAGAGTGTACAATACGAGATCTTAGATGATTGTTCAGTCTGTTAATGTGGTATTTGATGATCATTGTCCAATGAATTCGACAGGTACAACCTCCGACAATGACTCAAAACAAGCTGATCAGGGAAGGCTCACTGAAGAAGTCACATAGGAAAGTCAAGAAGTCCCAGAGGCAAGCCCGTCAGAGGAAGTAGGCTCATAAGAAAATGGCAAACTCAGTAGAACGCAACATAATCATCCCATCTATGAAGTCCTAGGTGATGTGAATGATGGACGAGTGACTAGGAAATTTCACTTAAAATTCAGAGAGATGGTTAGCTTTGCTTGTTTCGTCTCAGTCATTGAACTAAAAACACATGTTCAAGCACTAGATGATGAATTTTGGATTGTCGCCATGGAAAAAGAGCTGGAGCAGTTTGTGCGAAATGATGTTTGAGAACTTGTACCATTCCCCGAAGGAGTGAATGTTGTGGGAACATAGTGGATCTTAAAAAACAAGATTGATAAGAGTGGTGTGGTCTTATGAAATAAAGCTCAAGTTGTTGCTCAGGGATACTCTCAGATTGAAGGTGTTGACTTTGAAGCACGTCTTGGGTGAATCATGTAGTTTCTTGGAATGGCATGCATAATGTACTTCACATTATATAAGAGGGATGTGAAGAGTGCTTTTCTGAATGGGTTTTTACAAGAAGAGGTGCATGTAGAACAACCAAATTTTTTTGAAGATTCAATCATTCCAGAGTATGTGTAGAAGCTTAAGAAATCATTATATGGTCTTGAGTGAATCATGTAGTTTCTTGGAATGGCATGCATAATGTACTTCACATTGTATCAGATGGATGTGAAGAGTGCTTTTCTGAATGGATTTTTACAAGAAGAGGTGCATGTAGAACAACCAAAAAGATTTGAAGATTTAATCATTCCAGGGTATGTGTAGAAGCTTAAGAAATCATTATATGGTCTAAAGCAGGTGCCTAGAGCATGTATGAAAGGCTCACAAGCTTCCTTCTAGGAAAAGGATGTGAGAGAGGAAGTGTGGACAAGACCCTCTTTGTATTGGAACACCAAAATAGGATCATCATTGTGAAAATATATGTTGATGACATCATTTTCGGAGGAAATTCTCAAGTCTTGGTCAATATTTTGTAAGGAACATGACTCATGAATTTGAAACGAGTATGGTAGAAGAATTGAAGTACTTATTTGGGTTGCAGGTCAGTCAGACTAATGATGGAGTGTTCATCTCTCAGATAACATACACTAAGAAGTTGCTGAACCGGTTCAAGTTCGATCAATGCAAAGAGGCTAATACGCCAATGATCACTACAACCAAGACGTCAAGAGATGATGATTATGTGGATGTCAAATTATATTGGGGAATGATTGGTAGCTTGCTGTATCTAACCGCTAGTAGACCAAATATTGTTTAAGTGTAGGAATATGTGCAAGGTACCAGGCAAAACCGAAACGATCTCATCTGGAGTCAGTTAAGAGGATTATCAAGTATGTGAAGGGAACAATCAACCTGGGAATTTGGTATTCAAAAGGTTCCAACAAGCACTTGGTTGGCTACTGTGATGCAGACTGGACAAAGAGTATGGACGACATGAAGAGAACTAGTGGAGGATGCTTCTTTCTTGGAAATAATCTGATTTCATGGATGAGCAAGAAGCAAACCTTTGTGTCACTCTCTACAACTGAAGCTGAATCCATTGGGATGGGAAGCTGTTGTGCTCAATTACTCTGGATAAAACAAATGTCAGCCGACTATGGAATTGACTCAAGACCACTTCTAGTTCACTGTGATAATAAGAGTGCCATAAGCATTTCAAAGAATCCAGTTCAACACTCTCGGACCAAGCATATTGACATAAGACATCATTTCATTCGGGAGTTAGTGGAGGAAAAACAATTAGTGGTTGAATACATTGTTACTGATTTGCAATTGGCTGATTTCTTTACAAAACCTCTGGATTTTAACCGTTTTATCACTCTAAGAAACTCAATTGGTGTCTGTGAAATGTAATGGGTTGTTGAGTGTACATGACTGTCACAAGCGCTGATTCAAGAAGTACATCAAGTTCTGATTTAGTTTGGAGTAAGGATAACGAGTGGAAAAGAGCTGCCTGTTGTGGTGTCTTGTCTCATGTACAGTACAAGTTTCTCGAGGAAGCAAAAATCCAGAAAAAGAAAAAAGGGTATGAGTTGAATCTTGCTAAGTCAAACTATGGAATCAAATCTTACGATAGCTCATCTACTGACTCAAACGAAAAAAAAACAAGAAAGCGGTCTCACTCGAAGAATGAAGGTTAAAAACTGGTTGACACATGATAAAGGAATGAGAGTGTGAAAGCTAGCCACTGAGAGAATGATGACCAGATGAAAAGAATCAACTGAGTAAGGTATATGGGCTAAGTCATATGAAGTCTCAGAGCCTGAAACGCACAACAATGATTTATGGATTCAAAAGTGAAAGGTATGTCTTATTAACAAAATCCAGTGCTTCAATAACATGTAGGCAATTAACTGTAGTTATAATTTCCATTACCTCTGATAAGAATATGGTTGCTGGCACATTTTAATCGTTGTGTGTACTTCTGATCTTCTATGTGAGTGATGCAATCAAATAACAATTGATACAAGTTGATTATGTTCGGTTTTAAGTCTGGTTGACAAGAATCAGAAAATCCAGAATTTTTGGGTACAAAATCCTTGAGAATCGATATCCCAATAAATTCACATGCAAAAAGGCAAGAATATCTCTGATACAGATTCTGCATCAGATCAATAAAAGAGGAAAGAAGGCAAAGAAAAAATATCGGAAACTTTTTTTCTAAGAAATCAGAAGCTCCAACGAAATTTTGTCTCTTCCAAGCTTCATCTGTCATCATGGTACATGCAACCAAAAGAGGGAAAGTTGAAACCAGCTCAGCACAACGTCAGTCTGAGACCCTTCCAAAACAAGCGTCGCCTCAGTTAGTCGATGACTCAAGCTCTGAGGAAGAAGTACCACCACCCAGAAACCCTAATCTCGCCTCTGATCAGATTCTGGGTGAGATTCAAGCAGGAAACACAAGTTACTTCGCAACATCAAAAGATAACGAAGCAACCGATCCGATAGAAAGTTCATTCGGGTCACATCCCTGAGCCAGACGAGCAACATTCTAAGCCGCCATCAGACCCTGAAATAGAGGAGATTTAACTCCATGAGTCACCCAAGGATGGTGAATATTAAGCTGATTCAACTCAGCAAGATGTCGAGACTGTCAAGACTGGATATGGGGAGATAGATGATGAGGAGAAAAAAGAAGCCGATGCCTTAGCCTCTCTGGCATATGACGAAAATCCTTTGGCAATTTTCTGTACAGAAGAAGTGAATCCGGACCCAATCGATGTCAACCTTCCTGAGCAGAGTACTGTTGGTGAACCTTCTGAATCAGTTCAGGTTTCCACGAAGAGGAAAGCCAGAAAACAGGTGGGACCTCTTTCTGACCAGAAAAAGGCTCACACTGAGAAGACATAGGAGGTCAAGTTGGTTAAGAAGAAGAAGAAGAAATCACTCAAGTCAGATGCACCGTCTACCTCAGCTGGTGCGTCTACTCCTGCTAAAAATGCGTTCTCCAAACGATTTCCATCAAGAGAAGTCAAAGAGAAGTATGCTATGTTTAAGAATAGAGAAATTCTAGCATAACGAATTGTGAACTTTGATGACGTAGATAAGAGAGGTTATCTAGGACTAATCAACATAGGGATGTTAACAAGTACTATCACTGGGTTGGCCGGTTACATCCCTGAGATTGTGAAAAAATTCTACACCAACCTTCATGAAACTCGCCCATCTCATTTAGACAGAGGAGTAAGAATTTTTCTGCGCAAAAGGATGTAAGAATTTTCTCCTAAACTGATCAAATCATGTATGAACCTGAATCCTCTGAGTAAGTCCGAAGTCAAGGCTGATGAAAGAATTGATGCAGTCTCTTCTAATACTCTCGCCAGTTACATAACTAAAGGACAGAAGAAGACATGGGCAGGACTGACCACTGTGGATCTCCCACCAAAGTTTGATGCACTGTCTGTCTTGGCAGTATCCAACTGGTATCCCTCTACCCACAAGAATCATATTTCCACTGACAGAGCGAGGCTGATCTACAAGCTGGCTCATGGGATTCAAATTGATTTTAGAAAGCTGGTCTATCAGAAAATAATGGGTCTGCAATCGTTCAACAAAATGACAATTGTTTGCTTCTTTCCTCGAATTATCTCAACTGTTCTCGAAATTCAGCATCCACCTCGCATTTTTGATGGTGAAGAACTGATTGGCCCTGTTCTATACAAAAAGGAGCCTCGAAGTGGTGAGACCTTTCTCAAGAAGGAGGCTGAAAGAAAGAAGAAGGAGATTGCCTCAGGGAAACGAAAAAACTTCTTAGCCACTGCATCAGCTGCTCGTTCTATGTCTGATGGTTCCACAGCTGCTGATACGGTGGAGGTGATGCAGCTTGGTACAATCCATATGCCAACTCGCTTGTGTGTAACTCCGTTGTCAACTCAGACAGCACTTCAAAACATTGCTGAAGGTCTTCAGAATCTGACTGACATGGTTTTCCATCTCCGCGACATGACTCAAGGTCTCTCTAATCCTTTTCCTGATTCTTATACTATTGTTGAGTTTTTTTAACTTGTGTGCTCTCAAGCAGGGGGAGAAATGAGTAAGACGACATTTGTGGAAAACTCTTGAGGAAAAGTCGGATCGTGTAGGTCTTAGTAAGGGAGTGACGGAGTGTGTGTTTGATCGTGTAGGTCTTTGTTTATGGGGGAGTGACGGAGTGTGTGTTAGTTTTTGGAACTCAATCACGAATTATAATATTCTGAGGGAGTAGGAATTGTTTACTCGATGTTTTTAAAATACCTTCTCTTTGTGTTGAACTTATGGCATGGTTTTCAATGAATTGGTTTTTCATGTTTAGAGCTTGAATAATGTTTTAGGTTGACAATCAGAATTTTGTGCTTCGGCTATGTGTGTTTGTGGGTGTGTTGATGGCATATAATTGTGATGCAAACAAAGCTAAAAAGGAAGAGATTGAAGATGCAGCGAACTGGATCAGGAGCTACGACAACATCTCCCTCAATCAAGGCGTAGAACACTAAGTAGATCAACGGCAGAGATCATCCTTAAGATGAGTTGGAGTTGGAGGTTACAGAGGCTGAGGATGCTTGTAGCTGACTAGGATACGATAAAAAGAGAGTAGCTGAGGTGAAAAATTATATCAGAAAAAATACACACAAAGATATTCCTTAGAGAGGTTTTAGGAAAATATGTTTTTTTCCTAAAATGAACAATATGGAAATGTTCCTTTGGGTAGTTAAGAAAGTACTAAATGACCTATTAAGTATAAATAGGTCGTCTAGGGCATATGCGTTCGGTGTGCTGTCTAGTAAGAGAGATTGCTATTAGCAAGGGTTTGAGAGTTCTTGTAATACAATCAAACTTAGGTGCTAAGGATGAATTTGAGTGTATTTGAGATCAAATATAAATCGAAAAGCAAGAGAGATGAAATTGTTAAAATGAAACTGTAAATTTGCTTTACAATAAAATATTAAAAAAATACTTGTGTTACATTTTATATCAAATAGCTCTCACTTTTTCAATTAAATGTCTTTTTACTAATTTATTGTACATAGTATATACAATATATTTGATGTCATTCTCTTCCCATTGGCATGCTTTCTCCAGGGACTTGAACAATTCCTTAAAGGCGAAAGAACGATTTATTTTCTTCTCGTTGTCCTTATATTCTCTGCAAGTTCAACAATAAACTCACTAGAAGAAAACAACATTTTTATGACTGGACCTTTCGACTATATTTGTAGTCGTAACATTTGGCCACTATTAGGGGACAATATAGCTACTATTTTGCGACAACGGATATATGGACGTGTATTAGTCGTTTATATACGACCAAAATGATCGTCACCAATCTAGTCGTCGATTTACGACTGATTAGCGACTATTGTCGAGACCGGAAACAATAGTCGCAGGCTAGTCGGTGATATGGCGACTATTTTTGCGTCTAATGTTAAGAGTCGTAGAACAATCGCGAATTGGTCAGTACATGGGCGACTAATTCGCTAATTCGGGTATAGTAGTAACTAAGTCGTTTATTTGTTGCTATTGATACAACTAATATTCAACTCATTATTCGTGTCGCAAAGTAGTCAGATATATGTCGTATCATATAGTATTTTTGGATTTAGTAATAATAATATGAGATAGTTTGGTCTTCTGGAGTCCATGCATACGATGTGTTATTGAATGAAAAACTTTAAATGTGCAAAAACTTTTATTGTCGTATCACAAATGAAATATATACTTTGATATTAGAATTTAAAAATAACTAAACTGTTCAGGGTTAGATTATATATGCTATTTAAATCATGTAATAAAAAGGAGATTAATATATATAGTGGTCAGAAAAGTTGTAAACATTAACGACAAATGTGTTTTTAAAAGAAACATAAAGACGATCAACAGATCATCTAACCCAAAATAACAAAGTTTAATAGGGTCTTCTAAAACAAGTACATAATTTAGAAGATACTGAACCTTGGCATAATTTCTTTAGGATATTGGTCAGATACCGGATTTGGAATGCTACAAAATAGAAAACAATGTATGAATTCCAGAAAACATATAAAGCATATTACATAATGAGTTGCATTTGGTTTATGACCAAAACCTGTTGAGAAATCCATTAAAGTCCGGATTGTTGGTTTGATCGTACATAATCGTTGACATCCCTTCTTCTCCTTTGAGCCAAGTTACACCTAATTAAATAAATTTTATACACAAACACCATTAACATTTTAAACAATATAGAAATCAAAAGTATCATCAATCCTAAACCCAAACATGTAATACACCATGCATGAGATCATTCTAAAAAAACTAAATTGAATTTCTAATCATACCCATTTCACGCTTTCCGTAGAAGCACCGGAGAATCACAAAGAGATGTCTATCAACATCCGTCGAAAACCTTTTTACTAGTTCCTTATCATCTGCCCCGAGAAATAACACCGAAGACTGCAAAGGCTAGAAAAATGTATTTTCATTTTCTATTATCATAGACAAACAAAAAAATATATGTGAGGAAGATTATATAGACATTTGTTTAACTAACCTTAGGTCGCGAATCGTAAACTTCAGCTTTGGTCGGTCTGTCCAATAAGGTTCAAGGTTTCCAACACGTGTAACAACACCAATGACATCTATAATAGAAAAACAAAATAATTTAGAAAACTATACCTTAATCTATTTAGTTAAAAATATATTGTCTACCACACATGCAAATAACATGATTAATATAATCCGATAAAGGAAACAAATGTATAGTCTAAAAGTTACCTATAGGGTATTCATCACGGACTCTTCCATATAATATATCCGGACACGATTCAAATTGCATAAAATGACCTTCCGGAATATTATCACAAGTGAGGCAGAAAGATGTGTTTAACCCGAATATGAGCTTGAAATCGTGAGGGGTCAACAACACATATTCCGGTGCTTGTACAACTTGAGCATTCGCAAGTTCAAACAAATGATCCTCACACCATGTAGAGAAACAAAATTACTTAATAAAAGAGACATGAACAGTTTCCTCTATTTTCATACCCTATATAAATCAATAAACGAATACCTTAATAAAACATGAAATAACCCAATAAATAAAACATATTATAGAGTAGAAGAGGGATTTCCTCCTCACCGACCAAAATCATTTGGATTTCTGGTTCTCCAATGGACGAAACACACATCCAAACACGCAAAAGAAGAACTTTTAGGTTCCAGAAGAAAGGAATGAAGTTGTTGATTTGAGATTTTTTTTGAAAGTCTGTGGAGCCATGATTGAGAATCGGAGAAATTTTCGCAGAAATTATCTTGAAAAGAAGTTTTTTTTCTCTCGGTAAGCGGTAAGAAAATAAAGCGTCTAGGGTTTAAATTAAATACCCAAATTGGTGAGTGAAAGGTTTGAAGCACTAAAAGAAAACCCAAATGAATTAATAATAGTAAAAGGTGTAAAAATTAGAAGTCACAACCATTGGTTTAGAAAAACTATTTGGGCGATAACCGCAAATGATATTTTTTCTCTTAGCCCAGATAAATTTGGTTTTGAATCACACTTATCCATGTCAGTAATGACGATTCAAAACTTCATAGACTCGATATGCTTGAACCGTGTACTGGTTTTGTCGTATGCTTTGGTGTAGCCTCAAAGATATATAGAACCATGCACTGGTTTTTGTCTTTTGTTCTCTTGCGGGACATTTATGCTGCAGCCACGCTCCAAACTTGTTTTGAACGTTTCATTTGGTAGGTTTGTGCTTATTGTATACACATTAAATGGGAGACAAGAAGAATATTCAATGTTCCTCTCAACTGATATTATTAAATTTCCTTAACATGATAAGATCGTATATACGTAAACAAAAAATATAAGATATCTAGAAAGATTCACAAAGTCATAATTTAATTTCTCAAACCATCTTAAAACCAGTACGAACATTTCACACCAACTATCAAAATGGCACTTATGGGTGTTTCTCCACGAGACCCCCATCAAATCATCACTAATCATAATTAAATATCATGCAAAGGAGAGTTACGATGTTTGGTTAAATTGCTCTATTTTTCATTAAATTGTGTCCATCAATTATCGACTTGATCATGCCATAACTTCATCTGTTTAGATTAGATTAATATTTCCACTGTCACTTTGTAGATATAACTAAATTCAGTAGTTTTATAACTTGCTTCTTTTTCATTATTTAAAAAGTCGAGCGCCACATAATCTACTACATTTAACAAACTATATATTAAAAAGGATATTCATAAAGATAATGGTGCCAAATTCCGAAATTATCTCTCATGATTGTGAAGAAGAATAGTGACTCAAGGGTCCAAAAGCTTGTATCACAGATGTTTGTACCTTTGAAACCATTGACCCACCAACTCAACCCAGTCTTTATCGGAGCACACAAACATCTATAAAGCCCTTTGATGTCTAAAACTATTCGCTTTTTAAGAATAGTTTACACCGTCTGTCTGACCGTCCATACCTTTGTATCATAGTTAGCTTAACACGTACTCGAGTTGCAAATTCACGCTCGATGATGTACCCACGGTTCAAAACTTCTCTATCTCCATAAAACATCCGCAAGAACATGTAGTACGCGTATATCCCCGTCTCCCATCGACTTTCTGCCGATTTTTTGATCATAGCCTCTCCTTTAACCATCCGGTCGATGGAGGTCAACGATCGGTGGAACCAACAGTCGCAATATACAAAAGACACATACCTATGAGGAGAAGAGCGGAAGGGTTTTTGGATTCCATACATTTGGTGGCCAATTTTGTTATAACCCTAGGTGGGCACCAGATATCTTCAGTAATGTTGGAGAAGTATAGATCGACCCACTTATAGAAATCTGAGATTTCTCCGACTTTTTGCAGTGCAGTGCATGTTGCTTTCATCCGAGCCAAATATTGTATCCCTTCGTTATCGTCAATGATGGCAAAAAGGGTTTTTTTAGGATATTACTAGGAAGGAAATCTATTGCCGATTTTGGTTAGAAAATATGGAAATAGGCAAAGGAGACTTTAAAAAAATAATATTGTAGAGTATTTTAGATAGTATTGTTTCGAAGGCATCCGCAAATGTTTATTTATAGATCGGATCCAACCTTTGGGTTTTTCATAAATTTAAATAATTTATGTTACTGTTATTTATTAATTAAGAGGCATCTGTTGGCGTGCATATTTGGCTGGAGTAAGTATATACATGATGAATCTAACTCGCTAGGTAATTGATATGTAATTTCCCTTTATAATTTATTGCAGTTCACAATTTATTACAAAAACACGTTGTTACTTGCATGATTATGTTGTTGAAAAGTTATTTAGGTAAATGTCCTTTCAATTTAATCATCTCGCCTTTTTTTGCAAAAAGTCATTTATCCATTCACGAAATACTCTGGAAGTATTACCATTTTCTCCCAAGATAATGCATATACTCCTTATGATTAAATTTTTCACATGAATGAATACATCATATAATATTATTAACACATTCTAGTCAACACTAAACAATATTTAGCAAATGAAGGATATTCAAGAATCTATATGATAGGTGTAAAAGTTTTAAATCCTATTCTACTGCAAGTGCACAGTTAATGCAATTATAGTATAAAAGGTATCGAATCCCACAGAGACTCTCGGTCACGATAGATTTTAGAACATTCAAGTTAAACTAGGAGAAAGTAATGAAAAACTAAAAAGCAAAGAAGAAAAGTAAATCAGGTAGCAGAAGTGGTTTGTAAGCAATTAACTAAAAGCGCTAAGTCTAGGGAGTTCTCAAGAAATCATACAAGCAGATCAGATAATCAGTTAGGATCAAACTAAGCACTGTTCTAGAACTCAAACACGGATATAGAACTAACCAACTTTCGTTGTGAGAATTCTTTAAGTCTAATAGCAGAAATCCAAATTTCTTTGTAATTCCTAACAGATTAAACTAGCCTTAAGTTCAGGTTCGATATGTTCACAATTCAATTAAACCAAATTTCTTTGCGAGTAATTCAATTGCTTAACCTAAATAGTTCAGATTCTAAATCACACTTTCGTGTCAATTTAACAACCTAGAGTCTAGATTATAAGTGATCAGGTTACAAACTAGTATTAAGCTCAATCAAGGTTGAAGGACAAATAAGTTATGAATCCTAACTGAAATAAACAAATCTAGCAAGTCATGAAATCCCTAACGAGAATCCCTAAACCTAACTATGAATCTACTCAGACATAGATAATGAAAACATAATCAATGAATAAATAGATTGCATAAAAGAGTAAGAAACAAAGGGGTTCGAAATCTTTTCCAAAAGCAGGAAGCAATACAGGTTCAGATCAGCCCCAAAAAGCTCTAAAAACTCTCAGCTCAAAGTATGAAAGCGTATGAAAAGCGTATGTAAAGTGTATCTAAAAACTGATGTAAAAACCTAATTATATTAGCCTAATCACGTCTTGGGTCTTCTTTGTAAATACTGGAACATCTGGGCAAATTTGCAATTTCAGCATTCTTCATTAAACTCGCCGATAAAGGCCCATCTCGCTCGTGTGTCGATCGATGCACAATGTGTGTCGATCGATGCAATCCTCTGTTTTGGACAGTGAACTCTATCTCTCGGGTTAAATCTCCAAAATGCTCCATAATCTCCAATTCCGCTCCAAACGTGCATATTCCTAAGAACACCTGTAAATGACTCTAAAGAAACACCAAAAGACTCTAAAACATACTTTTATCATGGTCTAAAACCGGTAAAAACCATGATATATCAACTCCCCCACACTTAGCCTTTGCTTGCCCTCAAGCAAAACAGAGAACTAAAACATGGTGAAGAGGTTTGAAAACTTTCAGAAACTCTTTTCATCCTAGAAGCAACAACACTCAGATTCCCCTTAGTAAGCCACTAAAAGAATCACCTGCAAGATATAAAGACCAACATATACTTCCCCCACACTTAGCAACTGTCATGAGTAAACTCCACAATCACATTCAAGCATTCAAATTCACCCTACTGACTTCTATAAGCTATTAAGTGCGGTCTCACCTAAGGATTATCGATCAAAGGGCACATGGATTCTTACTCTGTCAGCTCTAGACCACCATACTATCTTTTTCTGGTTCCTTTCTTCTCTTTTCCCTTCCTTAGCAATCTGATTTTTCCCCATTGGATATCATTTTTTTTATCAGTGCTCTTACCGTTATGGGGTGTACTTCGGACATATTCTATGAATGCACAGGAGGTAATAGTGGTTGCTACCACTCCCGTGACCACTTCGGAGCTACTAACTCATCCTCAGTTTATTATTCTTTTTTTTTTTACTTTAAGAGAAGGGGAGAAGGGACCTTACTCAGACAGGTTTACAAGCTCTGTCAGAACTAACAGAGGAATCCGACTCAAGGTATACCAAGCCCTTAGGTGAGAAAATTAAGTCAAATTAAGGGTGAAGTCAGTAAAGGATCCTCTGATACCTGAAGTGATGTAGGTGTTCTCAGTAGGCTGATCTGTGTTGGGTTTTCTAATAGTCATAGATTGATCCTGCAACTTCATCCCAATGGTCACTTAAGTTCCTGCAAGTGCTGTTAACTTCTCAAAAATTCATTGTTTCTTACTTAAACCGTTTTGACTCAATAAAACAAAATTTTGAAAAATAGGACTGACTCTAAGAAAACAGAAAGATAAAAGTCAGTACCACCTCCCCCACACTTGAAACACACTGTCCCTAGTAGTGTCAAGCTAAGGATTGGTAAAAGAAACTAAAAATGTTAAGGGATGAGTTAAGTTCTGTTTGATTTTTACCTGTCTCGCTCATGCATCGATCGTTACGCATAAATGCGACGATCGTTGCAAGGCGATTGCGATATTAGTCGATCGTTGCTCAAGTCCGCAACGATCGCTGCAGTGCGATTTTTTTGTTGTGACGATCGACACACAGGACCGTGTCGATCGTTGCATTGCGATTTCTCGAGACCTGCAGACAAAACTCACCAAAACCAAAAACAAACGTAAAATCCTAACAAAAACACCAAAAATGAATATGCAAAAACGAAACAGTGGGTTGCCTCCCACTCAGTGCTTGTTTAAGGTCAGTAGCTTGACCTTTCAGCTGAATTAAGCAGAGGGTGAAGCATCCAGAGGCAAAATCTGACCTCCTGGCATATCGGCCTTAGCCCAATAATGTTTTACTCTCTCCCCATTTACAGTGAATTCCTTACCTTCCTGGCTGATGAGAACGACAGCTCCATAAGGACGTACCTCCTTGATCGTGAAAGGACCTGACCACCTTGATCTCAGCTTACCTGGAAACAGTTGTAAACGGGAGTTATACAAAAGTACCTGATCATTAGGCTCAAATTGTCTAGAGACAATCTTCTTATCATGATAGGCTTTAGTCCTCTCCTTGTACAGCCTTGAGTTCTCATAAGCATGATGCCTAATCTCATCCAACTCATTAAGCTGCACCAATCTCCTCTCTGCAGCAGACTTAAGATCGAAGTTCATCTGCTTCACAGCCCATGCTTCTTTGTGCTCAAGCTCTACTAGAAGATGACATGCTTTTCCATACAGCAAATGAAAAGGAGTAGTCCCAAGTGTTGTCTTGAATGCAGTCCGGTAAGCCCATAGTGCATCATCCAACTTTGCTGCCCAATCCTTCCTTGTCTTCCCAACTGTCTTCTCTAAGATCTCTTTGATCTGTCTGTTAGAAACCTCGACCTGCCCACTAGTCTTAGGGTGATAAGGAGTAGCAACTCGGTGATGAACTCCATGCTTCTTTAGCAGCTTCTCGAAGACCTTATTAATGAAATGAGATCCTCCATCACTAATTATTATCCGAGGTACTCCAAATCTAGGGAATATGATGGTCTTAAACAGCTTAACAACCACCGAAGAATCATTGGTTGGACTAGCTATTGCCTCTACCCACTTAGATACATAGTCCACAACAACCAAGATAAAATTATTCCCATAGGATGAGGGAAAAGGACCCATGAAATCTATGCCCCAGCAATCGAAAACCTCAACCTCAAGAATGAAATTCTGAGGCATCTCATGCTTCTTACTTATTTTCCCTCTCCTCTGACAGGCATCACACTGAGAAACATAGGAATGAGCATCCGCAAACATCGTAGGCCACCAGAAACCTGCTTGCAGAACCTTAGACACAGTCTTGAAAGTAGCAAAATGTCCAGCATAATCTGATCCATGACAGTGGAATAGGATATCTGGAACCTCTGATTCAGCAATGCATCTCCTGTAAAGACCATCCGAACAGTGCTTGTAGAGATAAGGCTCATCCCAGTAGTATCGTCTGAGCTCCCTGCAGAACTTCTTCTTGGCATACCCCTTTAACTCATCTGGTTCAGTCTCTGCAGCCAGGTAATTAGCTATATCTGCATACCAGGGTCGATCGGTGGTTGCGACAGCATCAACTTTGAAGTCGTAGTCTCCAATTTGGACCTTTAAAGGTGCTGGGCCCGTATCCGCACTGCAACGATCGTCGCATAAGGTAGCATCGATCGTTGCTTTCTCGACACATGCATCGATCATCATAGATGTGGCATTGATCGACACAATGCGATTACTCCGACAGTCTTGCAAATTTCTGTCCAAATCCGTCTGAAACACTGTCCCGATCATATTGACGTTCTCCTCAGGTAAGAAATCATTAATGGGCACGTCTTCCTCAACCAGCATCCTTGACAGATGGTCAACAACTCCATTCTCAACTTCCTTCTTGTCCCTCACTTCAATGTCGAACTCCTGAAGCAACATAATCCATCTCAACAATCTTGGCTTAGCATCCTTCTTCTGCATCAGATACTTCAGGGCTGAATGATCAGTGTGCACAATCACCTTGGAGCCAACAAGATAGCGGCGAAACTTCTAAAATGCAAAGACAACAGCCAACAACTCCTTCTCTGTAGTGGCATAGTTTCTCTGCGGATCATCTAGTGTTCTGCTGGCATAGTAAATAGCATGAAGCTTTCTGTCCTTCTTCTGCCCCAGAACAGCTCCTACAGCATAGTCACTTGCATCACACATAACCTCAAAAGGTAGATACCAATCTGGTGGCTAAACTATAGGAGCACTCACTAATGCCTGCTTGATCTGTTCAAATGCAATCTGACAATCTGTATTGAACTTAAACTTGGTATCCTTACACAGCAAAGCAGTTAGTGGTCTAGCAATCTTACTGAAATCCTTGATGAACCGTCTATAGAAACCAGCATGTCCAAGAAAGCTCCTCACAGATTTCACAGAGTCAGGCGCCTGAAGGCTGGTCATTACCTCAATCTTAGCGCGGTCTACTTCGATCCCTGCTTCTGACACTCTATGTCCAAGTACAATGCCATCTCTGACCATGATTTGACACTTCTCCCAATTAAGAACCAAGTGCTTCTCCTCGCATCTAGCTAGTACCTTGCATAGGTTATCCAAGCATTCATTACAAGATGGCCCGTAGACTGAAAAATCATCCATAAATACCTCCATAAAGTCCTCAATCATATCAGTAAATATGGACATCATGCATCTCTGGAAGGTGGCTAGTGCATTGCAAAGTCCAAAAGGAATCCTACGGTATGCAAATGTGCCATATGGACAAGTAAAGGTAGTCTTTCCCTGATCCTCTGGATGGGTGGGAATCTGGAAGAAACCTGAATATCCATCGAGGAAGCAATAGTAAGGGTGACCCTTCCAGCATCTGATCAATGAAAGGTAAATGGAATAGATCTTTCCTTTTCGCAGCATTGAGCTTCCTGTAATCTATGCACATCCGGTCTCCAGTCACAGTCCTTGTAGGAATCAGCTCGTTCTTCTCATTTTTCACTACTGTAACCCCACCTTTCTTCGGCACTACATGGACTGGACTCACCCAATCACTGTCTGAAATTGGATAGATAATCCCAGCATCTAGGAGTTTCATGATCTCCTTCTTAACCACATCCTTAAGATTAGGATTCAGCCTCCTCTGATGCTCAACTGATGTCTTAGACTCGTCCTCTAGATGTATCCGATGCATGCATAGCTCCGGAGAGATACCTAAAATATCATCAAGAGAATAGCCAAGAGCTTTGCGATGCTTGCGAAGCTTGCTTACCAGTAAAGTGAGCTCTGCGTTGTTCAAACTAGCATTAACAATCACTGGATATGTCGAATTAGGTCCAAGAAATGCGTACCTTAGCCCGGATAGAAGTGGTTTCAGCTCAATTTTCGGGGCTTTTTCCTCTACCCAATCTCTGTCGACATACAACGATCGAGGCCCTGAAGGTGTCGATTGATGCAACGTCGCGTCAGACACATCCAATTGCATCACTTGCTCAGCAGAGTCCATTAGCCTCGCATAGCAGATTGCGGGCTCATCTTGGAGAAGTTCCAGCTCCATTATAGAGCTCAGTAAAGCTCTCACCAGTGGATCCTCAGCATGTGTCTTATGAAAGTAATCTGCAGCCAAATCACTAAGTGTGTCCACATAGAAGGTATGTCCATCGATGGTTGGTCTATTCACCAGTTTGTCCATATCAAAGCTCATCTTCAGATCACCCACATTCAGAATTATCTTACCTCTCTGGCAGTCAATCATCGCACCATCAGTAGCTAAGAAAGGCCTACCCAAAATCAGTGGATCCTTTGGTTCCTCTCCATACTGCAGAACCACAAAATCAGTAGGAATCACACATTGGCCGATCATTATAGGTACATCTTCCAGTACTCCTTCAGGAATTCTGATTGTTCTGTCTGCTAAAACTAGTGAGATCCTAGTGGGCAGGAAGTCAGTCATCCCATGTCTCTTAGCAACAGAGAAGGGCATAAGGTTCACATTAGAACCAAGATCACATAGAGATCTTTCAAATCTTACGCTGTAGATAGCACAATCCAACACAAAGCTTCATGGATCTTTCAACTTCTCAGGAATTCTGCCCTGAATCACTGCACTACATACCGCCGTGAATCCTCATCAGACCACTTACCAGCAAGTAAGTCCTTAAGACATCTCTTCATCACAGGAGTAGTCTCCATAGAGTCAATCAAAGGCACTTCAATCTTCACTTTTTAATGATCTCCTTACATTTGGCATACTGCTTATCGTTTTAGCCTTCCTGGGGTTCTTAGGAAAAGGTACCTTAGGCTTGTAAACCCTTTCACTCACTTTTTCGGATTTTCTGCGTCTGAAATCTCTGCAGTCGCCTTGCGTCAATCGTTGCTAGTGTTGCATCGATCGTTGCTGGGCGACTGTGTTACGACCTCTGTGTCGAGCTTGGGCTCATCATCTTTGTTTTCGCTTTGCATCGACCGTTGCTGAGGTGCGTCGATCGATGCATTGCGAATTCCGCGGATCTCTTCTTCCATTTCTTCAATCTCCATGATTTCTTCGACACTCAACTGCTTTTTCTGGGCAGGAAACAGCTCCTTACCACTTCTCAATGTCACTGCATTGCACTGATACTTAGGATTAGCATCAGTTCGCCATGGAAGAGATTCATCTGCCCTTTTAACATATCCATCAGTCTGTGCAACTTGAGCATCAAGACTCTTCACATGTGAGCTCAAGGACTCAAATTTCCCATTCAGATCATCATACACAGCCTCCAGCTTCTTGTTGAAGTCCACAACAGTCTTAGTCTGTCCTTTCAGCAACTGTTCCATCATGGCCTCCATCTTGCTCTCATGAGCATTTGCAGCAGGAGGTGTCTGGTATGAGGAAGATCCATAAGTCCTCTGATAAGAATTACCTTGCTGAAAAGGTTTCTGAAAACCAGCATTCTGTCCAAATCCAGAAGAGTTTTGGTTGCTTGTGAAAGCACTCTTCTGTCCACCATTGAATAACCTATTACCTTGCTGATTACCAAACCTGTTTCCTTGGAATCCAGAGCCACCAATGTAATTCACATCCTCTTCCTGATTGTCTTCTTCAGCTCCAAATACCTCAACATCCTGAGCAAAATGGACAGCTTTCTTCCCAGCCAACAGATTACAAACAGTATCTAACTTACTCCTAATATAAGCTATCTCCAGATTATCTCTCTTCTCACCAGACTCCTTCCTTCTCCTATCAGCAGTCTTGTAGCTGTTACTGCTCACCAAGTTATCTATCAATGTCTTAGCTTGCTCAGGAGTCCTTGTGTTGAAATTTCCATTGCTGGAATTATCCAACGCAGTCTGGTAAGGGAGATCTATACCTCTAAAGAATATGCCCAGCAATGTCACCTCAGTGAATCCATGACGAGGAAAGTCTCGTTGGTACTTCTTAAACCTCATCCAAGTAGCTTTAAGAGTCTCTGTAGGACCTTGGGAGAAAGTGAGAATGTCCTGTCTCGACTGATCAGAGCGAGCATCATCATAAAAGTGTCTCAGAAACTCACTCTTCACAGAATCCTAAGTAGTAAACTTTCCAGGTGGAAGTTGTTTCAGCCAAGCTGCAGCATCTCCAGCGAGAGAGTAGGGGAAGAGTTTGAGAAACAGATAGTCATAGTTCAATCCATCATACTTCATCCCAGTGACTATGTCCTCAAACTCATCAATATGGTCCATTGGCTGCTTATTTGGAAATCCATGGAAAGCATTCTGCCTCAGAATAGAGTAGTAGATGGTCTTGATCTCGAAGTCATTCCTCTCAAAACCAGGAGGTACAAGTGCTGACCGGTTAGCATGAAACTCATCCGGACGGTTATAGTCAGCAAGAGTCCTCTCAGCATGTACAAACATCTGCCTCTGACCTTGTCCTTGCCCTTGGCCTTGTCATTGGCCTTTTCCTTGTTCTTGTCGCGGTTCAGGCTCAGGTTCAGGGATCACATTCCCTTCAGCATCAATCCTTTGCCCAGCAGCATTATACATATTGTTTTGTCGGTCCCTTAGGGTACCTTGAGCATCGGGTATCAGAATCAAGCGTTCTTGCACCATCCTTGCTCGTTGACTTTTCCTGTTAGTTCTCTCTAGTCGAGCAAGCTCCTCAAGTCTAAGATTAACGAGATTCGAGTTCGGATTACTTCTGGTATCACGCGTCTGCATAAACCGTCTGTAATCGCAGTGCAACGATCGATGCTAAGAGGCAACGATCGATTCAACTCAATTCGCCTTGCAACGATCGATTCAAAAGAATGCAACGATCGATGCTAAGCCAGTATCAGACCTGTGACAGAGAAAAACAGAGAAATTAGTAACCAAAAAAAAAAAAAAAATCCTAGTCTAAACCCTTGGTTCAAATCTATCGAAGACTCAAAAGAGTCCCCGGAAACGGCGCCAAAAACTTGATAGGTGTAAAATTTTTAAATCCTATTCTACTGCAAGTGCACAGTTAATGCAATTATAGTACAAAAGGTATCGAATCCCACAGAGACTCTCGGTCACGATAGATTTTAGAACAGTCAAGTTAAACTAGGAGAAAGTAATGAGAAACTAAAAAGCAAAGTAGAAAAGTAAACCAGGTAGCAGGAGTGGTTTGTAAGCTATTAACTCAAAGCGCTAAGTCCAGGGAGTTCTCAAGAAATCAGACAAGCAGATCATATAATCAGTCATGATCAAATTAAGCACTGTTCTAGAACTCAAACACGGATATAGAACTAACCAACTTTCGTTGTGAGAATTCTCTAAGTCTAATAGCAGAAATCCAAATTTCTTTGTAATTCTTAACAGATTAAACTAGCCTTAAGTTCAGGTTCGATATGTTCACAATTCAATTAGACCAAATTTCTTTGCGAGTAATTCAATTGCTCAACCTAAATAGTTCAGATTCTAAATCACACTTTGGTGTCAATTTAACAACCTAGAGTCTACATTCTAAGTGATCAGGTTAGAAACTAGTATTAAGCTCAATCAAGGTTGAAGAACAAATAAGTTATGAATCCTAACTGAAATAAAAAAATCTAGCAAGTCATGAAATCCCTAACGAGAATCCCTAAACCTAACTATGATTCTACTCAGACATAGATAATGAAAACATAATCAATGAATAAATAGATTGCATAAAAGATTAAGAAACAAAGGGGTTCGAAATCTTCTCCAAAAGCAGGAAGCAATACAGGTTCAGATCAGCACCAAAAAGCTCTAAAAACTCTCAGCTCAAAGTATTAAAGCGTATGAAAAGCGTATGTAAAGTGTATCTAAAAACTGATATAAAAACATAATTATATTATCCTAATCACGTCTTGGGGCTTCTTTGTAAATACTGGAACATCTGGAAAAATCTGTAATTTCAGCATTCTTCATTAAAATCGCCGAGAAAGGCCCATCTCGCTCGTGTGTCGATCGATGTGATATACCATGGATTTTAGGGCTTTTAACCATGTTATATATCTTATTTATCGAGCCTATTATTATTATGTTTTAGAGTCTTTTCAGGTGTTTATTAGGTACATGCACTTTTGGAGCAGAATTGGAGATAATGAAGCATTTTGGGCAAGTTTGGAGCATAAAGCCGAGAGAGCTAATTCCACCAAGTCTGGACGATCTCGGCATCGATCGATGCACTCGTGGTGTCGATCGTTGCAGCCATGCGACATCAGATTATGAAGACTTTGGAGATTTACACAATTGCCCAGAAGTTTCTCATATTCGCAAGAAAGCCCCAATTCGTGTTTTAGTTTATAATTAGGTTTTACAGCCACTTGTTAGGCTACGCTTTCAGAACTAAGTTTTATTTTTTTCAGAGAGAGTTTTAGGGGCTGGTTTTGTTCTCGAAAGAGACTTGATTTCGAACCCCTGTTCTTATTCTTTGATTATTCTATGATATCTATTTTGACCATGTTTTCTGTTATGATTACTATATCTGAGTAGATCTCTCGTTAGGTTAGGGATTCTCGTTAGGGATTTGAAAGAATGTTAGATTAACTAATTTATTAGATTCATCATCTAGTTCTTCATCTAATCTGTTCTTAATGCTTAATCTGAACTGGCCATTTAGCTTACTGATTTTAGGTTAATTTACGCAACGACAGTTGATTTATTTAACTAGATCTGATTAGGTGAGCAATTTATCTATTCGCAAAGGAATTTGGTTTAGAGAAATTGTGAACGAACGAACTTGGAATTAATGCGTGTTTAGAACTCTAGGATTCGCAAAGGAATTTGGTCTGCTAGGTTGTTAGACATAGATAATTATCTGATTTCCTGATATCCTGAGAACTCCCGAACCCTGACACCTTCGTTAATTGCTTACAACCCCCTCGTTTGATTACTTTACTTGCTATTTTGTTTACCGTTTTCCAATATTGCTTCGCTTGGTTTAATCCGAATTACTTATAATCTATCGTGTGATCAAAGTCCTTGTGGATTCGATACCCTAAGTACTACAACTACATCACTGTGCACTTGCAGTTAGAATAGGGATAAAACTCGACCTATCACGATGCAATCCTCTGTTTTGTACAGTGAACTCTATCTCTCGGGTTAAATCTCCAAAATGCTCCAAAATGCTCCATAATCTCCAATTCCGCTGCAAACGTGCATACACTACAAGAAATATGGGTATTGATAGCACCATGAAAACGCTATCATATGTCTATGATAGCGTTTCCATAAACGCTATGTTTGCCGCTGCCATCTTAGGTCTGCCATCTACTATAGCACTAATTTGAGATCACTACAAGAAAACAGGCCATTACCGAGGGATTAAATCGACGGGTTTCCGTCGGAAAAGACGTATTCCGACGGATTTCCGACGAAATCTGTCCGTCATTTCTATTTCGTCGGTAAAAAATTTCCGTCGGTTTTTCGTCTATAGAAACCGACGGAATACCGACGGATATAATACCGACTGATTACCGACGGTTTATCGACGCACATTTACCCACGGTTTTGTGACCGTAAACCGAGGGTTTATTCAGACGGTTTACCGACTATAAACCGACCGTGCATACCGACGGTATTCCGACGTAGATACCGACGGTATTACGACGGAAGATTACCGACGGTATTCCGACGGAAGATTACCGACGGTATTCCGACGGAAGTTTACCGACGGTATTCCGACGGAAGATTACCGACGGTATTCCGAGGGAAGATTACCGACGGTATTCCGAGGGAAGATTACCGACGGCATTCCGAGGGCGTTTTATCGACGGTTTACCGAGGGCGTTTTATCGACGGTTTACCGACGGATATTTAATAATTTTTAAAAAAATATATATATATTCGCAAATTTATTAATTAAAAAAAAAAAGTATTTAAATATTCAAAACATGTTTTAAAAACTACATAAAACCATTAAAAAATTACATTCAACGAGAGCGAATCACGCTCACGTCGCCCTCTTCCTCAACTTCTTTGTCGTCCCCCTCCCTCCGGTCTTGGTCGACGGTCCGACATTTGAAACATTGGCTTGTTGTTGCATGAATGTCTCAAACCGTTGGTTCATCTCTTCGAACTTCTTTGCGTTTGCTTCAGCTTGTTCTACCATCCGGGCTTCCATCCGAGCTTCCATTTGCAATTGACTAGCCTTCAATGCTTCGATCTCCGCATCCTTTTCCCTTAAGATCTGGGCATAGTCCTCTTCCGGACGAAAACGGGAATGCGGTGTCGACACTTTGTCCGCCAAGTTTCCCAAACCAAAAACTCGTCCTCTTCTCTTCTCAGTTTCCTGTAAAGTAAATAATACGTTATGAATTTTAAGTTAGAGTTTATGGTTAAACATATTTCAAATTTTTTAAATTTTAAAACTTACCGCGAGGAAGAGTTGGTTGATCTGCTCGTCCGGTATCTCTTCTGTTGAACCGATTCCTTCGGATTGGGTTACCACCTCATCCAAACGCCTCTTCGTCGACTCCACAATCCTCCGAGCAATTGGATCTTGGATTTGGCCCGTTTCCTTGTTCTTGTGGCCATCCTCGATGAGCTCAATATGAGTCGGATCTCGCCCTCCTTTCTTTTGTTTCTGCAAAAACGATTTTGAACTTAAAATTTAAATATAACTTAACATAACGAAAATTGTAAAAAAAAAACTGCTTACCAGGATTAACTTCCTTGACGCGGTGCTTCTTGCTCCCGCATTATGAGTTGATTGACCGGCACCATCCCTCTCACTTCTACGGTTCTGGGAGTTCGTAGAAGCGGTTGATGCGGTTGCAGGCTTACTCCAATGACGGATGAAGCCCTTCCAAGTATCGCTCTCTTTGTTAATACCCTTGGGAACTTCATTACGGCACCACTTCTGTTTCCAAGTGTTGAGGACGTTTGAGTAATGCGTCGCCGCCTTCTGGTGGAACTCGTCTTCCACCATAACCGTATACTTCCTATCCCAAGTATACTCTTGCTATTCAAAACAAAAAATAAATATTTGTTAGAATTAAAAACTTTAACATAGATTATTAAAAATAATAATAATATATATATATACAACAAAGTTAACGAGGAGGTATTACCGCGAATTGGCGGAACCAGTTATGCCTATCGGATAAAGGCATCTCCCTGTACGTCGGGTACCCGCAGTTGAGCATGCTGTACATCATTCCCAAGATGCTCTTCGTGACCTTCGACTCGGTCAACGTAAACCTAATATATAAGACAAGAAAAAACAAAGGGTTACTAAAACATAGAATATGCAAAAAATTGTTAATGAGAATCTAAAGTTATAAATTTCATACCAGAAAGTGCCCGGGTTGGTCTCGTAGAAAGGGTCGAGCCGTTTGAGCATCTCTCGTCCCGGCTGATCGACTAATGCCGATATCTCATCGGCAATCGACGGTAAAACATAGTGGGGCGCCTGAGACACGGAATGACTCCCACTAGCTTCCGGCATAGTCTCAGACGTTCCCGGCTGTGTCGGATCCGGTATGGGTAGCACCTGAGTCGACCGAGACCGTTGGGCTCTCGGTTGTTGTCGATGGACCGGTTCCTGAGGCACCTCATCTATTGGACTGTCGTTCATAAGGTGCATCTCAAACGCCAGAAAATCATCCCTACATACCAATCAAAAATTAAGAATTCATTAAAAACATGTATATCAACAAGAAAAAATTTTAAAACGTTTTAAAATTCACAATACATTGCAAAAAAAAGTTTTTAAGAGTTAAAAAATAAAAAAACGTTTAAGAACTCAAAAAAAAATTTATAAACATTTTAAAATCAACACTAAAATTTTCTACAAAATATAAAAAATAAAAATAAATTATAAAAACGATTTTAAATTTATATAAAAAATAGAAAACATTTTAGAACTCAAAAAAAAATTTAAAAAATTTTAAAATGAGCAGTAAAAGTTTTTAAAACCTTTAAAATTCATAATAATTTACAAAAATGAATTTAAATTTTTATAAAAATTAACAAAAGGTTTTAAAACATTTAAAAAACCCATAATAATTTACAAAAACGATTTCAAAATTTTATAGAAATGAGAAAACGTTTTAAAACATTTAAAAAACCAAAACAAATTCCAAATTTACACCAAAAAACAATTTAAATGATTTTGAAAAAACTTCAACATGAAATTCACAATCAATCTAACTCAAACAAGCATATATCCTATTGACTATCGTTCTATCTATTAGTCAACACCTAACCACCTTTTATCCAACACATGCAACTATTTCTACAAATCTAAGCAAAATTATCCAAATTCAATCGGTTAAAAGGGTTACTTACATGTTTGTGGTGTTGGTGGCGGTCGGAAATGAGGAAAAACGGCGATAATCCGGCGGAATCGTAGAGAGAGGTCCGATTTTGCGATTAGAGAGAGAGAGAAGTTGCAGAGAAAATGGAGAAGAAGAAGTTAGATCGTGAGAATATTAATTGGTTTTCGACGGAAATCCGTCGGAAATCATTTGTCGTCGGTTATCCGTCGGTATTCCAGGCGGTTCGAATGTTTTTGCAAAAAATTGGCGGTTAACTCGAAAAATTTTGGGTTTAATGCGCCAAAACTTCCGACGGAAAACCGACGGTTATCTGAAAACCGACGGTTTTCCGTCGGAAATTAAAAAAATAATTATCAGCAGGCTCCGTTCGAACCCGCAACCTCGAACAATTTATTGTGTAACCGAACCAGTTGATCCATTGAGAACTCGTTGTTTATAGATACAAAGTGTTTGTATATATATCTATAAACGTTTAAAAAACATAAAATTGGAGGAAGGCTCGGTTCGAACCCCCAACCTTGACTAATACATAGAGTACCCTTAACCAGTTGATCCATTTTGTGTTAGTTGTTTATACTTACATGATAATTTTACTTATTGTTTTGATATTATTTTGATTATTAAAAAAAAATAAAAACATCACATATATTAAAAACTTAAGTAGTTGCATAAAATTAAACATTACATAAAAATAAATAGCATATCTATAAAATTCTTCAGTTATTATTTGGGGGAATGTTCCCGAACCATTCGCCGATGTCAGTCTCCTCCCAAAGCTGAACCATGCGGTTCCAATCCCCCTCCGACATCCACGACGGTCTTCCTTGTCCTCTATACCATCGCAGTTTGGCCCGACGTATTTTGGTCTGGAAAACACGCCTAGCCACCACGTGGAATTCCACCCAAACCTCGAACATTATTTGCGGATCAAAATTAAAAAATTCCTGCAATTTAATAAGTGAAAAATATTTATTAATGTACAAAATTCACAAATTACACAAAAAAAAAAATACAAATTATTTACCAGAAAATCCTCGAACCATAACTCCTTAATGCCTCTAGGGACATTGTAGTAAGCTAGGTGACCGGTTTCAAAACGAGCCTCTATTATGTCGCTAATTACAGCGGGAATTGCAGCATTGGAATGGAACCAAATGGTCCGGTTACGGCGGTGAGGATCCAGCACAGGAAGATGTTCCCGTCCCGGTTGAGGTAATATCCTTGTAATTATCCAAGTACGTTCTGACGGGGTTAGAAAGACATCATCCATTTTTTGGTTTTTCGAATAGAATCTTACAAGAAATGTTTGAATAACCAAAGAAAAGTCCGTACATATATATACACAAACATTTCGACAGTATTTCCGACGGAATTCCGTCGGAAATCGGTTTAATTACTGACTATACACTTTACCAATGCGTTGCATAGGGAAGAGAAGGGAGTTAATTTAGATTTTGACCGATACATGCACTAACCGACGGAATTCCGACGAAATTCCGTCGGAAATTACCGACGGAATTACGAGGGAAGAGGGTTTAGGGTTTCAGTTAGGGTTTAGGGTTTGGGGTTTGGGGTAAGATTTCTTTCTTTGGTAGCGTATATATTTATACAACACATTTTGCCAGGATTTCCGACGGAAATCCGTCGGAAACGGTTTTAATTACTGACAAGACACTTAACCAAAGGGGGTAAATGCTGAAAATCGACGGTAAACAGACGAATATCCGTCGGAAATTTCCGACGGATTTCCGAGGGAAGAGGGTTTAGGGTTTGGATTAGGTTTTAGGGTTGGATATTTTATTTCTGGTAACACATTAGTGTAGCATTAAGCATGAAGTTTATAATTTCATGTCTCGATTTGAAGAAAATTAGAAAAATCATAGTGAGATAGTGTTTTACATAAAGTTCTTCTTAAACGTTAATGTACAATTCGAAATGTTTAGGTCAAACGTGTTTTTAATTTTTCAAATCAAACAAAAACTATCAAAATAGATCACATACTAAAGAATTATAATATATTATAACATTACATTGATTAGTGACGGGTTTTGCGATTCTTTTTTATCATTCTAAAACCCTAAACCCTATACCGTCAAAAATCCGTCAAAAATTACCGACGGAATACCGTCTGAAAATAATTACCGACGGAATACCGTCAGAATAATGTTTAATCGACGGAAATCCGTCGCAAATTAAATTTAAAATAAATACATAATGCCGCGGGCTCCTTTCGAACCCGCCACCTAAACGTATCGTTCTCTCGCATTAGACCAATTGAGCCAGATTGTGTTTGACGTTTATGATTACATATTAATTGTAAATGTAATTATGCTTTGGTTTTGATTTTTTTTTTTAAAATATCCGAATAGGTTAAGTACTTGAATTAAAAACATATTTTACAAACAACATGAAATTTAAAACATTACAAGAAATAAAAAACAACATTATTTAAAATCTATTGTAGTTCGGGAATTGGTTAGTAAACCAATCTCCGACAAATTTCAGGTAAATCAAGCCTAGACTTCACATTATCTTTCGTCTTCCCTTGCACGTTGAGCACAGTGTTCATAATGTTATCGAAGAAATTTTTCTCAATGTGCATGACATCAAGATTATGCCTTAGTAAATGGTCCTTCCAATACGGTAAATCCCAGAAAATGCTTTGCTTGTGCCAGTTGTGGACTATACCAGCTCCGTATATATTCTCATGCCCGTTCCCACCACACTCACTACTTCTTAATGCACCAAATCCTTCTAAGAGGCCCAAGGTAGTCGACCCAGCTTCTGGAAGAATAGGATCATCAAACACTTTCTTCTTCTTCGTAAAATGTTTAGTGTTTTTCCGGTAGGGATGATCATGCGGTAGAAATCTTCTATGACAATCAAACCAACATGATTTACGTCCATTCTTCAATTGGAATGCATCGGTATTTTCCTGACAATACGGACATGCTAACCTCCCATGTGTAGTCCATCCTGATAACATACCATAAGCCGGAAAATCGCTAATGGTCCACATCAATGCAGCCCTCATCAAAAAATTTTCCTTGCATGAAACATCGTATGCTACAACACCGGGCTGCCATAACATTTGCAACTCATGTATCAACGGCTGCAAGAATACATCAAGTGATCTTTTCGGGTGCTCTGGACCGGGAACGAGTACGGAGAGGAAAAGAAACTCTCGACGCATGCACATAGTCGGCGGTAGATTATAAGGAGTCAGAATCACAGGCCACAACGAATATTGTCTCCCATGCCTTCCAAACGGGTTAAAACCATCTGTGCATAATCCGAGGTACACGTTACGTGGATCGTAAGAAAAATCTGGATATAATCTCTGAAAATGTTTCCACGCTTCAGCATCCGACGGATGTGCAATCTCTGCCTCTCTTCTATGCTCAGAATGCCATCTCATTTCCCCCGCAGTTCGCTCCGACTGGTATAACCGCCTCAGCCTATCGGTTAATGGCATATACCACATTCGCTTGAACGGAACCTTAGCTCTTCCCCTTGTATCCTCATAGCGCGGCTTCTTACAGAATTTGCATTCCAGACGGAATTGTTCTTCTCGCCAGTATATCATACAGTTGTCGATGCACACATCTATCATCTCATACGGTAATCCCAGCCCTTTAACCAGTTTCTCGACCTCATTGTATGAACCCGGCGCAAGGTTATCTTCTGGAAGAATATCTTTCAAAAACTCGCAAATCGCATCCACACATTCTTCCGGCAGATTGTAGTCCGTCTTAATGCCCATTAATCTTGTAGCAGATGATAATGGCGAATGACCCTCTCTGCAACCATCGTAAAGCGGCCGCTTCGCTGCATCTAACATGTCAAAAAATCTCCTAGTTTCTACATTTGGTTCCTCACCTACCCTAGGAATTTGATGTTCACCTACCTCTGGAATAATTTCTCTATGTGCATCATTAACCATCTGAATGGTGCCTACACCAAAATCTACATCGGCAGTATAAGGTTCGCTAGAACTAACATTAGGTTCCCTAGTACTAGTACCACCGTAAGGTTCTCTACTACTACTTGCATAATCCGAAGTTTCCCCATGAAGATACCAAATCTTATAACCCGACATAAACCCAACTGAATACAAGTGAAACCATACTTCGCCAATCGTAAGATTTCTAAAATTCCGGCAATTCGCACATGGACATTTTAACTTACCATTTTTCAGCGTATGTGGTTGATTGCAAGCTAGCGACATGAACTCTGCAATACCAAGTGCATATTCCCGGTCCACTAGCTTCGTCGCCTCATCAATCCTAACTCCGTCCATCCACGATCTATAATAGTTAGAAGAAGACATTTTTCTTGGTTACTAGAAGTATTAGAGAGAGAGAGAGAGTTATGGAGGGATAGGTGTGGAGGGGAAGAGAGGAGGGATGAGGTATATGTAGCATAATTTTTGACGGAATTCCGTCGGAAATCGGTCGGTTTCTAGTCGACCCAACGGTTCCATTGACGGTCAGTTTAACGGCTATAGTAAACCGACGCTAAACCGACCGAAATACAACGGAATACCGACGGAAAATTAAACCGTCGGTTTACCGTCGGGTGTTTCCGACGGAATGAGAAAACGGTCGGAAATTTTCGACGGTTTTCCGTCGGAAAACTTCCCGTATGAAAGTCGTCGTTTTATCGTCGGTAATTTCTGACGGAATTACTTCCGTCGGTAATTCCGTCGGTAATAGCCCTGTTTTCTTGTAGTGGATGCTATCATATATCTGTCTACGATAGCGCTAATTTTGATGTGATTATATAGTTTTCAGTAGCATTGGTTTATCGCCATTTTATAAAATAATACAACATATTTTTCGTGCAATAATACATATTTTGGTGGCAATATTTTCGGGTTATATTATACTTTATACTAGCGTTTTATAGTTGTTGTGTTATTTTTTATAATAGCCAATTTTTATGGCTATTGTATATCCTATTAACACTTTTATATTTGGCCATATTTAATGTTAATTGGAATTATATAATATTATTTTGAATTATGATTTTGAATTATTATTTGAAAATCAATTACAATTGCATAAATATATTAAAATTTTATAAAATTAAAATTGCAAACATAATATCAAACTTAAATTTGTTTGAGCTTTATTCCTAACAAAACATCTATCTTACAAAAAAAAAGGTACATGGGGCTTTCGATTCTGGTTTACTCTTATGTTCCTTCCCATCACTACTCTCTTCCTCAACTTCCTCATGCTCCTTTTCTCCCTCTCCCCCCTGCAACATCAATCAACACAAGTACTAATATCAGTATACATATCCCCATTTACAGGCGGTGCAACAGAGCTGATTCCGGTATCATAAGAAAATCCATACCTTCCAGGTGCAGCAGATGTTGTTTCCGCAGCGGCAAGATCCTCAGCAACCAATAGGTCATCAAGTAATACTCCTAAAGCATCAATAGAAAATAATTACGCTATGCAGCTATACTTTGAAAAACAAATGCACGGGTACACAAAGAAAAGAGAAAAGGAGTAACAGACTGATATTGAGACACTCTATAATGTTCTGACTAACTAATGTTGATAATATAAAGTCTCAGACTTCAACAAAATATTCAAATATCTATTAAAAAGTGTAATCCCCTACATTATCATACACTGGCAACTCGATGAAATACTTTGCCAACTTTACAGAATAGTTGGATTCTCAGTTACTATAAAAATCGTTGTGTCATGGACACACATGTAAAAAGATTTCACCTATAACAGAATTTTTACGTTACCTCCTCGCAAACCACCGTAGATAAATATTAAATCACCAACTGCAGCAGCAGCATGCCTGCAACGCCTAGTCAGTTCAACACATGTTGAGTTTGTGAAGCGTAAGTTCGGCTGCGGCACCAAGTAACCGAACCACACAATATCTTGCAAACAAAACCACAGAGAGTAAAAAGAGAAAAGGAAAGTGTAAAAAACGCAGTCTCTTGCAAGCCAAACCAGTTGGCTGAGAGATAATTGAGACAACAAAATGATACATACAGATTTTGGCTTCACGGGTGAGGATGAGTCTGCCAAGTTGTTGTTCATCTTTCTGCTCTTCTCACCTTCCCTCCAGACATTATTCCCTCTGTACCAACACATGAAAAAAAAACAATTAGCTCACATGATGCAGCAGACATGAACCTAAAAGTAGTGAATGCAAAGTGCTATACCCTTCTGACTGTCTCTCGTTTTCTCGCTTTCTTTTAATCTCAGCTTTCCTAGCTTCAAATTCCTCTCTCCCCATTATAGGACGTTGGAGATTCATATGATTCCCCATCTCCGCAAGGTCCCTGCTCAAGTCAAATTACTTTATATAGCTACAAGGAAGAATAAACAATTTACCAACGAGAGCAAGTCTTGCTTGTGAGTTGAGTACCTATGGGTTGCATCAAAAGCGCTGTGCAGCAAAAGGATCTGGATGCATCACACCACCATACGGCTTTCATCTATCATTAAAACGAACCAAGAATCTCACAGGGGAAGTGTTTGGCTACAAGATCTAAGAGTAAAAACATATAACTAGGAGACAGAACTATAATGAAACTGTTCAAGAGATGGGATATCTCAAAACCTGTCAAGAAACGACATTGAACAATACAATTTATGAAACACAAGCCAAATACCAAATTACATAACTGCTATATTGATCAAATGTAACAAGAGCCCTTAATCTCGTATCTTAAAAGGACCAGGACAAGCGAAAAGGTGACTTACAAAAATCAAAGGAATCCACACATCTGATAGCTGCAAGAAAAATCAATTTCACAGAAATTCATAAAGCTACAACCGGAGTGTGACGACGATTCGGAATCGGAAAGAGAGAGAGAGCCGACGGTGGATCTGGATTCGGAAAGTCGGAGCGGCGGCGTCGGCTTAATCGACTTGGAGTCGGAAACTGGAGAGGTCAGTGACGCGGAGGTCGGAGAATGGGACAAGAAGAGGCGATCGAAGGATGGGACAAGAAGAGATGAAGAAGAACCCATCTCAGAGAGAGAGAGAGAGAGAGAGAGAGAGAGAGAGAGAGAGATGAGAGATGACGGTGGGTTTGCTAAAGAATTGAGAAAATTTGCCAACATTTTGACCGCCAAACTAAAAAATTTTTGGGAAAGTTGCGCCAAACCAAATTTTTGATCAAAAATATCTGGTAATATTATAACTAATGGACTACTTATTTCAACAAAAATAAGTCATGGTTTTCATGTTATATATTCTAAAACCTATATTCATTAGTAATGTGTAACTATGACAATGAATAGATTACAATTATACCTTTATGTAGGGTTTAGAGTCTTAGGATTTATCAATTAGATTTATATAAAATGTGGTATAAGTTTCAAGTTTAGGGTTTGAGTACTTGAGATTAAGTTTAGTATTTTGGTATAAAATTTAAGATTAAAGTTCATAATTTAGGTTTGCTAATTAGGTTTTTGAATTTGAGATGGAAGATTTGGGATTCATAATATGGTTGAGAATAAAAATTAAGGATTATAGTTCATATTTATGTTTAAATTTTATGTTTGAGAATAAAAAATAAGGGTTATAGTTCATAGTTTAGGGTTTGATAATTAGGTTTTTGATTTAAAATGGATTAGGAGTTTAGGGTTAGTGTTTATGATAGATAGTTAGGGTTTTAGAATGGTTTTATAATTTAGAATGAAAAAAAAAATTATCAATACCCTAACACTAAACCCTAACCCTCCAATACCCTAAACATTATACAATGGTGTTTGTGAGACTTTAACATTTGTATTAATTGGAAATTTTATTTTTTTAGACTAACCCTAATCTTAAACCCTAACCTTAAACCCTAACCCTCCAATACCCTAAACTCTATACAATTATTTATAGATTATGTTATACATATGATATAATAATAAATTGTATATTTTACTGATAATTGGGAATTTTTTTTAAAAATATATATTTCAAACCCTAAACCCTTAATCAAATTAAAAAGAATTATATTTCATCAATAACCCAAAATATGTTTATACAAAGATCATTAACAACACATAGCAAAGTTAAAATTAACTTAAGGATTTCCAATATTAATGAGACCATCAAACTTATTGATTCTCTCTTTCAAAGGATTCCATTGATTAGAGCTTTAGAAGATGTTCATCCTAATTTTTTTTTTCATCCTAATTTTGTATTATCATACATACAATACAAAATTTATATATTTTAAGTGTATAAAAACATACAATGTTTTTTATATTTATTTACTTATTTTTGTGGTTCTAGTATTTAAGTTACTAATACTAATGATATAAATTAGTAACAAGACCATTTTAAAATCTTACAAAAGCATTATATAAGAACCATGGTCGTGTATACGAATGAGAATACATACTGACATAAAACAAGCGTTCCAAACAAACTATAAACAAAGAAATACACATGGCAATTGAAGATAATTCAATTCCTTTAGTCGTTGAGAAATCAGAAGTGGTTCTTGTGAAACCCTCACAGCTAACACCTGATGTCTCTCTATCTCTCTCCACCATCGACAACGAACCAAACATCGAAACTATCAACAAAACCATATGTGTCTACGGTCGCGTGCACTCTCTCTTCAATTGAATTGCAAAGCCGGAGATGGAGTCACCTTTACAAGTGCAACGGTCGCGGGCACTCTCTCTTCTCTCAATTAATTGGATAGTGTTGGGGATGCAGCTTATTATTGTATGTTTGGATTCACCTAGAGCCTGTTTCTTGGCGTAACACTGCAAAACTACACATTCAAAGAGTTATTTACTTCTATTCAATGGATCTAAAACCCATAATGATCCAACTGTTTGCCATTTAAAGTTATACATGTGGCATCAAGAAGATCACCCTTCCACAATCAGAACAAGTCAACTAATTAGATAAGCCGGAGAAAAAGAGTTATGCTCGGGCCAATATCGAGTATACCTGAAAGTGAAGATGGTTGATAGTAGCAAAAGCCCCCAAACTGTTGTAACCAAGTCTGAAGCTCCTGCCTCTGCCTTTGTTTTCATGAAAGAACCATGTAAGAAATCTACAATAGGATTCTTAAATCACAGCTATATAAGTTTCTCAAAAACGAGCATTAAGAAATGTAGTGAGAAGGAGGTGCATACCGAGTTGTGTAAACCCCCGCAGCTAATGATGTAACTCCTCCAACAGTCATAATCAGCCTATTACGGTCAGTTAATAAGGCCTTGACTCCCCCTGTCAAGTTCAATATAGAAGCAAACAAATGTAAGCATAACAAGAAGTGGATACTTCTCAGGAAACAATGATTATAAGTTCCAGTATTTACCTTCTCCATTGTGAATCGCATCAACAAAAGCTGTGTAGTTCCAGTTCTTTATGACATTGTAAGGACGCTGAGACTTTACCCTCTTCTTGAAGCATGTACTCTCTCTTCATTTCCTCCAATACTTTATCATTGGTGCTGAAGAATTAACAAAACAAATTTCATGATTAGACTGACATGTAACCATCAGCCTGAGCTCAGGTGATTTTCATCAGGGAGTCGCAAAGAAAGAACTTGTGCACCAAGAACAAACTCGATTTTGACTGTGTTATTCTATCTCCTTACCAACTCCAAACATGAACACAATTATCGCATTAAGCCAGTAACACAGAATCACCCCTTTTATAAGTTTATATTTTCTCACAGAGGACTAGAAGTGGTGCTTGATGGTCAGACTATGCTTCTCCTAACCACAAGATGTCTACCAAGAATTAACCCGTTAAGGCTAATTGTAGGATCAGCTCTATATTGCAACAGTAGACCAACAACAACCCTTATCATCCTCTGAACACCTATCTAAACACCACCTATACATGTATACTATATACCTGCGAAGATGAACCCATGCCTTGTCCAACATTTTATGTCTAAACCTTATTAAAAGGTTATACAGGTTTGTTAAACTCAACCATAAGCACTCAAACAAAAACACAACAACAACAGCTTAATCACATTGAAATAACAATCACATAGAATATTCATGCTAACACAAGAACAAGCATATTCATCACAACTCAAAGTAAAACAAAAATAATCACAAATACACAACAGTCACAACAAAAGTCTAGTAGTCCTAAACAATATTAACACTAAGACGTAAGTAGATGAGACACTCACTGTAAAAGCTCCGTGAATGAGTACTGTTATGAGTTTCCTTTCCTTTGAGCCGAATAATTCTTCACCTGAAAACGAAGAACTTAGTACAATTAGATTTCAAATCTGAAGATTAAAAAAGGGTTCGAACAGATCTAACCCCAATATGAACCCTAACATTGAATCTTACCTCTAGAAAAGGCCTGAAGAAGATGATTCTCTGGATTATCTTCATTCTATATCCTCTTCGTTATCACTTGCATTAAGCCAAATACAAAGTCAGTGACCATCAGAAGAAGTAAAAATGCGAACCTAGTGAAGCAATTGATGAGATTCTTACCTTCGACTTTCGTCTACCTGAAGAGTGACGACTGAAACAGAAGACCTAAACCCTAATCTTAGACCCAGCTCGAAGGTTAGAGATGAAGACTGAAATCACGGCCGTCGAAGATAGTGATTATCGACGGCAATGAGTTTCGTGGCCGGAAAATTGAGTTTGAGTTTAGTGATGATGGGATTGTCGGAGAAACCGAAGGAAAGAGGGTTTTTTTTTTTTGCCAAGCTTTGTGTTTTTTTTTGTTCGCTAAAGCTAAATGAACATAGGAGCTAAAATCAGTCTTTTTTTACTAAGTCTTGGCGCCTATAGAAAGATAGCAGAAATTGGGCTTCAAAACCCGATTTTGGTTTCCCGCTTATTAAAAATATGGTTTAGCACTAATTTTATGCTGTAATAGAGTACCCAAACCTGCATGCCCGCTATAATAGCAGTTTCCAAATTCGTGCTATCCTCATGTGCTATCAATACCCGTTTTTCTTGTAGTGATATTCCTAATAACACTTGTAAATGACTCTAAAGAAACACCAAAAGACTCTAAAACATACTTATATCATGGTCTAAAACCGGTAAAAACCATGATATATCACTAAACAGGACCAAATTCCAAAATTGTTCAGCACGAGTCTGAAGTAAAATAGTGACTCTATGGACCAAAAGCATGTGTCGCACATGGTTGAAACCTTGAAACCAAAGTCCCGCCAACACTTCCAGGTTGTTATCGGAGCACACGTGCAACTATAAATGCCATTGATATCTACATTCACTTCCTTCTCAAAGAACAGAGCCGAAGGCGTTTCTGGCCATACACGCCTATCATTTCTAGTTATCTTTATACGTATCCGAGTGGCAAGTTCATGGTCGATGATATATCAACTGTTCAACACTACTCCATCTCCATAAAAACACGCCAGAGCATGGAGTACGCATATATCCCTCTTTCACATCGGCTATCTGCTGATCTTTTGATCATTGCCTCTCCTTCAACCATCCGGTCGCTGTAGATAAAGAACCACATACCTCAGAGGAGAAGTGCTGCAGGGTTTCCTGACTGTAGACACCTCTCGACGAAATTTTTTTATAATAAGGTGGGCAAGCAAAGAGATTTAAGTTAATAAAACCATAGTATAAATTGATCGGCTTGTAGAAATCTTGACTATGTCCGACGCTTTGAAGCGCCTTGCATGTTGTCTTCGCCCTTATAAAATAGTGTAAACCTTGTTCACCGTCGATAACTCCAAGAAGACTTTTTGAAAGAACATCACCTGGAAGGTAATCCATGATGAATTTGGTAATGAAGAGATGGAAGGCAAAATGAGTTTTGACAAATAATATAAGCTTTCAATATTTGAGAGGTCGAGGCAACCACCAGAGTTTATTTATGGAGACAATGCAACCTTTGGGTTGTCTAGACTGTATTAATTATGTATATGTCGTATCACTAAGTCCCAACTAACAACATTCATAATCATGATCATGGTGTTAATGAGTAAAACTAAGTATATTTCCTTTTCCATTTATGGTTTTTAATTGTTTTTAGGTGTTCGAGAGTTATTTATTTTGCTAATGGCTTAAACTATATATGTTATTTAGTAGTTCATCTTAGTCATCTATTTATATACAATAATTATACTGAGTCACATATCTATCTTTGAAACAGGGGAAGAATGGGGGTGTCAACGGTTGTAATGAACATTTAATATTCTTCTTGTCTACTTATCTTTCGTCTAAGGTTTATAGTTTAGGGTTTAGTATTTAGGGTTTAGGGTTTAATGGGCATGTCAAAGTTCTGAATTTAGGATTCAGTATTTAGGGTTTATGGTTTATGGTATAGGGTTTAATGGTTGGGTTTACAGTTTAGGGTATATGGTCATATGCAGTTATAGTCCTGGATATTGTCAAAAATTATTAATTAGTGCTATTACAATATTACTTAATAAACGATTATAAAGATTATATATATATAATAAAAAAAAAAACACATAAACACAAAATTTTACAACCTAACGTAAAAAAATATTTAATTAAGCACCACAACCGACTACTCGTGATAAAATTTTCAAATTATTTCGCGTAATTAATCCGGTAAACCAAACCATTTTTTTAGCCCAAAACTTTTCAATTACCCCCCTTAACCCAGAAAATTTCGTCTAAGTGTCGAGAAACCATAAACATAAACCCTGATTTTTTTTTTTTGTTCTTTCCCTTCTCCAAAATCTCCTTCGAATCATCTCACATATTTTTTTTTTCTCCAGATCCTCTTCCCTACCGACTAATCTCTAATTGGCATCTCTTATTCGAATCTCTTATTCGAGGATCTCAGTTTCATTGCTATCGACCCTCTCAATTTCTTCTATGAAACTCTCCGTGATACGATCCCTCAAAAGGGAAAGAGAGGAGCTCGCAAGATAGTAACCATTCCAAACGTCACTCAGAGAGCCGCTGGGTCCAAACCTAGTGGTTTGACAAAAACACAGAGCCCTATGCCACCCCAATACACATTCACCCCGAATCACGTTGTTCCTCTGACTCACACCACTCAACGTCCACAAAAAAATCCATCTATCCCCCAAACGTCAGCGTCAGTACCCCGTGTACAGGACTATCCATCGCCAAGACAACTATTCCAGAACTCGACTACTGATCAACCTGAAGTCGAAGCTTCGCCGGTGTCAGAAGAAGTCCAGAACAACCAGGACCCTGTTGAGGATGCCCCACCTTCGCCAGTTTACCAATCTCAGGCTCATAGTCATCCATCTTTTGAAGGCCAAAACTTCCTCGACGAATATCTTCATGTTTTCCCGGACCTCGAGGAGGACAGTGCGGGCTCTGAATTCTCTGCTTCGGGTGTCAGACAGGGAATTGTTTACCACCGTACTCTCTCCCACACCAATGCCAGACACGACTTGGTATGGCTACTGTCATGTACTGTTTCTTCAGCTGCTTATATTCTCTGTATGGGTTTTTTGTTCTTCTCTTATGCCTTTCGCAATGGTGTGTTTTTAAACCTTATAGTTGGTTTATGAATCTAACTGTTGGTTTGCTTATGAGTTATGGTGATCAGATGAGTTCGAGTCTCTGATGGGTAGGATGTTAATCTTGTACATATTTCAGGTTTACTCGTGACAGAGGATCCAAATTGGTTCGGAAGATTACAAAAAAAATTACAAACAAATTCGATAAACCATACTATAGCTGGTCACATGTGCCTCGTGATAAAGCAGAAAGATATTTCCTCGAGCTCGCTGTATAATTTTCTCTCCAACACCTTTCATATATACATTGCCTGTGTTATTTTCACTAATGCTATGCTTATACTATTTGTATTCTAGAAAACCCACCGTTGGGATCCCTTGATAACAGGGACATTTCAACAGTATTTCGAGGAGATCTGTCAACGACGGTTAAAAGACATGATTAGCACTGCGAGAACTAAACGAGAGCAATCTAAGTGGATCGGCGAGACTCTCTGAAAAAAGATGACCGACTATTGGGAAACTGAAGAAGCAAAGTCTAAAATTAATACCTATGCCCGTTGTCGTATGTCTGACCGTGGAGGTCTCGATCATCATGTCCATTTCTCAGGGCCCAAGTAGTACCTACAAATAAGGCTTGAAATGCAAGTAACCTTTATTATATATCTGTTGATCGGAAGCATTGCAACTATAAATTTCAGTAATAATCCTTTTTTGAGGTATAACACTGTAGGAAGAAGAATATGGAAGACCGTTTCATATTGGTGAGGTATTCGTCAAGACACATACAAAGGCAGACAATATGTTTGTTGATCGTAAGGCAGAGTACATCGCTGCAACTTTCCAAAAGATCGTAAATGAGAAATTGTTAGATTTCGATATAGATACTTCAGAAGTTTCGAACGGTGCTACTTCGAGACATCGAGAACTCTCACTAGATGAATATGAGCACATCTTCCTTGAGGTAAAGTAATATTTTTTACAATTCACATATATAGAGTCATGTTATGTTCGTGATTTAATTGTGTTTTGCAGACTGTCTTAAATTACAATATCCACTGAGATCGATAGACGAGGAAATCCTTATGGAGTTGGAAGCCTCAAAGAGTCTCTTTTGAGGGGCAAGCGCAAGCAGCCGGGAGACTCTTCAGGGTTTGTGGCCATGCAAGACCAATTGAAGGAAGCTCAAGGTAAAATCAAAGAGAATACTGCCCGTGAAGCAGATCACGCCCGAGTTGCGAATGAGCAGAAGGATAAGATCGAGTACCTTTCCTTGGTAGAACAGTATCTGCGGGAAAGTGATCCGCGTTTTCTTGACTTCCTTGAGACTCATAGGTCAGAAGCTAACACATCCGGTCGTCCCCCAACAGGTACAACTTAACTCCATCTGCTGCCTAGGTTACTCGTCGCTCTGCCTACCGAACTTCTTTTTTGGTGTATGATTTCGAAACTCCTTAATATTGAAGTTTGCATATGTACATAATCGTTTGTGTATATATGAACACAGAACTATTAAGATTATCAATGTTTTCTTGAAGCAAATATCTTATACATTTCTTGTATCATTCAAATTGAAGTATCACCAATTGCCAAATCGTAAATTTGACAAATGGAATAATACAAAATTCTATTTTCACGCAAACTAAACAGTCGTCAATTAATGGTATCTGGATATCCCACATAGTCGCTGCATATTTGTTCGATCAGTCATTAACCAGACGTCAAAGTGTCACTGAAGAGTCGCCAAAACGTCACCATAGTCTACGACTGAATTGTGACTATACTAGTCAGTCACATAACAGTCGCCACATACTGGCGAGATCATTCCCATAATCGTAAATGGATGTTCAGATTAGTCGCGGGATAGTTGTTAAAATGGTCGTTACCCAGTCGCTACAGAGTGGCTACTATTTACGACTACTTTCTGACTATACAATATAGTCACATATTAATCGCCCAGTCGTCACCTAATTTAACGACTATTTGATGACAACATTTCTCCGACCGTATCTGGACTCCCTCTATAGTCGCACAATTGTCGCTGACGTAGTCGCCGATTAGTCCATATATCTTCCGACAACTCTGCGTCTATTTTACGATTACCTATGTTAGTCATATAAATAGTCTTAACTCACCGACTAATAATACGCCTATACGATTTAGCGACTGTGGATTGACGACTACCATATTTAGTCGTATGTTTGTCGTAAAACCCCGATTAATGATTATTCTGTGATTAAAAGTGCAGTCGTGAAAACGCTGTTTTCTTGTAGTGATTAGCTGATATATATTTTGCCTTTGTAGGTTTTTAAAATCTGGTTTAGATCATCACCGAATCCATTATGTACTAGATTTCTTGGTTAATAAAACAAATTGTTAAGTAATATATACAGAAATCAATCGTTATCTTAGGTGTAATCAGGACCGGCCTTGGGCTAAAGCTGGTGAAGCCCATGCTTTAGGCGCCAAAATGTTAAGTAATATATAGCAACTCATGTTCATTGTCCATATAAAAAAAACTTTATATTCATTAATTGTTACATTAATTGTAAATATAACTCATAGACATGCTAAAACAAATGTAATCTATGTGCATTCACAACAACGAGCTAAGGGGATTATTGTCTCCAGAGACCCTCCGTACTGGAAACAAATCTCATATGCCCCTCCATTTATTAGAATGTTTATTAACATTTTCTTTTAATCGAAAACAAACGAAATTACCAAAAGACCTTATGATTTTCGTTTAATTACATGGTAAACCAGACGCTCTACCTGAACAAACCGAAATCAGAATTCGGACCTTAAATGAACCAAATGAACCATAAAAAATGTGGTTTACCCGATTTATCCAGGTCGGGTAACCCATAGAGTCGGGTTAGATCCGGATAATTCAAAAAACGGGACCTATCAAAAAAAAACCCCCCAAAAACCCCCAATTCATCTCTCTTGAAATCGGGGACCTCCGACCTCCGACCTCTTTCCTTTCGACTTTCGATTCTCCACTCCCTCTCATCTCTCTCAATCTTAACTTCCCCTTCTCCTTCGAATCGAATTCAATCACGCGAACCCTTCCGTAAAACATGGCGCCCAAAACTCGTTTAGCCACCAAGAAAATCGAGGATGCTCCCGACAATCCTCCTTCTCATCCGGCGACAGAGAGTGTTGTAGCAAGCCCTAAGAAGCCTACGAATGCTCCTCCTCCTCCTCCTCCGGCGACGAAGAGCGGTGTAGCAAGGCTTACAACTACCACGAATGCTCCTCCTCCTCCGGTGAGCGATGTTGTTGGTACGACGACCACGAATCCGGTCGCTAGTGTTCCGGGGAACCCTCCTCCTGTCGTTAATGATCTTTCTATGGTCCCTTACGAAGAACGAGAAGTTGATCTCGAGAAAGAGAGCGAAGGAGATGAGAGTGAAGTAGAAGAGGAGGAAGAAGATGATGACGAGGAGACAGAGAGCTCAGAAGACGGAGACGAGGTCGTTTCACAGCACCCGAAACAGCAACCGCAACCAACCCAGTCGAGAGTCGAGGAGACAATAATCCCTTCAGAATCTACGGAAGAAGACGAGGAGGAATCCAAGAACAGCGGGGCTGCCCAATCGGTAAGTTTAAAAATACGTGTAAAACTAGTGAAACCAAGTATAACCAGGGAAACCGGTAAAACTAAGTATAACTTTTGTAGTAAAACTTGGAAAACTGAGTAAAACTAAGCACAACCAAGTATAACTGTGTAAAACTAACAATGTATTACTGGAATAACTTGGTAAAACTATTTATTTTTGCAGGAATCCGGTGATGAAATGACAGCCATGCAACCTTTGAGAATGTACTTCCCCCCATCGGAGTACATGAAGAAAATAAAGCTATCAACGCGGTGCTTCTATGTTGATTTTCTGGCCACTCTAGATTCATTGAAGCCTAAGCTAAGGACTACCGAACTGGAGTGGTTTGTAGAGCATCCGCAGTTCCAACATATCTTTCACCTGCCGAAACAAGGAAACCACAAGGTGATGGGCATGTGGATGCTACTCCTGCGAACCGCTTGCATCGAGAAGAGGATGGAAGTCTGGTTCGTGGTCTACGGCGTTCCGATTCGTTATGGACTGAGGGAGCATGCACTTATCTCCGGGTTAGACTGCCGCAACTACCCTGTTGACTTCAAGCATTTGGGAGGCCTTAAGTTTGTGAGGAAACATTTTGGGAACGCCGTAGTTAGAGTTAAAGATGTGAAAGACAAGCTTTTGAAAATGGGTTCTTGTCCTGATAGACTGCAGATGATCGTTCTTTACTTCCTTTGCAGCGTCCTCATCGGCCAGACGAAGACTGGAAACGATGCTACTCCGGTGGTAGATTTTTTTCTCAGAGCTGTCGATGATCTTGACTTGTGCCGTAGTTTTCCTTGGGGCAGATTCTGTTACGATCATATGGTCGGTGAGATCTCTCACACAATGGACCATTTTAAAGGGGTTGTCAAGGAGAACAAATCGTGGCCGGTTCCCGGTTTCGGTATCCCTTTGGAGGTATGTACTTTTAAGTTTTTGGTTTGATTAATTGTTCTTGTGCTGATCTCTAACTAATATAGCATATGTGTGCTGTCGTGAAGCTGTTAGCCTTTGAGGCAATTCCTGAGCTAGGGAGAAGTTTCCGCGAGCCGGTTGTAGGGGCAGACCATAACTGTCCAAGGATGTGCAAGTCGCAATTCAAGAGTAACTCAATGAGAGGGTTTCCTCTTTCAAGGATAAATGAAGAACTTGCTTTGGCTAAGTGTCCTCAGGGCATTGAGAACATCCTGCCAACACGAGATGGACATGAAGAAGCTCTTCTTGAGCGTTTCTATGAACAAAGTGATGTCCATGACCTTGACGATCCTGTTGTTGATAGTTGGATGAAGCTAATTTCGGCTGGGAAGAAGGTTTTTTTTCAGGTGATGTACGATGAGGAGAAAGCTTTCCGACATGTAGAGGAGGCAGAAGAGCTAAAAAAACGTGAGGATAAGAGTCCTGCTGCCATTGATGCACCTGGAACTTTGAATACTTCTAATAGCGAACTTAATGCCATCATGAAAGGGATACAGTCAACTATGGAAGATGGATTTAAGCTGCTGCATGGGAAGTTTGACGAGATGGATAAGAGAGTCAGACCCATTGAAGAATACATGGATCATATGAAAGACCTAGAGATCCAGAAGGCAGCAGAGAAGGCTCTTGGTAAACGAATGGTGGGGGATACATCCAATGCTCTTCAGAAGCGCAACACAAGGTCGAGGAAGGACTAGAACTTGATGTTAAGTTCTATGTTCGTATTTAAGTTGTTTTTGAAACTTGTTTTGGATCTAAGTTGTTTTTGAAACTTGTTTTGGATTTAAGTTGTTTTGGAGTTGTTTTTTATTATACTATGTTGGTAATGTTTGCGGATTTTGCCGCCGAAAAAATTGTTAACTTTGAATTTTCCCGCTAAACAAAATTACACATAGTTTTACAGGAGTTTGTAGTTGTACGAAGTTTCTTAATAGTTTTACTTTGCCTGTTTTCAATATATTCAGTTTTACTTGAACTTTAAATTTGATTTTATAGTTTTACAGATTATTTTACACAATTGATCTACAAATCTAGTATCTATACGTAATAATATTTAACATTCCTCAACATATGAAAATGCATCCTCCTAACGTGTCCATTGGACGAAAAATGTTCTTGAGAGTATATGAACATTGTTGGTGATTTCCAATCTGTGTAAAACTATGTTGATTGATTTTCATTCGACATATATATAACCCATTGTCTTGCACATAAAATGTGATCCTACAAGTTAAAATCTCTTATAGCTATATGTTTATTATTTTCTCTAATGATGTTCATTATACTTACGATAGTCACTTAGTTTTACACAGTTTTACACAGTATCACCAGAGTATTGACATAGAAAACTCAATGCAGGGGTTCACCAAATAGAAAACACAAAGTCATACAGAGTGAAACAAAAGTACATTACAGAACCAAATCTTACACACAAAATCACTCACAATCAGTGTTTGAGTCATCCCCAAATAACAGCATTGATAGTCTACCCCTTTTATTATGTGTCCTTCGCCGTCTCCCTCGTTCTCCAGCTGATGGAAATCTATGTATTCTCTTCCGACCCCTCGTTTTCTTGTAATGCGGAGGTAGGATTTTCATCTCTTTGATGTAATCCGGGACGTTCCATGCAGAAATATCAGGGACATCATAGATGGACCTATAATAAGCCAATGCCCACATCTCCGTCAAATAGTATTTCGAAATCAAATTAACGAGTCTTAATCTGTTAGCACTTGCACGAGCTCTATCGCTCTTTTTGTATATTCTGTATGCTGCTAGCGCATGTAGACAAGTGTACATCTGAATATTGAAGAAACCACAGGAGCAAGTTTTCGATTCCAAGTTCACCAAATAAACCTTTCCATCAATATCATCGACTTCGTACTCGAGCTCGAAAGTGTTTACCTCCCTCATAGTTAATGTCTTAGCAATTGCCCAATTTTGATGCACGAAGATCTGGACCAAAGGCACGAGATTGTCTTTAGCATCTCCTGCTACGGCCTCTTTCCTATGCTTGTTAAACCAATCCGAAAATTTGCGAATGATAGTATCAAGCAGTGGCATTAAGGAGTACCTCCTCGCATCAAGAAAAGTCTTGTTCAGACATTCTGCAGAGTTACTCGTGTCCAAGTTGTATCGTTTACCTGGAAAAAAACATCTAACCCATTTTTCCTTGACGGTAGTTTCCTCCACATACTTCGCGGCTGAAGGATATCTCCTCTTAAATGTCTCGTAACGACTGTAGAACTCAGCCGCTGTGTGAGACCAACCTATCTCCTGAAACCTATCATCGACTACTCTTTTGTCTACATTACCAGCACATGATTTCACGTTTTGGGATAAATGCCATAAACAGTACCCATGGTGAGCTAGTGGAAACACGTTTGCTATTGCATTGATGAGGCTTTGATTTCTATCACTCACAAATACCAATTCGGACGACTCACCTATAACGCTTTTCAACTTCTCGAAAAACCATGTCCAACTAGGTGTATTCTCACCATCAAGAACACCGAACGCTATGGGATAAATGTGACGATTAGGATCCTGACAAATGGCGAAAACTAGTACACCACCATATCCGGTCTTGAGGAAAGTTGCATCAACAATTATCACTTTCCTCATGCATGCAAACCCTTCAATGCTAGCTCCCAAAGCTATGAATAGATACTTGAATTTGTTTTCCACATCCACTTCCACATCAGTTACCGTTCCAGGATTAACCTGTTCTAACACGTACAGATAACAATACAACATCTTGTAGCTATCTTTCGGGCTACCACGCAAATCACAAACTGCTTGAATTTTCCCTCTTAACGCCGTAGAGTAAGATATGTCTACGCCATATCTTCGCCTGACTAGATCAATGATGGTTCTAGGCTTTGGAGTTTCGAAGTTCCCAGGATATTCCTCACTCAAATACGATGCAACTAGCTGTGATGAGACTTTCATACAATCAGCGCTTCCAGAGTTATCAACACGGTTGCATGTGTGCATATTCGTGTACGTTCTAATAGAGAACATATCCGAGTTCGGGATCCTTGCTGCTCGTAGACCCCATTTACATCTCTCAATAGAACATTTAACTACCCACCGCATTGTATCAGAATGTTGCGTAACATACTCAAAAGAGTTTTTAAATGCCAAGCTCTCTACAAACTCTATAACTGCCTTCTTATCTCGGAATTCTTGACGCACAGTCAACCCTAAACCGTCTTCCCATGGCGCGACAAACTGACTACTTTCAACAACAGGTGGTACCTCACGATATTCATCACGCCTACCAGACGTATCATCCTCTTTCACCTGCTCTTCCTCTCTCACCTGCTCTTCCTCTCTCACTTGCTCTTCCTCTCTCACTTGCTCTTCCTCTCTCACTTGTTCTTCTTGACTTGCTTGACCGTTTTCAACAAACAACGGCACAACATTATTTCCTATTTCTCCGTTTTCAACAAAAAATGTCAAGGCATTAGGTCCTACTTCTCCGATTTCATCATGGTCATAGTTTAAACCAGCAGAGCTTTTCCCCGCTCTCGACTGTTGCGTGGGCAGCTCCAGTCCAGTCACGACCTCCACACACAAAATACTTCTACGGTTCTCTTTATCAACGGTCATTAGATAACCACAAAGATCTTCGTCATCAGAAATACTCATATGTTCCTCACAGCCAACCACCAACGGAATGTAACACAGTTCCAATCTAACCTTATTCTCATCTAACACATGCTTCTTGTAAAGCCTATGGATTACCATCTCCAATGTTATCTCCTCTTTAAACACTAGGCTACACATGCGCCCCTGATATTTATAATGGATGCACACACTCTCACTCATACTATCCTGCCAAAACAAAAGCAAAAAACTCAGTACTTATAGTTGTCCAAAGTTTGTTATCAGTTATACAGAAGTTGTCCTCAGTTATACCAGTTTTACTAGTTATACCAGTTTTACGAGTTATCGGTTAAACTTACATCGGTTATACTAGTAGTCCCCAGTTCTACAACAACATGAACACAAATTTGAATCGATTTCAAGATCATCCAATTACAACAACAATATACTCAATTCTTAGTCTAAATCAACCAAGAATCAATGGCTAAACAACAATGTAGCAACTCATCAGCTGAATCTACCAAAAAACAATCCAAATCATCCCAAACGGATCCCAAACCCATTCAAATTGAGCTGAATGCAGATCGAGGGGGAGTCACAAACCTCGGTGGGTTGACGGAGCACGACGGAGGCGGCGATTGGCAATCGGAGACGCGACGGCGCCGGCAAAACCAGTTCAGATAAACGGAGGGGATCCCAGAGGGGAAGCCTGGGATTCTTTTTTTTTTTCCAGCAAACCAAATCCCGATCCAATTCTCTTAAACCCAATTCCAACCCAATCCAATCATAACCAATTTCGGAACCAATTCCCCCATTCCAATTTTTGATTTCTAAACAACCAATTTCATAGTAAACCAAGGACAAAAGCGTCAAACCACATTTCATTAAAGTGGGAAGGGTATGGGAGATTAGTTGGGGGTAGTGTAGATTTTTTCTAGAGCCATAAGGCTATAAGAGAAGTTGACCCGAGCTAAGGGGATACGTTTAACTTCTTAATTCAAATTTACTAAATACCCTGGATAATTTAAGCATCATATGTTCAAGACAATCTGGGAACTCTAAAAACCATACAAAATGGAAATATATAATCAAAAATATTAATACTGATTGATTTCCATAAATCCTTGTTGCATCATGTTTCTCCCGGTAAAATGTCATGATCTCGAATCCTAGATCCATTTGAGCCCAACGAATTTCTACATAAAATATATTTTTATTTTTCTTTCGAATTTATATTACATAGTTCTTCTTTTACTGCTTCAAATAAACAATCCATAACTTCATTTTACTGAAGATCCCATCAGTAGAGGGAAACTCAATTGTCTCCAAGATTGAAGGACCGTCGTGGTAGACATCACTAGGAAAATGTTGAATCACCATTGTTTACTTTTTTCGCACATTAGATAAAAGCAAAAATGTTCATTCGCAGGAGACTTTAATACTTTTCATTAATCAATTTTAAAACTGAAGAAATTCTAATCTTTTTCTCTTTTAATTCTAATATTTTTTTCTCCTCTAACAAGATTATAACCTTAAACATCAATTTTATAGAAGAAAATTTGAAATCTTAAATGAAATAAGACACCTACTATAATATGAATATGACATGTATTTTATTAAAAAAATATTACATGTAAATATTGTTCTTGTTGTCACGACCCAATTTTCAATCCACACATATAATGGATAAATCATCGAATGAGCCTAACTGAGAGGGTAAATCCACTAAAGAATTACAAAGTATTTTTACTTATGTAAAATTAATTATCTAAATCTATAAGGTTTTAGATGGTCTGAGTGAGATAGTTGATTGTGGTGTGGATGTGTAATAATGATGTTAGGATAGTGGAGTGTGAGAATGGAAAGAGGAAGATTAATTTCTACCGTTAGATCGTTTAGTCTCGACCGTTCATTTAGGTTGAGAATTTGAATATAATGGAGGTGAGTTTCTCATTTATAATCATCCAACAATTTCTCAAACAACTCTAAGAACTTTTCTAATTCTAAAGTTCGAGTTTTGAGTGAAACTGATTTAATAACCACAAGAGGTGGAAATGTGCTAAAACCGCTGATAGTGGCATAATTTAGAGATTTTTAGCATCCATATTTGCATAGTTTTCTTGCATTTTGCATTCATTCCTAGGCATTTATTTAAGAAATCATCCACTTTAGGATTTAGTGAGTTTATAACAGAGTTTGGTCTCTTTTTGAATCTTTTTAGGTGCTTTGGAGAGTTACTGATGTTTTGAGCTGAGCCTTGAGCCGCGAGAGGAGTTTGGAGCCTAAATGAGTGATTAAAAGGAAAATGATGATGAATAATTAAATTGATGATCTTGAAAGACTAAGTCATATGAAGCCAGTCCATTAATAATTAGCTTTAGGTCTCTTCCTGAAGTCTTTGAAAATTAAGTTAGCTTTCTAATAGGGTGGTTTCACGGCATTTGAAGCTATTGAAATAGTTACCGCCGATTTACTGGACACATCTCAACACAATCCGCAACTCGACCCGTGTCCATTTTTTACCAGAGAATCCCATGACATGTGACACGGTCTGGGCTTCCCGATGCCAGATTCCCAGATTTAAAAATTGTCAATTTGAACCGGGTCAATATCCCGTTTTTCTCGGGTTGACCCGGTTCAAACTCTTCCTCTTAAATGCCTGTTTGAGAAAAAATCCCTCATATCTTCTTTTCTCTTATGAATTTTTAGGTTTCTAAGTTTTGTAAACTCTAAATTTAATTTCTTTAAACAAGTACTTCTTTAATATTATTAATCTCTTATTTATTTACCTTACTAATCATGTTTCTTAACCTAATATCCACAGGGTTTGTTGAAAACATGAAGAATAGTGAGTAGTAACTTTGGGTTTCATGGATGAGGTATATTAAGATGTGATTAGGGATTGATCTTGGATAATTAGTGCTTAATTAGTGATTATTCATCTCTATTTGGATAATTTTTATGCTATATTCTCAAAGATTTGTGGATTTAGATTTTAAACATTTTGTTGTATTGAAAGTGTTTGATGAAATGCTTTAATGAACTTTTTAGAGGATATTGATACTTAGCCCATGGAAATGATTGTCTAAGTTGATTATTGGTACTTATGATTTGAATGCTTGTCTATTAATATTTTCACAAATGTAAGTTTGATATCATGATTAGGTAATTAACAAATGGGTTAGTGCGTAAGGATATATTAGTCTTGATTAGTATTCATAGCCTAAGGATTAGCTTTTCTAAATGGTGATTTGATTGAATGAAATGCACGTTGTTCTTGTGATTTAAAATTGGAATATTAGTGATTACATGATTAGTATAGAGTTATGAGCATGAAAGTATTATTAGCTGGATAAAAAGTCATTATTCCATGCTTAACATTGTATGATTGTTATTAACACCCATAATAATCTCTAGAACACCCTAATACATTGACATCATTCTAACATCTTTTTTAATCATTGTCTTTATCTTGTTTAGTGCTTTTCTTTGATCATTTCTCTTTTAATTGCTTCTCTTTCTAGTTTTTTTCCAGTTATTAGGATAGCTAGTTTTAAAACATCTTTTCTATTTGACTTATATTAGGTAGTTGTATGCATTCTTAGTGCTCTATTTTCTACCCATTTAGGTTGACAACTTCAAGTACTTTTTTTTTTTTCGTCTGAATGATATTATATTAAACAAAGTCGAATACAAGTTTGAAACAACTTCAAGTACTACAATGAAATGTTTAGTAGATTTGGGAAATTGATAGTGTGAAACAAATTTTTTTTTTTTTAAATCAATTTAGCGCCGTTGCCAATTGGGTTTAGCAATAGTAATTATGATTTTACTTCTTTTTGAGACTTTGGTTCACTCATCTCTAGTAGAGATGATGAACATTTTATTATTTATTGTTACAAACTTGGTTTCTTGGATTTTGTTGTGCTTTAAAATGTACCAAAACAAAAGGAAGAGACATAAAAAGGCAAGTTTATTTCAGGTGTTGGATATTGACAATCAAAGAAGCATCACTAAAGCTCCAGAACTTTAAGAAACCTCACCACAACCTCAACCTAAAAAAGCTTACTTTACACTCCAATTGTTACCCAATCCAACCCAAGAGAAGAAGCAACCAATTGGAAGCTTTGACACTCCTTAGTGCCACATGAGTTATGGGATCCATCCTCCTCCTATAGAAGCCAATACTTACATGATCAAGGTAAGCTTGATTAGATTGATTCAAGATTTCAAGTTCTTAGGGACAATAGTGGAGAATCCTTATAAATTGTACTACTTTTAGAGATTGCGCAACACAATTAGGATTGAATGTGTGCATGAATATAGTATAAAAGTCCTTTTGTTCCCATTCTCACTTGGAGAGAAGGCAATCCAATGGGAACGAGCCCACATTCTCACTTGATTACATCTTTGGATGACCACAAGAGCATATTTATCCTCAAGTTCTACCCTACACAAAGAAAAATCTAAGTTAGAAAAGACATCTTGAGCTTCAAAAAAGACTACCATGACACTTTCCATGAAGCATGGGAGATACTTCAAGGATACACTCAAGATTTCCCCCACCATGGGTTCAAAAAAGAAGCTATACTTAGTATCTTTTATCATCGAGTGGATAAAGAGCACCAATGTACTTTAGATGAAGCTAGCAAAGGAAGGTTTGTGAACCCCACCATTGATAAAGGAGAGCTACTTGTTGAGAATTTATACAAAAGTGTGGAGAACTATGTTGGTGAGTTTGAAAATTTTCCAATGAACAATGGAGACATTGAGGATGAAGAGGGTAAGAAGTTGGAAGCTCTTAATGAGCTTTTAGATGAAGTCTTACAAGCTACTCAATAGTTATCTACCACCGTGAGGGAAGAGCACCAACAAGGCTTTTAACCACAAATCCATGGTGACACAACTAAGTCATGATTTGGACATGAAAAGGATGCTCCAACAACTATTAGAGGGGCCAGACTGTGAGGCCATTGAGATGAACAAACAATTTGACAACATTCACACTAAGGTGATATCTTCTAAACATGATCTCTACACAAAAATTGAAAACTTATCTTCTAGACTCAACCACTTGGAAAATCAAGTTTCTCTAGAGAGTGCTCTCATCAGAACACCCATGGATGAAATAGAGGGTGAGGTTGAATCAAGTTCCAACGAGTATTGTAGTGCAATCTTCTCAAGAGAGGTAAACTTGCTTGATGAGAATGATGAAGTAGTTGTTGTGTAAATGAACTATGTAGCTAATTGAGAGATATTGGGCAATTCTTCACCCCCAAGACCTTGTGAAAAAAATGGAGAAGCCTCATGAGAAAGAAGGTTTGAGTTATGGTCTTTTGCATTGGATGAAATGTCTTTGAAATCTATTTCTTCTACCTCAATAGAGCAAGAGAGTGAGTTTATCAAGGTTTAAAGGAATAATGTTGTGGGGCCTCCAAGAGCTGACAACATTGGAAAGGATGTCTTGGATGGATATGCACTCAAAAGCCAAAAGAGGTTATCTTGAGAGCAAAAATAATAAGGGAAAATCACCCAAAACCTCCATCATTTCTCAAGCTCCAAGCACTCTCACAGTTCACCCTTTGAAGCTCAAGGATGAGAGAATTGAGTACAAGGTCAAATGAAAAACAAGGTTTAATCCATTCTCGGTTTTTAGAGCCATTCTTACTCCCGAGCTACAAGGAGAATTGATCAAGCTCCAAGAGAATATCATTTGACCATCAGTAAAGAGGTCAAGCCATCCCCATCTACTCACTAAAACGAAGAGGTATCAAGCTTAGTGACTCAAACCAAGCTCACTTAGGAGGAAGTCCCATGTTTATCCTTTGTATATATGCATTAAGTTTTTTTTTATCTTTGCTAGTCATTGTTGATCTTTATTTTGAGTGATTTTAGGTTTGGGTGAAAGGTACCACTGAAAAAGAAGGTTGGCTAAAATCTTGTAGGCATATCCAAAGAAGAAGGACCTGGGCCGAAACTAAGTTTTGGGGAATTCAGTTGCCTCCACCTCTCATTCCTCCATCCAATTCCACTCACACTCCATCTCCAAGTAACAAACTCAAACACCTTGTACATATCTTTGTTTTTTTTTTTTTTTACATTTTTCATTTGTCTTATTTCTCTTCTCTCTTACTTTTATCAGACAATGGACTGTGTGATTTAAGTTTGGCAGAAGAGACTTGTTACTAATGTTGGTTTTTATGATCTTATTTTCTATTTGGTATTTTTGAGTCGCATACATCATCTAAGACATGGAAAACCATAAAAATCTGAATTTTTAAAAAAAAATTCAGAAAAGAGAGCATATAGTTGCATTTACATCTTTATGATTGAGCCTATAGTCATTTAGGATTGCATTCATTTGCATTTGAGAGCTAAAATTGGTTTTCCTTGTAAAGAATTGTCTTTTGAACTTGAATGGTTATGCTAGTTTGTGGTTGTTTGATATATCTAGTGAGCTTGAAGTTAAGGAAGAACAATTCTTGGATCTCATGCATTGATGTTCTTGTCTTGATTGACGCATGTTGTGATTTGAATCTTTTCTTATCTATTAAAACATTTATCCTTGACTTTATTATCATGTTGTGCTTTTAAAAGTGCTCATATGGGTACCTATAAATACATACCTGGAATATCTTATTCCTTTTTACCATTCTCTTGTTAGTCCAAGTAAATTTCCCACTTTAAACCAATCTTCCTTTCAAGCCTTAAACACTTTATTGAGAGTTGTGAGGTCTTTTTTGGATCAAGTAGGAAAAAAGTGTTGATTTTTGAACGGTAAAGTATTCTTCCATATAAAAGTTAGGCTTGCATCATTTAGGCTAGAATAGGATATGATCTAGGTTTGGGGGGATTGGGAAATAAAGAAATAAGTGGAAATCATTAGGAAATTTGGGCATGTGAATATGTGAAATTAAAAGTGTTTTATGGTGGGAAATGAAAAGTTAAAATAGCTCTAAGTGACAAGAAAAGAAAAGTCTCTAAGAAAAAGAAAAAAGAAGAAGCCAAAAGCTCAATTATGAAGAGAAAATTAAAAGACGAGAAAATAAAGAGCTATAGTGAATAAAAAGAGTTTAGATCACCAGAGATCAAAGATTGGAAAGAAAAGTCTCATAAGTAATTAAAAGAGACTTTGTTTTCATTTCCACCTGGTGATTGCTTTTAGAAGTTTTGAACTTTCACTTTCAAACCTTTCTTCATCATTTCTTTGAGCATGTTTGCTTGCTGACAAAAAAGGAAAGTTAGAAAATTAGTACTTGACAAGTGATATCACAACCAAGTTTGAAAAAGGCTAGAGAGAAGTCTGTCCGAGAGAATGGTTAAGGGAAGTAAGGGTCGTTACGTCCGAAACCACGAGTGTCCAGGGAACAAGCAAGCGATATAAGGGTGTTTCCCATGATGATTTGGGGGCGGTTGTTGTTGAGATTTTGAAAAAGCTCGAGAGGGTTGAGTACACTGTGAAAGGGCTGGAGAGTCACGTGTTTGAAGGGTTGGATGAAGTCAAGCAGACTGCCTCTAACCTGGACTCCCGTTCGAGGGGATGAAACAACTAATGACTTCATGTATCAAGGCCACGAGAGAAGATATAAAGAGGATGAAACCAATGATTATATTCGTGGAGGAGGACATGACGCTATGCAATAAGGCATGCGTAAACGGAGGTACTGTTATCGTAACAGAGCAAGTCGAGTTGATTTCTCGAGACCATTGCGATTTAACGGGGTAAGAGATGTTAAGAATGTTGATAATTTTATTTAGAAAATAGAACATTACTTAGACAATATCAATATAGGGGATGAGATGGGGAAGGTAAGGCCGAGAATTTGTACTTAACAGACACGGCCATGTTATGGTGGCAGAGAAATCAACCAGAGATATTACGGGGAATAGTTCAAATCGAGAACTGTGAGGAGTTTGGGAAGGAACTGAAGAGGAAATTCTACCCAAGAAAACATCGTGCATGAAGTCCGAAACAAGTAGAGAGAACTTTGACGGAAAAGTACGTTTCGTGACTACGTAAAGTAATTCACGACTCTTAGGCTTCAAATTCCTAATATGTCAGATGAGGAACTCGTGTTCTACTTCATCGATAGACTGAAAAATTGGGCTAAACAAGATTTGATGTGAAGGGGAGTTCATCCCATCGGTGAGACTATTGTGGTGATTGAGTCATTAACAAACTTCCGCAATAAAGGTCCCTCTGAATCATTCAAGAAGAAAGAGAAGGTTGTAACTAATTTTGTGGGAGAGAGTGGAGGTTACGGCCGAGAAAATATACAACCATCGAGAAACTATGAGAAAGATTCTCAACGGAAAATTTTTGAAGCCAAGATGAAATCGTTGTGTGCAAAGGTCCACATCATATGAAGGACTGTCGAAAGATGGGGTCATTATCAGCGGTTACAGAGAATCGTGATGCCGAACCCAAGAAGGAGAGCAATATGGGTCTTTGTAACTCCTTAACGCTCTTAAGGAAACCAGTAACAAAACCAATGAGCAAGGGGCTCATGTCCATAAATGCCAGAATTAAGTGGAAGCAAACTCGAGTAACGGTGGATAAGCAACTCACAACTTCATGGCTGAAGACGAAGCTAGAATGCTCGTGATCAAGTAGGATAAAAAGGAGGGCTGGATGAAGATGGCAATGCCAAATCTCAACCGGTTAATGCTACCGCTAGAGTAGAGAAGAAGAAAGGAGATTAAATTGGTCCGGTCAACTTCTCCGTGGTGCATATGGATGATTTCAAAGTTGTCCTCACAATGTATGGTTCCTACCGTTGGAGAGAAGAATGATTGACTGAAACACTTGTTGGCGATGCAACTCTCCAATGGAGTGAAAAAGGGTGAGCCAACATTTTTGGATGTGATGAAGGTGGAAGATGAATGTGAGAATACTATACCGATACCACAATTATTTAAGCAGTTATCGAGGAGAATGCGGATGTGATGCCCGACCAAAGAAGTTTCTACCTAGGAGGGAGGTGGATCACCGATTTGAGTTGGAGACGGGGGCTAAACCAACAAAAATGGAACATTATCGGATGGCTCCTTTGGAACTTGAAGAGTTGAGGAAGAAAATCGACGAATTATTGGCTACAAGAAAGATGAAACCGTCAAAAGCTCCTTATGGTGCGCTAGTTTTGTTCTAGAAGAAGTCTGATGGACCCTAAAGGATGTGTGTCGACTACCAAACACTTAATAAGTAACGATTAAAAACCGCTATCCAATTCCTTTAATCGTCGATGTATTTGATAGGCTTGGGGGAGCCAAGATCTATGCTAAGATGGATTTGAAGGGATACTATCAAATCCGGATTGCGGAAAGATATGAATCAAAGAATGCATACATAACTTGGTATGGTTCGTTCGAGTGGCTTGTGATGCTCTTTGGCCTCACGAACGCATTATACACGTTTGGCCTTCTAATGAATCAGATCTTTCAACCTTATCTGGATCGATTCGTGGTGGCCTACTTGGATGACACTATCTTCTATATTCGTTTGATAAAGGAAAATGTAGAACATTTCTGAATAGTCTTTCGAGTTCTTCGTGATAACGAGCTGTTCGTGAAGCTGGAGAAGTGAAATTTTGCTACCGAGGAAGTTCAGTTCTTGGGATATCTCATTAAGGCATGAAAAACTGAAGATGGACGATACCAAGAACCAGGCGATCATGGAGCGGAAGGCTCCAACTAAAGTGATGGATTATGGTCGTTTCTTGGACTGGCAAACTAGTATCATTGGTGCATAGAGAGATACACTAAGAGGGCTGCTCATTTGACTGAATTATTAAAGAAAGCGAAGTCATGAGAATGGTCATGCCAAAAGGCTTTGAGGAGTTGAAGGCTGTGGTATGTCAAGAACATGTCTTTTCCATACCGGATTTTAAGTTGACATTAGAGGTACATAAAAATGCCTCTTATTTTGCGATTGAACTAGTTTTAATACAAGAAGGTCATCCGTTTGCCTTTGAGAGTCGGAACAGTCCAAGAAAAGGAGATGATGGCCGTGGTACATTGTCTAAGAATCATGAGACACTACTTATTAGGATTACACTTTTGGTTTAAGACATACAATGTGTCCACAAGTTATTTCTCAACGTAGAATAATTTGTCTCCAAAGCAGGCTCGTTGGCAATACTTTCTGGCTGAGTTCGATCACACCTTGGGGTACAAGCTAGAAAAGACAAAAGTGGTGGTTGATGCAATGAGTCGGAAGGCTGAGTTGGCAGTTATTAGTTTGGCTGAAGGAAGTATATTAGAACGGATCTGGGAAAGGTTGTAACGTATCCAACTGCACAAGAATTGATGAAACTGGCCAAAGGGAAAACATACCGATTTTAGGTGGACATTTCCCAGTTTTCCTATAACTTATAATGAAGTGAGTCCACAGGACGGAGTCCATTCGAGATTTCAACGAGACATCAACCTTTGTCACCTCACACTTTGGTCGCGCCTACGACAGAAAGAAAAGTTCCAGTGGGGTTTATAATGGCCAAACAATGGGTGGAAAATGCCGACTTTCTCAAGTATGTTTAGAAAATCCCAGAGATGAATGAAGAAGTGGGCGGATTAAAAATGACGACCTTACAAATATTCAGTGGGAGAATTAGTCTTGGTGAAGCTTCTTCCTCAACAATTCAAGGAACTTTAGAGCTTGCACAAGGGTCTAGTTCGGAAGTATGAGAGTTCATTCGAGGAGATTTCAAAGGCTGGAAAGGTTTCTTATCGGTTGGAGTTACCGGAAACCCTGAAGATCCACCTGGTGTTCCATATCAGTATGTTGAAGCTTTACCACCGGGATGAAGAGGATGAAACCCGAAGAGTTTTAGCTCGAGCAATGCTTGTTGTGACTAAGTCTTATGATAATGAGATAGGTGAAGTGCTCGCGAAGAAGGAAATGAGAAAACGAGGTGTTCCGCACGTGAACCATTTTATGATCAAGTGGAAGGGTTTGCCAGTGTCAGACGAAACATGGGAGCCATAGGGAGAATTATGGAAATTCCAGAGAAAGTAGAGTACACGACGACAAGATCATCATGAAAATAGATGGGGAAAGATGTCACGACCCAATTTTCAGCCGATATATATAATTTTTAAGTTAATCGAATGAGCCTAACCGAGAGAGTAAATCCACTAAAGAATTACTAAGTATTTTACTTATGTAAATATAATCATCTAAAAGGGTTTTAGAAGGTTTTAAATAGTGGAGTGAGATAGTGAATTGTGGGGTGGATGTGTAATAATGATGTTGGGATAGTAGAGTGTGATAATGGAGATAAATGGAAGAGTGCAGTAGGTAAAGATTAATCTCCATCGTTAGATAGTTTTAATCTTGATTGTTCATTTGGTTGAGAATTTGTTTATAAGAGAAGTGAGTTTCATATTTGTAATAATCCAACAATTTCTATAAGTTTTTTCTCTCTAAGAGTTTTTATATTTATCTTTGTAAAATCTAAAGTTCGAGTTTTGAGTGAAGATGACTTAGCAACTACAAGGAGTGGAAATTATGAAGAATTAGTCTGTGACATTGTATTATCATTAATCCAGATTAGATATTATTAACAAAAAAAAAATCTTAGTATAATATAAAATAATTAAAAAACAAAGGAAAAAACTATGATCAGTTTGCATGAGCTATTATTTTTGAATTTTTTGGACAACCGTTTCGTATATGCTCTCCTCTCCGAAAAAACTCTACGCTTTCTCCACCGTAGAGCCTCCTCAGATATGTGTTTCCCCGCCGGTTCTGTGCAAGGGTCTTCTTCTTTTACTTTGATAGGACCATAATTTAGAAGTATTTGGCATAATCATTTGCATGGTTTTCATGCATTTTGATTCATTTTTAGGCATTTCATTAGGAATTTATTCATTTAGGACATAGTGTGTTTAGGATTAGAGATCTGCATATTTTGGTGTTTTTTGGAGTGTTTCTTTGTTTTTTATAGGTGTTTGGAGAATCTATGAAGAATTGGTTGGAGTTGGAGAGCAAAGGAAGCAAAAGAGATGGAGAAGAGGCTTTGATGCTGCCATCGGCCTGCTCCCATCGACCAAACTTGCTTGATGCCAGTTGTCTCCTCCCATCGACCAAGCAAGCACCAACCAAACTTGCCCGATATGTAAGCCTGATCAAGACCAAACTTTTTACAGAGATTACATCGATCTGCTTCCATCGACCAATCTTGCCCGATGCCAATTGTCTTCTCCCATCGACATGCTCCCATCAACCAAATCCGGTCAGTGGTAGTCCCTACCGAGCCCTCTGTTTACAAAAATGCCACTGCGTGCCTCAAGTATATGTTTTGGACCTAATTTTAAAGAGTCTTTCTTATCTTAAGTATTTTCTTTACCTTTTTAGATCCAAAAACTTGTAAACAACAAGATCAAACAAAAATATCGTCTTTTTAATGCAATTTGTTATTATTTTGTTATTAATCTCTTTTATATTTATCTTAGTAATCATATTTTTCACTTTATCGTTATGGTTTAGTTGGGGAAATATTGAATAGTGAGTAGTTCTCTTTGGGTCTTTTCTTAGTGCTTAATTAATGTTAATCATTTTCTATTAGGCTGTTCTCTAGGTTAGACTTTCTAGGAATTTTTGAATCTAGATCATTGGCTTTTTGTTGTTCGGAAGGTGTTCGATGAAATGCTTGAATGAACCTAATTAGATATTTTCATACTTAGCCATTCAAAATTGATGGTTATGGTGTTTAATAGTCATATGAACTTGTTTTATATGCTTGATTTGTTCTTAGGCACAATTGGAAGATTGTTTGATTAGTAATTGATTAAAGGGATTATTGCCAGAAATATTATTTATCTAAATTTATGTTCGAGACTAAAGGACTAAGCCTTTGTGATTGATTGCATTGCATTCTAATGCATGATTTGAAATGGGAAAATAGATTGTTGCATAATTCACATAGGGTTAAGAGCATAGAAGTGTGATTAACTTGTTTTAAGACCATTTAGCCATCATTTTCATGTTTGATGATTGTTTAACACCCATGATCATCTCTAGCTAGCTTTGATTTATTTTCCTCATCGTAGACCCTCTTTTATAATTTTTTAATCTCATTTGCTTCTTTGATCACTTAGGACTTTAGAATTCACTTTGAAATTGAATTTGATTTAGCTTAAGCATTACATGTATTCCTAAGTATGAAGACTCTTATATGACTACAATGACACAATAGTAGGAATTTGAGTTAATTGATTGTGAGACTGTGTTGGACATGGGTGGGTTTAGCACCCATCCATAAGCCAATTGGAAATCTTGTTAAGTCAACAAAACCATCTTGGCCCAAGAAGACAAGCCCGCCAAGGAGTCAATGGCCCAAGAGGAATCAGCATCCAAGCGCTATAAATAGGACCCTTCACTCTTCATTTTAGACACATTTTAACTTGCGAGAGTTCCGAGCTACTTCTATAAAGCTCCGAACTCAAGAAACATTTAGGGAGCACGTCATTTGACGGACTCCCACCTCGTACCATCCTGTTCATAGCTCGGCTTCGGCCTTAATATTTATAAAGAACAATTTCGACCTCATTTAAGTTTACCCCGCATCTCGTAATTCGGACATTAAAGATCGTAGCCCGACTTTTATTACTAGATCAAATTTCCGTAACAGCGATTGGCGCCGTCTGAGGCGACGAGAAGAAATTTTCTAAACTATAAGACGAAGCCGAGATGACAAGACCTCTTCCAACAAATAACAATCCGAAGTCACCCGAGCAAACCCAGAGTCCGCTCGCCCAGAGCTTGGAATCGCCAAGCCCGTCAAACGAAACACGATCACCAATTTCACCAGCCAACGCCCGGACTAACCAAGATAGGGTAACCAACACCCGCCAAGACGAAGCCCGTTCAGACGGTCAAGACCAGGATGTCCCTCTCTCATAAGGACTCTAATGGCGCAAGTCGACGAGCTAACCAGGGACAACAACGCCCGCTTCGACGTGCTCACAAGCAACCAAGACACGTGCAGGTAACGGATTAACTACCTACAAATTGCCGGGCTTCAAGCATCCCAAGCAATCGACAACCCTACTCCGTGACTTCAAAGAGTCCTGTTCGGGGAAACACCGCCCCTAAATACCGAATCAAGCAGGCGGCCACCTATTCACTTGGGACCGATGCCAACCAGATTCACCCAAAGTCAGGCAGGAGCTAGCAGGAACAGTGAGCTCGTGTCGCTCAAGATTCAGTTAGATCACAAGACATCGAAAGTTCATAAAGCGACTAGCTCGGCCCTTAAAATAGATCGGGTCCTGAAGGAGACTCAGAACACACCTTTCACAAGCAGAATAACGGGGATGCCGATCAAACACCCCCGGAAGATTAAGTTACCCACCTACGACGGTAGCTCTGATCCGCGACAGTACCTTACGGCTTTTAGTATTGCGATGGGACTAGCTCAGTTCTCGCCAGAGGAATGAGACGCCGACTTCTGCCAGTTATTCATCGAAAACCTGAGAGGTGCCGCCCTCAATTGGTTCTCGCGCCTAGAGACGCACTCCATCGACAACTACCATCAGTTGACGACCACCTTTCTGAAGCACTACTCCATATTCATCCAGGAGGGAGCCTTGAGCGCCGACCTCTGGGCCGTAAGTCAAGAGCCGAAAGAACCCCTCAGATCCTACATCGACAGATTCAAAGTCACCGTCTCAAAAATCACGGTAATCGATAACGAGGGACTTCCAGCGCTACGAAAAAGTCTATTGTAGGAATCGCCGTTTCGCGATGAGCTGGCCATAAACAAGCCGCATACTCTCGAGGACGCCCTCCACCGAGTGTCCGTCTTCGTTGAGATAGAAGAAGAGAAGGACCTACTCGCCAAGAATTATTCCTCAACCAAGAAGGGTAAAGATGCGACGTCTGAAAGCCCTGACGACAAAGGAAAGAAAGCCACAACGTGCTACGTCGCCAAGCAGCAGGCAAGCCAACAAGCGTCCAAGCAGCCAGGACGCAATCAGATGAACAACCAGCAAGGCCGGCAATGGAACAAGTATGTGCGATCCGACTATCAGGAAAAGGCCTTCTGTAATTTTCAAAAACGCACCGCAGAATGTCGACATCTCCAAAGCCTCCTATTCGCCGAGTATCAAAAAGGAGTGATGAACATAACAAACCGCAATGCCCCAGCAACACCCCCGGGAATCGAGAGGTGCCACGACAACCCAAAAACGAGAGAGAACGGTCCAATCTCGCCCAGGAGGAAAAAGCGACGCAAGTTGGTGAGCAGAGAACAGAACATAGCGACATCGACACAGAAATACCTAAGCGGACCCGCGACAACGAAGAGGAGGACACACCCACACCCAGAAAGCGGATCAATATGATCATGGGGGGGGGGGATTCCCACTTGTAACGATTTCGTACTATCAATAATAGCCTACAGTCAAAAAGTCGACGCATGACAGCAGTGGAACAGGAATGTTCCCGAATAGTTGAAACCATGTATTGAGATTACCTTCACCTCGGAGGACGAAGAGGGCCTCGACAGACCACACAATGACCCGCTCGTCGTCGAACTTCAGATCGGTGATTGCGAAGTCACCAAAGTCTTGATCGATACAGGAAGCTCAGTCGACCTCATATTTGAAGAAACCTGCAAAGGATGGAGCTGCGTGACTACATAATGAAGCGTTCGAAAAAACCCCTCACCGGATTCGCCGGAATACGACCACGACGATCGGGATGATCAATCTACCGGTACACGTCGGACGCGTGACCAAATTCATCAGGTTCGACGTCATAGACCATCCCGCAATCTACAACGTGATCTTGGAAACCCCCTGGATTCACGCCGTGAGAGCGGTACCCTCAACGTACCAACAATGCACAAAGTTCCCAACCCCAAGAGGTATCTTCACGCTCCGCGGCAGCCAGAAAGTCTCGAGATACTGCTTCACGATGGAGCGCAAAGTAAGACAAACATCGTGCCTCGTATCCGAGAAAACGACCACCACTCCGGATCCGGAAGAAAACGAGCAAGACTCGCACCTCGGTTAAAGAGAGCCCCTCCAGCAAGCGTCGCGATCACAAGTAAACTCTTAAACCCCACCTAATTATAACATACAAGTAATCGAGCTGCAGCTCATAGTTTGTAAAAGAAAGAACTACGCTCGGCTTGATCTCTCCTCGGAGAGTACGTAGGGTTATTCTTAATGCTTGATCTGAATTGGCCACTTAGATTATTGATATTAGGTTGATTTCTGCAACGAAAGTTGATTAATTAACTAGAAAGAACTTAGATGAGCAATTTGACTATTCGCAAAGAAATTTGGCTTAGGAGAATTGTGAACGAAAGAACTTGAGATTAATGCTTGTTTAGAACTCTAGGATTCGCAACGAAAGTTGGCTTGCTAGGTTGTTAGACATAGATAATATTCGCAACGAAAGTTGGTCTGTTATAATTATGTGATTCTAGTTCTAGAACAGTTCCTAATTAGATCCCGATTGATTGATTAGCCTATGTTCCTGATTTCCTGAGAACTCCCTTGACCTGACGCCTTCGCTTCTTGCTTACAAACCGATCTATTTACTTTTCTGCTGTTTGATTTACTGCTTTCTACCACTTCTACCTAGCTTAACCTGAAATTCTATAATCTATCGCAAGAGTCTAGAGTCCCTGCGGATTCGATACCCTATATACTACTGTCACGTCTGTGCACTTGCAGTGTAGATCTAGGGATTAAAACCTGATCGTATCAAGTTTTTGGCGCCGTTGCTGGGAACTCTTTAGAGTCTTCGATAGATTTGAACTTAGAGTTTAGACTAGGTTTTTCGTTTTTGTTTTTGGTTACTAATTTTTCTTTTTCTTGCGTTTCTGGTACGCCTGTAATCGCCCTGCATCGATCGACACGGTCCTGTGTGTCGATCATCACATCTTCGAGCTTGCATCGATCGACGCTTTCGTTGCATCGATCGACACAAAGCGAAATCAGTGATACTGAGAGCTTGAGCATTTAGCAGGTTTTTCTCTATGGAGCCTGTGATTCTGATTCGCGGCGAGAACGGCATTTTACGAGACCAGGTGGGTCATATATTCAACGGGAAGGGTCATAAACTGGATGGGGAAGGAAACCCCATCATACCAGATGTTTCCGTGGGCGCGGAACATCCACAAGAGGCTGGTCAGAAGAAGACACTTGCTGATTATAATAGACCAGATATATTCTATGCTAATCGGTCTGCAATTCGACCACCTCCGTTCGCCAGAGCTGAGTTTAGGCTGGAACCAGAGTACTACACATTGATTGGATAGCATCAGTTCCATGGTCTTTCTAGCGAGCATCCTATGGATCATATAGACACATTTGAGGAATTGGCTAGCAGTATCAAATCTGAGGGAGTATCTACTGATTATATTTTCTGTAAGCTCTTCCCATTCTCTCTCAATGGAGAAGCATCTTACTGGTTGAAACAGCTACCGCCAGGATCTTTGACCACTTGGGATGCAGTCAAGAAGGAGTTCCTTAGACACTTTTATGACGATGCTAGATCCGAACAGCTTAGACATGACCTCTTGACATTCAAGCAAGAACCTACAGAGTCTTTTAAGGCAGCTTGGATTAGATTCAAAAGATATCAAAGAAATTGTCCACACCATGGTTTCTCTGAGGTGCAGCTTTTATGTGCCTTTTTCAGAGGTTTGGATTTTTGGTATCAGAAAGCTATGGACGCAGCAAGTGATGGGAACTTCTATACCAAGACTCCAGAGGAAGCTAAAGAGCTTATTGAGAACTTGACAACTAGCAATAGTGTCAAGAAAGCTGACAAGGAGAGGCAGAGATCTAGTGGCAGAGATGATAGCTTGCAAATAGCTAATTTAAGGGACAAGGTGGATTCTGTCCACAACATCGTAGTTAGGAAGAGGCAAATCCGATCTGATGCAGTAGCTAAAAGGTTTGCAGAGGTGAATTATATAGATGGAGATGATTACCATGAACAGACATATAGGAATCAGCATAGACAAGCTCCGAGATCGAATTATTATGGCTATTCATCTCACCAAACTCCTCCCACCAATGAGTAGACAAAGATGGAGTCCATTCTTGAGCAGCTACTTCTGGGACAGAATAAGTTGACACAAGATCTGAATGGAAAGATGGACTTCATGTATCAGGATCTGAGTGGAAAATTGGAGACTTTGACTAGCAGAGTTGATAATCTGGATGCTAGGATAACGCAAATGGAAGCCAGTATACAGACATAACATGTTAAGATAGTTTTGGCAGAAGATGGAGCTGAGCAGAATCAAGATACTAAGGCTTTAGAGCTGAAAAATCCGAGACATTCTCGAGATGAAGATACTGCATCGATCGACACAGATGTGTATCGGTCGACACACTCTAATCGGATTAGCATCGATTGACACCACTTCAGTGTCGATCGACACCATGGGCGTGAGCAGCCAGTTTGTCCAGAGAAGCCGAATGCAGCTGAAGAAAGAGCCTACAAACCAAAGATTCCTTTCCCTGAAGTCCAAGCAAGAGATTCAGTTGGAAAAGTACATGAAGACGATGAGAGATAAGCTAACTGAAGCCCAATTGATTGATGCTGTTAAGAACATTCCTATGGTAAGGAGATGTGTTACACACATAATTTCTAATAACATGACTGAAGAAGAAGGTGTCTTGATGGTCTCTGAAGTGTGCGATGCTGTTCTTCATGGTAGGATTCCTGAGAAACTTAAGGATCCAGGAGGTTTTATGTTAGATTGCTCTATCTACAAAGGTAGATTCAAGAGATCAATGTGTGATCTTGGCTCAAAGGTGAATCTCATGCCATACCCTGTGGCTGCGAGATTGGGACCGATGGATCTCCAGCCTACTAGGATCACTCTTATCCTAGCCGATCGATCAAAGAGATATCCAGAAGGAGTTCTTGAAAACATCCCTCTCAGAGTTGGAAATTACTTTATTCCAACAGACTTTGTGGTGCTGAAGTATGAGATTGAGCCAGATGATCCCATTCTGCTTGGAAGATCATTCTTAGCTACTGCTGGAGCTGTAATTGATCTGAGACAGAGTTTGATTGCTCTCCACCTGGGAGATGAGCCATTGGAGTTTAAGATGGACAGACTGCAAAAACCCACAATCGATGGACAGAGCTTCAGTGTTGAGGTGGAATCAGAGATTCCCATTGGAGAGGAGAAGATGGCGGTTCATTCTGAACTTGCTATAACATCTTCAGAGCCTGCAACTGCTATTAAGCAGAAAGCTCCAGACGTCTTACTTTCAACAAAGCAAAGGTATAAAGCTTCTAAACTTAAACCTCATAATCCATCAGCTTTGAATGCAGGAAAACGCAGTATCCCACCCTCACTTCGCTCCCACCCTAGTTCTATTCCCTTTTTCCTTGGGAGATCTCATCATCCAAATGCTTATACGCCACCTTGGATGAAGAGACATTCACAGAGACACTCCAAGTCTCTGTTGAATCCCCCATAAGTCTGATCTCCTTTCCATAGTCAAGCTACTGACTTTAAACAAGCGCTGAGTGGGAGACAACCCACTGTTAGGTTCATTTTTGTTTTCATTTTTCGTTTTGATTTGGTGTTTTTGATTTTTCTGTTTTGGTGTGTTCAAAGGCGTGAGAAACAGGCAGAATCGCATTGCATCGATCGACACACATAGTGCATCGGTCGACGCAAATGCGATTTATGGTTAACCAATTCGATTGCGGTTCAGACACCGGTTATCTACATAACCGCGAGCAAATTCGCCTTGCATCGATCGACACCACTTGTGGCATCGATTGACGCAGGCCGACGACAGGTAAGTATTCTTCAACTTTCGGAATTTCAGATTCAATTTCTTTTCTCGCCAATCCTGAGCTTGACACCACTGGGGACAGTGTGTTTCAAGTGTGAGGAGGAAGCTACTGAAGCACGCTTTTGTTTTCTTAGAGTCAGTCTTTGGTTTTTCAAAATTGTTTTATTGAGTCAAAATTTGTATGAAACTATGATTTTTCGAGGAAATATTTCACTGGAACAGGAACTAAGTGACCATTGGACAGACTTGCAGGACCTCTATGACTATTAGAAAACCCCAAACAGATCGACTTATCAAGGACACCCATATCTAACCAGGTATTCAAAGGATCCATCACTAGTCTCGCGCTTAATCTTGACTTTAATTTCTCAATTAGGGGCTTGGTAATCTTTGGGTCGGATTCCTTTGATGTGTTTGGCACAGCCTGTGATCCTGTGCTAAAGTATGGTTTCTGATTTTCCCCTCCTTTGAAAGCAAAAAAAAAAGAGAGATAAAAACCGAGGATAAGCTAGTAGCATCATAGTGGTCACGGGAGTAGTAGCTACCCCTATTACCTCCTGTGTATCCATGGAAAGATCCAAAGCTAAACCCCAATAAAAAAGGAAGAGCACTGATAGAAAAAATAAAATGATACTTAGTGGGGAAAAATCAGTATTAAGGGAGAAAGGAAAAAGAAAGAAACCAGAAACCGACAGTTTGGTGGTCAGATACTGAATAGGTTGAGTCCATGTGTCCTTTGATTCGATAATCCCTCTGTGAGACTGCACCTAATTGTATACAGAGACTGGTGTGGTGAACTTGAATGTCCTAACTTGATTGTGGAGTTTACTTGGGACAATTGCTAAGTGTGGGGGAAGTATATTGGGTCTTGAGTTCTGTAGGAAAGTTTTAAGTGGTTTACTAAGTGAATGTGAATGCGAAAGTTCGTAGGACGAAATGAGTTTCTGTGTTTTCAAACCTCTTTTCTTATACTTTGGTTCTTTACTTGCTTTAGGGCAAGCAAGAGCTTAGTGTGGGGGAGTTGATATACCATGAATTTTAGGGCTTTTAACCATGGTATATGTCTTCTTATCGAGTCTATTAGAGTCCTTTGGAGTCCTTTTATGTGTGTTTACAGGTCTAGGTACGTTTGGAGCGGATTTGGAGATTATGGCGCTTTCTGGAGCATTTTGGAGATTTAACCCGAGAGATAAAGTTCGCTGCCCATTTCACAGACCTGTGTCGATCGACACAACATGTGCATCGATCGACACAAGGTCGACGCAGACAATTTTTGGCGTTTTATCAAGAGCTTGGAAATTGTACTTTTGCCAGAAGTTTCTCATAATTACAAAGAAGCCCCAGCCGTGATTAGATCATTATATTAGGGTTTTTTTTAAGCCATTGTTTAGGCTACGCTTTATTTTTACATTCAGAGAGTTTTAGGGGCTGATCAGATACTCGACAGAGAGATGATTTCGAACCCCTGTTTCTTATTCTGTTTTATGATATTCAGTATTCTATTCATGATGTCTTCTGTTTCGATGATCATGTCTGAGTAGTTACCTGTTAGGTTTAGGGATTCTCATTAGGGATTTCATGGAATTATAGGTTGATCAATCTCTAGGGATTCATATATGTTAGTTCTTCATCTAGGGTTATTCTTAATGCTTGATCTGAATTGGCCACTTAGATTATTGATATTAGGTTGATTTCTGCAACAAAAGTTGATTAATTAACTAGAAAGAACTTAGATGAGCAATTTGACTATTCGCAAAGAAATTTGGCTTAGGAAAATTGTGAACGAAAGAACTTGAGATTAATGCTTGTTTAGAACTATAGGATTCTCAACGAAAGTTGGCTTGCTAGGTTGTTAGACATAGATAATATGTGCAACGAAAGTTGGTCTGTTATAATTCTGTGATTCTAGTTCTAGAACAGTTCCTAATTAGATCCCGATTGATTGATTAGCCTATGTTCCTGATTTCCTGAGAACTCACTTGACCTGACGCCTTCGCTTCTTGCTTACAAACCGATCTATTTACTTTTCTGCTGTTTGATTTACTGCTTTCTACCGCTTCTACCTAGCTTAACCTGAAATTCTATAATCTATCGCAAGAGTCTATAGTCCTTGTGGATTCGATACTCTATATACTACTGTCACGTCTGTGCACTTGCAGTGTAGATATAGGGTTAAAACCTGATCGTATCAACTTTCGTATAACATAGCCCCCTAACAACTAACTATTGACATTCAAGCCAAATGATCGATCCAATAAACACGTGTCCCACGAATAGTGACATATTGCGTCACATCGTCAGTTTTAACAACATTTAAGCCGGGGCCAGACCCGCACGAGTCCTTAGAAAATGTTTTGTAAGCCGGACCTCCTCCGCGTAACTATGTTCGAGGGCTCCACAGGATAAGCAGAGAACGTACTCGTACCTAGATAACTAAACATATGACGAGGTAAGCCGAGCCAAGCTCGCGCTCACAAACATCTGTGTATAAATGGGCGAGCATTGTTTCGATCCGAGAAAATCAAAGACAGGATAAGACGGGCACGTACTAGCACCTAAAATTTGATCTCGCCCAAAGCCGAGAAACGACTTGCAAACAACAACAAAAATGACATGGAAGGAGACGATAATAAATCGAACACAAATCTCTTCTTTCTTTTATTCCATTCTTGTCAAAATTACAAGGAAACATACAAAAAAAAACAACAACAACCAAACAAATCTAATTTCTTGAAAGACGATTTCTTCCGAAACGAGCTCGTGTGATGAGACCGATTTCATCTAACAAGGAGACGAGCTCCTTTCTTGAAAGACGATTTTGACGTCTATTCCCAACACGGCCTCGAAAGGCAGAGGCCCAGCAGTGAACATTGACGAAACCGAACCGGGATGATCATCATGGGGAAAGAGAGCTTGGATAGGCCGACCTCAGCCCACCAAAAAGAACAGCCGGTCCCCGTAGCCTGACCCCATGGTTCCCCTGGCCACTCTGACGTTGACCGCCCTCTCCAAAGGAATCATCCCCTTACATGGAGGGAGAAGAGCCAGCCCAACGTCCAGCCCGCTGATGGAATTCCTAGTAGTTCCTAATCCGATTAGGCAACCTAAGTCTGAATTCCGAGCCTAGGATCTAAGGGTTTGTGTTATTGAATCATGGATCTCGCGTTTACCTTGTTCTGGCAGCGGAATGAATGGTAAGACGAGATCAGGAGCGATTCAGATGCCTCGCCTCTATCGTAGTCCACACGCACACAATCTGGAAAGTCGGGATGCTAGTGCCGGATCTGGGAATCGAAGAGAGAGTTTTTCGGCTTTTCTGATCAAGAAAACTGAACGGCTTGGGTTCCAGGTCGATCATATAAGCCTATATATACGACATGTTATGACTAAACCATCTTTCGGGTTTAACCGAAAAAGTCTAAGTCATAAACCGAAACATCAGTTTCGGAATCGACCCTGTGTCAATCAATACACCTACTGTGTCGATCGACACACCTCTCTTTAATCGATATTGATATGTATCCAATACACATCATCTTGATCACTACCATGATGATCATTCCCATATATTTTCTTCCAGATTGCTTAGGTGTGTGACCCTATAGGATCATATAATACTGGTAGTAAGTCTACAACTTACAGACTGCAAGAGGCTTCTAGCAAAACATTGCAACCGCCCAGTATCATACAACATGTCTGATCTCGACACACAACTATCGTTAGAGTAAGTACAATGTGATTTCAGGACATAATCCCAACAATCTCCCACTTGTACTGGAATCACCTATTCCTATAATCCCTTCGTCTATATATCTCGATATGGCATAAGGCAAGAGACTGTGTCATCCTTATTATAGCCAATATCATGTTCATCGAATTCCTGATCTATACTGATAAAACAAACGACTGACAATCACCTCGTTTGAGCACGGCCATGCATTTTCTCAGTATCAAATCTTCGATAGGCCCTGAGATATTTATCTTCTGTTATATAGGAGGGACAAATCCCATCTTGTTCCATCCCTGTTCCTTCACACACTTCATGATACACCTAAGCAATGCCTTTATAGCCGCCATTTACGGATCGACGTTTGACAAGGTCAAAGTGCACCAATTCATATGCTAGGAAGCATGATGAACTCAGGTCTAAGGACTATACTCTATAGTCGTAATGAGAACCTCTCATGACACTGATATAACTATCTTGTAGAGTTCTCATTAGCGGGTCACGTCCGATCATATGTTCACCAACATATATCTATGTGATTGACTGTGATTATCATATCATTGACTCCATGAAACTTAGTCCAACAGTCACCTCACATGCTAGTCTCGCACGGTTGTTGGTGTCCCACTTCAACAACCTCGACTAGGGACAATCATAATTTATGTCATCTTTTACTTATAGGGTTTCATGATCAAGTCCTCAACTTGATGACCTATAAGATGAACATAAAATACTTTGGGACCATTATTTAATCATCCAATAATTAAATAATACCGATGTCAGTTTTAACTTACACAAACATTGCCATAGCATGTCTATGCAAAGATTATAACATAACTAAAATAACTCCCACTAGAATCAAGATCATCTCTTCAGATATCTAATACCTACAGCAACAGAATAAATCTCGTGCTTAGGTTGTGGGAGAGACTGCGGTGTTTTTGCTTGAAACAATTCCAACAAACCACACCGCCATTCAGATAACAAGACTATTCTACGGTTCTCTGCTTGGAGCCCTTCCAACAGATAGTACCGTTATTCAGACAAAGAGACGTAACCAAGTAGGAACCGAAAATCGTCTTTGTCCGTCTAACTACTCTCAACTGGTTCGTCACTTCCTCAGTTCACCACGAACCCATCCTTAGTGTTCCTCAAACACTTGGGATATTTCTGGCAACTGTAGTGAATTTTACCGGAGCAACTTGGTGTCTACTCGTAATGCGTAAGCTGCATCTTGATGAGTGTAAAGTATGGCATTCATGATGGATTCCATTGCAAAAGCATAAGGAATCACACTCATACATACTAGCTCAGCCAGTGTCCAAGACACTTCGTCTTGCTAAGATCATTGCCATAAGACCTTTGGTATGAAGCCATTCTTGGAATCATGCATATTGGAACAGTCCATTACCTTATCAACATAAGGATCTTGACACGATCTAATTAGCCTACCCAATCTATATCAATAGATTCTTATTCCAAGAATTCACGCGGCTTCTCCCATGTCTTTTGATGAAAATGACTTCCGACCCAAGTCTCATGAGACTTAAGCGACGGAACGTCGTTTATGAGAATGAGTATGTCATCTACATACAGAACGAGAAATGCAACTACGCTCCCACTAGTCTACTTATAAACGCATGGTTTCATTTCGTTCCTGATCAAGTCAAAACTTTTGACCACTTTATCAGAATGTTGATTCCAACTTCAAGATGTTTGCTTCAATCCAGAAATGGATCGGTGAAGCTAACATGCATACCTAGCCAATTTTCGGAGTTGGGGATCACCATCGCTTCTTGAATTTCGCAGGCTCGTCACTTTTCAATGGTCAAAATATCACGGCAATCGGTTACGAGAAATCACTCTTGGGTTAGTGACGGATCCATTCGTATCTGCGAACTTCAGGCTCCACAGGTGTAGGTCCTACAGCACTTTGTAGATCTCACCGCTGCTCTCCCTCAACAGGTTGAGCAGCCTCTTGTGTTTATCGAATTTCTTCGATGTGTACTTTTACTCCCACTGTTCTTATTGGAAAGTATAATCTTTCTCAAAAGACACAGTTCCGGACAACAAAACTTTGTTCTCGGATTGGTTATAAAAGTAATAAGCCTCGGTTTCCCTAGGACAACCAGCGAGGTAGAACTTATCAGATTTGGGTTCAAGCTTGTTAGCTATCATCCCCAAATGATTAGAAACAACATACTTGAAAAACTTCCAGTCCACATCCAATGTGGTGTCTTTCAATTGATTCTGATTGAAACCCTTTTATGCCCAAACACAGACATTTTAGAGCGTATTCTTAAAGGATTTTGGAAAAATTCGTGTGACTCATCATCGATCGGAACATATCCAATAAGGCCCGATAACTTTTCTCAGAAACACCATCCAGGTTTTCAGAAGAATTGAGTCGTGAAACAACTTCACACTCATTCAGATGATCACTTATTTCTTGACTTAAGTATTCTCCTCCGCGATCCAATCGAGGATTTTCAATACTTCTGTCAAGTTTATTCTATACTTCATTGTGGAACTCCTTTGACCATTTCAAAAGATTCCGACTTGTGTCTTATCAGACGAACACAGCCATGTTTACTGAATTCATCAGTAAAGATAATGAAGTCCTGAAGATTTTCTCTGGCATTAATGCTCATCGGGCCACATACATCAGTATGAGTAATGCCCAATAAGCCTCTGCCCCTTTTTCTTTAGCACTGCTAAAGAAGCCTTAGTCATTTAGCCCAGTAAGCAGAATTCATATCTCATATGATTTATAATCAAATGAGCACAAAAACCCATAACTATGGAACTTCTGAATCTGCTTCACTTCTATGTGGCCAAAACGACTATGCCAAGGAAAGACTGGTTCGAGTCATCAGACTCAAACTTTTAGTATTTATGTTATATTCAAACTCACGCTGGTTTAAGATATAAAACCCATTCTAAACGGAGTGCTACCATAAAATATTTCATTAAGATCTAAAGAACAAAACTTGTCTTTTATCAAAATGAAAAACATCCAAATTCTAACAAGAAAATGAAAGACTTCTTTGCATATAGCAAGTACATGGTGGCAATTACTTAATTTCTAAAACCAATCTTGAAAGGCTCCTACAAGTGGAGAATTTCTACGGCTAATGCAGCAACCATTTTCCACTTGTCCTTTCTTCAACGTTCTACTCTTGTTTAGGCCCTGCATATTTCAAAAATATCAGTACCACAACTAGTATCGAATACATACGTAGAACTTGAAGTAATAACACAATACCTGAAGAAGAAGTCCCATACATCTTCTCCATCTCTTGTGAATCTTCCAAGAATTTAATGCAATTTCTCTTCCAATGCCCAAAATCTTTACAGTAGCAGCATTTACCAACATCAGATGTGCCTGACTTGGGCTTAAAGGATGACACATGCTTATCCCGATTCCAAATCTGAACGGCCTTGCCTCCACCCTTATCTATACAAGATTTCTCAAATCTTTTACCCTTTATGATGTTTTGCTCTGCTGTCTTGAGCATGCCATACAGCTCAGTCAACGTCTTCGTCAAGCCTTTCTTGATATAGCTCTTTATAAACTTATCATAGCTTGACGGCAATGACTGCAAAATGATCTCAGTAGCCAACTCTAGGCTAACAGGACAATCCAGTTTTCCCAGGTTATCAATGTAACCCATCATTTTAATGACATGAGGACTCACTGGAGCATCCTTTGGTAGCTTGCACCCAATGAGAGACTTAACCATCTGGTATCTCTCAACTCGTGCCTGTTCCTGAAACATCAGTTTCAGGCTGGTGATCATCTCTATTGGCGACTCCATGTTCTCGTATTGACTCTTTAAGTCCGAGTTCATGGTAGCCAACATCAGACCACGCACATCTACAACATCAATATAATGCTTATTCCAAGTATCATATACTGCATACGAGGCGTTGGTCCCAAGCTTCTCGGGGAGAGGCTTCTCAAGAACATAGTCCTTACTCTCCTACTTGAACATAGTCCTTACAATTCTCAAATTCCGATACCAATCCAGGAAATTTGATCCATTTAACTTGTCCTTCTCAAGGACGGATCGCAATGAGAAAGTAGTTTTAGACATAAGCTGAAATCCAAGAAAACAAAGATTTAGTTATGTATTCCATGAAATGAGAAATCTTATCTAATAAGAAAACTCGCATTATATTCAAACAATGTTTCCTCTATGAATATAATGATCCAAGATCCATACTTCACCAAAATCTGAGTGGACGACTCGCCATCACCCAAAATTTAGTTATCTAGGTAAGCAAATCATTGCTATTTGTACCCAGTAGAACTCTTGGTCGCAGATAAGACAATCCATGTCTCATCTACTCTGACGTCTCTGGGCCCAGAACTTCTGATAGCCCAATAGAGTAAACCAATCTCTTCAGTCTTGTGATCACTGACAGTCGCACTGCAAGTCTATCAATGATCACCTGTCTTACTCATGTAATTGTGGATACCAAGGACTCCAAGACTATCCAACAACGAAACGAGTCTTGACAGTAGACAAGATTGGGCAACTGATAGGCTTCTAAGTTTTCCCTATACTAAACTGCAAGTGAACAGCAATGTCAAAGTAGTATATAGGGTTATCGAATCCACAGGGACACTTGGTCTCAAGAGAATCAAACTATAGGAATAAATACTAGAAATAAGCAAATAGTGAATGGAATAAATTGCGGTGCGAGAAAGTAAATCAGTAGCAGAGATTAACGGTTTGTGAAGCAAGTAATTAAAAGCGTCAAGCCTAGGGTATTCTCAGGAAATCAGACAAGCAGACAGTTCATTCAGCAAGGATCTAATTAAGAACAGTTCTAGAACTCAAAACACAGATATAGAATTAACCAAATTCCTTTGCGATAATTCTCTAAGTCTAAGTGCAGCAAACCAAACTTTCGTTTGCGAGAACTAACAGATTAAACTAGCAATAAGTCCAAGTTCCTCTAGTCCGAGATTAAGCAAGCTCGAGTTCGGATTACTTCGAGTTTTCTGCGTTGGCATAAACTGTCTGTAATCGTCCAGCAACGATCGATGCTATCAGTGCAACGATCGATTCAATTCTCAGAATCGCCTAGTGACGATCGACGCAAGGGATGCAACGATCGACGCAAGGCGAAATTCGTACCTGCGACAGAGAGAAATCAGAGAAAAAGTTAGCAAAATCAAAATAAAACAAAAAACGAAAAAGAACAAAAACAAAAAGAAAAATTTCTAGCAAAAACCCTAAGTTCGGTCCTATCGAAGACTCAAAGAGTCCCCGGCAACGGCGCCAAAAACTTGATAGGTTCTAAGTTTTCCCTATACTAAACTGCAAGTGAACAGCAATGTCAAAGTAGTATATAGGGTTATCGAATCCACAGGGACACTTGGTCTCAAGAGAATCAAACTATAGGAATAAATACTAGAAATAAGCAAATAGTGAATGGAATAAATTGCGGTGCGAGAAAGTAAATCAGTAGCAGAGATTAACGGTTTGTGAAGCAAGTAATTAAAAGCGTCAAGCCTAGGGTATTCTCAGGAAATCAGACAAGCAGACAGTTCATTCAGCAAGGATCTAATTAAGAACAGTTCTAGAACTCAAAACACAGATATAGAATTAACCAAATTCCTTTGCGATAATTCTCTAAGTCTAAGTGCAGCAAACCAAACTTTCGTTTGCGAGAACTAACAGATTAAACTAGCAATAAGTCCAAGTTTGATATGTTCACAATTATCCTAAACCAAACTTCCGTTTGCGCAAAGTTTAATTGCCCAATTTAATTAGTTCAGATTCCTAAACCCCACTTCCGTGACGTATTTTGCAACCTAAGATCTAGATTCTAATTGATCAGGTTAGAACTAGCTTTAAGCACAATTAAATTGAAGAACAGATATAGTTATGAATCCTTAACTGAATTTGAACAAGTCTAGCAAGTCATGAAATCCTATGTGAGAAACCCTAAACCTAACTAGGAATCTACTCAGACATAGATAATGAAAACATAATCATAGAATGAATAAATTGCATAAAAGAATAAGAGTAAAAGGGGTTCGAAATCTTCTCCAAATACAGATGATGTAACAGGTTCAGATCAGCCCCAAAAGCTCTAAAAATCCTCTGCTCTTAATTATGAAAGTGTAATGTAAAGCGTATAAAGCGTATCTAATAAAAACACTAAAAACTCTATTATATAGGCATAATCTCGGCCAAGGGCTTCTTTGTAAATATCAGGAACTTCTGGATCAAAGTGCAATAACTTGATTCTTCTAAACCGCCGAGTTTTTGGCCCATCTCGCTGGTGCATCGATCGTTGCTAGAGTGCAACGATCGACACCCTTCTCTGTTTCGGACAGTGAACTCTATCTCTCGGCCAAACACTCCAAAAATCTCCAAAATGCTCCATTATCTCCAATTCAGCTCCCAACCTGATTATACATGTAAAAGACTCTAAAAGAACACAAAAGACACTAAAAACACACTTATATCATGGTCTAAAACTAGTAAAAACCATGATATATCAGCAACACATCAAGGTCACTTGATATTTAGTTGAGGAAACGAAACTCTAAAAGGTTAGCAAATCAATCTCTTAGGTCATGTAATTGTTGATGTCAAGCACTGCAAGTCCATCAACATAATTACCTGACTTACTCATGTAATTGTGGACAACAAGCTCTTGGCTAGACCATCACACAACGAAATGAGTCTTGACAGTTGACCATATTGAAGCTAAGCTTTGATTTAATACACATCCAATGTGTATCAAAATGGATTTAGAACATTTAATCTTGATACATATCCAATATGCATCCTAGACGTGTTTTAATTGTTCTTTATAAGCTAGGTTTAAGTCGAGTTTGGTTTTTGTAAATTCAAGGTTCAATAACCAGAATTGTGAGCACTGTGTCGATCGACGCAGACCATGTCTGTCGATCGACACGACCAAACAAAACCGGACTTCAATAACCGGTTAATCCAATTAACCCGGTTCATTGAACCGGTCATGTCGATCGACACAACCCATGTGTGACAGTCGACATAGACCTAAACCAGAGACAGTTTTGATAACCGGTCCAATCCAATTGAACCGACTTATCAGATCAAATTGATCTTAACTGGTCCAATCCAATTGAACCGACTTATCAGATCAAACTGATCTTAACCAATAAAATCGGTTTTTACTAATTGAGATAATCAGTTCAATCCAATTGAACCAATTCATCCAATTTAAACCGATCTGATCTAATTAACCAAGCATGATAACCGGTTCAATCAAATTGAAACGATCAACCAATCGCAAGGTCTGTGTCGACCGACACTCAACCTGTGTCGATCGACACAGTAGGCATTCAGGTTTTCTTCGCGAAAAAACCCTAGCCGCCGATTCTGACGAATTCACTATTCGGTGTCGACCGACACACCTTTTGTGTCGATCGACACCATACGAAAACTCAGAATCCGATTTCAGTTTCAATCGATCTAACATGATTTTGTTCATAATACTATTATGAGCGAATTCAATTCATTAGATTCAATTAAACAGGCTGATTCAATGGAAAACCTAGAAGCTCTTATACCACTGATGGAATTCCTAGCAGTTCCTAATCCGATTAGGCAACCCTAAGTCTGAATTCCGAGCCTAGGATCTAAGGGTTTGTGTTATTGAATCATGGATCTCGCGTTTACCTTTTTCTGGTAGCGGAATGAATGGTAAGACGAGATCAGGAGCGATTCAGATGCCTCGCCTCTATCGTAGTCCAGACGCACACAACCTGGAAAGCCGGGATGCTAGTGCCGGATCTGGAAATCGAAGAGAGAGTTTTTCTGCTTTTCTGATCAAGAAAACTGAACGGCTTGGGTTCCAGGTCGATCATATAAGCCTATATATACAACCTGTTATGACTAAGCCATCTTTCGGGTTTAACCGAAAAAGTCTAAATCATAAACCGAAATATCAGTTTCGGAATCGACCCTGTGTCGATCGACACACCTCTCTTTAATCGATATTGATATGTATCATCATCTTGATCACAACCATGATGATCATTCCCATATATTTGCTTCCAGATTTCTTAGGTGTGTGACCCTATAGGATCATATAATACTGGCAGTAAGTCTACAACTTACAGACTGCAAGAGGCTTCTAGCAAAACATTGCAATCGCCCAGTATCATACAACATGTCTGATCTCGACACACAACTTTCGTTAGAGTAAGTACAATGTGATTTTAGGACATAATCCCAACACCCGCTTCCCTGCAAAAATAAAAACACAAGGAAAGTTCAGAAAACGGGCGGACATAGAATTTTAACAAGCAAACAACACACTTACGTCAAAAGAGACAATTTCAAGACGGGACAGCCCCGACACCTTACTAAAATCAATGACGCATCAGATCCACCCAACCGGAGGAACTGCACGTCGCCTTTAAGTTCGCAAAAGCGACAAACAAGGGCGGCTATCGGTCTATTTCCATACATCAACAATCCCCCATTTCGCAGAAAAAATACGAGCCCGCTCGATAAACAAAAACACAGAAACTTTGGAGGCCGAAGCCGGGCAGCAACAAAAACAGGCAAGAAACCCATTGGCAAAGCGGCCTTGCTGCCATGACCCACCGGGATTCAACACTCCGACAAGACAGAAAGAGAAAGTCAACCCCACTCAGCAAGAGAAAGAATAAAAATAAAGAACGATGAGATATGAGAAATCAGAGAAGAAGGGAAAGTATTTATAGCCACAAAGAGCAAAGATGGCCAAAACAACGCATTCAAAGCGACGCGTCAGTTACCAATGCACGCCTTCAATGCGGAAACGGCGGTCCACTTTCACATAAACACGCAAAGTAACTCCTTAAAAGAGCAGTAATGACGTGTTGACCACGCCTCGTAAATCAAAAGGACATTTCTACCAAAAACACGTTGAAATAACTTCTTACGAACACAAACTAAGCAAGGCAAGTTCACACCAGCAATCAGAAGCCAGACGCCGAACTCGCCAAAAAGAAAAAACAAGCAAAAAAGAGAAAAGGAGAGGAGAACAAAACATACATATAATATCTGCAAACACGGACACTGTTCGTACAACGATTCAAAAAAAAAAAAGGAAGCCACGAGCTAATTATCACAACAAGAAGACTATGTAGGGAGCCCAGACACACCAGAAGTGACCCCGTCTCCCACAACCAAAGACGCCACATCCCCCCCCCCCCACCGACCCCGCGGGGATAACAACGTCACTTGACGAACCCCCCTGGCGGCGACATGCAAAAAACGCCAGGATCCAAAGCATCGGGACGCAACTCATTAACTTCTCGCTCCAGGAGAGGCTTATCCACCTCGAGCTGAGCAATCAAGACAGGAGGAACTGGAACACCACTATCCACAAGCAGACAATATGCGCTAAGGATATCGGCCGCCTGGTTAAACTCAAAAAGCTTGGGAATATAGTGATCCCCCTGTTCTCTCTCTGACCTCAGCTTGGCCAAACGATCGGAAGCCTTCTTATACAAAGCCTCTTGCTCAAAACGAAGACGCTCGTCAAAGGATGCCCGGAGCCTGTCGTGCTCAGCAACGAGGAGATCAACTTTCGACCTAAGAGAGCCAGCCTCAGACAGAAGATCACGCTTCTCTTCCTCAAGTTCGGTCAACCGCCTCTCAAGATCCGCGGCCTTTTTCTTCTCCAAAGACAGAGCCGCGGAAGCCCCCCTCGCCTCGTCAAGCTCCTTACGAACCTGCTTCAGCTCGCGAGCGGAGTGTCGCAGCGCATCAACATGTTCTCTAATTCGTCGACTTGGCATGTCTTCTCTCGGACTAATACGAATCCCTAAGCTTTTTCAGGATAGCGCACACCATGAAAAGGTGGTGACTTAAATCCTCCTGAAAATGAGGCTTGTGCATAGCCGAAACAGGCATAAGATCCTTGGTCGGACCAACCGCGAGCTTCTGAACCAGGTTGGCACACGACAGCTTGTCATTCACCGAAGGAGCCCTCCCTTTGTGAACATACGACCAAGTCGGATCATTAGACTTTAAAACAGCATCACCCGACCCACCCGTTGGGCCGGCAGCACGAATAGAAGGAGAGACAGGAGTCAGGCCCCCATAACGCTCACCCCCGTCCTCAGAATCCGACCTCCGCCCCTCAACGACCTGGTTCGCGACACCTTCCAGCGTCTCCTGACATCGATTAGCTCCATCTTCAAAGGCAGCAGGGACATTGTCAAGAACGATTAGCGGAGAATTTGCCGCCACTAGGGGCCCCTCAGACATCTTTCTCCTTTTCCTGAACAACCGAGGGGACGACGGTTCCCTCTCTAAAGAAAGATCCAACTCCAGAAACGCTGAAGCAAAAGAATGACAATATCAGTAGCAAAGACCTCCCCATCTATAATAAAAGGGGGGGGGAGAAGAGGGTACATACCCGAATCAACCTTTTTTAAACAACTTCGGACTCTTTGATCAAACAGGCTCTTGGCCTCTTCGTCCTTTGATGGAGGCCAATCTACACCACCGTGAGCCCTTAACTTATCCAAGTCTTTGGAAAATTCCACGGTCCAACGACTCGAAGTAGAACGAACTGCAAAACAACAAAAAGAAGGAAGCCATGAAGCAGACGATACCGACAAACGAGAGAAAAACAAAGAAAGCTACCAGGGTTATAGTTGCAGGCCGATCTGAAAATCCTGCTCAAGTCAAACGTCAGCGCGCTGTTAACACGCGCAAGAAAATAACTGTCCTGCCAGTCAGAAGAATTACACAGGGGATCATACACAACCTTGAAACGACGACCATGCCTAAATAGCACATAAAAGGTCCCGGACGTCCCTTGGTTAACCAAAATCGAGGTCAACTCCTCCAAAAGACGAGTAGGCATCTCGACCCCACTATCAACCGCCATGATCAAAATACACATTGCAGACAAGTGACATTCAGTGAACCAACACTCGTACAGACAAACCCAACCAGGAGGAGCATCCCAGGGTCGCTCGCACACAGCCGGCAGCCCAAGCTCGAGACTGGAAACACCGTTGACGGCTATCTTCAAGGACATGCTGCTCACAGACCGACGAGCGAATCGCCTAGGGATGACAGACTTCACTTCCATTGCTTCCTTCGATCTCCTTCTTCCTCCCCTCGAGGAAGTTACTTGAGAGCAATGATAAGTAACAATCGTATTGACTCCCGGACGACCTCCCGAGACAGTAACCCTAACACCGCCTTTTCGACGACCGGGCCCATCGCTACCACTAGGGTTTCGCTCCCCTACATCGGCATGAGTTCGACCCCAGGAGAATCTGTCGTGACAAGACCACCTCGAAATTGACGAGGTTTTAGCCCAGCCTGAGACATCAAAACTCATTGTCACCTTCAATCGGCCTAGATTCAAAAGGACTATCTTCGGACGACTCGGAAAAACCATAATCGTCATTACTAGTAGAAGAATGCTTACTAGAATCTATCCGCATAATGACAAATCCAGAGAAGAAATAAACGCGAAGCAAACATCGCGAAAAGAAGACAGTTACCTGATAAAAGGCGACAGAATCTGAAAAGACAAAGCCTCGAAAGGAGAAAGAAGCGGTTTTTACAAACACGAAAAATCGCACCACAAGCGGTTCACTCCTTTTCGTTCTCTCAAAATCGCAGAAGAAACCAAGAATTAAAAATATTTTCAACTGACGCGAAACGATCTAGCAAGATTTCCGCCTGACTTAAACACTCGAAGAAATTCGCCGACCTCGACTAAACACCGCAGCTCGATGAACTGGGGGGGGGGGCTAATTGTTGGATATGGGTTTAGCACCTATCCATAAGCCCATTGGAAATCTTGTTAAGTCAATAAAACCATCTCGGCACAAGAAGACAAGCCCGCCAAGGAGTCAATGGCCCAAGAGGAAGTCAGCATCCAAGCGCTATAAATAGGACCCTTCACTCTTCATTTTAGACACATTGTAACTTGCGAGAGTCCACAGCTACTTCTATAAAGCTCCGACCTCAAGAAATATTTAGGGAGCACGTCATTTGACTGACTCCCACCTCGTACCATCCTGTTCATAGCTCGTCTGCGGCCTTAAGATTAATAAAGAAAAATTTCGACCTTATTTAAGTTTACCCCGCATCTCGTAGTTCGGACATTCCAGATCGTAGCCCGACTTTTATTACTAGATCGAATTTCCGTAACAACAGACTGCAAAAATTCTTATTATCAATTTGGCGTTGTTATCTTCTTAGGATTGAGAAATAGCCATTAAGATTTGTCTTTGCTTGAGACTAAGAATTTTTCTTCTTTTGGTAACTAACTATTTCTTCTTCTTCTTCTTCCTTTTTTCTTGAAAGGGGAATGATCACAAGGTCTAGAGGTCATACAAACTTAGTGGAAAGGATTGAAGATATAAGAGCTTTTGAAAGGGAAATATCTAGAGCAATAAGAGAACAAGAGAGATGAGCTCATTTGAAAAGGTTGGGTCACATTATGGATGATCATCACAATGAGCAAGCTGATTTTGTAGGCTAAGGTTGCCAAAGAAACCAAGCTAATAACGGTGCGACCTAAATCTGCAAATTTCTCCTCCTAACCCTCCTCCTCCATGCCAACAACATCAAAGAAGAGGTAGACCCATTGGAGTGGGTGCTGCTCCAAACACTCACCACCGACAAGAAATCTTGCCTCATCCGGTTCTAGAACAACCATTTCATGGTCTTGTTGCGGAAGATCTGTGGGGACCATTTGAATCAATTCGATAGGATTTCCGGGATAACCAAAATCAATGGAGTATCTGACGATAGCTTAGGTTATAAAGCATACCAATGGAAAATGAGTCTTCCTCAAGGGTCTATCAGATCATGGGATTATTTCAAAAAGGCTTTCCATACCAATTTATTCTCTAACGCAAGGACTTATCGGTTTAGGAATGAGATCACAACTTTTTCTCAACGCAACAACGAGATGTTTTGTGAGGCTTGGGAGCGGTTCAAGAGCTACACCAACCAATGCCCACACCACGGTTTATCAAAAGTATATCCTTAGTACTCTCTACCGTGGTGTCTTGTCCAAGATAAGAATGCTTCTTGACACCGCTAGCAATAGACACTTCCTAGGAAAGGATGTAGAAGATGGAATGAAGCTAGTGGAGAATCTTGCCTTAATGGCAACTACAATGGATTATGACAGATCTTCAAGGAGAGTTAAGGCTATTGAAGATACCACTATCAAGGATATGATAGCCTTGAATGAAAAGTTGGATAAGATTTTCCTAGCTAATGAAAAGAAGGAGATTCACATCATTGATAATAATGGAGCAAATCAACAACTTATTGAAGTGATCAAGAGGAGGTCAATTATTTGGGGAATCAAGGAAACTTCCAAAGTGATTAAAAAACCTATAGGAGCTAAGGGTATCAACCTCAACAAGGTTTTATGTCTTTCATTCAACAACAAGGTTATGCTCCTAAATCAAACTACCAAGGGCAACAAGGAGGTTTCCAACCTAAGCTTTCCTTCAACCCTCAAGCTCAAGCTTTTATCTTCTCGGCCCAAGATCCAATAAACAAGACAATACTTCAACAAATTATCCATCGGCAATCTAATGGAGTAATGGACTTGAGAAAGAAGATGGTTGAAATGAACAACAAAGTTGAGGGTAACATCAAAAATCTATCCTCCAAGCTAGAGAACTTGACCTCAAGAGTAAACCCAATGGAGAAGCTAAAGGAGAAGGCTGATTCCAACAACCATTGCAATACCATCCACTCCAACGCTGAAAATAAAGGGCAATAGCTGAAATTGAAGTCATTATCTATGGTTTTCCACTTGAGAAGGAGAAGGATGGTAGGTTAGATGAACAAGCCATCATTGAGAAGTTTCTTCTTGGTATCTGTGTTAAGGATGAAAGAGCTGAATTCGATGATGAATATGTCTCTAATATCAAAACACTTCACTACTGTTGGTACTGGATTTCCCTCTGGGAAATCCGGCCCGTTAACAAATAAAACAAAGGCCCATCGTTATGAGCCCGCTTCAGTATCAAGACAGAGAGAGATCGACCGTTATTCTCTGTTGGGCCTGTACGATTGACTTCTTGACAAGGCCCAAGTAATGCCGAAGTGGGAAGCAATCGAGCTCGAGCTCGGTAGGAGACGACGTGGAGATAGAGCAACTCGGTCTTCGTCAGTTCAACTGATCCGCACAAATCTCAGAGATCGTTATGATGGCGAGGCCGAAATATCGGAACAAGGAGATCAAAGTCGAGAGTATTTAAAGAAGAAGTGGCGATCCATTCAATTCATTCCACCCTAGCTAAGAACACTTCGACTAGATAGCTCGATCAACTTTATTTGTACTCTCTTTTCGATTGTGTTTGTTCTATCTCGACGATCAATCTCAATAAAGTCTTTGATTCATAGGAAATCTATACCATTTCAGTATACAAAAGTCCAAATCCACGAATACAAATTCTTAGTGTGAATCTCAGATCTCACATTTGGCGCCGACTGTGGGGACTATCTATAGTTTTTCCTGTCTTAAGAATCAGGTCCTAGATCCGATAGATCGAGATGAATCCCGACCAATCTGGCTCTCCCAGCGCCACACCACCAGTCGACCACCCTCAAACGGTTGACAACGTTCCTCAGAACACCACCGGGGTAAGAATCATGGGTCAGACCGATGGCGTGTTGACGAGCTCTGCCTCAGTCTCCACGACTTCGGCACCAACCGGCCCAGTCTCTCAAACAGTCGCGACGAGCCAGACTCCGACAAATGTTTTGTCAGGAACTAATGATCCGAGCAGAAACTGGGTGTGGATGAGGAATGATTCCATTTCCGCCCCCGCTTCAGGAGGTGGATCTGGAACAACCAGACCTAATTCGCCACTGCCTTCTGCTCCACAGCGACACGGCCCAGATGACTTTGCTGAAATCCGTTCGATGTTAAGCCTATTGGTAAACCGAACGAGAAACAACGAGGCAAGCGCACGGGCCCAAGAGATCGCGAACCGCTCTCTGGCCGCGCAGCTCGATGAACAGGAAAGGCGCATTAACGCCCGTCTTGAAGAGCTCGCCAGCCAAAACCAGGGGGTAGATCAACACATGATCCACGAACCCCCATAAGTCCTCCACCGTGTACACGCTTGGACTTCTCCCAGGTAGTAACTCCCCCGGGAGCGTCGGGAAATTTTGCTAATACGTCAAGTAGCGGCTTCCACCCTATAATGACGCCTATCGCGACTACGACTCCATTTGGTTCGAATTCAATGGTTACAGATCCAACCGGATCGGGAAACCGACCATTACCCGGGCCACCACCTTTCCCGAATAACTCGAATATCCGATCGAGGCAACTAGGAGGCTCCGCTTTCGCCTCAAGCTCGGGACTCCCTAACGGATCAAATACGGTATAGTTCCGAAAGCCGCAGGTCGACCAGACGGGATCGGTTCCAACAATCGATCTTCTCGACCCCGTTTTCCCGGGACAAACGTCCAATCAAGCACAAGCCCAGTTCGCGCCTACGACAAGCGATGAACACGATATGCTTAGACAGTATATTGAACAAGCTAAGGCCCAGTTCGTCAGTCTGAGCTCCAAAGTTCACATGGCAACAAGCGCAGCGCCCGACATCGATCGAGTGATCGAAGAAACACGACAAACGCCGTTCACAGACCGGATCGCCTTTGAACGAATCCGGGAAATAAAGAAATCAAAGTTTCCGTAGTTCTCTGGAAAATCGGATCAGAAAGCCCATATCAGAGCATTCTGACTGGCAATGGCAAGGGTGTACCTTACCGATAAGGAGAGAGAGCCGACTTTCTGCAGGTTCTTCGCCGAAAACCTATCAGGCTCCGCCCTAGAATGGTTTGCCGGACTGGAAGAAAGGTCCATTGACAACTTCACCCAGTTCATGACGGCTTTCCTCAAACAATATTCCGTCAGTATCGAAGAAAAGACTACTGAGGCAGCTCTATTTAGAGTCTCCCAGAAACCCGACGAGCCACTTCGCTCGTACATCGACCGATTTAAGGAAATAAAATCCAAAATCGAAAACCCGCGAGACGAAGTAGCTATAGAAGCATTGAGACGCGGACTATGGTTTTCGACCAGATTCCGCGAGGAAATAACGGTCCGCAAACCTTAAACACTCGATGACACCCTTCATCGCGCATCGGCCTTCGCTCGCCTCGAGGACGAAACTACGACCCTCAGAGAAAAGCATCGAAAAGAAAAGAACCCGTCGGGCTCGCAGAACTCGAACCCAAAAAAGGATTCCCGTAAATCAAGAAATGTCAATGCAGTCGAGAGCCCGAAGAGCTCGACGAAATTTGAGTTCGACAAGGAAAAATTATATGATTTTCACAACAAAAGAGGACATTCGACTGAAGAGTGCTACACTCGAGCTAAAGCCGAGGCTCAAAAGCGAGAGTCCGAAAACAAACAAGAGTCAGAATTCGAGGAGGAAACTCCATCTGACAAAAAGGGAAAATAAACAGACCAGAGAGTCAAACACCAAGAAGACTTCTCAAAACAAACGAGAGTGATCTAAGGAGCCGGAATCTCCCAAAACCCTCCCCCAGGGATCGCAAAAGCGAGTCGAGGTCATTCTCGGCGAACTCAGCATGTACGGCACCCTGGGAGGCTCGGCACAATCTCCACCTCCAGCTCCCAGTAAGAGTTTGCGCTCACGAATCAATCTCCCTCGTCTCTGCGGGAGGGGGGGGGTGTACGGGCTATACCCCTAAACGAATCGACTTCATCTTCGGTGGCTCCAAGCTTTGCCGAGACTCGGTCAATTCAATCAAAGCTCTTCAAAGAAGAGTCGAGACCGACAAAGGGGGGGAAATCCCAATGTTAGGTCCAGACCACGAAATCACTTTCCACGAGAGCGAGACAAGTAATCTCGACAAACCACACAACGACGCCCTCCTTGTCTGTCTAGTTGTGGGAGACGTCGAACTCTCAAGGATAATGATCGACACAGGGAGTTCGGTGGATGTCCTATTTTACGACGCGTTCAAAAAGATGGAGTTCAACGACTCCGAAATCGTCGAAGAAAAGACACCACTAGTAGGGTTTGCTGGCGAAACAACATACTCAATGGGCTCTGTATTCGCCCCAGTAATAGCTGGAGGAGTTCGAAGGATGACAGAGTTCGTCGTAGTAGATCGGCCAGCTCCCTACAACGCAATTCTAGGTCGACTATGGATATACGACATGAAAGCAGTACCGTCGACCTACCATCAATGCGTAAAATTTCAAACTCCCAAAGGAGTAAAGACCATTTACGGAAGTCAAAAGATTTCCCGTCATTGCTATATGAACGGGTATAAGCAAATTGAGAAATCCCTCGCGTAGCAATTACGAAAAGAGGAGCTCGCCACTATGCAGACCAAAAGGTCGAACGACCCAAGTCAAATAGGACCCCCAAAGGACCTCACGACCCAAGTTTGCATAGACGATGCTCACCCCGAAAGACTCGTTGGCATTGGAATCGACCTATCAGAACCAGTCAAAAATGAATTGGTATCTTTCCTTAAACAGAATGTCGACTCCTTTGCCTGGTCTTCAGCAGACATGAAAGGGATCAACATCGACGTAACCAGCCACGAGCTGAATGTCGACCCAACCTACAAACCGGTAAGACAAAAGCGTTGGAAACTAGGCCCGGAATGAGCTCGAGCCGTCAACGACGAGGTCGATTGGTTGTTAAAAATCGGATCGATCGGAGAGGTCAAGTACCCCGACTGGCTTGCGAACCCCGTAGTGGTCAAGAAAAAGAACAGGAAGTGGAGAGTCTGTGTAGATTTTACAGATCTCAACAAAGCATGTCCGAATGAAATCTTCCCACTCCTGCACATCGACCGATTGGTCGAAGCTACCGCCGGACACCAACTGCTATCCTTCATGGATGCCTTCTCGGGGTATAACCAAATACTAATGGACCCTGAGGACCAAGAAAAGACTTCTTTCATAACTGATCGAGGAACGTACTGCCACAAAGTCATGCCCTTCGGGTTGAAAAATGCAGGAGCAACTTACCAACGCCTCGTCAACAAGATGTTTTCAGGACTCCTGGGTAAAACCATGGAAGTCTACATCGACGATATGCTGGTCAAATCTTCCAAGTACGAAGACCATTTCCCCCAGCTAAAAGAATGCTTTATCATTCTCAATAAATACGGGATGAAACTCAATCCAGCGAAGTCCACATTCGGGGTCCCCTCAGGAGAATTCCTTGGTTACCTAGTGACCGAAAGAGGGATTGAAGCAAACCCCAAATAGATCACATCATTTATAGAGATGAAATCTCCCAGAACAACGCGAGAAGTCCAGCGCCTGACTGGCAAAATAGCTGCTTTGAACCGCTTCATCTCGAGGTCGACTGATAAATGTCTACCCTTCTATCACTTGCTCAAAGCGAACAAGAAGTTCCTCTGGGACGAAAAGTGCGAAGAAGCATTCACCCAACTCATGTCTTACCTAAGCGAACCACCTATACTGGTGAAACCAGCAGAAGAGGAGCCCCTCTACCTCTACCTAGTTGTTTCCACGGCAGCAGTAAGTGGAGTCCTAGTTCGCGAAGAACAAAACGAGCAACGGCCGGTGTACTACATCAGTAAAACCTTAATCGATGCTGAAACCAGGTACCCCGCCATGGAAAAACTTGCTTTAACGCTACTCACATCGGCTTGGAAACTCCGACCATACTTCCAATCGCACTCAATTATAGTGATGACCTCTCAGCCACTGAGAACCATCCTTCATAGTCCAAGCCAGTCAGGTCGACTGGTCAAATGGGCTATCGAACTCAGCGAGTATGACCTAGAATATAAAGCTCGGACGTGTCTAAAAGCGCAAGTGCTGGCAGATTTCATAGTCGAGCTCCCCCCGACCATAGAACTCGACCCGACCTCCGCCAAGAAATGGAAACTATACGTCGATGGAGCTTCCTCGAGGCAAGGATCCGGAGTCGGAGTAAAACTGGTCTCCCCCACTGGCGAAGTATTGGAACAGTCTTTCAGACTGGGCTTCGCCGCATCAAATAACGAAGCAGAATACGAAGCGTTAATAGCCGGGCTCAGACTAGCAATAGCGATAGGAGCCCGAGAAGTAGACGCCTTCAGCGATTCCCAATTGGTCACGAGCCAATATCATGGCGACTACGAGGCTAAAGACGAACGTATGGAAGCATACATACAGGTAGTCCATATGCGCGCTGAGCAGATCAAATTCTTTGATCTAACACGGATCCCGCGAGGGGAAAACACCGCAGCCGATGCTCTGGCCGCCCTAGCGTCGACATCGGATCCTAACCTCAAAAGGATCATACCAGTCGAGGGGATCAAAAAACCAAGTATCGACATAGCCGTGAAAGCTCTATCCTTGAAAGAGGACGAGCCCACCACAAAAGACGGGGTCGAACACAAGGAACGTTCCAAGGACACCAGTCGCGACATCATCGAGATTGATGATGATCTCGATCCAAGAAGCGTTGTGTACGTCGCGAACGTCCCCGATGGACCAATCCAAGCCGCATCCACTAGTCGAGGACCTGAGCCTAATGATGACGAAGATTGGATAACTCCGATCATTCGATACATTACAAATGGCGAAGTCCCCGATGACAAATGGGAGGCGCGGAAACTCAAGACACAGAGTGCGAGGTACTGCGTCATGCAAGGAGAGCTCTTCAAAAGAAGTCTCTCTGGACCTTACCTCAAATGCCTCGATAAAAAGCAAGCTCTAGCCGTGATCACGCAGGCCCACGACGGATCCTGCAGAAGCCATTCCGGAGGACGAGCCCTGGCCGTACGAATCAAAAGGCAAGGCTATTTCTGGCCAACAATGGCCACCGAATGCGAATCTTTTTCCAGCAAATGTGACAATTGCCAAAAGCATGCCCCGATTATCCATCAAGCATCGGAGAAACTCTCCTCTATCTCATCACCATACCCATTCATGCGATGGGGAATGGACATCGTGGGACCTTTAGTCCCATCCGACAAAAAGAAAGCTACACACCTATTGGTAATGACAGACTACTTCACTAAGTGGATCGAAGCTGAGTCATACCAAAAGATCAAAGACGTCCACGTTAAGGAGTTCGTCTGGCGAAACATCGTGTGCCGACATGGACTACCCCATGAGATCGTCACCGATAACGGATCACAATTCATATCAAACGTGTTCAAGGAGTTCTATAGAACCTGGAACATAAAGCTGACATACTCTATGCCCCGTTATCCTCAAGGAAACGGACTGGCAGAGGCAGCTAATAAAGCGATCATGAACAACCTTAATAAAAGACTCAATGAGTGCAAAACGAGCTGGAGCGACAAGCTCCCAGCCGTACTCTGGACTCACCGGACTACTCCTCGCAAATCCACCGGCGAAACTCCCTTTTCGCTGGCTTACGGGATCGAGGCGGTAGTACCAGCTGAAATCATCGTGTCAAGCATCCGCAAAGAAGAATGCCCACGGCAAGAGGAACTTAACAACAAGATGATAACGGACGAGCTCGATCTCGTCGACGAAAGGAGGAATCTCGCGCTAGCTCGAATCCAGAACTACCAACAAGCTGCAGCTCGCTACTATGATTCCAGATTTAAAACTCGAAGGTTTCAAGTAGGCGAGCTCGTCTTACGGAAAGTGTTCGACCATAAAAAGGAAGAACGCGCTGGAAAGTTAGGAGCAAAGTGGGAAGGTCCTTACCAGGTCACTGATGTTGTGAAGGACGGGGTCTACCGACTCAAGTCGGTAGAAACCCAGAAGCCTGAACTACGACCTTGGAACATCATCAACCTCAAAAAGTACTTTCACTAAAAGTACATCAACATAATCGAACTACGAAATGGCTTGATCCCCTTAAAAGGGTACGTAGGCAGCTCGACTTCGAGCGCAGCCGCCCCTTCCCCAACAAATAGCTCTTACCGAGCTCGATAACTTCAAATGAAGTCGAAATAGCTTATCTTTGTGAAATCAAAATAAGTCTCCCTACCAATTTCTCTTCCCGATTGTAAAAGTTAAGAGTCGTCGCGAAATATTTCGCCATTACATTCTGCAAAGCGATATGAAATTATCTCTTCAAAAGCTAAAGTGATATGAAATTATCTCTTCAAAAGACAAGTGATATGAAATTATCCCTGCTCAGCGACCTGAAATGGCCTCTCCTAAAATAAAGTGATACGAGCGAACTGAAATGCTCGCCCCAAAATCAAGCGAACTGAAATGATCGCCCCAAAATTGAACGAACTGAAATGCTCGTCCCAAAAATAAAGCGACCCAAAATGGTCCCTCCAAGCGGAACGAACTGAAATGCTCGTCCCAAAAATAAAGCGACCCAAAATGGTCCCTCCAAGCAGAACGAACTGAAATGCTCGTCCCAAAAACAAAGCGACCCAAAATGGTCCCTCTAGGCAGAACGAACTGAAATGATCGCCGCAAATCAAGCGATCTGAAATGATCCCTCGAAAACATAAAATTCTTCCAACCTTATACAGCTCAGAAGAATTAGGGGGCTACCCCCCTCCCCTTTAAGCAAAAACAACGAGGTAGAGACAATCGCAAAACGACCTCCGCACACACTCAAAACGGATCTTTGTAAGTCTACTTCGATTCGCTCTTATACTTAGCAATTCTCGTTTCAATTCAGCGTTAAGCTCGAATTTCAAAAGAGTTGAACCTCGGACCATCCTTGGCAAAGAGCTCAAGCTCAAATGCAATCAACATAAAAGTTCGATAAGAACTCCCTAAGGCAACCCGAGACAAGTTACTTGCTCGACCTCTCTGAAAAGAACCGAGCTGTCGTAACGACCAATTCTACACTAAGGTGTTATACAGTGGAATCTATGCTAAGGCACGAAAGATTCAAAAGCAATTCATAAAAAAAGAGGACACAATGTCCCCGAGTTCGAACAAAAAAAGCCCACTAAGGGCAACACCAAAAACAAAAGCCCCCTTGGGCAACAAAGTCTGGAAAAGGAAATGAAAGCCCCTCGAGGCAGCTACGACTAAATTTTATTAGAACTGCTTCGAAGGAGAGGAAGCCTCGTCCCGATCCTCTGGCTGATCACCGGCCGTCCCTCCCTCCTCGAGTCGACCCTCATCCTCATCACTAGCTCGCGAGCTAACTCCGGTCGGGTGATTCGACCCATACTGATCAAGATGAGTGGCCACCTGGTTTAAAGGGTGCGCCAAGATCACCGAATCGTCCGACATCACCGGCAAATTGAGCTTGCTAATGCTGAAGTCTGACACTGCTGCAGCGTCCATCTCCTCCATAGCTAATCGCTTCTTCTCAGCCAAGTCCATCACCTCCTTGGTCAAATCCAATTCGCCAGAGGCGAACTCAGCGATAAGCGCGATATTGGCCAAGGCCTCTTGGAGCCTTATCTCAGCACCGCCTGTTGGAATTGTGTCCAGTAATCTCGGTACTGTCTCTAGAAAGTAAGAGTATGTCAATGATCAGACATAAGTCATATAATACTGGGGGTCATGATGGCTTGCTAGAGTCCGCTCATGATCTATAAGTCTTGGACTTATTGCCTTTATTATATGATCCCATATGGGTCACACGCCTAAGCTAACAGGAAAATGTGTAGGAACGGCTTAGCAGAAGTACGGTAAAAGTGCCAGGCATTTGTCGTACTTAGAGAGAGATTAATGGGTCTGATTAAATCCAAGGGATTTAATCAGATTGGTATTTGGGCCCAAAAGCCCAAAAGGGAAAGAGAAGGGTTTTATAAACTAAAACCCAAATCTCTTTCTCCCTAACCCTAGCCCCCTAGCCGCGCCTCTCTCTCTCTCTCTGCGCCTCCTCTCCCTTGGTCTAGCAGCCTCTCTTCCTGACGGTGTGCGTGTGTGAACCTCTGGAGGAGTTATCACTCGGTGGCTCTCTGATCTCTGACCTGTTCTCTCTTTCCGCTGCATAAACAGGTAAAAGGTGAGATCAACAAAGTTTCTATTCAAGAAGAACCTAGATCAGCATGTTTAGGATAATCTGAATCTGAGAATAAACCAGGATTAACACCAAAAACATCCTTCAGTGGTATCAGAGCTATTGGTTCTGGTTTTTCTTGTTTAGAATCTCGTTTAGGATTGTTTTTCTTGTTTAAGAAGTGTTTTGAATCAATTACTGATAAGAGAAATCACTTAAGCAACAAGGAATTGAAACCTAAACATATTTGAAATCGCAAAACCGAGCTATATGACTCGTTTTTTTTGTGATCGGCCGAGTGTTGAACCGATCGGCTTGGCCGGTTGGATCGCACGTCCGAGAGAGAGAGCCGAGTGGATCGCTTGATGCACGGGCCGGTCGTGAACCGATCGCGTGATCATGCCGATCGCTTGATGCTCGCGGTGAGTGATGAACCGATCGGTGAGCCGATCGCATGCGTTGATCACGGATCGATGGCATGGATCGATCCGATCGAGTCCAGCTCACGCCGCGTCTCGTCCCGTCCCGCGTCCCGTCCCGATCGTGAGGATCGCGGCTGTCTCGATCATCCACTCGCGGTGATGCTTGCGGCCGTGACCTAGATGGTCGGTTCGAGATGGTTCGGTTTAAGGTTCGGTTTAAGATTTTAAAACTTAAACGTCACGGTTTAATAAACAGATTTAATAATTTTATTAAATTCTGGTTAAACCGGGATAAGAAATCCAAAGTCGTAAAATTGGATTTTGTGCCTAAACCAGGATTTTCTAATTTGATTTGGTTGGACCAAATAAATTGAGAAAATCCGGTTTAGTAAATAACCGGTTGACAATTGTGGTCATCGTAGTAATTAAAATTTGGTTAGACCAATTTTAATGAACCAGACCGGTTATGTCATTTAATTGGACAATTGGGTCATGTCTTGGACATGGACCAATTCTTGGGCCTCGGGCCAAGAAGTTAAAACAATTGGGCCAATTATTTGAGTCTTTCTTCAGATTAATTTAAAATTTATTTTATAAAATTATAAAGTCGATTTTAAATTAAAGTTTCCGAAATTTTGAAATTAGAAAGTTTCTTAAAATAGAAGTTTCTAGATTTGCGGGTTTTGGATTTTAAGAAATTTCTAAAGTTAGAAAGTTTCCGTTTTTAGAAAGTTTCCAATTTTAGAAAGTTTCCAAAAATAGTAGGTTTCCAAAAATGGAAAGTTTCCCAAAATAGTAATCTTCTATTTTGGGATGAAATTTTAATAAACCTACAAACCTCAAAATAATATCAAGCGTTGGATGTCTTGTCCAGGCTATGTCAGCTGTCGAAGCCCATTCAATTGTATTCATGGCCTTACAGTGTGAGGGTGTCTACTTTTGCGTGGATAAGACGGTTTGTGATTCATAAATGTCATTGGGAGTCCCAGACATTAATGATTACATGACTGTATAGTCTGGTTTTCTTGACTAGGCCATCGGGAGTCCCGGGCCTTGAGACATCAGAGTGGATTGGGCCTCGGGCCCAGATTCACAACCAAGAGTTATATCACGGATATAATTAGCCGATATAGGGCTTACCGATATAAGCTAAGGTTGGGTGACGGCCAGTGGCCCACTTTGATCTTAGTTATATGTGGATCTTGAAATCATTATATTCTATTGAGGGTAACTGATGTTATTGAATATAATGCGTGATTGATCATATTAAGTATAATATAAGATTAATCATATTGAACATATTAACTAATAACCTTTTTATCTATATATTTCAGCTATGACTACTACAAGCACACAAAACACATTCTCAATCCGGTCTGTTCTCGAGAAGGAGAAGCTGACTGGAACGAACTTCCTGACATGGTCAAGGAACTTGAGGCTGGTCCTCAAGCAGGAGAAGAAGGATTATGTCCTTCGTGATCCTCTCCCCGAGAGGCCTGCTAACAATGCCGCCAGGACTCTGCATAATGCTTGGGAAAAGCATTCGTCAGATGAAAATGATGTGTATTGCCTTATGTTGGCGACAATGACTGCTGAGCTGCAAATGCAGTTCGAGAGTGTGTTGTCACCAATTGAGATAATGGCAAGCCTGAAATCGCTTTTTCAGGAGCAAGCAAGGACTGAGAGGTTTCAAACAGTTAAGAACCTCTTAGACTGTAAGTTGGCTGCGAATGCGGCAGTGAGTCCTCATGTCTTGAAGATGATGGGTTATCTCGATCATCTTCAGAAACTCGACTGCCCTATCAGCCAGGAACTTGCCTGCGACATCATTCTGCAGTCATTACCTGCAAGCTATGATCAGTTCATTCTGAACTTTAACATGCATGGCTTGAGTAAGACATTGCCTGAGCTTCACGGAATGCTCAAGACTGCAGAGCCCAACTTGAGGAAAACCGCCAAGGACCCCAATGTGCTTATGGTGCAGAAGGGCAAGGGGTTTAAGAAATCCTCTGCTAAGGATAAGGGAAAGGCCAAGGCTGTCCAAGTCGCGGACAAGGACACGCCAAAGCCCAAGCCCAAGTCCAAGGCTGGGCCAACTGACATATGCAGGTTCTGTAAAGAACCAGGGCATTGGAGGAGAGAATGTAAGAAATTCCAAGAAGGTCTAAAGGAATTGAAGAAGAAGACTCTCGAGACTTCTTCGACAGGTATTTTTGTTATAGAAGTTAATACGACTACTTCTGATAATACCTCATGGGTTATGGATACTGGTTGTGGGGCTCATATTTGTACTAATATGCAGGCACTCAGCAACAGTAGAAGGCTGAAGCAAGGACAAGTGGAGCTACGAGTTGGGAATGGAGCGAAAGTTCCAGCACTAGCTGTAGGCACATACTTGTTGTCTTTACCTTCGGGATTGATTTTAGAACTCAATAATTGTTATTTTGTACCTGCTATAAGCAGAAATATTATTTCAATTTCTTTGTTGGATTTGGAAGGTTATGATTTTTCAGTTAAGAATAAATTATGTTCCTTCAATCGCAACAATTTGTTCTATGGTTCTGCCCCTCTTACGAATGGGCTTTACATACTCGATCAATCCGCGCCAATTTATAACATTAATACCAAACGGTTCAAACCTAATGAGGAGAACCGAACGTTTCTATGGCATTGTCGTTTAGGGCACATCAGCGAGAAACGCATCAAGAGGCTCCATTCGAATAGACTTCTTGGCTCATTTGACTTTGAGTCATGTGAGAAATGCGAATCCTGCATGATGGGCAAAATGACACGGGCCCCCTTTAATAAACCTAACGAGAGGGCCAGTGACTTATTGGGCCTGATACACACTGACGTGTGTGGCCCAATGTCCACAAATGCAAGAGGAAACTATCAGTACTTCATTACCTTCACTGATGATTTCAGTAGGTATGGATATGTTTATTTAATGAAACATAAGTCTGAATCTTTTGAGAAGTTCAGAGAATTCCAAAATGAAGTACAGAACCAACTTGGCAAAAGCATTAAGGCTCTTCGGTCCGACCGAGGAGGAGAATACTTAAGCCAAGAATTCAGTGATCATCTAAGAGAGTGTGGGATCGTGTCCCAACTCACTCCTCCTGGAACACCTCAATGGAATGGTGTGTCTGAGAGGAGAAATCGGACCTTATTGGATATGGTTCGATCTATGATGAGTCACACAGACCTTCCAATATCCCTTTGGGGATATGCTCTGCTAACAGCAGTGTTCACTCTAAATAGAGCGCCATCGAAAGCAGTAGCAAAGACACCATATGAATTATGGACTGGATTGGCTCCAGTGTTGTCTTATCTTAGAATTTGGGGTTGTGAAGCCTATGTCAAGAGATTAATCTCAGACAAGCTTACACCAAAGTCTGATAAATGCTACTTCATTGGTTATCCGAAGGAAACCAAGGCTTATTACTTCTATCTACGTTCCGAGAACAAGATCTTTGTTGCCCGGGATTGTAACTTTCTTGAGAGAGAGTTTCTCTCTAAGAAAGACAGTGGGAGTAAGGTACTGCTTGAAGAAATTCAAGATGAACAGGATACTGCTCAACCTAATGAGGAAGAGCAGCAGGAGGACCTACAAGAAATTGTAGAGCCTGAACCTGTAGTACCTGAAGTTCGAAGATCCGGGAGGATCCGTCACGAACCCGAGAGATATCAAGGATTCCTCGTGACTAACTGTCATGATCTTTTGATCATTGATGGTGATGAACCATCGAACTTCAATCAAGCCATGATGGGCCCAGATTCCTCGAAGTGGCGCAAGGCCACTGATTCCGAAATGGACTCCATGTCGGTCAACCAAGTGTTTTCGTTGGTTGACTTACCCGCTGGTGTAAAAGCCATCGAGTGCAAATGGATCTTCAAGAAGAAGATAGACGTGGATGGAAATGTCCAGATTTATAAAGCCAGGTTGGTGGCAAAAGGTTTCAGACAAGTTCACGGTGTGGATTACGATGAAACCTATTCACCAGTGGCTATGATGAAATCTATTCGGATTCTTCTAGCAACTGCAGCTTTTCATGATTATGAAATTTGGCAGATGGACGTGAAAACCGCCTTCCTGAATGGTATTCTGGAAGAGGATGTGTATATGACGCAACCTGACGGTTACATAGATCCAAAGAATGCTGGGAAAGTATGCAAGCTTCATAAATCCATTTATGGATTGAAGCAAGCATCGAGGAGCTGGAATCTTCGTTTTGATGAAGCGATCAAGCAATTTGACTTCATCAGAAACGAAGAAGAACAATGCGTGTATAAGAAAACTAGTGGGAGCAAGATAGTATTTCTTATTCTGTATGTCGATGACATACTGCTTCTCGGAAACGACATTCCAATGCTGAAGTCGGTAAAAGACTGGCTTGGAAGTTGTTTTTCCATGAAAGACATGGGTGAAGCCGCATACGTTCTTGGAATCAGGATCTACCGGGATAGATCTAGAAGGCTGATAGGCTTGTGTCAAGATTCATACATTGACAAAGTCCTACAAAGATTCAGCATGAAAGATTCCAAGAAGGGCTTCACGCCAATGGTACATGGCACAACGCTAAGCAAGAAGCAGAGCCCTACGTCGGCTGCTGAGCTTGAGCGCATGAAGAATATTCCTTATGCATCTGCAATAGGATCTGTCATGTATGCCATGATCTGTACTCGTCCTGATGTTGCTTATGCATTGAGCATGACGAGTAGATACCAGTCAAATCCAGGTGAAAACCATTGGATTGCCGTAAAGAATATCTTGAAGTATCTAAGACATACTAAGGATAAGTTCTTAGTGTACGGTGGAAGTGATGTGCTTAAAGTCAGTGGATTCACGGACGCAAGTTTCCAGACAGACCAAGATGATTTCCGATCACAGTCCGGTTATATCTTTTGTCTGAATGGCGGTGCAATCAGTTGGAGAAGCTCCAAGCAAGACACCGTTGCTGATTCCACTACAGAAGCTGAATATATCGCCGCCTCAGAAGCAGCGAAGGAAGCTGTTTGGATACGAAAGTTCATTATTGAACTAGGTGTGATACCAGATGCGGCTGAGCCTCTGGCACTATTTTGTGATAACAATGGTGCTATTGCTCAGGCAAAGGAACCAAGATCACACCAGAAATCCAAGCATGTTCTAAGAAGATTTCACTTGATACGTGACATCATTAATAGAAAGGAAGTCAAGATCAGCCGAGTTCAGACAGATGATAACGTCGCTGATCCGTTGACAAAGCCACTCCCAAGGCCTAAGCTCGAGTTTCTGACTGAAGCTGTAGGCATTAGAGACATTGAAATGTAATCTAAATTTGAGTGGGAGTTTGAGGGCTTTTATTTAGTTATTTGATATGTTCTTGTAAAACATTCTTATGTTTAATGAAATTATTATTTCAAGATTATTTTAACTGTGATGAAATAATCGTTCCAAAGTGATATAAACCATTTTATAGGTCATCGAAGTAAGTGACTTGATCTTGAGTCATCAAAGTCATTTAGCTTGATCATGAGACCCTATATTTGATGGATGGATTATATCATCCTGTCCCTAGTCGAAGGTTGTTGAGATTGGAACACCAACAACCGTGAGAGACTAGATTGGTATGTGACTTATGACCAAGTTTCATGGTGTCATAGATGCACGGCATCAAAGTCAATACATAGGTGTATGTTGGGAACATACGACCGGACACGACCCGCTTATAAGAACTCTTCAGGATATTTATATCTGTGTCATAAGAGATTCTTACTACGACTATAGAGTATAGTCCTTAGACCTGAGTTCGCATGCATGTGACTGCACATGGACTGATGCACTTTGATCATTGTCTAACACTGTCGTTCTGCGATAGTTATAAGGACCTTGTTTGGGTACATCATGAAATGAGTAGTTTACAGTGATGGAACAAGACGGAATTTGTCCCTCCAATATAAATGGAGTGAATATCTCTAGGCCAATCGGAGATTTGAATACTGGAAAATGCATGGCCATGCTCAAACGGACTGTCCCGAGTCGTTTGGATTGTCAGTATCGAATCAGAGTCCGATGAACAAGATTAGGCTCTATAAGGATGACACTAATCTTGCCTTATGACTAATCGAGATATTGAGACAAAAGGATTATGAATACAGAGATTCCAGTACAAGTGGGAGATTGTTGGAATTGTGTCCAGTAATCTCGGTACTGTCTCTAGAAAGTAAGAGTATGTCAATGATCAGACATAAGTCATATAATACTGGGGGTCATGATGGCTTGCTAGAGTCCGCTCATGATCTATAAGTCTTGGACTTATTGCCTTTATTATATGATCCCATATGGGTCACACGCCTAAGCTAACAGGAAAATGTGTAGGAACGGCTTAGCAGAAGTACGGTAAAAGTGCCAGGCATTTGTCGTACTTAGAGAGAGATTAATGGGTCTGATTAAATCCAAGGGATTTAATCAGATTGGTATTTGGGCCCAAAAGCCCAAAAGGGAAAGAGAAGGGTTTTATAAACTAAAACCCAAATCTCTTTCTCCCTAACCCTAGCCCCCTAGCCGCGCCTCTCTCTCTCTCTCTGCGCCTCCTCTCCCTTGGTCTAGCAGCCTCTCTTCCTGACGGTGTGCGTGTGTGAACCTCTGGAGGAGTTATCACTTGGTGGCTCTCTGATCTCTGACCTGTTCTCTCTTTCCGCTGCATAAACAGGTAAAAGGTGAGATCAACAAAGTTTCTATTCAAGAAGAACCTAGATCAGCATGTTTAGGATAATCTGAATCTGAGAATAAACCAGGATTAACACCAAAAACATCCTTCACTAAACCTAACGAGAGGGCCAGTGACTTATTGGGCCTGATACACACTTACTGGACACAAACCTTTAATAAACCTAACGAGAGGGCCAGTGACTTATTGGGCCTGATACACACTGACGTGTGTGGCCCAATGTCCACAAATGCAAGAGGAAACTATCAGTACTTCATTACCTTCACTGATGATTTCAGTAGGTATGGATATGTTTATTTAATGAAACATAAGTCTGAATCTTTTGAGAAGTTCAGAGAATTCCAAAATGAAGTACAGAACCAACTTGGCAAAAGCATTAAGGCTCTTCGGTCCGACCGAGGAGGAGAATACTTAAGCCAAGAATTCAGTGATCATCTAAGAGAGTGTGGGATCGTGTCCCAACTCACTCCTCCTGGAACACCTCAATGGAATGGTGTGTCTGAGAGGAGAAATCGGACCTTATTGGATATGGTTCGATCTATGATGAGTCACACAGACCTTCCAATATCCCTTTGGGGATATGCTCTGCTAACAGCAGTGTTCACTCTAAATAGAGCGCCATCGAAAGCAGTAGCAAAGACACCATATGAATTATGGACTGGATTGGCTCCAGTGTTGTCTTATCTTAGAATTTGGGGTTGTGAAGCCTATGTCAAGAGATTAATCTCAGACAAGCTTACACCAAAGTCTGATAAATGCTACTTCATTGGTTATCCGAAGGAAACCAAGGCTTATTACTTCTATCTACGTTCCGAGAACAAGATCTTTGTTGCCCGGGATTGTAACTTTCTTGAGAGAGAGTTTCTCTCTAAGAAAGACAGTGGGAGTAAGGTACTGCTTGAAGAAATTCAAGATGAACAGGATACTGCTCAACCTAATGAGGAAGAGCAGCAGGAGGACCTACAAGAAATTGTAGAGCCTGAACCTGTAGTACCTGAAGTTCGAAGATCCGGGAGGATCCGTCACGAACCCGAGAGATATCAAGGATTCCTCGTGACTAACTGTCATGATCTTCTGATCATTGATGGTGATGAACCATCGAACTTCAATCAAGCCATGATGGGCCCAGATTCCTCGAAGTGGCGCAAGGCCACTGATTCCGAAATGGACTCCATGTCGGTCAACCAAGTGTTTTCGTTGGTTGACTTACCCGCTGGTGTAAAAGCCATCGAGTGCAAATGGATCTTCAAGAAGAAGATAGACGTGGATGGAAATGTCCAGATTTATAAAGCCAGGTTGGTGGCAAAAGGTTTCAGACAAGTTCACGGTGTGGATTACGATGAAACCTATTCACCAGTGGCTATGATGAAATCTATTCGGATTCTTCTAGCAACTGCAGCTTTTCATGATTATGAAATTTGGCAGATGGACGTGAAAACCGCCTTCCTGAATGGTATTCTGGAAGAGGATGTGTATATGACGCAACCTGACGGTTACATAGATCCAAAGAATGCTGGGAAAGTATGCAAGCTTCATAAATCCATTTATGGATTGAAGCAAGCATCGAGGAGCTGGAATCTTCGTTTTGATGAAGCGATCAAGCAATTTGACTTCATCAGAAACGAAGAAGAACAATGCGTGTATAAGAAAACTAGTGGGAGCAAGATAGTATTTCTTATTCTGTATGTCGATGACATACTGCTTCTCGGAAACGACATTCCAATGCTGAAGTCGGTAAAAGACTGGCTTGGAAGTTGTTTTTCCATGAAAGACATGGGTGAAGCCGCATACGTTCTTGGAATCAGGATCTACCGGGATAGATCTAGAAGGCTGATAGGCTTGTGTCAAGATTCATACATTGACAAAGTCCTACAAAGATTCAGCATGAAAGATTCCAAGAAGGGCTTCACGCCAATGGTACATGGCACAACGCTAAGCAAGAAGCAGAGCCCTACGTCGGCTGCTGAGCTTGAGCGCATGAAGAATATTCCTTATGCATCTGCAATAGGATCTGTCATGTATGCCATGATCTGTACTCGTCCTGATGTTGCTTATGCATTGAGCATGACGAGTAGATACCAGTCAAATCCAGGTGAAAACCATTGGATTGCCGTAAAGAATATCTTGAAGTATCTAAGACATACTAAGGATAAGTTCTTAGTGTACGGTGGAAGTGATGTGCTTAAAGTCAGTGGATTCACGGACGCAAGTTTCCAGACAGACCAAGATGATTTCCGATCACAGTCCGGTTATATCTTTTGTCTGAATGGCGGGGCAATCAGTTGGAGAAGCTCCAAGCAAGACACCGTTGCTGATTCCACTACAGAAGCTGAATATATCGCCGCCTCAGAAGCAGCGAAGGAAGCTGTTTGGATACGAAAGTTCATTATTGAACTAGGTGTGATGCCAGATGCGGCTGAGCCTCTGGCACTATTTTGTGATAACAATGGTGCTATTGCTCAGGCAAAGGAACCAAGATCACACCAGAAATCCAAGCATGTTCTAAGAATATTTCACTTGATACGTGACATCATTAATAGAAAGGAAGTCAAGATCAGCCGAGTTCAGACAGATGATAACGTCGCTGATCCGTTGACAAAGCCACTCCCAAGGCCTAAGCTCGAGTTTCTGACTGAAGCTGTAGGCATTAGAGACATTGAAATGTAATCTAAATTTGAGTGGGAGTTTGAGGGCTTTTATTTAGTTATTTGATATGTTCTTGTAAAACATTCTTATGTTTAATGAAATTATTATTTCAAGATTATTTTAACTGTGATGAAATAATCGTTCCAAAGTGATATAAACCATTTTATAGGTCATCGAAGTAAGTGACTTGATCTTGAGTCATCAAAGTCATTTAGCTTGATCATGAGACCCTATATTTGATGGATGGATTATATCATCCTGTCCCTAGTCGAAGGTTGTTGAGATTGGAACACCAACAACCGTGAGAGACTAGATTGGTATGTGACTTATGACCAAGTTTCATGGTGTCATAGATGCACGGCATCAAAGTCAATACATAGGTGTATGTTGGGAACATACGACCGGACACGACCCGCTTATAAGAACTCTTCAGGATATTTATATCTGTGTCATAAGAGATTCTTACTACGACTATAGAGTATAGTCCTTAGACCTGAGTTCGCATGCATGTGACTGCACATGGACTGATGCACTTTGATCATTGTCTAACACTGTCGTTCTGCGATAGTTATAAGGACCTTGTTTGGGTACATCATGAAATGAGTAGTTTACAGTGATGGAACAAGACGGAATTTGTCCCTCCAATATAAATGGAGTGAATATCTCTAGGCCAATCGGAGATTTGAATACTGGAAAATGCATGGCCATGCTCAAACGGACTGTCCCGAGTCGTTTGGATTGTCAGTATCGAATCAGAGTCCGATGAACAAGATTAGGCTCTATAAGGATGACACTAATCTTGCCTTATGACTAATCGAGATATTGAGACAAAAGGATTATGAATACAGAGATTCCAGTACAAGTGGGAGATTGTTGGAATTGTGTCCAGTAATCTCGGTACTGTCTCTAGAAAGTAAGAGTATGTCAATGATCAGACATAAGTCATATAATACTGGGGGTCATGATGGCTTGCTAGAGTCCGCTCATGATCTATAAGTCTTGGACTTATTGCCTTTATTATATGATCCCATATGGGTCACACGCCTAAGCTAACAGGAAAATGTGTAGGAACGGCTTAGCAGAAGTACGGTAAAAGTGCCAGGCATTTGTCGTACTTAGAGAGAGATTAATGGGTCTGATTAAATCCAAGGGATTTAATCAGATTGGTATTTGGGCCCAAAAGCCCAAAAGGGAAAGAGAAGGGTTTTATAAACTAAAACCCAAATCTCTTTCTCCCTAACCCTAGCCCCCTAGCCGCGCCTCTCTCTCTCTCTCTGCGCCTCCTCTCCCTTGGTCTAGCAGCCTCTCTTCCTGACGGTGTGCGTGTGTGAACCTCTGGAGGAGTTATCACTCGGTGGCTCTCTGATCTCTGACCTGTTCTCTCTTTCCGCTGCATAAACAGGTAAAAGGTGAGATCAACAAAGTTTCTATTCAAGAAGAACCTAGATCAGCATGTTTAGGATAATCTGAATCTGAGAATAAACCAGGATTAACACCAAAAACATCCTTCACTAAACCTAACGAGAGGGCCAGTGACTTATTGGGCCTGATACACACTTACTGGACACAAACCTTTAATAAACCTAACGAGAGGGCCAGTGACTTATTGGGCCTGATACACACTGACGTGTGTGGCCCAATGTCCACAAATGCAAGAGGAAACTATCAGTACTTCATTACCTTCACTGATGATTTCAGTAGGTATGGATATGTTTATTTAATGAAACATAAGTCTGAATCTTTTGAGAAGTTCAGAGAATTCCAAAATGAAGTACAGAACCAACTTGGCAAAAGCATTAAGGCTCTTCGGTCCGACCGAGGAGGAGAATACTTAAGCCAAGAATTCAGTGATCATCTAAGAGAGTGTGGGATCGTGTCCCAACTCACTCCTCCTGGAACACCTCAATGGAATGGTGTGTCTGAGAGGAGAAATCGGACCTTATTGGATATGGTTCGATCTATGATGAGTCACACAGACCTTCCAATATCCCTTTGGGGATATGCTCTGCTAACAGCAGTGTTCACTCTAAATAGAGCGCCATCGAAAGCAGTAGCAAAGACACCATATGAATTATGGACTGGATTGGCTCCAGTGTTGTCTTATCTTAGAATTTGGGGTTGTGAAGCCTATGTCAAGAGATTAATCTCAGACAAGCTTACACCAAAGTCTGATAAATTCTACTTCATTGGTTATCCGAAGGAAACCAAGGCTTATTACTTCTATCTACGTTCCGAGAACAAGATCTTTGTTGCCCGGGATTGTAACTTTCTTGAGAGAGAGTTTCTCTCTAAGAAAGACAGTGGGAGTAAGGTACTGCTTGAAGAAATTCAAGATGAACAGGATACTGCTCAACCTAATGAGGAAGAGCAGCAGGAGGACCTACAAGAAATTGTAGAGCCTGAACCTGTAGTACCTGAAGTTCGAAGATCCGGGAGGATCCGTCACGAACCCGAGAGATATCAAGGATTCCTCGTGACTAACTGTCATGATCTTTTGATCATTGATGGTGATGAACCATCGAACTTCAATCAAGCCATGATGGGCCCAGATTCCTCGAAGTGACGCAAGGCCACTGATTCCGAAATGGACTCCATGTCGGTCAACCAAGTGTTTTCGTTGGTTGACTTACCCGCTGGTGTAAAAGCCATCGAGTGCAAATGGATCTTCAAGAAGAAGATAGACGTGGATGGAAATGTCCAGATTTATAAAGCCAGGTTGGTGGCAAAAGGTTTCAGACAAGTTCACGGTGTGGATTACGATGAAACCTATTCACCAGTGGCTATGATGAAATCTATTCGGATTCTTCTAGCAACTGCAGCTTTTCATGATTATGAAATTTGGCAGATGGACGTGAAAACCGCCTTCCTGAATGGTATTCTGGAAGAGGATGTGTATATGACGCAACCTGACGGTTACATAGATCCAAAGAATGCTGGGAAAGTATGCAAGCTTCATAAATCCATTTATGGATTGAAGCAAGCATCGAGGAGCTGGAATCTTCGTTTTGATGAAGCGATCAAGCAATTTGACTTCATCAGAAACGAAGAAGAACAATGCGTGTATAAGAAAACTAGTGGGAGCAAGATAGTATTTCTTATTCTGTATGTCGATGACATACTGCTTCTCGGAAACGACATTCCAATGCTGAAGTCGGTAAAAGACTGGCTTGGAAGTTGTTTTTCCATGAAAGACATGGGTGAAGCCGCATACGTTCTTGGAATCAGGATCTACCGGGATAGATCTAGAAGGCTGATAGGCTTGTGTCAAGATTCATACATTGACAAAGTCCTACAAAGATTCAGCATGAAAGATTCCAAGAAGGGCTTCACGCCAATGGTACATGGCACAACGCTAAGCAAGAAGCAGAGCCCTACGTCGGCTGCTGAGCTTGAGCGCATGAAGAATATTCCTTATGCATCTGCAATAGGATCTGTCATGTATGCCATGATCTGTACTCGTCCTGATGTTGCTTATGCATTGAGCATGACGAGTAGATACCAGTCAAATCCAGGTGAAAACCATTGGATTGCCGTAAAGAATATCTTGAAGTATCTAAGACATACTAAGGATAAGTTCTTAGTGTACGGTGGAAGTGATGTGCTTAAAGTCAGTGGATTCACGGACGCAAGTTTCCAGACAGACCAAGATGATTTCCGATCACAGTCCGGTTATATCTTTTGTCTGAATGGCGGTGCAATCAGTTGGAGAAGCTCCAAGCAAGACACCGTTGCTGATTCCACTACAGAAGCTGAATATATCGCCGCCTCAGAAGCAGCGAAGGAAGCTGTTTGGATACGAAAGTTCATTATTGAACTAGGTGTGATACCAGATGCGGCTGAGCCTCTGGCACTATTTTGTGATAACAATGGTGCTATTGCTCAGGCAAAGGAACCAAGATCACACCAGAAATCCAAGCATGTTCTAAGAAGATTTCACTTGATACGTGACATCATTAATAGAAAGGAAGTCAAGATCAGCCGAGTTCAGACAGATGATAACGTCGCTGATCCGTTGACAAAGCCACTCCCAAGGCCTAAGCTCGAGTTTCTGACTGAAGCTGTAGGCATTAGAGACATTGAAATGTAATCTAAATTTGAGTGGGAGTTTGAGGGCTTTTATTTAGTTATTTGATATGTTCTTGTAAAACATTCTTATGTTTAATGAAATTATTATTTCAAGATTATTTTAACTGTGATGAAATAATCGTTCCAAAGTGATATAAACCATTTTATAGGTCATCGAAGTAAGTGACTTGATCTTGAGTCATCAAAGTCATTTAGCTTGATCATGAGACCCTATATTTGATGGATGGATTATATCATCCTGTCCCTAGTCGAAGGTTGTTGAGATTGGAACACCAACAACCGTGAGAGACTAGATTGGTATGTGACTTATGACCAAGTTTCATGGTGTCATAGATGCACGGCATCAAAGTCAATACATAGGTGTATGTTGGGAACATACGACCGGAAACGACCCGCTTATAAGAACTCTTCAGGATATTTATATCTGTGTCATAAGAGATTCTTACTACGACTATAGAGTATAGTCCTTAGACCTGAGTTCGCATGCATGTGACTGCACATGGACTGATGCACTTTGATCATTGTCTAACACTGTCGTTCTGCGATAGTTATAAGGACCTTGTTTGGGTACATCATGAAATGAGTAGTTTACAGTGATGGAACAAGACGGAATTTGTCCCTCCAATATAAATGGAGTGAATATCTCTAGGCCAATCGGAGATTTGAATACTGGAAAATGCATGGCCATGCTCAAACGGACTGTCCCGAGTCGTTTGGATTGTCAGTATCGAATCAGAGTCCGATGAACAAGATTAGGCTCTATAAGGATGACACTAATCTTGCCTTATGACTAATCGAGATATTGAGACAAAAGGATTATGAATACAGAGATTCCAGTACAAGTGGGAGATTGTTGGAATTGTGTCCAGTAATCTCGGTACTGTCTCTAGAAAGTAAGAGTATGTCAATGATCAGACATAAGTCATATAATACTGGGGGTCATGATGGCTTGCTAGAGTCCGCTCATGATCTATAAGTCTTGGACTTATTGCCTTTATTATATGATCCCATATGGGTCACACGCCTAAGCTAACAGGAAAATGTGTAGGAACGGCTTAGCAGAAGTACGGTAAAAGTGCCAGGCATTTGTCGTACTTAGAGAGAGATTAATGGGTCTGATTAAATCCAAGGGATTTAATCAGATTGGTATTTGGGCCCAAAAGCCCAAAAGGGAAAGAGAAGGGTTTTATAAACTAAAACCCAAATCTCTTTCTCCCTAACCCTAGCCCCCTAGCCGCGCCTCTCTCTCTCTCTCTGCGCCTCCTCTCCCTTGGTCTAGCAGCCTCTCTTCCTGACGGTGTGCGTGTGTGAACCTCTGGAGGAGTTATCACTCGGTGGCTCTCTGATCTCTGACCTGTTCTCTCTTTCCGCTGCATTAACAAGGTAACAGGTGAGATCCTTTTATGATTCTGCATAGACAGTACCGAGATTATCCTGCATGATGGGCAAAATGACGCGGGCCCCCTTTAATAAACCTAACGAGAGGGCCAGTGACTTATTGGGCCTGATACACACTGACGTGTGTGGCCCAATGTCCATAAATGCAAGAGGAAACTATAAGTACTTCATTACCTTTACTGATGATTTCAGTAGGTATGGATATGTTTATTTGATTAAACATAAGTCTGAATCTTTTGAGAAGTTCAGAGAATTCCAAAATGAAGTACAGAACCAACTTGGCAAAAGCATTAAGGCTCTTCGGTCCGACCGAGGAGGAGAATACTTAAGCCAAGAATTCAGTGATCATCTAAGAGAGTGTGGGATCGTATCCCAACTCACTCCTCCTGGAACACCTCAATGGAATGGTGTGTCTGAGAGGAGAAATCGGACCTTATTGGATATGGTTCGATCTATGATGAGTCACACAGACCTTCCAATATCCCTTTGGGGATATGCTCTGCTAACAGCAGTGTTCACACTAAATAGAGCGCCATCGAAAGCAGTAGCAAAGACACCATATGAATTATGGACTGGATTGGCTCCAGTGTTGTCTTATCTTAGAATTTGGGGTTGTGAAGCCTATGTCAAGAGATTAATCTCAGACAAGCTTACACCAAAGTCTGATAAATGCTACTTCATTGGTTATCCGAAGGAAACCAAGGCTTATTACTTCTATCTACGTTCCGAGAACAAGATCTTTGTTGCCCGGGATTGTAACTTTCTTGAGAGAGAGTTTCTCTCCAAGAAAGACAGTGGGAGTAAGGTACTGCTTGAAGAAATTCAAGATGAACAGGATACTGCTCAACCTAATGAGGAAGAGCAGCAGGAGGACCTACAAGAAATTGTAGAGCCTGAACCTGTAGTACCTGAAGTTCGAAGATCCGGGAGGATCCGTCACGAACCCGAGAGATATCAAGGATTCCTCGTGACTAACTGTCATGATCTTCTGATCATTGATGGTGATGAACCATCGAACTTCAATCAAGCCATGATGGGCCCAGATTCCTCGAAGTGGCGCAAGGCCACTGATTCCGAAATGGACTCCATGTCGGTCAACCAAGTGTTTTCGTTGGTTGACTTACCCGCTGGTGTAAAAGCCATCGAGTGCAAATGGATCTTCAAGAAGAAGATTGACGTGGATGGAAATGTCCAGATTTATAAAGCCAGGTTGGTGGCAAAAGGTTTCAGACAAGTTCACGGTGTGGATTACGATGAAACCTATTCACCAGTGGCTATGATGAAATCTATTCGGATTCTACTAGCAACTGCAGCTTTTCATGATTATGAAATTTGGCAGATGGACGTGAAAACCGCCTTCCTGAATGGTATTCTGGAAGAGGATGTGTATATGACGCAACCTGACGGTTACATAGATCCAAAGAATGCTGGGAAAGTATGCAAGCTTCACAAATCCATTTATGGATTGAAGCAAGCATCGAGGAGCTGGAATCTTCGTTTTGATGAAGCGATCAAGCAATTTGACTTCATTAGAAACGAAGAAGAACAATGCGTGTATAAGAAAACTAGTGGGAGCAAGATAGTATTTCTTATTCTGTATGTCGATGACATACTGCTTCTCGGAAACGACGTTCCAATGCTAAAGTCGGTAAAGGACTGGCTTGGAAGTTGTTTTTCCATGAAAGACATGGGTGAAGCTGCATACGTTCTTGGAATCAGGATCTACCGGGATAGATCTAGAAGGCTGATAGGCTTGTGTCAAGACTCATACATTGACAAAGTCCTACAAAGATTCAGCATGAAAGATTCCAAGAAGGGCTTCACGCCAATGGTACATGGCACAACGCTAAGCAAGAAGCAGAGCCCTACGACGGCTGCTGAGCTTGAGCGCATGAAGAATATTCCTTATGCATCTGCAATAGGATCTGTCATGTATGCCATGATCTGTACTCGTCCTGATGTTGCTTATGCATTGAGCATGACGAGTAGATACCAGTCAAATCCAGGTGAAAACCATTGGATTGCCGTAAAGAATATCTTGAAGTATCTAAGACATACCAAGGATAAGTTCTTAGTGTACGGTGGAAGTGATGTGCTTAAAGTCAGTGGATTCACGGACGCAAGTTTCCAGACAGACCAAGATGATTTCCGATCACAGTCCGGTTATATCTTTTGTCTGAATGGCGGTGCAATCAGTTGGAGAAGCTCCAAGCAAGACACCGTTGCTGATTCCACTACAGAAGCTGAATATATCGCCGCCTCAGAAGCAGCGAAGGAAGCTGTTTGGATACGAAAGTTCATTATTGAACTAGGTGTGATACCAGATGCGGCTGAGCCTCTGGCACTATTTTGTGATAACAATGGTGCTATTGCTCAGGCAAAGGAACCAAGATCACACCAGAAATCCAAGCATGTTCTAAGAAGATTTCACTTGATACGTGACATCATTAATAGAAAGGAAGTCAAGATCAGCCGAGTTCAGACAGATGATAACGTCGCTGATCCGTTGACAAAGCCACTCCCAAGGCCTAAGCTCGAGTTTCTGACTGAAGCTGTAGGCATTAGAGACATTGAAATGTAATCTAAATTTGAGTGGGAGTTTGAGGGCTTTTATTTAGTTATTCTTATGTTTAATGAAATTATTATTTCAAGATTATTTTAACTGTGATGAAATAATCGTTCCAAAGTGATATAAACCATTTTATAGGTCATCGAAGTAAGTGACTTGATCTTGAGTCATCAAAGTCATTTAGCTTGATCATGAGACCCTATATTTGATGGATGGATTATATCATCCTGTCCCTAGTCGAAGGTTGTTGAGATTGGAACACCAACAACCGTGAGAGACTAGATTGGTATGTGACTTATGACCAAGTTTCATGGTGTCATAGATGCACGGCATCAAAGTCAATACATATGTGTATGTTGGGAACATACGACCGGACACGACCCGCTTATAAGAACTCTTCAGGATATTTATATCTGTGTCATAAGAGATTCTTACTACGACTATAGAGTATAGTCCTTAGACCTGAGTTCGCATGCATGTGACTGCACATGGACTGATGCACTTTGATCATTGTCTAACACTGTCGTTCTGCGATAGTTATAAGGACCTTGTTTGGGTACATCATGAAATGAGTAGTTTACAGTGATAGAACAAGACGGAATTTGTCCCTCCAATATAAATGGAGTGAATATCTCTAGGCCAATCGGAGATTTGAATATTGGAAAATGCATGGCCATGCTCAAACGGACTGTCCCGAGTCGTTTGGATTGTCAGTATCGAATCAGAGTCCGATGAACAAGATTAGGCTTTATAAGGATGACACTAATCTTGCCTTATGACTAATCGAGATATTGAGACAAAAGGATTATGAATACAGAGATTCCAGTACAAGTGGGAGATTGTTGGAATTGTGTCCAGTAATCTCGTAACTGTCTCTAGAAAGTAAGAGTATGTCAATGATCAGACATAAGTTATATAATACTGGGGGTCATGATGGCTTGCTAGAGTCCGCTCATGATCTATAAGTCTTGGACTTATTGCCTTTATTATATGATCCCATATGGGTCACACGCCTAAGCTAACAGGAAAATGTGTAGGAACGGCTTAGCAGAAGTACGGTAAAAGTGCCAGGCATTTGTCGTACTTAGAGAGAGATTAATGGGTCTGATTAAATCCAAGGGATTTAATCAGATTGGTATTTGGGCCCAAAAGCCCAAAAGGGAAAGAGAAGGGTTTTATAAACTAAAACCCAAATCTCTTTCTCCCTAACCCTAGCCCCCTAGCCGCGCCTCTCTCTCTCTCTCTGCGCCTCCTCTCCCTTAGTCTAGCAGCCTCTCTTCCTGACGGTGTGCGTGTGTGAACCTCTGGAGGAGTTATCACTCGGTGGCTCTCTGATCTCTGACCTGTTCTCTCTTTCCGCTGCATAAACAGGTAAAAGGTGAGATCAACAAAGTTTCTATTCAAGAAGAACCTAGATCAGCATGTTTAGGATAATCTGAATCTGAGAATTGAATCAGGATTAACACCAAAACATCCTTCACTCACAGCAACCTTCCTTTGGCTTTCCTTCGCCGCAATTCCCTTGAGAATCTTGAGGTATTCATCATTTAGCCCCTTCCTCGCCTCGTGGGCCGCCACCTTGATATCAATCTCTCGGTCGGCGATAGCCTTGTCCAAATCAGCCTGACATTGCGCAGCCCGCATATCCGCAACCCGACCTGCCTCAACAGCCTTTCGACTCGCCTCCTCCGCGACAGAAACTCGATCATTGGCCCCCTACAACTGCGTTTTCAGGTCACTAACCGTTTTCTCGACGGTCTCGAGCTCACTCGCCTGTGGTATTTCTCACAGCGAAGGAGTGAAATCATTACCTTCCCAGCAGCAGCCATCATCTCGGTGTAAGGATCACCGAGGGCCATATCCCCAACAGCTGGGAGCTGAACGCCTTCGGGCTTAAAATGCCTCAGCAGATAGGCAACACCCGTCGGGTCATCCGCAATCGGACATTCCTTTTGGTGCCTAAAGCGCCAGTTGAAAGATCCGGAGGACCCAGAAGAGTCAGGCCTTGCCTCCACATTTTGGCTCGATCTTCTCGAGCTCACTTCCGCATCAGTCCTTTGATGCTTCGCCGCCGGAGGAGGAGGATCGCCCCGACTCCGACCGTTCGATCCTCTCGAACCATTCGACCGGGAGTTACGCAAAACAGGCTCTCCAGACGGGACCTGTGCTAGTTCTCGACCGGTCGAAAGAGGAGGTAAATTCTCCACCTCCATGTTTGCCTATCCGGATCCTGTGGCCAGGGGGACCTGAACATGGTTAGGAGGTTGGACTGAAGGAGGAGGAGGAGGCCCCTTGCCCATGGCAATAAGAAGGGCGTTTCCCAAGTCGCTGGCCTTCATTTTCTTTGCCAGATCAACAGGATCCTTCCTGTTCAAACGGCTGCTCGATCTTCGCGACATCTTTTCAAAAGAAGGGGTACTGGCGGTAGAACTGTCGTCTGAAATAAGTCGATCTGCAGGTAAAACGGACTCGAGTCAGCTCGACAAGTAAAAGACGTCTAGCATGGAAGTCCTTACACAAACCAATCAGAATACTTACTCTCTCCAGTCCGCTCGGTAATCTGAAGTGGAGCCTGAACGATTCTGGTCGAAGCGGGCTGGTGGGGGAGCAGCGACTCGTCTTGCGAAAGCCGAGATCGGTATGAAGAGGGTCGTCGGGCCGCGGGACCTAAGGCAGCTCGGATTCGCGGGTCTGAGAAATTAGACCAGCGGATATCTCCTCTCCTGAGACGAGCTATCAAGCTCGATGTGATTCGGTTCAGAGATAGTGACTCGGGAGCCTCTGCAAGAAAAACCAAAAAAAAACTATTAACAAACGACTTAATGTCAACTAAGAACATCAAAGCGATCAGGGAAACCAGTAAACCCTAAAAAGCTGACCGACACTAGCTGTCCACTTCGTCGGGATAACCGAATAATCGAAGCCCTCGACTGAGTGATGGTTGATCCTGAAGTAAAAATATTTACTCTTCCACACATCCCTCGTCGGGATCCCGTCGAGGATCTTCCCATGACGAGGAGAGAGGTAGTAAGTCTCGGGGAAGCGAGTGTTATGTTTCACCGAACAAACCCTCATCAACTCCTCGACCCCGAAATCGATGCCCTCCTCAACGGCTCTGACTCCGAGTCCGATAACGTACCGGACGAAATTCAGAGTCATCTGATGAAAGGCCAGCTGAAGCTGAGCCAAAACCCATGAGATAATGCGAGGGATTGGAAAAAACAATCCTCATTTATCGAAATAGGTATAAGAGGCACAGAAATAGCACTCGACGATGGTTTCCGGCGACATCACCGGAGATGAGATGATTATCTCCACCTCCGGTGGGATCCGACACTTCGTCCGCAACTTTTGTATATGGTCCACGGTCAAACTGGACGGCAGATGGGGACCGAACGGTCCCGCCGCCGCGTTTGAGCTCGTCCTGACTGCATCTTTCCGAACCATAATGGTCGGTGTACTTAGAATTTCTTTCTTTTGAAAAAAGAAAAAGAGGAAAGACGAAATCCCTAAAGAGAAGAGTTTTGAAATAACAGCAAAAGGAACAAGAGCGAGAGGCAAAAATGATAGAATGAGGGAGAAGAAGTTACCTTGTCGATTTGTAGTGCGAGCAGTAATGGGAATCGTGCTAGGTAACTTCCCCTTTTAAACTATCTCGTGCTCGAGATCCGTGAGATTTTTCGTATCCCAAAATCTCAACCGCTCAATTCGAAATTTGTGAATAATTACGAAAGAGATCGAGACAGTTGGGATCCTTTGATCCCTTGCGATCTCGACCATCGATATAAGGTCTAAGGGCAGGGATAAACGGCTGATAAGATAGGTCACATCCGCACGAATCGAGGCCGATAAGATTTATCAAACTCAAGAGATCTCAGCCGTCGATGATTGATTAGACCAACGGTAGATCAAGTTATACAAGTTGTGGCAACGAACTCGCCGCAAATACATTGATCCGATCCACGCGCCCAATCCTAGCCATCCGATCAAAACAAGATCTACGGATGGGGCAAAAATAATCATTAGGTTTTCTCCAATACTTAAGACACGTGCGCATTTTCCCGAGAACGTCCACCGCCCATTAACCTCGACTTGTCAAAATTAATGGGCTGGGGGGCTATTGTTGGTACTGGATTTCCCTCTGGGAAATCCGGCCCATTAACAAATAAAACAAAGGCCCATCGTTATGAGCCCGCTTCAGTATCAAGACAGAGAGAGATCGACCGTTATTCTCTGTTGGGCCTGTACGATTGACTTCTTGACAAGGCCCAAGTAATGCCGAAGTGGGAAGCAATCGAGCTCGATCTCGGCAGGAGACGACGTGGAGATAGAGCAACCCGGTCTTCGTCAGTTCAACTGATCCGCACAAATCTCGGAGATCGTTATGATGGCAAGGCCCAAATATTGGAACAAGGAGATCAAAGTCGAGAGTATTTAAAGAAGAAGTGGCGATGCATTCAATTCATTCCAACCCTAGCTAAGAACACTTCGACTAGATAACTCGATCAACTTTCTTTGTACTCTCTTTTCGATTCTGTTTGTTCTATCTCGACGATCAATCTCAATAAAGTCTTTGATTCATAGGAAATCTATACCATTTCAATATACAATAGTCTAAATCCACGAATACAAATTCTTAGTGTGAATCTCAGATCTCACAACTACCAAAGCTAGGATCACCGGGAAAATTATCCTTATCTTGCATCCTTGGACACTTGGAAATCAATGACGCTTTGTGTGACACCAGATCCAATGTGAGTGTCATGTCCCTTGAAATGGTTGGGGAATTAGGCATCGAGATTATAGAGAGGTACACCTCTACTCTCACATTTGGAGATTCTCAACAAAAGTCCTTTATGGAGATATCAAATACTATACGATGATGATTAAGAATTGTGCTAACCGAACGAAATTCATTGTCATGAAGATGAAAAATGGTAAAAAGCTTCCTCTCCTCCTAGGCACTGATTTTCTCAATAGTTCGAGTGCAAATATAGACTTCACAAACAAAATATTGGTGATCACTAAGGTGAATGACAATGTTTTATATCCTATGAAGCCTTACTCCATCAACACTTTTGGCATTATCACAAGTGACTTTGATCTTGACGAGGAAAGATTTTTTACTAGTATTGGCAAGATTAAATATTGTGGATCTATCTCTTTAGGAGAGTTGAGCATTGAGGAGACAAAGGTTGAGAATATTGAGATGGTGAGATCTCCAATAATTTAACAAGTTGAGAGGAAAGCTTTGGTTGCGGAGACAAGTAAAACTTTGTTTGATGAACACTTGGAAAATGTTCCATTGAGGGGGGTGAGTGGAGGCAAAGGAGCTCCTCTTATCATAGAGAATAAGAAAGGAAAAACTCTCAAAGCCTCCAATAATACTCGAGCTCCTAATACTCTCACTCTACACACCCTTTAAGGCTCAAGGATGGGATCATTGAATAGAAAGTGAAATGCAAAGGAATTTCCAAGCCATTATCTAGTGCTAGATCTATTGTCACTCCTGAAATCCAAAGAGACCCGATCAAGCTCAAAGAGCATCTCAACAAAGTCTTGATCATCACCCAAAAAGTCAAGCCATCCCCATCTTCTAACTAGAGCCAAATGTAGTCAAGCTTAGAGACTCAAAACAAGCTCACCTGGGAGGAAGTTCCATGTTTATCCTTTGTATATATATCTTTAAGTTTTTATCTTCCTAATCATTGTTGATCACTTTATTAGGTATTTACAGTGTTTACAGTCATGGAGAACTTCAAAGAAGGATCGGGCCGTGAACCAAGTTTGGGGAAAATCACTTACCTCCACCTCCCATTCATCTCTCATTTCAATCACACTCCATCTCCAAATACAATATTCCAATATCTTGTACAAATCTTTGTTTTTTTTTGCATTTTTCTTTTTCTTTGTCTTTGTCCTTAGTCTCTTTTCTTTTACTTTTCACACAAGGGATTGTGTGATTTAAGTTTGGGGGGAGGAGACTAGTTGCTAATAATGATTTTTGTGATCTTATTTCCTTTTCTTGCATATTGAATCTCATGCATATTGAAATTTTTTTAAAAAAATTCACAAAACGTCATCTAGTTGCATTTCATCTCTAGGATTTGAGTCTATAGTCATTAAGGATTGCATTCTTTTGCATTTGAGAGATAATATATGTATTTCTTGTAAATAATTGTTTGTGAATTTAGATCATCATGCTACCATGTGATCGTTTAATGCATCTTTTAAGCTTGAAGTTAAGGAAGAAATATTCTTAGATCTCAAGCACTGATGTTCTTTTCTTTATTGAAGAATGTTGTGATTTGAATATTTTTCTATCTATTATAACTCTTAATCTTGACTTGAATATTATGTTGTGCTTTGAAAATTGTTCCCATGGGTACCTAAATACATACTTTGACTATCTTCCCCCTTTTTTACCACTCCATTGTTAGTCCAAGTAGCTATCACACCTTAAAACCAATCCTCATTTCCATAAACACTTTATTAAGAGTTGTGAGGTTCCTTTGATCAACCATGCAAAAAGTGTTGAATTTAAGACGATAATGGTACTCTTCTATGTAGAAGATAGCCTTGCATCAATTAGGCTAGCATAGGATATGATCTAAGTTTGGGAGATGCGAAGTAAATAAAAGATGTTAGAAATCATTTGGAAAAGTTGAGAAAAGGATAGGAGAAAGAAAAAAGTGTTCTATGGTGGGAAAAGAAGTGTAAATAGCTCTAAGTAAGAATAAGAAGAAAAGTCTCTAAGAAAAAAATAAGAAAATAAGCTAAAGGATCAACTATGAAAAGAAAATAAAAGATGCCAGAAAAAGAAAGATCTATAGTAAAAGAAAAAGAGTTTAAACCGACTTGGATCAAAGTTTGTAAAGAATAATCTCCTAAGTTCTTAAAAGAAAGAGTTTATGATTAAGTTTTGTGATTTGAGAAGAGAAAAAGCCTTATGAAAGAGTAGATTAGGATGAGAACTTCTTGGGTTTAAAACTTTGATTAGGATCATCTTGGGAATTGGGTAGATGGGAGTTTATTCTTGTATACATAAGTTCATCCATTCTTTGAGTGATCCTTGTTCATGAAAAGTCACAAAATCATTTGATCATTTACATCTAAAGACCTTAAACCCTCAGCCAAATGTCTTCACTTTATTTACACAATCATGATTCACCAGTACTTAATGACTGTTAAAGGGATTGATGATAGGAATTCATGTGTAGGTTGAAATTTGGACTTGGTGCATGTAACGATGAGAATGGCTAACTCTTTTAGAGTAGAGTGAGCTTGATAGTAACATTTGCTTGCATGTCTAGAATTTGTTTCCATCTTTGCTTGATGATTACTTTTGGAACCTTTGAGATCTCAGCTTCAAACCTTTCTTCCATTCTTGTCTTTAATTGTTTGCTTGCGGACAAGCAAAATGCAAGTTTGGGAGAATTGATAGGGGCATAATTTAGAGGTATTTGGCATAATCACTTGCATGGTTTCATGAATTTTGCATTCATTTTTAGGCATTGCATTAGGAATTCATTCATTTATCACTTAGTGTGTTCAAGATTAAAGAATTGCATGTTTTTGATGTCTTTTGAAGTATTTATTTGTTTTCTCATGTTTTCTCACTTTACTTTATGGGTTTAGTTCGAGAAATGGTGATTAGTGACTAGTTCTCTTTGGATCTTTGAGATGAGGTAGATTAGGTTTATATTATGGATGATCTAGGATACTTAGGCTCCGAATGGTGAAAACGGGTTGGGAGGTGCGGGATAAGCGGATCAAGCGGTGCAGAACTGTTCAAGATGGTTTGTACAGAAGAAATGCACTATGCGGAACAAGTGCAGTTACTGCGGAATAAGCGATACGTAAAAACGTTTAAGTGGTGATAAAGTTGTATGCGGTAAATGATAAACATTTGAATGGTAAAATGACAAAAGTGGTGACAAAAGTGGTGACAAAAGTGGTGACAAAAGTGGTGTGAGATACAAATTAAAATAAATATTTGAAGAAAATATTAAAAATAATATATTGAAAAATAAATTGATTTTGGTTCAAATTCTGTTCGAGTTTCGGTTATTTAAGCTACTTCAAAGCTTGCTATAATAAAATAAACTTTTCAGCTTTAAAAAAAAATTGAAGTTTAAAAACAATTTAGATTAATTTTGGTTTATTTTGTGTAAATTTGGTTACTTCGGATCGATTCGGTTCGGTTATGCACAAATTATAACATCTTCATTAGGGTTGAGAATCCAGTTTATTCGGATTTTTTTCGGTTCGGTTTCGTCGGTTATTCGGTTTTTTACTGGATTTTTTTCGAAAATACCAAAATTTATTTCAGCTTGGGTTTCGGTTATTTCAAATTTTTCAAAATTTTCTGCAATAAAACGAACTTTTAGTTTTGAGAATTTTTTTGATTTATTTTATTTTATTTTAGGTTAATTTGGTAAATCTGGTTAATTCAAAATTAAGTAAATTCAATTATTTCTCGTCAATTCGATATGGTTTAGTTATTTTCCAATTTTATATAGTTCAATATCTGGTTTAAAATCGATATAAATTGATTCTGTTTTTTAGAAAAACTAAATAATTGATGATCAGATCCAAATTTTTAACCCAAAAGACATCAATAATATTAGTTCAAATAATTTTAAATGAATATTTTGTAAAAAAATAAAAGGATTAAGGAAAACACATTAAAACACACTTTATTTTGTGTATCCTTCAATTTGGGTGTGTTTCAATAAACACTATCTGCGTTTCACATAATTTCTTGTTTTCATATATTTTTAATTAAAAAGGCAATGCATGATTTTTGTTTGAATGGTGACCAAATTTAGACTGCGGTGCGGTTTGTATTAACAACTTTTAACATTCACACCCTTAGTGCTTAGTTAACGTCAGTATTTCTCTATCAGGTTGTTCTATAGGCTAGATGTGTAAAGAATTTTTGAATCTAGATCATAGGCTTTTTGTTTCCCGGAAGGTATTGGATGAAAAGGTTAAATGAACCTAATTAGAGTTTTTTCATACTTATCCAATGGAAGTTGACGTCTAAGGTGTTTAATGGTTTATAAACTTGTCTTTCAAGCTTGATTGGTTATAATCACAATTGAGAGGTTGTTCTTGATTAGGAAATTATTAAAGAGATTATCGCCTAGGAATAAGACTGATCTAAACTTGTGTTCTAGACTAAAAGGATTAAGCTTGCTTGATGGTTGTGTGATTGATTGCATTGCATGCTAGTGTGTGATTTGAAATTGAGAAATGGATTATTGCATAATTAGCATATGTTTAAAAGTAAGGAAGTGTGATTAACTAGTTTTAAGATCATTTAGCCATCATTTGTATGTTTGATGATTTTGTAGCATCTATGATAATATCTAGCTAGCCTTGATTCATTGACCTCAACTTAGACCCTTTTGATCATTGTTTTAATCTCATTTGCTTCTTTGATCACTTAGGAATTTAGAACACTTTGAAATTGAATTCGAATTAGCTTAAGAATTACATGCATTCCTAATGTATTGTTTTGTTTCCAATATAGATTGACACTTAAATTACTACAATGATGCAATAGTAAGAATTTGTGTTAATTAATTGTGAGATTGTGAATTCTTATTATCATCCTTGCCCAAATACTTCTCTCCTTCGATAGACGATTCCTTTGAGCAACTTTTGTCGCGGTCGGCGTTTTTGAGGTGATTCTTCGTCGCTCCGAGGTTAAGATATGGCATCTCTTCTACGGATCTTTATTGATGAGGACAAAGCAAGGACTCTTTCTCAAGTGACCTCTTTTCTGTTGCGGTTCTTATTAGGCAATGAAGTCTGTGGTTGTTGCTAGGGCGGTAAGTTTGACAATGTTAAGGTCCAAATCTCCCTCGACGAAATCAATAGTCGAATACGGAGTGAGAAATCGGACATAGCCATTTTTGCATAAATGACACTTCGTATGGTTGACGATTTGTATAAAACGTACGAAATCACGTAGCCAAACTTCCGAACAATCAGACTACTCAGATAGATCGCACATACATGCATATCACTCGACATAATATACGAGCAAGCTAAATCGCTCAAAGGAGCAGCTCGGACAATCCGAGCATATTCCCTCGGATTTTTCGAGCATAACACACTCCCTCAGAAGTTCCGAGCAGAGCATACTTCCTTTGGAATTTCTGAGCAGAACATACTCCCTCGGAAGTTCCGTGCAGAACATACTTCCTCGGAAGTTCTGAGTAGAACATATTTTTCAAATCTTCCTGAACGGACATTTTGCTTAGACTAAGTGCTCGGACACTCGCTGATATCTTCCTCCAAATTCGTGACAAGCCGCAACCCATTTTGTAACGATAACTCACACATTACTAGCCGCTGACAAAATCGCCGAATAAGCTATACGAAATACAAAGTTGGGCCGAACCCACAAGTTTCGTATTCTATAGACTTTGTGCTGGACTAAGAAGACTTATACTCAAACTGCTCAGATCGTCCCTTTTCGGCCCATTCAGAAGAAAGATAAGCCGCGGAAAGATAACAAAAATAGAGACAAAACAAATCGACCGCAACTACATACACATCCGCAACTTATGCAACACAGCTGATGTAGTGCTGATTAAGTTAGAAGAGATGGTAGCAGTGCAGATAATTCAATATCAAGAGAGGGCAACCACCACAACCAATTATATGTTCATTGGAGGATCACAATACTGCTGAGACACGGTATCCTCAATCAAAGCTTACCATTGACGAGAAGGAATGAGCATTCATTGGTCCGCTCCTTCTCAGTTTCCAAACGATGCAGTAACGTTTGAGGAGTGCGAGACTGCGGAAATTGATCGACCGCAAAACAGTCCCTTTTCATTGAACTGATCATCAAGGATCATGACGTAGCAAGGGTCCTAGTCGATACCAATTTTTTTGTGGACGTAATCTTCCATGATGCTCTAAGAAGGATGAACATCGGTTTATCCGAAGTGTCTCCATTCCCAAAACCGTTAATGGGATTCACAGAGGACACAACGACGTCCCTCATAATAATCATGTTACCCGTACAAGAAGGAGGGGTAACCAAAGTTGTCGAGTTTTAAGCAGCAGATGGCCCAGGGATCTACAATGTTATCATGAGAACTCTTTGGATAAATTTCATGAGAGCCGTTCCGTCAACATATCACCTATGCTTGAAATTTCCAACGCCCGGAGGGGTCACAGTGAATTGGGGAAGTCAGGAACAATCTCAGTCTTGTTTCATGATCGAACATAAAATTAGATAGCTGACAATCTAAGTCTCTCGAAAACCAAAGCGACCACAGACAGAGGCAGTAGGAAAATCGAAAAAGACCGCCAAGGAACGAGAAGAAAATGATAACATCCTATAGGCTCAGCAAAACTACTCAGCTAAAGGGTTGAGAATGACAAGTTGTGACAAAATCAACGAGCTTATAGCAATACTAGCAAAAAATACTGCATAGATGAAAGCCGTACAATCACAATTTGACAAAGCAAAGACAAAAATAGTTGTGCAGTATTACGTAAAAAATCAATTATCTATCTCACACAGTAGACTCAACGAGCAATAACGTGAAACCAAGTAGAGAAGCGATTCATCGATAAATAATCAACGGTCGCCTTCTTACTATCTAGCATATTGCCTCATCGTAGCCGATCGTGCGAGTGGTCAAGAGGTCCAAGCAGCACAGCTCGCCAAAACGCATATTCGTATACATCCTTTTCGGATGATGCAATTTTATGCTCGATTCTAGATTTTCGTGCCCAGTTCGAGTTCGCGATCAGTTCGCGACTGTACATCTTAATCGTTCAGCGCCGACTACCAATCTCAACACACGACATGATGCATCTTGCCGATCATCTTTTACTCAGCATTTGCGCAGTCAAGCTAATCGGCATCTCCAATTAGAACTTTGTGCTCGGACCAACACGAAATCAATGTCGAGCAGACCCAATGCCAAGCAGAGCATACGCGAGTTCTAGTGCCAAGAAGAACACATGCAAGATCAATTCCGCGCAAGAACACACAGAAGATCAAGCGAATCTCCACCATTCTTGCTTGGCATCTCGATTAGCCAATCATGTTGCTCAACTATCCACGCAATCCTGCTCGGCTCGCAACAGATCATGTCCGCCTAATCATTTTCCGTGTGCCAAGCATGCACGGACGATCCACTCGCGTATAACCAGTTCTTCCTGCTTGGCAATACCCGCAAATAACATACCAGGATAAAAACGAGCATGTCCGCTCGGCATTCTCACTTTCGAACCAACGCGCAATTTTCAAGCAGAGCAAAACGTCTGAATTGGCGAACTGAAAATAGAACGAGGTGTCCATTAACCTTTATGATGTTTAGGTCGATGACAAGCGAATTTTTAAGCAGGATTCTCAGCTCGTCGATCAGCGCTGCGCATCAAATCGATCGTGTCACAGACGAAATTTGAAAGACATCATTCATGGCTCGTATCATCGAAACAAGAATATATGATCTCGACAAAACATGTTCGGACGTATCGCGACAAGGCTTCTTAGACAATGAACCTTCTCGGCAATAGCATGTCCTGCTCGACTGTCCGCATGATCATCCAATTGTCCATCTCGGTGCATCATGCGATCGTCCAGCTTAGCGCCATGACTGTTCCCATGTGTGAAATCATGCTCGGCTAACATCCTGCTCGGACAATCCCCGACTAAACATGTTCGAACGTACCGCAACAAGGCTGCTAAGACGATGAACCTACTCGGACGATGAACTTGCTTGGATGGATTTACAAATGATCCTTCCACGCACACATCCTTTCTCGGAAAACTCACATGTTCAGCTTAAAATCAGCTCAGGTGATTTGCGAGCTTACCACGAATCATGCTTGGTGATCTGGTTTATCGGCAACTCGCAGAATGCTCGGCAACTCGCAGCATGCTCAGAAACTAGAAGCATGTTTTGCAACTCGCAGCATGCTCGGCAACTCGCAGCATTCTCGGCAACTCACAGCATGCTCGATAACTCGCAGCATGCTCGGCAACTCTCATCCTGCCCGACACCCCAAGCAGACAGTCAGAGCAAGTCATGCTCGGCAACGTCTGATGTGCTTTCGGAAAAAAAAACCTGCTCTGCTAAGCATGCTTAGCCAAAACCTTCTCGGCAACGTATGTTTGGCTTGTGGACCCGAAAGAACAAAAGAAAAGAAAAAAAACACAAAAAACGGATGTTATGCTCGAACGTTCATGCTCTCATGTCATGCTTAATTAATTAACACCCATGCATGGACCATCATCCGAGCAAAACAAAAAACAAAACAAAAAAAAAACTTTTCAGAACACAAATTTTGGTCAGAAAATCCGAGCACGCAAAGTTGCTACAAAAATCTGAGCACGCACGGCTACTCGGAAAATCCGAGCATACCACACTAATCAACTAGCGGCAAAACTTTCCCGCTTGTTCATTCGACTAGCTTCAAGACGTACTCGAACAATCCACTCCATGCATTCAACCCGTGAAACATTTCATTCAGTACTCCCTCAAGAGCCTCAACTCACTAGATCGCAACCATGCAGCTTGATGCCTCGATCATACGCTCGAAATTGTCCGGTAAATGATAAACGACTTTTTTTATTTTCATTCGATTTACTTTTCTTAAAAGCAAATTTAAAATTCGATCTTCGTAACTTAGCAAAGCGATTCATTCATTAACTGTCATATCATTCTCAAGTATAGTGCATTAGCATTGTTTCTCAGCATTCTCTATCTCGTATGTTGCTGGCTACAACATGTAAACAAACGCATCCTTTACGGATCATAACCAACATATCCTATATGGATTGAGGTTCTATTGCATCCTCGAAATGGATAAAAGCGCGTTATACAAATTCCGACCGAGTATATTTTGGTCTAATATCCGCTAAGTATGCCCTAGTTGATATTCTCATTAGTTTACTGTCGAAAACGGGAATGTAAGTCGAGATATCTCGCAAAAATCCCAAACTAGAAGTAAAACTCTAAACCGAATAAACGCTACTTAGCACACTGGTCTACGACGTCTCAACCAAGTATACCTTGGCCAATATATGCTAGGTATATAATAGTTGATATCGATTTACTATAGACAACAGATATATAAGTCGAGATTTCTCGCAAAGTCCCAAACTCGAAGAAAACCTCTAAACCCATTATGTGCTGCTTAGCACACATGTATACGACGTCTCGACTGAGTATACCTTGGTCTAATATCCTCTATGTATATCCTTGTCGATATTCATTTATAGTTTACGAATGAAACATATCCTTAAGTCGAGTCCATCTCGCTAGCCTGCAAACTCGAGTCGTGTATACCTCGCCAACCTTGGGCTTAATCATCATAGGGCCGTAAGTCGAGTATACCTTGCCAACCTTTGAAACTAACTATGAGCCAAATTAAACACTTCCGACCACACTGGTCTTAATCATCATAAGTCTGTGAGTCGAGTATACCTCGCCAGCCTTTGAACTTAACTCAAAACCCAGTTGGACGCTTCCGGACATGATGGTCTTAATCATTTTAGGTCCGTTAGTCGGGTATATCTCGCCAACCTTTGAACTCAGAAATTGATTCATACACGTTAAAACGCTTATAAGCATGCCGATTTTAAGCATCATTACAAAATAGGTTCGTAAGACAGGCATGTCTCGCTAACCTCCAAGCGCAACACTCACGAAGCACCAAGAATCAGACGCAAAGACGAAATCACACTTCTTTGTAAGAACTAAAAAAACTACTCGGAAAGTCTTCGGGCAATATGGAACCAACTCAAACAGTTTGTACGAAGCCAATAAGGGAGATTTTTTTTTACGACGAAATCTGCTTGACTTCTCCGCATTAATCGACAAAACGTCAACAAGACTGCTCGGCTGCTCAGAAGTACAGATCATCCTAGCAGGCTCGACCAACTAACCCTGAACCAAATCCTGCTCGATAAATACGAGCTGACATGCTCGGATAACCCGACGCAATGTCTTTTTCAAAGCTCATCACATTCGTAAATGTAACCGGTTCCTGTTTCAACACACTTTTTCGTCTTTTCGCTCAACTCAAATTCAGAAGCAGCGACGAAAAACCAACAGTGGAATTCCAAAAATCTGAGGACGAGTCTTAAAACTTAGAACAAAAACATTTCATTTAAAGTAACAGCGCATCCCGGTCATACACCGGAACGACCAACCGTTATGAAGAAAAGTTAAACAACATACAAAATTGTACGGAAGACCATCCTTCGGCAACTCCGTGTGTGAACTTTGCTCGGATGATCCAAGATGCTCGGCTTCTTGGATGCTCAAATGGTCGGAGAAAACCCGCTCGTCACTTCCGTGTACACCTTGCTCGATGAACAAGTCTGCTCGGAAACATTCTACCCAGCACTGATCAGTCTATGTTGCTCGGCATTTGCGATCAGTCCATCCTGCTCGGCGCTATAAAGTGATGGACTAATTAGAAAAACTTTTTGTTCGGCATCATCATAATCATTCTTACTTGATGGCCAGCAATTTTCCTAGCAGACTCTCTCGGTTTATCGATATTTTACCTTCGAAAAAAATCGAGCAATACACTCACGTATGAGTATTTCATACATGCTAGTATATCAAAAATAGTTCAAAACTAATCATGCTCGGCTTGGCAACATATATTTAGCTATCCACGTGATCAACCTACTCGGCGTCCTCGTGCTGATCGGCTCAGACAGATTACTCGAACATACTGCTCCAATGGTCTGCTCAGTTTATTCCCCAATTAAACATGCTCGGCGTCCAATCAGTCTCCACAGAGAAACCAAAAATATTTTGAAAAGTTTCGGCGAAAACGTTTGGACAAAATTTCGTCAAGACAGCTCGAAAACAAGAACACCTTTGACAAGGATAAATTAGCTTGATTACTCTCAGAGAGGAAACCAACTTAACATCTTGACTACGAAAACTTACTCCAAAGCAATTCAATGACTTAGGAAAGATAAGTCGAGCATATATAAGCCTCGCAACCATTCCTTTTCTTTCATGGAAAAATCCGAGCACCGCACCTCGCACGATTTTAAACTCAGCCATAAATCTCTATGCATCTCTGCATCAAAGTGTTCATCTCACACTCATCAACTTTTTAGTAAAAACGCCTAACTAGCTTCTCAAAGCTAAACGGCTCGACAACGACGATAACCTCAACTAAAATGCTTCTTACAGCTTGATGGAACTAAAATGCTTCTCGGAACATTTTCATCTTCTGTCGGTACATCTTTCTTATCATTCCCGTGACCGATCTCGCTCGGCATGCTGACCCTCTGTATTCTACGACAAAGATATTCAGACAATATTCCGTTATGACTAAACGATCACCGAAAAGATAAACGACCAGAACAAAATTTTTCGAGCAAATGTTTTCACCTCGACTATTAAAAGATCGCAATCATCACAATTGAGTCTGACGAGGTCGGGGGATAATTGTTGGTTTATAATGCCACTCGACGAAATCAATAGTCGAATACGGATTGAGCAATCAGACATAGCCATTTTCCGAAATATATGACACTTAGTATGCACGACGTATCATATGAACAATATTTCATATAAAACATACGAAATCACTTAGCCGAAGTTCCGAACAATGAAACTGCTCGGATAGATCTCACATACAGACATATCACTCGAAAAAATATACAGGCAAGCTTAAACGCTCAAACAAGCTGCTCGGAAATTACGATCAGACCAAGATACTCGTAAATTCCGTGCAGACAAGGCTGCCTGGACAATCCACGCAGACCAAGCTGTTCGGAAATTCTGAGCAGACAAGTCTGCTCGGACAATCCGAGCACATTCCCTCGGATTTTCCGAGCATAACACACTCCCTCGGTAGTGCCAAGCAGAACATACTTCCTCGGAAGTTCCAAGCAGAACATACACCCTCGGACGTTCAGAGCAGAACATACTTCCTCGGAAGTTCCCAGCAGAACATACTTCCTGAATCTTACGAACAGACACTTTGCTTAGACTAACTACTTGTACACTCACTGATATCTTCCTCCAAATGCGCGACTAGCCATGATCCATCTTTGTAACGATAATTCACACATTACTAGCCATTGACTGAATCTCCGAATAAGCTATACGAAATACGAACTTGGACCGAACCCACAAGTTTTGTATTCTATAGAGTTTGGGCTGGACTAAGAAGCAAACGGACTCGGATCGTCTCTTTTTGGATTATTGGGAAGATAACGTTAAGCCGCGAAAAGATAACTTCAAAAACAGAAAGATAAACTCGAAGAAGAAAAGAGGAAGATAATTCCGAGCAACAAGAGGAAAATCCGAGCAGAAAAGTAAATCCCAACAGAAATGGAATATGCGATAACAGAAAGATCTCCAGAAATTTTGCAGGCGAATATCTTCTAACCGACTCGCCGCGACTATTTAAGAAGAAGGACTTCCCACTAGCAAAAATACTTAGACTTTTCTTTGGCTCTTACGCTTTGTACTATGTTTTCTCAAACATATCAAAAATCTATTCTCCGGATCTCTTTTCGTTTCATTTATATTAGAATATTTTGTTCCCTAAAAGTTACTCTACAAAAATCGTCCGTGTGAGTTCCGACTCTCACTCGGTGCAATGCTGTTAGGTAGCCTGAACTGCTTGGGACCACCCATTAAGATCACTCCTTTGAGGGCGGTGGTGACTTGAAAAAGTAGTCACAGGGCGGTTGATACGGCGCCGGTTCTTGGTTATCGGTTACTCCACCCCTAAACCATCTCTCTCTGATCTACTGTGGCCATTAATGCTGGCATAATAATTCCTCGGTGGTTTTTGCTTCTTTGGAAAGTGGCGGTTTTTCTAGGTGTCGCTTGACTCGTTCTCTACGTACGACGGTATCCTTTTCTTCATGGTTGAAGAGTCAGTTTCGAAGCCGGCAACGTGTATATCTAAGGTTTTCGTTTCCATGTTATCCTTTTTTTAGGACTTGGTTGTCTTTATACTTTAAGTCGATTGTGTCCAATAAGATTTTTCGTGAGTTCAAGCCTTGAGATAAGATTTTTTTTTTTACATTTTTCTACATTATTAACTAGTGGCCCATAATTGTTTTTGGGCTTGTGGTTTTTATAGAACAATAAAAAAGTCCATCACAACTATTCATATTGGATTGTTTAGCACTAAACATTCATATAATGGATAGACTCTTCTTCTTAATATAATGGTTGTCACAAAAAAGACATTAAACATTGAAATTACTCACTAATTTTTTTTTTTGTATATGATTTAAGTTATATATTAAAAAATTATTGAATAAAATATTTTATGATTTATGTGATATATTAGAAAGTACTATTGAATAAAAGATTTTAAAATGATAGAACGAATTTTTATAAGAATCAAACTTCTTTGTTTTGTAAAGCAGAAAAGTAATAATTATTGTTTTTTGTGTGTGTAGATTTATGAGTAATTTGTCACTTTTTTGTCGACTACCATTTTGTTTTCTAAAGCCAACCGAAAAATTACAGAAAAGTCCAATAAAATTTGAGAGACAAGTAAACAGTTACAAGCAACGAGTCTTCTTCTTCTTATCACATCTCCATCTTTCAGAAGATGAAGTTCTCGCATTTTGTTTTAGCGACTCTTATGTTCTCTTTCTTTTGTTTGTAAAATTTTGTTTTTCTTGAATAATTTGGGCTTCTTTGTCCGATTCAGTTTCCCGGCAACCTTGTCGGAGTTTTCTCCCGGTCATATTCGGCGGTTCACAATCCCTTTTGTTGTGTTTTATTCACGCCGAAGTTTTGTTGTTTCTTCTTAACCCCGTTCGTGTTTTCCGATATACAGTGGAGTAATATCTTCACACTTCCACCTGCTTCATGAGGAGGAGCTATTACGGTGGGTCATGGTCGCATCAGTATATTGGGTGTTGACCGGAGTTTGAAGCTTCCATGTTCTCGACGATTCACGGTGAGGTTATAGAGTGTAGTGATTCTGGATGCAATTGAAGCCTCGGCGTGCTTTAAACGGAGTTGAAGATTGGCAGAAGGGCATGAAGATGTATTTGATGTGTCAGTCACGGCGTAGTACAAGTTGTAGTACAAGACGTGACTCTGGACGTGAATATATGCGATTGTTTAGATATAAACAAATCAATATGATGTGATTCGGTTTATGAGTTTTTTGTTGATTTGGATGAAGATATTGTAGAGAAGATTGCAGCTTGGAGTGGTTACTTATTTTTATGAAAAGATATTAAAAAATGAAAAAGTTACGAAAAGGTGAAGTATGAAATATCTTAACAAAAATGATATTTGCTATATCTTTATTTAGGTAAACTTAAGGAGAAATTTTAGCCTAATATAAAGAAGAGAGGCGTGGCCTTATGAAGATGCAGGAGCTAAGAGAGAGAAAAACTCAAGAGAGAGCTTTTGTATTTGTGAGGTCGTGTGTGTTGAAGTCTAGGCTCTAGGGGGAGTTTAGCTCAGGTCTTATTTTATCTTGAAGTGTTCATGGCATTGATCTATACGTTTGTGATTGGTGCTTTCTATTCAAGTGAATTCGAAATCTGGACGAGGTCCCGGGGAGTAGAAAAAAATTGAACCTCGTTAAAAAAATTTGTGAGTCTTACTTTGGAATGCTGAAGAGAAGAGGACACTAATTTGCAATGCTAAGACCAAGACTGCGATTTATAATATAATTGATGCAAGTTATTTCAAGTTGATTTCTCAATGTGTGTCAGCTCAAAAGACATGGAAAACATGAAAGAACATGTTTGAAGGTACCACAAGTGTCAAGAGGACTAAGCTGGATATGTTAGCATCTAAATTTGAGAATTTAAAGATAGATGAAGGAGAAACCAAGGCTCAATTTAGTTCTAAGTTGTGTGACATATCTAATGAGTCATTCACTCTTGGAAAGCACTACAAGGACAAGAAGCTTGTGAAGAAGCTGAAGAGATCTCTTCCATCAAAGTTTGGGTCAAAAATTTCTGCTGTTGAAGAAGCTCATAATCTGGATGAGATGGCGTTTGATGAGTTTGTTGGGATACTTCAAGCTTTTGAGTTGAATAAAGCGTATAAGGAACAAGCTCAGAAAAAGGATGTTGATGTTGGAGTTGCTCTACAGGTTTCATCTTCTGAAGATCCTATGGCAATGCTGTCAAGACAATTTTCTTAAGTATCTGAAGATGAAAGAAGACAAGAAAAATAAAAGAGAAAAGTTGTACAGTTCATCATCAAAGATACAATGCTATGAATTTCATGGATTTGGTCATGTTAGTCGTGATTGTACAAATTTATAGCAAAATAATAATAAGAAGAAGATCATCAAGGATGATTCTGGAAGTGATTCAGATGAAGATGAAGGAATAAACAAATTTGTGGCATTCACAACCTTTGAGTCTATTTCTGCTACGACATCTGCAACAGGGTCTCCATAAGCGTCTGCGATGGAACCTTCGTCAGCGTCTGCAACAAGGTGTGCAATTGGAAGTGAAAAAGATGAAAGTGATGACGATCTTGTAAGTGATAATGATGATTTTCTGAAAACTATAAAGCCTTGTATGAGCATTGGTGTAAGATGGTTGAGGAGAATTCAACATTGACTAAGGAGAAAGTCAAGTTAGAAGATCAAGTTGCTGAAGTACGAAAGTATGCAACAAAGAAAGAAGAAGAAGCACAACAAGCCAGAGTTCAACTTGAAGAAACTCAAAAAGGCATGATGATGCTGAATAATGGGACAAAGCAGTTGGATCATCTTCTCACCATTGGAAAAAGTGATTGATGTGGTCTTGGATTCAATGGAGAACCTTTAAAAGCTGACTGTGTTTTTGTGTCTAGTAGAAAAATGGATGTTGCATCGACAGTTGCTACAAAGACTGTAGCTGTTACGAAGTCTGCAACTTGTACGGAAACTGGTACGACAACTGGTACAAGAGCTGCTACAGCGACTGCAACAAGGAAAATCACGCAAATGAGGAGTGCACCTCAACGAATTTGGCGACATGTTTGTCATCATTGTGGAGTTGTTGAGGTGCACTCCTCATTTCCGTGATTAGGCCAAGATGCTTCAAGTTATTGAGGGAAAAGAAACGAATGGAGAAATCTTATGGAGTGAAATTTCATGGTCCAATATGTTGTCATTTTGGAGTTCAAAGACATGTTAAAAGAGCTAATCATGGAGGGACAAGGGTCGGGAAGATTTGGAGAAAGAAAGTTAATCACTTTGGAGATGGTGCAATGGGATTTCATCCTCAATACGGAGGAAGGCGGTTCATGTGTTAGTTTTTGACCATGATGTAACTCAAGTAGGGGGAGAATGGAGTTGCTAGTGTTGGATTGTGTTGGATGTTGTTGCTATTGATGAAGCATTTAATGCTAGGGTTGTTGAGATCACATACATAGTCAAAAAGGGGAGAGAATGGAGATGTATTTGATGTGTCAGTCACGGCATAGTAGAAGTGGTAGTACAAAACGTTATTCAAGACGTGAATATATTTGATTGTTGAGATATGAAAAAATCTTTATTATGTGATTCGGTTTATGAGTTGTTTGATGAGCTGGATAAAGATATTAGAGAGAAGATTGCAGCTTAGAGTGGTTTAATTAGTTTTATGAAAATATATTAAAAAAGAAAAAGTTACAAAATGTGAAGTAGGAAATATCTTAACAAAAAAAGATATTTTCTGTATTTTATTTAGGTAAATTTAAGGAGTAAGTTTAGCATAATATAAAGAAGAAAGGCGTCGTCTTATGAAGATGCATAGCTAATAGAGAAAAAATTCAAGAGAGAGCTTTTATATTTGTGAGGTCGTGTGTATTGAAATCTAGGCTCTAGGAGAAATTTAGCTCAAATCTTGTGTGATCCTGAAGAGTTCATGGTATTGAATAGAACGAAATTTCAATAGGGTTTGATATATACGTTTGTGATTGGTGTATTTCTTTCTATTCAAATGAATTCAAAATCTGAACAAAGTTCCGGAGAATAGAAAAAATAAATCTCATTAAAAAAAATTGTAAATTTGTAAATTTTATTTTTTACTCTTTATTATTTATCTCACCTGCATTTTGAGGACTTTTATGGAGCAGTGAAAAAAAAGGTGTCATGCATGTTCGGCAGTGGATCCTCAAATATGTCGGTGTGTATGCCGGAATTGAAGATTAATTGCCACGTGGTGTTGTTTTGTCTTTGGGAATTACTGCCACGTTTATAATTGTCACTAAGATGGTATAGCCGCCACCGTACACGTTTACCACTTAGATAACATAAATCAAGATAAAATGCTTATTGTATCATATAGTTGTTTGGGCCAGAATTCACCCCGAGTGAATTCAGCTGAGCAAGGCCCATTTCTCAAAGCAAGGGCCCAACTGTTAAACGAAAGCTCGAATAAGAAGCCCGGTTCCGAGAGGCGACTCAATAAGAGGACGACACCGTCAGCTTGAGATAGGGGACCGAGAAAGAAGGAATCACGCAACAAGAAGATCCCGAAAAAAGTGTGAGACGTTGGAGCGAACTCCGAGATGAAAGGAAAGCGGTTGAAGACGGAGAAAGGCTATAAAGGAAGAGCTCCGACGACTCACAGGGGATCCAATTTTGAACTCATCATTAGACCTAGCATTAAGACTTTGTAATCGCTTCATAGCTCGAGTTCTTAGTGTTCATATATTCAACTTAATACAAATCCATTTTTCCACTATTGTTAGCTCGTTTTGATCAAGTTCACTCAAGAGTCTAGCCCACGCTTTTGCAAATCAGGTCATCTAACACTCCAAAACTCGAGTGTGGGTTTTAGGATCCACATTTTGGCGCCGTCTGTGGGGAGAGATTCATAGATAGTCTTTACACACGAACCCGATCAACAGCCTACTAGCGTGGAAATGGATCCCAACGCAACAGCTCCGATCGGATCACCAAGGTCACAAGATCTCGACCAAACGAACGTAAGCGTTCAAGCCGGGAATACCGGATCAGAGGCGGTTGTGACTCAAGCAGGATCCGGAGCAGTGGACCGTGTCCCTGTTTCCCAGCCTTTAGGAGTCGCGCCGCCAGGCTCGACTTCACAGACAGCCGAGAGAACGAACTCTCGAACCTGGATCCGGTCTGAGGATCCCCCCCCCCCCAAGGGGACGTGCAAATTCCTCGGATCAATCCACAAAACACGACCTGACTCGCCGTGCCTGACCAGATCCGTAACCGATGGCATGGCGGAGCTCCGTAAAATGCTAGCATTCCTAATTGACAGATCGCATGATCAAGAAGTCACACAACGGACTGTGTTAGCCCGGCTAGATATGCACGACAAGAGTCTGCTGAATCTCGGAAACAGGCCACGACCTGTCATGGGGATTACCGCGGACGCTCCCATGAGGAGCCCGTTACCTCGCATGCGTCTGGACTTCGAGGAGGAATATGTAACTCCCGAAGCTCCGAGACAGACATCCGTGTCTGGAAACGGTGGCTACCCGGTATTTAGCCCGACTTCAGGACCCACGCATCCCGGTGCGAATACCGTGGCCTCGACCTCGACAGGCATTACAGCTCCAGAAGGAGCACGGCTGCCGACACCCCCGCCCATGCCTACAAGCTACGAACCAAATTGGCATCGGGTACTGGGAGCATCAGTCTTCGCCTCCAGCTCACGTCCTTTGATAACGGAACCTGGGACTAACACCGCTCGGCCTCCCCCGAGCGAGGTAGCTCAGCAAGCCGGGATCCGGGGACCAAGCAATGCACGTCCGCGGAAGACACAGCTCCCCATGTTGGAACACCGAACCGACGCGGACGACGAAGGCATATACGCCAGGCTCCAGCGTCTGCAGGCTGCAGTCCATTCAGCAACCAGCGCGGCTCCAGACATCGATCAATTCATCGAGGAGACTCGCCGAACTCTGTTCAAGGATCGAATCGCTAGCACGAGGATCCAGAATACCGGGAAAATCAAAATCCCAGAGTACGCGGGGACTACGGACCCGAAAGCCCATGTCAGAGCTTTCAGGCTCGCAGTCTCCCGAGCCCATCTCACTGACGAACAAAAGGAAGCAGGCTACTGCAGACTCTTCGCTGAGAACCTCACGGGTACCGCACTAGAATGATTCACCAGTCTAGAAGGAAATTCAATCGATAACTTCACACAGATCGTATCGATATTCCTTAGACAATACTCGATCTTCATCGAAGAGAAAACCTCGGAAGCCGATCTATGGGCTCTGAAACAAGGATCAAACGAGACTCTTAGAGCCTACATCGCTAGGTTCCGAGAAGTTAAATCGTGCATAGCAGATCCAAACGAAACCATAGCGATCGCGGCTCTGGAGAACAGACTCCAGTACACATCGAAGTTCAGAAAGGAGCTTGCGGTCCGGCCTTGCACGTCCCTAGACAATGCGCTGCATAAAGCTACGTACTATGCAAAATACAAAGAGACGATAGCCGCAGCAAAAGAAGAGTCAAGCCAGAAGAAAAACCAGCAAAAAAGAATCATCTGGCAAAGGGCAGCATGTCCTCGCCGTAGACGGCAAGACCCAGTGGTGCAAGCCCTACGACGAGAACAAGTATTGCAAATAGCATGACAAAAATGGACATTCCTCCGAGGAGTGCAGTTCCAAGGACCGCCTGTTAGCAGCCAAGAATGGCAACAACGAAACAGAAACTCCGGAACCGGAGGAAAAAGATCAAGAAAAGAAAAACAAAGGCAAGAGCAAGTCGAAAAGCAGAAAAACTCGCAAAATAAGCGTGAGAGAACTCCGGAGAAGGAAGAGTCAACTTCTCCACCTCCCTCTCGCAAACGCATAGACGTGATTTTCAACTTAGCTCGATGTGGGGGATCGATGAAGTCGGTCATCACACCATCCCCAGCTCCTAAGAAACCAGCAAACCAGTGCTTTCCTAAGCTCGGACTATGCGGTTCGAATCTCCCCAAAACGATAAATTTCATATCGGGAGGTTCAAATTTCTGCCGAAATTTGGTCAACTCAATCAAGGCTCACCAAAGGCGAGCCAGAGAGTTGGTCCCAATCGAAGGACCAGACACGCACATAACTTTCTCTGAAAGCGAAACTTTCAAACTCGATAAACCGCACAACGACGCTCTAGTGATCCAACTCGATGTAGTGGGATTCGAGCTATCGAGAGTAATGATCGACACTGGGAGCTCACTGGATGTCTTATTCTATGATGCCTTCAAGAAAATGGGTTTCAAAGATTCAATGTTGACCGGCGGGAAAACTCCATTAACCGGATTCGACGGCGAAACCACCTATTCGATGGGAACTATAGAGCTCCCGTCTTGCGCCGGGGGGCAGCCGGAGATCTTGGAGTTTGTAGTCGTAAACAAACCAGCCCCGTACAACGCGATACTGGGCAGACCGTGGATTTACACCATGAAGGCGGTGCCTTCTACTTACCACTAGTGTGTGAAGTTCCCAACCCCTACGGGGATAAAACCGATCCACGGAGACCAAAAGGCCGCCAGGTCATGCTACCTGACTTTCTTTAAACAACTAGAAATGCTGCAGGTATAGCAATTATAGAAAGAGGAAGAGCTCGCGGCCCGGACAACGAAGCGCAACAACGATCCGACGGTCCGGGGACCCCGCAAAGATTTGGTCGTCCCAGTCTGCATCGACAACACTAATCCGGAAAGATGTGTAAACATCGGTTTGGAGCTCCTAAGCTCCACACGGGATGAGCTCATCAGCTTTCTCAAATAAAACGTAGACATGTTTGCGTGGTCCACCCAGGACATGAAAGGGATCAACATCGACGTCACCTCACGAATTGAATGTAGATCCCACGTTCAAACCAATAAAACAGAAACGCCGTAAGCTCGAGCCGGACCGAGCTAAGGCAGTAAACGACGAAGTCGACAGGCTGCTAAAAGTTGGGTCAATCAGGGAGGTGAAATACCCCGACTGGCTAGCCAACCCGGTCGTTGTCAAAAAGAAAAACGGGAAGTGGATAGTCTGCATAGACTTCACGGACCTGAACAAAGCATGCCCGAAAGACAGATTTCCACTACCGCACATAGACTGACTAGTGGAAGCCACCGCCGGACACGAACTGTTGTCCTTCATAGACGCGTTCTCTGGGTATGACCAAATCCTCATGAACCCGGAGGACCAAGAGAAAACAGCCTTCATGACCGATCGCGGAACCTACTGTTACAAGGTGATGCCTTTCGGGCTGAAGAACGCCGGGGCTACTTACCAGAGGCTGGTGAATAAAATGTTCGCCAACCAACTCGGGAAGTCGATGGAAGTCTACATTGACAATATGCTAGTGAAGTCGTCTAAAGAAAGCGACCATATATCACAGCTCCGGGAGTGTTTCAAAATCTTAAACCAGTATGGGATGAAACTCAACCCAGCCAAATGCTCTTTCAGAGTACCATCGGGAGAATTCCTCGGGTATTTAGTAACCGAACGAGGGATCGAAGTAAACCTGAAGCAGATAGCAACTTTCCTGGAAATGCCCTCCCCAAAAAACACGAGGGAAATGCAAAGGCTAACAGGACGGATAGCAGCTCTGAACCGTTTCATCTCCCGATCCACGGATAAATGCCTACCATTCTAAAACCTCCTTAAGGGAAACCGAAAGTTCCAACGGGATGAGGACTGTGAAAAGGCCCTAAACGAGCTCAAAAAGTACCTCAGTGAACCTTCGATACTAGCTAAACCTGTGGTGGGCGAGCCGTTATACCTCTACATCGCGACCTCGCCCACCGCAGTAAGGGCAGTCCTGGTCCGCGAGGAACAGAACGAGCAAAAGCCCATATACTACGTAAGCAAAACACTCATAGACGCAGAGACGAGGTATCCAGCAATGGAAAAACTCGCGCTTGCGGTGGTAATGGCAGCCAGAAAATTGAGGCCGTACTTCCAATCACACGCTATCGTAGTGATGACGTCGCAATCCATACGAACTACACTCCACAGCCCGAGTCATTCCGGTACACTAGCCAAGTGGGCGATCGAACTAAGCGAATACGACATCGAGTATCGCACCAGAACAAGTGCCAAGGCACAAATCCTCGCGGATTTCATAATCGAGCTCCCACCTACAACTACAGAAGGGAAAATCAGAATAATATTGGACCCTCTACGTGGATGGGGCCTCATCCAAACATGGCTCCGGAGTAGGAATAAAACTCATAACTGCCACGGGAGAAGTAATGGAACAATCCTTCAGACTCGGCTTCAGTGCCTCCAACAATGAAGCCGAATACGAAGCACTTATAGCTGGACTCCGACTCGCGATCGGGATCGGAGCACGCGAAGTCCACGCCTACAATGATTCACAGCTAGTTACGAGCCAGTACCACGGCGACTACGAGACTAAGGATGAACGCATGGAAGCGTACGTCAAGGTAGCTCACGATTTGGAAAACCAGTTGAAAGATTTCACACTCGAGAGAATACCTCGGGGGGAGAACTCCTCCGCCAACGCCCTGGCAGCATTAGCCTCGACGTCCGACCCTAAGGTCAAAAGAATCATACCCGTAGAAGGGTTAGACAAGCCGAGCATCGACATGGCACTCAAAGCACATACCGCAGACCAGTCCACAATGTCTCCTTCGGTCCATACAGAAATCCCAACGGGAGCTCCGGAACCCAAAGCTCGGGCGGAGACAGCATCGAAGTGTTCCGAAGTATACGATATCGGTCTCCGTAGTGGCAGGCAAATTCCCGAACCTCCGGCCAAGGAGGAGGAATCCGAGCCGGAAACCGAAGAACCGGATGCAGAATTCTTAAACAGGCCGGATTGAAGGGAGCCAATCCTAAACTACATCCGGCTCGGCCAAGTCCCTAACGACAAATGGCAAGCCAGAAAGCTCAAAGCCCGAAGCGCCCGTTACTGCATAATCAATGATTGCATGTTCAAATGCAGCACTGCGGAACCATACTTTCGATGTGTGCATGCTGTGGAAGCCCTCGCCGTGATGGGTAACACCCACGAAGGCACTTGCGGCAACCACTCCAGAGGACGAGCCCTAGCCATCCGCATTAAAATACAAGGGTTCTTCTGGCCAACTATGATCGCAGATTGCGAGAAATTCACCAGGCTGTGCGATAAATGCCAAAGGCACGCACCAATTATCCACCAGCCTACAGAAAACCTGTCCTCGATCTCTGCACCATACCCCTTCATGAGGTGGTCGATGGACATAGTAGGTCCTCTCGTTTTGTCAGGACCAAAGCAAGTAAAGAACCTCTTGGTCCTAACCGACTACTTCACTAAGTGGATAGAGGCTAAAGCCTACCAACAGACTACAGAAATCGAAGTACGACACTTCATCTGGGAACATATAGTCTGCCGACACGGGCTTCCCTATGAAATACTAACCGATAACGGTTCGCAGTTTATCTCCCGAGCTTTCAGAAACTTCTGCAAAACTTGGAAGATACGCTTGAACACTTCAACCCCGAGGTATCCCCAAGGAAACGGTCAAGCAGAAGCTGCGACCAAAACACTACTCAGTAGCCTCAAGAAGAGACTCGACTCTAAGAAGTCTACATGGTCTAAGGAGCTACCGGGAGTCCTATGGGCCTCCCGCACAACACCTCACAGCGCGACTGGCGAGACTTCGTTCTCGTTAGCATACATGATGGAGGAGTGGTCCCTGCAGAGGTATCAGTTCCGACTATCAGAAGGGCCTTGAGCCCGAGACACGAGTAGCTAAACGTGCAAATGCTTCGAGATCGCCTAGACATGATTGAGGAACAACGCGACCGAGCGCTAATACGAATGAAAAACTATCAGCAAGCAACTTCCTGATACTACAACTCCAGAGTCCGACCTCGGAAGTTTATCGTGGGAGACCTAGTATTACGCAAAGTCTACGGAAACACCAGAGAGCCAGGTACCGGGAAGCTCGGGACCAACTGGGAAGGACCCAACAAAGTCACCGAGGTAGTCCGCGACGGTGTCTACAAGCTCACGAAATTCAAAAACGGAGAACCCGTGAAGAGGCCATGGAACGCCATGAACCTCAGACTATACAACTCGTGAGTGATATATCATGGTTTTTACCGGTTTTAGACCTGATATAAGTGTGTTTTAGAGTTTTTGTGTTTCTTTAGAGTTATTTACAGGTGTTATTAGGTATATGCACGTTTGGAGCGGATTTGGTGATTATGGCGCTTTCTGGAGCATTTTGGAGATTTAACCCGAGAGATAGAGTTCACTGTCCAAAACAGAGGATTGCATCGATCGACAAACCTTGTGCATCGATCGACACACATGCATGATGGACTTATTCTCGACGGTTTAATGAAGATTATGGAAATTGCACTTTGGCCCAGAAGTTTCCAATAATTACAAAGAAGCCCCAGCCATGATTAGAGCTTTATAATTAGGTTTTTGGTGTTTAATTCTGGAGACGCCTTCATACTTTGAGCATAGAGATTTTAGAGCTTTTGGAGCTTTATCTAATTATGTATTGCTTCCTGCTTTTGGAGAAGATTTTGAACCCCTTTTATTCTTACTCTTTATTTATGCAATTTATTTATTCTATGATTTGTATTTCATTAATCATGTCTGAGCAGATTCATAGTTAGGTTTAGGGATTCTCATAAAGGTTTTCATGGCTTGTTAGATTTAATTATTCAGTTAAGGATTCATAACTTATTTGTTCTTCAACTTAAATTGTGCTTAATACTAGTTTCTAACTTGATCACTTAGAATCTAGACTTTAGGTTATTAAATTGACACGAAAGTGTAATTTAGAATCTGATCTATTTAGGTTGAGCAATTTAATTATCTGCAAAGAAATTCGGTTTAATTGAATTGTGAATAAATCAAACTTGCGCTTAAGGCTAGTTTAATCTGTTAGGAATTGCAAAGAAATTTAGGTTTCTGCTATTAGACTTAGAGAATTCTTGCAACGAAAGTTGGTTAGTTCTATATCTGTGTTTGAGTTCTAGAACCGGACTTAATTTGATACTGATTGATAATTTATCTGCTTGTCTGATTTCCTGAGAACTCCCTAGACTTAGCGCTTTTAGTTAATTGCTTACAAACCACTCCTGCTACTGATTTACTTTCCTGCTTTGCTTTTTAGTTTCTAATTGATTTCACCTAGCTTAACCTGAAAATCTATAATCTATCGTAAGGTCTAGAGTCCCTGTGGATTTCGATACCCTATATACTATTGTCACTTCTGGGCACTTGCAGTGTAGATCTAGGGATTAAAACTCTGATCGTATCAAGTTTTTGGCGCCGTTGCCGTGGACTCTTTTGAGTCTTCGATAGATTTGAACTTAGGGTTTAGACTAGGTTTTTCGTTTTTGTTTTTTTTGGTTACTAATTTTTCAGTTTTTCTATGTCGCAGGTCTGATTTTCGCTTAGCATCGATCGACGCATCTTTTGAATCGATCGTTGCAGGGCGAATTTGAGTTGAATCGATCGTTTCCTCTAAGCATCGATCGTTGCACTGCGATTACAGAAGGTTTATGCAGACGTATGAGACCAGAAGTAATCCGAACTCGAATATCGTGAATCTCAGGCTTGAAGAACTTGCTAGACTAGAGAGAACTAACAGAAAGGGTCAGCGAGCAAGGATGAACAACAATCGCTTGATTCTGATACCTGATGCTGAAGGTGTTCTAAGAGACCGACAGAACAATCCTTATAATGCTGCTGGGCAAAGGATTGATGCTGAGGGACGAGTGATCCCTGAACCTGAACCTCAACCTTAACCTAAAGGTCAGAGGCAGATGGTTGCTGCAAATGAGAGGACTCTTTCTGAGTATAACCGACCGAATGAGTTCTATGCTAACCGGTCAGCAATTGTACCTCCTGGATTTGAGAGGAATGATTTTGAGATCAAGACTGTTTACTACACTCTGCTGAGACAGAATCCGTTCCATGGTCTCCCACACAAGCAGCCGATGAATCACATTGATGACTTTGAGGACTTCATCACTGGAATGAATTACAATGGGGTGAACTATGATTTTCTCTACCTTAAGCTTTTCCCATATTCTCTCGCTGGAGAGGCTTTAGCTTGGCTGAAGCAACTTGCACCTGGCAAGTTTACTACTTGGGATGCTGTGAAGAGAGAGTTCTTGAGGCCCTTTTATGATGATGCTCGCTCTGATCAGTCGAGAAAGGATATTCTCACCTTCACCCAAGGTCCTACAGAGCCTCTTAAGACTGCCTGGATGAGGTTTAAGTAGTACCAACGTGACTGCCCTCACCATGGATTCTCTGAAGTGACGCTGCTGGGCATCTTCAGAGGCATTGATTTGCACTATCAGTCTGCATTGGATACTGCTATTGTGATTGTGGGATTGATTCTTATGCGATTTGAGAGGTCTGTGAAATCACCTTGCATCGATCGATACATCTGATGCAACGGTCATTGCACTGCGACTTCACAGAGGCTTCAGCGGGACTAATAAGGCCTTATTTCTTTGATTGCAGATGCCTCCTCGCAAACAGCCTCGTAAACGCAGAGCTACTACAGCAGCTGCAGATCAGCCTCCTCCACCAGAGGAGTGGTTTTTACGCGACTCGACACCGCCTGAGCCTTATCATAGAGATCGTGAGGCCATACAGTTACCTTGGCCTAATGCAGATAAGGAGAAGATTCCAACATACAAGGTATGGGACATGGAACCTGATAAGCTGCTTAAGACTGACACATTCACTAAGAAACCGCTAAATGACTACTGGGATGAGTACGATACACTGCTCTACAATGGTTGGTGTGATATGGATGTTCAGCCGACCAAGTTTGCTGATTATTGGACTTGCAGAGCCTTAGGAATTAATGAGCAGGTGCTTGCATTGGTTAAGGGCATTGGTCTAGCACTATGAGTTATACCCTGATCTGGTGAGGCAGTTGCTGGCAACTTGCAGAGTCTACTATCCTGATCTGGAGAGCAGGAGAGCCGCATATGGTATCTTTACCTTCATGAGTCTGGGAGTCAGGTATCGGATTCCCCTTCTAGATATCTGCCGTATTTATGGATTCAGCGTGGAGCCTACATGTACCGGTATAGCTCTTGAGTGGGATGTACCGAGTGCTCAGTTTTTCTGGGACCATTTTGGTAATGGTCGATATTGCTCGAGGACCACGAAGCATATTCAGGTTAGGCATCATGTTCTTCGATATGTGATACGCATCCTGGGATACACTCTGTTGTGTAAGGCTGAAGCAAACAAGATGCGTAAGAATGAGTTAGAGGTACTCTTTATTGGGCTGAGAGAGTTGTTTGCTGATACCGATTTGAGAGATCCCACCAGAGGTCTTATCTTAGGAGCTGTGCTTGCTCATCATTTGTGCTCTCTGACGAAGAAGGCATTCGATGGAAAGGGCATTGAGACAGTGGGGAGTCTGCTTACTCCCATCTTTCGGCATTGCAGGATCCCTTTAGAGGGTACGGAGCGTGATGATAGAGAGGTATTTATGGATCTTAGCCACCTGAAGAGTGCTACATGGCTGAAGGAGGGACGTATATGGGTCTATTATAACACGAACGCTATGAAGCGTGGTGTAGATCTTCCTGCTGCTGATCTGACCAGGATTGATACACGGGCTACTTTGAGTTTCCAGCCTCATAGGAACGATCAGCATAGTGTGCCTACGATGGCCTATCCTCTAGGCGAGCCTTCTACGAGACCTTCTTCTTCTGTGCCCGCGCCCGAGCCTGCTGCTGCACATGACATTGGTCCTTATCCAGCTCCTTCAGTACCAGTGAGTGAGATGTCTGAGGGTGAGTGGAGAGAGCATCAGGATGGTATTCTACGAAGCATCTGGGATTTCATGCGTGGTTGTACTTGCAGGAGACAGCCACAGGTTCATCAGCCCGTTCCTGCCAGTCGACATCGACAGCGCTCTCCGACTCCTGGTACTTCGAGCAGTTCTGATCGCTATGCTGGCATAGATGATGAGTAGAGAGTGAGATTGGTCTCCATTTTCAGACTATCGGTTCTGTTTTTCCTTTTTCTTTTTCACTTTTCTTTTGATTTTTCTAGTTGATACTTATGTTGGGATGATGTGCTTACTTTTAGACTATCTGTTGCTTTGATTTTGCTTGTTTGCGATGTTTTCCAGCTTTCAGGTTTGAGATATGTGATTTTCTCACGGACTAACTTGCTAACTGCTGACTGATCCGACGAAATCGCAATGCAACGATCGACACGGTCCTGTGTGTCGATCGATTCAACACAAAAATCGCATTGCAGCGATCGTTGCGGTCCTGAGCAACGATCGACACATGATCGTAATCGCCTTGCAACGATCGTCGCATTTATGCGTAACGATCAATGCATGTGCGAGACAGGTAAAAATCGACAGAACCTAACACATCCCTTAACATTTTCTTCTTTTACCGAACCTAGGCTTGACACCACTGGGGACAGTGTGTTTTAAGTGTGGGGGAGGTAGCTACTGACGCACGCTTTTGTTTTCTTAGAGTCAGTCCTGTTTTCAAAAATTTGTTTTATTGAGTTAAAACAGTTTAAGTAAGAAACAGTGAATTTTTGAGAAGTTGACAACACTTGCAGGAACTTAAGTAACCATTGGGACAAGATTGCAGGATCAATCTATGACTATTAGAAAACCCCAACACAGATTCACCTACTGAGGACACCCATATCAATTCAGGTATTCAGAGGATCCTTTACTGACTTCACCCCTAATTTTGACTTAATTTTCTCACCTAAGGGCTTGGTATATCTTGAGTCGGACTCCTCTGTTAGTTCTGACACAGCTTGTAATTCCCTTCTCCCCTTCCCTAAAGTAAAAAAAAAGAATAATAAATTGAGGATGAGATAGTATCTCCGAAGTGGTCACGGGATGTGACCCCTATTACCTCCTGTGCATTCATGGAATGTGTCCAAAGTACACCCCATAACGGGAAGAGCACTGATAAAAAAAAAATGATACCCAATGGGGAAAAATTAGTAGCTAAGGAAGGGAAAGGAACCAGAAAAAAGATAGTACGGTGGTCTAGAGCTAACAGAGTAAGAATTCATGTGCCCTTTGATCGATAATCCTTAGGTGAGATCGCGGGTTAACGATCTATTTCCCCACGAGGAGTACCATATAGCATCAGATGCAGCCCAAACTATGACCTAGTGCTAAATCTCCCCGAAAACATAGTTCGAAACCTAAATTTTCCTGAATTAAATTTTTTAGATCTAATAGCACACAAATTCAATTTAATTGGTTATTGTTTGAAAACCAAAATAAACCGACCACTTAATTTTAAACTGATTTAAATTCAAAACCAACTAAATTTGAACCAAGAAAACTAACCCACCCAGCTTCTTCTTCAGCCGATTTTTTTTCATTGTTTCCTTCATCTCTGTTATTTCTCTCTTTCGTTTCACAAAACAATACCAAAGAAACATTTCAAATGGGAACCAATGAAAGACGACACTGATCTTGGAAACTATGTTTATCCCATCGTTCTTGTTCAAATTCCAATGTACAACGAATGAAAGGTACCAATTAGTTACAACTCTCGCCTGTTATTTTTTTCTTACTTTCTTCAACTTTTTTTTTGATTATCGATATCTTTGCAGCATTGTAATTGGTTTTTCAAAATCTTGTTAATTTAGGTTTATCAGCTATCTATTGTATCTGCTTGTGGGATCTCGTGGCCATCTGATCGAATCATCATTCAAGTTCTTGGTTCTCGATTTTAACAAACGGCTCTACGGAAAGATCCGGTCTTTTGATATGGGCCTTTAACAAACGAATTTACGAAGCATCACAAGATTTGTTGTTGTTGTTGCATGATCTAGTGAAATATCTGGGTTTTGTTTAGGTTTCAATCAGATGTTTATAGTGCTCTCGCGTTCTTCATTTAGGTCAAATTTGTTTTGGGTAAGAGACCAATGGTTGACATATTACTCCGCACTGAGATTCTGAACGAGGCAAGGGTACATATCAGCGAAGAAGAAGAAAGGAAGTTTTGGGTCAGATCGTTCTCAAAAAAAAGTTTCGGGTCAGATTTATTTTTGGTCAAGCTGAGTTTTTTTTTGTTGGGTCTGGTGTGCGTAATAAGGTTTAGTTTTGGTTTATTATTAAAATTCAATGGTTAATCTTTTAATTGGTAAATAGTAAACCGAATAAAACCAGATTCATGTGTTCCGAGATTTCAAAGTATGAATTTATGTGTTACTAGATCTAAAAAATTTAATTCAGGGAGATTTTGGTTTCGAACTATATTTTCGGGGAGATTTAGCACTAGGTCATAGTTTGGGCTGCATCTGGTGCTATATAATACTTCTTGTGGGGAAATAGATCGTTAACCCGTGAGATCGCACTTAATATCTAATAGAAGTCAGTAAGGTGAATTTGAATTGCTTTGTATTGATTGTGGGGTTTACTCAGGACAGTTGCTAAGTGTGGGGGAAGTATATGTTGGTCTTGATGTCTTGCAGGTGAATCTTTCAGTGGCTTACTAAGGGGAATCTGAGTGTTGTTGCTTCTAAGATGAAAAGAGTTTCTGAAAGTTTTCAAACCTCTTCACCATGTTCTAGCTTTCTGTTTTGCTTGAGGCAAGCAAAGGCTAAGTGTGGGGGAGTTGATATATCATGGTTTTTACCGGTTTTAGACCATGATATAAGTGTGTTTTAGAGTCTTTTGGTGTTTCTTTAGAGTCATTTACAGGTGTTATTAGGTATATGCACGTTTGGAGCGGATTTGGTGATTATGGCCCTTTCTGGAGCATTTTGGAGATTTAACCCGAGAGATAGAGTTCACTGTCCAAAACAGAGGATTGCATCGATCGACACACCTTGTGCATCAATCGACACACATGCGTGATGGACTTATTCTCGGCGGTTTAATGAAGATTATGGAAATTGCACTTTGGCCAAGAAGTTTCCAATAATTACAAAGAAGCCCCAGCCGTGATTAGAGCTTTATAATTAGGTTTTTGGTGTTTAATTCTGGAGACGCTTTCATACTTTGAGCATATAGATTTTAGAGCTTTTGGGGCTGATCTAATCCTGTACTGCTTCCTTCTTTTGGAGAAGATTTCAAACCCCTTTTATTCTTACTCTTTATTTATGCAATCTATTTATTCTATGATTTGTGTTTCATTAATCATGTCTGAGTAGATTCATATTTAGGTTTAGGGATTCTCATAAAGGTTTTCATGACTTGTTAGATTTAATTATTCAGTTAAGGATTCATAACTTATTTGTTCTTCAACCTAAATTGTGCTTAATACTAATTTCTAACTTGATCACTTAGAATCTAGACTTTAGGTTATTAAATTGACACAAAAGTGTAATTTAGAATCTGATCTATTTAGGTTGAGCAATTTAATTATCTGCAAAGAAATTTGGTTTAATTGAATTGTTAACAAATCAAACTTGCACTTAAGGCTAGTTTAATCTGTTAGGAATTGCAAAGAAATTTTGGTTTCTGCTATTAGACTTAGAGAATTCTCGCAACGAAAGTTGGTTAGTTATATATCTGTGTTTGAGTTCTAGAACCAGACTTAATTTGATCCTGACTGATAATTTATCTGCTTGTCTGATTTCCTGAGAACTCCCTAGACTTAGCGGTTTTAGTTAATTGCTTACAAACCACTCCTGCTACTGATTTACTTTCCTGCTTTGCTTTTTAGTTTCTAATTGATTTCACCTAGCTTAACCTAAAAATCTATAATCTAGCGTAAGGTCTAGAGTCCCTGTAGATTTCGATACCCTATATACTACTGTCATGTATGTGCACTTGCAGTGTAGATCTAGAGATTAAAACTCTGGTCATATCAAGTTTATCGTGGGAGACCTAGTATTACGCAAAGTCTACGGAAACACCTGAGAGCCAGGTGCCGGGAAGCTCGGGACCAACTGGGAAGGACCCTACAAAGTCACCGAGGTAGTCCGCTACAGCGTCTACAAGCTCACGAAATTCAAAAACGGAGTACCCGTGTAGAGGCCATGGAACGCCATGAAACTCAGACTATACAACTCGTGAGTACTCACAAAAATCAAACTACGATAGGCTTGATCCCTTGGCGGGGTACGTAGGCAGCTCGAACCTCGAGTGCAGCCACACCACCCAAAAACCTCGAATTCTCCATCTCTCTTCTTATTTTTCGGGGGGGGGGGGGGGGGGGGGTACAGGGTTATCACCCAATACATCAATGTAAACTCTGGAGCATACATTAATTCTACTTCGATGCTTCGAATCCCTATCAAGCTTCGTTACAGCCAACACAGGCTATCGCAAATACGCTAAGTCTTAAAACCTTAGCAATTGTAAATACCGAAGTATACATCAATAAAGATCTGCTTTATACGTTACTTCGAGCCTTTATCAAGTAAACATAAATCGCAAATACGCTAAATCTTAAAACCTTAAGTATTTCACAAACTATAAATCCAGAAGATTCTTCCAGAGCAATCTTCCAAAGCCCACAACTCGCGCACATACTTGGAAGTAAAACCCTAAACAACTTCGCACGGGTTAAACAGGTACCCAAACCATAGCGAACCGGAAAGGGCACTAAGTCGCGGAACAAACTCAAAAAAACAAGGAACGTCTGGCCAGACTAAGCGATAAAAACTAAGAGTTCTACCTCGCAACTCGAAGGTTCAACTTGCAAACTAGCAACGCATAAGCGAACCTCGACATTTTGCAAACCTAAGATCCAAACTCGAACAAAACATAAACATAAAAACCGTGCATTTAAAAGGCTCACCCGAGCCAAAAAGAGTTTTGGATTAAAGCCCTCCCGAGCAACAACAGAAAGCAAAGTAAAAAGAGTTCAACTTTAGCCCAAAACGGGGCTTTAGGGAATTCAAAAAAAAAAATTAAATTTTTTTTCAAAGGAACAGTCGTCAGCCCTGCTCCTCAACTCCTTGCTCTGCCGTTCCCTGGACTCAGAGCTCAGCTGTTTGGTTCACCTCGGCGCTCGCACCTCCTGCCATCATCTTGGCGTTCGACCCGAACTCGTTCAAGCCTGCAGAGCGGGCTCCACGCATCACCGAATCGTCTGGGATTTGAGGAATAGCACGCAGCTCGGCACTCAAGGAGAAGTCGGAGACCTGCGCAGCCTCGAACTCCTTCGCAAAAGTCTCCCTCTGCTCCAACAGCTTAGGAAGCTCCTCCTCGATGGTCGTAACTCCATTTTGCAAAAGGTTTATCAGCTCGATGTTGGCTTCGACCTCTTGGACATAGATCTTCCAGTCCTCATTCGATCATGCCTGGCTGAGCGGATCGCAGTCTCTGCCTTCGCAAGGAGTTCTTTGGTCTGCTTCTCCAGAGTGACCGTCCTCTCCACAACAATCGAGCGCTCGGACTTCACAACGTTAAGCTGGGCCTCGCAACGCTTCATCTCCTCTTGGTCAACTGGTGCACGACGCTCTGAGCTTGCTCGAGCTCCTCTTGACGAGGGACACACCTGAGACTCTGCTCATAGAAGGCTGTGAGCTGGTTATCCGCCTCCAAAGACTGAAACAGAAAACCAGCATTAAAAACCAGAAAAGGAGGGAAGAAACGAAAGCCCGAAAAGCTACCTTTCCCTTAGCATTCACTGCTTTGACATACAACTCCCGGCCTATCAGGTTCTTCACCGAAGGGAGAGAACATCCAGCGGCCTTGCAGTGACGGAGAAAATGAGCGAGTCTATAAGGATCATCCGTAATCGGAAAATCCTTCGTATGGTCAAACTTCCAGTGAAACGGTTTAGACCCCGGAGCATGCAACGAGCCCAACCCAACAGCTGCCTCCTTTTCATATCGAGGCTTCTTGTTCAAACGTTGCACCGAGGAATCACTCCTGGTGGCCCTGGAACTCAAATGAATCACTTGGTCGGGGCGTGCAGCTTCCGGTCCCTTCCCAGACTTCGTGTCCCGTGATAGGTCGAGTTTTAATCCTATTCTACTGCAAGTGCACAGTCAATGCAATTATAGTATATAGGGTATCGAATCCACAGAGACTCTAGACTCTTGCGATAGATTATAGAACGTCGAATTAAGCTAGGTGAAACAGATGTAAAAGTAGTAAATCAAGCAGAAAAGTAAATCAAGTGGTTTGTAAGCAATCAGAAAACGAAGGCGTCATGTCAATGGAGTTCTCAGGAAATCAGGAATATAGGCTATCAATTAAGCGGGATCAAATTAAGAACTGTTCTAAAACTGGAATCACGGACATATAAGAAGCCAACTTTCGTTGTGAATCCTATCTATGTCTAACAACCTAGCAAACCAACTTTCGTTGTGAATTCTAGAGTTCTAAACAAGCATTAATCTCAAGTTCTTTCGTTCACAATTCCTCTAAACCAAATTTCTTTGCGAGTGAATCAAATTTCTCATCTAAGTTCTTTCTAGCTAATTAACCAACTGTCGTTGTGGAAATCAACCTAACATCATAAATCTGGGTAGCTACTTCAGATTAAGCATTAAGAACAACCCTAGATGAAGAACTAACATATATGAATCCCTACAGATCGATTAACCTATAATTCCATGAAATCCCCTGGGAGAATCCCTAAACCTAACAGGTAAACTACTCAAACATGATCATCGAAAAATAAGACATCTTGAATAGAAAACCAAATAGCATATAATAGAATAAAGAACTGGGGTTCGAAATCTCTTCTCTCTCGAGTACAAGATCAGCCCCTAACTCTCTCAATGTAAAATAAATCGTAGCCTAAACAATGGCTTAAAAACCCTAATATAATGATCTAATCACGGCTGGGGCTTCTTTGTAATTATGAGAAACTTCTGGGCCAAAGTGCAAATTCCACAAATCTTCATTAAACGCTCGAGAATTGCTTGTCACGATCTTGTGTCGATCGATGCACATGTTGTGTCGATCGACACAGATGTCTTATATGGGCAGTGACTTCTTCCTCTCGGGTTAAGTCTCCAAAATGCTCCGGAAAGTGCCATAATCTCCAATTCCGCTCCAAACGTACCTAGACCTGTAAACATAGATAAAAGACTCCAAAACATAATAAAAGACTCGATAAATAAGACATATACCATGGTTAAAATCCCTAAAATCCATGGTATATCAACTCCCCCACACTTAAGCTTTGCATGCCCTCAAGCAAACAGAAGACCAAGATCAGGAGAAGAAGTTTGAAAACTTCAGAAACTCGTTTCATCGTAGAAGCACCACACTCAGATTAGCCTTAGTAAGCCACATGAAAATGAACCTGCAAACATCAAGACCAACATATACTTCCCCCACACTTAGCAACTGTCCTAAGTAAACTCCACAATCACATTTAGAGCATCCAAATTCACCATACTGACTTCTATAAGCTATTAAGTGCGGTCTCACCTATGGGGTATCGATCAAAGAATACATGGACTCTTACTCTATCAGCTCTAGACCACCATACTATCTTTTTCTGGTTCCTTTCTTCTCTTTTACCTTCCTTAGCATTCTGATTTTTCCTCATTGGGTATCATTTTTTTTTATCAGTGCTCTTCCCGTTATGGGGTGTACTTTGGACACATTCCATGAATACACAGGAGGTGATAGTGGTAGCTACCAGTCCTGTGACCACTTCGGAGCTACTAGCTCATCCTCAGTTTATTATTCTTTTTTTTTACTTTATGGAAGGGGAGAATGAACCTTACTTGGAAAGGTTTACAAGTTGTGCCAGAACCAACAGAGGAATCCTACTCAAAGTATACCAAGCCCATAGGAGAGAAAATTAAGTCAAGTTAAAGGTGAAGTCAAGTAATGGATTCTCTGAATACCTGAAGTGATATGGGTGTCCTCAGTAGGCTGGTCCGTGTTGGGTTTTCTAATAGTCATAGATCATCTGCAAATCATCCAATGGTCACTTAAGTTCCTGCAAGTGTGGTAATCTCCTCAAAAGTCCTTGTTTCCTACTCGGTTTGACTCAATAAAACAAATTTGGACTGACTCTAAGAAAACAAAAGCGTGCGTCAGTAGCTACCTCCCCCACACTTGAAACACACTGTCCCCAGTGGTGTCAAGCTCAGGATTGGCGAGAATAATAATCAAATGTGAATGTCCGAAAGTTGCATAATATATACCTGTCGTTGCCCTGCGTCGATCGATGCCACAAGGGTGTCGATCGATGCACGGCGAATATGCTCGCGGTTATTTAGATAACCGATGTCTGAACCGCAATTGAATTGGCTAACCAGGAATCACAACTGTGTCGACCGATGCACTATGAGTGTCGATTGATGCAGTGCGATTCTGCATGTTTCTCTCGGCTCTGAACACACTTAAACAGAAAAATCAAAATATCAAAACCAAAACGAAAAATGAAAACAAAATCGAACCTACTAGTGGGTTGCCTCCCACTCAGCGCTTGTTTAAAGTCAGTAGCTTGACTATGGGACGGAGATCGGACTCATTGTGGTTTCAACAGAGACTTTGAGTGTCTATGTGAATGTCTCTTCATCCAAGGTGGCGTATAAGCATTCGGATCATGAGATTTTCCAAGGAACAAAGGAGGAGAACCAGGGCGGGAGCGAAGCTTGGGTGGGATTTTGTGTTTTCCTGCATTCAAAGTTGATGGATTAGGAGGTTTAAGCTTAGATGATTTATGCCTTACCTTTGGTGGAAATGAGATGTCTAGAGCTTTCTGCTTATGAGCAGTTGCAGGCACTGAAGATGTTAGAGCAGGTTCAAGAGGAACCGCCATCTTCTTCTCTCCAATCGAACTCTCTGGTTCCACCTCAACACTGAAGCTCTGTCCATCAATGGTGGCTCTCTGCTTCCTGTCCATCTTGAACTGCAATGTCTCATCTCCCAGGTGGAGAGCAATCAGACCACGTCTCACATCAATAACTGTGCCAGCAGTAGCTAAGAAAGATCTACCAAGTAGTAAAGGATCATCAGGCTCAATCTCATACTTCAGCACCACAAAGTCCACTGGAATCAAGTAGTTTCCAACTCTCATATTAATGTCCTCAAGAACTCCTTCCGAATACTTCTTTGATCGATCAGCTAGGATAAGAGAGATCCTAGTAGGCTGGAAATCCATCAGTCCTAATCTCACAGCCACAGAGTATGGCATGAGATTCACATCAGCTCCTAAATCACACAGAGAACGCTTGAATATGTCCTTAGAGATGGAACAGTCGAGCACAAAGGCTCCTGGGTCTGGTATCTTCTCTGTAATCTGAATCAGCTTCTTTTCCATCACATTCATGTAGTTAGCCACTCCTAACTCCTGTTTAGACAGTTTACGAACCTTAGGATATGGCACAGATGGCTTATAGACTCGTTCTGAGACTGTTACAGGTTTCTGGTCCCATCTGCGATATGTGTCGATCGATGCACGATGTGTGTCGATCGACACAAGGCGATTATCTTCAAATTCATCAGACGTATCGGGGATGCATCGATCGACATCGTGGTTGTGTCGATCTGCGCATGTCTCAGACAGACAATATTCATCCAGAAAATCCGAGATTATGCTCTCTTCTTCTCCTAGCAAGTTAATTTCATCTCATGTGATCACATCATTGACGTATTGCTGAAGGATTGTTTAGTGTTAATCCTGATTCAATTCTTCAGATTAAACTCACCTAAACATGCCAGATCTAGGTTCTCTTGCTAGAAACATAAAGGATCTCACCTGTTACCTTATTATGCAGCGGAAAGAGGAGGTACGGGTCAGAGATCAGCAGAACCACCAAGAGATAGTTCCTCCAAAGGCTCACACACGCACGCATAGGAAATAGGCTGCTAGACCAGCTGGTGGGAGGCACAGAAGAGAGAGAGAGGTGGCGCAGAGGCTTAGGGAAAATTAGGTGGCTAGGTTAAGTTTTAATCATAAAACTTATGCCTAATTCCTTTTGGGCTTTTGGGCCCAATTCCCAGTCTTGGATTTAATCAGGCCCTTCTATCTCTCTAAGCACAGTAAATGCCTAGCACTTTTACCGTACTTCTGCTAAACCGTTCCTACACATTTTCCTGTTAGCTTAGGCGTGTGACCCATATGGGATCATATAATAAAAGCAATAAGTCCAAGACTTATAGATCATGAGCGGACTCTAGCAAGCCATCATGACCCCCAGTATTATATGACTTATGTCTGATCATTGACATACACTTACTTTCTAGAGACAGTACAGAGATTACTGGACATAATTCCAACAATCTCCCACTTGAACTGGAATCTCTGTATTCATAATCCTTTTGTCACAATATCTCGATTAGTCATAAGGCAAGATTAGTGTCATCCTTATAAAGCCTAATCTTGTTCATCGGACTCTGATTTGATACTGACAATCCAAACGACTCGGGAAAGTCCGTTTGAGCATGGCCATGCATTTTCCAGTATTCAAATCTCCGATTGGCCTAGAGATATTCACTCCATTTATATTGGAGGGACAAATCCCGTCTTGTTCCATCACTGTAAACTACTCATTTCATAATACACCCAATCAAGGTCCTTATAACTATCGCTTAACGACAGCATTAGACAATGATCAAAGCGCATTAGTTCATGTGCAGTCACATGCATGCGAACTCAGGTCTAAGGACTATACTCTATAGTCGTAGTAAGAATCTCTTATGACACAGATATAAATATCCTGAAGAGTTCTTATAATCGGGTCTTGTCCGGTCGTATGTACCCCAACATACACCTATGTATTGACTTTGATGCCGTGCATCTATAACATTCTGAGACTTTGTCATAAGTCACATACCAATCTAGTCTCACGCGGTTGTTGGTGTTCCAATTTCAACAACCTTCGACTAGGGACAGGATGATATAAGTCATCTATCAAATATAGGGTCTCATGATCAAGCTAAATGACTTTGATGACTCAAGATCAAGTCACTTACTTCGATGACCTATAAAATGGTTCATATCATTTTGGAACGATTATTTCATCACAGTTAAAATAATCTTGAAATAATAATTTCATTAAACATCATAAAATGTTTTACAAGAACATATCAATAACTAAATAAAGCCCTCAAACTCCCACTCAAATTTAGATTACATTTCAATGTCTCTAATGCCTACAGCTTCAGTCAGGAACTCGAGCTTAGGCCTTGGGAGTGGCTTTGTCAATGGATCAGCGACGTTATCATCTGTCTGAACTCGGCTGATCTTGACTTCCTTTCTATTAATGATGTCACGTATCAAGTGAAATCTTCTTAGAACATGCTTGGATTTCTGGTGTGATCTTGGTTCCTTTGCCTGAGCAATAGCACCATTGTTATCACAAAACAGTGCCAGAGGCTCAGCCGCATTTGGTATCACACCTAGTTCAATAATGAACTTTCGTATCCAAACAGCTTCCTTCGCTGCTTCCGAAGCGGCGATATATTCAGCTTCTGTAGTGGAATCAGCAACGGTGTCTTGCTTGGAGCTTCTCCAACTGATTGCACCGCCATTCAGACAAAAGATATAACCGGACTGTGACCGGAAATCATCTTGGTCTGTCTGGAAACTTGCGTCCGTGAATCCACTGACTTCAAGCACATCACTTCCACCGTATACCAAGAACTTATCCTTAGTATGTCTTAGATACTTCAGGATATTCTTGACGGTAATCCAATGGTTTTCACCTGGATTTGACTGGTATCTACTCGTCATGCTCAATGCATAAGCAACATCAGGACGAGTACAGATCATGGCATACATGATAGATCCTATTGCAGATGCATAAGGAATATTCTTCATGCGCTCAAGCTCAGCAGCCGACGTAGGGCTCTGCTTCTTGCTTAGTGTTGTGCCATGTACCATTGGCGTGAAGCCCTTCTTGGAATCTGCCATGCTGAATCTATGCAGGACTTTGTCAATGTATGAATCTTGACACAAGCCTATCAGCCTTTTAGATCTATCCCGGTAGATCCTGATTCCAAGAACGTATGCGGCTTCACCCATGTCTTTCATGGAAAAACAACTTCCAGGCCAGTCCTTTACCGACTTCAGCATTGGAACGTCGTTTCCAAGAAGCAGTATGTCATCGACATACAGAATAAGAAATACTATCTTGCTCCCACTAGTTTTCTTATACACGCATTGTTCTTCTTCGTTTCTGATGAAGTCAAATTGCTTGATCGCTTCATCAAAACGAAGATTCCAGCTCCTCGATGCTTGCTTCAATCCATAAATGGATTTATGAAGCTTGCATACTTTCCCAGCATTCTTTGAATCTATGTAACCGTCAGGTTGTGTCATATACACATCCTCTTCCAGAATACCATTCAGGAAGGCGGTTTTTACGTCCATCTGCCAAATTTCATAATCATGAAAAGCTGCAGTTGCTAGTAGAATCCGAATAGATTTCATCATAGCCACTGGGGAATAGGTTTCATCGTAATCCACACCGTGAACTTGTCTGAAACCTTTTGCCACCAACCTGGCTTTATAAATCTGGACATTTCCATCCACGTCAATCTTCTTCTTGAAGATCCATTTGCACTCGATGGCTTTTACACCAGCGGGTAAGTCAACCAACGAAAACACTTGGTTGACTGACATGGAGTCCATTTCGGAATCAGCGGCCTTACGCCACTTAGAGGAATCTGGGCCCATCATGGCTTGATTGAAGTTCGATGGTTCATCACCATCAATGATCAGAAGATCATGACAGTTAGTCACGAGGAATCCTTGATATCTCTCGGGTTCGTGACGGATCCTCCCGGATCTTTGAACTTCAGGTACTACAGGTTCAGGCTCTACAATTTCTTGTAGGTCCTCCTGCTGCTCTTCCTCATTAGGTTGAGCAGTATCCTGTTCATCTTGAATTTCTTCAAGCAGTACCTTACTCCCACTGTCTTTCTTAGAGAGAAACTCCCTCTCAAGAAAGCTACAATTCCGGGCAACAAAAATCTTGTTCTCGGAACGCAGGTAGAAGTAATAAGCCTTGGTTTCCTTCGGATAACCAATGAAGTAGCATTTATCAGACTTTGGTGTAAGCTTGTCAGAGATCAATCTCTTGACATAGGCTTCACAACCCCAAATTATTAGATAAGACAGCACTGGAGCTACTCCAGTCCATAATTCATATGGTGTCTTTGCTACTGCTTTTGATGGCGCTCTATTTAGAGTGAACACTGCTGTTAGCAGAGCATATCCCCAAAGGGATATTGGAAGGTCTGTGTGACTCATCATAGATCGAACCATATCCAATAAGGTCCGATTTCTCCTCTCAGACACACCATTCCATTGTGGTGTTCCAGGAGGAGTGAGTTGGGATACGATCCCACACTCTCTCAGATGATCACTGAATTCTTGGCTTAAGTATTCTCCTCCTCGGTCGGACCGAAGAGCCTTAATGCTTTTGCCAAGTTGGTTTTGTACTTCATTTTGGAATTCTCTGAATTTCTCAAACGATTCAGACTTATGTTTCATCAAATAAACATATCCATACCTACTGAAATCATCAGTGAAGGTAATGAAGTACTGATAGTTTCCTCTTGCATTTGTGGACATTGGGCCACACACATCTGTGTGTATCAGGCCCAATAAGTCACTGGCCCTCTCGTTAGGTTTATTAAAGGGGGCCCGGGTCATTTTGCCCATCATGCAGGATTCGCATTTCTCACATGACTCAAAGTCAAATGAGCCAAGAAGTCCATTCGAATGGAGCCTCTTGATGTGTTTCTCGCTGATGTGCCCTAAACGACAATGCCATAGAAACGTTCGGTTCTCCTCATTAGGTTTGAACCGTTTGGTATCAATGTTATAAATTGGCGCGGATTGATCAAGTATGTAAAGCCCATTCGTAAGAGGGGCACAACCATAGAACAAATTGTTGCGATTGAAGGAACATAATTTATTCTTAACTGAAAAATCATAACCTTCCAAATCCAACAAAGAAATTGAAATAATATTTCTGCTTATCGCAGGTACAAAATAACAATTATTGAGTTCTAAAACCAATCCCGAAGGTAAAGACAACAAGTATGTGCGTACAGCTAGTGCAGGAACTTTCGCTCCATTCCCAACTCGTAGCTCCACTTGTCCTTGCTTCAGCCTCCTACTGTTGCTGAGTGCCTGCATATTAGTACAAATATGAGCCCCACAACCAGTATCCATAACCCATGAGGTATTATCAGAAGTAGTTGTATTAACTTCTATAACAAAAATACCTGATGAAGAAGTCTCGAGAGTCTTCTTCTTCAATTCCTTTAGACCTTCTTGGAATTTCTTACATTCTCTCCTCCAATGCCCTGGTTCTTTACAGAACCTGCAGATGTCAGTAGGCCCAGCCTTGGATTTGGGCTTGGGCTTTGGCGTGTCCTTGTCCGAGACTTGAACAGCCTTAGCCTTTCCCTTGTCCTTGGCAGAGGATTTCTTAAAGCCCTTGCCCTTTTGCACCATAAGCACATTGGGGTCCTTGGCTGTTTTCCTCAAGTTGGGCTCTGCAGTCTTGAGCATTCCGTGAAGCTCAGGCAATGTCTTACTCAAGCCATGCATATTGAAGTTCAGGATGAACTAATCATAGCTTGCAGGTAAAGACTGCAGAACGATGTCGCAGGCAAGTTCCTGGCTGATAGGGCAGTCGAGTTTCTGAAGATGATCGAGATAACCCATCATCTTCAAGACATGAGGACTCACTGCCGCATTTGCAGCCAACTTACAGTCTAAGAGGTTCTTAACTGTCTGGAACCTCTCACTCCTTGCCTGCTCCTGAAAAAGCGATTTCAGGCTTGCCATTATCTCGATGGGCGACAACACACTCTCGAACTGCATTTGCAGCTCAGCAGTCATGGTCGCCAACATCAGGCAATAGACATCATTTTCATCTGGCGAATGCTTTTCCCAAGCATTATGCAGAGTCCTGGCGGCATTGTTAGGAGGCCTCTCGGGGAGGGGATCACGAAGGACATAATCCTTCTTCTCCTGCTTGAGGACCAGCCTCAAGTTCCTTGACCACGTCAGGAAGTTCGTTCCAGTCAGCTTCTCCTTTTCGAGAACAGACCGGATTGAGAATGTGTTTTGAGTGCTTGTAGTAGTCATAGCTGAAATATAAGATAAAAAGGTTATTAGTTAATATGTTCAATTTGATTAATCTTGTATTATACTTAATGTGATTAATCTCGCATTATATTCAATAACTTCAGTTACCCTCAATAGAATATAATGATTCCAAGATCCACATATAACTAAGATCAAAGTGGGCCACTGGCCGTCACCCAACCTTAGCTTATATCGGTAAGCCCTATCTCGGCTAATTATATCCGTGATATAACTCTTAGTTGTGAATCCACTCTGATGTCTCAAGGCCCGGGACTCCCGAAGGCCTAGTCAAGAAAACCAGACTATACAGTCATGTAATCACTAATGTCTGGGACTCCCAATGACATTTATGAATCACAAACCGTCTTACCCACGCAAAAGTAGACACCCTCACACTGTAAGGCCATGAGTACAATTGAATGGGCTTCGACAGCTGACATAGACTGGACAAGACATCCAACGCTTGATATTGTTTGAGGTTTGTAGGTTTATTAAGATTTTATCCCAAAATAGAAGATTACTATTTTGGAAACTTTCCTTTTTGGGAAACTTACTAATTTTGGAAACTTTCTAAAATTGGAAACTTCCTAAAATGGAAACTTTCTAAAATTGGAAACTTCCTAAAATTGGAAACTTTCTAAATATAGAAATTTTCTAAAATCCAAAACATGCAAATCTAGAAACTTCTATTCTAAGAAACTTTCTAATTTCAGATTTTTTTTTTTTTTTTTGGAAAACAGATTAATTTAAAATCGATTTTAATTTTATATAAATAAATTTTAAATTAAATCTGAAGAAAAGACTCAAATAATTGGCCCAATTGTTTTAACTTCTTGGCCCGAGGCCCAAGAATTGGTCCATGTCCAAGACATAACCCAATTGTCCAATTAAATGACATAACCGGTCTGGTTCATTAAAATTGGTCTAACCAAAATTAATTACTACGATGACCACAATTGTCAACCGGTTATTTACTAAACCGGATTTTCTCAATTTATTTGGTCCAACCAAATCAAATTAGAAAACCACTGGTTTAGGCACTAAATCCAATTTTACGACTTTGGATTTCTTATCACGGTTTAACCAGACTTAATAAATTTTATTAAATCTGTAATTATTAAACTGTGACGATTAAGATTTTAAAATATCTTAAACCGAACCACCTAACCGAAACGAACCGGCCCATTAGGTCACGAACCGATCGCGGCTTCACGCGATCGAGCAACAATCGGGCAGCCGCAAGCCATGCGATCGGGACGGGACGGGACGCGGGACGGGATGGCTCGGGTCGTGTGATCGGGCGAGAGGCAATCCATGCGATCGGCGATCGTGCGATCCATGCGATTTATCGGCCCATCTCTCGCGATCGGACGGGACATGATCGGGCGATCGTGGCCGAGAGATGCAGGACGCGTATGGCCCATCTCTCGCGATCAACTCGACCACGCGACTCGATCCAACGATCGGTCCGTGAGTCAGCCGATCCGGACGTGTGATCCGATACCGATCAACACTCCGACGCATACCGATTCATATAGATCGGATCATGCGATTTCTAGTTTGTTTAGGTTTTAATTCTTTGTTTCTTAAGTGATTTTCTTATCAATAGATTGATTCAAACACTTCTAAACAACCTAAACATGATTCTAAACAAGAAATCCTAACAGAACCAATGGCTCTGATACCACTGAAGGATTGTTTAGTGTTAATCCTGATTCAATTTTTCAGATTAAACTCACCTAAACATGCCAGATCTAGGTTCTCTTGCTAGAAACATAAAGGATCTCACCTGTTACCTTATTATGCAGCGGAAAGAGGAGGTACGGGTCAGAGATCAGCAGAACCACCAAGAGATAGTTCCTCCAAAGGCTCACACACGCACGCACAGGAAATAGGCTGCTAGACCAGCTGGTGGGAGGCGCAGAAGAGAGAGAGAGGTGGCGCAGAGGCTTAGGGAAAATTAGGTGGCTAGGTTAAGTTTTAATCATAAAACTTATGCCTAATTCCTTTTGGGCTTTTGGGCCCAATTCCCAGTCTGATTAAATCCCTTGGATTTAATCAGGCCCTTCTATCTCTCTAAGCACAGTAAATGCCTAGCACTTTTACCGTACTTCTGCTAAACCGTTCCTACACATTTTCCTGTTAGCTTAGGCGTGTGACCCATATGGGATCATATAATAAAAGCAATAAGTCCAAGACTTATAGATCATGAGCGGACTCTAGCAAGCCATCATGACCCCCAGTATTATATGACTTATGTCTGATCATTGACATACTCTTACTTTCTAGAGACAGTACAGAGATTACTGGACATAATTCCAACAATTGCTTCTGTCCAGCTTTCCTAGCATCATTTTGCCTTTGTATTGCCCCAGCTGTCTGTTGAACTTGGACATCTAGCTTCTTCACATGCGTGCTTAAAGATTCGAACTTCCCATTCAGATCTTCATACAATGCGTCTATCTTTGAGTTGAAGGTCACAGCGATCTGTTGATGTCCCTCAAGACACTGCTCCATCATGGCTTCCAATCTGCTCTTATGTGTAGGTGCAGGCGGTGCTTAGTAAGAAGAAACACCATAGTTCCTTGAGAAGGAGTTACTCTGTTGCTGGAAGGGCTTCTGAAAAGCAGATTCCTGATTGTAGAATCCAGTCCCTCCTGAGTAGTTGGTAGCTTCGTGCGCATACTTTCCAATTAGAAGACTATGTAGAGAGTCAACTTGGTTCTTCAACTCAGCTATCTGTGAACTGTCAATCCATGAGCTGAAGATATCATTCTGACACATCGTCCTTACGGATCTCTCAGACCCTTTTTTGTGATTCCGCGAAATGTGTCGACCGATGCAAGAAGAGCGTCGATCGATGCAATGCGAAATCTATGTCGATCGACACACAGGACCGTGTCGATCGATGCAAGACGATTCTTTCGAATCTGACCTGCAAAACAGAGAAAAACAGAAAAATAAATCAGTAAAATAAAAAAACGAAAAAAACCTAGTTTAAACCCTAAGTTCAAATCTATCGAAGACTCAAAAGAGTCCCCCGCAACGGCGCCAACAACTTGATAGGTCGAGTTTTAATCCTATTCTACTGCAATTGCACAGTCAATGCAATTATAGTATATAGGGTATCGAATCCACAAAGACTCTAGACTCTTGCGATAAATTATAGAACGTCGAATTAAGCTAGGTGAAACAGATGTAAAAGCAGTAAATCAAGCAGAAAAGTAAATCAAGTGGTTTGTAAGCAATCAGAAAACGAAGGCGTCATGTCAAGGGAGTTCTCATGCAATCAGGAACATAGGCTATCAATTAAGCGGGATCTAATTAAGAACTGTTATAGAACTGGAATCACAGAAGTATAAGAAGCCAACTTTCGTTGTGAATCCTATCTATGTCTAACAACCTAGCAAACCAACTTTCGTTGTGAATTCTAGAGTTCTAAACAAGCATTAATCTCAAGTTCTTTCGTTCACAATTCCTCTAAACCAAATTTCTTTGCGAGTAGATCAAATTTCTCATCTAAGTTCTTTCTAGCTAATTAACCAACTGTCGTTGTGGAAATCAACCTAACATCATAAATCTGGGTAGGTACTTCAGATTAAGCATTAAGAACAACCCTAGATGAAGAACTAACATATATGAATCCCTACAGATCGATTAACCTATAATTCCATGAAATCCCCTGTGAGAATCCCTAAACCTAACAGGTAAACTACTCAAACATGATCATCGAAAAAGAAGACATCTTGAATAGAAAACCAAATAGCATATAATAGAATAAAGAACTGGGGTTCGAAATCTCTTCTCTCTCGAGTACAAGATAAACCCCTAACTCTCTCAATGTAAAATAAATCGTAGCCTAAATAATGGCTTAAAAACCCTAATATAATGATCTAATCACGGCTTGGGCTTCTTTGTAATTATGAGAAACTTCTGGGCCAAAGTGCAAATTCCACAAATCTTCATTAAACGCTCGAGAATTGCTTGTCACGATCTTGTGTCGATCGACACAGATGTCTTATATGGGCAGTGACTTCTTCCTCTCGGGTTAAGTCTCCAAAATGCTCCGGAAAGTGCCATAATCTCCAATTCCGCTCCAAACGTACCTAGACCTGTAAACATAGATAAAAGACTCCAAAACATAATAAAAGACTCGATAAATAAGACATATACCATGGTTAAAATCCCTAAAATCCATGGTATATCATCCCGACGCGGAGGTGGTGGAGGAACACCTCCAGACCTCCCATCGTTAATAGCACCGGCTAAAGCATCACTCAGCTGACCAGCACGGATGGGCGCCTAACCGCCAGACATTTCCTTCTCAGAGGGCCTCTTGGATGACTCGCGAACGGTGGGGCGTCTCCTCATTTTTTTCTTCGGTTGAGTCGTACTTGACGAAGCAGCTTCGGAAAGGGAGCGTTCTCGAGAAGCTGCAAAAAAAAGAGTAAGTGGTGCTCATATCCGGGCTATGAAATAAGTGAAAGAACGCGTATGTACTCACTGATAAGTGCCGGAGCAGGACGAGTCTCCAATGGCTCTATTGCCGGGAGCTCGAGCGCGCGCTTGACTCTGTCAACGGTGAACGATGACCAGAGTACGTCTCTGGAGCCAAGAGTGACCGCTAACCTCCTAATCGCATGGGTTATTCCGTACCTCTCCGGGATCTCTGAAAACATTGAAAAACGAAAGCAGTCAGATATCTCCAGATAAAACCAAAACCGACATGCAGTAAAGGAAAACCTAGCTAAACGCTATCTCTAACCAATAGACTCCGATCACAAGGTCGCAATTCTAGAAGGGTCGTAATCCCCGATTGAGTGACGGTCAAGCTTGAACAAGATGGGTCGCTCTCTCCAACGATCCTCCCGGTTCGGCACCTCCACCAAGACTGCCAAGCTTCTCCGAGGGGAGAGGTAGAAGAGTCCCGTCCCCGAATTATGTTTGATCGAACACAAATCGTGAAGAACAGACAAATCAAACGGAACTCCCTCCTCTCGAGCACTGACCAGCATGCCGATGAGGTAGCGGATGAAATTTGGGGTTAGCTGCGGAAGCGCTATCCCAAGTTCGCCTAGCACGTCCAACAGAAGCCGAGGAATCAGAAAGAAAATAAGCTTATAGGCGCAGCAATAGCCCAATCTAACTGATTCCGGCGTCTCTCCGGGATCAAGGAGCCTCAACTCCACCGTCCTTGGCACGCCGTGCGACGAATACAGGCTCTCGATATCCTCCGCCTTCGTAGTCAGAACAGGGTGTTCGAACTCCTCCTCTTCGACCACCTGCTTTTCTTTTTTAACCCTAACAGACTCGATTTCGACATCGCTTAAAGCTTGAGAGAAAACAGTTTCTTTTTCACAAACAAAAGAAAGAGAGAAAACCACGAAAATAAGAAAGAAAAAGAGAGACAATCGCTATAAAAGAAAAGGAGTGGAGAAGTTACCTTAAGATTGGCGGTTGAGTCTTGGAGAGTGGGTTCACGAGGAGAGGAGTTATAAAGCCATCATAATTGCAAAACCTCGGGACTCCGCAAATCTTTTAAGATCTCGCAGATCGCAACCGTCAGATCTTCGAGGTATCTCCCACGCGCCGTAATCATGTGTGCCCAAGATTCGCCTTTAATCCCAGCCGTTGGTTTTGGCGGGATTATGATCCAACACATCATCCGACGGTACGCTTGGGAAGACGAATCGATCGCGTATCTCGGACACTATTTGAACGACCAAATCCGAACCTATCCAGAGAAATGTTGTGGGCCTTACACGAACGGACTCCGCCTTTCAAGCCCGATAAATCACTTGAAAGGCTGGAGGGCAAATGTTTGGGCCAGAATTCACCCCGAGTGAATTCAGCTGAGCAAGGCCCATTTCTCAAAGCAAGGGCCCAATTGTTGAACGAAAGCTCGAATAAGAGGCCCGGCTCCGAGAGGCGACACGATAAGAGGACGACACAGTCAGCTTGAGATAGGGGACCAAGAAAGAAGGAATCACGCAACAAGAAGATCCTGAAGAAAGTGTGAGACGTTGGAGCGAACTCCGAGATGAAAGGAAAGCGGTTGAAGACGGAGAAAGGCTATAAAGGAAGAGCTCCGACGACTCACAGGGGATCCAATTTTGAACTCATCATTAGACCTAGCATTAAGACTTTGTAATCGCTTCATAGGTCGAGTTCTTAGTGTTCATATATTCAATTGAATACAAATCCATTTTTCCACTATTGTTAGCTCGTTTTGTTCAAGTTCACTCAAGAGTCTAGCCCACCCTTTTGCAAATCAGCTCATCTAACATTTCAAAATTCGAGTGTGGGTTTTAGGATCCACAATAGTTGTTATTGTTATTTTAATAAAAATAATGTAAGGAATCCTACGAAAAGTATATCTCCAGTTATTCAAGAAAAGTGAAAAATTTATACAACTAAGTTAACATATCATCATGTCTTTATATCAAATAATATAGAGTATGATTAGTTAGCATAAATAAAGGGAAGCGAAATGGAAGATTTTTTTCCTCTCAATTCCATAAAATTTACACCAATTAGAATAGAAGGGAAGGGAAAAAATCTCATTCAATCATATATGATTAACCATAAAATAAATTAAAATTTCCCACCAATATCTTAAATAAACGTTGTAGGTACGGCTGATTAGTTAATGTCTAATGAAAATCAGAAATTATGCAAGACTTAGCCATACTAGTTTTAAGATTATTTAATGCTTTAAAACATGTTACTCTATTATACTTAACAATTTTTAATATAATACTATATTTAAAATTGCACTACACATATGAAAAAAAAAAATGAAAAACATGAAATATGTGATTTTCTTTAAAATTATAAATATAATAAAAATTTAAATTTTAGACCCAACCAGAGATGCGGTTGAGTGAGGAGGATCTGAAAACATTGAACGACGACAGAGATGAGGTAAGACCGAGCAACGGAAGCGGAGTTGGGGAGAAGTCGATTGCTAGAACAGATGGACTCTGGACGGATGACAAAAGAGAAGGAGGAGAATGGAGCACCATCGATGGAGGCAAACCTGCACGATGAAGCTACGGTGGATCTGAAGACAGCATGGGCAAAGGAGATGGCGAGGAGGAGGACAAATCCGGAGGAAAGGTGAGCGGCGGACTTAGAGGCGGAGTTGAGGAGAGCACATTCGACGGAGAGACGAGCCAAAATAAATAAAGGGCACACGGCGGAGATGGAGGGTATGGTGGATCCAGAGGTTCAGAGACCGGCGGTTCGCCACAGGTCAAGGTTAACATCAAGAAGGGGGTGACAGGAAGGGCAGAAGTCTGGCCGGAAAACGCAGAATGGAGAGGCTCAAGACATTGAAGTCGACGGCGGTAAATAGCCAAAGAGAATTCTTTAGGGCGAATTCTTATTTGCAACGTGGAAAAATCGAAGTATCGTGCCTCTATCTTACATTACCAATGTATGTCTCAGATAAAGAATAGTATAAAATTGAATTTGAATAAGCCAGCTAATGATATCATATTAATATATATATCATTTTACAATCCAAAGTTTGACAGTGATGTCAAATGGATGATTGACAGCAGATAGGCTAGCACGAAGTGCTAGACTCACACTACAAGAAAACAGGGTTTTAGCGACTGTAATTAGCGACTGCATTTATAGTCGCTAAATTTAGCGACTACTTAGCGACCGAGTTGCGACTAACTGTGCGACTAGAAGGATTTAGTCGCTATTTAGTCGCTAAATTGCGACCCCAAATTATTAGTCGCTAAATAGTCGCTAAATAGCGACTAAATTTGGCGGGTCGCTAAACGGTTTCTTATTCAGTCGCAAAAAATCGGTATATATCACGTTTATATTGTGCAGTACCTAATTTTGTAACTGTTTTTTATACAGTCGCTAAATAGTCGCTATATAGTCGCTAAATTTTATATATAAAATCAAGTACAACACTTAAAACCTTAAACATTACCCTTCAAACCCTAAACCCTAAACAAACCCTAAAACTCTAAATTATAAATAAAAATATAAACTAAAACTCTAATTACTATTTAATATATAAAATCAAGTACAACACTTAAAATCTTAAACATTACCCTTCAAATCTTATACCCTAAACCCTAAACAAACCATAAAACTCTAAACTATAAACAAAATCTAATAATTAAAACTCCAATTACTATATAACATATAAAATCAAGTACAACACTTAAAACCTTAAACATTACCCTTCAAACCCTATACCCTAAACCCTAAACAAACCCTAAAACTCTAAATTATAAATAAAAATATAAACTAAAACTCTAATTACTATTTAATATATAAAATCAAGTACAACACTTAAAATCTTAAACATTACCCTTCAAATCTTATACCCTAAACCCTAAACAAACCATAAAACTCTAAACTATAAACAAAATCTAATAATTAAAACTCCAATTACTATATAACATATAAAATCAAGTACAACACTTAAAACCTTAAACATTACCCTTCAAACCCTATACCCTAAACCCTAAACAAACCCTAAAACTCTAAATTATAAATAAAAATATAAATTAAAACTCTAATTACTATTTAATATATAAAATCAAGTACAACACTTAAAATCTTAAATATTACCCTTCAAATCCTATACCCTAAACCATAAATAAACCCTAAAACCCTAAACTATAAACAAAATCTAATAATTAAAACTCCAATTACTATATAACATATAAAATTAAGTACAAAACTTACAAGATTTAACATTACCCTTCAAACCCTATACCCTAAACCCTAAATAAACCATAAAACTCTAAACTATAAACAAAATCTAATAATTAAAACTCCAATTACTATATAACATATAAAATTAAATACAAAACTTAAAAGATTTAACATTACCCTTCAAACCCTATACCCTATACCCTAAATAAACCTTAAAACTCTAAACTATAAACAAAATATAATAATTAAAACTCCAATTACTATATAACATAAAAGAATGTAAATAAAAAATAAAATCAAAATTTATCATTTTATTTATTATATATATTAATTTTTATTTTATTTTTATAATCCCCCCTAAAGTTTTCATTAAACCCGCCTAATATTTTCGGTTAACCCGCCTAAACCACACAAAAAATTCGATAACCCGCCTAACTCTAAAATCCCTAATTAACAAAGCCCCAATTTTCCAGAATCCCTAAACTATCTCGAAACCTAATCCTCTCTGCCTCTCGAACCCTATAATCCTTAATATACTCTAAAAAACCAAACTATAAAATATAACATTCTAATTACTATAACATATCCAAAATTAAGATTATTAATCGATATAAACAAAACAAAATTAATATATAAAACCCTTAACCCTAAACTTCTATCTTTAATTTTTACATTAAAATATAAATATTGATTACACTTATACTCCAAACATTACCCAAAAATCCTAAAAAGTCTTATGATTCAACATAAAACTATTATTTTAATTGTAAAATGATTTTATAAATTTCTTAATTCCTATTGGATGTTTGAGAAATGCAAGGATTGAGGTTTCTTTTATTATCAACCATTGATTACATTTAGATCTAATTGTCATAAATTCACACTCCTTAAACCTAATCTCTTCATCAAGCTCCCTTTACCCCATTACCCCATCCGCCGAACAACTCAAACTTCATCTTCCTCTTCATTTATTTTTGTTTGTTCAAACACTCAACATCTCTCTCTCGCCGTTCACCTTTTCTTCTTCACTTCATCTTCATCACCACGGCGAATCAGAGAGACGAAGGCGATGGTCGAAGGTTAGTCCGATGTCTGTCTCAATGCTTCACTCGTCGGAAAAGGAGAGAGGCGACTAAGCAGATGCAGGGGACTCAAGCGGCAGAGGCAGAGAGGTGGAGAGCACCAGCGGCGGAGGCGGATCTGGGAGGTGAGGTGGGGGCGGTGGATCTGAGAAAAAGGTGTTGGCGGCGGAGGGGAAGGTAGATGGCACAGTCTGAGCATCCTCACCTTGCTCGAGTCCGAGAGAGAAGCCAGGAGACTTCGTTGATTCTCTTTTAATAATTTCACAAGAAAACAGAACAATGTCTGCTTGTTTCTCTTTTTGTTTTCTGTGACTGGATTAGTGGTTATTGCTTTCGGATAGAATCTGGTTTGTTGCTTTTAAGACATTTGCTATTGGTTTTTTCTGAAAATCTATCATCAACAAAATCTATCATGCCTATGAATTGTAAACAGTATATGTTTAATATAAATTTTGTTTAGTAAATTATTTGTGAATAATTAGTATATTAATTAATATTTAATATAAATTTTGTTTGTGGATTAACATATAATTAGCATATTAATATTTAATTATTATCTAATTAGTAAATATCAAAATTAAATTTTTTTATTATTAGTCGCTAATTAGTCGCTAATTAGTCGCTAAAATGACCACATATCAGTCGCAAATTAGTCGTTTATTAGTCGCTAAATTTAGCGACTTAGTAGCGACTAATTATAACAAAATATATATAGTCGCTAATTAGTCGCTAAATAGCGACTAATATAGCGACTAATTATATTAGCGACGAAGGATTAGCGACTAACTATTTTAGTCGCTATTTAGTCGCTAAATCTAATTTAGCGACTAAATAGCGACTATTTACGCAGTCGCTAAAACCCTGTTTTCTTGTAGTGTCAGGCAATCATCAAGCACACATATTGGGCCGGAACCACCGATATAGACGATAGGAATCTAGTGTTCTATTTTTCTACTTTGTTGTCAAAAAAAAAAAAAAAGACAGTGATGTCAAATGATCCCTTCTAATATTTATGGGCTTGAGCCATATTTTATTTTACTGAAGTTATATATATATATTAGACGAAATGTTGATTGAAATTCTTCAAATTAAAAATGATATAACAACATCATCAACTGCATTTAAAGACTGTAAACCTTTGTTCGAAAATGCGCCGCCTAGACGGCTGTTTAGGCGTTAGAGGTAAGGAGAATGCCGCGATTTTGGGCTATACGGCTTGATAAATCAGTCAACGCATATTTTTCTTCGGCGGCCTCCTAATCACTCTAGTCAACAATTTATTTCAAGTTTGTCGCCCATTTTTTTTTCAGTTTGTTTCATATTTGGGCTCAAAATTCATTTGAAACCCAATGTCCCTTTTGTGTTTTACAGAAAATTTCATTTCAAACCCTTATATCGTGTTTTCCCCAAATCACACCAAATCACAGAATCTCACTGCTCTCGACTTTCAAGCTTCAAGGTATGAAATCCTTTTTGTTTAATGTTCATCAGATTAGGTTTATCGAGTCTATGCCTCTGGTATTTAGCCACCTCTTTCTTCTTCTTACATTAAGGTTATTGAAAAGGAAACCAAATACAAATCGATTAGGAAATCAGAGAGGAAATCAAAGAGTAATCGACAAGCTCAATAGTCGTGAGAAGCTATCTGTTTGGTTATTCCATGTCGATGAGGCTCTCAACGAGTTAAAAGTTGATGTTTCTGAAACTCTATTTACAGGATAGCGAAATTGATTATTGTTATAATCTTGTTGACTTACCACATTGGGTCTCTCAAGTTGTTCTTCTGAAGAAGCTGAGCATCACGAATTGTAAAAAGCTATGTAGAGTATTAGAAGCCATAGGCACTTTGAGGAACCTTGAAATGCTGAGGCTGAATTCTTGTAGTAATCTATTTGCTTCATTTGCTCCACTTACCGAAGAGGAAACAGAGCATAACCTCAACTTGCTTCAACTGTTCTAGTGTCAGTTGCTTTGTGTGTGTGTGATGTCTTGCAAGTTTTTTACATTTTAAAAATATATGTATAGATATGATATTTTACATTGCATATATGTATGTAAGAAAAGGATGAGAAAAACCACAAACAAACAGACAATGAGCCCAATCAAAAATGTAAAGATATAGAAAACCAGAATATACGACACTGGTCTCGAAGAAACATATAACACAAGTGTTTTTGTCATAAAAACTTGTTTATTACAGAGCATAAACTATCTATCTAGTACTGTCAATGTCGATTTCAGACTCATAATCAAAGTTCAAAATCTTACATATAAGAACTTCAAAATTGTAAAAATATGTCTAAAAATTCCGCCCCGCGTAATCCCCGAGTTTCTCCCGATTTTTTCAAAACTCGCTTGGCCCGGGCCAGCCGCACGCACAACGCCTAACGAGTTCTTAAACAAGGCTGTAAACCAATAAATATTTCACATAAATTAATAAGAATTTTTAATTTTGAGGTGAAAGCAAACTTTTTAAGAACAAATCTTTGCTATTTTTACTAAAAGCATCTCCAACCCCACACTATTTTTTACACTAAACTCTATTTTAGAGTAAATTTTTCTCCAATCTCATACTATATCCCATTCTAAAATAGTGTAAACCTATTTATTACACTATTTTTAGCGTAAACCTATTTCTTACTCTATTTTAGTGTTAAACTTTTTTATTTATAAAATAGTCCTTTAACTTTTAATTTTTTTATTTATATCTATATAAATAATATATTTAATAATTATTTATTATTAAATTATTAAAAATATTGAAATACAAAAATATCAAAACTTAAAATAAACAAAATGAAAAGTACTCATATTTAAGATAAATAACACAAATAAATATAACACACCAAAATTATAACTTAAAAATCCGTAAGCCGCTTTCGGTTTCTCCAAGATCGCAAAAGTACTGTCCGAACGAAGTAGATGAAGGATCTCTCTGTTGATTTCATTGTTGATCATTCGGCTTTTGTAAAATCCGTGTTTTCTCGGATGGAATATATGCACGAATATTTGAATCTTGTATGGTGATATTTAAACCAAAATCCATTAAGTTTTATTATTTTTATATGATATAAAATTGTTTTTATTGAATATATGTTTAATTTAAATAATTTTATAATATATAAGTTGTAATATTATAATTTATGAAAAATTTGCAAAGAATAAATAAATAGGGTTGAATTGTAAACTTTATCATAAAAAGTATTAGTAGTAAACAAAAAGATAGAATATACTTAATATTCCATTTTTAGAGTAGAAAATAGAGTTGTACATTGGAGAGAAATCCAACTCTATTTTAGTGTCACACTATTTTAGTGTGAAATATAGTGTTTTACATTGGAGTTGGTCTAAAGAGTTCGTCCTAACTATCGTAGAATAGCTTCTTTACTTTGCTTCTCCGACGAGTGTTTTGGCTGGAGTTTATGAGAGGACTCTTCTTTTCTTCTATCCTTCCTTTCCTATTCCCCTTTGTGCTTTATCCCTGGTTAAGGTGCTCCGTCGCTTTTTCGTGGGTTAGATCTGGTTCGTCGGTAGTTTTGGGTTTTTTCTGAAAATTCTCGAGGGTTCTCCTTCAAGATCTGGTTTTGTTGGGGAACTGCTCTGTTGATCTATGGTGCTTCTCCTTGGTGGAATTTATATGTGGATTCCTCGATCTCCTTGAATCTGTTAGTTTTTCAAGGTTTGTGGATTTGACTGCGGGGATTGATCCTCCATCATGACATCGTTGTAGGCGAAGCGGTGTTTTCGGTCTTCGATGTATTGATTTTCTCTTTTGGATCACTTGATTCTGTTTTGAGGAGAGAATTTTCTTCTCCGGTGGAGTTTCCGTTTCTCGGTTCTGTGTTAGAGTGAACAAATTCACCAGAGACCTATTTTGTGGATCTCTCTTTGTTGCAGTGTGGGGGTTGAGGTCCTTCTTTCTTTGTGACTACATAGTTTCAAAGCGGGTGTTGTCGGTGGGTTTCCAATGGTCACCGTCTACGATCTTGGTTTTGCTTTGAGGATAGTAAATAGATCTTCACGGTGACTCCCTGATTCTCTTACCGGAAACTTCTTTGCGGGTTGATCATGGTCCTCCTTCTGGAGGTTTGTTTCTATGTAGTTTGTCTTGTTGTCAATCGCATGTTATAATAAGAGCTTCTTCCCTTCTGGGGTGGTTGGTGTTCAAGAAAGAAGGGAGTTGTTGGTGTTCAAGATTGGTGGTCTTCTCTGGAGAGGTGTTCCATTTCAGGTGTTATCTGAGGATGGGTTTTGTTTAGTTTCAAGCGGATTCCCCTGTCTCGTTGGCACCGTTAGCTTAGCCTTTGCTATAGTTACACCAGTTTTCTAATCAAAATTTTCTGTCAGAAATTGCCTTAATCGAAATTTTCAAGGTTTGATTGTAGGTTTTGTAAAGAATGTGGGTTTTGTAATTTGATACTCTTTAGTTTGGTTCATTCCTGGACAATGGTCTGAATGCTGGAGACACCAGATGGTTCTAGATGCTGCGAGTACTGGTTAATCCAACACCAGGTCCCATAAGATATTTAATTTCTGATAGAGAACTTGGATTCTAATATTAGTACCAAGAACACAGACATTGAGAGGAAACAAGCTGCAAGCATTGATGGAAGGGAGATTGTTGTTGTGAATGCCAAGTTAGATTCAATCCACAATCATCTCTTGGGTAAGAATAAATTCCATTTTGCTCTAGAAGATGGGACTATTGAGAAGGATGTGAAACATCAATGGAACCGACTTTCAAACTATAAGTACAATAATAGAGGTGCCTTCACATGCAATCAAAAATATGCTGGGTTCACTTCTAAGCCAACTTATCATAAGCCATTTTAGAGCAGTGGGTACACCATAGACTATGGTAATTCCTCTTACCATTCACCACCTCCACCAGGACCAGACAATGAGATGAAATTGATGTTGGAGCATATTCTAGAAGGAAAACAGAAGATGTTGGACCAAAATCACCTTCTTTGAAGCCAACATCGATCAATACACCTCTGGTTTCAGTCGACACCCATCTCAAATGAGTCTAAAAGCCTGCAACAACACTAAAAAGGGTCTACAAGCCTTCGATACCATTCCCTAAGGCTCCTAAGAAGTCCAAAAATGAGCTTTATGCATCCAGATGGATGCAAGGCAATGATTGAAAATTAGCTGATTGAGACTCCATTTGTTGATGCCTTGAGGATTTACCCTTCTCTAAAAATGTATGCGAAGAAGATGATCTCCAATGATGGAGAATTAAACGAAGGAGGTGGTGATGGTATCCATGAAAGTCAGTGATTTAATGTGAAACATTCTAAATAAGCTTCCAGACTCGGGAGTCTTCGTGCTAGACTGTTCCATCTTCACAAATAGCTTTAAGCATTCTTTGTGTGACTTGGTATCTAGAGTGGGTACAAGGTTGGGGCTAATGGATTGTTAAGAGAATACAATCCTCTTGCTTCTTGCTGATCGCTCGAAGAAAATTCCATATGGAATTCTTGAGGACATTCCTGTCATAGTTGAAGATTATTTGATTCGAACAGACTTCACGGTACTCAAATATGATGCTGAACCAGACGATTCTCTAATCATTGGTAGGTCTTTATTTTCTACAGCCGGAGCAGTGATTGATGTGGAGAATGTTTTGAGAGAAGCATATGCACTTCAAGATGGACAATCTGCAGAAATTCCACCCTAGATGGTTAGACTTTCAGAGTTGAGGTGCAACCATGAATTCAAATTGGTGAAGACAAATTGGTCGATAGCGGAGTAGTAGAGATGGTAGTTAAACATGAGATGACTAAGACATCACCAGTACATGCACCTACTTATAAGCAGAAAGCTTCAAATATCACACTTCCACCAAAGCGAAGGTACAATTCCTCACGACCTTCATCTCCTAACTGCATTGCTGTGAATGCATGGAAACACTCTATCCCACTAAAGCTTCGCTCGCACCCTGGTTCTCTTCCCTCATTCCTTGGAAGATCCCATGATCATGATGTGTATACACCACCTTGGATGAAGAGACATTTGCAGAGGTACTATTTACCTATGTCGAATCCATTTTGTGCCTGATCTCTTGCCAAACTAAAGCTAATGACTGACAATAAGTGTTTAGTGGGAGGCAACCCACTGGTGAGTCTATTCTAACTCTTATTTCATTTTTAGTTTCATTAATGTGTGTTCTTTGAGTCTTAAAATAAAAAGAACATGAACGAATGGCGACTAGTTTCGGTTGACACCCACGATACAAAAACAGACCATAATCGATTATGGTCGACACAAATGCTCAGTGTCGATCGATACCACCGCGACATCGGTCGCTGTTTTTTGTTTTTCCTACTTCATGCTTGATAACACTGGGGAAAATGTTGTTTAAGTATAGGGAAAGGAGTTACTGACATTGTTTTTATTTTTCTTAGAGTTAGTTGTGTTAGTCTGTTTTGAGTCAAACCCTTGTGCAGGAAACAATGATTTTTTGATGAATAACCACATATGTAAGAAACTAAATGACTTGGCATGAGATTGACAAATATCTAAGACTGATGGAAAACCCCACGACGGAACAACCTTCCAATGTTACTCATATCCTCTTGGGTATATGGAGTATCCACTTCTAACTTCGCCCATAACTGACTCAATTCTCTCATCTTGGGGCTTGGGATACACTGGATTGTATTCCTACTTTAGCTCCGAAAATACTTTTATGTGTGAGTATGTTTCAATTGTCTCTTCCTTTTTGAAAAAATTAAAAAAAAATGATAAAAAGTCTGAGGATAATCTAGTAGCTTCGAAGTGAACATGTGAGTGGCTACAACCTTGTTATCTCTTATGCTTCATGGAAGTATGTCCAAAGAAAATCAGTTAATAACGGAAGAGCAACCGAAAAATAAAATGATACCCAATGGGAAAAAATCGGTTCCTGAAGTGTGAAAAGTGAGAGGAAAGAAACCAGAATGTAAGACAGTCTTTGTGATCATATATTTATTGAGTTAGAGTCTGATGTAGCGTATCATTCATATCTCAACAACAAGATATGATTGTGCAATATATTCTTTAGATTCTAATTTATATTAATTATTTCCTTCTTCTATTTCGATTAGGATAACTCTTACGCTTGGTGTTTATAAATTCCTATTGATACTACTTCAAGGCACACTTTGATGAATTAAAATCAGCTTTACAACAAACCTTTTTCTTAAGATCTAAATTGCAAACAAGCTTTTAGCTCTTCAAGTAAAACCCTCGTTGTCTCTCTTCCTACGGATCCGAGACAACAACATTCTCTCTCAACACTTACGCTACGCCAGTTCTGGTATCTGAGCCTCGTCGTTCCGGCAAAAAACTTCTCCTCCCTTTTTGGTTTGTGATCATGCCCCCTAAACGCAACATTCAAGCCAACAACGACACGAGAAACAAAGAACCATTGAACGAGTGGGCTGAGATGCAGCGCACACTCTTAGCAATGCAAGATAATATTCAGGCTACGATTCATGACTCGATTCACGAGTTGGCCGAAACTTTTTTCCGACAACGAGAACAGTGACACGAATGAAATGAGGTGGAGATAGTGGATATTGATAATCCTTTTGCCGATGACTATCAACATCGTGATGGTGCTCGCATGAATTAAAGGGATGATCGGACATGGGAAGCATGTTTTAAACTCGATTTCCCAGAATTCCATGGCGGCGTGAAGGGCGAAGAACTCATCGACTGGTTGCTAGTTTTTGATGAGGTTCTTGACTTCAAGCAGGTACCAGAGGATAGGGAAGTGGCTTTAGTTGCAACAAATGTTCGAGGGCGCGCAGCCTCGTGGTGGTTACAGCTAAAGGGGACGAGGTCGCGTTTGGGAAAGGACAAGATAAAAACTTGGAAAAAACTGCATAAGGAATTGAAAAAGAATTTTCTCCCATACAACTTTGATCATACCATGTTCACTCGGCTTCAAAATCTGCGACAAGGTGATAGTTCGGCTGATGATTATGCAGTAGAATTCTTCCTACTTTTGACAGGTAATGACATGCATGACAATGAGTTGCAGTTGGTGTTCCGACTCATTGGAGATTTGCGACCACAAATCTAATTCATGTCTCAGTTTGACCCCGATTCAGTTGCAGAAGCTCATAGAAGGATAGTTGCGTTTGAGCAACAGTTCAAATCCGCTTCAACGGGTTGGAGTTCACGTTCTCGGAGTAGTGGGCCATTGTTTGATGTTGTTCACAATCATTTGAGCAGTAAAGATGTACCATATGCAATTATCACCAGTCGTTCAATTCGTCTTAATGCATTGTTGTGTTTCTCCTACGGAGAGCAGGGTCATATCCAAACAGCTTGTCCAAAACAGACTCGGCGTGGAGTGCTGCTTGAGGATATGAAGTGAGACACAAATGACCTGTATGATGGGGAGGAAGACGATACATGCGATCATCTTCCTGAGGATCAGTTTTATGGAGATATGTGGACTTGTTTGATTGTGCCTTATACCGGTTGTGATCGAGGAGTTGTGGCTGCGCCCAAACATCTTCCGGTCGACATGTGAAATTAAAGGGAAGATTTGTCGTTATGTGGTGGATACAAGTAGTTGTCGTAAGGTCATATCGGAAAATGCGGCACATATTCTGGGTCTCAAACGGGAGGACCATCCATCTCGTTATAAGCAGACATAAAGAAGGGATTGATATTCGTATTGACCATCTCTGTTTGGTTTCCTTTTCCATTGGTTTTCATTACAAAGACAAAACATAATGTGATGTTGCGTTGATGGATGTTTGCCATTTGTTTTTTGGTCGTCCGTGGCAGTACGACAGAAGTGTTATACATGATGGTCGTTGTAACACCCACAGCTTCATCTTCGATAATCGCAAGATTGTGTTACTTCCATCTACAACAAAAGCAGCACAAACGGAAGTGTCAACATATGCAAAGGTTATGGAACCACATAAAGACATCCGCAAGTTAGATTTGTTCTTATATAAACCTGAGTTTGATCACGAGTTTGTCAGTGCGGGCTGCGCCTGGGCATTAATCACAGCGCCTAACCCGTCTACCCAGCCTGCACAAACTCAATAATTTTTCATGGACCTTTTATCAGAGTTTGCAGATGTGTTTCCAGCTGAACTGCCCACAAACCTTCCACCTCTCCGAGACATTCAACACCAGATTGATCTCGTTCCAAGGGCTCCTTCCACACTATCGGATGAGCTCACATGAGTATGAGGAGTTGCGTAGACAGGTCGAAGAATTTCTAGCTCGAGGACACATCTAATAAATTTTGAGTCCCTGCCTTGTCTCAGCACTACTCATTCCGAAGAAAAATGGATCTTGGCGTATGTTCGTTGATATCAGGGCAATTGATAAGATTACCGTACAGTATCGCTTCCCCATTCCCCGGTTAGATGACTTGCTGGATCAGACTGGGTGAGCCTCTTGGTTCCCCAAAATAGGATTTGAAAATTGGATATCACCAGATTCGTATCATACCAAGTGATGAGTGGAAGACAACATTTAAGACTCCCAAGGGGCTGTTTGAATGGCTTGACATGCTTTCAGCTTCTCGAATGCGCCTAGAACATTCATGAGGGTAATGAATCAGGCTATACGCCCATACATTGGCCGTTTTGTGGTGGTCTACTTTGACGATATCTTCGTCTTCAACACTTTTTTGGAGGAACATCTCATTCACTTGTGCAATGTTTAGGAAATTTTATGAAAGGTGGTTTTGTTTGTGGCGAGGTATAAATGTGAGTTCGGAGTTGATAGAGTCCTCTTCATGGGTTATATGGTATCTGCGGAAGGTCTTTCGTTGGACTTAACCAAAGTGGAAGCAATACTTTTATGGCCAGCTCCGTGTACTGTCGCTGAAGCTCGAAGTTTCCATGGTCTAGCTTCGTTTCATCGGCGATTTATGCATCATTTTAGATCTATCATGGCTCCATTTACTTATTTTATGAAGGTGGAGAAGTTTTATGGACACTGGAGGCAGAGAGGCATTTGAGCATATCAAATCTAAGTTGACATCAGCCTCTATCTTGGGTTTACCTGATTTTTCTATGCCATTTGAGGTCCATTGCGATGCATCAAAATTGGGGATCACTGTGGTTCTCAGTCAGCGTTCTATAGTAAGAAATTGGCTGGAGCTCGCAACCGTTACAACACGAACGATGTTGAGTTCTATGAAATCGTTCTATAAATTAAACACTGGCAGAATTAATTCTCACGACGCACTCAAAAATTTGGACAGCCAGGCCAAAATTTCATCGTGTCATGCTAATTGGATCACTTTTCTCCAGCAATTCACTTTCACCACTCGTCACAAATCGGGCAAGCTTAACCGAGTTGCCGACGCCCTCAGTCGTCGTCACTATTTAGTGACATATATGCATAATATGGTACCTGGTTTCGCTTCTTTTCTGAACTTTAAGTTACTGATCCATATTTTGGCTCTGTATTGTGTGAAGTTCAGCTCGGTGGACGAACATATTTTTGTTCTTCATGAAGGTTTCCTTTTCAAAAACAAACGTATTTGTGTACCGGAGTGTATCCTTCGCCTACACATTATATAGGATCTCCACGCTGAAGGACAAGTTGGGATAGATCAAACTATGAATCTCGTTGCCACATCCTATTTCTGGCCAACTTTACGCAGAGATGTGGAACGATTTGTAGAGCGATGTCGTGCTTGTAAACTTGCTAAGGGTCATGCTTCAAACGCTGGTCTATACCTGTCTATACCTGAGCCCACACAGCCTTGGACTGATGTAAGCATGGATTTCGAGTTGGGCTTACCGCGTACGCAACCTGGTAATGATTCTATATTCGTCGTGGTAGATCGCTTTTCAAAAATGGCGCACTTTGTACCTTGTAAGCGGACGACGGATACGATTAAGGTGGCAGAGTTTTTCTTTCGTGAGGTGTATCGTCTGCATGGTTTACCTACCTCCATCGTTTCAGACCGAGACACACGGTTCTTGAGTCATTTCTGGAGATCGGTTTGAAAATTGTTGGGTACGAGCCTCGATATGAGCATTGTGTATCATACTCAAACAGATGGATAAACGGAGGTGACAAACAGGGCGCTTCACATCTTGGTGGGAGATAATACACGCTCTTGGGAAGCAAAATTACCTCAGGCTGAGTTTGCTCATAATCATTCAACAAATCGCAGTCTTGTGTTTTGTCCTTTTCAAGTTGTTTATTGCAATTTACCGAGTGGTCCTCTTGACTTAACAACATTACGTGATCATGTGCATATCCATGGTGGAGCAGGTGACTTTGTGTAGAACCTGCAGCACGGTCATGTCAAAGCACAAGCTAATTTTGAAGGAGCAACGACTAAGTATAATAAGCAGCAGATAAGCATTGCCGTGAAGTACTTTTTCAACCTGGTGATGTGTTTTGCGTTTATCTCACTCGTGATCGTTTGCCGGCTCGTGAGTATAATAAGTTATGTTCCCGAAAGATTGGTCTTGTCAAAGTTGTTGAGCGCATCAACGCAAATGCTTACCGGTTGGCGTTGCCAGATCATATCAAGACGGCCCCTATTTTCAACGCCAAGTACCTTACTCCTATGCAGGTGACACTATTACTCAAGATTCAGAGGTGAATCTTTTAATACCCCCGGAGACCTTTTATAGCGTATCATTCATATCTCAACAACAAGATACGATTATGCAAGATATTCTTTAGATTCTGATTTATCTTAATTATTTCCTTCTTCTGTTTTGATTAGGATAACTCTTATGCTTGGTGTTTATCAAGTCCTATTCATTGTAATTGAAGGCAGACTTTAATGAATTAAAATCATCTTTACACCAAACCCTTTTCTTAAGATCTAAATCGCAAACAAGCTTTTAGCACTTCAAGTAAAACCCTCGTTTTCCCTCTTCCTACGGTTATGAGACAACAACGTTTTCTCTCGACGCTTACGCTACGCCAGAGTCCATGTGTCTTTTGCTCAATACCTCCTCGATGAGACTGCACTTAATCTTAAAGAGGCCAGTATGGTGAATTTGGATTTCTCACTTCGATCATGGATGTTTTTTGGACAGTTGCTAAGTCTTGTGGAAGTACATGGTGGTCTATATTCTGTTAGGTAAGTTTTTCATTTGGCTTACTACGGTGACTGTTGATGTGGTGTTCTGAGGATTTCCTTTAAGGTTTTGGTTCTTTGTTTGCTTGAGGGAAAGAAAACATAAGTCTGAAGGAGTTGATGTATTATGGTCTTATGAGTTTTTAACCATGATATGTGTCTTGTATAAAAAGTATTTTCATTGTCTTTTGAACTCTTTTCACTCCTTTACAGGTTTTTGTGCGTTTGGTGCTTACTAGGAGATTTCATGAGCTTTTGGAGTCATTTGGCAGAAGATGCAAAAACTAGAAGTCACTGTCTATATTTATAGAGGTTGTCGATTGACACCACTCTTGGTGTCGGTCGATACCGATCGTGCATCAGGATTTTCACGCTAATTTAAGAGACTTTGAGATTTGCAATTTTTACCCATGAGTTTCACTACAAGAAAACTGCTGAATAGTCGTGGATTTCATCGTGGTTATGGGTGTTTTTCACAAGAATAATGTAATTTTGTTTGTTAAAATTTTCTAAATCATAAGAATCCAAAAACTTGGTAAGACTTCAAAAGATAACAATTTTAATTTGAATCTGAATCTCCTAATCTAAACCATCTTGATTGCATGTGTTTCTACTCGCATCACATATCTCTGGTACGTCCATACATAACATTTGTTTTCTTATAAACCTCTCAACATAAGATGGTTCATCACGGTATCACCCTCGTGACACTTTTAATTTATGGACTTTTTATACAGACAATACAACTTTCCGTTTTCTTGAAAAAAAACCTTAATTACGAAACAAATGAAATAAAAGTGTTCGCACTATGATCAAAACATTTTAATCGTTTTTATATCTACTCTCTCGAAATAGAAAATTCATTCATATTTTAGTTTTCAATTACAACACAATATACAAAAACTGATGAGTTCGGTTGCATTTTATAAGTTTTAATAAGCTACTAGTAGCTACAATCTAGTCATAGCTTAATATTTTTTTTCAGAGCATCCAAGTAGTTAGAACAAATGGAAATTTGTATTAATTGAGTAGCTACCACATTTTCCATAGCTAACTGAATATATTCTCTAAATGAAAATATGTCTATCAAATGTTATGTTTGGCCACATCAATTATTCAGTTCATGATCTTTAGATATTTATGTATAGCTACGGATAACTACGGCTAAATTTGTAGCTAAAACAATTAAAATTGGCTATTGAGTAGTTTGCTAGTTAGATTTAGGGTTTCTCATTAGGCATTTCTTGAATTGTTAGGTTGATTGATTAGTCAGTGATTCATAACTTCTAGTTCTTCACTTTGAGTTGTTCTTATTACTTGATCTGAACTGACAATTTAGATTATTGATATTAGGTTGATTCTTGCAACGACAGTTGGTTAATTAACTAGAAATAAGAGAAAAAAATTATTCGCAAATAGATTTGGCTTAGGGAATTTGTGAGCAAATCGAACCTGGAATAATTGCATGTCTAGACTTTAGGATTCACAAGGAAATCTGGTGTGTAGGTTATTAGACATAGATAATTTCTGCAGCGGAAGTTTGTTGATTTATCATTGTGTTTTGAGTTTTAGAACATTGCATTTGAATCCTGACTAACAAATTGAATTGAAAATTTTGATTTTCTGAGAATTCTCTGAACCTAGCAATTTTGTTATATGGTTACACACTTAATATTATTACTTGTTTGCTTTTCATTTTTCTCATCTTGTTTAACTTAATTTGAATCGATAATTTATTGTGTATTTTTTAGATCATATGTTCGATACCATAATTACTACTTCAATATTATTGTACTTTTACAGTGTAGACTTTAGAGATAAACCTTAATTTATTAACTTCACTGGATAAAGCCAATAACCGGGCATCATTAAGCTTGTCTATAAGTTAAGACTCTCAAAAACGTATTCTTCTTTTTTAGGGGGAATCATCATGTTTTGAGTTCAAAGATATTGCTTAATGGCTTCCCTTATGATTTATCTATTTAAAAAAATATCTAATGCTTTTTTATACATTGAATTTTTCTGTATACTTAGCTTTAGGAAACCACACAATCCACCTATCATCTTAGCTCTACTCTATTTCCATAAATTTGATATGTTACTTTGGGTTTTATTGATTTGACCCCCTGATTTAGATGCCAAAACATCCTTAATCATTGGGAGTTGATGTTATTGTGTGTTTTTAACCTATCAAATTGATCATAATGCAAGTTTTCTGTTCTTGGTTTTAATGGGAGCTAGTGTTGATAAATCTAGACATAAGAATTTAATATTATAGGGAGAAGAATGATATAATTTAGTGGTTTAAGTTCGAGAACGATATCTAAGGCTTTCTCTGTCTGTTTTTATTCTATGCAATCTATGTTTTTTAATTTTTTTGGAACTTAGCGTTTTAGTTAATAAGTTTGTATCGTTTCTTATTTCGCTCGTTGACTCATGCGTACAGAAATGAAACATAATCGTCTTTAACACTGCTTTACTTTAATTAAAGAATTGTAATATTTAACTTGGTTGTGAATTTAATTTTATAATTACAATTGTGTATGCTGTGGATTTAGTTTAGTTTTAGGATAAAGCTCGATGTTATCATGAACATATTAGGAAGATGGCATGATGCTAAATAAATACAAGAGAAAATAGAGACTCAAAATAACGACTGTCGCTGCCCAGTAATTGTTGCTAAGAGTTGCATATAATCAAAATCACGAAAACAAACTTTTTGTTCCTACCCTGCATTAATCGATTTAGTCAACTAATATTTGGGTCGGGAAACTTATATAAAAATTCTGATAGCCAATTCGAATTATTTTCAGATTAGCGAAAACCTACTAAACATTTGTTACCAACTGCATCAACACAGATTGGTTATATATGATATGATCTCCTCTCTTAGTTCTTTATATAGTATAGTTTAGACTAGTCATGTATAAAATGGACGGACTACCAGAATACCCATTACTTGTTAGTTCTTTTAATTTTTTAATTTTTTTTTTTTAATACCAGGAGGTTCGGGGCCTGTGGGTCCGTAAAAGTTAACAAGTATTGCCCAATGCAGTAAAAGTATTTTGGAGAAAATACATGTATTATCTACTAAATTGTACTACACAAAAGAAAATGAAGATAAATGTTATAGTAAACTTGAGGTTTACTAAAAGTTTAATGTTTGGCAAACCGGTTATGCCATCCCAGTTTAGTAATGATGCGACATTTGTTGAAAAACCAGAGATTCTCATAAATGATCTTCTATATGCTGCTTGCTCACAAGGCAATATGATAATACAGTTATCACCAGCCAAAAATAGATTTGAAATTTATTTACTTTTTGTAAAGTATACAAGGAGATTTTTATGGGCTTGATCACCCACTGGTGGACTGATCATCCACCATATGTATAATTAATGCATCGACTAGAATGTGTATGTATATCCTTGTCAAGACTAGTTGATAATGCTGGTGAACTCACATCCTAAGCCTTTGATTATTATTGTAAGTCTATTGGGATATGTGTTGAACATCATGTAGCTAATGTTCATACCCAAGATGCAGCAACATTAATATGCATAATGCCAAAGAGTAATTAAGAACTCTCCCCGTCAAATTGGTTTTTGGGTCAGGAACCAAAGATCTACATCTAGAAATTGGATAAGTGGTATATATTAAGGTCTATCCACCACAAGACTAAAATATGGGACCTTAAAGAAGGTTATGAATATATGTTGGATATGGATCTCCATTGAAGATAAAATCTATAAGATTTATTTAGAGACTCTTTTAATGAGTCACTCTATCCAACATTAGGGGGAGAAAATAAACAGCTGGAAAAGGAAATGAGTTGAATTATTATTGATCCTCGGACAAAGATGTGAATTAAAAGTCCAAATGATATGAAAGAAGTACAAAAGATAATTCAGTTATAAAGATTAGTAAGTCGGTTGCCAAACACTTTTGATGACCTAATAATGTGACAAAGTCACATGTACCAGCTGTAAATGCTCCAGTTAAAATGGATGTCCTAGAAGGACAATATCAAACTGCTAGCGAGTCTAAACAGCGCATGAAGCGTGATAGACATATCGGTTCTAAATATAATAATCCTCGGAAAAAATGGAGCATGAATGAGAATGGCAGGACCGAGGAATGATATTAAGGATCTCAAGAAGAGATGGTAAACATGACAAGAAAGAAATTCAGGTACCTGAGAATAAAGTAATCTCAAATAGTTATGTCATATATGGAACATTATGGAACCGATATCAAATCGACGTCGTTAATAATTATTCATGCAATATAGCAGTTGATGAGAATGAGGATCATAATCCATCTATTGAAAAGTGTACACAAAGGGATGATTGGGTAAAAGGGAAAGAGACAATAGATGCAAAGTTAAAATCTCTTTAAAAGAAAAGAGTATTCAGACCAGTAGTCCATACACCTAATGGTGTAATACCAGTGATGCATAAATATATTTTTATGCAAAAGACATAAATAGGTCTTTATACGAAAGAATATAGGATGATGAAATTGTGAGATGCAAAGCAATAGTTGCACAAAGGGTTCTCACAAAGATCTATAATGAATTATAAAGAAACTACTATCATGTGGTAGAAAAAACTACTTTAAAGTTTCTTATTAGTCTGACAACAAGAAAAGAAATTGAGAGCCATTGGACAATGACATTTATGTGAAAGTTCCAGAAGTTTTTAAAGTGGAAACCTCATAAGGATTTAAACTACGTGAAGTAATAAATTCGAATTCCCGAGAACAATACTGCATAAAACTAAATCGATCTCTTTATGGACTAAAACAGTCAGGGCGTATGTGGTATAATCGCCTTAGTGAGTACTTGTTCAGAGAAGGCTACAAGAATGACTGTGTTAGTCCATGCATCTTTATAAAGAGATTTGAGAAAGGATTTGTGATAATTGCAGTATATGTTGATGATTTAAATATTATTGGAACTCATGCAGAGATTTCATACACAAGTAGAGTATTTGAAGAAAGAATTTGAGATGATAGATCTTGGGAAAACAAATTTTTTGTTTGGGACTACAAATTGAGCATGTAAAGAATGGAATTATAGTACATCAAGAGACATACACAGAAAATGTTCTCAAAAAGTTCTATATGGATAATGCACACCCTTTGAGCAGTCCAATGATTGTAAGATCACTTGGTGTGTCAAAGGATCCATTCCGCCCTCGGGAAAACAATAAGAAGTTCTTGGCCCTGAAGTACCATACTTAAGTGCAATATGAGCATTAATGTACCTTGCTAGTCATACAAGACCTGATATATCATTCTCGTGAATTTGTTAGCAAGGTGTAGCTCATGCCCAACTCAAAGGAATTGGAATGGGATTAAGCATATACTTCGTTACCTCCAAGGTACAAAAGACATGGGCTTATTCTTTTCTAACTTATCGAAGGAAGGCCTAATTGGTTTTGCAGACGCATGATACTTATCTGATCCCCATATTGCTAAATCGCAAACAGGATATGTGTTCACTTGCGGAGAGATTTTAGCCATCCAAGAAGCTAGTCGCGAGTGTGTATGGTTAAGATCTATCGTTCATCATATACAAGAAGATTATGGTATTTCTGTAGGGAAAGAAGCTCCGACAATTATGTATGAAGACAATGCAGCATGCATCACACAACTCAAAGACAGATACATTAAAGGTGATAGAACAAAGCACATTTTACCAAAATTCTTCTTCACACACGATCTACAGAAGAACGGTGATATACATGTTCTACAGATCCGTTCGAGCGATAATTTGGCTGACTTATTTACAAAGGCGCTACCTACTTCTACTTTCAAGAAGTTAGTTCATCATATCGGATTACGCTGTCTCAAAGATCTCGACACATGTACTCATGAGGGAGAGTAATTGCGTGTTGTGCACTTTTTCCCTTAACCATGGTTTTTCCCATTGGGTTTTCCTGGTAAGGTTTTTAATGAGGCAACATCTTAAACGCATTACGAACCATTCCATTATAATGGACATCCAAGGGGGAGTGTCATATCTCTCCTCTATTCACAACAAATACTTATATATGGGCAAAAAAATTTATAATGTTCAAAAATTTTCACTATCGATATGACGTTGGCTTCACAGGGTCCTTACAAAAATAAACATCACTAAGCAAACTCGAACACGAGTAATATTATAATATAAGATCATATAAATGAAAAGCGATATCTACGATAATACAGAATATAATATAGAATATTTTTTTGAAATAGCAAGTTTACAAGTTTTACTTTAATAACCTTGTTTTTTTTTTTTGATTTACATTTGATCTCAAAGTCACACAAATTCATTTTTAGTACTCGTGTTTGATTCTTCTTACAAAAACACTCAAATCCTTTCTAACTGCAGTCTATTTCTCAAAAGCGAAACCCTCATGTAAGTTCTAGTAAACCTATTTATACAAAATATGAATTTTTACATATTTCTTAACTATCCAATGAATATTTTCATTTTGATCATTTTAGAAAAATATATTTTCCTAAATCTTCTCGAACCAATATTTTTAAGTGTATCTTCTCTAAGATACTTCTCCAACTCTTTTACTCTTTTTTTGCCTTGTCCTAGTAAGCTACAAGCATCCTAAGACTTCGTAAACTCTAGCTCGAAGTCAGCTTCAAGACGATCTCTATCGTTGATCCACATGATATTTTACGCCTTGATTGAGTCACATGATGCCGTATCTCTTGACCTAGTTCGTTGCATCGTCAATCTCCCCATTTTTAGCTTTGGATGCCTCTCAAGTATCTTCCATTACAAAACTCATAAACAAGCACATAACTGAAGCATATAATTTTGATTGAGAACCTAAAACATTTGTTAAGGATCAATGTGAAACACTGAATCATTAAAAACATACCATAAGTTCAAAAGAAAAGAACAGGATGTTAAACAAGTTTAAAAAGAAAATTAAAAACTGAGCCTACTCCCCCAAAATTCTAGAACCTGTGACCACAACAACAAAGTGCCAAAAACGAAACCCCACTCAGTCACTCCCCCATAAACTAAGGCCTAAAGGCATATGCATCACTCGAGGTCACATCATCAGAATCATCATCTCCTCCGAGAGACTTTTCCTCTTGTTCTGACTCTTCATCAGAATCTTCTTCCATAACCAACTTACCCTTTTATGCCACTGGTTGAGAGCAAACAAGTTAAAAACACACAACTTAGTAGAACAAAATGAAAAGAAATAGAAGAATTACCTTGAGGCATGTCTAGGAGATGGAACACTATGCCAGTCAGGTTCTGAAGACCTTCAGCAATGTCTTGGAGAGCATTCTGAATAGAAACTAGAGTTACACCGGAGCGAGTTGGCATCTGAACTATGTCAAGTTGCATCACTTCCACCTGATCAGTAGGTGTAAAAGACAAGAAGATACAGAACGAGCAGCTGATGCAGAGGCTGAGGAGATCTTGTGTTTCCCTGAAGCAACTTCCTTCTTCCTTCGTTAAGCTTCTTTCTTGAGAAAAGCCTCACAGCTTCTTGGATCCTTTTTGTATTGAACTGGACTGATCAATTCTTCACCAGCAAAGATGCGAGGAGGATGATGCATTTCAAGAATACCAGCGATGATCCGAGGAAAGATCAACCAACAATTATCATTCTTCTGAACAGTAGCCAGACTCAACACTTGGCTATACACAAGTTTTCCAAAGTCAACCCAGATTCCATGAGCCAGCATTTAGATCAACCTCGCTTTTTCTGTGGAGATGTGGTTCTTGTGAGTAGAGGGATACCAGTTAAATGCAGCCAAGACAATCAATGCAGCATACTTTGGTGGAAGATCCACAATAGTATGACCCGACCATTCTTCTTTTGTCCTTCAGTCAGGTAACTGGCCAGGGTAACAGTGGAGACTGCATCAGCACTTCCTTCATCCTTTGCTCCAGACTTATTCAGATGATCAAGTTCCCGAATCGAGTAGATCAACGCGGGAGAAAAGTCATACATTCGTTTGCGGAAGAAGATGTGTACTCCTTTGTCTGAGTTGGTTGGACAATTTCAGGAAGATTGGGGTAAAATTCCTTCACAATCTCATGAATGTAGCTCATTAACCCAGTGACACTACCCCGTAACATCCCAACATTTATCAGACCTAGATAACCCTACTTATCTCCTTCATCAAAGTTAACAATCTGTTCAGCAAGAACTCCTCTATCTTTAAACAGAGCGTTACCTTTCTTTTACATCTTTGGATGGAAAACATTTAGAGATGAAATCCTTTCTGACAGAAGCTAAGGCACCGAAAAATCAAGACAGAGGGGATGACTTGGGTGTCTTATTATTCTTGACCGGTTTGACAGGAACCGACTATTCAATGCGAGCCTTTTTCTGTTCAGGAAGAGGTCCCACTTATTTCCTGGCCTTCCTTTTTTAGGAACTTGACTTGGCTCAGATGGCTCACCAACATCACCCTTGTCAGCTGAGACATCATATTTTGGTTCCTGATTTTCCTCTTCCAGAGGCACATGAAAATTTTCCAAAGGGTTTTCATCAGAGTTCAGGGAGGGTAACACAGCTTGTTTCTCCCCATCATTTATTTCACCAGATCCAGTCTTGGCAACTTCAACATCTTCTCGGACTGAATCAACCTCTTTCTCTCACCATCTTTGGGTGATTCATGGTGTGGAATATCCTCTATCTCAGGGTCAAAAAAATGGCTTGGACTTTTCCCCATCGATTCTCAAGCATGGCTCAGAAGGGTGACATTATTGAACTTATTCATTTTCATTTTCCTTCATGACACCATCGCCCACCGGATCTCTTGCTATGTCATCTTGTGCCGTGGCAAACGATCTTGCACTAGCTGCTAGATTATCACCGAGAATCTGATCGGAGATGAGTTTCAGATTTCTGGCGGTGGAGCTTGATCGTCGATTCTTGAGTCATCAATTAACTGAGGCGGTGATGGATCTGTCAAGGGCTGAGACGAACGCTGAGTAGAGCTGGTTCCAACTTTTTCTCTGCGAGTTGCATGCACCATGGTTGCAAAAGGAGCTAGGGTTGAGCAGATTTTTGTCGAAGCCTTTTTGTTTCTTCGGAAAAAGTTGTTTCTAGTTGTTCCTTTTTTACCTTATTTCCTCTTTATTGAGCTGACGTAGAATTTGTGTCATAGATTTTATTTCTTTTTGTGCTTGTGATTTAATTGGGATATTGATTCTCAAGGATTTTAAATTTAGAATTCGAAAACATCTTTCCTTTCTTGTGCCCAAAATTTTGGATTTTTGTTTCTTGTCAACCCAAGTTAGACCGGACATAACCAACTCGAACCAATTCTTTATTCATTGCATCACTCAAAAGGCCATCAGAGGCATACATAACAATTGACAAGTAAAGGCATCCACATAACTCAGCCCATACACCTTGCTCAATTGATTCTTTGTATTTGGTCACTCTCCCGGTGGCTAGATTTCACACTCTCATGTCTTTATCTTGTCACGAACAGTTTTCAACCTTTATCCTTCGAGTGAGACCGTCCTTTTGTTTCTTTTTTTCTTTCTTTGAGTCAGTAGATGAACTACTCATGAGTTGATTTCATCACGTGATTTATGAGGATTCAACTTAGTGTCTTTTCTTTTCTGGCTTTGTGCCTCACCTGAGAAACATGTACTATTCATTAGACAAGATGACACAACGGACAGCTCTTTTCCACTAGTTATCCTGATCCAAAATTAAATCATAACTTGATATACTTCTTGAATCAGCGCTTGTCATGTACACTCGACAACACCAATTGAGTTTCTCAGAATGATAAAATGATTAAAAGACAAGAGTTTTGTAAAGAATTCAACTAGTTTCAAGTTAGTAACAATGTATTAAACCCCAACATGTTTTCCTTCCACTAACTCCCGAATGAAATGGTGCTTTATGTCAATGTGCTTGGTCCGAGAGTTTTGTAATGGATTCTTTGAGATGATTATAGCACTCTTGTTATCAGAGTGAATGAGAAGTGGTCCTGGGTCAATTCCATAGTTGACTGACATGTTTCATCCGGAATAATTTGATGGAATTCCTAGCAGTTCCTAATCCGATTAGGCAACCCTAAGTCTGAATTCCGAGCCTAGGATCTGATAGGGTCAGGTTTTAATCCTATTCTACTGCAAGTGCACAGTTAAGTGATTGTAGTATATAGGGTATCGAATCCATAGAGACTCTGGTCTCGATAGATTAAGAACTATAGAGGTTTAAACTAAGAAGAAAGCAATGTGAAGTAAACTAAATAGCAGTGCGAGAAAGTAAACAAGTAGCAAGATTATCGGTTGTGAAAGCAGTCAATTAAGGGCACTAAGTCTAGGGCGTTCTCAGGAAATCAGACAAGCAGACAAATTATTCAGTCAAGATCTAATTAAGTACAGTTCTAGAACTCAAATCACGGATATAGAATTAACCAACTGTCGTTGCGAGAAATCTCTAAGTCTAAGTGCAGTAATCCAAATTCATTTGCAATTACTAACAGATTAAACCAGCATTAATTTCAAGTTCGATATGTTCACAATTAAACTAAACCAAATTCCTTTGCGAGAAGTTTAATTGCTCAACCTAAATAGATCAGATTCTCAACCACACTTTCGTGTCGTATTTAGCAACCTAAGATCTAGATTCTAATTGATCAGGTTAGAACTAGCATTAAACTCAATTTAGATCGAAGAACATTCTATTTATGTGAATCCTTAACTGAATTAAACAAGTCTAGCAAGTCATGAAAACCTTAATGAGAAACCCTAAACCTAACTATGAATCTACTCAGACATGATTAATGAAACAGAAATCATAGAATTAATAGATTTCATATAAGAAATTAAATAGATAAAGGGGTTCGAAATCTTCTCCAAAATAGATGAAGTACAGGATCAGATCAGCCTCAAAAGCTCTAAAAATCCCTTAGCTCTAAGTATGAAAGCGTACGAAAAGTGTATCAAAGCGTATCTAAATAAAACACCAAAATCCTAATTATATAGGCTAAATCTCGGCTGGGGCTTCTTTGTAAATACTGGAAACTTCTGGGCCAAAGTGTAATATCTTCATTCTTCATTAAACCGCCGAGTTCGGCCCATCTCGCTTGTGTGTCGACCGATGCACAATGTGTGTCGGTCGATGCAATCCTGTTTTCTGGACAGTGAGCTCAAGCTCTCGGCCAAACACTCCAAAAAGCTCCAATATCTCCAATTCTGCTCCAAATCTGATTATACCTGTACTAGACTCTAAAAGAACACAAAAAGAATCTAAAACATACTTATATCATGGTCTAAAACTAGTAAAAACCATGATATATCAACTCCTCCACACTTAGCCTTTGCTTGCCCTCAAGCAAAACAGAGAACTAAAACATGGTGAAGAGGTTTGAAAACTCTTCAGAAACTCTTTTCATCCTAGAAGCAACAGCACTCAGATTCCCCTTAGTAAACCACTGAAAGAATCAATCACAAGACATCAAGACCAACATATACTTCCCCCACACTTAGCAACTGTCCTAAGTAAACTCTACAATCACATTCACGCATTCAAATTCACCCTACTGACTTCTGCAAGTATTTAAGTGCGGTCTCACCTAAGGAGTATCGATCAAAGGCACATGGACTCTTACCTTATCAGCTCTAGACCACCATACTATCTTTCTCTAGTCCCTTTCTTCTCTTTTCCCTTCCTTAGCATTCTGATTTTTCCCCAATGGGTATCATTTTTTTTTTTTATCAGTGCTCTTCCCGTTAAGGGGTGTCCTTTGGACACATTCCATGGATCGCACAAGAGATAATAGTGTTTGCTACTACTCCCATGACCACTTCGGAGTTACTAACTCATCCTCAGTTTATTATCTTTTTTTTTATGGAAAGGGAGAAGGGAACTAAATAGGACAGGTTTACAGGCTGTGTCAGAACTAACAAGGGAATCCGACACAAAGTATACCAAGCCCTTAGGTGAGAAATCTAAGTCAGTATTAAGTTTGAAGTCAGTAAAAGGATCCTCTGATACCTGAAGCTATGTGGGTGTCCTTAGTAGGTTGATCTGTGATGGGGTTTTCTAATAGTCAGAGATTGATCCTGCAACTTCATCCCAATGGTTACTTAAGTTCCTGCAAGTGCTGCTAATCTTCTAAAAAAAATCATTGTTTCTTACTTAAACTGGTTTTGACTCAATAAAACAAATTTTTAAAAACTGACTAACTCTTAAGAAAACAGAAAACAGGAATCAGTAGCGCCTCCCCCACACTTAAGACACACTGTCCCCAGTAGTGTCAAGCGAAGGATTGGTAAAAAGAAAGAAAATTTTGTTAAAAAGGATTGGTTGAGTTCTGTCGGATTTTTACCTCTGTCGCAGGTGCAACGACCGTTGCACTAGGTGCATCGACCGTTGCTGTGCGATTTTCGTGTATGATCGATCGATGCTCAGGACCGCAACGATCGCTGCAATGCGATTTCGATCGTGTTGTGACGATCGACACAGTGATGTGTCGATCGACGCACTGCGTATATCGGATCAGTCAGCAAGTTAGCAGGTTAGTCCATTGATTATTGTCAGATTTCGAATCCTGCAAGCTGAAAACACTGAAAACAGAGTAAAATCAAAGAAACTGATGTATCAAATCAAGCACAACCATCCAAACACATTAGCATCCTAAAAATCAAAAGGAAAAAGTGCAAAGAAAAAGAAAAGATAACAGAATACATAACCGAATGTCTGAAAATGGAGACTACGCACTCTCGCTCTCATCATCATCTATCCCACCATAGCGCTCAGTGTCACTGGCGGCCGCAGGAGAAGGCTTTCGACGTCGAGTAGCAGGGACGGGCTGATGAACCTGTGGCTGTCTCCTGCAAGTGCAGGCACGCATGAAGTTCCAGATGACCCGTAGAATACCATCTGAACGCTCTCTCCACTCTGCCTCAGACATATCACCATAAGGCATCGTGGGCTCTGTGAAAGGTCCAACATCGTCAGCAGGGGCAGCAGCAGGCGCAGGAGCAGGAGGTGCAGAGGAAGATGAAGCTCGTGTGGAAGGCTCTCCCAGCGGATGAGCCATAGAAGGGACTCTGCGCTGCTCGGTCGCAGGAGGCTGGAATCTCAGGGCATCCAGCGTATCAATATGTGTAAGTCCATGAGCAGGAAGATCCACACCACACTTCCCAGTACTCTAATCATAATAAACCCAAATGCGTCCCTCCTTGAGCCAGGTAGCGCTCTGCAGGTGGCTGAAATCAAGGAACTCCTTGGTTGTGTTACACTTTGTGCCCTCTAAGGGAATCCCGCAGTGCATGAAGATGGGAGTAAGCAGGCTCCCCACTGTCTCAGTAAGAACACCATCAAATGGCTTCGCCTGTAGGTCGCATAAGTGCTGAGTGAAAACAGCTCCCAAGTTGAGTCCCTTAGTGGGATCTCTCACACCAGAACCCTCAAACTGGTCCCCCAGCCCGATGAACAACATCTCCATCTCAAGCTTGCGCATCTTGTTGGCCTCATACTTGCACAACAAACTCCAACACAAGATACGCAAGACATATCTCAGAACAGGATGCCTAACCTGCCTCACTGGTGTAGTCCTCGAGTTGTATCGACCACTGCCAATACACTCTCAGAATAAACGAGCCTCCTCTGGATCCCACTCAAGACTCATGCCAATGCGTCTCGGCTCAGTGCTGAAACCATAGATCCTGCAGATATCGAGTAAAGGAATCCGATACCTGACTCCTAAGCTCATGAAGGTAAAAATACCTCCTGTAGCACTCCTGCTGTCTGGATCCGGGTAAACCACTCTGCAAGTGGCTAGCAGCTGTCTGACTAACTCTGGGTACAAATCATAAGGCCGCATAGGCATTGTCCCAAGACCAATGCCCTTACATACTGCAAGAACCTGCTCATCTATCCCCAGAATCTTACAGGTAGAGTAGTCTGCAAACTTGGTTGGCTTAATCGTCATCCCACACCAACCGTTGTACAGCAACGTGTCAAAATCATCCCACTGGTTAAGCAGTGGCCTCTCTGTAAACTCAGCAGTCTTGAGGAACTCAGCAATGTTTTGTGGCCACTCTCTGGCTGACGGGATCTGTGTCTTGTCTGCTCGGGGCCAAGGCAGTGCTACTGCCGGACCAACTCTCACATAAGGCTCAGGTGGCTGTGATTCTCAATGGAACCACCATGGTGGTGGGATGTACTGTCGTGTGGCTGTTCTGCTGTGGCTCTGCGCTTGCGGGGTTGTCTGCGAGTTGCCATCTGCATTCAAAAAAATTCAACACTATAAGACTCGGCAATCTCTCTGTGAAATCGCGAAGCAACGACCTTTGCACTAAGGCATCGATCGTTTCAAGGCGATTTCGCATTATCGAACAAATCCCCAAAATCGCAAAGCAACGACCGTTGCATAAATGCAACGACCGTTGCAAGGCGATTTCAGCCGTCAACAAAATCCCTAAAATCGTTCCAAATTCGTTCAAGAGCCACAAAATTAACGAGAATCCATCACTAAACAACCTAAATCAAGTTTATATCAGCACAGAATCATCATTCTCAAGCTAAAAATCCTAATTTCATAAACCCTAAAATCAATTCCGAAAATCATGAAAATGAGAGCTCATACCTTGGAATCTTTGTAAATGGGTTGTAGAAATAGCTAGAGGATGTTAAAACGAGTAGAATTGAGCTTTGAAACACGAGAAATGATGAAAAATTGAGAGATTTAGGAGTGGAGGTATCTCGGTTGTACGGACGGCGGAAATGGAGAAGAAGAGAGGAGAAAAGGGTTTATGGCACTTACCTTGATCGTGCGTGCAACGACCATTGCTAATGAGCAACGATCGATGCTGGTTGAACCGAATTGATTCCGGTTTAGCGTGCGTACCTTAATTTTGCAATTTTAACCAATTGCAACGACCGTTGCACAAGTGCAACGATCGTCACAACGCGATCCATCTCCTCGTCGTAATCTCCTTGCAACGATCGGTGCACAAGTGCATCGATCGTCACACATCTCCAGACTCGAGTTTTGTATCTGAAACTTAGCAAAAACAAAAACGTGAAATCCTAAAAAAAAAACACCAAAAATAAGAAAGAAAAACACTTAAACCTAACAGTGGGTTGCCTCTCACTCAGCGCTTGTTTAAGGTCATTAGCTTGACCGGACGAACAAGATCAGTATGCTGGAGATCCTGACAAATACTTTGATTGTCTCTGTGCAAGTCTCCTCATCCATGGCGGAGAATAAGCTGTATCAAAATGAACTTGTCCATGAAAAGAAGGAGTAAACTGCTCTCCAGGATCCAAAATCACAATATCACGTGGCTGCTAATCATCTCCATCCATAATGGTGAAGGTCTGCCCATCTACAGTGGCTTGCGCAGCTTATCCATCTCATAACGCAGCGGCTCATCTCCCAGGTGGAGATCTATCAGACTGTGTCTAACATCTATTACTGCTCCCGCTGTAGCCAAAAATGGTCTCCCAAGTATCAACGCATCATCAGGATCACTGTCATACTTCAGCACTAAGAAGTCTGTTGGAACCAAGTAGTTTCTAACTCTCATCGGGATGTCCTCAAGGAGTCCTTCTGGAACTCTTATAGACTGATCAGCTAGGACAAGAGAGGTCCTAGTAGGCAAAAAATCCAGCATACCCAGCTGTTGGTACTGGATTTCCCCCTAGGAAATCCGGCCCATTAACAGACAAGACAAAGGCCCGTAATTACGAGCCCATTCCAGAATCAAAGACAGACGGGAGAGCCAACTCTCTTGTTGGGCCCAAGCGAAGCAAACGCCTTGGAGAGGCCCAGACGATGCCGAAGCCGGAGACAATCGAGCTCGAGCTCGGCAGAGGATGACGTGGAGATAGAGCAACTCGGTCTTCGTCAGTTCAACTGATCCGCACGAATCTCGGAGATCGTTACAACGACGAGGCCGAAATATCAGGACGAAGAGATCAGAGTCGAGACTATTTAAAGGAAGAAGTGGCGGCTCATTAGAAACAATTCTAACCTAGGCTAAGAACACTTCGACTAGATAGCTCGATTCTATACTTTGTACTCTCTTTTCGACTGTGTTTGTTCTATCTCGACGATCAATCTCAATAAAGTCTTTGATTCATAGGAAACTATACCATTTCTATATCCAAAAGTCCAAATCCACGAATACAAATTCTTAGTGTGAATCCCGGATCTCACATTTGGCGCCGACTGTGGGGACATTCTATAGCCTTTCCTATCTTAAGAATCAGATCCTAGATCCGATAGATCGAGATGAATCCCGACCAAACTGGCTCTCCCAGCGCCACACCACCAGTTGACCACCCTCAAACGGTCGACAACGTTCCTCAGAACACTACCGTGGTAAGAAACATGGGTCAGACCGACGGCGTGTTGACGAGCTCTGCCTCAGTCACCACGACCTCGGCACCAGCCGGCTCCGTCTCTCAAAAAATCGCGACAAGCCAGACTCCGACAAATGTTTTGTCAGGAACTAATGATCCGAGCAGAAACTGGGTGTGGATGAGAAATGACTCAATACCCACCCCAGGAGGAGGATCTGGATTAACCAGACCTAATTCGCCACTACCTTCTGCTCCACAGAGACAAGGACCAAGCGATCTTGCCGAGATCCGTTCGATGTTAAGCCTGTTGGTAGATCGAACGAGAAACAACGAGTCAAGCGCAAGGGCCCAAGAGGTCGCAAACCGTTCTCTGGTAGCGCAGCTCGAAGAACAAGAGCGGCGCCTGAACGCCCGTCTTGAAGAGCTCGCCAGTGAAAGCCAAGGGGGCAGACCAACGCGAACTCCCATAAGTCCTCCACCGTGTACCCGCTTGGACTTTTCCCAGGTAGTAACCCCTCCGGGAACATTGGGGAATTTCCGTAATATGTCAAATAGCGGCATCCGCCGTACAATGACCCCTATCACGATACCGACCCCATTTGGTTCGAGTTCAATGATCACAGACCCGACCGGATCAAGAAACCGACCATTACCCGGGCCACCATCTTTTCCGAGTAACTCTAACATCCGACCGAGACAACTAGGAGGTTCCGCCTTCGCCTCGAGCTCGGGACTCCTCAACGGATCGAACTCAGTTCAGTTCCGAACGCCCCAGGACGATCAGACGAGGTCGATCCCAACGATCGATCTCCTCGACCCCATTTTTCCGGAACAGACGTCAGGTCAGGCACAAGTCCAGTTCGCACCCGCAGAGGGCGATGAACGCGATATGCTTAGACAATACATTGAACAGGCTAAAGCCCAGTTTAACAGTCTGAGCTCGAAAGTTCACATGGCGACGAGCGCGGCTCCTGACATCGATCGAGTGATCGAAGAAACACAACAAACGCCGTTCACAGATCGGATTGCGTTTGCAAGAATCCGAGAGATCAAGAAAACTAAGTTTCCAGAATTCTCTGGGAAATCAGACCCGAAAGCCCACATCAGGGCATTCCGACTAGCGATGGCAAGGGTGTACCTTACCGATGAGGAGAGGGAGCCAGCCTTCTGCAGGCTCTTCGCGGAAAACCTATCAGGTTCTGCCCTAGAATGGTTTGCCGGACTGGAAGAAAGGTCCATTGACAACTTCACCCAGTTCATGACGGCTTTACTCAAACAATACTCCGTTTTCATCGAGGAAAAGACTACCGAGGCAGCCTTATTTGGCGTCTCTCAAAAACCCGACGAAACACTTCGCTCGTACATCGACCGATTTAAGGAAATAAAATCCAAAATCGCGAACCCATGAGATGAGGTAGCTATAGAAGGGTTAAGACGGGGAATGTGGTTCTCAACCAGATTCCGCGAGGAAATAACAGTCCGCGAACCTCAAACGCTCGATGACGCCCTCCATCGCGCATCGGCCTTTGCTCGCCTCGAGGACGAAACCACGGCCCTCAGGGAAAAGCACCGAAAAGAAAAGAACCCGTCGAGCTCGCAGAATTCGAACTCGAAAAAGGATTCCCGTAAGTCAGGGAACGTCAACGCGGTCGAGAGCCCAAAGAGCTCGAAGAAATTCGAGTTCGACAAGGAAAAATTCTGCGATTTCCACAATAAGAGAGGGCACTCGACCGAGGATTGTTATACTCGAGCTAAAGCAGAGGCTCAAAAAACAAGAGTCCGAAAGCAAAAAAAGACTCCGAGGTCGAGGAGGAAACTCTGTCCGACAAAAAGGAAAACAAACAGACCAAGGAGTCGAACTCTAAAAAGCACTCTCAAAACAAACGGGAACGGTCAAAGGAGCCGGAATCTCCCGAAACACTCCCTCAAGGGTCGCGGAAGCGAGTTGAGTTCATCCTCGGCGAGCTTAACCTGAGCGGTACTCCGGGAGGTTCGGCACTATCCCCGCCTCCGGCTCCTGCCAAAAGTTTACGCTCAAGAATCAATCTCCCTCGTCTCTGCAGGGGGGGGGGTGTACGGGCTATACCCCGTAAACGAATCGACTTCATCTTCGGTGGCTCCAAGCTTTGCCGCGACTCGGTCAATTCGATCAAAGCTCTTCAAAGAAGAGTCGAGACCGACAGAGGGGGAAAAACCCCAATGCTGGGTCCAGACCACGAGATCATTTTCCACGAGAGCGAGACAAGTAATCTCGACAAACCAAACGACGACGCTCTCCTCGTGTGTCTAGTAGTGGGAGATGTCGAACTCTCAAGGATAATGATTGACACAGGAAGTTCGGTAGATGTCCTCTTTTACGACGCGTTCAAAAAGATGGACTTTAACGACTCCGAAATTGTGGAAGAAAAGACACCACTAGTAGGTTTTGCTGGCGAAACGACATACTCGATGGGCTCCGTCTTCGCCCCAGTATTTGCTGGAGGAGTTCGGAGAATGACAGAGTTCGTCATAGTAGATCGGCCAGCTCCCTATAACGCAATCCTAGGTCGACCATGGATATACAACATGAAAGCGGTACCATCGACCTATCACCAATGCGGAAAGTTCCCGACACCCAAAGGGATCAAAACCATTCACGGAAGTCAAAAGATTTCCCGTCACTGCTACATGAACGGATACAAGCAGATCGAGAAATCCCCTGAGTAGCAATTACAGAAAGAGGAGGAGCTCGCCACCATGCAGACCAAAAGGTCGAACGACCCCAGTCAAATAGGACCCCCAAAGGACCTCACGACTCAGGTCTGCATAGACGAGGCTCGTCCCGAAAGACTCGTTGGCATCGGAATCGACCTATCAGAGCCAGTTAAAAACGAACTGGTCTCTTTTCTCAAAAAGAATGTCGACTCCTTCGCCTGGTCTTCAGCAGACATGAAAGGGATAAACATCGACGTAACCAGCCACGAGCTGAATATCGACCCAACCTACAAACCGGTAAGACAGAAACGTCGAAAACTAGGCCCTGAACGGGCCAAAGCCGTCAATGACGAGGTCGATCGGTTATTAAAAATCGGATCGATCAGGGAGGTCAAGTACCCCGACTGGCTCGCGAACCCCGTGGTGGTTAAGAAAAAGAACGGAAAATGGAGGGTCTGTGTAGACTTCACGGATCTCAACAAAGCATGTCCAAAGGATGAACCCTGAAGACCAAGAAAAGACTTCGTTCATAACGGATCGAGGCACGTACTGCTACAAAGTCATGCCCTTTGGACTGAAAAACGCAGGAGCAACTTACCAGCGCCTCGTCAACAAGATGTTTCAGGACTCCTAGGCAAAACCATGGAAGTCTACATCGATGATATGCTGGTGAAATCTTCCAGGTACGAGGATCACATCCCCCAACTAAAAGAATGCTTTACCATTCTTAATAAGTATGGGATGAAACTCAACCCAGCCAAATGTACCTTCGGGGTCCCTTCAGGAGAGTTCCTCAATTACTTAGTAACTGAAAGAGGGATCGAAGCGAACCCCAAACAGATCGCAACGTTCATAGAGATGAAATCTCCCAGAACAACGCGAGAAGTCCAGCGCCTAACCGGCAAAATAGCTGCTCTGAATCGCTTCATCTCAAGGTCGACTGATAAATGTCTACCCTTCTATCACTTGCTCAAAGCAAACAAAAAGTTCCTTTGGGACGAAAAGTGTGAAGAGGCATTCACTCAGCTCAAAGCTTACTTAAGCGAACCACCCATACTGGCGAAACCAGTAGAAGGAGAACCCCTTTACCTCTACCTAGCTGTCTCGACGGCAGCAGTAAGTGGAGTCCTGGTTCGCGAAGAACAAAATGAGCAACGGCCGGTGTATTACATCAGTAAGACCTTGATCGATGCTGAAACCAGATACCCCGCCATGGAAAAGCTCGCCTTAGCGCTAGTAACATCGGCTCGGAAACTCCGACCGTATTTTCAATCGCACTCGATAATAGTGATGACCTCTCAGCCACTGAGAACCATCCTTCACAGTCCAAGCCAATCAGGTCGATTGGTCAAATGGGCTATCGAACTTCGCGAGTACGACATTGAATACAAAGCTCGAACATGCCTAAAAGCACAAGTACTGGCAGATTTCATAATCGAACTCCCTCCGACTATAGAACTCGACCCGACTTCGGCCCAAAGATGGAAACTCTACGTCGATGGAGCTTCCTCAAGACAAGGGTCCGGAGTCGGAGTGAAATTAGTCTCCCCAACGGGTGAAGTATAAAAACAATCGTTTAGATTGGGCTTCGCCGCATCGAATAACGAGGCAGAATACGAAGCGCTGATAGCCGGGCTTAGACTTGCGATAGCAATAGGAGCCCGAGAAGTAAATGCCTTCAGCGATTCCCAACTGGTCACAAGCCAATATCATGGCGACTACGAGGCCAAAGACGAGCGAATGGAAGCATACCTACGGGTAGTCCATACATTGGCCGAACAGATCGAATTCTTCGATCTAACACGAATCCCACGAGGTGAAAACACTGCAGCCGATGCGCTAGCCGCATTAGCATCGACATCAGATCCTAACCTCAAAAGGATCATACCAGTCGAAGGGATAGAAAAACCAAGCATCGACATAGCTCTCAAAGCTCTGTCATTGAAAGAGGACGGGCCCGCTGTGAAGAACGATGTCAAACGCAAAGAATGTCCCGGAGACACTAATAGCGACATCATCGAGATTGATGATAATCTTGATCCTAGAAACACCGTATACGTCGCGAACGTCCCCGACGGACCAATTCAAACCGCATCCACTAGTCAGAGACCTGAGCCTAACAACGACGAAGATTGGAGAACTCCGATCATTCGATACATCACAAACGGCGAAGTTCCCGATGGCAAATGGGAGGCGCGGAAACTTAAAATGCAAAGTGCGAGGTACTGTGTCACACAAGGAGAGCTCTTTAAAAGGAGCCTCTCCGGACCTTACCTTAAATGCCTTGAAAAAAAGCAAGCCCTAGCCGTGATTACACAAACACATGACGGATCCTGCGGAAGCCATTCCGGAGGACGAGCATTGGCCGTGCGAATCAAAAGGAAAGGCTACTATTGGCCTACAATGGCCACCGAATGCGAATCTTTCTCCAACAAGTGCGATAAATGCCAAAAGCATGCCCCAATTATCCACCAAGCGTCGGAGAAACTCTCCTCTATCTCATCACCATACCCATTCATGCGGTGGGGAATGGACATCGTTGGACCGCTGATCCCATCTGACAAAAAGAAAGCCACACATCTATTGGTGATGACAGACTACTTCACCAAGTGGATTGAAGCAGAGTCATACCAGAAAATTAAGGACGTTCACGTTAAGGAGTTCGTCTGGCGAAACATCGTTTGCAGACATGGACTACCCCACGAGATCGTCACAGATAACGGATCTCAGTTCATATCAAACACGTTCAAAGAGTTCTGCAGAACTTGGAACATAAAGCTGACTTACTCAACGCCACGCTACCCCCAAGGGAACGGGCTAGCAGAAGCAGCTAACAAAGCGATTATGAACGGCCTCAAGAAAAGGCTCAACGAGTGCAAAACAACCTGGAGTGACGAACTCCCAGCCGTACTCTGGGCCTACCGGACTACCCCCCGCAAATCCACTGGCGAGACTCCCTTCTCGCTAGCTTACGGAATCGAGGCGGTAGTACCAGCTGAAATCCTCGTGTCAAGCATTCGAAAAGAAGAATGCCCGCGACAAGAGGAACTTAACAACAAGATGATAACTGACGAACTCGACCTCGTCGACGAAAGAAGGAACCTCGCATTAGCTCGACTCCAAAATTACCAACAAGCCACGGCTCGCTACTATGATTCCTGAATCAAAACTCGAAGGTTTCAAGTAGGAGAGCTCGTCTTGCGGAAAGTGTTCGACCATAAAAAGGAAGAACACGCTGGAAAATTAGGAGCGAAGTGGGAAGGTCCTTACCAGGTCACCGACATCGTAAAGGACGGGGTCTACCGACTCAAGTCGGTGGAAACCCAGAAGCCCGAACTACGACCTTGGAACATCATCAACCTCAAAAAGTATTTCCACTAGGAGTACATCAACATAATCAAACTACGAAATGGCTTGATCCCCTTAAAAGGGTACGTAGGCAGCTCGACTTCGAGCGCAGCCACCCCCCAAACACAAAGCTCTTACCGAGCTCGACAACTTCTGACGAAGTCATACTAGCTTATCTTTGTGAAATCAAAATAAGTCTTCTAATCAAACGTCTCTTCCTGTTAGAGCCGTTACGTTGATATGAAATTATCTCTTCTAACGGACCAAAGTGATATGAAATTATCTCTTCTATAGCAAAGTGATATGAAATTATCCCTTCCCAAAACAAAAGATATGAAATTATCTCTCCCGAAACGAAAGATATGAAATTATCTCTTCTAAGTCAAAGCGATATGAAATTATCCTTCCCAAGTGCCCTGAAATGGCCTCTTCCAATATATCAAAGCGATATGAAATTATCCCTTCAAACAAGCGACCTAGAACGGTCCTCCCGCTTCGAACGAACTGAAATGATCGTCCCAAAAATAAGCGACCTAGAACGGTCCTCCCGCTTCGAACGAACTGAAATGATCGTCCCAAAAACAAGCGACCTAGAACGGTCCTCCCGCTTCGAACGAACTGAAATGATCGTCCCAAAGAAAGAGATTCAGAATAATCTCTCCAAAAATATACGATTCTTCTAAAACCTCATACGGATTAAAAGAATCGGGGGGGCTACCCCACCCCTCAAGCAAAATAACGAGGTTAAGACAGCCATTCAAGCATGCAACCTCTAAATCGGATCTTTGTAAGTTTACTTCGATTCGTTTCCATACTTAATACTTCTCTTTTCAGCGATTAAGCCTGAATCTTACATTACGAAGTAGTCGCGCTCCAGACTATTCCTAGCAGAGAGCTCGAGCTCAAATGTGATTGACTTAAAGTTCACAAAGAACTACCTAAGGCAACTCAAAATAAGTTATCTGCTCGATCCCCCTGGGGAAGTTCGAATCGCCGCAACGGCTCGAATTTTATGTTAAGGCATAAAAACATAAAAATCTATGCTAAGGCATGAAAGATTTAAAAAGCAGTTCATAAAAAAAATGGACATATTGTCCTCGAGTTCGAACAAAAGCCCCCTTGGGCAACCAAAGTTTGAAAAATAAATAAAAAAAACCCTCTCGGGTAATAACAACGACAGTTTTAAAACGGTGCATAGGAGGAGTCGTCGATCAGGTCCTCCGCTCCATCGCCCGCATCTCCTCTCGGCCGGGAGTCGACCTCGTCAGTCATCCTCGGGACGGTCTCAGCTGGGGGAGCAGGCGGAGAACTCGCCATGGCCACGAAGTCCTCCGACATTGCCGGCAGGGCAAGCTTGCCAACGCTAAAGTCAGAGACTGCCGCGGCCTCCATTTCCGCTAGAGCAACCCGTTTCTGCTCAGCCAGCTTAAGCACCTCTCGGGTCATGTCCACCTCTCCAGCCGCAATCTCGGCAATAAGCTCGATGTTGGCCAAGGTCTCCTGGAGACGGATCTCGGCACTTGTCTGGATTTTTATCCTCTCAGCTCTCTCTTTAACCCCGGCCAAAATCACCAGATACTGGCCATGGAGTTCTTTCCGAGCCTTACGGAGCTCGACCCGCTTCGACTCTTCCGCAGTCCGAATTTGAGCCTTGGCGGCATCAAGCTGACAGGACAGCTCCTCCTCTCTCCTCTCGAGATGCACGATCCTTGCTTCCGCGGCGGCATGACCCGCGACCTTTTCCTTCAAACGCTCCTCCCTGGCCAAGGCTTCCTGGAGCTCGGCATTCATTTGGGTAGCAGCATCTCGAGCAGACTCGAGCTCATAGGTCTGAACATCGAACACCTCTTTTTCAGACCGGGCCGCGTACGCATTCACGGCCTCGACAACCTGCACAAAAAGACGTCGGTTGTTTAAATGAAGAGGGAAAGGAAGATATAATAAAAAGAGGAAGGGGGTCTCACCTTCCCAACAGCCGCCATCATCTCGGAGTACTCATTACCGAGGACCGTCTCCCCAGAAACCGGGAGCTCAGAACCAACAGGCCTAACACGCCTCAGCAGACGAACCACACCTTCCGAATCATCCACGACCGAGCACTCCTCTCGGTCCGACCACTCTGGACTCCTTCCCGCGTCTACTTTACGACGCTTCGGCGAAGGGGGAAGAGAACCTCCTTGACTCCGACGATCCTCCTCCCCGGATAGGTCCGGTTGGGAATCACAGAGGGCAGCACCTCCAGACCGAGGTAAAACCGCCTCTTGTTCGGAATGGGGAAGAGTCGCTTCGACAACCCCCGCGGTCGTTCCCTCCGGGCCCATCACCGGAAGGAGTGAGGCCTGAACAGGAGGAGGAGGATAAGCCGGAGGCTGGGGAGGAGCCCGATCAAGGGCAAAGAGAATAGCGTTACTAAGTTCACCTTCCCCCAGCTTGTCAACCAGGTCGACCGGATCCTTACCATTCCGGCGACCACTCACTCTGCGAGGTAACGTCTCGCGAGGAGAGGAAGTAGCAGCCGAGCTGTCGCCCGGGAGGGGCCAAGCTAGACATAAAAAAGGGTCAGAAAAGTGGAAATGATGACGCAAAAAGAAACTCGAAACCAGACGACTTACTCTCTCCCGCCCGCTCAGTGATGCGGATCGGGGGCTGAGTAGTCCGAACCGGAAGTGCCCGTGAAGGCACGGAAGGGGGTACTGGATTTCGAAGAACTGGCTCGGGATCCACAGAGCCCGTTCAGGATTGGTCCGCAGAGCGGCCTGCACACGCTGAACCGTAAAGCTACCCCAGTTAACAGCGCCCCCTCTCAAACGAGCTATCAGAGCCTCCGTGATCGGGTTGGTAGCGAGCGAATCCGGAGCCTCTGAGATAGAAACTAGATCAGTTAAGGGATGGCCCAACGACCACAAAAAAAAAACAAAACCAGAGTCTTACCAACACTGGGTGACCACCGAGACGGGATAACCGAGTAGTCGAAATCCCCGACCGAATGATGGGTTATCCTGAAAAAGAAGTATCGGTCCCTCCATACGTCTTTTGTCGGGACCTCCTCAAGGATTCGCCCAAAGCGAGGCGAGAGATAGTAAGTTCCCCGGAACTTAGCATTGTTCTTCACTGAACAAACCCGCATGAGTTCCTCGGGCCCAAACTCAATTCCCTCTTCCGCGGCCCTGACCCCGAGTCCGATGACGTATCGGACAAAGTTCGGCGTCATCTGATGGAACGCCAGCTGGAGCTGGGCCAGCACCAAAGAGATTAAGCGAGGAATAGGGAAGAAAAGCCCGCACTTCTCGAAGTAGGTATAGGAAGCGCAACAATAACCCTCCACCGCAGTTTCCAGCGACATCGCCGGCGGCGGAATCACGATCTCCACCTCCGGTGGAATCCGACAAACTCTCCGCAATCGTTCGATCTGATTCACAGTTAAGGAAGACGGCGGATGCGGGCCGAAAGCACCCGCAGCCGAACTTGTACTAGCCCCCGTAGCATCTCTTAACGCCATAAAGAACGAAGCGCCGGAATATGAAAAAAGGCTAAAGTCTTTTCTTAAGAAATTCTCCGGTGACGGAAGGAAAATCAGAGCAGAGGTAGAAGAAGAAGCAAAAGTGAGAAGAAAAGAAACCACCCTCGGCAAATAAGAGCAAGTTATAATGGGAATCGTGCAAAATCTTAACCGTACGATTCCGAACTCATGATAACTACGAGAAAATCGAGGTGGTTTGGACTCTTCGCTTTCCTCTTATCAGCCGTTGATCTCAGATCAACGGTTACGAATGCTCGACAATTAGGTCACATCATCAAAAGAGTGAGCCCGAAAAGACTCTTCGCGACCTTCGAGCCTGAGCCGTTGATGACCAACCGAATTTACGGTGGGAGATGAAATTCTCAAAACAAATACACGCAACGACTGCAGACGCGCTGAAAAGCAGTTCAGTTCGTTCCACGCGCTCATTCCTAACCGTCGGATTAAAACAAGATCCACGGATGGGGCGAAAATAATCATTAGATTTGTCACATCCGAGGCACGCGCCTCTTCCCAAGAACGTCCACCGCCCATTAACCTCGACTTCTCGAATTCAATGGGCTGGGGGGCTATTGTTGGTACTGGATTTCCCCCCTAGGAAATCCGGCCGATTAACAGACAAGACAAAGGCCCGTAATTACGAGCCCATTCCAGAATCAAAGACAGACGGGAGAGCCAACTCTCTTGTTGGGCCCAAGCGAAGCAAACGCCTTGGAGAGGCCCAGACGATGCCGAATCCGGAGACAATCGAGCTCGAGCTCGGCAGAGGATGACGTGGAGATAGAGCAACTCGGTCTTCGTCAGTTCAACTGATCCGCACGAATCTCGGAGATCGTTACAACGACGAGGCCGAAATATCAGGACGAAGAGATCAGAGTCGAGACTATTTAAAGGAAGAAGTGGCGGCTCATTAGAAACAATTCCAGCCTAGGCTAAGAACACTTCGACTAGATAGCTCGATTCTATACTTTGTACTCTCTTTTCGACTGTGTTTGTTCTATCTCGACGATAAATCTCAATAAAGTCTTTGATTCATAGGAAACTATACCATTTCTATATCCAAAAGTCCAAATCCACGAATACAAATTCTTAGTGTGAATCCCGGATCTCACACCAGCTTCTCTGCCACAGAATATGGCATAAGACTTCCAGCAGCTCCCAGATCACACAGAGAACGCCTAAAACCATCCTCAAAGATAGAACAGTTAAGCACAAAGACACCAGGGTCAGGCAGCTTCTTTGGGATCTTGGTTATCATCACATCGCTTATCTGTTGAGGGACCACAATCACCCAATCTTTCAGCTCTTCATCCAAAGGCAACATCTTATTCAAGTACCTCTGCACACATGGGTGATAAGGTGGATCATCAGATGATGGAATTTCTTCCAACTCTTCACCAATCCCTTCCAACTTCTTAAGCTCTTCAATCTCTTGCTTAATCACTTCAGACACTGAGGGATATAATCTAATGAATTGTGCATAAATCTCCTGTTGAGTGATCTCATAAACTCCAGGGAATAGACGATCAAGCTCTAAATCTGCATCAATACCTTCAGAATCCTGCGAGTCTGTCTGTTCACGACCTGCAACGACCGATGCTAAGGGTGCATCGATCGATGCATCACTGTTTTCACAGTTTCTACCCAAGAGATTTTCCCAAAAATCCGAAAATTCAGCTTCTTCTACCAACTCAGCTGTGCTTAGCTCAAATCCTTCACCTAGGTGAGATCCATCATCAATGTACACAGACCATGCCTTAATATGGGTGTCTTCCACTCCTTTTCCCTTCATAGAACTGGAAATTTGACCCACCTGAGTATCCAACTGCTTCATATGAGTGTTCAGAGACTCAAACTTTCCATTGAGATCCTCATAGACAGCATCCAACTTCTTATTGCAGTCCACAGAAATCTTGGTCTGACTCTCCAGCAGTTGTTCCATCATTGCCTCCAACTTACTCTCATGAGCAGTGGCTACAGGAGGCGTCTGATAAGATGAAGATCCATAGGTTCTCTGAGTACCTTGTCCAAAAGGTTTCTAAAAACCACTAGTCTGTCCAAAGTTAGAGGAGTTCTGATTGCCTGTAAAGGCGCTCTTCTGTCCTCCATTGAAGAAATTGTTTCCCTGCTGATTACCAAATCTATTACCTTGGAAACCAGATCCTCCAATGTAATTCACATCTTCTTCCTGAGTGTCCTCCTCAGTCTGAATTACCTCAACATCTTGGGCAAAGTGGACAGCTTTCTTACCTGTTAGAAGATTACAAACAGTGTCCAGCTTAGATCTAATATCAGCAATCTCCAAATTCTCTTCCTTTCCACCAGATCTCTTCCTCCTCTCATCAGTAGTCTTGCAACTGTTGTTGCTCACTAAGTTATCAATCAACTGCTTAGCTTGAGCAGGAGTCCTAGTGTTAAAGTTGGCATTGCTAGAGTTGTCCAACGCAGTCTGATATGGAAGATCTATGCCTCTAAAGAAGATGCCTAAAAGTGTTACCTCAGTGAATCCATGGTGTGTGCAGTCACGTTGGTATTTCTTGAATCTCATCCAGGCAGTCTTAAGAGGCTCAGTAGGACCTTGGGAAAAGGTGAGTATGTCCTGTCTGGACTGATCAGAGCGTGCATCATCGTAGAAGTGACGCAGGAACTCACTCTTCAGGGCTGCCCAAGTATCAAACTGCCCAGGTGGCAGTTGCTTCAGCCATGCAGCAGCGTCTCCAGCGAGACTGTATGGAAAGAGCTTGAGAAACAGATAATCCTGGCATAGTCCATCATACTTCATGCCAGTGATTATGTCCTCAAACTGATCAATGTGATCCATAGGTTGCTCCGACGGATGACCATGGAAAGCATTCTGCTTCATCAGCGAGTAGTAGATGGTTTTGATCTCAAAATCATTCCTCTCAAAACCAGGCATTACAAGAGCTGACCGGTTTGCATGAAAATCATCCGGTCTGTTGTAGTCAGCTAAAGTCCTCTCATGGACTATCATCTGTCTATTTCGGTTCTGTCCTTGGCCTTGGTTCTGCGGCTGTGGTTCAAGTTCCTCAACCTCAGGGATCACACGTCCCTCAGCATCAATCCTATGCCCAGCAGCATTGTATGGATTGTTATATCGGTCCCTCAGGGTACCTTGAGCATCAGGCATTATGATTACCTTCTGTACCACCATCCCTGCTCTTCTTTCTCTTCTGTTAGTCCTCTCTAGTCGTCCAAGTTCGTCAAGTTCGAGATTAACGAGGTTCAAGTTCTGATTACTTCTAGTTTCACGCGTCTGCATAAACTGTCTGTAATCGTCAAGCAACGATCGATGCTATCAGTGCAACGATCGATTCAATCTCAGAATCGCCTAGTGACGATCGACACAAGGTGCAACGATCGACGCTATGCGAAATCGGTACCTGCGACAGAGAGAAAACAGAGAAAAATTAGTAACTAAAAACAAAAAACAAAGAAAATAAAAACTCCTAGTAAAAACCCTAAGTTCGATCCTATCGAAGACTCTAAGAGTCCCCGGCAACGGCGCCAAAAACTTGATAGGGTCAGGTTTTAATCCTATTCTACTGCAAGTGCACAGTTAAGTGATTGTAGTATATAGGGTATCGAATCCACAGAGACTCTGGTCTCGATAGATTAAGAACTATAGAGGTTTAAACTAAGAAGAAAGCAATGTGAAGTAAACTAAATAGCAGTGCGAGAAAGTAAACAAGTAGCAAGATTATCGATTGTGAAAGCAGTCAATTAAGGGCGCTAAATCTAGGGTGTTCTCAGGAAATCAGACAACCAGACAAATTATTCAGTCAGGATCTAATTAAGTACAGTTCTAGAACTCAGATCACGGATATAGAATTAACCAACTGTCGTTGCGAGAATCCTCTAAGTCTAAGTGCAGTAATCCAAATTCCTTTGCAATTACTAACAGATTAAACCAGCATTAATTTCAAGTTCGATATGTTCACAATTAAACTAAACCAAATTCCTTTGCGAGAAGTTTAATTGCTCAACCTAAATAGATCAGATTCTAAACCACACTTTCGTGTCGTATTTAGCAACCTAAGATCTAGATTCTAATTGATCAGGTTAGAACTAGCATTAAACTCAATTTAGATCGAAGAACATTCTATTTATGGGTTTCATTAATCAAGTCTAGCAAGTCATGAAATCCTTAATGAGAAACCCTAAACCTAACTATGAATCTACTCAGACATGATTAATGAAACAGAAATCATAGAATTAATAGATTTCATATAAGAAATTAAATAGATAAAGGGGTTCGAAATCTTCTCCAAAATAGATGAAGTACAGGATCAGATCAGCCCTAAAAGCTCTAAAAATCCCTTAGCTCTAAGTATGAAAGCGTATGAAAAGTGTATCAAAGCGTATCTAAATAAAACACCAAAATCCTAATTATATAGGCTAAATCTCGGCTGGGGCTTCTTTGTAAATACTGGAAACTTCTGGGCCAAAGTGTAATATCTTCATTCTTCATTAAACCGCCGAGTTCGGCCCATCTCGCTTGTGTGTCGACCGATGCACAATGTGTGTCGGTCGATGCAATCCTGTTTTCTGGACAGTGAGCTCAAGCTCTCGGCCAAACACTCCAAAAATCTCCAAAAAGCTCCAATATCTCCAATTCTGCTCCAAACCTGATTATACATATAGTAGACTCTAAAAGAACACAAAAAGACTCTAAAACATACTTCTATCATGGTCTAAAACTAGTAAAAACTATGATATATCAGGATCTAAGGGTTTGTGTTATTGAATCATGGATCTCGCGTTTACCTTGTTCTGGCAGCGGAATGAATGGTAAGACGAGATCAGGAGCGATTCAGATGCCTCACCTCTATCGTAGTCCACACGCACATAACCTGAAAAGACAGGATGCTAGTGCCGAATCTGAGAATCGAAGAGAGAGTTTTTCTGCTTTTCTTGATTAAGAAAACTGAACGGCCTGGGTTCCAGGTCGATCATATAAGCCTATATATACGACCTGTTATGACTAAATCATCTTTCGGGTGTAACCGAAAAAGTCTAAGTCATAAACCGAAACATCAGTTTCGGAATCGACCCTGTGTCGATCGATACACCTACTGTGTCGATCGACACACCTCTCTTTAATCGATATTGATATGTATCCAATACACATCATCTTGATCACCACCATGATGATCATTCCCATATATATGCTTCCAGATTGCTTAGGTGTGTGACCCTATAGGATCATATAATAATGGCAGTAAGTCTACAACTTACAGACTGCAAGAGGCTTCTAGCAAAACATTGCAACCGCCCAGTATCATACAACATGTCTGATCTCGACACACAACTATCGTTAGAGTAAGTACAATGTGATTTCAATACATAATCCCAACAATCTCCCACTTGTACTAGAATCACCTATTCCTATAATCCCTTCGTCTCTATATCTCGATATGGCATAAGGCAAGAGACTGTGTCATCCTTATTATAACCAGTATCATGTTCATCGAACTCCTGATCTATACTGATAAAACAAACGACTGACAATCACCTCGTTTGAGCACGGCCATGCATTTTCTCAGTATCAAATCTTCGATGGGCCCTGAGATATTTATCTCCTGTTATATAGAAGGGACAAATCCCATCTTGTTCCATCCCTGTTCCTTCACACACTTCATGATACACCTAAGCAATGCCTTTATAGCCGCCATTTACGGATCGACGTTTGACAAGGTCAAAGTGCACCAATTCATATGCTAGGAAGTATGATGAACTCAGGTCTAAGGACTATACTCTATAGTCATAATGAGAACCTCTCATGACACTGATATAACTATCCTGTAGAGTTCTCATTAGCGGGTCACGTCCGATCATATATTCACCAACATATATATATGTGATTGACTGTGATAATCATATCATTGACTCCATGAAACTTAGTCCAATAGTCACCTCACATGCTAGTCTCGCGCGGTTGTTGGTGTCCCACTTCAACAACCTCGACTAGGGACAATCATAATTTATGTCATCTTTTACTTATAGGGTTTCATGATCAAGTCCTCAACTTGATGACCTATAAGATGAACATAAAATACTTTGGGACCATTATTTAATCATCCAATAATTAAATAATACCGATGTCAGTTTTAACTTACACAAACATTGCCATAGCATGTCTATGTAAAGATTATAACATAACTAAAGTAACTCCCACTAGAATCAAGATCATCTCTTCAGATATCTAATACCTACAGCAACAGAATAAATCTCGTGCTTAGGTTGTGGGAGAGACTGCGGTGTTTTTGCTTGAAACAATTCCAACAAACCACACCGCCATTCAGATAAAAGCACTATTCTACGGTTCTCTGCTTGGAGCCCTTCCAACAGATAGTACCGTTATTCAGACAAAGATACATAACCAAGTGGGAACCGGAAATCGTCTTTGTCCGTCTAACTACTCTCAACTGGTTCTTTACTTCCTCAGTTCACCACGAACCTATCCTTAGTGTTCCTCAAACACTTGGGATATTTCTGGCAACTGTTCAGTGAATTTTACCGGAACAACTTGGTATCTACTCGTAATGCGTAAGCTGCATCTGGATGAGTGTAAATTATGGCATTCATGATGGATTCTATTGCAAAAGCATAAGGAATCACACTCATACATACTAGCTCAACCAGTGTCCAAGACACTTCGTCTTGCTAAGATCATTGCCATAAGACCTTTGGTATGAAGCCATTCTTGGAATCATGCATATTGGAACAGTCCATTACCTTATCAACATAAGGATCTTGACACGATCCAATTAGCCTACCCAATCTATATCAATAGATTCTTATTCCAAGAATTCACGCGGCTTCTCCCATGTCTTTTGATGAAAATGACTTCCGACCCAAGTCTCATGAGACTTAAGCGACGGAACGTCGTTTATGAGAATGAGTATGTCATCTACATACAGAACGAGAAATGCAACTGCGCTCCCACTAGTCTACTTATAAACGCATGGTTTCATTTCGTTCCTGATCAAGTCAAAACTTTTGACCACTTTATCAGAATGTTGATTCCAACTCCAAGATGTTTGCTTCAATCCAGAAATGGATCGGTGAAGCTAACATGCATACCTAGCCAATTTTCGGAGTTGGGGCTCACCATCGCTTCTTGAATTTCGCAGGCTCGTCACTTTTCAATGATCAAAAGATCACAGCAATCGGTTACGAGAAATCACTCTCGGGTTAGTGACGGATCCATTCGGATCTGCGAACTTCAGGCTCCACAGGTGTAGGTCCTACAGCACTTTGTAGATCTCACCGCTGCTCTCCCTCAACAGGTTGAGCAGCCTTCTGTGTTTATCGAATTTCTTCGATGTGTACTTTTACTCCCACTGTTCTTATTGGAAAGTATAATCTTTCTCAAAAGACACAGTTCCGGACAACAAAACTTTGTTCTCGGATTGGTTATAAAAGTAATAAGCCTCGGTTTCCTTAGGACAACCAGCGAGGTAGAACTTATCAGATTTGGGTTCAAGCTTGTTAGCTATCATCCCCAAATGATTAGAAACAACATACTTGAAAAACTTCCAGTCCACATCCAATGTGGTGTCTTTCAATTGATTCTGATTGAAACCCTTTTCTGCACAAACACATACATTTTAGAGCGTATTCTTAAAGGATTTTGGAAAAATTCGTGTGACTCATCATCGATCGGAACATATCCAATAAGGCCCGATAACTTTTCTCAGAAACACCATCCAGGTTTTCAGAAGAATTGAGTCGTGAAACAACTTCACACTCATTCAGATGATCACTTATTTCTTGACTTAAGTATTCTCCTCCGCGATCCAATCGAGGATTTTCAATACTTCTGTCAAGTTTATTCTATACTTCATTGTGGAAGTCCTTTGACCATTTCAAAAGATTCCGACTTGTGTCTCATCAGACGAACACAGCCATGTTTACTGAATTCATCAATAAAGATAATGAAGTCCTGAATATTTCCTCTGGCATTAATGCTCATCGGGCCACATACATCAGTATGAGTAAGGCCCAATAAGCCTCTGCCCCTTTTCTTTAGCACTGCTAAAGAAGCCTTAGTCATTTGGCCCAGTAAGCAGAATTCATATCTCATATGATTTATAATCAAATGAGCCCAAAAGCCCATAACTATGGAACTTCTGAATCTGCTTCACTTCTATGTGGCCAAAACGACTATGCCAAGGAAAGACTGGTTCGAGTCATCAGACTCAAACTTTTAGTATTTATGTTATATTTAAACTCACGCTGGTTTAAGATATAAAACCCATTCTAAACGGGGTGCTACCATATAATATTTCATTAAGATCTAAAGAACAAAAACTTGTCTTTTATCAAAATGAAAAACATCCAAATTCTTACAAGAAAATGAAAGACATCTCTGCATAAAGCAAATCCATAGTAGCAATTACTTGATTTAAAACCAAGCTTGAAAGGCTCCTACAAGTGGAGAATCTCTACGGCTCATGCAGCAACCATTGCTCCATACCAGACACGCAGTTCCACTTGTCCTTTCTTCAACGTTCTACTGTTGTTTAGGCCCTGCATATTTCAAAAATATCAGTACCACAACTAGTATCCAATAAATATGTAGAACTTGAAGTAATAACACAATACCTGAAGAAGAAGTACCGTACATCTTCTTCATCTCTTGTGAATCTTCCAAGAATTTAATGCAATTTCTCTTCCAATGCCCAAGCTCTTCACAGTAGAAGCACTTGCCAACATCATATGGGCCAGACTTGGGCTTATAAGATGACACAAGCTTATCCTGATTCCAAATCTGGACGGCCTTGTCTCCACCCTTGTCTATACAAGATTTCTCAAATCTTTTACCCTTTATGATGTTTTGCTCTTCTGTCTTGAGCATGCCATGCAGCTCAGTCAACGTCTTCGTCAAGCCATTCTTGATATAGTTCTTGATAAACTTATCATAACTTGACGGCAGTGACTGCAGGATGATTTCAGTAGCCAACTCTAGGCTAATAGGACAATCCAGTTTCCCCAGGTTATCAATGTAACCCATCATTTTAATGACATGAGGACTCACTGGAGCATCCTTTGGTAGCTTGCACCCAATGAGAGACTTAACCATCTGGTATCTTTCAACTCGTGCATGTTCCTGAAACATCAGTTTCAGGCTGGTGATCATCTCTATTGGCGACTCCATGTTCTCGTATTGACTCTTTAAGTCTGAGTTCATGGTAGCCAACATCAGACCACGCACATCTACCACATCGATATAATGCTTATTCCAAGCATCATATACTGCATGCGAGGCGTTGGTCCCAAGCTTCTCGGGGAGAGGCTTCTCAAGAACATAGTCCTTACTCTCCTGCTTGAGAACAATTCTCAAATTTCGATACCAATCCAGGAAATTTGATCCATTTAACTTGTCCTTCTCAAGGACGGATCGCAATGAGAAAGTAGTTTTAGACATAAGCTGAAATCCAAGAAAACAAAGATTTAGTTATGTATTCCATGAAATGAGAAATCTTATCTAATAAGAAAACTCGCATTATATTCAAACAATGTTCCCTCTATGAATATAATGATCCAAAATCCATACTTCACCAAAATCTGAGTGGACGACTCGCCATCACCCAAACTTTAGTTATCTAGGTAAGCAAATCATTGCTAATTGTACCCAGTACAACTCTTGATCGTAGATAAGACAATCCATGTCTCATCCACTCTGATGTCTCTGGGCCCAGAACTTCTGATAGCCCAGTCAAGTAAACCAATCTCTTCAGTCTTGTGATCACTGACAGTCGCACTGCAAGTCTATCAATGATCACCTGTCTTACACATGTAATTGTGGATACCAAGGACTCCAAGACTATCCAACAACGAAACGAGTCTTGACAGTAGACAAGATTGGGAAAGACATCAAGGTCACTTGATATTTAGTTGAGGAAACGAAACTCTAAAAGGTTAGCAAATCAATCTCTTAGGTCATGTAATTGTTGATGTCAAGCACTGCAAGTCCATCAACATAGTTACCTGACTTACTCATGTAATTGTGGACACCAAGCTCTTGGCTAGACCATCACACAACGAAATGAGTCTTGACAGTTGACCATATTGAAGCTAAGCTTTGATCTAATACACATCCAATGTGTATCAAAATGGATTTAGAACATTTAATCTTGATACATATCCAATATGCATCCTAGACGTGTTTTAATTGTTCTTTATAAGCTAGGTTTAAGTCAAGTTTGGTTTTTTGTAAATTCAAGGTTCAATAACCAGAATTGTGAGCACTGTGTCGATCGACGCAGACCATGTCTGTCGATCGACACCACCAAACAGAACCGGACTTCAATAACCGGTTAATCCAATTAACCCGGTTCATTGAACCGGTCATGTCGATCGACACAACCCATGTGTGACGGTCGACATAGACCTAAACCAGAGACAGTTTTGATAACCGGTTCAATCCAATTGAACCGACTTTTCAGATCAAACTGATCTTAACCGATCAAATCGGTTTATACTAATTGAGATAATCAGTTCAATCCAATTGAACCAATTCATCCAATTTAAAACGATCTGATCGGACTTAACCAAGCATGATAACCGGTCCAATCCAATTGAACCGATCAACCAATCGCAAGGCCTGTGTCGACCGACACTTAACCTGTGTCGACCGACACAGTAGGGTATGCGGAAATTTTAACCATGCGAGATAACCGGTTCAATCCAATTGAACCGATCTATCCTTTCGCACAGCCTGTGTCGATCGATGCACCCAGTGTGTCGATCGACACAGTGCGATCTCTAAGATCAATACCCAAATTTTAATAAGCGAATTCGCGGTGCATCGACCGACACAAGCTTAGTGTCGATCGACACTGTGCAAAAACCCTAAAGTTTTAAGATCGTTTTCGCGGTGTGTCAACCGACACAAACTTGTGTCGATCGACACTGTGCGAAAACACAGGTTCTTCATTTTCGATAAGAAACAAAATCCTAGATTAAACCAATTATTCGTTTCCTATATACGTGAATTACAACTTAACTAAAATATGGTAAATAACATAACAAACCTTATAGAATATAATAACAGGGTGGGTTAGCAGTTATTAGTCGGGTTAAGGGGTTAATTGAATAAATGTTAATAACAATGATATGTCTGGGGATTAGTAAGTTTACTAATCATAAACCCGAAATGTAACGCCCCTTTCCCATTATCCGCTGACCGACGAGCTGACCGGTCAACAATCAAACAAGAACATGACCAAGTCGAACCCGAGCAAGTCAAACAGAAAAGGTTTGTCACAAGACGAAGCCAGAGACAGATCGGTATGAGATAAAGGCTCGTACTAACCCGTCTTTGACCCCGCTATCCTCACTTCCATGATACAAAGCTTTGCAACTTGTATCATTTCCATGAGTTGTGTCGGTTCGGACTAAACACAATATCAGGGAAACATATTCATTTCTGAGTAATCAAACGTTACGTATAACGTTTAACCGTCTTTACAAAACAATTTCCATTATTAAAAAAAATCATCGTGTGGCCACACAAAATGGTACTACAAGGTACCAAAAGCCGAACCGAAGTAAAATCCCAAAAACTTCGAATCAAAATCCCGCCACAAGCAATCCCGAGACTACACCGAGGATCTCCCGCGTCCGTCGCCGCTAAACCTGAAAACCACAAAAAGAGTCTAATGAGCGATCTAAGATCACCCAGTGAGACGGCTCCCCACTACGGCTGCTAGTCTATCTAGCATCTTCAAATTCCCGTCCCCAAAATCCCAAAATAACAATCAATGCAATAAACGGTCGATCACGCACTACCACGTCGTGTCGAACCCACAACACACAATCATTCAAATAACAACAACATCACCAACACAAGAGTAACCAAGGGAATCGAGAACATTGCGGCACATGCTTTCGATTGGAACTCGATCTATCTATCGCGCAATACCAACCACACCAACACAACACTGGGCCCTTACGATCTCGGTAGCTTCCACGGGTTCTCATTGTCACCAACATGGTAAATAACCCCACGACTCCTAGACGTCAACACGAAGTCCAACGGCTAGGATACTGTTCTCAGCCCATCGATACGCAGTGACTCAAGTTACCCCCGGCAACCCAAGTTTCCATGCGATTCAGCCCTAGGACATGACCCCGTATTCTCCGAATCAATCACCTACCGGCGTCACCCAGTAGGTTAGCACCATAACCAGCACCACTGCCCGAAGGCACGTGTCCGATCAGGTAACTACCCGAGGATCCAATCGGGTTGGAAGTACCGGAACGTATCCAATCACCTAGACTTGCGGGATCTAACGCACCCTGGATTCCTAGTGCAGAAAAGTAAACACGCAGACTCGCTCGGACTCTAGCAATCATCCACAATCAATATTCAACAACAATCTCAACACCACGTCCCGCAAGCCTACACACACACACACACACCAACACCACTGCTCTGACTCGGCACCCCACCGAGTCAGCAACCAGGACTTAACCGGTCTCGTGACCAAGTTAAGTATCCACACGGATTTCTCGGCCCAACACCGAGACAATCTAAAAGGCCTGCACAACAAAGCACAACAACCACACAACAACAACAACACAACAACAATCACCACACACATAGGCCTCTTAGGGTTTCTAAAGTCTTTTAACTAATTCACGTCCGCTACCTTGGATTAGCGGATTGCTAACCCGTAGACGGCCCATATCTCTTTAACGTCCGCTACCTTGGATTAGCGGATTGCTAACCCGTAGACGGCTTACCAATCACCCCATTTCTCTTTTTCTTAATCTTTCCTTAGTATCTTTTATTAAATCCCTGACCCGTCGGTTTAGAGCTAGTAGCTTACTAAACTCTCCGACGTCTCATCATTCATTTACTTTGTTCATTTCTTCTCCGAAATTCTTATTAAACCTCATCCCGATATCAATCCATACACTATAAGTTGGTTAGGTTTAATTCCATCTTTTAACACTGTCTTAATTCCCGTACTTAGATTCATTCGATATCATCCTTTAAATACATATATATGCATATACGGCCCTATCATCCCACGGCTATATGCATGCAACATTCAATGTTACTACCAACCTAACGGCACACAACAGGTTTAATCCATTTAATTCTCACAACCCTAACATGCGTCTTAACCCTAACTGGTTTATCGTTAATCACCCAATTCAATTCTCATTCATAATCAAATCACATCCGGGTATGCAAACCCTAACTCTACGGTTTCTCATTTTCCGTTCTATATGCTCCATCTACGGTGTTTGAGCCGACTCACAGTGATTCGGTCGGAATGAACGGCACGGATGCGGATACGACTTCTCGAGACCAAGAACTAAACCCGAACCTCCCAAACACCCGAATACGAACTCCGAAGCTTCCCGAACACCCGTACACAAACCGCAAATGCAAAACCGACCGGAGTCAACGCATTGACCGGCGTTGACCACGGCGTTGACCGGTGTTGACTTTGACTTTGACCGTTGACCGTTGACTTTGACCAAGCTTGAACCGGTTGACCACTTTGAACCAACTGAACCACTTCAATCGAACCAAACCAACTGAACCGGTCTAAATCGAACCGGTTAGGTTAAACCGGTTTAGGTCAAATCGTTGACCGGTTTAACCCACCGTTGACCAAGGCTTGACCAAGCCTAAACCAACCCAAATCTTGAACCAAACCAACTCAATTGCATCCCTGCAGAACCGGCTGAAGAAAAAGGGGGCGGAGGAAGTATTCCGGCGACTTTTCCGGCGTTGACCGGCGGTGTTCCGGCGTTGACCGGCCGGTTCACCCCCTTTTTCGGCGACTCAGGTGACGATCTACATATAAAACTGATAGGAAAGAGCAGATCTATGCATCCATGGCTTCAAAACGTCCAAATATGATAAGGGATGAGAGAGATACACCAAAACTTCAACCGCATCAGCTTTCCGGCCACTTTCCGGAAAGCTCCGGTGACGCCGGTCCTGGTTGGCTGGATGGCGGTTGTAGAGGAGGAGGAGAGGAGTCGACTGGGCTTTGCAGAAGTGGATTAGGGTTTATATTGAGGGAGTTATGATGTTATTGGTGATTGAAGGTCTTAAGAACACTTGAAGATGTTCTTGGTTCTCCTTTGAATCTTCAAAGGTTCCTGGCTTTTTCTGGTCGTGGGTGAGGCTAGAGAGAGAGTGGAATACACAAAAAATGTGTTTTGGTGTAAGAGGTGGATAAGTCTTTACATGCCACCTCTTCATATGTGTTTGACACCTCAAGAGGGAAGGCTGGCGACCTGGTGGTGAGACACCTGTCTCTAAAGCTTCTCCTTATCCACAAAACTCAAGCCCAAAACCGGCCCAATACCTTTCTAAACCCATCTTGCAATTTCCTCTCGGTTTCCTCGGTTTCACGATCATTATTTTAGAAAATGCTTCATTCTTCCCATAAATCCCAAAACCCCGAAAATCTGACTCTCCATGATTTTATATGAATTTAGCAACTTGAATCACTTCATTTGGAGTTTCCTAGCTCCGGTTATGAATTTCCGAAGTTTTCCCGGTTTTCTCGGTTTTTACTCCGATAAGCCGAAAAACCCGTTTCTGCTCCGTTTCTTCCAATTCTAGTCTTGTAAATGTTCTTTATTTATTAAAACAAGAACATTTGGTCCGTCTCGGCTTCCGTCTCAAACTTTGTAAAATTACGATTTTACCCTTGGGTTTGGCAAAATTACAATTTTGCCCCTGTTGACTTTTCTTCTGCCCGTTGACCGTATTTTGAAAACAGGGTATTACATTCTTCCCCACTTACAGGAATTCGGTCCCCGAATTCTCCGTCACTAACAGACTTTTAACCGGCACCAAACCCCGCAAGTTGCTTTACCACGTCCTTCTGTTGTTCCTCTCTCATAAACCAACGTCTCGTTACTTGACTCTTGACACTCCGACCGTACCTCCAATACTCTCTGACGCTTTGCTATCTTGTCCCAAACTTCCCACTGACCTTCATACTGCTCATTCGGCTGCCATCTCATTATCCAATTCCTGATCTTGACGACACTTCTTCACTTGCTCTTTATTTCACCCACTTAACTATAGCTTCGTTTCTTAACCTCCGGTCCTGCTTTACTGTGTCACTTTTCTCTTTACCTGACCTTCCTCGAACCTCGATCATCCACATGTCTTTATTTTACTTTAATTTTCACTTCTGACTTCCCCACTTTGCTTCAACTTTCCCATCTTTCCCGATACTGGTTTGTCTCCCCGAGACATTCTTCAAGAATCTGTATTTCAAAACCTGACATCTCTATAGCTCCAAATTCATCCGTACCAATAACCCCACTCTGTTTCCGCTACTGTTCTTCCTTCTCGCACGCTCCTCAAGAATTATGACGTCTGTATCCGACTTTACTAAACCTCCATTCCAACTCATACCGATCTCTTTATTATGGTTTCCACACTGTCGCTGACGTTACCTCCAATCTTTTCACGAACTCATCATACCAACAGTTTCGTTCCTCCAGTTGCCTTGCACTGATATATTTTTCACTAACAATCGATACCAACTGCTGCACTTTCCCAGGTCAACTTGTCTTGCGGCCTCTTTACATTCCATCTCGCTTTCGGGTTCGGGTTCGGTCTCGTATTCGTATCGTCCATTCCGTCCTACATTCAATTTAACAACTTTCACTAGAGTGGTAAAATTCAAACCAATCCATCCCTCGATATCACTTCCTCATAGAGATATAGTTAGTTAATCATGGACCCAACCGTCACTCATGATTAAGTAACGATATTCTATAATTCCGCTCTTCTCGTGAATTGACGGTCGAATCCAACCATTCTCAAGTTAGCTCAATACCTTCAACGAAAGGTTCTAACACTTTTTATTTTTTAACAACTTAACGATTACTATAACATTCAAACTACTCAAGCCAACAAAATACAACTAGCAATCGAATGGCTCACCAATACCATCAATGCTACTCAAATGCTATGCATGCCACAAAATAAAACTAGCACCCTAACAGTGCTATACCAACGAACGAAACACAATCCCAATTATATAATGCACTACTCAAGCATTAGATAAAGCACGCAAGCATAAACACATAAGCAAATAATTACCACACAGAATCAATCACGCAAATCGGCGATTGCAGTTGTCTCTCAGGGTTCGGATGGAAACCGTTTGCTCGGACCATCATCTATTTTCACATCGTAACCATATTGGATTCACAACCATCATGAGTATGCAATATAACCACTCCGCTACTCAAAACGACAACCGAAATACTCCACATCTGCTACGTAAATAAAGCATCTATTCACCACATAGAGTTTTAGATACGTAGGTCCTTCGAAGTCTACATATTAGCGGTTACCAATCCGTCCCACAAGAAACATCACTACACGCAACCGAATCGTCAGAAACGATCGCAAGCCGATCTACACACATCAAACAACGAGTTAGAGCCCGTACTTACCTGGGCCTAACTATTTTAGCCCTAACAGCCCCAACACGACCGGAATGCCCAACACAAGCGGCATCGCGGTTCGTGGTGGTAACCACTGGCAGGTGTGCCGGGAGGGTGTGGTGGGTGTGCATCTCCGAACGGTGCTCCAACTCGCGGCGGCTCTGCCGTCGGACATAAACGGGCAATGTGTCCCTCGCGACCACAAAGCTGACAGACGGTAACGGGCGCTGGGAGTGGCCACGGTAGTAAACTAGTGTCTGGTGATCCGACGCGCCACACAACTTGACAAAAGGAAACAGACTCCAGAGAAAGATTCTGAAACACTCGAACGCACGATGACCCTGAACTTCGCATGCACTACACATCCGGTATGCAGGCGTTGCTGGTGGCGTCTCCGACGTACCTGCTGGTGTGGTCTCCGATGGTACCATTGGCTCATACGGTGGAGTACCCGGCGGTGTCACTGACTCAAATCACGTGTCTGACTCAGACATCGGCTCAGCCTCTGTGAATGGCTCGGTAGGGTCAGACGGTGATGACGCGGATCGGTCGAATGGTGTCCGAGGCGAACTCAAAGATGGATTCGGCTGGTGATACGGACCACTATGCTGCTCCAGAACATCTCCGAGTATCGCAACCTGCTCGTCTACATGCGGCTCCCAATGCATGTGCTGGTCGGGATCGACGGGCTCCATGTACATGTCTACGTCTTCGTGCAATGGGTCCACCATAAAATCTGTCCCGCTGAGCGGAATAAACTCCGACACATGTAAACTAGGTAATGGCATGTCATGCGCCTCAAGCATCAGCGGCTGAAACCCTGGCAGTACCACCGGCTCCGGTGGTGTTACCGGCTCTGATAATTGTCTCGTCCTGTAGAGCTTGAGGTAACGGGTCAGGAAACGATCTCTAATGGCGGCTACTCTCGCTCCCTGCTGTCCTCGCGGTCGACCTGGTGGTTGATCAAATGCCCGAGAACCCTGTGACTGTCCAGGCTGCGTCTTCAAACTCGTCTGGTGTTGCTCTAACTGCGCCGATACTGTGCCGCACTCATCCAATGATGACTCATACTGCTTGATCATATCCCACTCTATGCACACACACCCACACACAATCCGTCCAATGACACTCTGCTGCTGACTGCAACCAAAAACGCAGATAAACATTAGTATAAATAATACAATTCCTACGCCATCCCAACCCCGAATTCACGGACGCGGCTCGGTTTCCTAATGGATGCTTGGGTAAAAACACAATTTTGACTCAATAAAACACGGAAAACACTTAGAAATGAATAGATTCGAAACCAATGCAGAACCATGCTCTGATACGACCATTTGTAACGCCCCTTTCCCATTATCCGCTGACCGACGAGCTGACCGGTCAACAATCAAACAAGAACATGACCAAGTCGAACCCGAGCAAGTCAAACAAAAAAGGTTTGTCACAAGACGAAGCCAGAGACAGATCGGTATGAGACAAAGGCTCGTACTAACCCGTCTTTGACCCCGCTATCCTCACTTCCATTATACAAAGCTTTGCAACTTGTATCATTTCCATGAGTTGTCTCGGTTCGGACTAAACACAATATCAGGGAAACATACTCATTTCTGAGTAATCAAACGTTACGTATAACGTTTAACCGTCTTTACAAAACAATTTCCATTATTAAAAACAATCATCGTGTGGCCACACAAAATGGTACTACAAGGTACCAAAAGCCGAACCGAAGTAAAATCCCAAAAACGTCGAATCAAAATCCCGCCACAAGCAATCCCGAGACTACACCGAGGATCTCCCGCGTCCGTCGCCGCTAAACCTGAAAACCACAAAAAGAGTCTAATGAGCGATCTAAGATCACCCAGCGATACGGCTCCCCACTACGGCTGCTAGTCTATCTAGCATCTACAAATTCCCGTCCCCAAAATCCCAAAATAACAATCAATGCAATAAACGGTCGATCACGCACTACCACGTCGTGTCGAACCCACAACACACAATCATTCAAATAACAACAACATCACCAACACAAGAGTAACCAAGGGAATCGAGAACATTGCGGCACATGCTTTCGATTGGAACTCGATCTATCTATCGCGCAATACCAACCACACCAACACAACACTGGGCCCTTACGATCTCGGTAACTTCCACGGGTTCTCATTGTCACCAACATGGTAAATAACCCCACGACTCCTAGACGTCAACACGAAGTCCAACGGCTAGGACACTGTTCTCAGCCCATCGATACGCAGTGACTCAAGTTACCCCCGGCAACCCAAGTTTCCATGCGATTCGGCCCTAGGACATGACCCCGTATTCTCCGAATCACACACCTATCGGCGTCACCCAGTAGGTTAGCACCATAACCAGCACCACTGCCCGAAGGCACGTGTCCGATCAGGTATTTACCCGAGGATCCAATCTGGTCGGAAGTACCGGAACGTATCCAATCACCTAGACTTGCGAGATCTAACGCACCCTAGAGTCCTAGTGCAGAAAAGTAAACACGCAGACTCGCTCGGACTCTAGCAATCATCCACAATCAATAATCAACAACAATCTCAACACCACGTCCCGCAAGCCTACACACACACACACACACACCAACACCACCGCTCTAACTCGGCACCCCACCGAGTCAGCAACCACGACTTAACCGGTCTCGTGACCAAGTTAAGTATCCACACGGATTGCTCGGCCCAACACCGAGACAATCTAAAAGGCCTGCACAACAAAGTACAATAACCACACAACAACAACAACACAACAACAATCACCACACACACAGGCCTCTTAGGGTTTCTAAAGTCTTTTAACCAATTCACGTCCGCTACCTTGGATTAGCGGATTGCTAACCCGTAGACGGCCCATATCTCTTTAACGTCCGCTACCTAGGATTAGCGGATTGCTAACCCGTAGACGGCTTACCAATCACCCCATTTCTCTTTTTCTTAATCTTTCCTTAGTATCTTTTATTAAATCCCCGATCCGTCGGTTTAGAGCTAGTAGCTTACTAAACTCTCCGACGTCTCATCATTCATTTACTTTGTTCATTTCTTCTCCGAAATTCTTATTAAACCTCATCCCGATATCAATCCATACACTATAAGTTGGTTAGGTTTAATTCCATCTTTTAACACCGTCTTAATTCCCGTACTTAGATTCATTCGATATTATCCTTTAAATACATATATATGCATATACGGCCCTATCATGCCACGGCTATATGCATGCAACATTCAACGTTACTACCAACCTAACGGCACACAACAGGTTTAATCCATTTAATTCTCACAACCCTAACATGCGTCTTAACCCTAACTGGTTTATCGTTAATCACCCAATTCAATTCTCATTCACAATCAAATCACATCCGGGTATGCAAACCCTAACTCTACGGTTTCTCATTTTCCGTTTTATATGCTCCATCTACGGTGTTTGAGCTGACTAACAGTGATTCGGTCGGAATGAACGGCACGGATGCGGATACGACTTCCCGAGACCAAGAACTAAACCCGACCCTCCCGAACACCCGAATATGAACTCCGAAGCTTCCCGAACACCCGTACACAAACCGCAAATGCAAAACCGACCGGAGTCAACGCATTGACCGGAGTTGACCACGGCGTTGACCGGTGTTGACTTTGACTTTGACCGTTGATCGTTGACTTTGACCAAGCTTGAACCGGTTGACCACTCTAAACCAACTGAACCACTTCAATCGAACCAAACCAACTGAACCGGTCTAAATCGAACCAGTTAGGTTAAACCGGTTTAGGTCAAATCGTTGACCGGTTTAACCTACCGTTGACCAAGGCTTGACCAAGCCTAAACCAACCCAAATCTTGAACCAAACCAACTCAATTGCATCCCAGCAGAACCGGCTGAAGAACAAGGCGGCGGAGGAAGGATTCCGGCGACTTTTCCGGCGTTGACCGGCGGTGGTCCGGCGTTGACCGGCCGGTTCACCCCCTTTTCCGGCGACTCAGGTGACGATCTACATATAAAACTGATAGGAAAGAGCAGATCTATGCATCCATGGCTTCAAAACGTCCAAATATGATAAGGGATGAGAGAGATACACCAAAACTTCAACCGCATCAGCTTTCCGGCCACTTTCCGGCAAGCTCCGGTGATGGCGGTCCTGGTTGGCTGGATGGCGGTTGTATATGAGGAGGAGAGGAGTCGACTGGGCTTTGCAGAAGTGGATTAGGGTTTATATTGAGGGAGTTATGATGTTTTTGGTGATTGAAGGTCTTAAGAACACTTGAAGATGTTCTTGGTTCTCCTTTGAATCTTCAAAGGTTCCTGGATTTTTCTGGGTTTCTTGGGATTAATTTAGAGAGAAGGGAGAGCTCTGGTCGTGGGTGAGGCTAGAGAGAGAGTGGAATACACAAAAAAATGAGTTTTTGGTGTAAGAGGTGGATAAGTCTTTACATGCCACCTCTTCATATGTGTTTGACACCTCAAGAGGGAAGGCTGGCGACCTGGTGGTGAGACACCTGTCTCTAAAGCTTCTCCTTATCCACAAAACGCAAGCCCAAAACCGGCCTAATACCTTTCTAAACCCATCTTGCAATTTCCTCTCGGTTTCACGATCATTGTTTTAGAAAATGCTTCATTCTTCCCATAAATCCCAAAACCCCAAAAATATGACTCTCCCTGATTTTATATGAATTTAGCAACTTGAATCACTTCATTTGGAGTTTCCTAGCTCCGGTTATGAATTTCCGAAGTTTTTCCGGTTTTTTTGGTTTTTACTCCGATAAGCCGAAAAACCCGTTTCTGCTCCGTTTCTTCCAATTCTAGTCTTGTAAATGTTCTTTATTTATTAAAACAAGAACATTTGGTCCGTCTCGGCTTCCGTCTTGAACTTTGGTAAAATTACGATTTTAGCCATGGGTTTGTCAAAATTACAATTTTGCCCCTGTTGACTTTTCTTCTGCCCGTTGACCGTATTTTGAAAACAGGGTATTACACGAAAGATCGAGGAGACTCTTAAAATACATTTAAGAAAGATAATTAATAAAGTTAGTGAAGGGTGAGCCGTCTAGGGGGTTAGCAATCCGCTAATCCCAATGTAGCGGACTAAACGGGATTAAAAGATGTTAATGAATTAAAAGGCTTGCTTAATCGTTGATTGATGTTGTGGGTGTGATGTTGTGTGTTTGTGTGCAGGCCTGTTGTTTAGACTACTCCGGTGTTGGGCCGGGTGGTCCATTGCTTGATAATTACTTCGGTCATGGGATCAGGTAAGTTCGTAGTTACCTATTCGGTATAGCACCGGGTAGGGTTGGTGATGGTGGTGTTAGAATAGGAATTGCGGGATAGGTCGGAGTTGTGTTTGTTTTTCTGCTGACCATGTCGGTCTTGTGTTCTGTGTTAGAGTCCCAGTGAGTCTGCGTGTTTACTTTATTGCACTAGGACTATACGGTGCGTTAGATCTCGCAAGTCTAGATTTGAAATTGTTCCGGTACTTGAAACCCGATTGGATCCTTGGGTAGTTGCCTGATCAGATCGTGTGCCTTCGGGTGGTGATTCTGGTTGTGGTGTTAACCTACTGAGTGACGCCGGTAGGTGTGTGGTCCGGAGAATACGGGGTCATGTCCTAGGGCCGGTTTGCATGGTAACTTAGGCTATCAAGGGGTAGCCCGATTCGCTGTGTATCAATGGACTGGGAACAATTTTCTAGGTCGTAAGACTTCGTGTTTACTTCTAGGAGTCGTGGGTATTTTTAGTTACCATGGCAATAGCTAAGTGTTCCCGTGGAAGTTACCGAGTTCGCATAGTGGGCCCAGTTGTGTTAGTGTTGATTTTCGCGTTAGATAGATCGAGTCTAATCGAGGGCATGTGCCACATTGACTTCGATTTCCATAGACTTTCCTTTTGATAGAGAATGCTTGTGCGTTTTGGGTTTATCACGTCACGGTGGCATGTGATAAGCCGTTTATTTCTTCATGATTGTTATTTTGGGTTTTGGACGGGATTATTAGCAGCAGGTTAGATTATTAGCCATTAGTGGGAGCCGACTCGCTGGGTGATCTTAGATCGCTCATTAGACTCTTTTGTGTTTTCAGGTTTAGCAGCGACGGATGTGGGAGGTCCTCGGTGTAGGTTCGGAATTGCTTGCGGACCGGAGGTTTTTGATTCTATGTTTTGTGCATGATTTATTTCGGTTCGGCTTTTACGGCGCCTGTTCATTCTTTGATAATTTGTAATCAAAAATTGTTTGTAAAAAGTTTAATTACATAGAAATGAAATCGCTTCCCTGATATATTGGTTTAGTCCGAACCGACACAACTAGTGGAAGCAGTACAGGTTGAAAAGCTTTGTATTGTGTAAGCGAGGTACATGGGGTCAAAGACGGTTTGGTGCGAGCCTTTGTGTCAAACCGGACTGTCTCTGGCTTCGTTTTGTGACAAACTTTTCTCGTTTGACTTGTTCGGGTTCGATCGGTCATGTTCTTGTTTGATTGTTGACCGGTCAGCTCGACGGTCAGCGGATAATGGGAAAGGGGCGTTACACTGAGTAACCCAGAAAGATACTTTCATCACTTTGTGAATCAAACTTCTCCAAGTGATTGTTGTCATTTAGTATGTAGCACTTTTCTACAAAGACATTAAAGTAACTCATATTTGGAGTCTCCCCTTTCTACAGTCTGTATAGTGTTTTGGTTGTTTTTTTCTTACCTACATACGATTTATGATATAGCATGCTGGATTTACCGCCTCACCCCAAAATGTTACGGGTACATCATTACCATGTATCATAGCTCGTACCATTTCTTGAAGAGTCCGATTCTTCCGTACAACCACTCTATTTTGTTATGGTGTTCTTGGTTCTGAGAACTGATGAGCAATGTTATGATTCTCACAAAACACTTTGATGGTTTCATTATGGAATTCACCACCATGAACACTTCTAATCCGTTTGATCTTTTCGTTATCATTGATCAGTTGAAGAGCCAAATACAAAAATTGCCAGTTGTGTCAAACTTATCACGTATGAACCTTACCCATTTGTATCTTGTATAGTAATCCACCAAAACAAACACATATCTCTTTCCTCCAAGGCTTTCCACTTGCATCGGACCCATCAAGTCCATGTGTACCAAATCTATAGTCTCTTTTGATTGAATGTCTGGTACATCTTGTGTTGGAATTTAACTTGCTTGCCTTTGTTACAAGCCCCACACAGACGGGTGAATAGAATAACTTTAAAACAACAATGATTAATTACTATTGCTATAAAACAAAACCATATTTTCACCTCCTTTGAATTGAGGGATTCCTCGCACAATCTCATTCTTGACTAGACTAGTAAGGTTTTTTTTTCATTCATGTGACCAAGACGCTGCTGCCATATATGCACATCATCTTTTGCATCACGACATTTAGTCTCATTCTCCCACATATAGTAGTTGTTTCCAGATCTTTTCCCTTGAAATACAGTGTCACCAGCCTCATCTATTGCCTTGCAACCATAACTCGTGAAGCAAACCATCAATACGTCGTCACATAGCTGACTAACACTTATTAGATTTGCTTGGAGCCCTTTTACCAGATAGACGTTCATCAGCTTAGGTAGGTCTAAATCACATGTCTTACCCTCTTCCTGAGTTGCTCTTTGTCTTCCATCTCCAAATGTAACCTTTCCTGATTTGATGGTTTTTATTTTCTCAAGATGACTCTTTGTGCATGCCATATGCCGTGAGCAACCACTATCAAATACCAAGGATTGGCATCGTCTTGTTCATCAGCCATGAATGACATACTACTTCGCACATTTTTTTTTGTAGTACTGCATGTACCACTTAGTTTCACGTAATGATACAAGTCTGCCTTACTGATGCAGATCTGGTACTTATCCCTGTTCCAATTGACTTTTCCCAACTTTCTGAGTTGCCTGAATTTCTCCAAGAATATGTAGCAGTGAACCTTGTAGTGACCATCCTTCCCGCAATAGTAATAGCTAGTTTTTGTTGTGTCAGTCAACTTATATGTCAATGTTGTTGCACTTGCTGCAACGAACATCGTTTCCTGAGCTTGTTGAGGTTCTTCCATTATATCTCAGACCTGACTTTAAGTTTTCAATTCTTCCATAACTCATGATTTTATCCATCTACTTGGTTCCAACAAACATGTGAATTTTGTGATGATGTTGACACAACTCAGACTAGAGTTGCTTAGCTACTCATTTTTCTGCTTTCGGCATGTTTTCCAAATCTTCTGCTTTCAGCATGTTTCCAACTCTTTTGCTTACTTGGCTAATGTCAACTTTTCCCTTATTAATGTGACACTTTCTTGGCTAGTTTCTTTTCATCCCTTATTTCTTCTTGGAGTGACTAAACTTGCGATTCAAGTTTTTGTTTCATCTGTATCAGTGCCATATTCTATAATCCTATTTTGATCATACATCTCCTAATTTCTTTGTAGCCGGTGGCTTCTGATTCAGATTTAGATCCTTCTTCTTCAACTTCATTAATTTCCAGAAATGCCACAAAGTTGTTTACTTCTTATTCATCACTTTCATTCTCTGATTCATCATCGTTCACTCTCAGCATGTCTTCTTTTATGATCATTAACACACTCTAGATGAGTATATCCAGATCCTTAAAGCATTTCATTTCACACCTCTTAAATGTTGGATACTCAGTTTTGAAATGACCAAATCTTTTGCATTCATGATACTGCATTTCGGCATTCTTGGTTGCTTTTTCACCGTCATCATAGAAATTCTTGTTGAAGTTACTAGAGCTTTGCCCTTGCGCAAGCCTTCTTAGAGAACGATCAAATCTTCGAACAATAAGATTGACAGGGTCATCTTTATTTGGCTCCTGACTTGTCTTTGATTGTGACACAAAGGCTATGCTCTTAGGTTTCTAACTCCATCAAGTTCCAGCTCATGAAATTGTAGCATTCCAACAAGCTCGTCATGCTCTTTGAATTGGCTGACACAGTCAGAACTGCTTTGTAAGCCAATACCTTGGAGGCTGACACCTTAAGAACTTCTTGACCAACTTCTTATCCTTGTATTTTTTTCCTAAAAGTGACGCCTCTTGAGCTAGTGAGCTGATCTTAGAGCTAAAGTTAGCAATTGACTCGTGATCCTCCATTTTAAAATTCTCAAACTTAGTAGCTAGTAGATCCTTTTCTTGAGTTGTGAACCTTTTATGTTCCTTCAAAGTGCGTTTGAAGAATAGCCCATGCTTCTTTTGCCAACTCACAACCTTGAATTAGCTCAAACGGCTTCTTTACTATGCCACATTGAAATACAATGAGTGGTTTGGAATTATATTTGGACATCTTGAGGTTCACTTCTGTCCAGAGCTCTTCTGGTTTGGGTACATCTGCTCCAACCTTATTATTGGCAATGGGAGCACTCCAATTAGTTTCGACTGCCTTCCATGCAAGTGCATCTATGTCTTTAATTTGCGATCTCATATGTGATTTTCAAAATCCATAGTTGTTTGTATCTGGTATCACTTTGGAGGTATTGATTAGCTCATTGTAGTTCTCCATTTCTTCAACGTGATCTCACCTAGATATAAATTAAACAAGTGTCTGCTCTGATAGCAAATGAAAAAGATAGATATACTTGATACATGATATAACAAATGATATTCTTTTTAAGACTTTTATTGCAAAGCAAACTTACAAGTTTCAACTTAAAAACTTTGCTTTTCTTGCTTTTTGATCTATACTTGATCTCAAAGCCATTCAAATTCACTCTTAGCACACGTGTTTGATTCCCCTTACAAGAACACTCATAACCTTGCTAATGGCAATCTATCTCTCAAAAAGCGCAATCCTCACGGAAGCCCTAGCAAACCTTTTTATACAAAATATGACATTTTACAGCTTTCCTAACTATCTAAAGAATATTTCCATTTTGATCATTTTAGGAAAATGTATATTTTCCTATATCTTCTCCAAGTAATATCTTTGTATGTATCTTCTCTAAGATACTTATTCATCTCAGCTACTCTCATTTCGTCTTGTCCTAATCAGCTACAAGCATCCTAAAACTTCGTAAACTCCAGCTCCAAATCAGCTGCTAGACAATTTCTATCATTGATCCACATTACGTTATACGCCTTGATTAAGTCAGATGTTGTCGTAACTCCTGACCTAATTCGCTACATCTTCAATATACATATATGGGTATATGACTATTTTACTCATATGTTTTAATGAAAAATAATTCACAAAATAAAATTCAGCATATATTTATATTTTTTGACAATTGTATTACGACCTTTAATATTTCTGCTTCTATTCGATATATGGATACCCAGAAAATTTGGAACCATACAAGTAATAAGATCTAACAATCGTTCGATTACATGTCCAATACGGATAATTCAGTTTTCCGGAAACCTAATATGTATCCATAATCCATCTGTATCCATAATCCATCTCCGCAATTATATAAATTAGAAAAGCTAGTTGAGATGATAATCTCGAGTTAAAACGTTTGGTTGAGACCTGAAACCAAATTGTCAATCCATGACCTGGGAACCTCATGTTATGCATTGCAAAAATATAACGTGTGAAGTCAAAATATTGACAAAAGTTATGCTAAATAAGAACGCGGAAGGATTAATATCACAATTCATTGTGATTACGATGAAAAGAATCTTGGACATTTTGTACACATACATTCAACCAGATATAGTTTTAGTCTTGGTCCAGTCTTCCGTGGATGAGGTATCAATTGTGTAATAGACATACAAAGTCTTCAAAAATTGAGTTCACATAATTTGGAGCTAATTAAATTCTGAGAGTATAAGTCTATCGATCGTCTGCTGACGTCGAAAATATAATATAAGTAGCAATATCACTAAGAGAAATTTGAAGAATTGCAGTTTAGTAATTTCGTATCCTTGATCATAAATGGAAATCATTTTTTTTTATATACGATACTTTGGCAGCGGTAAATGTAAGTCAGTTGAAGATCATCACCAGGACTCGTATTCTAATGGTTTACAAATTACAATGTTGCAGTTATGTAATAATACGAGTTCAAAGTCGTTAGCATAAGTATGTAAAATACGAGTTCAGGTTGCGACGAATCTTCAAATCATTATCCTCTCGCCGTCCTTTAGTTTAGTAGAATAATAAATTTTCTCCCTTGGTCTTTCGTAATCTGTTCTTGTAAGGTAAGCCTCTACTGAGGATGCAAAGTTTTAGATTTAGACTCTTTCGGAAGAAGATTAGGCGGGTAGGAGTTAGATTTTCGATATTTGCTTATTAAGTTCTGGGTAATTGTTTTGTGTTGGTCTTGTCCGTTGTGTTCCTCTATCTTCGGATCTCCTCCGTTTACGGTGTCAGGTCCACTCGACAAGGATTTGTGAACTTTGGAGTGTTCTCTCTTTGTTTTTCTCCGATTCTTCCGGTATTTTCGAGAGTTTTCTTTTGGTCTTAAAATTCTGTTTGATACTTTTTTGTATTTGGCTTGAAGTTTGGAAATTTTATTTCCATTGTTCTCTATTGTATGTGTTTCAATCTCGATTGTATGCCAAAATTGTATTTTGGTGTTGTATTATATAATAAAAACAGTGTTAAAAAAAGTATGTAAAATATAAACATAAGTATGTAAAATATAAACGATTGTGAAAATGTTGACAAAAAAAAATCATTTGTAGATTGACATGTGGTTGCAATAAATTTGAATTATATTCGACGTTAACAGAAAATAAATTAGGGGACCAAAAAAATCAAAGTAACAAAAACTCAAGAAATTCAAAAGTTCGATCGTTGTGAATAATAAATAATAGGATCAATTGGTATATGATAAAATCAAAGTAACAAAAAAGGTATTATCAGTGTTCTAAAACGCGGCCTAGGCGGCCGCTTGGGCGCTAGGCGGTGGTCGAGCACCCCGATTTTACACTATCCGGTGGATTAGGCGGTTTAAAAAAAATCGGACGCCTACTAACGTCTGGGCGGCCATTGTGCGGCCTAGACGGGTGCCTAGGCGGATTCTAGGCGGCCGTTTTAATTTTTTTTTTAAAATTGTATAATTATATTTTATTGTGTATGTCAAAACTATTTAGTTTGAATAATATTTATTATAAGTTTTTAGACTAAGAAAATTTAATTCATTTTGAGAGTAAATTTAAAAACTATATATCCTTATTTATTTTTTTATAAAGATTATGATTTTTTTTTATTGTCGTCGGAGATCATTTATATATTTTAAAACTATATTTTTACTTTATTTTATCAAAATTTATTCAATTTGTTATTTGAGTATATGTTTTATTCTTTTTCTAAAATTATAATATATAAAAAATTTATTGTATATGAAAATTATATATATATATATATATATAATCCGCATAGGCTCCGCTTAAGCGTCCGCGTATACGGTTAGGCGCTAGACGTTCGTCCACCGCCTAACGACCGCCTAGCCTATTTTAGAACACTGGGTATTATCAATCATGCCAGATCATATATCATTACTTGTATTTAAATCGTCGTTGGATTGCTACTAAAAAAAACTCAATAGGGGACCAAACTATACAAATATATTCTATCGATCGAGTGTGAAAATACTTATTTATATTCTAAATTTAACAAGTTCTGTTACGCACTGAGTTTCTAATTGACCCGCGAGAGAAAGAATAACAATGTTCTAACAAAATATATTATTGAAAGAATACTATATATAACGAGAGAACGGTCTCTTTCAAGCTGCCACATTAGCCTCCCTTAATTGTCCACCTCATTAAAAAATTTCTACATCATCATTTAAAATTAAATAAATATAATATTTAACGTAATATCATTTATTTAAAAGCAATTAGTTAAAATTATTAAAACATAAATTCTAAATTCGAATTTAATTTATAATCTCAAAAATTTATAAATATTAAATTTTATAAATTTTAAATATATTTTCATATTTTATACAATAAATAAACAAATCTTATACAAGTAAAATATTAAATTATAAAACTATGTAAATAACATTATTAAAAAATTACAAATATTAAAAACTAAAAGAAAAGATAACATTATTAAAAAATTTAAGTATTGAAAACTAAAAGTAAAGAACTGTTAAAAAAATTATTATGAAGAATAGAAAAAGAAATTATAAAAATGAGATAGAATGACAATATAAATAAAAATATATAAAATATAATAACATAAAAAATGAAATTAAATAATTGAAATATATATATATATATGTATATATATGTAAAATTCAAAAAATGATTACTAAAATATTAAAATATATAAATAATAACTAGTAAGAACAAAAAAAAAATGTTACAAAATAAGGTAAAATGATAACTACAAAAAAGAACTTATATAAAATATAAGAACATAAAAAGAAACAAAATTATGAAATATATATAAATTTTTAAAATTTAAAATAACAACTAAGAATATTAAAATATTATGAATGAAACTAAAAATTTAAGAGTTTGATGAATGAAAATATATAAATAAAAATAATATTTTAAATAGTTATAAAAATAAAAAGAAAGATAAAAAGGTTGAAGGAAATAAAATTTATAAAAAATTCATTGAAAATTGATAATTAATTTATTTGTAAAACAAATTAAAATAATAATCGTATATTAGCGCATATATAATCATAATAATCATAAAAAAGATAAAAATACAAATTTGTAAATTAAAAATATACAATAATATTAATACTTAAAATAAATATTAAAACATATTAAATATTTATAAATTGTAAGTAAAAATCGCGCATTTGCGCGGATTCTCTCCTCGTTAGTATAAAAAGAGGGAAATTAGTGGAATAATGGTCCTAGAATCCCATCCAAAACCTTCAATGTGACACTCACTTCTACTTTAAACTTCAAGACTATTACGTGATCAAATTAAACCATTAATGTGGCAAAACAAACAAATTAAACTTTTAATGTGACTTTCTTCTTTACTGTTTTAAAACTCTAACAGAACTGTTAATAGTGAACAGTAATTCCGTTAGAAATTTAAAAAAAAAAAAAATCAAAAACATCTATAATTATTCAGAAAAATTCCAAAATCCATATATTTTGAAATAAAAATCCATAAAAATTCAATTTTTTTGAAAATTCGAAAAAACTGTTTAAATATTTCAAATAATTCAAAAAATCTTTAAAATTAAAAAAAAATTCAAATATTCAAAAATATTCTTTAATTATTTAAAAAATCCAAATAATATAAACTAAAATAATAATTTAGTATATTTGTTAAACTACTTTTTCTTGTAATTTATCTTAAAACATAAAAAATTGCATTTTTAAAAATATTTAGTTAATTTTATATAATCTTTGAATCTTTTTGAATTTTTTGAATTTTTAAAAATATTTAGAGAAATATATCTAAATTATTATTTTATTTTATATATTTTGGATTTTTTTATTTTCCTTAATAATTAAAGAATATTTTTGAATTTTTATTTTTTGTTTAAAGATTTTTTGAATTATTTAAAATATTTAAAAGTTTTTTTGAAATTTAAATTTTGTTTGAAATTTTTTGGATTTTTATTTCAAACTTTTTTTATTTTTTCGGAATTTTTGGATTTTTCTGAATAATTATAGAATTTTTGAATATTAAAAAAAAAAATAACGGAATTACTGTTCACCGTTAACAATTTCGTTAGAGTTTTAAAGCAGTGAAAAAGAAAATCACATTGAAGGTTTAATTTGTCAATTTTGCTATATTAATTGTTTAATTTGATCACATAATAGTCTCGAAGTTTAAAATATAATTGGATGATACATGGTTTTCTATGGGATTTTTTCGTGTTATTTATGATATCCGCGACTATTTCTGAAACAGAATAAAACCTCATCTTGTTGTCTATATATCACTCCATACGTGCTATTGTGACTTTACTGTTCCTGACGGTTCTATTCTATAACGCGTTATAGAACCCAATAAATATGTCTCTGTTGAAATTCCATAATTTATTTGATAAAAACTGCTATAATGTCATTTTATTTCTTAGAATTTAGCTCCGGCATTAATGATTTATTTATGAATTTATGAAGTTGACTTCTTATAATTAATTTCAAAGTCAGCTCTTACTTTTACAAAAATCAAGATAATCATGGGATATACTATTTTTATTTTCTTTTAACGTAATATCTATATGTACATCAGTACATGTAACTTGTAAGTTCAGAAAAACTATTATGTGATTAGCACATGTGAAATTACATAAAGATTAAAACACGGAGAAACATGTTTTCCAGCTTGTGATGTGTTGAAGAAAATCTGTTTAAATGTTTTTTTGTTTGTTTTGCTAAATAATTATGTTTAAATCTTAATAAGTATTTTTTTGATCAATCCCAAAAATTATTATCAAATAAACGAGTTTACACATTCAAAATAGTGTTCACAAAACGAAAAAAGAGTTGCCTTAGCCAAAGTATCAGCATTACAATTTTCGAACCGACGAATAAAAAAGAATGAGATAAAATTAAAGCAACCACAAAAGAGCACGAATGTCATATAGAAGACTATGAAGAACAACTATAGACGAGTTCGAGGTGAGGAGATTGATGAGGTTCATGGAATATGAAAACAGAGACACTGATAAGAAACCGAGCCGGATTGCATCTTGTAAATCAGCATTTACCGCGTGAGTCTCTGCAACAAGAGCGGAGACAACCAAACTGCGGTTCGAAGATTGATGTCGGATATAGGCACATGAAGACGAGTTAAACAACCATCCTAATCCACAGTTACCTGACCAAAGGTCCCAAGCCGCGTCGACAAAGCACTGCAAGGAATTGGATAAGGCATCAGAGTGGTTTTTGGTCATAGGAGGTGGACGAGCTGGAGCTGGAGATAAATACTGTTGCGCCAAACTCAAATATCGTGCATCACGGATAGCACGAGATATGACCTCAGACTTGGAAAGGCATTTATTCTCAAAGATGAGGAGGTTCCTAGCTTTCCAGAGATGCCAAAAGATCCAAGGATACAGAGGTATATTCGCTAAACCAGTAGGGGCAAATTGACCATCCTCTTGCAGTTAATCAGAAGTTCCGATATCGTGAGATTTGAAGATGACTTCGGATGAAACATAATTGGGGAAAGATCCCATACCATACTTGCAAATGAACACTGGACAAGTATATGAGGTACTATTTCAATAGCACCACACCTCTTATATGTTGTGTCCGCATGAAGACCCGAGCCTGCAAAGCTTCACCAACCGGAAGAACTCGGTTCTTAGCCTTCCACATAAAATTCTTCATTTTAGGGGAAGTTGGAAGATTCCAAATACACTTTTCCAGCTAAAATTCCCTTCAAAAGCAGATTGAACACGAGCAGTGGCAAGTCTAGCCATAGCGTACCGTAACCTGATTTGGCAGAGTAGAGTCTGGAGTTGTCTGTTAACCACACTAACTCGTCCTTCTTGTCAGAGGAGCTCGGGACGAGTTTACGTATGGATTCCTCATAATGAGGCAACAAAGAGTGGATCTGTGATATATCCCATTCTCCAGCATTAGAGAGTAGATCAATGACCTTCAGCTTTTGGTGCGAGAAATGAGCATGACTAATAGGGCAAATTGGTTCAGATGGTGATAACCACGGGTCCCTCCAAACACTAACTGAGTATCCATTACCAATAATCCACCCTAGTCCCTTTTTAGTAGATCTCGACAACTAAGAATATTCCTCCACCTATGCGATGCAGACGCGGGAGAAGGGCAATCAAGTAGAGTAGTCGAAAGGCAGTACTTGCCAAGTAAAGTCCTTGCTAACTGTGATGTTGGATCGTTGCTAGAGCAAGATTTAATCCATATTATACTGCAAGTGCACAGTTATGCGAATGTAGTATCTCAGGGTATCGTATCCACAAGGACTCACGTTTCACATGATAGACTATATGTTCTCAAGTTAATCTAAACCAATTCAGTGAAAGCAATAAACGAAAGCAAGTAAACAAAGAAGTGTTTTCAATGGGAGAAAGGCGCCAGACTTAGTAAGTTCTCGGGAATTATACAATGCCAGATATTTAACTAACCGGATTCATATTAAGCGCAAGTTCAAGAACTAGAAACAAAATGATAAACAATCCAACTCTCGCTAATATTTTTTCTATATCTAGCATCCTAGCGATCCAAATCTCTTTGTGATCCTAGAGTTCTAAACAAGCATTAAGAACAGGTTCTTCGGTTCACAATTCTCCTAAACCAAATCTCTTTGTATCTAGTCAAATTGCTCACACTAAGTTTATTCAGATTATAACTCACACTCTCATGCAAGGTTAATTATCTCAGATCTAAATCCTAGGTGATCAGTCCAGAATTCAGTATTAAGTGCAACTTAGGCGATGAACGAATAGATTAGAATCCTTAGTCAATCAGTTATCTAAACATGCATAAAACCTTATGAGAATTTTGATATCTAACTAGGTTACTACTCAGACATATTATCAGATAAACAACACATCATTGAATAGAAAACCAAAAGACTGAATAGATAAGTAAAGGGGTTCGAAATCCTTCTCTCAAAGGTTACAAGTAGCAAGAACAACCCCTTAGCCAAAAATCTCTCAATCTCCAAGCAAGAACAAAAGTAAGAACAAGATAGATGATAATGAGTCTGAAAACCTAATTAAAACTCCTAAACATGTTTTGGGGCTAGATTAGAATTAGGGAAAACTTCTGGGCAATTATGCAATTCTTCAAAACTTGTCTTCAACTCGGCGTATAACTTTTGTCGCCCTTAGTGTCGACTGACATCAAGGTGGTGTCAGTCGACATCCACTCGTGGCCGAGACACCAACTTCAGCTCGTTGCACAAATCACCAGAAACGTCCTATAATCCCAATCTTTTCTCCAAACGCAAGCCTACCTGTAAAAGACTCAATAGACTCGAAAAACAGGTTAAAGATCAATATATACAACTATATCATGGTTGAAAACTTAGAAAAACCATGATATATCAACTCCCCCACACTTAGCTCTTGCTTGCCCTCAAGCAAGTAAAGAACCAAAGCATAAAAAAGAGGTTTGAAAACTCAGAAACTTATATCGTCCTAGGAACTTTCGCATTCACATTCACTTAGTAAGCCACTGAAAACTTTCATGCAGAGATCAAGACCACAATGTACTTCCCCCACACTTAGCAACTGTCCCAAGTAAACTCCACAATCAGATTAGGACATTCAAGTTCACCACACTAACCTTTGTATATAATTAGGTGTGGTCTCACAGAGGGAGTATCGATCAGAGGACACATGGACTCAACTCATTCAGTTCCTAACCACCAAACTGTCGGTTTCTGGTTCCTTTCTTTTCCCTTTCTCCCTTAGTACTGATTTTTCCCCACTGGGTATCATTTTATTTTTTCTATCAGTGCTCTTCCCTTTTCACTTGGGGTTTAACTTTGGATCTTTCCATGGATACACAAGAGGTAATAGGGGTCTCTATCACTCCCGTGACCACTTCGAAGCTACTAGCTTATCCTCAGTTCTTATCTCTTTATCTTTTTTTTACTTTCAGGGGAGAGGAAAATCAGAAACCATACTCAAACAGGATCACAGGCTGTGTCAAGTACATCGGAGGAATCCGATCCAGAGATCCAAGCCCCTAAGTGAGAAAATAAGTCAAGATTAGAGGTGAAGTTGGTGATGGATCCTCTGAATACCTGGTTAGATATGAGTGTCTTTAGTAAGTTGATCCGTTTGGGGTTTTCTAATAGTCATAGAGCTCCTGCAAGCCTGTCTAATGGTCACTTAGTTCCTGTTCCAGCGAAAAATTTCTTCGAAAAATCATAGTTTCATACACATTTTGACTCAATAAAACCATTTTGAAAACAAGTGAAAACAAGGGACTGACTCTAAGAAAACAAAACACAATGTCAGTAACCACCTCCCCCACACTTAGACTGCACTGTCCCCAGAGCAATCGTAGCATGGGTTTGGAAGAAATCAGTCTAGAACCATAGAGTTATTTGAGCTAAAGAAACGAACCTGAACACGCCTGATGTCGACCGACACCAAGGTCAGTGTCGCCCGACATCAGGTTCGTGGGATCATTATCAGGGCGTAAAATCAGCCGTGGTTGAGTTCATGGGTTAGCACTCATACTCACCTGTTAGTTGTGTTAGATCACTCAAAATCACATCAGAAACAACAGTAATGATGCATAAACTCAAATAGTCAAAGTTCCAAACAGGCCGGACTGACAGACTGACTCAAAAGAAACATCAAAATGACTCAAAAGATAGGAAAAAGAAAAACAAACGCAGAGTCGGTAGCAGCAAGTGTCTAGAAGACTGGAGAGTCCTCATCAGCCATCTCCTCGAAGTCAGCAGCCTCCTCAACCTCCTCATCCTCTGAGCTGATCTGGAGAGGTGCTGGCGCAGGTCCGCGACATCGTGGCTGCGGATGATGCACACGCTGAGATCGCTGGCAAGACAGGCGGTGAACTGTCTTCCATGTTGACGTCTAACTCCAAATGAGCATCCTCAAACTCACTGACATCAACATTGCTGCCAATCCCAAGATAGAGCAAGAAAATCTCAGCAATCCTCATTATCCCAGGCTCCATCTTACACAAGATAGTGTTGGCGAACACTCGGACAAGATACCGCAGAACCGGATGGTGCACTGCGGTCTGTCTGGTGGTCTGGGAATCGTACACTCCGGTGCCAAAGTGTTGCCAGAAAAGCTGCACATCGGGCCAGTGCTCTGGCAAACGGACTCGCTCTCTTGTCCTGTTGAACTCGTAAATGTCACAAAGCTCCTGGATACTGATCCTATACCTCCTGCCCTTGGCCATGAAGGTCAATGTCCCCTCAGAGGCTTTCCTCACCACATCATTGGTGTAGTAAACACGGACTGTGGCCATGAACTGTCTGACTAGCTCCGGGTGCAAATCATAGTATCCGGTACAGATCGTACCCAAGCCTATCGTTCGTATAACTCGCAAGACATCTGATTTAATCTTCAGCTTGTTCATCGTCGTGATGCAAGGAAGCCGTGTGGGCTCGATCTTAACGCTATACCAAGCGTTGTAGAACAGGCTGTCATAATCATCCCAATGCTCTGAGATTGGTCTGTGGGTGCAAGCTCGCTTCTTCACCTCTACCGCAGGCTCGTCAGCAAAGCAAGTGACCTTAAAACTCTTCTCTTCCATTCTTGGCCAAGGTGCTTGGTTCTGAGCATCACGGACATGAGTGCCAGTGGTATCGCGTTGCTGCGACGAGGAGCCAGAAGTTTTGAAGCATCACAATCTCATGAATGGAGTCCAGATAATCATCCACAACATCAAAACTAATCACATTCCACTACAAACTCGTCCTAAACATCAACAAATCGATCCAAATTCGAAGCTTTCTTCACATGAACACGAAATGAAAATTGGAGATTTAGAGTCATACCTTCGCAGATCGATTAAACATATGCTAGAAATGGATAGAGCAGGGAAAAACAAGTAGAATGGAGCTTTGAATCATCAAAAACGGTGAAGAAATGAGAGAGATGGCGATTTGGGGGTGATTCTCGGCGGGAAGAGTAATGAAGAAGATGTACTCGGGTCGAGGGTTTTAAGAATACTTACCTCGATTTCAACGATGTCGACCGACACTGGGGTTAATGTCGGTCGACATTCGTATATGTAACCCAAAATCGACCCTATGAATCGATTGAGGTCGATTATCGTCCGTGGTCGAAACTTCTTCGAAATCGATGTCGACCGACATCAGAGCAACGTCGGCCGACACTGACCTCTCAATGCTACTGATCCTGCGAGACTTGACACAAAAACTCCAAAAACAAAAGAAATCAAAATGCAAGACCAAAAATCCTAGTATATACAACTTACCAGTGGGTTGCCTCCCACTCAGCGCTTGTTTAGGTCATTAGCTTGACCGTAAGAACGAGATCAGACTCCTGGGGGTATCGACAGAGGCTGTGAGTGCCTCTGCGAAAGTCTCCTCATCCATGGTGGAGAGTAAGCAGTGTCAGCGTGAAATCGTCCAAGGAACGACGGATTAGGACCAGAGTGAGAATGAAGCTTGGGTGCATTCGAGCGTTTTCCTGCAGTCATAGCAATGAGGTTAGCAGGTTTGAGTTTAGGAGATGCATACCTTTGCTTGGGTGGAGCACTGAGGTGAGGAGCTTTCTGCTTATTGGCAGTTGCAGGCTCTGAGGGTGTCAGAGTGGAATTTTTCGAAACCACCATATTCTCTCCTCCAGTATCAGAAACTGAAGCCTAAGCTTCTTGTTTCATCACAATGCTAAAGGCTTGACCGTCAATGGCAGACCTTCGCAGCTTATCCATCTTGAAGTGCAGAGGCTCATCTCCCAGGCGGATGATATATCATGGTTTTTACCAGCTTTATGCCATGATATAAGTCTGTTTTAGTGTCTTTTGGTGTTCCTTTAGAGTCTTTTGCAGGTTTTATTAGGTATACGTACGTTTGGAGCAAAAGTGGAGATTATGGAGCTAATTGGAGCACTTTGGAGATTTGACCCGAGAGATTGTGCTCACTGTCCAGATTTAATGACTGCGTCGATCGTTGCACACCTGCATCGGTCGATGCATAGCGCGAATGGGCCATATCTCGGCGGTTTAATGAAGAATGCCAATATTGCAGAAGTGCCCAGAAGTTCCAGATATTTACACAGAAGCCCCAAGTCGTGTTTTAGCTATTTAATTAGGTTTTTAACTTTTGTTTTAGATACACTATCATAAGTTAGAGCAGAGAGTTTTTAGAGCTTTTGGGGCTGATCTGATCCTGTACTACATTCGTTTTGGAGAAGTTTTCGAACCCCTTTTATATTCTAATCTCTTTTATGATTTCTATTAATTCATTGATTATGTTTACATCATCTATGTCTGAGTAGTTTCATAGTTAGGTTTAGGGTTTCTCATAGGGATTTCATGACTTGCTAGATATAATTAATTCAGTTAAGGATTCACATCAATAGGTGTTCTTCAAACTAAATTGTGTTTAAAGCTAGTTCTAACCTGATCAATTAGAATCTAGATCTTAGGTTGCTAAATACGACACGACAGTGTGGTTTAGAATCTGAACTGTCTAGGTTGAGCAATTTAATTACTCGCAAAGGAATTTGGTTTAATTAGATTGTGAACATATCAAACTTGGAATTATAGCTGGTTTAATCTGTTAGTAATTGCAAAGGAATTTGGATTACTGCACTTAGACTTAGAGAATTCTCGCAAAGGAATTTGGTTAATTCTATATCTGTGTTTTGAGTTCTAGAACTGAGTTTAATTAGATCCTGACTGATTGATTTATCTGCTTGTCTGATTTCCTGAGAACGCCCTAGAATTAGCGCCCTTAGTTTATTGCCTACAACAACAACCTGCTACTTGTTTACTTTCCTGCTTGCTTTTAGTTAATCGAATACAATTTGCTTTTTGCTTTCTCCTAGTTTTAATTCTCTTTAAGTTCTTGATTCTATCGTTGCCTAGAGTCCTCGTGGATTCGATCCCTAAGTACTACATTGACATTACTGTGCACTTGCAGTTAGTATAGGGTAAAACTCGAGACCTAAAAAGTTTTTGGCGCCGTTGCCGGGGACTCTTAGAGTCTTCGATAGCTTCGAACTTAGGGTTTTTACTAGGATTTCTTTTGTTTTTATTTTTCTTAACTCATTTTTATTTTTCTCTGTTTTCTCTCTGTCGCAGGTTTCGAAATCGCATAGATTCGACAGTTGCACTTATTGTGTCGATCGACACTAGGCGATTGGAGTTGAATCGATCGTTGCACTATTAGCATCGATCGTTGCTTGGCGATTATAGACGGTTTATGCAGACGCGTGATACCAGAAGTAATCCGAACACTAATCTCGTAAACCTCCAACTTGAAGAGCTTGCAAGACTCGAGAGGACTAACAGAAGAGTTAGAAGAACAAGGATGGTTGTTGAACGTGTGATCATAATACCTGATGCTCAAGGTACCCTCAGGGACTGACACAACAATCCTTACAATGCTGTTGGAGAACCGATAGATGCTGAAGGGAATGTCATCCCTGATCCTCCAGAGCAACCACAGCCGCAACAAGGACAGAACCAAGGTAGACACATGGTTGTCCATGAGAGGACTTTAGCTGACTATAACCGTCCGGATGAGTTTTATGCTAACCGGTCAGCTCTTGTGCTCCCTGAATTTGAGAGAAATGATTTTGAAATCAAAACCGTCTACTACTCTCTCCTGAGGCAGAAAGCCTTCCATGGCTCTCCAAGTGAGAAGCCGATGGATCACATAGATGAGTTTGAGGGCATAGTTACTGGCATAAAGTACGATGGATTTAACCAAGACTATTTGTTCCTCAAGCTTTTTCCCTACTCTCTGGCTGGAGATGCTGCAGCCTGGCTGAAACAACTTCCATCTGGGACGTTTGTTACTTGGGCAGCCCTGAAGAGTGAGTTCATGCGTCATTTCTATAATGATGCCCGCTCAGATCAGTCCAGACAGGACATCCTTACCTTTGTTGGGATTTCCCAATCATGACCATGAAATCATGTTGAGAAACCTTGAGATTACTCTAAACCTTTGTTTAGAGAGAAAGAGCATAAGTGAACCGCAACCAAGTTTATCTTGGAAGTTAGTGATTCTACTTAGCTTTAACAAAAGCACCACTCTATTTGAGACTTATCCAGGAGCCTAACATCACTTATAGAGTGTGTTTACTCATGAGGATTAAGAGAATCAGTAAGTAGAGGGTGTTGTTCTTGTATGTGTCCATGAAGAGCCGGTTTGTGTTGTTCCTTGAATCAGCTATGGAAGAGCTGATCAAGAACCTAACAAGGAGCATTAAAGCATCCTTAGGACCGAGACACTTCATGGTTTCATTGTGTTTGGAAGAGAAACACAATGAGAGAATGAGGAAGAAGAAAGCGCTAGAGAGAGAATGAAAACCCTAGTTGATATTTCAATGCTTTCTTATTATTTCAATGTGTTACAAGTGAGGTCTTTATATAGACCTTTTACAATGCTTTAACACAACCATAAAACAAGTATAACTTAATGAGAATCTCGGACTTAGACAAGAAGAGGAGGCTCCAACGGTCTGATTTCAAACTTGGGGAAGAGTGGTCTTGTTTTGGCTCAGATTTGATAGTGACATGTCTGAACCGTGGACCACTCCTTTTTGTTTGATTCCTTTGGTTCTGATGAGAGAGGGACAGGCGGTCCTTGTGGTCTGAGGAGAGAGAGTCACGCTTCTAGAGTGATAGTGACATGACCTAAAACGGTCCCCACTTCTCACTCCTCTCTTATCTCTTCCTTTGATAGCTTATCAACATTTATTCTTGTGATAAGCTGAGGAAGACACCATGATAAGCTTATGCACCTCTCCTCCTTTGTCCCACACACTCTTGGTCGTGATAAACACTCCCAAGTATAGCTTGCTCCTCTTATCTCTCTTCATTCACGCCTTTGGCTCTTCTTGCTTCTTTCCCAAGTCTCGGTTATACTCTTGCACAAGTCATTGCTGTGTGCTTCTTCTTACTTCTAGTGTGGACTTCATAGCCTCTTGATGCCTTCATCCTTAGCTTTGCTAAGTGTAGATCCCATCTTAGGTCTTCTTTGTCTCACACCAAAGCTCATCCAAGGAATGACTTCTAGGCCTTGTCATTGTGACTTCGGCCTTTCCTCCTCCTTGAATGCATCCTCTCTAATACTCCCCCGCAAGCTTGGGCGCCGAGACACTAAAGGACCAGAGGCCAAGCTTGGAGATGCGGGAGCTACCTCATTAAAAACCTCCCTAAGGAAAACCTCATGGGATAAAACCTTAAGGAGGGAAAAAGAGTATAGCCACAACATCCCCTTGATGTAAGCTTTGACATGTTCCCTTGTGCATTTGAATGAGCCGGTTCATTAGGTTGACTTCTCCTTTAGATTGTCTTCTCCATCTTGGATCAAGCTTCTCCATTGGACTAAGCTTCACCATTGGACCTTCCATGACCTTGCCTCAAGACTTAGCCTTCTTTCTTGTCACTCCTTGAGCTCTCTCCTTGTCACTTAATCTGCCCATGGTCTTACTCCTCCTTTAGGCCTCCTAATGAACATTCACATCAAAGATTCAAAGAAGACTTGTTAAAGTAAAATGCCATGAGTTTAAGTATATGATTAAGCAATGGATAAGTAACACAAGTGAATTTAATTGACTTAATGAAGACTTAATAAAAACAGTGAGAGTTTAGGAGTTTAGCCTTTTAGGAGTTGAGGTTTAGCCTTCCTTTGGACATGTTTGGGACTTTGAAACCTTGTGCATATCTCTCTGGATTTTTGCACATACAATCTCAGCCCTTCTTTTCCACACCAACACTCTTGATTTGAGCTGATTCAACGCCTACCACTAGCTTGCATTTCCTTCTTGGTCTGCTCCACTTAGTGATTCCCGGTTCTAACATCAATCAAGGTGTTGTTGCTTCTGGTTTTAGGAGTTCCTCTAGGGTTTACTCCATGTCTTTGAGGTTTAACACCTCCCCCGGACTGTTAAGCCTTCATGGAGTCGGAAGCACCATTGAGATGTGAGTTGATTCATCAGTTGCATAACTGGTTCTAGCTCCTCTTCTTTGGCTGCTCCTTAATGACTTCTCTTGAGACATTAACAGCCTTGATGGGTTGTTCAACTTGTAGCCTTCCTTAAGTATGGACACCTTTTGGTCTGCTCCTTTGTTAGCTTCAGATTAACCACACCATGCTAAGAGCCAATCCTCCATCACTACTCCATCTTAGAGCAACTTCAAGACTGATCTTCCTAACCATGATGCACACTGAGCCTTGAATCCAAGCTTCCATCACTGCCTCTTCTTGAAACAGCTTCTAGTCTTGATTATCCAAGAAATCAGTGTTGCCTTTCTTGACTAACTTGTTGTAGCAGCTTCTGGACGCCTCTTCTTCTTAGGTAAGCTCAAGACCAGTGGGTACAGCCACTTAGAAACTGAACTCCAGCCCTTTTGTAAACTGTCCTTTCTAGTTGGTTCATCATTCCACCTAAAAACACCAAGAAACACACAATAATCCTCAAAATAACACAGCCTTGATCAGGAGCTATGCACTCTGATTTTTAAGTCATTGTGAGCTAAGGAGCTTCAAGGACAGAACTCAGAGAGAATGTGTGAAGTATAAGTAACCAGAGAATGAAAGAAAAATGCAGAGAATGAGAGAATGAATGCTGGAGAATGAGAGTATAAATGAATGAGAGAATGAATGAGAGAATAAATGGGAGAATGAAAGGAAAGTTCAGGGACTGAGTTTTTCTCAGTTTGAGCTTTTGGTTTTGAGAACATTGACTGAGTTTTGCTCAGTTTACTCTCTGAAATTTGCGGAAGCTTTGAATGAGAAAGGGACAGAGTTTTGCTCTGTTTTTCTCTGGTTTTTTTGAGCTTGATTCAATCCAAGAATCTTATGCTCTGATACCATGTTGGGATTTCCCAATCATGACCATGAAATCATGTTGAGAAACCTTGAGATTACTCTAAACCTTTGTTTAGAGAGAAAGAGCATAAGTGAACCGCAACCAAGTTTATCTTGGAAATTAGTGATTCTACTTAGCTTTAACAAAAGCACCACTCTATTTGAGACTTATCCAGGAGCCTAACATCACTTATAGAGTGTGTTTACTCATGAGGATTGATATATCATGGTTTTTACCCATTTTATGCCATGATATAGATGTGTTTTTAGTGTCTTTTGTGTTCTTTTTAGTATGTTTACAGGTCTAGACACGTTTGGAGCCTAATTGGACGTTTTGGGAGCATTTGGAGCAATTCTGCACTACTTAGAGATTTCACAGAGTTCACTGGCTGCGTTTTCGCAGTGCAACGATCGTTGCAGTCTGTGCAACTGTCGTTGCAGTTCTGAGCCCAAAAATCTGCATTTTCCAGAAATTACAGTTTTTGCCCAGAAACTTCCCAGACTTGCAAAAAGGCCCCCAGCCGACTTTAGACCAATATATTAGGGTTTTTAAGCCATTGTTTAGGCTACGCTTTTCTTAAGTCTTATTTTATTTTCGGAGAGCCTTAGGGGCTGATCTTGCTCTCGAAAGAGAGAGGATTTCGAACCCCAGTTCTTTATTTGATTTTATATTATTTGGTTTTCTATTCAAGATGTTTTCTGTTTCGATGAACATGTCTGAGTAGTTTACCTGTTAGGTTGAAGGATTCTCATTAGGGATTTCAGAGAATTATAGTTTAATTAATCTGTAGAGATTTATATCTGCTAGTTCTTTATCTAAGTTGTTCTTAATGCTTAATCTGAAGTAGCTAATCAGAGTTATGATATTAGGTTGATTAATTCAGCGGAAGTTGGTTAATTTAACTAGAAAGAACTTAGATAAGCAATTAAACTTTGCGCAAACGGAAGTTTGGTTTAGGATAATTGTGAACATATCAAACTTGGAATTAAAGCTGGTTTAATCTGTTAGTTCTCGCAAACGAAAGTTTGGTTTGCTGCACTTAGACTTAGAGAATTATCGCAAAGGAATTTGGTTAATTCTATATCAGTGTTTGAGTTCTAGAACAGTTATTGATTAGATCTAGATAGATTGATTGCTTGCGTTCCTGATTTCCTGAGAACTCCTGAAACCTAACGCTTCGCTTCCTTGCTCACAAACTCGCTGCTATTTACTTTTCTGCTTTGCTTTAGTTTCTCATTGCTTTCCCCTAGTTTAATCTTAATAGTTTTTAATCTATCGTTGACCGGAGTCTCTGTGGATTTCGATACCCTATATACTACATTGATATTGCTGTGCACTTGCAGTTTAGTATAGGGTTAAAACTACACCTATCAAGTTTTTGGCGCCGTTGCCGGGGACTCTTTTGAGTCCTCGATAGATTTGAACTTAGGGTTTAGACTAGGTTTTTCGTTTTTTATTTTTTTTTTTGTTGCTAATTTTTTTTCTTTTTTTTTTTTTTTTTTTTTTTTTTTTTTTTTTTGTTTCTGCGTTTCAGGTACGCCTGTAATCGCCTTGCATCGATCGACACCCCCTTAGTGTCGATCGTTGCATTCTCGAACTTGCATCGATCGACGCTTCTCCTGCATCGATCGACACATATCATAAGGAAGATGTCTTGTTTCTTCAATCCAGGGATTGATAACTCGCAGATAACTTGGTTAAAGAGCAAAGTAGAGTCTCTGCATAGTATTGTACTTGAAAAGTATGGGCAAAAAGCTATCAACTGCATTGGAGGGAATAAATTCTACAGTCAGGAATCAGCTTTTCAGGGACCTTTCCAGCAACAGGGCAACGCCTTCTCGAGGAACTGTGGTGTTTCTTCTTACCAAGCACCGCCTGCACCTACAGCTCATGAGAGCAGAATAGAAATCATGATAGAGCAGTATCTTGAGAGGCAACAACAGATCAGTGTGTCACACCACTCAAAGATGGATGCATTGTATAAAGATCTGAATGAGAAGTTCGAATCTTTGAGCACACATATGGAGGAACTGGATGCAGCAATAGAGAGGCGAAATGAAGCTAGGGAAGCTGAACAGCACAGATCCATCAAAGTTGTGACCTTAAGGGATGAGATTAAGTTGCTAGATGAAGAAGAGAGCATAATCTCGGATTTTCTGGATGAATATTGTCTGCCTGATACATGCATCGATCGACACCCCCTATGTGTCGGTCGACCCGCCGTTCTGACGGCAATTTCGAGTTCTTTCGAGAAACAGAATCGCCTTGCATCGATCGACACACATTATGCAACGATCGATGCAGAACGCACACATGTCCAGAAACCTGCAACAGTACCAGAACAAGCTTACAAGCCCCCAGTGCCATATCCTAAGGTTCCTAAACCTTCCAGACAAGAGCTAGAAGTGGTTAACTGCATAAAAGTGATGGATAAGAAGGTGAATAGAACACCACCAGTTGAAACTTCGCAAGTTCATGCAAAGGAGATGATCTCCACTGATGGTCATCTGAAAGAAAAAGTTCAGATTGGTGGAACTACAGTATCTGATAGTGGAAAGAAGAAGATGGCAGTTTCTCTTGAACCTGCTCTAACATCTTCAGTACCTGCAACTGCTCATAAGCAGAAGGCCCCAAACATCAGATCTACATCAAAGGTAAGGAACAAATCATCTAAGCTTAAACCTCCTGACCATGTTGTTTTGAATGCAGGAAAACGCAGTAGACCGCTCAAGCTTCGCTCCCGCCCTGATTCTGATTTCTCTTTCCTTGGGAAGCCTCATGATCTGAATACCTATACACCTCCTTGGATGAAGAGATATTCACAGAGACACTCAAAGTCTCTGTTGAAACCACCATGAATCCAATCTCTATCCAATAGTCAAGCTAATGACTAAAAACAAGCGCTGAGTGGGAGGCAACCCACTGTTAGGTTCATTTTTGTTTTTGTTTTCTTTCGTTTTGATTTGGTATTTTTAATTTTTCTGTTTAAGTGTGTTCAGAGCCGAGAGAAACAGGAATAATCGCATTGCATCGATCGACACACATTGTGCATCGGTCGATGCAGTCGCGATTTACGGTTTACCGATTCATTTGCGGTTCAGACATCGGTTATCTACATAACCGCGAGCGATAATCGCCTTGCATCGATCGACACCCTTGGGCATCGATCGACGCAGGGCGACGACAGGTAAGTATTCTGCAACTTTTCGGTTTGTTCTTCAATTTGATTATTCTTTCACCGAGCTCATGCTTCGATTACACTGGGGACAGTGTAGTTTAAGTGTGGGGGAGGAAGCTACTGATGCACGCTTTTGTTTTCTTAGTTTTTCAAAAACATTGTTTTATTGAGTCAAAATTTGTATGAAACTATGATTTTTCGAGGAAAATTTTCGCTTGAACAGGAACTAAGTGACCATTGGACAGACTTACAGAGACTCTATGACTGTTAGAAAACCCAGACATAGATCAACCTACTGAGAACACCCACATCACTTCAGGTATCAGAGGATCCTTTTACTGACTTCAATTTAATACTGACTTAGATTTCTCACCTAAGGGCTTGGTATACTTTGTGTCGGATTCCCTTGTTAGTTCTGACACAGCCTGTAAACCTGTCCTATTTAGTTCCCTTCTCCCCTTCTATAAAGTAAAAAAAAAAAAAAAAAAAAAGATAATAAACTGAGGATGAGTTAGTAACTCCGAAGTGGTCATGGGAATGGTAGCAAACACTATTATCTCTCATGTGATCCATGGAATGTGTCCAAAGTACACCCCATAACGGGAAGAACACTGATAAAAAAAATAAAATGATACCCAGTGGGGAAAAATCAGTTGTTAAAGAAGGGAAAGAGAAGAAAGGGACTAGAGAAAGATAGTATGGTGGTCTAGAGCTGATAAGGTAAGAATCCATGTGCCTTTGATCGATACTCCTTAGGTGAGACCGCACTTAAATACTTGCAGAAGTCAGTAGGGAGAATTTGAATGCTTGAATGTGATTGTGGAGTTTACTTGGGACAGTTGCTAAGTGTGGGGGAAGTATATTGTGGTCTTGAGTTCTGTAGGGATGTTTTCAGTGGCTTACTAAGTGAATGTGATTGTGAAAGTTCCTAGGACGAAATGAGTTTCTGAGTTTTCAAACTTCTTTTCTTATGCTTTGGTTCTTTACTTGCTTGAGGACAAGCAAGAGCTAAGTGTGGGGGAGTTGATATATCATGGTTTTTACCCATTTTATGCCATGATATAGATGTGTTTTTAGTGTCTTTTGTGTTCTTTTTAGTATGTTTACAGGTCTAGACACGTTTGGAGCCTAATTGGACGTTTTGGGAGCATTTGGAGCAATTCTGCACTACTTAGAGATTTCACAGAGTTCACTGGCTGCGTTTTCGCAGTGCAACGATCGTTGCAGTCTGTGCAACTGTCGTTGCAGTTCTGAGCCCAAAAATCTGCATTTTCCAGAAATTACAGTTTTTGCCCAGAAACTTCCCAGACTTGCAAAAAGGCCCCCAGCCGACTTTAGACCAATATATTAGGGTTTTTAAGCCATTGTTTAGGCTACGCTTTTCTTAAGTCTTATTTTATTTTCGGAGAGCCTTAGGGGCTGATCTTGCTCTCGAAAGAGAGAGGATTTCGAACCCCAGTTCTTTATTTGATTTTATATTATTTGGTTTTCTATTCAAGATGTTTTCTGTTTCGATGAACATGTCTGAGTAGTTTACCTGTTAGGTTGAAGGATTCTCATTAGGGATTTCAGAGAATTATAGTTTAATTAATCTGTAGAGATTTATATCTGCTAGTTCTTTATCTAAGTTGTTCTTAATGCTTAATCTGAAGTAGCTAATCAGAGTTATGATATTAGGTTGATTAATTCAGCGGAAGTTGGTTAATTTAACTAGAAAGAACTTAGATAAGCAATTAAACTTTGCGCAAACGGAAGTTTGGTTTAGGATAATTGTGAACATATCAAACTTGGAATTAAAGCTGGTTTAATCTGTTAGTTCTCGCAAACGAAAGTTTGGTTTGCTGCACTTAGACTTAGAGAATTATCGCAAAGGAATTTGGTTAATTCTATATCAGTGTTTGAGTTCTAGAACAGTTATTGATTAGATCTAGATAGATTGATTGCTTGCGTTCCTGATTTCCTGAGAACTCCTGAAACCTAACGCTTCGCTTCCTTGCTCACAAACTCGCTGCTATTTACTTTTCTGCTTTGCTTTAGTTTCTCATTGCTTTCCCCTAGTTTAATCTTAATAGTTTTTAATCTATCGTTGACCGGAGTCTCTGTGGATTTCGATACCCTATATACTACATTGATATTGCTGTGCACTTGCAGTTTAGTATAGGGTTAAAACTACACCTATCAAGGATTAAGAGAATCAGTAAGTAGAGGGTGTTGTTCTTGTATGTGTCCATGAAGAGCCGGTTTGTGTTGTTCCTTGAATCAGCTATGGAAGAGCTGATCAAGAACCTAACAAGGAGCATTAAAGCATCCTTAGGACCGAGACACTTCATGGTTTCATTGTGTTTGGAAGAGAAACACAATGAGAGAATGAGGAAGAAGAAAGCGCTAGAGAGAGAATGAAAACCCTAGTTGATATTTCAATGCTTTCTTATTATTTCAATGTGTTACAAGTGAGGTCTTTATATAGACCTTTTACAATGCTTTAATACAACCATAAAACAAGTATAACTTAATGAGAATCTCGGACTTAGACAAGAAGAGGAGGCTCCAACGGTCTGATTTCAAACTTGGGGAAGAGTGGTCTTGTTTTGGCTCAGATTTGATAGTGACATGTCTGAACCGTGGACCACTCCTTTTTGTTTGATTCCTTTGGTTCTGATGAGAGAGGGACAGGCGGTCATTGTGGTCTGAGGAGAGAGAGTCACGCTTCTAGAGTGATAGTGACATGACCTAAAACGGTCCCCACTTCTCACTCCTCTCTTATCTCTTCCTTTGATAGCTTATCAACATTTATTCTTGTGATAAGCTGAGGAAGACACCATGATAAGCTTATGCACCTCTCCTCCTTTGTCCCACACACTCTTGGTCGTGATAAACACTCCCAAGTATAGCTTGCTCCTCTTATCTCTCTTCATTCACGCCTTTGGCTCTTCTTGCTTCTTTCCCAAGTCTCGGTTATACTCTTGCACAAGTCATTGCTGTGTGCTTCTTCTTACTTCTAGTGTGGACTTCATAGCCTCTTGATGCCTTCATCCTTAGCTTTGCTAAGTGTAGATCCCATCTTAGGTCTTCTTTGTCTCACACCAAAGCTCATCCAAGGAATGACTTCTAGGCCTTGTCATTGTGACTTCGGCCTTTCCTCCTCCTTGAATGCATCCTCTCTAATAACCTTTACCCAAGGTCCTACTAAGCCTCTTAAGACAGCCTGGATGAGATTCAAGAAATACCAACGTGACTGCCCGCACCATGGATTCACCGAGGTAACGCTTTTAGGCATTTTCTTTAGAGGTATAGATCTTCCATATCAGACTGCGTTAGACAATTCTAGCAATGCCAACTTTAACACTAGGACTCCTGCTCAAGCTAAGCAGTTGATAGATAATCTGGTAAGCAGTAATAGCTGCAAGACTACTGATGAGAGAAGGAAGAAGTCCGGTGGAAAGATGGAGAATTCTGAGATAGCTGATATTAGATCTAAGTTGGACACTGTTTGCAATCTTCTAGCTGGGAAGAAAGCTGTCCACTTTGCTCAAGATGTTGAGATGATCAATGCTGAAGAAGAAGAACAGGAAGAGGATGTAAATTTCATCGGAGGATCTGGTTTCCAAGGAAACAGGTTTGGTAATCAGTCTGGTAATAGGTTCTTTAATGGAGGACAGAAGAGTGCTTTCAACAGCAACCAAAACTCTTCTGGATTTGGACAGACTAGTGGTTTTCAGAAACCTTTCCAACAAGGTAACCAGAGAACATATGGATCTTCTTCTTACCAAGCACCTCCTGCTGCTAGTGCTCATGAGAGTAAGATGGAGGCGATGTTGGAACAGCTGCTGAAAGGTCAAACTAAGAATGCTGCAGACCTCGACAAGAAGATAGGTACTGTCTATGAGGATCTAAACGAGAAATTTGAATACCTGAGCGCTCATATGAAGGAGCTTGATGCTAAAGTTGCAAGAACTGATGGGTATGTTCAGAGGGAAGATGGATATCTCCCAAGACGAACTGATGCTAATCCCAAGTTTCAATGCAATGCAGTAACATTGAGAAGTGGTAAGGAGTTGTCTCCTGGCCAGAAAAAGCAGTTAAGTGTTGAAGAACTCGTGGAAATTGAAGAATTGGAAGATGGGATCCGTAATATTCGCAATGCATCGATCGACGCTACTCAGCAATGGTCGTTGCAAAGCGAAAACGAAGAACCTGTCGTAATAAAGTCGCCCAGCAACGATCGACACAACACCAGTGACGATCGACGCAAGGCGACTGCAGAAAGTTCAAAACCAGAGAGACAGAAATAGTCGAGTGAAAGGATTTACAAACCTAAAGTACCTTTTCCCAAAAACTCCAGGAAAGCTAGGAACGATAGACAGTATACCAAATGCAAGGAAATCATTAAAAGGGTGAAAGTCGAAGTGCCTTTGATTGACTCTATGGAGACTTCTCCTGTGATGAGGAGATGTCTTAAGGACTTGCTTGTTGGTAAATGGTCTGATGAGGAGAGTGTAATGATGATCACAGAGGTATGTAGTGCGGTAGTTCAGGGCAGAATTCCTGAGAAGCTGAAAGATCCAAGGAGCTTTGTGTTGGATTGTGCCATCTACAGGGAAAGGTTTGAAAGATCCCTATGTAATCTAGGTTCTAGTGTGAATCTTATGCCCTTCTCTGTTGCTAAGAGACTTGGAATGACTGATTTCTTGCCAACTAGAATCTCACTCGTCTTAGCAGACAGAACTATTAGGATCCCTGAAGGAGTGCTAGAAGATGTGCCTATAATGATTGGTAAATGTGTGATACCTACTGATTTTGTGGTTCTGCAGTATGGAGAGGAACCGAAGGATCCACTGATTTTGGGCAGGCCTTTCTTAGCCACTTTTGGTGCGATGATTGACTGCCAAGGAGGTAGAATAATTCTGAATGTGGGTGATCTGAAGATGAGTTTTGATATGGACAAACTGGTGAAGAGACCAACCATTGACGGACAGACCTTCTATGTGGACACACTGGGTGATTTGGCTGCAGAGTACTTTCATATGTCACATGCTGAAGATCCACTAGAAAGAGCTTTACTGAGCTCTATAATGGAGCTGGAACACCTTCAAGACGAGCCTGCAATCTGCTATGCAAAACTGATGGATTCTGCTGAGCAAGTAATGAAGTTAGAAGTATCTGCCGCGACTTTGCATCAATCGACACAGACTAAGCATTGATCGTTGCAAGTCGACAGAGGGCAGAGGAAAAAGCTCCGAAAATCGAACTGAAACAACTCCCATCGGGGCTAAGGTACGCGTTTCTTGGACCTAATTCAACTTATCCAGTGATTGTTAACGCTAGTTTGAACAACGCAGAGCTCACTTTACTGCTAAGCAAGCTGCGCAAGCATCACAAAGCTCTTGGCTATTCTCTTGATGACATTTCAGGTATATCTCCGGAGCTGTGCATGCATCGGATACATCTTGAGGACGAGTCTAAGACATCTGTTGAGCATCAGAGAAGACTTAATCCTAATCTACAGGAAGTGGTTAAGAAGGAGATTATGAAACTCCTGGATGCTGGGATCATCTATCCTATTTCAGACAGTGATTGGTTGAGTCTAGTCCATGTAGTGCCTAAGAAAGCCGGAGTTACAGTTGTGAAGAATGAGAAGAATGAGCTGATCCCTACTAGGACTGTGACGGGACACAGGATGTGCATAGATTACAGGAAACTCAATGCTGCAACAAGGAAGGATCATTTCCCTTTACCCTTCATTGATCAGATGTTGGAGAGGTTAGCAAATCACCCCTACTATTGCTTCCTCGATGGATACTCAGGTTTCTTTCAGATTCTTATCCACCCAGCGGATCATGGAAAGACCACATTCACTTGTCCATATGGCACATTTGCTTACCGTAGGATGCCTTTTGGACTCTGCAATGCACCAGCTACTTTCCATATTCACTGATATAATTGAGGACTTTATGGAGGTATTTATGTATGACTTCTCAGTCTATGGGTCATCTTATAATGAGTGCTTGGATAATCTGTGTAAGGTACTGACTAGATGCGAAGAAAAGCACTTGGTTCTTAATTGGGAAAAGTGTCATTTCATGGTAAGAGATGGCATTTTACTTGGACATCAAGTGTCTGAAGCAGGGATCGAAGTGGACTGCGCTAAGATTGAGGTAATGACCAACCTTCAGGCACCTGATTCTGTAAAGTCTATAAGAAGCTTTCTTGGACATGCTGGTTTCTATAGACGGTTCATCAAGGACTTTAGTAAGATTGCTAGACCACTAACTGCCTTGCTATGTAAGGATACCAAATTTGAGTTCAATGCAGATTGTCAAACTGCATTGGAATAAATCAAGCAGACATTAGTGAGTGCTCCAATAGTTCAGCCACCGGATTGGGATCTACCTTTTGAGGTTATGTGTGATGCAAGTGACTATGATGTAGGAGCTGTTCTGGGACAGAAGAAGGATAGAAAGCTTCATGCTATCTATTACGCTAGTAGGACACTAGATGATGCGCAGAGAAACTATGCCACTACAGAGAAGGAGCTGTTGGCTGTTGTCTTTGCCTTTGAGAAATTCCGCCCCTATCTTGTTGGCTCCAAGGTGATTGTGCACATTGATCATTCAGCCCTGAAGTATTTAACGCAGAAGAAGGATGCTAAACCAAGATTGTTGAGATGGATTATGTTGCTTCAGGAGTTTGACATTGAAGTGAGGGACAAGAAGGGGGTTGAGAATGGAGTTTCTGATCATCTTTTTTTAAGGATGCTGGTTGAGGAAGACGTGCCCATTAATGATTACTTGCCTGAGGAAAACGTCAATATGGTCGGCACAGTGTTTCAAGCGGACTTGGGCAAAAATCTGCAAAACTATCGGATAAATCGCACTGCATCGATCGATGCCACATCTGTGACGATCGATGCGGGTGTCGAGGATGCGACGATCGATGCAACCTTATGCGACGATCTTTGCAATGCGGAAACAGAACCAGAACCCTTTACGGTACAAATTGGAGACTATGTCTTCGAGGTAGGTGATGTCGCAACCACTGATCGACCCTGGTACGCGAATATAGCTAATTACTTGGCTGTAGAGACTGAACCAGATGATTTGAAGGGGTATGCAAAGAAGAAGTTCTTCAGGGAGCTCAGACGATACTACTGGGATGAGCCTTATCTCTACAAACACTGTTCAGATGGTCTTTACAGGAGATGCGTTGCTGAATCAGAGGTTCCAGACATCCTATTCCACTATCATGGATCAGATTATGTTGGATATTTTGCTACATTCAAGACTGTGTCTAAGGTTCCGCAAGCAGGTTTCTGGTGGCCTACGATGTTTAAAGATACTCATTCTTTTGTCTCTCAATGTCAAAGGAGAGGGAAAATCAGTAAGAGGCATGAGATGCCTCAGAATTTCATTCTTGAGGTTGAGGTTTTTGATTGCTGGGGCATAGACTTTATGGGTCCTTTTCCCTCATCCTATGGGAATAAGTTTATCTTGGTTGCTGTAGACTATGTATCTAAGTGGGTAGAAGCAATAGCTAGTCCAACCAATGATTCTTCGGTGGTTATTAAGCTATTTAAGACCATCATATTCCCTAGATTTGGAGTACCTCGGATTGTGATTAGTGATGGAGGATCCCACTTTATTAATAAGGTCTTCGAGAAGCTCGTAAGGAAGCATGGAGTTCATCACTGAGTTACTACTCCTTATCACCCTCAGACTAGTGGACAGGTTGAGGTCTCTAATAGACAAATCAAGGAGATCTTAGAGAAGACAGTTGGGAAGACAAGGAAGGATTGGGCAGCAAAGCTAGATGATGCACTATGGGCTTACCGGACTGCATTTAAGACACCTTTTGGGACCACTCCATTCCATCTTCTGTATGGAAAAGCATGTCATCTGCCAGTGGAGCTTGAGCACAAAGCAGCATGGGCTGTAAAACAGATGAACTTTGATCTTAAGTCTGCTGCAGAGAGGAGATTGGTGCAGCTTAATGAGTTGGATGAGATTAGACATTTTGCCTATGAGAACTCAAAGCTGTACAAGGAAAGGACTAAGGCCTATCACGACAAAAATATTGTCTCTAGACAATTTGCACCCAACGATCAGGTACTCTTGTATAACTCACGTTTGCATTTGCTTCCAGGTAAGCTGAAATCAAGGTGGTCTGGTCCTTTCAAGATCAAAGAGGTGCGTCCCTACGGAGCTATTGTTCTAACCAGCAAGGAAGGTAATGAATTCACTGTGAATGGACAGAGGGTGAAACACTATTGGGCTAAGGCCGAGATTCCAGAAGGTCATATTCTGCCTCTGGATGATGCACCCTCTGCCTAGATCAGCTGAAACGTCAAGCTATTGACGTTAAAAGAGCGCTGAGTGGGAGGCAACCCACTGTTTCGTTTTGCTTTTTGATTTTTGGTGTTTTTGTAGGAATTTACGTTTGTTTCTGTTTTTGGTGAGTTTTTGTTTGCAGGTCTCGGCCAAAATCGTAGTGCGTCGATCGACACACATTGTGTCGATCGTCACAACACGAAAGAAATCGCATTGCATTGATCGTTGCGGTCCTGAGCAACGATTGACATACGACGAAAAATCGCCTAGCAACGGTCGATGCATTAATGCAACGATCGATGCTTGTGCGGCAGAGGTAAAAAAATCAGACAGAACTCAACACATCCATTAACAATTTTTCATTTCTTTTTACCAACCCTTTGCTTGACACTACTGGGGACAGTGTGTCTTAAGTGTGGGGGAGGTGCTACTAACTTTATCTTTCTGTTTTCTTAGAGTCAGTCCATTTTTCAAAAAAAAAAAATTTGTTTTATTGAGTCAAAACCAGTTTAAGTAAGAAACAATGATTTTTTGAGAAGATTAACAGCACTTGCAGGAACTTAAGTAACCATCGGGATGAAGTTGCAGGATCTATCTATGACTATTAGAAAACCCCATCACAGATCAACCTACTGAGGACACCCACATCACTTCAGGTATCAGAGGATCCTTTTAATGACTTCACCTTAATACTGACTTAATTTTCTCACCTAAGGGCTTGGTATACCTCGTGTCGGATTCCCTTGTTAGTTCTGACACAGCCTGTAAACCTGTCCTATTTGGTTCCCTTCTCCCCTTCCATGGAAAAAAAAAAGATAATAAACTGAGGATGAATTAGTAACTCCGAAGTGGTCATGGGAATTGTAGCAAACACTATTATCTCTTATGCGATCCATGGAATGTGTCCAAAGTACACCCCTTAACGGGAAGAGCACTGATAAAAAAAATGATACCCAATGGGGAAAAATCAGAATGCTAAGGAAGGGAAAAGATAAGAAAGGGACCAAAGAAAGATAGTATGGTGGTCTAGAGCTGATAAGGTAAGAGTCCATGTGCCTTTGATCGATACTCTTTAGGTGAGACCGCACTTAAATACTTACAGAAGTCAGTAGGGAGAATTTGAATGCGTGAATGTGATTGTGGAGTTTACTTAGGACAGTTGCTAAGTGTGGAGGAAGTATATGTTGGTCTTGATATCTTGTGATTGATTCTTTCAGTGGTTTACTAAGGGGAATCTGAGTGTTGTTGCTTCTAGGACAAAAAGAGTTTCTGAAATTTTTCAAACCTCTTCACCATGTTTTAGTTCTCTGTTTTGCTTGAGGGCAAGCAAAGGCTAAGTGTGGGAGAGTTGATATATCATGTTTTTTACCAGCTTTATGCCATGATATAAGTCTGTTTTAGTGTCTTTTGGTGTTCCTATTGAGTCTTTTGCAGGTTTTATTAGGTACACGTACGTTTGGAGAAAAAGTGGAGATTATGGAGCTAATTGGAGCACTTTGGAGATTTGACCCGAGAGACTGTGATCACTGTCCAGATTTGATGACTGTGTCGATCGTTGCACACCTACATCGGTCGATGCATAGCGCGAATGGGCCAGATCTCGGCGGTTTAATGAAGAATGCCAATATTGCAGAAGTGCTCAGAAGTTCCAGATATTTACACAGAAGCCCCAAGTCGTGTTTTAGCTATTTAATTAGGTTTTTAACTTATGTTTTAGATACGCTATCATAACTTAGAGCAGAGAGTTTTTAGATCTTTTGGGGCTGATCTGATCCTGTACTACATTCGTTTTGGAGAAGTTTTCGAACCCCTTTTATATTCTAATCTCTTTTATGATATCTATTAATTCATTGATTATGTTTACATCATCTATGTCTGAGTAGTTTCATAGTTAGGTTTAGGGTTTCTCATAGGGATTTCATGACTTCCTAGATATAATTAATTCAGTTAAGGATTCACATCAATAGATGTTCTTCAAACTAAATTGTGTTTAAAGCTAGTTCTAACCTGATCAATTAGAATCTAGATCTTAGGTTACTAAGTACGACACGACAATGTGGTTTAGAATCTGAACTATTTAGGTTGAGCAATTTAATTACTCGCAAAGGAATTTGGTTTAATTAGATTGTGAACATATCAAACTTGGAATTATAGCTGGTTTAATCTGTTAGTAATTGAAAAGGAATTTGGATTACTCCACTTAGACTTAGAGAATTCTCGCAAAGGAATTTGGTTAATTCTATATCTGTGTTTTGAGTTCTAGAACTGAGTTTAATTAGATCATGACTGATTGATTTATCTGCTTGTCTGATTTCCTGAGAACGCCCTAGACTTAGCGCCCTTAGTTTATTGCCTACAACAACAACCTGCTACTTGTTTACTTTCCTGCTTGCTTTTAGTTAATCGAATACAATTTGCTTTTTGCTTTCTCCTAGTTTTAATTCTCTTTAAGTTCTTGATTATATCGTTTCCTAGAGTCCTCGTGGATTCGATCCCTAAGTACTACATTGACATTAATGTGCACTTGCAGTTAGTATAGGGTAAAACTCGAGACCTAAAAAGGGTCTTCCCAGTATCATAGGATCATCCGGTTCACTATCGTACTTCAGCACCACAAAGTCTGTTGGGACCAAGTAGTTCCCAACTCTGACAGGGACATCCTCAAGAACTCCTTCTGGAATCCTCCTTGACTGATCAGCTAGGACTAGAGAGATTCTAGTGGGTGAAAAATCTGTCATCCCCAATCTCTCTACCACAGAGTATGGCATGAGATTTTCAGCAGCTCTTAAATCACACAAGGAACGCTCGAAGCCATCCTCGAAGATAGAACAATCCAGCACAAATACACCAGGATCTGGTAGCTTCTTGGGGACTTGATTGAACAACACGTCACTGACTCGTTTAGGAAGCACTACTACCTATTCTTTCAAATCCTCGTCCATGGGCATCATCTTCTCCAAGTATCTCTGTATACAAGGATGATAGGGAAAAACATCAGCTTGTGGATTCTCTTTCAACTTCTTATCCATCACTTCTAGGTGTCTAGCTTCATCAAGCTCTTGTTTAGATTCACAACCACTTTAGGGAAAGGTATTGGAGGCTTGTAGACCTTCTCTTCAGCAGTTCCACAAGATGTTGGTGAAGTTGGTTCCTCTCGCCCATGGTGTCGACCGACGTTAAATTGATGTCGGTCGACATTAGCCGATTCACCATCGATGTCGACTCCATAATCGGTCATGGTCGATTTCCGTTCGTCGTGAGGACTCGAAATCACTTTCAAAGATGGGTGTCGGCCGACATCAAGAGCAGTGTCGGTCGACATTGGGATTTCAGCTTCGGATTTTTGACAATCCTCATTGATTTCAGCTGTCTTAATCTCAAATTCTTCTCCTTGATCCAGCCCATCCTCAATCTGAACTGACCAAGCATTGATGTGGGTGTCTAGAACGTTATTCCCCTTGACTGAGCTTGAAATCTGGTTCACTTGTGTATCCAACTGCTTCATATGTGTGCTCAAAGACTCAAACTTCCCATTCAGCTCAGTGTAGACAGCATCTAACTTCTTGTTGAAATCCACAACAGTCTTTGTCTGACCCTCTAGCAACTGCTCCATCATAGCTTCTAGCTTACTCTCATGAGCATTTGCAGCAGGAGGTGTCTGATAGGAAGATGATTCATAGGTCCTCTGATAAGAGTTGTTCTGCTGAAAAGGCTTTTGGTAACCAGCATTCTGACCATATCCAGAAGAGTTTTGATTGCTCGTGAAAACACTCTTCTATCCACCAGTGAAGAACTTGTTGCCTTGCTGATTCCCAAACCTGTTTCCTTGGAATCTAGAACCACCAATGTAGTTCACATCTTCTTCTGTGCAGCCTTCTTCAGGTCCAAACTCTTCAACATCTTGAGCAAAATGGACATGTTTCTTACTAGTCAACAAGTTGTGAACAATATCCACCTTGTTCTTCATTTCAGCTATCTGCAGATGATCAACCTTTCCACCAGACTCTTTCCTCCTTTGATTTGCAGTCTTAGTACTGTTGCTTCTCACCAAGTTTTCAATCAATACCCTAGCTTGTTCAGGAGTCTTTGTGTTGAAGTTACCATTTCTGGCAGCATCTAACGCAGATTGGTACCAGAGATCCACACCTCTGAAGAAAATGCCCAACAGCTGGACTTCAGAGAATCCATGATGAGGACAGTCTCGTTGGTACATCTTGAACCTTACCCAAGCAGACTTAAGTGGCTTTGTAGGTCCCTGAGTGAATGTCAGAAGATCATGTCTGAGCTGATCGGAGTGAGCATCATCATAGAAATGTCGCAGGAACTCTCTCTTCACTACATTCCAAGTGGTTAACTTCCCAGGTTGAAGTTGCTTAAGCCAAGTTGCAGCCTCTCCAGCAAGATAATATGGAAAAAGCTTGAGGAACAGGAAGTCATAGCCCACTCCATTGTGCTTCATCCCAGAGACGAAGGCTTCAAATTCCTCAATGTGATCCATGGGCTGCTCATGCGGAAGACCATGGAAAGGATGCTGCCTCAGCAGTGCATAGTAGGCAGTCTTGAGCTCAAACTCATTCCTCTCGAAAGGAGGAGGTACAATTGCTGACCGGTTAGCATAAAACTCATCGGGTCGGTTGTAGTCAGCAAGAGTCCTCTCAGCAGCAGGAGGATTAGGGTGATGTCCATTAGCTCCAAGATTGACCATCTGCCTCTCACCTTGAGGCTGGTCAGGTTCAGTGATCACATGTCCCTCAGCATCAATCCTTTGCCCCTGATCATTGTATGGGTTGTTCTGTTGGTCTCTCAGAACTCCTTCAGCATCTGGTCTCAAGATCAAACGATTGTTCATCATCCTTGAAGTTCTCTGACTCTTTATGTTCGTTCTCTCAAGTCTAGCAAGCTCCTCAAGCCTGAGGTTCAAAAGCTCTTCGCTCTGGTTGCTTCGGGTGTGTCGATTAGGCATACACTGAACTCAAAGACTGGTCTCGAGCTCGATGTCGCAACACTACAGAGGTGTCCATCGACACTGAATGCTTCTGTCGATTCCTGCAGCAACAAAACAAGCCAAACCGAGAAAAGTCACTAACAAAAGAAATAAAAATGACTTAGACTAAACTTTAAAACAAAATCTATCGACGAACTCAAATGAGTCCCCGGCAACGGTGCCAAAAACTTGATAGAGCAAGATTTAATCCATAATCTACTGCAAGTGCACAGTTATGCGAATGTAGTATTTCAGGGTATCATATCCACAAGGACTCACGTTTCACACGATAGAATATATGTTCTCAAGTTAAGCTAAACCAATTCAGTGAAAGCAATAAACGAAAGCAAGTAAACAAAGAAGTGTTTTCAATGGGAGAAAGGCGTCAGACTTAGGAAGTTCTCGGGAATTATACAATGCCAGATATTTAACTAACCGGATTCAGATTAAGCGCAAGTTTAAGAACTAGAAACACAATGATAAACAATCCAACTATCGCTGAGATTGTTTACATATCTAGCAACCTAGCGATCCAAATCTATTTGTGATCCTAGAGTTCTAAACAAGCATTAAGAACAGGTTCTTCGGTTCACAATTCTCCTAAACCAAATCTCTTTGTATCTAGTCAAATTGCTCACACTAAGTTTATTCAGATTATAACTCACACTCTCGTGCTAAGTTAATTATCTCAGATCTAAATCCTATGTGATCAGTCCAGAATTCAGTATTAAGTGCAACTTAGGTGATGAACGAATATATTAGAATCCTTAGTCTTTCAGTTATCTAAACATGCATAAAACCCTATGAGAATTCCTAAATTTAACTAGGTTACTACTCAGACATATTATCAGATAAACAACACATCATTGAATAGAAAACCAAAAGACATTATAGATAAGTAAAGAACAGCCCCTTAGCCAAAAATCTCTCAATCTCCAAGGAAGAACAAAAGTAAGAACAAGATAGATTATAATGAGTCTGAAAACCTAATTAAAACTCCTAAACACGTTTTGGGGCTAAATTAGAATTAGAAAAAACTTCTGTGCAATTCTGCAATTCTTCAAAACTTGTCTTCAACTCGGCGTATAACTTCGGTCGCCCTTAGTGTCGACCGACATCAAGGTGGTGTCGGTCGACATCCACTCGTGGCCGAGACACCAACTTTAGCTAGTTGCACAAATCACCAGAAACGTCCTATGATCCCAATCTTTGCTCCAAACGCAAGCCTACCTGTAGAAGACTCAATAGACTCGAAAAACCAGGTTAAAGACTCAATCTATACAACTATATCATGGTTGAAAACTTAGAAAAACCATGATATATCAATCGTTTAGAAGCCGCCATGGGATATATATTAATAGTGTTGAGTTAAAGCATTCAAGATCCATGAACCCGAGTGATGTAAGATGGAGAATGGATCGGAGTTTGGGTTGCCCAGCTAGTCAGAGACGCTCTCTGGTCGAACCGTGGTGAAGATGATGACGTTAAATAGAGAACACGAACAAGAACACAAACGAGCAAGTAATAAGATCTTCCAACTCAACGGGCAACCACGCAAGAGAGGGAGAGAGAGAGAGAGAGAGAGAGAGATAGAGAGAGAGAGATCAAATGTGTCGTCTTTGGCTTAACACTTTTTAGGTTTAAACTTTCTTAATCATTAACAAAGAAAAAAAAAGGCTTTAAATAGCCTTGAGTTTTAGGTTACAAGATGGACTAATGGGCCATCAAAAATGCATAAGAAATAAGGCCCAAAGACTTAAGAAAATTAAAAGGAAAAGTCTTAAAGAAATAAAAAAAACGGGCCGTCATATCTCTTCTAATGGACGGGCCTAGGATCACCTCATTAAAAACCTTGTAAAGAAGACCCAATTGGGACAAAACCTCACAAGGGAAAAAGAATATGATCTTCGATCCAAGAGACAGTCCGGTCTAAGACTCGTCAGACTCGATGCTGAAGATCAAGGTCTGACGATCTTGAGTAAGGGCCATGGGATGGTCGGGTCGAGTGGGTCGACGGCTTCGGTCTTGATCATCTTCTGGGCCAGCTGGTTTAGAACAGGTTGGTCGTGGTCAAGCTGGGCCAGCTGGGTCGTGATATCGTTTATGATCGTCCTGGAGATCAGCTGATCCATGGCTTGGTTGAAGTCTTCCCGAACTTGTCTCTATCCGGACCGCATCCGTGGGACGTTCCGCATGGTCGGGAACTTGTCGACCAATCGCGTGGTCAAGTCCGGTACGTTCGGGTCAGGTTCGGTTGACCCGATGTCCTCTGGGTCGGGTTCGGATGATCCGATGTCTTCATCACTCCCTCCCCCTTGAGAAGATCCTGGCCTCATAATAGTATCACCTGCACAATAAAGAGACAAATCAGTAACATTAAAACTCGACGATATACTCATCTCACATGGGAGTTTCAATTGGTAGGCATTGCCGTTGATCTTCTTCAGAACTCGGAATGGTCCATCTCCACGTGGGGCAAGCTTTGATCTCCTTTCTATACTTGTCGGCCTGCTTTTTGTATTGGGCTGTCTTCTTCTCGATGTCTCCTTGACCGTCTGGTGTAGCTTGGCAATGGCCTCGGCCTTGCGTTCTCCGTCCAGGTTGATAAACTCCAGTGCTGGTAATGGCTTCAGGTCAAGTGGCGTCTCTGGCTTAAATCCATAAACAATCTCAAAAGAGGACATCTTAGTAGCAGAGTGGTTACCATTGTTATAAGCAAACTCAACGAATGGAATACAACCTAACCAACTTGATAAATGTTTACCTACCGTGGCCCTTAGAAGGGCTGAGAGTGTGCGGTTGACGACCTCAGTCTGTCCGTCCGTCTGTGGGTGGCAAGTCGCCGAGACCAGGAGCTTGGTACCAAGCGTCCTCCGGAAGTGACCGAAGAAGGTCGGGTCTCGGTCCGAGACGATGTTCCTGGGCAGTCTGTGCAGTCTCACCACCTCCTTGAAGAAGAGGTCGGCCGTCTGGGTCGCGTCGTTGGTCTTGGAACACGGTATGAAATGGGCCATCTTGGAGAACCGATCGACTCCTATGAAAATTGAGTCCTTGCTCCTGATTTTTGGCAATCTAAGTACAAAATCCATGGAAATATCGACCCATTGTCGATTAGGTATATGTAAAGGTAAGTAAAGACCGTGAGGATGTGACCTAGATTTGGCCTTAAAGCATGTGATGCATTTGGAACAGAAGCGTTCCACGTCTCGTTTCTGGTGCGGCCAGTAGAGGTGATCGACCAGGACACCCAGGGTTTTGTCCACGCCAAAATGTCCCATCAGTCTGCCTCCATGAAACTTTTTGATCAATAGATCTATCATCGATCTTACAAAGTCGCTTGCCTCTGAATAGGAACCCATTGTGCATGTAAAAGGCTCCTTTTGGTCCAGCTCGACATTCCTGAAAAATTTCACTAAAATCGGGGTTAGCTTCATACTCTTCTTTAATAAGTTTGAACCCCAAAACTTTAGCCTCTATGGTGCTGATCAGTGTGTATCTCCGGGATAGTGCGTCAGCTACTACGTTCTCCTTTCCCTTCTTGTACTTGATGATGTACGGGAAGGTTTCCACAAACTCAAGCCACTTAGCATGCCTCCTCTTTAGGTTCGTCTATCCTCTTAAGTGCTTCAACGTCTCGTGGTCAGTGTGGATGAAAAACTCCTTGGCCAAAAGATAGTGATGCCATGTCTCCAATGATCGCACCAAGGCATACAGCTCCTTGTCGTACGTCGGATAGTTGAGCGCGGCTCCATTTAATTTCTCACTGAAGAAGGCTACGGGCCATCCTCCCTGTGTCAGTACAGCTCTAATACCTAAACCTGAGGCAACACATTCAATTTTGAACGTTTTGTCAAAGTTAGGTAAGACTAAAATAGGCGCATGGGTCAGGAGATCCTTGAGCTTTTTGAATGCGGCTTCCTGTGCGGGTCCCCATTTGAACGCGACTCTTTCTTGATCACGGCCGTGAGTGGGGCGGCAACCGTTCTGAAATCCTTCACGAACTGTCGGTAGAAGCTGGCTAGTCTGTGAAAACTACTAATGTGGCCGATGGTGGTCGGGGTCGGCCATTCCTCGATTTCCTTGACTTTTTCTTGGTCAACCTGTAAGCCCTTAAAACTCACAACAAAACCTAAAAAGACAAGATTATCAGTGCAGAAGGTGCACTTCTTGAGGTTCGCGTAAAGACCCACTTGTGTTCAAGGTGCACCAAGTGATCAGCAAAGCATTGACTGTAAATCAGAATATCATCGAAGTAAACCACGACGAACTTACTGATGTACGCCCTTAGGACCTGGTTCATAAGTCGCATGAATGTGATGGGCGCGCTTTTTCTTCAGCATGCCCCTTTTCCCTCTCTCGGCCGCAGTTCGAAGAGAGACCTCACGGGAAACCTCTCTCTCGGCGAGTTGGACTCTTAAAGCCTCGAATTCAGTTAAGGCTGCAGTCCTCTCGACATCAAGGGAAAACCTCGTCGTCTCAAACTCGTTCCTTTCATCTTCCATAGAAGCTCTCATAGCAGCAACTGACTCCACCAAGCGCGCATTGTCAACATAACCCCTTGCGGAGCGGTCCCAAATTCCTCGAAGCTTCATATCGGATTCAGCAGCATGACGATTAACCGAAGCCCACGCCTGAAACAAACTCCGACGAATTAGCAAAGTAGTGGGATAAGATCGCATGCCTTACGGAAAAATAAAGGAACTAACCCTTAACATGTCCTGTCCAGCGCTAGCAAGGGATTCACCACAAATCATATCTTCATATTGTGTGGTGAGATCTCTCGGATGACGAACATCCGCACAAAAGCTAGCAACCGCAGCAGCGTTGGTGTACATGGAACCAGCGCAATCGCGACCAAGCTGTGCTAGGATTTCGGGTTGCGGATCCTCGCAGTCCTTCCCATGTCTCTTTCTGGACCTTTGACTAGATTCAGGCGCGACGACCCGATCCGACAACTCCGACGGAGGAACTTGCGGAGCATTCATCCCCTCGCCGTTATCAGCATCGGCACAAGCTCCAGGAATGCCTTCGCCCAGCGTGGGATTTTGACCGATCCAGTCGTCGAGGCCATGAAAATCGAACTCCGGAAGCTCAACCCCTTCCACAAGCCACGGGGAGATCGAACCATAATCTTGGATAACAACATCATCCGGACGCTCGTCATCGGCGTCCGTTTTCTCGTCGGCCCTCGCCGCTCGACGAGTCACGTCCATCTGACTAGCATGGATAACACGCTCAAACGAAAAGTGCTGATTCAAATTCGTACCCCCGTCCTGAAGCGCCCAAACGAGAGGAACCAATTGCGGCGGACACGTCAAGCAGATATCTTTCGCTGAATATTAAAAAAAAAATTTGTTAGGAGATCGGCAAGATGAAAATCTAAACGACAAAAACAATTAAATCCGCTACCAAGCTTTCCCCATTTCGATATCATCAATGGAACACAAGCTTCTCCAACGGACGCCTCGTCGATTAAGACATAGAAGAAATGATGCCTCCATTGACAATCCTTATTTTAAAAATCGGATATAACCGCCCGATGTAGATAGGGCCTGAGGTAATGCTCGGGACCACGCTTTATCGGAACCACATGCAGCATATTCCGAAGATGTAAAACTCGGAGGTCGAATCCGCATTCGAAACTACGGACCAGTATGCCTACCAAATGCCTTAGGCTCCTAGAAGTGATTTGCGTCAAAGCCAATCCATGACATCGAAGGTAACGGACGATAAGTTCGTGAATCGGGAACCAAAGAAAGCACGGCTCGAAGAAGATTTCGTACACCGAGAAATACCCTTTTGGTGGAGACTCAACCCGGTCTCTAGGAGACGGTATCCTGATCGTCACGTTCTCAGGAATCCTAGCATCGCGTCGAAGCTTCGCGACCAACTTTGCCGAGGACAATGTCGAACCAACAGAATTAGGAATCAGTTTCTTTTTTCTCGGACGAGTCTTCTTTGGCGCATCTAGAGGAAAATCCTAGTAACGAAGGAATTCCTCCTGGCTAACTTGGGCGCCCTTGAACTCATCAAAGCATCCGCTGTGGCCGAGGGACTCTCCTTCGGACAAATTAGCATCACCACGTTTCGGTTCACGATCCGCCATACTTACCATAAACGCCGTCAAAGCAAAAAAAAATTAAACTTAGAAAAGATCCAAAGCTTCTAAACTCACAAGAACAGAGCTGGAAATCCTGACAAAACTCACCAAAAACTAAGAAGAAGTTAGAGAGAGAAGTTACCTTTGGGATATTTTCTTGGGAGAGAGGAATGAAATATGAAGAATGAAGAAGTGAATACTTATATAATTCACCAAGGCATGGGACTTTTGAAATAATTACCTTTTAATCATATTGTCACAAGCATACCCGAGCAAATCATGATGGAGCGGCTCATGAGTAGGCATTTTGTCGAAATGTCTAAGCATGGAAGAGTTGATTGCGGCCGAAAGACAATGCTTCGGACGGCCTGTTGTCGCAAAGACAATGGCATCGGATGAAGTTCTTTCAGACAATTGTTTTCGTCTCAAATAACAAAAAAAAAATTGTCATCACCGCATTCGAGTCTGGCGAGCTGGGGGGCTAACTGTTGGGGTCAAAAACCTCCTCGATGAAAACAATAGCCGAAGACAAGATCAGGCAATCGGATACAGACGAATGTCCGCATCGTACGTTCAAAGTCTCGTATGAATAACCAAGTTGTATGAAGTATCGCCAACTTCGCTTGAATGACATATTAAACAAACGGATTCGAACGGATACGTTTCAAACAACATCTCGTATATGACAGATCATTCGGACAAACATACCTTCCAACAGGTATTACGGATCAACAAAATAACCAAACAGACAGAAAACGGCTGATTCAGCTCGGAACCAAACCAAACCAGCTCGGACCCAGCTGAACCAGCTCGGAAGTTCCAAGCTAAACCAGCTCGTAAATTCCGAGCGAAACCAGCTTGGGTTTTCCGAGCTGGTTTCAACCAACTCGGCTCGGATCCGAACCTTCCCTTCCTCTTTTTCCAAACATGGTTTATCCCTTCGAGAATTCCGAGCTGAATGCACCTCTTGCAAACTTTCGAGCTGGACTTCGCTAAGCTTTCCGAACGGTTAACCAAACATTTGCCGATATGCACAACTCGTCGCAAACCACCTTCGGAAACATCGGCGTGTACCTTCTTGGCCAAAAACTTGGGCTGATGGATCAAGTTAAGAGAAATAAGAACTTAGGCCCAAACATACGACGACTTTGGGCCGAATAAGTAAGTTTGTACACGAATGGACTCGGATTGTCCGTTCTAGGCCCATCCGACAAATAGGTCAAGCCGCGGAAAGATAAAAGGAGATAAAGACAAAGAAGTAAAGAAAGAGATATCTCCGAGCTGAAAAAGAAAATCCGAGATAGAAATGTACATCTTAACGGAAAAAGGAAAGAGATAGCAACAGGAAGATTTCTGCAAATCTTGCGGAAATATTCTCGAAGCCGACTTTCCGCAATTATATAAGGAGGTGAAATTCATACGAGAGAGGCAGAGCGAAAAACCCTAGCATCTTGAATTAAGATTTTAAGCAGTTTTCTTAGCCGATTCCTTTTCATTGTACTCTGTTTTCCGACCTTTGTACTCCTTTCGATCTAACATCAATAAAACATCCTCCGGGTTTACTAGTTTAGTGGTTTATCTTTAAAGTTTATGTTCCCTAAAAAGTTTGCTCTACAAGTTTTGACCGTGCGAGTTTCGACCCTCACAGGTATCTTCCAACGCCGAACGAGACAGTCACTTGGTCGACGATTCGTATCTCCGTATAGTCGTTCAGCCATCGAAGCCGGTACGGTCGGGGATGTTTCGATACTTGGAGGCCGAGTTTATCGACCATATACCTACTAGTAACGTTAGTACATTATCCACCATCTATTATAAGGCTACAAACCTTGTTGTTCACGGTGCAGCGAGTGTGAAAAATGTTTTTCCGTTGAACCGTCTCGGGGTCGACCTGGGCGTTGAGGGCTCTCCGTATCACCAGCAGTTCTCCTGAATCGGGATATTCTATGGGCGTTCCTGGTTCAGACGTCTTCGCGTACTCCTCTTCTTGCTCGTCTTGAGACTCGTACTCACCAGCCTCGGTCAGTATCATGACTCGTCGGTTTGGACATTCCCGAGCCATATGTCCTTTACCTTGGCACTTAAAACACGTGAGATCCCGGGAACGGGACGTGCTAGGGAATTTGCTTGCGTCAGGTCGGTTGAATTTGGGAGCCTCCGTGGTCGGATTATTGAACCGTGACTCAACCTTGGCCGTTTTGCCTTTGTCGACGGGTTGGGACGACGGGGTTGACCAGGTCGGGTTGGCCCGGGTCCGGTTCATTGTTGCGGCCTTCCGTTTGTTATGTTGTTCAATCTGAATACTCAGATGCGGCAGCTAAGACATATCATGGTACGGTTGAATCTCGACCTTCCGGGCGATCCGTTCGTGCAGTCCGTCCACGAATTGTGACTTTTGGGTTTCCTTCGAGTCGTCCAACTCCAGTCGGTTCCGTATTTGCTCGAACTCCTCGAAGTATTCTTCGACCGTCATGTTTCCTTGAGCTAATTTACAAAATTTCTTTTTTAAATCTCTATGGAAATGAGTCGTGACGTACCTTCGCCTTAAATGATATTTCATGTCGGCCCAGGGGGCGATCTGGTCGTGATGGTGGCGTCTTCGCTCCGAGACGTCTCGATCCCACCAGGATAGGGCATGCCCTGTAAACTGGGCTGCAGCCCTATATCTTCATGCGTTCGTTGTACGCGTAGTAATCAAAGATGTGCTCCATGCGTCGTCAATGGAACACAAGCTTCTCCAACGGAACACAAGCTTCTCCAACGGACGCTTCGTCGATTAAGAAATAGAAGAAATGATGCCTCCATTGACAATCCGTATTTTAAAAATCCGATATAACCGCCCGATGTAGATAGGGCCTGAGGTAATGCTCGGGACCACGCTTTATCGGAACCACATGCAGCATATTCCGAAGATGTAACACTCGGAGGTCGAATCCGCATTCGAAACTACGGACCAGTATGCCTACCAAATGCCTTAGGCTCCTAGAAGTGATTTGCGTCAAAGCCAATCCATGACATCGGAGGTAACGGACGATAAGTTCGTGAATTGGGAACCAAAGAAAGCACGGCTCGAAGAAGATTTCGTACACCGAGAAATACCCTTTTGGTGGAGACTCAACCCGGTCTATAGGAGACGGTATCCTGATCGTCACGTTCTCAGGAATCCTAGCATCGCGTCGAAGCTTCGCGACCGACTTTGCCGAGGACAATGTCGAACCAACAGGATCAGGAATCAGATTCTTTTTTCTCGGACGAGTCTTCTTTGGCGCATCAAGAGGAAAATCCCAGTAACGAAGGAATTCCTCCTGACTAACTTGGGCGCCCTTGAACTCATCGAAGCATCCGCTGTGGCCGAGGGACTCTCCTTCGGACAAATTAGCATGACCACGTTTCGGTTCACGATACGCCATACTTACCATAAACGCCGTCAAAGCAAAAAAAAAATTAAACTTGGAAAAGATCCAAAGCTTCTAAACTCACAAGAACAGAGCTGGGAATCCTGACAAAACTCACCAAAAACTAAGAAGAAGTTAGAGAGAGAAGTTACCTTTGGGATATTTTCTTTGGAGAGAGGAATGAAATATGAAGAATGAAGAAGTGAATACTTATATAATTCACCAAGGCATGGGACTTTTGAAATAATTACCTTTTAATCATATTGTCACAAGCATGCCCGAGCAAATCATAATGGAGCGGCTCATGAGTAGGCATTTTGTCGAAATGTCTAAGCATGGAAGAGTTGATTGCGGCCGAAATACAATGCTTCGGACGGCCTGTTGTCGCAAAGACAATGGCATCGGATGAAGTTCTTTCAGACAATTGTTTTCGTCTCAAATAACAAAAAAAAATCGTCATCACCGCATTCGAGTCTGGCGAGCTGGGGGGCTAACTGTTGGGGTCAAAAACCTCCTCGATGAAAACAATAGCTGAAGACAAGATCAGGCAATTGGATACAGACGAATGTCCGCATCGTACGTTCAAAGTCTCGTATGAATAACCAAGTTGTATGAAGTATCGCCAACTTCACTTGAACGACATATTAAACAAACGGATTCGAACGGATACGTTTCAAACAACATCTCGTATATGACAGACCATTTGGACAAACATACCTTCCAACAGGTATTACGGATCAACAAAACAACCAAACAGACAGAAAACGGCTGATTCAGCTCGGAACCAAACCAAACCAGCTCAGAATCACCGAGCTGAGCCAACTCGGAATTTCCGAGCTAAACCAGCTCAGAATCACCGAGCTGAACCAGCTCGGAATTTCCGAGCTAGACCAGCTCGGATTTCCAAGCTGAACCAGCTCGTACCCTGCTGAACCAGCTCGGAAGTTCCAAGCTAAACCAGCTCGTAAATTCCGAGCGAAACCAGCTTGGGTTTTCTGAGCTGGTTGCAACCAACTCGGATCGGATCCGAACCTTCCCTTCCTCTTTTTCCAAACATGGTTTATCCCTTCGAGAATTCCGAGCTGAATGCACCTCTTGCAAACTTCCGAGCTGGACTTCGCTAAGCTTTACGAACGGTTAACCAAACATTTGCCGATATGCACAACTCGTCGCAAACCACCTTCGGAAACATCGGCGTGTACCTTCTTGGCCAAAAACTTGGGCTGATGGATCAAGTTAAGAGAAATAAGAACTTAGGCCCAAACATACGACGACTTTCGGCCGAATAAGTAAGTTTGTACACGAATGGACTCGGATTGTCCGTTCTAGGCCCATCCGACAAATAGGTCAAGCCGCGGAAAGATAAAAGGAGATAAAGACAAAGAAGTAAAGAAAGAGATATCTCCGAGCTGAAAAAGAAAATCCGAGATAGAAATGTACATCTTAACGGAAAAAGGAAAGAGATAGCAACAGGAAGATTTCTGCAAATCTTGCGGAAATATTCTCGAAGCCGACTTTCCGCAATTATATAAGGAGGTGAAATTCATACGAGAGAGGCAGAGCGAAAAACCCTAGCATCTTGACTTAAGAGTTTAAGCAGTTTTCTTAGCCGATTCCTTTTCATTGTACTCTGTTTTTCGACCTTTGTACTCCTTTCGATCTAACATCAATAAAACATCCTCCGGGTTTACTAGTTTAGTGGTTTATCTTTAAAGTTTATGTTCCCTGAAAAGTTTGCTCTACAAGTTTTGACCCTGCGAGTTTCGACCCTCACAGGTATCTTCCAACGCCGAACGAGACAGTCACTTGGTCGACGATTCGTATCTCTGTATCGTCGTTCAGCCATCGAAGCCGGTATGGTCGGGGATGTTTCGATACTTGGAGGCCGAGTTTATCGACCATATACCTACTAGTAACGTTAGTACATTATCCACCATCTATTATAACGCTACAAACCTTGTTGTTCACGGTGCAGCGAGTGTGAAAAATGTTTTTCCGTTGAACCGTCTCGGGGTCGACCAGGGCGTTGAGGGCTCTCCGTATCACCAGCAGTTCTCCTGAATCGGGATATTCTATGGGCGTTCCTGGTTCAGACGTCTTCGCGTACTCCTCTTCTTGCTCGTCTTGAGACTCGTACTCACCAGCCTTGGTCAGGATCATGACTCGTCGGTTTGGACATTCCCGAGCCATATGTCCTTTACCTTGGCACTTAAAACACGTGAGATCCCGGGAACGGGACGTGCTAGGGAATTTGCTTGCGTCAGGTCGGTTGAATTTGGGAGCCTCCGTGGTCGGATTCTTGAACCATGACTCAACCTTGGCCGTTTTGCCTTTGTCGACGGGCCGGGACGACGGGGTTGACCAGGTTGGGTTGGCCCGGGTCCGGTTTATTGTTGCGGCCTTCCGTTTGTTATGCTGTTCAATCTGAATACTCAGATGCGGCAGCTAAGACATATCATGGTATGGTTGAATCTCGACCTTTCGGGCGATCCGTTAGTGCAGTCCGTCCACGAATTGGGCCATTAGGGTTTCCTTCGAGTCGTCCAACTCCAGTCGGTTCCGTATTTTCTCGAACTCCTCGAAGTATTCTTCGACCGTCATGTTTCCTTGAGCTAATTTACAAAATTTCTTTTTAAAATCTCTATGGAAATGAGTCGTGAAGTACCTTCGCCTTAAATGATATTTCATGTCGGCCCAGGGGGCGATCTGGTCGTGATGGTGGCGTCTTCGCTCCGAGACGTATCGATCCCACCAGGATAGGGCATGCCCTGTAAACTGGGCTGCGGCCATATATCTTCATGCGTTCGTTGTACGCGTAGTAATCAAAGATGTGCTCCATGCGTCGTCAATGGAACACAAGCTTCTCCAACGGAACACAAGCTTCTCCAACGGACGCCTCATCGAATAAGACATAGAATAAATGATGCCTCCATTGACAATCCTTATTTTAAAAATCCGATATAACCGCCCGATGTAGATAGGACCTGAGGTAATGCTCGGGACCACGCTTTATCGGAACCACATGCAGCATATTCCGAAGATGTAACACTCGGAGGTCGAATCCGCATTCGAAACTACGGACCAGTATGCCTACCAAATGCCTTAGGCTCCTAGAAGTGATTTGCGTCAAAGCCAATCCATGACATCGAAGGTAACGGACGATAAGTTCGTGAATCGGGAACCAAAGAAAGCACGGCTCGAAGAAGATTTCGTACACCGAGAAATACCCTTTTGGTGGAGACTCAACCCGGTCTCTAGGAGACGGTATCCTGATCGTCACGTTCTCAGGAATCCTAGCATCGCGTCGAAGCTTCGCGACCGACTTTGCCGAGGACAATGTCGAACCAACAGGATCAGGAATCCGATTCTTTTTTCTCGGACGAGTCTTCTTTGGCGCATCTAGATGAAAATCCCAGTAACGAAGGAATTCCACCTGGCTAACTTGGGCGCCCTTGAACTCATCGAAGCATCCGCTGTGGCCGAGGGACTCTCCTTCGGACAAATTAGCATGACCAAGTTTCGGTTCACGATCCGCCATACTTACCATAAATGCCGTCAAAGCAAAAAAAAATAAACTTGGAAAAGATCCAAAGCTTCTAAACTCACAAGAACAGAGCTGGAAATCCTGACAAAACTCACCAAAAACTAAGAAGAAGTTAGAGAGAGAAGTTACCTTTGGGATATTTTCTTTGGAGAGAGGAATGAAATATGAAGAATGAAGAAGTGAATACTTATATAATTCACCAAGGCATGGGACTTTTGAAATAATTACCTTTTAATCATATTGTCACAAGCATGCCCGAGCAAATCATGATGGAGCGGCTCATGAGTAGGCATTTTGTCGAAATGTCTAAGCATGGAAGAGTTGATTGCGGCCAAAAGACAATGCTTCGGACGGCCTGTTGTCGCAAAGACAATGGCATCGGATGAAGTTCTTTCAGACAATTGTTTTCGTCTCAAATAACAAAAAAAAATCGTCATCACCGCATTCGAGTCTGGCGAGCTGGGGGGCTAACTGTTGGGGTCAAAAAACTCCTCGATGAAAACAATAGCCGAAGACAAGATAAGGCAATCGGATACGGATGAATGTCCGCATCGTACGTTCAAAGTCTCGTATGAATAACCAAGTTGTATGAAGTATCGCCAACTTCACTTGAACGACATATTAAACAAACGGATTCGAACGAATACGTTTCAAACAACATCTCGTATATGACAGACCATTCGGACAAACATACCTTCCAACAGGTATTACGGATCAACAAAACAACCAAACAGATATAAAACGGCTGATTCAGCTCGGAACCAAACCAAACCAGCTCAGAATCACCGAGCTGAACCAGCTCGGAATTTCCGAGTTAGACCAGCTCAGAATCACCGAGCTGAACCAGCTCGGAATTTCCGAGCTAGACCAGCTCGGAAGTTCCAAGCTAAACCAGCTCGTAAATTTCGAGCGAAACCAGCTTGGGTTTTCCGAGCTGGTTTCAACCAACTCGGCTCGGATCCGAACCATCCCTTCCTCTTTTTCCAAACATGGTTTATCCCTTCGAAAATTCCGAGCTGAATGCACCTCTTGCAAACTTCCGAGCTGGACTTCGCTAAGCTTTCCGAACGGTTAACCAAACATTTGCCGATATGCACAACTCGTCGCAAACCACCTTCGGAAACATCGGCATGTACCTTCTTGGCCAAAAACTTGGGCTGATGGATCAAGTTAAGAGAAATAAGAACTTAGGCCCAAACATACGACGACTTTGGGCCGAATAAGTAAGTTTGTACACGAATGGACTCGGATTGTCCGTTCTAGGCCCATCCGACAAATAGGTCAAGCCGCGGAAAGATAAAAGGAGATAAAGACAAAGAAGTAAAGAAAGAGATATCTCCGAGCTGAAAAAGAAAATCCGAGATAGAAATTTACATCTTAACGGAAAAAGGAAAGAGATAGCAACAGGAAGATTTCTGCAAATCTTGCGGAAATATTCTCGAAGCCGACTTTCCGCAATTATATAAGGAGGTGAAATTCATACGAGAGAGGCAGAGCGAAAAACCCTAGCATCTTGACTTAAGAGTTTAAGCAGTTTTCTTAGCCGATTCCTTTTCATTGTACTCTCTTTTCCGACCTTTGTACTCCTTTCGATCTAAAATCAATAAAACATCCTAGTTTATGTTCCCTAAAAAGTTTGCTCTACAAGTTTTGACCGTGCGAGTTTCGACCCTCACAGGTATCTTCCAACGCCGAACGAGACAGTCACTTGGTCGACGATTCGTATCTCCGTATCGTCGTTCAGCCATCGAAGCCGGTATGGTCGGGGATGTTTCGATACTTGGAGGCCGAGTTTATCGACCATATACCTACTAGTAACGTTAGTACATTATCCACCATCTATTATAAGGCTACAAACCTTGTTGTTCACGGTGCAGCGAGTGTGAAAAATGTTTTTCCGTTGAACCGTCTCGGGGTCGACCAGGGCGTTGAGGGCTCTCCGTATCACCAGCAGTTCTCCTGAATCGGGATATTCTATGGGCGTTCCTGGTTCAGACGTCTTCGCGTACTCCTCTTCTTGCTCGTCTTGAGACTCGTACTCACCAGCCTCGGTCAGGATCATGACTCGTCGGTTTGGACATTCCCGAGCCATATGTCCTTTACCTTGGCACTTAAAACACGTGAGATCCCGGGAACGGGACGTGCTAGGGAATTTGCTTGCGTCAGGTCGGTTGAATTTGGGAGCCTCCGTGGTCGGATTCTTGAACCATGACTCAACCTTGGCCGTTTTGCCTTTGTCGACGGGCCGGGACGACGGGGTTGACCAGGTTGGGTTGGCCCGGGTCCGGTTTATTGTTGCGGCCTTCCGTTTGTTATGCTGTTCAATCTGAATACTCAGATGCGGCAGCTAAGACATATCATGGTATGGTTGAATCTCTACCTTCCGGGCGATCCGTTAGTGCAGTCCGTCCACGAATTGGGCCATTAGGGTTTCCTTCGAGTCGTCCAACTCCAGTCGGTTCCGTATTTTCTCGAACTCCTCGAAGTATTCTTCGACCGTCATGTTTCCTTGAGCTAATTTACAAAATTTCTTTTTTAAATCTCTATGGAAATGAGTCATGAAGTACCTTCGCCTTAAATGATATTTCATGTCGGCCCAGGGGGCGATCTGGTCGTGATGGTGGCGTCTTCGCTCCGAGACGTATCGATCCCACCAGGATAGGGCATGCCCTGTAAACTGGGCTGCGGCCCTATATCTTCATGCGTTCGTTGTACGCGTAGTAATCAAAGATGTGCTCCATGCGTCGTCAATGGAACACAAGCTTCTCCAACGGAACACAAGCTTCTCCAACGGACGCCTCATCGAATAAGACATAGAATAAATGATGCCTCCATTGACAATCCTTATTTTAAAAATCCGATATAACCGCCCGATGTAGATAGGGCCTGAGGTAATGCTCGGGACCACGCTTTATCGGAACCACATGCAGCATATTCCGAAGATGTAACACTCGGAGGTCGAATCCGCATTCGAAACTACGGACCAGTATGCCTACCAAATGCCTTAGGCTCCTAGAAGTGATTTGCGTCAAAGCCAATCCATTACATCGAAGGTAACGGACGATAAGTTCGTGAATCGGGAACCAAAGAAAGCACGGCTCGAAGAAGATTTCGTACACCGAGAAATACCCTTTTGGTGGAGACTCAACCCGGTCTCTAGGAGACGGTATCCTGATCGTCACGTTCTCAGGAATCCTAGCATCGCGTTGAAGCTTCGCGACCGACTTTGCCGAGGACAATGTCGAACCAACAGGATCAGGAATCCGATTCTTTTTTCTCGGACGAGTCTTCTTTGGCGCATCTAGATGAAAATCCCAGTAACGAAGGAATTCCACCTGGCTAACTTGGGCGCCCTTGAACTCATCGAAGCATCCGCTGTGGCCGAGGGACTCTCCTTCGGACAAATTAGCATGACCACGTTTCGGTTCACGATCTGCCATACTTACCATAAATGCCGTCAAAGCAAAAAAAATTAAACTTGGAAAAGATCTAAAGCTTCTAAACTCACAAGAACAGAGCTGGAAATCCTGACAAAACTCACCAAAAACTAAGAAGAAGTCAGAGAGAGAAGTTACCTTTGGGATATTTTCTTTGGAGAGAGGAATGAAATATGAAGAATGAAGAAGTGAATACTTATATAATTCACCAAGACATGGGACTTTTGAAATAATTACCTTTTAATCATATTGTCACAAGCATGCCCGAGAAAATCATGATGGAGCGGCTCATGAGTAGGCATTTTGTCGAAATGTCTAAGCATGGAAGAGTTGATTGCGACCGAAAGACAATGCTTTGGACGGCCTGTTGTCGCAAAGACAATGGCATCGGATGAAGTTCTTTCAGACAATTGTTTTCGTCTCAAATAACAAAAAAAAACCGTCATCACCGCATTCGAGTCTGGCGAGCTGGGGGGCTAACTGTTGGGGTCAAAAAACTCCTCGATGAAAACAATAGCCGAAGACAAGATAAGGCAATCGGATACGGATGAATGTCCGCATCGTACGTTCAAAGTCTCGTATGAATAACCAAGTTGTATGAAGTATCGCCAACTTCACTTGAACGACATATTAAACAAACGGATTCGAACGGATACGTTTCAAACAACATCTCGTATATGACAGACCATTCGGACAAACATACCTTCCAACAGGTATTACGGATCAACAAAACAACCAAACAGATAGAAAACGGCTGATTCAGCTCGGAACCAAACCAAACCAGCTCAGAATCACCGAGCTGAACCAGCTCGGAATTTCTGAGTTAAACCAGCCTAGAATCACCGAGCTGAACCAGCTCGGAATTTCCGAGCTAGACCAGCTCGGATTTCCAAGCTGAACCAGCTCGGACCCAGCTGAACCAGCTCGGAAGTTCCAAGCTAAACCAGCTCGTAAATTTCGAGCGAAACCAGCTTGGGTTTTCCGAGCTGGTTTCAACCAACTCGGCTCGGATCCGAACCATCCCTTCCTCTTTTTCCAAACATGGTTTATCCCTTCGAAAATTCCGAGCTGAATGCACCTCTTGCAAACTTCCGAGCTGGACTTCGCTAAGCTTTCCGAACGGTTAACCAAACATTTGCCGATATGCACAACTCGTCGCAAACCACCTTCGGAAACATCGGCATGTACCTTCTTGGCCAAAAACTTGGGCTGATGGATCAAGTTAAGAGAAATAAGAACTTAGGCCCAAACATACGACGACTTTGGGCCGAATAAGTAAGTTTGTACACGAATGGACTCGGATTGTCCGTTCTAGGCCCATCCGACAAATAGGTCAAGCCGCGGAAAGATAAAAGGAGATAAAGACAAAGAAGTAAAGAAAGAGATATCTCCGAGCTGAAAAAGAAAATCCGAGATAGAAATTTACATCTTAACGGAAAAAGGAAAGAGATAGCAACAGGAAGATTTCTGCAAATCTTGCGGAAATATTCTCGAAGCCGACTTTCCGAAATTATATAAGGAGGTGAAATTCATACGAGAGAGGCAGAGCGAAAAACCCTAGCATCTTGACTTAAGAGTTTAAGCAGTTTTCTTAGCCGATTCCTTTTCATTGTACTCTCTTTTCCGACCTTTGTACTCCTTTCGATCTAAAATCAATAAAACATCCTAGTTTATGTTCCCTAAAAAGTTTGCTCTACAAGTTTTGACCGTGCGAGTTTCGACCCTCACAGGTATCTTCCAACGTCGAACGAGACAGTCACTTGGTCGACGATTCGTATCTCCGTATCGTCGTTCAGCCATCGAAGCCGGTACGGTCGTGGATGTTTCGATACTTGGAGGCCAAGTTTATCGACCATATACCTACTAGTAACGTTAGTACATTATCCACCATCTATTATAAGGCTACAAACCTTGTTGTTCACGGTGCAGCGAGTGTGGAAAATGTTTTTCCGTTGAACCATCTCGGGGTCGACCAGGGCGTTGAGGGCTCTCCGTATCACCAGCAGTTCTCCTGAATCGGGATATTCTATGGGCGTTCCTGGTTCAGACGTCTTCGCGTACTCCTCTTCTCGCTCGTCTTGAGACTCGTACTCACCAGCCTCGGTCAGGATCATGACTCGTCGGTTTGGACATTCCCGAGCCATATGTCCTTTACCTTGGCACTTAAAACACGTGAGATCCCGGGAACGGGACGTGCTAGGGAATTTTCTTGCGTCAGGTCGGTTGAATTTGGGAGCCTCCGTGGTCGGATTCTTGAACCGTGACTCAAGCTCGGCCGTTTTGCCTTTGTCGACGGGTCGGGACGACGGGGTTGACCAGGTCGGGTTGGCCCAGGTCCGGTTCATTGTTGCGGCCTTCCGTTTGTTATGCTTTTCAATCTGAATACTCAGATGCGGCAGCTAAGACATATCATGGTACGGTTGAATCTCGACCTTCCGGGCGATCCGTTCGTGCAGTCCGTCCACGAATTGGGCCATTAGGGTTTCCTTCGAGTCGTCCAACTCCAGTCGGTTCCGTATTTGCTCGAACTCCTCGAAGTATTCTTCGACCGTCATGTTTCCTTGAGCTAATTTACAAAATTTCTTTTTTAAATCTCTATGGAAATGAGTCGTGACGTACCTTCGCCTTAAATGATATTTCATGTCGGCCCAGGGAACACAAGCTTCTCCAACGGACGCCTCATCGAATAAGACATAGAAGAAATGATGCCTCCATTGACAATCCTTATTTTAAAAATCCGATATAACCGCCCGATGTAGATAGGGCCTGAGGTAATGCTCGGGACCACGCTTTATCGGAACCACATGCAGCATATTCCGAAGATGTAACACTCGAAGGTCGAATCCGCATTCGAAACTACGGACCAGTATGCCTACCAAATGCCTTAGGCTCCTAGAAGTGATTTGCGTCAAAGCCAATCCATGACATCGAAGGTAACGGATGATAATTTCGTGAATCGGGAACCAAAGAAAGCACGGCTCGAAGAAGATTTCGTACACCGAGAAATACCCTTTTGGTGGAGACTCAACCCGGTCTCTAGGAGACGGTATCCTGATCGTCACGTTCTCAGGAATCCTAGCATCGCGTCGAAGCTTCGCGACCGACTTTGCCGAGGACAATGTCGAACCAACAGGATCAGGAATCAGATTCTTTTTTCTCGGACGAGTCTTCTTTGGCGCATCTAGAGGAAAATCCCAGTAACGAAGGAATTCCTCCTGACTAACTTGGGCGCCCTTGAACTCATCGAAGCATCCGCTGTGGCCGAGGGACTCTCCTTCGGACAAATTAGCATGACCACGTTTCGGTTCACGATCCGCCATACTTACCATAAACGCCGTCAAAGCAAAAAAAAATAAACTTGGAAAAGATCCAAAGCTTCTAAACTCACAAGAACAGAGCAGGAAATCCTGACAAAACTCACCAAAAACTAAGAAGAAGTTAGAGAGAGAAGTTACCTTTGGGATATTTTCTTTGGAGAGAGGAATGAAATATGAAGAATGAAGAAGTGAATACTTATATAATTCACCAAGGCATGGGACTTTTGAAATAATTACCTTTTAATCATATTGTCACAAGCATGCCCGAGCAAATCATAATGGAGCGGCTCATGAGTAGGCATTTTGTCGAAATGTCTAAGCATGGAAGAGTTGATTGCGGCCGAAAGACAATGCTTCGGACGGCCTGTTGTCGCAAAGACAATGGCATCGGATGAAGTTCTTTCAGACAATTGTTTTCGTCTCAAATAACAAAAAAAAATCGTCATCACCGCATTCGAGTCTGGCGAGCTGGGGGGCTAACTGTTGGGGTCAAAAACCTCCTCGATGAAAACAATAGCCGAAGACAAGATCAGGCAATCGGATACAGACGAATGTCCGCATCGTACGTTCAAAGTCTCGTATGAATAACCAAGTTGTATGAAGTATCGCCAACTTCACTTGAACGACATATTAAACAAACGGATTCGAACGGATACGTTTCAAACAACATCTCGTATATGACAGACCATTCGGACAAACATACCTTCCAACAGGTATTACGGATCAACAAAACAACCAAACAGACAGAAAACGGCTGATTCAGCTCGGAACCAAACCAAACCAGCTCAGAATCACCGAGCTGAACCAGCTCGGAATTTCCGAGCTAAACCAGCCCAGAATCACCGAGCTGAACCAGCTCGGACCCAGCTGAACCATCTCGGAAGTTCCAAGCTAAACCAGCTCGTAAATTCTGAGCGAAACCAGCTTGGGTTTTCCGAGCTGGTTGCAACCAACTCCGCTCGGATCCGAACCTTCCCTTCCTCTTTTTCCAAACATGGTTTATCCCTTCGAGAATTCCGAGCTGAATGCACCTCTTGCAAACTTCCGAGCTGGACTTCGCTAAGCTTTCCGAACGGTTAACCAAGCATTTGCCGATATGCACAACTCGTCGCAACCCACCTTCGGAAACATCGGCGTGTACCTTCTTGGCCAAAAACTTGGGCTGATGGATCAAGTTAAGAGAAATAAGAACTTAGGCCCAAACATACGACGACTTTGGGCCGAATAAGTAAGTTTGTACACGAATGGACTCGGATCGTCCGTTCTAGGCCCATCCGACAAATAGGTCAAGCCGCGGAAAGATAAAAGGAGATAAAGACAAAGAAGTAAAGAAAGAGATATCTCCGAGCTGAAAAAGAAAATCCGAGATAGAAATTTACATCTTAACGGAAAAAGGAAAGAGATAGCAACAGGAAGATTTCTGCAAATCTTGCGGAAATATTCTCGAAGCCGACTTTCCGCAATTATATAAGGAGGTGAAATTCATACGAGAGAGGCAGAGCGAAAAACCCTAGCATCTTGACTTAAGAGTTTAAGCAGTTTTCTTAGCCGATTCCTTTTCATTGTAATCTGTTTTCCGACCTTTGTACTCCTTTCGATCTAACATCAATAAAACATCCTCCGGGTTTACTAGTTTAGTGGTTTATCTTTAAAGTTTATGTTCCCTAAAAAGTTTGCTCTACAAGTTTTGACCGTGCGAGTTTCGACCCTCACAGGTATCTTCCAACGCCGAACGAGACAGTCACTTGGTCGACGATTCGTATCTCCGTATCGTCGTTCAGCCATCGAAGCCGGTATGGTCGGGGATGTTTCGATACTTGGAGGCCGATTTTATCGACCATATACCTACTAGTAACGTTAGTACATTATCCACCATCTATTATAAGGCTACAAACCTTGTTGTTCACGGTGCAGCGAGTGTGGAAAATGTTTTTCCGTTGAACCATCTCGGGGTCGACCAGGGCGTTGAGGGCTCTCCGTATCACCAGCAGTTCTCCTGAATCGGGATATTCTATGGGCGTTCCTGGTTCAGACGTCTTCGCGTACTCCTCTTCTCGCTCGTCTTGAGACTCGTACTCACCAGCCTCGGTCAGGATCATGACTCGTCGGTTTGGACATTCCCGAGCCATATGTCCTTTACCTTGGCACTCAAAACACGTGAGATCCCGGGAACGGGACGTGCTAGGGAATTTTCTTGCGTCAGGTCGGTTGAATTTGGGAGCCTCCGTGGTCGGATTCTTGAACCGTGACTCAAGCTCGGCCGTTTTGCCTTTGTCGACGGGTCGGGACGACGGGGTTGACCAGGTCGGGTTGGCCCAGGTCCGGTTCATTGTTGCGGCCTTCCGTTTGTTATGCTTTTCAATCTGAATACTCAGATGCGGCAGCTAAGACATATCATGGTACGGTTGAATCTCGACCTTCCGGGCGATCCGTTCGTGCAGTCCGTCCACGAATTGGGCCATTAGGGTTTCCTTCGAGTCGTCCAACTCCAGTCGGTTCCGTATTTGCTCGAACTCCTCGAAGTATTCTTCGACCGTCATGTTTCCTTGAGCTAATTTACAAAATTTCTTTTTTAAATCTCTATGGAAATGAGTCGTGACGTACCTTCGCCTTAAATGATATTTCATGTCGGCCCAGGGGGCGATTTGGTCGTGATGGTGGCGTTTTCGCTCCGAGACGTCTCGATCCCACCAGGATAGGGCATGCCCTGTAAACTAGGTTGCGGCCCTATATCTTCATGCTTTCGTTGTACGCGTAGTAATCGAAGATGTGCTCCATGCGTCGTTCCCATTCGAGATAGGCTTCGGGGTCGACCTTACCTGCAAAAGTAGGAGGTTTTAGTTTCACATCGTTGAAATTAGGACGTTGTACCTCATTGTCGTGTATGCGACCGCGATGGTTTGGGTCGCGTCGGTCGGGTGGTCGACGGTATTGGTCGTGCCGATCGTCGTCGAGGTTGGGCATATCGTCGTCCGTATCATCCAGTCGAACGTCTTGGTTGTGCGCCGCTTGTCCTGCCCGTCCGTTATGCGGTTCAGGTCGAGATTGTGGTCCGTTGGGTCGAGGTTTCTGGTCGACGGGTCGTTCCAGATGGTCGAGTCGTATGCCTATGGCTTGTATCGCGGCCATGAGATGAGTTAGGTCGGGTGGTGCAGCCTGGTTGTTCGTGTCATCGCCCATGCTCACTGTCCTGTGCACTCAACAAGGGGTTACGCGCAAAGGGAAGTGAACCGGGGTAAATCGTTCGATTCAAATATGAATTGATCGATGCGGTTACAGAAAAAGGAAGGTCCAAACGAGGGTGTGAATCGATAGAAATGGAAAAAAATATAAAAACCTTTCTTAAACCCTTTTTGAAATCAGAATTGGCTTTGGTTTAATTCAAACTCGGTTCTGTTTTTTTTTTTTTTTGAAGGATTTGGGAACTTCAATGTCAAATTAGGAAATCCGATTATGGCTCTTTTAGCACTTGAAATCAGTTTGGTTTTTTTTTTTTAAATCAATTTTTAAACTTGGTTTTAATGATTTTGAAACCGGTTTAGGGCGTTGGTTCTATTGAAACTTTTCGAAAACTGAGTGATCTCCCGATTAAAAACCAAATATTTGTATTTCCTTTTTTATTTTTTTTTGAAAGTTGGCACACGTTTTTGGTTAAGAAGAAAATAAAGGAAAACTCAATTTGGAAAATATCGAAAATAGACCTTTGAAGATTGCTTTTCAAAAACCCAGTGAAAACAAAAGGAAACAAATAATCGATTCAGCAAGCAAATCTTCTTCTTCTTTTAAAACTTTTTTTCTTTTATGAATGCAAATTAAGTTCAAGGAATTCAGACAAGTAAATGCAAGAGAGAACAAGTGATTCAACCTAGCAGTCGCAAACAACAACAATTGCGCAAAACCTTTTGGGTAAGACTAGATGTGGCTCGTTTACACAGCTTAGCAAGCGGCTTTTAACAAGAATATATATTTTTTTTTACCTTAATGTGATGAACGCAGCAAGACAAGAGGTGCAAAACAGACATGAGCAAATAACAAACAGATGCAAGGCTAGGAAACAAAAGCAGAGACGATGAACAAACAAAACAGTGACGATTTATTATTTAAAAAAACAAATATGAATGCAACAGATGTAAACTAATAAGAAATAAAGTAAGCAGTGACAATTTGTATTTTAGTTTTAACGAAAGCAAACAACAAGAAAAGAAAAAAGAACAAGAGAGTAAGGAGTAGATGTAATCGAATGGTATCACGAGCCTAAGCTCTGATACCAAATGATGTAAGATGGAGGATGGATCGGAGTTTGAGTCGTCCAGCTGGTCGGAGACGCTCTCTGGTCGAACCGTGGTAGAGATGATGACGTTGAACAGAGAACACGAACAAGAACACAAACGAGCAAGTAACAAGATCTTCCAACTCAAGGGAGAGAGAGAGAGAGAGAGAGAGAGAGAGAGAGAGAGAGAGAGAGAGAGAGAGAGAGAGAGAGAGAGAGAGAGAGAGAGAGAGAGAGAGAGAGAGAGAGAGAGAGAGAGAGATCAATTGTTCCGTCTTTGGCTAAACACTTCTTAGGTTTACACTTGCTTAATTATTAACAAAGAAAAAAGAGAGGATTTAAATAGCCTTGAGTTTTAGGTTACAAGATGGACTAATGGGCCATCAAAAATGCATAAGGAATAAGGTCCAAAGACTTAAGAAAATTAAAAGGAAAAGTCTTAAATAAATATAAAAAACTGGCCGTCCTATCTCTTCTAATGGACGGGCCTAGGATCACCTCATTAAAAACCTTGTAAGGAAAACCCAATCGGGACAAAACCTCACAAGGAAAAAAGAGTATGATCTTCGGTCCAAGAGACAGTCCGGTCTAAGACTCGTCGGACTCGATGCTGAAGATCATGGTCGGTCGGACGATTTTGAGTAACGGCCATGGGACGGTCGGGTCGACGGCTTCGGTCTTGATCATCTTCTGGGCCAGCTGGTTTAAACAGGTTGGTCGTGGTCAAGCTGGGCCAGCTGGGTCGTGTTATCGTTTATGCTAGTCCTGGAGATCATCTGCTCTATCGCTCGGTTGAAGTCGTCCCAAAGTTGTCTCTGTCCGAACCGCATCCGTGGGATGTTCCGCATGGTCCGGAACTGGTCGACCAATCGTATGGTCCAGGCCGGTACGTCCGGGTCGGGTTTGGTTGACCCGATGTCCTCCGGGTCGGGTTCGGATGATCTGATGTCCTCATCACCGAGAGTGCCAACATTAATAGGAAGGGTAAGATTACTCCTTGATATCCAACTCATCTTCCTTATATCAGGTTTCGCATCCCACCAAAAGTGAGTAAGTATGGATTGAAGTTGCTTACAGAGCAAAACTGGGAGCTTAAAGTAGGACATAGCATACGACAGCATAGCCGAGATAACAGTTTTAAGGAGAACTTGCTTCCCCGCTCCAAATAAGAAAGAAGACGACCAACTATGGGTTCTTTGTCTTATACGGTCCACAATGCTAGAGAAAATATTTCTTTTTTCCTACCAAAATGCTCTGGAAATCCTAGATACTTTCCAATACCACCCTCTTTTGAGATGCCAAAATAAGCTTTAGCGTTTGTCTTCAGCTCTTGAGGAGACATGGCAGAGAAAGTGATAGTTGATTTCTGGAGGTTTATGGATTGACCCAATGCAGACCCATATCTCGCGAGGATAGCGGAGAGAGTTGCACAACTTGTTGGGTCTGCTCTTGTAAAGAACATTGTGTCATCCGCAAAGAGAAGGTAATTAATGGGAGGGCTATTTTGCGAGACTTTGATACCGGAGAGAGTTCCATCCCTTTGTGCTCGAGAGCATAAGCCGGAGAGAACTTCGGTACAAAGAATAAAGAGGTACGGCGAAAGTGGATCACCTTGTCTAAACCCTCACGAAGGTAAGACCCTACCTTGCAGACTCCCATTAACCAAAAAGAAGTAAGACACCGAGCTAACACAAGTCATGATCCAAGAGATCCATTGGTTGTGAAATTCAAAGCGAGAGAGAACTTCTTCGAGGAAATTCCATTCGATGCGATCATACGCTTTGCTCATATCTGTCTTCACAGCCATCGAGCATCTTTTTTAGCCCCCGGAGTTCTTAAAAAGTGCAGAATCTCATGTGTTATCAACACATTCTCTACAATTGCACGGCCCGGAACAAAGGTAGATTGCGAGTCAGAAATCAGAAGATGCAACAGGGGTTGCAGCTGTTTCGTCAAAATATTAGCTATGATTTTGTAGTGAGTAGTGCATATATTAATCGGCATGTAATCCGCAACCTTCCTCGGTTCGTAATCTTCGGAATCAGAAGAATGTGGGTCCTATTCTGACGTTGCTGAAGCAGTCCGGTCGTCAATAAATACCATATATCATTGGTAATTTCCTGCGCAATGATGTCCCAGAAGGAGTGGTAGAAACCAGCAAAAAACAACCGTTTGGCCCAGGCGCCATGTCCGAATGAATGGCAAAAACCGCAGCCTTAATATCTGCATCATCCGGAATGGCAATAAGGTTTGCGTTCAAAGCCTCGGTTACACAAGGGGAGATGGCCTTATGAACCGTACTCCGGCATTCTGAAGCCTTGGAGGTAAAAATATCACAGAAGTACTCAGCAATAGTCTGAGCAATATCACTTTCCTCTGATAAAGCAACACCAAAATAGTTTTTAATGATAGAAAACTTATTGCAGGATCGTCTACCTCGGGTAATGGAGTGGAAATAAATAGAATTATGATCTCCATATTGCAACCAAAGGATTCTGTTACGCTGCCTCCAATATTATTCATCTTCCTCATAACCTTTCTTAAGGCAAAAGGTGCATTCAGATATACGTTGCTGGTCGAGAACATGATCCGACAAGGCTGTTTATAAATATAAGTCTTTAAATCTGCATGTAGTGATCTATATTTGATTAATTGTTTTCCAGATTCAACAGTCAAGGTTAACATCCTTTCACGTTATCATTTATTCCACTATTTTATATTAGTTTATACTATTAGTTTACTGAATATGCTATATAGATTGGCAACCACTTTCGTTATTCAGCTCTCTGCTTGCTTGCAGTTTGCTTGTAAATTACATATATATGTATATATATAGTAGTATGTCCATGAAGTCAAAAACTTGATAGCTCTTCTTGTATTCGAGTCCTTGCATTCATATTTGAACTTGAAAAGTCACAAAACTATTTTGAACGGGTTTGAGCCCCACACGCTATAATTTTTTTTTCTCAAAATTTTTCATCTTCGTTTCTCTTTTCTGCGAAGGCAGAGATCTTTCCAGCTACGACGGTCTCCATCATTCTCGTGAGGGATCTCCGACGGTGTGCCAGCGCTTAAGAGTCGCCGGGTCATTGTTGAGGGAGATCGGAAGAGGTTTCGAGGTTGTCTAGCCCGGCTGAGCGTGGTGGGATGTCTTCCTCGGCGGATCTAGCGAAGGGAGGTTCGGATCTAATTGAAGATCTTTGTTGTCCTCAAGCTTAGGAGGCCGTCAAATGACAACGGCGAGCTAAGGAAGGCGCCAGAGTCTTGTTAGTAGCGGAAGCCGCCGTGGGAGTCGAGGTTGGGGTCGCGGCATGTCGACGAGGAGTGTGGCGGCGCTTGGTGAGTCCTACACGATGGAGGAAGAGTTGACGGCGATAAGAGAGGTGGCTTTTTCGTCGTCATCTTCGGCTTTGGTGCCTTTGAGATCGGTTCTAGGTAAGGTTCGAGACGGATCCGAGGATGTGAATCTCGACCGGATCTGAATCCGCCGGGGAGGGGAAGATCGAGGGTTTCCGGAAACCGCCGGTTCAATCCATTGAAATCTCGAGGCTTGAGTCCGGAGAAGTCGGAAGGCGGTGGGAGAGAAAGGTCTTCTGATCCTTGGATGGGCTGCGGCGGTTGGTTATGCGGTAGATCGGAAAGGGGGTCGGCGTGAGTCGATATACCTGCCACCTTAACCGCCGGTGACGAAGGATGATGGCGTTAGGGATTGTACCTAAATTGTGTTTAACCAAACTGAATGTTTGGTTTAGTCGGTTTGAGATTTTCCCTTGGTTCAATTTTGTTTAGGTTTTGCTTCTGGTTTTCCCTTATATCTGGTTATTCCCGATTAAGTTCGGTTAAGATTATTAATATAATAATATTATATATATATATATATATATATATATATATATATATATATATATATATATATATATATATATATATATATATATATAAAGCCACAAAATTATAAACATGTTAAAAACCTCCAAGTATAGTAAAAACCCTAAAATTAAGAATGTCGTGATTCTGATATATTATTAATTGATAGATCTAAAAAAATTAAAAAATAATAATTTATTGTTTAAAATTAGAAATAAATTTGCCTTCAAAATTTTATATATTCATTAAACTAAAAAAATGTTTTAGATTTCTTATTTATGTTTATTAAGACATAAAATTTTGGCAAAACAACATTTTCGTTTATCGAAGATGACATGTGGATGTAATTTTAAGATATAATTACTTAAGATAACACTTAAAAATTTTTGATGCAGTGAAAAAAATAGAGATTAACTTCATTATAAAAATAAAAAATAGTAAAATCATATTTAGTAAATTACTTTATTTGTATTTATATATAGTAATTATTAATTTATTGTGTTAACTGGCTATATCTTTAACTAATAAATTTCTAAAATTTTATTTTATTATCTTAACCAACATAAAAGTAACTGAAGTTCACGTTAGTTCCTTTCTCTCTCTTCTCTCTTCTCCATCTTTCAGAGAGAGAAAGGACCTGCAAATCTTCCGATTCTAAATCGGATTCCTTTGACCGGTTGTTGGTCGGTGGATCGGCTGTTCATATGTTTATATTTTTTGTTTCTCCGGCAATATGCCGGTTTTGTTTTCCCGGTTCTTGCCGGATTTAGTCTTCCGGGCTTATTCCGGATTCGGCTTGCGGTTATGGTTTGCCGCTAAATAAATTCCGGCTTTGTCTTTGTCTTTGCTTGGTTTCTCTTACAACAAAGCTCGGATAGTTTTTTTTAGTTTCTTCCATCTTCTCCTCTCTGCTTTTCACATCGTTTCTCTATCATTATAGATTCGATTTTTTGTTCTTGGTGAAAGTAATATCTTTGCTCATCCGTTATGGAGCCTTTTTAGGTTTGTGGCAAAGCTTTTCATGGAGGCAAAACGTCGGGTTGAGCTTTCTTCTTGGAGAAATCGATTATCCTCTTGTTTAGAGTAATTGCGAAGAAGTTGAAGCGGTGGTTCATATCTTCTACGGCGGCGAAGCTTCTGCCTGGGGGCGATCGTAAGCGGCAGCGTTGATTGGGGTCTACTGATGGAGACTGGAACGCTGGCGAAGCATGAACGGTGGTGGCGGTGACGTTGTTCTCGATGGCGACACTTCCGATGTGTGAAATCCCTGTGGCATATAGTTTCTTCATTGTCTTACACGTGTTGTTAGCGTGTTGTTAATTTAGACTTTGGGCCGCTTTGGGCTTATCCATGTATCACCGTACTTGAACCTGCCCTTTGGGCTTTAATACAAAGTAGTGTTAAAAAAAAACCAACATAAAAGTATTTTATCAGATTGTTTTATATTTTAAATTAATCCATTTTAAAACCAAAAAGAAACATCAATTTATTATTGTATTGGTATGTGGAGTATTAATTTATAGAATTTATACTGTATGTAACTTTTTGCAATATACAAATTTATGATCATTCATGAATTTGCATTATGAACCAAAAATAGTTTCAAAGACTGGACACACATGGCCACCCTTTTGGCCAAAGGCCTTCAGACAAGAGACTAGCTAACAAACCTCCCAACAGAGCTGTTGGAGACCAATACCACCAACATTTGGTAACTACTCAGAGAGGAAGCCTCAAGGATTCTCACCCTTATCGTAGAGAATCATCGGTTGTAAGTCTTCGACCACAATACCCAAGAGAGACCACTGATCCCAGATCACGCCCCCTACGGAATGACAACAACTCTAAGGCTGTATGGATGGAGAGAAGAGTACAAAAGAGATTGTTATCTTTTGAAGAATCGAAAATGGCATCCTTTACACGGCCTCTGCCTGGAAGGCATAGGGTTATTGAACACTCCTCCCCACCACCAAACGCCCCAACCACTGAGATATCTTGAGTGAGCTTCAGGAAGTTACCATCCAGTACATCAACTGTCCGGACCCTGCGGAAAGTGAGGCAAGGAGACTCAGGGTCCTAGAAGGAGAAAAATATGACATGATGGCTAAGACTGCTGCAACAATTCTGGATGCATCAATGAACCAGATTACTACTGCTCCTTCGACTGGTCATAACCCTGCCAATATTGCAGACCAGGTGATAAGAACAGATCCCTCTATTGTTCTTACTGAGGCCAATGAGACAGTAGTAACAAAGAAGAAAAGAGGAAGACCCCATTAAAAAGAATCAAACAAACAGTCCCTGAATTGTCTCTGGTACCAATACCAGAAAGAGTAAAGTGCGACAGATTCAATTATCTCCTAGATTACAACTCACCGGACATATTGGGACCTCCCGTGAAGCTCCAAGGAACAGAGATAGACCAAGGGGAACTTCGCCTACTGTTAATGTCCCTCATTTTGATGAGAACCGTATGACTTCAACCAGAGCTCAACCTAAAAGTGTCATCATCCCAGCTATAAGGAAGGGTCGAGAGGATTTTCACAATCCTCAAAGTCCTCTTCCTTAGCGATATTGAGCTGGAACTGTTGTGGGTTGGGGAATCCCGTGACAGTTCGAAGACTCCGAGAGTTACACCGATCAGTTGCTCCGGATATCATCTTTCTTATGGAAACGAAAAATCAGGACGCGATAGTGCTTCAGAAACTCGATTTTCTTAATGTGTACTCGCATACTTTTGTAACGCCCCACAGTCCTGGCGGTGGAGGACTGGCTCTATTCTGGAACCCCAACATTGATGTCTAAGTTTTATCTCAATGCAAAGATTATGTTGACACCACCATTCGATTTAAAGGAAAAATGTTCTTCTCAACCTTCAATTATGGAGAACCGGATCAACAAAAACGGATGGATTACTGGAACCGGATATCACTCCTGGCTGATAACAAAGACTCACCTTGGTTCCTGACTGGTGACTTTAATGATATCACAGACAATTCGTAAAAGACTGGTGGACGTCAACGCCCGGAAGGCTCCTTTGGAGAATTCAGAGCTTTTATGTCCAAAAATGATTTGTATGACCTGCTTTTTCAGGAAACTATCTATCTTGGAGAGGCATCCGTAACACACATCTTATACACTGCCGTCTTGACAGATCAATTTTCAATAGTGCCTGGGCAGAAGCTTACCCAACTGGACGCAGCAACTATCTCAACTTTGAAGGATCGGATCATCGACCACTACTAACGTATCTTGAACCAAACATCAAGAAGAAAGGTGGACTATTTCGGTAAGATAAGAGACTCCAGGACCAACCGGAAATCCATAAACTCATTGAGGAAACTTGGAACTTTGATGCATAGGCGTCAGTGGAGTCTCGGATCTTGGCTTGCAAGAAGGAAATTTCACACAAAAATTCAGAAAGAGATCGCCCTATTAAGAGACTTACTGGAGAAAGCTATGACATCAAACGTTCCTGATGAGATCAGAATCAGGGAACTCAATGACAACCTGAAAACAGCTTACGAGAAGGAGGAAGCTTATTGGAAGCAAAGAAGTACAGTTCTTTGGCTCACTTTGGGAGATAAAAACACTGGATTTTTTCATTCAATCACAAAAGGAAGATTTGTTGTAAACAAATTCTCTATTATTGAGGACTCTGAAGGGCAGATCTGTTATGAAGAGGAGGAAATAGTTGGAGTAATAACGAAGTATTTTCATGACATCTTCGCCTCAAATCACCCGGAATGTGTCGAAACAGTAACAGCAGCGCTCGACCCATGTATCTCTCATGAAACAAATGCTACTCTCATTGCGGATCCAACTGAAGAGGAAATTAAGGCAGCCCTATTCTCGATTCACCCAGAGAAAGCACCTGGCCCGGACGGATTCTCTGCTGCCTTCTTCCAATCCAACTGGCAGACCGTTAGCCCAACTATCATTCTTGAGATAAAAGGCTTCTTCAGATCGGGTTTCCTACCAAGATCCCTCAACTCTACCCATGTCAGGCTGATACCAAAGATTAAAGATCCAAAACTGGTCGCGGACTAATGACCCATTGCGCTTTGCAATGTCTATTACAAAATTATATCGAAGATCCTCACAAGGAGGCTGCAACCTGTCCTAAACACCATCATCTCAGAGACGCAGTCTGCTTTTGTACCAGGACGGGCTATCTCCGACAATGTACTGATCACCCACGAAACGCTATATTATCTCAAGACGTCCACAACCACCAAACACTGCTCGATCGCAGTAAAAACTGACATGAGTAAGGCATACGACCGACTCGAATGGGGGTTCATTGCAACAGTATTTGAGTGACTCGGATTTCATGCGAAGTGGATCAATTGGATGCTCCAATGTATCACATCAGTTTCATATACCTTCCTGATCAACGGTACAGCCCAAGGAAAAGTTATTCCGCAAAGAGGAATCCGCCAAGGGGATCCCCTCTCCCCGTACATCTTCATACTTTGCGGAGAAGTGCTCACCGGACTGTGCAGGAAAGCACAAGAATCATGTCGCCTCTCAGGCCTAAGAGTGTCACGAAAAATCCCTCGAATAAATCATTTGCTCTTCGCTGACGACACCATTTTCTTCACTAAGACCACTCCTCAATGCGTGGAAACATTGAAATCCATCCTGCAACTATATGAAGCAGCATCTGGTCAGAAGATAAATGTAGCAAAGTCGTCAATTACATTCTCTTGGAAAACTCCACAACATGTGAAAGATCGTGTATATTTTACATTAGGAATTACTAAAGAAGGAGGTAAGGGTAAATACTTCGGTCTACCAGAGAGCTTCGGCCGTCGGAAGAAAGATATATTTACAGGCATTGTCGACCGGATCAGACAGAAGGCCATTAGTCGCTCTTTAAAATGCCTGTCGAAAGCTGGAAAATTGACAATGATAAAGTCAGTTCTCTCAACCATTCCGTCATACTCAATGACCTGCTTTAAATTGCCATCAAGCCTGTGTAAACAGATTCAAGCGACTCTTACCCGTTACTGGTGGGATTCGAAACCAACTGAACGGAAGATGAGTTTCATCTCATGGAAAAGGCTTGCTATATCCAAAAGAGAGGGAGGATTGCGCTTCCGAGAAATCTTGACCATGAATGATGCTCTGCTTGCGAAAGTGGGCTGGAAAATCCTGAATAACCTCACTTGCTTACTCTCTAAAGTCCTCCTGGGAAAGTACTGCAGCGGCTCTGATTTTCTCCACACCCCTACTGCATCTAACGCATCTCACGGTTGGAGAAGTGTTCTCATAGGCAGGGACCTCTTGATCAAACATCTAAGCAGAGTGATTGGAAATGGCGAAGATACAACTATCTGGAACGATCCCTGGATCTCCTTCACAGAACCCCAACGGCCTTTCGGTCCTGCAACAGAGCTCTCGTCGGATTTGAAAGTCTCAGCGCTAATCAATCCATATTCCGGGATGTGGAACGATACGGTTCTCACTTCCATCCTGCCAGATTTTGCTAATCAAATTAAACTGATCAGACCAAGCAAAAAAGGATCAAAAGACTCCTTGGCCTGGCTCCTGACCAAATCCGGTGATTATACTGTCAAAACGGGATACCATGCGGCCCTAGCAGACGAACCTAATCCACCTCTCATGGAGAACCTACATTTCAAATGGCAGGAACTTATCTGGAATGGTAAATTCTCTCCAAAACTAAGGATGTTCATATGGAATATCATCCAAAAGGCCTTACCAATAGGTGAATCTCTCTTGAACCGTGGCCTATTTGATCTTGCTTGCTGCCCCCATTGTGGAGACCTCGAAACAACAGAACACTTGTTCTTCAAATGCAAGTATGCTCAAGAAATATGGAAGCTGGCTCCATTTAAAAATCAAATCGATGGCGAATATCTCATGAACTTCAGAGATACTTTCTCAAACTCTCTCCACTGGACTTGTCTGCCTCCTACTGGAATAGGAAATGGCCCGCTCTTACCTTGGATATGCTGGACTATATGGCTTGCTAGGAACAATAAATTATTTGACAGTCGAGTTTTCTCACCACTGGAATCTCTGAATAAGGCAATCGCTGATGCAAGAGAGTGGCAAACAGCACAACTACAAGCGCAGAAACGGAACCATCAAGCCCCATGCATCCAGTCGAAACCACGTACTATTTTACAACTGTTTGCGTCCACATTAAAGAAAGCGGTATTTATTTTATGTTAGTTTTGGAATCATGAGTTTTTTACACCTGTAGACACACACACCTTTATTCTTTTCTTTTTTTTTTGATCAAACACACACCTTTATTCTTATGTAGCACATTTTTAAATAAGAGTCGGAAGAAGATATAATTTGACAAGCAGGCAAAACAAACACTTTTTCATAATTGAATATTAATCACATTACGAAAGAATTATTAGTCCATGATATATGTTTATGAGACCAACGCAAAATTCAACATTATATCAACGTACAATTCAACATTATATCAACGTATATAATTTTTTTAAAGAAAAAAACGTATACAATTTTAATTATGACCAATTTATGTAGCTGAAACAAGGTTTCCGACCTAAGAACACATATAACAGTATTAATTAATTGTTTAGTTGCTCCGTATTTATTCTTACTCTTACTTATTCAGCTAGTACGGCCAAAAGAACTAAATAATAATTAACCCATCAGTATTTTTCTAAACTTTATTTAGTTTGGTCACAAAATAAAAAGTGTAATTCCATAGTGATGGTGTCAACTGTCAATCAATATATATGTTAAAGACAATAAAAAATAATAATAATGAATATGTTGAAACCCGTAAACTTTGAACGACTTAATCAACTTAAGTTTATGTGAACGCGTTAGTCAACTGCACGAGCTATTTACTGGGTCAATTGCAATATTTGTATTTTTTTTTTTTTGTGCATTTTAGTATCTTTTCATGTTTTATTATAATTAGGAGAGAATCCGTGCAAATGCGCAAATTTTGTTTAAATTTGTGAATTTGTATTTTTTTTTGTGAATATAATGATTGTTAAGAGAGAATATACGCTAACATACGATTATTTTAAAAATAAATATTTTTAATTATCAAGTTTTAGTGAGCTTTATATAAAATTTATTTCCTTCAACCTTTTTATCATCTTTAATTTTTTATAAACTATTATATATATATATATATACTTGTTATTTATACATTTTTATTCATCAAACTTTTCAATTTTTAGTTTTCATTCATAATAATTTAATATTTTTAGTTATCATTTTTATTTAATTAATTTTATATATATTTCATAGATTTTATTTTCTTTCTTAGGTTCTTATATTTTATATAATTTCTTTTTATAATCATTTTATCTTATTTTGAAACATTTTCTTTCTATTCTGAATATAATTATTTTTATATTTTATATTTTTAGCTATCATTTTAGATATATATATATATATATATATATATATATATATATATCATTGATTTTATTTCATTTCTTATATTCTTATATTTTGTATAATGTTTTATTATCATTGTATCTCATTTTTTATTGTTTCTATTCTTAATAATAACTATTTCTATAATTTCTAATTTTTATGGTTTTTTGTTTTTAGTTTTCAATTATTATAATTTTTAATAATGCTATCTTTATTTTTAATTTTATAATTCTTTTTCACTTTTATTGAGATTTATTTAATTTTGTTTATTTATTATATAAAAATATATAAGATATATATAAAATTTATAATATATAATATTTATATATTTATGAGATTATATATTAAATTTAAATTTAGAATTTATGTTTTAACAGCTTAATTAATTACATTAAATTAAATAACCATACATTAAATAGTATATTTGTTTTTGTTTAATGATGATGTGGAAAATTTTGATTAAAATTAGTCAATCAAAGAGGGGGCTGATGTGGCAGCTTGAGAGAGTCCCCCTTCTCTCATTATATATAGGATTTTGTATCTTTTATCAAATTATTTTGTAGTAGTTGGACTTGTTTACCCTTCATAGATTAGACAAAACATTCAAATATCTTTTTTGATGGATAAACGTCGCAATTTTCCTTCTATCTATCGTTTTATTTATTTATTATTTTTTCTCTTTCTTTCCCTTCACACTCTCTTACTTTACATTTCTTTTCACCTCTTGTTTTTTTTTTACGCTGGATACGATGATGGAATTGCGGTTTTCGGCCATATAAACTTTTGGAATGGAGATATAATCGGACGATGTACCGGAATTCAAAAAAAAAATTGGGCTTCAAACGAAATTTCTGAATGGACAGTTAGACTATATGTCCACAATATCCGGCATTTGTGGACACTACTACGATCATATCACATGCACGTCGCTTGCCATGGATAGGAGGTGGCGAAGCAAAAAATATTGATTTTGGATGGATAGGGGTCCATACGTATTTTGGATCCAAAGATTCACAATAATGTAAACTCTTGACCACCTTATGTTCATCAAAAGCGTCATGTGATGTCATCGTGGTAGTGTCCACGAATAGTCGATACATAGTAGAACTCTTGACCACATTATGTTCATCAGAAGCGTCTAGCATGTGATATAATTGTGGTAGTGTCTCTTGACCACATTTTGTTCATCAAATCGTCCAACATGTGATATAAGTGTGGTAGTGTCCACGAATAGTCGACACATAGTAATCACAAAAGCGTCTAGCATGTGATGTCATCGTGGTAGTGTCCACGAATAGTCGATACATAGTAGAACTCTTGTCCATATTATTTTCATCAGAAGCATCTAGCATGTGATATAATCGTGGTAGTGTCTCTTGACCACATTTTGTTCATCAGATCGTCTAGCATATGATATAATTGTGGTAGTGTCCACGAATAATCGATACATAGTAAACACAATTTTTAATGTTTTCTATCGTACTTTGTGTCCACAGATTCACAATCATGTGAACTCTTGACCACATTATGTTCATCAGAAGCGTCTAGGATGTGATATAATCGTGGTAGTGTCCACGAATATTCGATACATGGTAGAACTCTTGACCACCTTCTGTTCATCAAAAGCGTCTAACATGTGATATAATTCTGGTAGTGTCCACGAATAGTCGATACATAGTAAAACACAGTTTTTAATATTTTTTATCGTACTTTGTGTCCACATATTCACAATCATGTGAACTCTTGACCACCTTATGTTCGTTGGAAACGTTGGTAGAGCTCTTGACCACCTTCTGTTCATCAGAAGCGTCTACCATGTGATATTCGTGGTAGTGTCCAGGAATAGTCGATACATAGTAGAATTCTTGACCATCTTTTGTTCATCAGAAGCGTCTGGCATGTGATATAATCGTGGTACTGTCCACGAATAGTCGATACATAGTAAAACACAGTTTTTAATATATTTTTTATCGTACTTTGTGTCCACATATTCACAATCATGTGAACTCTTGACCACCTTATGTTCGTTGGAAACGTTGGTAGAGATCTTGACCACATTCTGTTCATCAGAAGCGGCTAGCATGTGTGGTAGTGTCCAGGAATAATCGATACATAGTAGAATTCTTGACCATCTTTTGTTCATCAGAGGCGTCTCGCATGTGATATAATCATGGTAGTATCCACGAATAGTCGATACACAGTAAGTGTCTTGCATGTTATATGATTGTGGTAGTATCCACGAATAGCAGATATTGTGGACACATAGTCTAACTGTTCATTCGAAATTTCCGTATTAAGCCCGAATTTTTTTTTTTTTGAATTCTGGTACATCGTTTGATTATATCTCCATTCTGAAGGTTTATATGGCCGGAAACTTCAACTCTGTTATCGTATCCACCATCAAAAAAATTGAGGGGTGAAAAATAAATGAAAAGGAAGAAAGAGAGAGGAGAAGGAAAAAAAGAAAAAAATAATCATAAAAAGATATGGATAGATGAGAACAGTGTCCTATCCGTGTCAATTCGAAGCTATTCTTACTTGTGGGGTAGTTATAGTCCTTTTACATTGGGACCTACAAAAAGAATGCAATGAAACATAGAAGAGCTAACGATCTATTTCCCCACGAAAACTATCGTATAGCACCAGATACAACCCAGAACTATGCTTCATTCTCAATATCTCCGAATTAAAAGTTGAAGATCTATAACTCCCTGAATTGAAAATTAAAGACGTCTTAAACCAAAACCTCCATGGCCTTAGGTTCAAGTCGGTTTACTGTTTGCCATAAAATAGTTAACCGTTAGTTGGTAATCTTAAACCGGATTAAAATATATTATAACCCGATTAAAACAACATTAGGACCCGATTTCACTCAAACCATAATCTCAAATTGCCCCTTAAAAATATCTCCAATTTCGACGAACCCTAGAAACCCAGAAATCCCTAGTTTTCAGAACCCTATAATCGAAGCTCTAGATTGAAGGGAATGGTCAAAGATGGCTCTAGTTGCTCGCACGTCGAAGGCGAACCTGAAATCGAACGACGGAGTTGAGGACCGAGATGAATTTCAAATCCAGAATTTCTGTTTAGAATTTCAATTTCAGAATTTCTGTTCAAGAAGCGATACATTGTTATGTGGTGTATTCGATGGACATGGTCCATTTGGTCATATGGTTGCAAAGAGAGTGTGAGATATGTCACGGGAGTAGTAGCAAACACTATTACCTCATGTGCTATCCATGGAATGTGTCCAAAGTACACCCCTTAACGGGAAGAGCACTGATAAAAAAAAAATGATACCCAATGGAAAAAATCAGAATGCTAAGGAAGGGAAAAGAGAAGAAAAGGAACCAGAAAAAGATAGTATGGTGGTCTAGAGCTGGCAAGGTAAGAATCCATGTGCCCTTTGATCGATAATCCTTAGGTGAGACCGCACTTAATATGCTTAAGAAGTCAGTAGGGTGAATTTGAATTGCTTGGATTGATTGTGGAGTTTACTTAGGACAGTTGCTAAGTGTGGGGGAAGTACATGTTGGTCTTGATATCTTGCGGTTGATTCTTTCAGTGGGTTACTAAGGGGAATCTGAGTGTTGTTGCTTCTAGGACAAAAAGAGTTTCTGAAAGTTTTCAAACCTCTTCACTACATTTTAGTTCTTTGTTTTTCTTGAGGACAAGCAAAGGCTAAGTGTGGGGGAGTTGATATACCATGGATTTTAGGGATTTTAACCATGGTATATGTCCTATTTATCGAGTCATTTACTATGTTTTAGAGTCTTTTCAGGTGTTTATTAGGTACATGCATGTTTGGAGCAGAATTGGAGATTATGGAGCTTTTTGGAGCATTTTGGTGATTTGATCCGAGAGATAGAGTTCACTGCCCATATTTGACAGTTGTGTCGATCGACACACATTGGCATCGATCGATGCAACTCGTGACCAGACATCCTCGGCGAGTTTTAATGAAGATTTGGAAATTTCAGTTGTGCCCATAAGTTCCTGATATTTACAAAGAAACCCCAAAACGTGATTAGCATTATAATTAGGTTTTACAGCCACCTGTTTAGGCTACGCTTTGATAACTAAGTTTTATTTTCAGAGAGAGTTTGAGGGGCTGGTTTTGTTCTCGAAAGAGACTTGATTTTGAACCCCTGTTCTTATTCCTTGGATTATTTTATGCTATCTATTTTGACTATGTTTTCTGTTATGATTGCTATGTCTGAGTAGATTTTTTGTTAGGTTAGGGATTCTCACTAGGGATTTGAAGGAATGTTAGAATAACTGATTAATTAGATTCATCATCTAGTTCTTCATCTAAAATTGTTCTTAATGCTTAATCTGAACCGGCCATTTAGATTATTGATTTTAGGTTGATTTACACAACGACAGTTGGTTAATTAACTTGATCTGATTTAGGTGAGCAATTTATCTATTCACAAAGACATTTGGTTTAGAGAAGTTGTGAACGAACGAACTTGGAATTAATGCATGTTTAGAACTCTAGGATTCACAACGAAAGTTGGTCTGCTAGGTTGTTAGACATAGATAATTATCGCAGCGAAAGCTGGTTAGTTTTACCTTCGTGATTCTAGTTCAAGAACGCTATAGATTGAATCTGATTGTTTGTTATCTGATTTCTTGATATCCTGAGAACTCCCGAAACCTGATGCCTTCGTTAATTGCTTACACCCACCTCGCTTTATTCGTTTACTTGCTATTTTATTTACTGCCTTACAATCTGTTTCACTTAGTTTAATCTGAACTACTTATAATATATTGTGTGACCGGAGTCCTTGTGGATTCGATACCCTAAGTACTACATCTGCATCACTGTGCACTTGCAGTTAGAATAGGGATAATTCTTGACCTATCAGAACTCTTGACCACCTTTTGTTCATCAGAAGCGTCTAACATGTGATATAATCCTGGTAGTGTCCACGAATAGTCGATACATACTAAAACACAGTTTTTAATATTTTTTATCGTACTTTGTGTCCACATATTCACAATCATGTGAACTCTTGATCACCTTATGTTCGTTGGAAACGTTGGTAGAGCTCTTGACCACCTTCTGTTCATTAGAAGCGTCTAGCATGTGATATTCGTGGTAGTGTCCAGGAATAATCGATACATAGTAGAATTCTTGACCATGTTTTGTTCATCAGAAGCGTCTGGCATGTGATATAATCGTGGTACTGTCCACGAATAGTCGATACATAGTACAGTTTTTAATATATTTTTATCGTACTTTGTGTCCACATATTCACAATCATGTGAACTCTTGACCACCTTCCGTTCATCAGAAGCGGCTAGCATGTGATATTCGTGGTAGTGACCAGGAATAATCGATACATAGTAGAATTCTTGACCATCTTCTGTTCATCAGAAGCGTCTGATATAATCATGGTAGTATCCACGAATAGTCGATACGCAGTAAGTGTCTTGCATGTTATATGATTGTGGTAGTATCCGCGAGTAGCAAATATTGTAGACACATAGTCTAACTGTTCATTTGAAATTTCCGTATTAAGTCCGAATTTTTTTTTTTGGAATTCCGGGGTATCGTCCGATTATATTTCCATTCCGAAGGTTTATATGGCCAGAAACTTCAACTCTGTTATCGTATCCACCGTCAAAAAAATTGAGGGGTGAAAAATAAATGAAAAGGAAGAAAGAGAGAGGAGAAGGAAAAAAAGAAAAAAATAATCATAAAAGGTATAGATAGATGGGAACAGTGTCCTATCCGTGTCAATTCGAGACTATTCTTACCTGTGGAGTAGTTATAGTCCTTTTACACTGGAACCTACAAAAAAATTAAGATATAAGAATGCAATCAAACATAAAAGAGCTAACGATCTATTTTTCCACGAGAATTATCGTATAGCACCAGATGCAACCCAGAACTACGCTTCATTCTCAATATCTCCGAATTAAAAGTTGAAGATCTATAACTCCCTGAATTGAAAATTAAAGACGTCTAATTACATGAAATGATAGTTTGAAACCAAAACTTCCATGGCCTTAGGTTCAAGTCGGTTTACTGTTTGCCATAAAATAGTTAACCGTTAGTTGGTAATCTTAAACCGGATTAAAATATATTATAACCTGATTAAAACAACATTAGGACCCGATTTCACTCAAACCATAATCTCAAATTGCCCCTTAAAAATATCTCCAATTTCGACGAACCCTAGAAACCCAGAAATCCCTAGTTTTCAGAACCCTATAATCGAAGCTCTAGATTGAAGGGAATGGTCAAAGATGGCTCTAGTTGCTCGCACGTCGAAGGCGAACCTGAAATCGACGACGGAGTTGAGGACCGAGATGAATTTCAAATCCAGAATTTCTGTTTAGAATTTCAATTTCAGAATTTCTGTCCGAGAAGCGATACATTGTTATGTGGTGTATTCGATGGACATGGTCCATTTGGTCATATGGTTGCAAAGAGAGTGTGAGATATGTTACCTTTCACTTTATCAACCCAATTGAAAACGATGACTTCAGGGATGGAACATAGCGGATAGATAAAGTGAGAAAGACGATAAGCTACTTCTCGAAATGTATCTCCCGCTAAAATGGGCATTGCTGAAGACTTGTCAACAAATGGATAATGAGTTAAAAATGCATCCAACCATCAATTGTTTTTGCAGCAGAACAACGTCTGTTACCGAGGGCTGTTCTTGGACAAGAGACGAAGATAATAATTTGATCTCTGTACAATTAACCATTGACTTAAAACCCGATTTGCCTAGTGTATATCTCTTCCCTTATGTTATCACAAATGATCATCATGGAAACAGAATTTATCTTTCTTCTTAAGACGAAGACAATGCTCTGATCTTCAGGTGAATCCGCAAGAATACAAAAATATAAAGGTAGAGTCTTTTCCTTACAAGATGAGCTTGAGGTAGCACGTGTGTGGTTACCAAATAGCGAGTCACCTGGTCTTTCAATGGCTCAAGCTTTTGGAGACTTTTGTCTCAAAAATTATGGTCTAATCTTTGTTCCAGACATTAACTACTGCCACCAGGGATCATTTCATTATTCTAACTGAAAGGGATCACTTCAAGAACGATGATTGTGATGTAGTACGTCTCTTTCTCGGAGATTTTTGTTATAGGTGGGCTTAGCACCCCACCCACTTAGAAGGCTCAGGACCTATTCTCCATACAAGGGCCGGCCTAACAGAAACAAAACGGCCCAACAGAAACAAAACGGCCCAACAACAGGAGCCCAAATATGTATGCTCGAGTGTAGCCCGTCACTCTCGGCTCGACTCGGCTAAGCCGAACAATAGCAAGTCGGCTCAGCTACGCTAGCATCCAAACGAACGTACGGCTCAGCCCATCTCGTCACCAAGTACGGCCCAATCCGCACGAGCTCGACAAGCGGTCAACGGTCTGTAAAAAGTACGACCGTATTTTACTATAAATAGGAGTCGTCACTGTACATTAATGTAACCTTTTGGGATCTGTGCACTTCTTACTACTTTCTCTCTCTAGAGTCAATTTCCCGAATTGTAAACCGAGCACGTCTTTTGACCTGCTCGGGAATCTGAATACCAATTACGCTCGTTGCCGAGCATATCACTCTCGACAAAGAACCCCGAACGCAATTTTCTCTTCGTTCATCCCGAGCATTACTTTTACTCTTGCTTATCTCTGAATCTAGTCGGTTCTCTCTCAAGAACAACTTAGCTCCTTCGGACCGAGCACGTCAACTCTTTAGCAAGACGCGCATCCCGACCTCGTGACCATCTCGGTTATCACAATTGGCGCCGTCTGTGGGGAGCATAAGTTTTTCTTCACTAACGGACAGATTCAGCGATGACAGGAGCTCCATCGAACAAGGATTACGTCCACATCGAAGATATAACAAGCTCGGAAACAGCCTCCCGGGCAAGAGGGCAACCCCATCACGTTTCTCAGGTTGCAGATCCAATCATTCAGCCGGCCGGCGCCGAGCAGCAACCTCTAAATACCGAACGACCAGAACAAGTCGTGGAAACTCAGACAAACGAGCAGGACATGTCCGCCTTACTCAAAACTCTCATGACTCAAGTAACCGAACTCTCTCAGGGTAGCAACGCACGCTTCGATCAGCTTGCCACGGCACACGCAATATGCCAGGGGCAAATCAACGACCTACGGATGGCAAGCCAACAGGGATCCGTTCCCCGAACTCACCTCCACCGAGCGTTATTTGACGAAACGCCACCTCCAAACCCGAGGAACCGAACGGTATCGCAGCAGCAGACCGAGGACGAACAACCTCCCAACGCGGATATCCCAGGCAGCTCAGCGCCCGACACACACAGAGACAGCGAAATTGAAGATATAAAGCTGATGTTGAAAAATATGACGTCCAAAGTCCACCAAGCAATCAGCTCGGCCCCCGAGATTGACCGCGTACTGGAAGAGACCCAAAACACTCCCTTCACTCGTCGCCTCATGGATATCCAGTTTGAGCATCCTGTCTCTGCGGTCAAAATCAAGATGACCACCTACGACGGCAAATCCGACCCAAGACAGTTTCTGACGGCATTCTGAATCGCAATGGGGAGGACAAAGTTCAGCGTCGGAGAGCGTGACGCAGGTTACTGCCAACTGTTCGTCGAGCATCTGACCGGCTCGGCCTTGGATTGGTTCTCTCGTTTAGAGCCGAACTCGATCGACGGATACAACGACTTAACGCACGCCTTTCTCAAACATTACTCGATGTATATTCAGGAGGAAGTATCAAACGCCGACCTATGGGCTATCTCCCAAGGACCGAGGGAAAGCCTCCGATCGTACATTACCCGCTTCAAAAGCATTTTGGCCAAAATCACGATCACCGACAGCGAAGGTCTGCCCGCACTCCGAAACGGCCTCTGGTACGAATCGAGCTTCCGAGAAGAACTGAAGAAAAATAGACCAAGCTCGCTAGAGGACGCCCTCCACCGAGCATCGATCTTTGTCGACCTCGAGGAAGAAAAAGAAACCCTAGCCAAGAAGTTCGGGCCCAAGAGTTCGACTTCAAAGGACAAAACCGAAAAGAGTACCGAGCAATACGAACCTCGGCAGCACTACGATCAGGATTACAAAAAGGTCAAGGAAGAAGAAACCGCGAGAAAAGGGAAATCGTCGTATTACGTCAGCGATCAATTGCAAGGACACCGACAGGACGAGGAACGCCCCCACCAGGATCAACGACAGAGCCATCCCGACCGCTCTCAAAATCATCAGCAGGATCGACCCACCCAAGGATACCAAGGTCAAAATCAAGGCAAGCCATGGAACAAATTCGTCCGAGGAGCCGATAAAAGCAAGCTATTCTGCGAATATCATCAGCGAGCGGGTCATAGCACCGAGGAATGCAGAAACCTTCAAGCCCTCCTCTTCGCCGGTTACCAAAAAGACGGGAAGAAACTAGTGCTGGATCGCAACAAACCTCACCCGAAGCAAATCAACCAGGTCACGCAACCAAAGAACGAGGCCGAGCGCTTCAGGATCGTCCAGGAAGAGCGAAGGAAACATGTTGCTTTCGACGAGGAGATTGAACAAATTAACGCAGCAGCAGCTGCAGATAAAAGAGCTCGCGACGAAGAAGAGGAAGACGGAGCACATCCACCGAGGAGACGAATAAACATGATTATGGGAGGACTGCCTACGGTCAACGATTCAGTACGATCGATAAAAGAATACGAACGGAGGGCCACGGCAGCCCAGCATTACCGACGAAACGCCACTGACGAGCTCAGAATCGGCGAGGAAGTGAGTTTCACCGAACAGGATGCCGAAGGAGTGGACCGACCACATAACGATCCGCTCGTCGTCGCCATGCGAATCGGCGACTGCGAGGTAGAGAAGATTCTGATCGACACCGGCAGCTCGGTCGACCTGATTTTTAGAGAAACGCTGCAACGTATGGAACTCAGCGACTACCGTATCAAACCATCGACGAGACCACTAACCGGCTTCTCGGGAGACTCGATCAACACAATCGGAACAATCAAACTTCCAGTCTACGTCGGCAGAATCACCAAGCTGATCAAGTTCGTAGTCGTCGACCGACCAGCTATCTACAACGTCATCCTCGGCACGCCTTGGATTCACGAAATGAGGGCGGTCCCGTCCACATTTCATCAATGTGTCAAGTTCCCAACCCCATTCGGCGTATATACACTACGAGGAGATCAGAGAATATCCCGCACATGCTTCCGTATCGAGTACAAGATGCGCCGCAAATCGCAGGCGTATTTAGTCGGAGAACCTCGGATTGAGCTACCACAGCCTGATCGACCGCAAAAAGATGCAGTGATACAAGTCAATATCGACATCAAAGATCCCGAGCGCTGCGTCGGAATAGGAGCCGATCTCCGCGCTGACTTGCGAGACAAACTAATAGAATTCCTCAAGGAAAACGCTACAACCTTCGCCTGGACCACCAGCGATATGACCGGAGTCGACCCAACCATCGCATGCCACGAACTGCACGTCGATCCGATTTTTAAACCAGTTAAACAGAAAAGACGGAAGCTCGGACCTGAGCGTGCTAAAGCTGTCAACGACGAAGTAGAACGGCTTTCAAAGGCCGGTTCGATCACCGATGTAAAGTACCCCGACTGGTTGGCGAATCCCGTTGTGGTAAAAAAGAAAAATGGTAAGTGGAGAGTTTGTGTAGACTTCACCGACCTCAACAAAGCGTTCCCAAAGGATAGCTTCCCATTACCACATATTGACCGGCTCGTAGAAGCAACCACAGGACACGAGCTGCTCTCGTTTATGGACGCCTTTGCAGGATATAATCAGATCATGATGCACCCAGACGATCGGGAAAAGACTTCCTTCATCACCGACCGCGGTACATATTGCTACAAGGTCATGCCCTTCGGGCTCAAGAACGCATGAGTGACGTACCAGCGCCTCGTAAATCGCATGTTTGCCGACCAGCACGGCAACACAATGGAGGTTTATATAGACGATATGCTCGTCAAATCCGCCTTAGCAGACGACCACATTAGCCACCTCACGACGTGTTTTGCGAGTTTAAACAAGTACGGAATGAAGCTGAATCCAGCAAAATGCACTTTCGCGGTCACGTCGGGAGAATTCCTCGGCTACATTGTCACAAGAAGAGGAATTGAAGCGAATCCAAAGAAAATAACGGCAATCACCGAGCTGCCATCGCCAAAGAACACCAGAGAAGTCCAACGCCTAACAGGGCGCGTCGCGGCTTTGAATAGATTTATCTCACGATCGACGGATAAGTGTCTCCCTTTCTACAATCTTTTGCGAGGGAATAAGAAATTCGAATGGGACGCTAAGTGCGAGGACGCGTTTCAACAGCTAAAGACCTACCTCTCCACCCCACCAATTCTGGCCAAACCCGAGGAGGGAGAGACGCTGTACTTATACATCTCTGTGTCAACCTCGGCAGTCAGCAGTGTGCTCGTCCGCGACGATCGAGGCGACCAAAGACCCATTTTCTACACAAGCAAAATCTTCAACGACGCGGAAACGCGTTACAACACACTCGAGAAACTCGCGTTAGCAGTCGTCGTCTCCGCTCGGAAGCTCCGCCCTTATTTTCAGTCACATTCGGTGGTCGTACTCACGAACCAACCAATCAGAATAATCCTGCATAGTCCGAGCCAGTCAGGGAGAATCGCCAAATGGGCGGTCGAGCTAAGCGAGTACGACATCGAATACAAACCCTGAACCAGCGCGAAGGCACAAGTCCTGGCTGACTTCCTCATCGAGCTACCACCCGAGCTCACTTTCAACGAAGCTCAGCCTCCAAAGGAGAAATGGATTCTATTCGTAGACGGTTCTTCGTCAAGAAACGGTTCAGGTGTAGGAGTCAAGCTGACATCCCCGACCGGCGAGTTAATCGAACAGTCCTTCCGCCTAGGATTTCCAGCCTCAAACAACGAAGCCGAATACGAAGCACTGCTCGCTGGACTACGACTAGCCGAAGTGGTAGGAGCAAAGCAAGTAGATGCGTTCGCCGACTCACAGCTTGTCGTAAATCAATTCAACGGGGAATACGAAGCAAAAAACGAACGCATGGATGCATACTTAAAGCTCGTCCAGGAAATCACCGCACGAATCGGGTCGGTCACGCTAACCAAGATCCCCAGAAGCGACAACTCCTCCGCAGACACACTAGCCGCTCTAGCTTCGACTTCAGACCCCGACCTCCGTCGAATCATTCCAGTCGAATACATAGCCCGACCAAGCATTACACCAGACGAAGTCGTGTTGCTTATTACCGAGGAAGATGAGGGGCTGGACAACGCTCACAAAAGCAATGAAGAAATTATCAAGGACAATAACCCCGAGCATACCGACATTATCGATTGGAGGGACGAGATCAAGGACTACATACTAGCCGGAAAGGTTCCCGAGGATCGTTGGGCACCTCGCCGACTGAAAGCCCGCTGTGCGCAATACGTAATAATGAAGGACGAGCTCTTCCGTTGGAGTGCATCCAAGGCTCTTTTGCGCTGCATCAACGGGCAAGAAATCCAGTGGGTCACCGAGCAAACGCATGAAGGAGCTGGCGGAAACCACACAAGCGGCCGAGCATTAGCCGCAAATATAAAGCGACACGGCCACTTCTGGCCGACCATGATCGCCGACTGCGAAAGCTACGTGGCCCGATGTGAGAAATGTCAAAGGCACGCACCGAGCATACACCAGCCATCCGAGCTCCTCACCACCGCGGCCACACCCTACCCATTCATGCGATGGGCAATGGACATTGTCGGACCTCTCTGTTGGAAGTTTTGGTTGATCCTGATTCAATTCTCATATTGATATCAACCTAAACATGCATTAGATCTAGGTGTTCTTATTTAGAAACATATGATCTCACCTTTTACCTGTTTGTTTGCAGCGGAATTGATGAAACAGGTCAATGATCAGGGAGATACACCGAGAGATGGATCCTCCAAAGGCTCACACACGCAATCACCGGAAATTGGCTGCTAGACCACAAGGAAGAGAGGCGCAGAGAGAGAGGAGAATCGCGGCTGGGTGTTAGGGTTAAGGGAGAAGAGAATTGGCTTTTAGTCATTTAAAAGCATTCTCTTTCCCTTTTGGGCTTTTGGGCCCAATCTGATTAAATTCCATTTAATCAGACCCATTAGTCTTTCTCTCTTAGTACGACAAATGCCTAGCACTTTTGTCGTACTTCTGCTAAGCCGTTCCAACATTATTTCCTGCTAGCTTAAGCGTGTGACCCATATGGGATCATACAATAAAGGCAATAAGTCCAAGACTTATAGATCATGAGCGGACTCTAGCAAGCCATCATGACCCCCAGCATTGTATGACTTATGTCTGATCACTGACATACTCTTACGTTATAGAGACAGTACAGAGATTGCTGGACACAATTCCAACAATCTCCCACTTGAACTGGAATCTCTGTATTCATAATCCCTTTCGTCTCAATATCTCGATTAGTCATAAGGCAAGATTAATGTCATCCTTATAAAGCCTAATCTTGTTCATCGGACTCTGATTTGATACTGACAATACAAACGACTCGGGAAAGTCCGTTTGAGCATGGCCATGCGTTTTCCAGTATTCAAATCTCCGATTGGCCTAGAGATATTCACTCCATTTATATTGGAGGGACAAATCCCATCTTGTTCCATCACTGTAAACTACTCATTTCATGATGTACCCAAACAAGGTCCTTATAGCTATCGCAGAACGATAGCGTTAGACAATGATCAAAGTGCATCAGTCCATATGCAGTCACATGCATGCGAACTCAGGTCTAAGGACTATACTCTATAGTCGTAGTAAGAATCTCTTATGACACAGATATAAATATCCTGAAGAGTTCTTATTAGCGGGTCTTGTCCGGTCGTATGTTCCCAACATACACCTATGTACTGACTTTGATGCCGAGCATCTATGACACACTGAGATTTTGTCATAAGTCACGTACCAATCCAATCTTACACGGTTGTTGGTGTTCCAATTTCAACAACCTTCGACTAGGGACAGGATGATATAAAACATTTATCAAATATAGGATCTCATGATCAAGCTAAATGACTTCGATGACTCAAGATCAAATCATTTACTTCGATGACCTATAAAATGGTTCATATCATTTTGGAACGATTATTTCATCACAGTTAAAATAATCTTGAAATAATAATTTCATTAAAACATAAATAATAATGTTTTACAAGAACATATCAAATAACTAAAATAAAGCTCACAAAACTCCCACTCAAATTTAGATTACATTTCAATGTTTCTAATGCCTACAGCTTCAGTCAGGAACTCGAGCTTAGGCCTTGGGAGTGGCTTTGTCAACGGATCAGCGACATTATCATCTGTCGGAACTCGGCTGATCTTGACTTCCTTTCTATTAATGATGTCACGTATCAAGTGATATCTTCTTTGAACATGCTTGGATTTCTGGTGTGATCTTGGTTCCTTTGCCTGAGCTATAGCACCATTGTTGTCACAAAATAGTGCCAGAGGCTCAGCCGCATCTGGTATCACACCTAGTTCCATAATGAACTTTCGAATCCAAACAGCTTCCTTCGCTGCTTCTGAGGCGGCGATATATTCAGCTTCTGTAGTGGAATCAGCAACGGTGTCCTGCTTGGAGCTTCTCCAACTTACTGCACCGCCATTCAGACAAAAGACATAACCGGACTGTGACCGGAAATCATCTGTGTCTGTCTGGAAACTTGCGTCCGTGAATCCACTGATTTTAAGCACATCACTTCCACCGTACACTAAGAACTTATCCTTAGTATGTCTTAGATACTTCAAGATGTTCTTTACGGCAATCCAATGGTTTTCACCTGGATTTGACTGGTATCTACTCGTCATGCTCAATGCGTAAGCAACATCAGGACGAGTACAGATCATGGCATACATGACAGATCCTATTGCAGATGCATAAGGAATATTCTTCATGCGCTCAAGCTCAGCAGCCGACGTAGGGCTCTGCTTCTTGCTTAGCGTTGTGCCATGTACCATTGGCGTGAAGCCCTTCTTGGAATCTTTCATGCTGAATCTTTGTAGGACTTTGTCAATGTATGAGTCTTGACACAAGCCTATCAGCCTCTTAGGTCTATCCCGATAGATCCTAATTCCAAGAACGTATGCGGCTTCACCCATGTCTTTCATGGAAAAACAACTTCCAAGCCAGTCTTTTACAGACTTCAGCATTGGAATGTCGTTTCCGAGAAGCAGTATGTCATCAACATACAGAATAAGAAAAACGATTTTGCTCCCACTAGTTTTCTTATACACGCATTGTTCTTCTTCGTTTCTGATGAAGTCAAATTGCTTGATCGCTTCATCAAAACGAAGATTCCAGCTCCTCGATGCTTGCTTTAATCCATAAATGGATTTATGAAGTTTGCATACTTTCCCAGCATTCTTTGGATCTATGTAACCGTCAGGTTGCGTCATATACACATCCTCTTCCAGAATACCATTCAGGAAGGCGGTTTTCACGTCCATCTGCCAAATTTCATAATCATGAAAAGCTGCAGTTGCTAGTAGAATCCGAATAGATTTCATCATAGCCACCGGTGAATAGGTTTCATCGTAGTCCACACCGTGAACTTGTCTGAAACCTTTTGCCACCAACCTGGCTTTATAAATCTGGACATTTCCATCCACGTCAATCTTCTTCTTGAAGATCCATTTGCACTCGATGGCTTTTACACCAACGGGTAAGTCAACCAACGAAAAGACTTGGTTGACCGACATGGAGTCCATTTCGGAATCAGTGGCCTTGCGCCACTTAGAGGAATCTGGGCCCATCATGGCTTGATTGAAGTTCGATGGTTCATCACCATCAATGATCAAAAGATCATGACAGTCAGTCACGAGGAATCCCTGATATCTCTCGGGTTCGTGACGGATCCTCCCGGATCTTCGAACTTCAGGTACTACAGGTTCAGGCTCCACGATTTCTTGTAGATCCTCCTGCTGCTCTTCCTCATTAGGTTGAGCAGTATCCTGTTCATCTTGAATTTCTTCAAGCAGTACCTTACTCCCACTGTCTTTCTTAGAGAGAAACTCTCTCTCAAGAAAGTTACAATCCCGGGCAACAAAGATCTTGTTCTCGGAACGTAGATAGAAGTAATAAGCCTTGGTTTCCCGTGGATAACCAATGAAGTAGCATTTATCAGATTTTGGTGTAAGCTTATCTGAGATTAATCTCTTAACATAGGCTTTACAACCCCAAATTCTTAGATAAGACAGCACTGGAGCTTCTCCAGTCCATAATTCATATGGTGTCTTTGCTACTGCTTTTGATGGCGCTCTGTTTAGTGTGAACAATGCTGTTAGCAGAGCATATCCCCAAAGGGATATTGGAAGGTCTGTGTGACTCATCATAGATCGAACCATATCCAATAAGGTTCGATTTCTCCTCTCAGACACACCGTTCCATTGAGGTGTTCCAGGAGGAGTGAGTTGGGATACGATTCCACACTCTCTCAGATGATCACTGAATTCCTGGCTTAAGTATTCTCCTCCTCGGTCGGACCGAAGAGCCTTAATGCTTTTGCCAAGTTGGTTCTGTACTTCATTTTGGAATTCTCTGAACTTCTCAAAAGATTCAGACTTATGTTTCATTAAATAAACATATCCATACCTACTGAAATCATCAGTAAAGGTAATGAAGTACTGATAGTTTCCTCTTGCATTAGTGGACATTGGGCCACACACATCAGTGTGTATCAGGCCCAATAAGTCACTGGCCCTCTCGTTAGGTTTATTAAAGGGGGCCCGTGTCATTTTGCCCATCATGCAGGATTCGCATTTCTCACATGACTCAAAGTCAAATGAGCCAAGAAGTCCATTCGAATGGAGCCTCTTGATGCGTTTCTCGCTGATGTGCCCTAAACGACAATGCCATAGAAACGTTCGGTTTTCCTCATTAGGTTTAAACCGTTTTGTATTGATGTTATAAATTGGCGCGGATTGATCGAGTATGTAAAGCCCATTCGTAAGAGGGGCCGAACCATAGAACAAATTGTTGCGATTGAAGGAACATAATTTATTCTTAACTGAAAAATCATAACCTTCCAAATCCAACAAAGAAATTGAAATAATATTTCTGCTTATAGCAGGTACAAAATAACAATTATTAAGTTCTAAAATCAATCCCGAAGGTAAAGACAACAAGTAAGTTCCTACAGCTAGTGCTGAAACTTTCGCTCCATTCCCAACTCGTAGTTCCACTTGTCCTTGCTTCAGCCTTCTACTGTTGCTGAGTGCCTGCATATTAGTACAAATATGAGCCCCACAACCAGTATCCATGACCCATGAGGTATTATCAGAAGTAGTTGTATTAACTTCTATAACAAAAATACCTGATGAAGAAGTCTCGAAAGTCTTCTTCTTTAATTCCTTTAGACCTTCCTGGAATTTCTTGCAATCTCTTCTCCAATGCCCCAGTTCTTTGCAGAACCTGCACATGTCAGTAGGCCCAGCCTTGGACTTGGGCTTGGGCTTTGGCGTGTCTGAGTCCACGACTTGGACACCCTTGGCCTTTCCCTTATCCTTAGCAGAAGACTTCTTAAACCCCTTGCCCTTTTGTACCATAAGTACATTGGGGTCCTTGGCGGTTTTCTTCAAGTTGGGCTCTGCAGTCTTGAGCATTCCGTGAAGCTCAGGTAGAGTCTTACTCAAGCCATGCATGTTAAAGTTCAGAATGAACTGATCATAGCTTGCAGGTAAAGACTGCAGAATGATGTCGCAGGCAAGTTCCTGGCTGATTGGGCAGTCGAGTTTGTGAAGATGATCGAGATAACCCATCATCTTCAACACATGAGGACTCACTGCCGCATTCGCAGCCAACTTACAGTCCAAGAGGTTCTTAACTGTCTGGAACCTCTCGGTCCTAGCCTGCTCCTGAAAAAGCGATTTCAGGCTTGCCATGATCTCGATTGGAGACAATACACTTTCGAACTGCTTTTGCAGCTCTGGAGTCATTGTCACCAACATCAGGCAATAAACATCATTTTCATCTGACGAATGCTTTTCCCAAGCATTGTGCAGAGTCCTGGCAGCATTGGCAAGAGGCCTCTCGGGGAGGGGATCTCGAAGGACGTAATCCTTCTTCTCCTGCTTGAGGACCAGCCTCAAGTTCCTTGACCATGTCAGGAAGTTCGTTCCAGTCAGCTTCTCCTTCTCGAGAACAGACCGGATCGAGAACGTGTTTTGTGTGCTTGTAGTAGTCATATCTGAAATATATAAATAAAAAGGTTATTAGTTATATGCTCAAAATGATTAATCTCGTATTAAAGTATAATATGATTAATCATGCATTATATTCAATAACCTAAGTTACCCTCAATAGAATATAATGATTCCAAGATCCACATATAACTAAGATCAAAGTGGGCCACTGGCCGTCACCCAACCTTAGCTTATATCGGTAAGCCCTATTTCGGCTAATTATATCCGTGATATACACTCTTGGTTGTGAATCTGGGCCCGAGGCCCAATCCACCCTGATGTCTCAAGGCCCGGGACTCCCGATGGCCTAGTCAAGAAAACCGGACTATACAGTCATGTAATCATTAATGTCTGGGACTCCCAATGACATTTATGAATCACAAACCGTCTTACCCACGCAAAAGCAGACATCCTCACACTGTAAGGCCATGAATGCAATTGAATGGGCTTTGACAGCTGACATAGCCTGGACAAGACATCCAACGCTTGATATTGTTTGAGGTCCGTAGGTTTATTAAAAAAAATTCCCAAAATAGAAGATTACTATTTCGGGAAACTTTCTATTTATGGAAACCTACTATTTTTGGAAACTTTCTAAAATTGGAAACTTTCTAAAACCGGAAACTTTCTAACTTTAGAAACTTCTTTAAAATCCAAAACCCGCAAATTCAGAAACTTCTAATTTTGGAAACTTTCTAATTTCGAAATTTCGGAACTTTATAAAATTTAAAATCGAATTTCATAATTCTATTTTATAAAATAAGTTTTAAATTTAAATCTGAAGAATGACTCAATTAATGGCCCAATTGTTTTAACTTCTTGGCCCGAGGCCCAAGAATTGGTCTATGTCCAAGACATGACCCAATTGTCCAATTAATTGACATAACCGGTCTGGTTCATTAAAACTGGTCTGACCAAGTTTCAATTACTACGATGACCACAATTGTCAACCGGTTATTTACTAAACCGGAATTTCTCAATTTATTTGGTCCAACCAAATCAAATTAGAAATTCCTGGTTTAGGCACAAAATCCAATTTTCGACTTTGGATTTCTTATCCTGGTTTAACCAGATTTAATAAAATTATTAAATCTGTTTATTAAACCAGAACGTTGATTTTAATTAAAATCTTAAACCGAGCCTTGAACCGAACCGAATTAGTCACGAATCAAACCGAGTTGATCGTGACCTAATTTCCAGCCGTTCATCCAACATAGGCCGGCCGCTTAACACGGACGCGACCGTGTCGACGACACGCGGGACGGCACACGGACGGATGCTCGGCTTGGACGGACGTGATCGGGACGCACGGACGGTACGCGGGATGCACGGTCGTGACGCGATGATCGATCGCGATCGTATGTACCGATCCGATCCGACCATCGTTCGTCCGCCCGACCGGCCAACTCACCCGACCGTCCGACTCTCTCTCCCGACCGTCCGACCATACCATTCAGCCGATCCAAACCTGAGTCATATAGCTCAGTTTGCGATCTGTTTTAGTGTGTTTAGGGTTCTAATTCAGTTTCTTATGTGTTTTTCTTATCAGTAATGGATTCAAAACACATCTAAACAGATTAAACAACCTAAACAATGAATCTAAAACAAGAAACCTAAGAACCAATGGCTCTGATACCACTGTTGGAAGTTTTGGTTGATCCTGATTCAATTCTCATATTGATATCAACCTAAACATGCATTAGATCTAGGTGTTCTTATTTAGAAACATATGATCTCACCTTTTACCTGTTTGTTTGCAGCGGAATTGATGAAACAGGTCAATGATCAGGGAGATACACCGAGAGATGGATCCTCCAAAGGCTCACACACGCAATCACCGGAAATTGGCTGCTAGACCACAAGGAAGAGAGGCGCAGAGAGAGAGGAGAATCGCGGCTGGGTGTTAGGGTTAAGGGAGAAGAGAATTGGCTTTTAGTCATTTAAAAGCATTCTCTTTCCCTTTTGGGCTTTTGGGCCCAATCTGATTAAATTCCATTTAATCAGACCCATTAGTCTTTCTCTCTTAGTACGACAAATGCCTAGCACTTTTGTCGTACTTCTGCTAAGCCGTTCCAACATTATTTCCTGCTAGCTTAAGCGTGTGACCCATATGGGATCATACAATAAAGGCAATAAGTCCAAGACTTATAGATCATGAGCGGACTCTAGCAAGCCATCATGACCCCCAGCATTGTATGACTTATGTCTGATCACTGACATACTCTTACGTTATAGAGACAGTACAGAGATTGCTGGACACAATTCCAACACTCTCCCGGCCTCGCATAAAAAAAAGTTCATCCTAATAATGACCGATTACTTTACCAAGTGGGTCGAAGCCGAATCCTACTCGGAGATCAAAAACCTCGACGTCCAGAAGTTCGTTTGGAAGTACATAATATGCCGTCACGGTGTTCCTTACGAGATCGTAACCGACAATGGCTCTCAGTTTATCTCCAATCTGTTCGAAGGATTCTGCGCGAGGTGGAAAATACGTCTGAGCAAATCAACACCGAGGTACCCACAAGGTAATGGGCAGGCCGAGGCGACCAACAAAACGATCATTGACGGTCTGAAGAAGCGAATGAAAAGTAAGAAAAGCCTCTGGGCCGACGAGCTCGATGGCGTTCTCTGGTCTCATCGGACCACCCCGAGAACATCAACCGGCCAGACACCTTTTTCACTCTCTCACGGAATGGAGGCAATGTCCCCAGCCGAGATGTGCGTCCCGACAATACGCATGAGTATCGCGCCCGAGCACGAAGACCTTAACAACAACATGATCATCGACTGCCTTGATCAAGCAGAGGAACTACGAGACTGAGCGCTCCTACGTCTCCAGAACTATCAACAACAAATCACCCGACACTACAACAAGAAGGTCAAAGGTCGCCGTTTCGTGGAAGGTGACCTCGTTCTCCGGAAAGTGTTCGAAAACACACGAGAATACCGAGCAGGGAAACTCGGCGCAAACTGGGAAGGTTCGTACATCGTTTCAAAGATAGTAAAACCCGGCGTATACGAGCTCGTAACGATGAAGGGAGAAGCCATTCCACGCTCTTGGAATGCAAACAAACTCAAGAGGTACTACTATTAGGCCGAGCACCTCTTGCCCACGGAAAAGCCGAGCATCGCGCTCAAAAAAAAAAAAAAAAAAAAAAAACCGAGCTCGCTATACACGATTTCGAGTAATATGTAAAGTGAACTACGATCGCCTTGATCCCCTTTCGGGGTACGTAAGCAACCTCTCACGAGGCTCAGCTATATCAATAATAAAATTTTATTAAGTTAAAATTTCTGTTTCAATCACACCGAACAGATCGACATCCTGGCCAGATGCTCGATACATTGTAAGCCGGGCCAAGTTCCCGCACAAGGCTGATCGACAGTAAATAAGCCGAGCACAGCTCTCGCATAACGTCCCGGTTAGACCTTAGGGGTAAGCCGAGCACTTACTCGCACCCGACCTGTGGCACAACGAGCATAGTCTCGAACCCCACAACTAAGTAAGCCGGGCCCAGTTCCCGCACAAGGACGACTGACAGAAAAAATAAGCCGAACACAGTTCGCATAACTGTCCCGGTCGGTCCTACGGGATAAGCCGAGCATCTTTGCTCGCTCCTTGCTAAACTCGCATATCTAACCCAAACCGAACACCTTCTTTCGTTGTTTATTCCGACTTGGACATATATATATATATATATATATATGAAAAGAGCGAGGAAAAACAAAATTCATTGAAAGTGCTCAAAGGCACGAATCCGGTTACAACAGGCATTATAAAAAAAAGGGAGGAGGGAAGACAACAAAATTTATAAGGAGAAAGTCTAGAAAGCCTCGGGAGCTCGATCTTCAGCTATATCCTCGTCTTCGCTCCCGATCAGCCCAGCCGCCCGGAGATTGTCCACCACCGAGGATGTCACGAGCGCACGATTCGAGACAGGCTGATCCTGTTGGGATTATGTCCTGAAATCACATTGTACGAACTCTAGAGATAGTTGTATTGTCGAGATCGGACAATTCATGTGGTACTGGGTAGTCATAACGTTTTGCTAGAAACCGCTTATGACAAATGAGTTGTAACTCATTTCCAGTATCGTGTGAACCTACAGGGTCACACACCTAAGCAAGTTGGATATACTCTGCATGGGAATTGATCATTGGCATATGATCTGATCGATATGTATTGGATACAGATCGAATATAAGTTTCAAAGGGGTGTATCGATCGACACCATTGGGTGCGTCGGTCGATACAGGACGTGTGTCGATCGACACCAATAAGTGTGTCGGTCGACACAATGGCGAAACCGAAACTGATGTTTCGGTTCACCTCGAGGTCAGTATATAAGTACGTTTTATATCCCGACCTAAATGAGTTAGTTCGTTTGCGCCGCCCACAGTGTTGTCTCAGAGAGAAAACACAGAAACCTCAGAGAAACTCAGTTCCCAGGGAGATCCGAGTCCCGGTACTAGCAACCCGGCGGCTTCCAGCTTGTGTGCGTGTGGACTACGATAGTGGCGCAGCATCTGAGGCGCAATAGATCTCGTGCTACCTGATCAATCTTCCGCTGCCAAACACCAGGTAATCACGAGGTGAGATCCATGATTTAATTAACTAGACCCTAGATCCTAGGCTATCGGGAACTCGCGAGAATTCTGAATCTGTAGAATTGGCTCGGATTCCCAACAGTGGTATCAGAGCCTTAGGGTTTTTCCATTGAATCAGTCTGTTTAATTGAATCTAATGAATTGATTTCGCTCATATAAGTTTATGAACAATAGCATGTTAGATCGATTGAAACAGAAGTCCGATTCTGTGTTTTCGCATGGTGTCGATCGACACACTGAGTGTGTCGGTCGACACAGAGTTGCGAATTCGACAGAATCGGCGGCTAGGGTTTTTCGCGAAGAAAAACCGAAAGCCTTCTGTGTCGATCGACACACTGGGTGTATCGGTCGACACAGAGCAGATTCGGTCACGTATCGATCGACACAGGTTAGTGTCGGTCGACACAGACCAAGCGAATGGTTAATCGGTTCAATTGGATTGGACCAGTTATCATGCTTGGTTAAGTCCGAATTGATCGGTTTAAATTGGATGAATTAGTTCAGTTGGATTGAACTGATTATCTCAATTAGCATGAACCGATGGGATAAATCAGTTTGATTGGATAAGTCGGTTCAATTGAATTGGACTGGTTATCGCAATCAGGTGAAACTGGTTTAAACAGTTTAAATTGGATGAATTGGTTCAATTGGATTGAACTGATCATCCCAATTAGTATAAACCGATTGGTTAAGATCAGTTTAATCAGATAAGTCGGTTCAATTGAATTGGACCGGTTATCAAGAACTATCTGCGGTTTAGGTCTATGTCGATCGTCACACATGGGCTGCGTCGATCGACATAACTGGTTCGATGAACCGGGTTAATTGAATTAACCGGTCATTGAAATCCGGTTTTGTTTGGTTATGTCGATCGACAGACAGAGTCTGCGTCGATCGACACAGTGCTCGGAATTCTGGTTATTGAACCTTGAATTTGCAGAAACCAAACTCGACCAAAACCTTGATTAAAGCTTAGCTTCAATATGGTCAACTGTCAAGACTCATTTCGTTGTGTGATGTCTAGCCAAGAGCTTAGTGTGCACAATTACGTGAGTAAGGCAGGTAATAACATTGATGGACTTGCAGTGCATTAACATCAACAATTACATGACCTAAGAAATTGATTTGCTAAACTTTTGGGTTTAGTTTCCTCAACTAAATATCAAGTAACATTGATGTCTTGCCCAATCTTGTCTACTGTCAAAACTCGTGTCGTTTGTTGGATAGTCTTGGAGTCCTTGGTATCCACTGCTACATGGGTAAGGCAGGTGGTCATTGACAGACTTGCAGTGCAACTGTCAATGATCACAAGACTAAAGAGATTGGTTTACTTGACTGAGCTATCAGAAGTTCTGAACCCAGAGACATCAGAGTGGATTAGACATAGTTTGTCTCATCCACAACCAAGAGTTGTACTGAGTACAATTAGCAATGATTTGCTTACCTAGATAACTAAAGTTTGGGTAATGGCGAGTCGCCCACTCAGATTTTGGTGAAGTATGGATCTTGGATTATTATATTCATAGAGGAAACATTGTTTTAATATAATGCGAGTTTTCTTATTCGATAAGATTTCTCATCATATACATAACTAAATCTTTGTTTTTCTTGGATTTCAGCTTATGTCTATGACTACTTTCTCGTTGCGATCCGTCCTTGAGAAGGACAAGTTAAATGGATCCAACTTCCTTGATTGGTATCGGAATCTGAGATTCATCCTCAAGCAGGAGAGCAAGGACTATGTCCTTGAGAAAGCTCTTCCAGAAAGGCTTGGGACCAATCGCTCGCATGCAGCATATAATGCGTGGAATAAGCATTATATTGATGTGGTAGATGTGCGTGGTCTGATATTGGCTACCATGAACTCGGACTTGAAAAGTCAATACGAGAGCATGGAGTCGCCAATAGAGATGATCACCAGCCTGAAACTGAAGTTTCAGGATCTGGCACGAGTTGAGAGATTCCAGATGGTGAAGTCTCTCACTGAGTGCAAACTACCAGAGGATGCTCCAGTAAGTCCTCATGTCATTAAACTGATGGGTTACGTTGATAACCTGGGGAAACTGGAATGTCCTGTCAGCTTAGAGTTGGCTACTGACATCATTCTGCAGTCACTGCCGTCAAGCTATGATAAGTTCATTAAGAACTATATCAAGAAAGGCTTGACGAAGACGTTGACTGAGCTGCATGGCATGCTTAAGACAGCAGAGCAAAACATCAAAAAAGGAAAAAGATTTGAGAAATCTTTTGTAGACAAGGGTGAAGGCAAGACCGTCCAGATTTGGAATCAGGATAAGCCTGTGTCATCTTTTAAGCCCAAGTCAAGCCCATCTGGTGTTAGTAAGTGCTTCTACTGTAATGAGTCAGGGCATTGGAAGAGTTGCAATAAATTCTTGGAAGATTCACAAGAGATGGAGAAGATGTATGGTACTTCTTCTTCAGGTGTTGTGTTATTAATTCAAGTTCTACATAAGTATTGGATACTTGTTGTGGTACTGATATTTTTGAAATATGCAGGACCTAAGCGACAGTAGAACGTTGAAGAAAGGACAAGTGGAACTACGTGTCTGGTTGAAGCAATGGTTGCTATGTTGGGAATGTCCTGAAATCTACCGTACTATCTCTAGAAAGTATGATAAGTGTCGAGATCAGACATAAGTCATAAATACTGGGTGATCATGATGGCTTGCTAGAGTCCGCTCTTGATCTATAAGTTTAGGACTTATTACCAGTATTGTATGATCCCGAAGGGTCACACACCATAGCTAACGGGAAAGTTAAATAGAAATAATACGGTAAGATGCAATGGCATTTACTGTATTGGATCAGAGAATTGGGCCAGACAAAATGCAGGCTTTTGTCTGATTTGTGTCTTGGGCCCAAATAACAAATGAGCCATTAGTCATTAGACTTGGGCCCATAAGAGAGTTAATTAGGATGAAGAAATCGAAACCCTAAGCCAAGGTTTTGCGATTTTTCTCCTTGTAGCCGCGAGCTTCATCTCTCTCTCTAACCTCTCTCTCTGATCATCCATCTCTTTGGTCTAGCAGCCATCCCTTGCTTGTAAGAGTGTGGATACTCAAGGAGGAATAGGTGATTCATCTGTTCTAGACTGATCTTGTCATTACCATCAATCCGCTGTGCAATCAATAGGTAATGTTACAGGTTTGGTTTTATGATTCGTTTTGCAAGAACCTAGATTTGTTAAGATTATGTGTTAGGTTGTAATACGAGAATTAAACCTTGAAAAACACTATAATCCTTCAGTGGTATCAGAGCTAAGGCATTAGTTTCTTGTAATTTGGATCATAGGGCTGTTTAATGTGTTAGAGAATCAATTATGCTAAAATTGATTAAAACCTTAATGCCCTAATCGTTTTGTTTTGGTCTCGGCATGTTTAATTAATTGGCTCATTAATTGGCTCACGATGTGTATGTGCGTGAGGCGTGTGTTCATGTATGAGCCGATTAATAAAACCCTAAGCTCACTTTCGTTCATATGTGTGCGTGTGCCGATCGTGTGATGCCGAGAGATGGGTCGCGTGGAGGAGTTGGCCGAGATCGATCTCGCGATCGTGAGGCTAGCTTGGATCGTGATGCCGAGAGTTGGACGATCATCCTCACGATCATAAGATCATGGATTGATCGATGATCGATCGTGATGGAAGGATGGATCGGCCGAGACTCGCGTGATCGTGAATGGCCGAGATCGATCATTCGATCGTGAGGCCGTGGACGGATCATGCGTGTTGGGCCGAGTTGGATCATGGATCCGATCGTTTGGCCCATTAAATTTTACGCCCCGCGAATAGTCAATCGGTTAAACCGAGCTTCGCGGTTCGTTGCCCAAAACCACACCGATTATACCGGTCCATTTAATTGGCGGTTAATTGTGTGTTTAAAGCCTTAAACCGCAAGTTAAATCAAAATTGGCTAAAACACTAGGTGTTTCTTCCCGGTTTTGGATTTAACTGAACCGATCCAATTTAATTGGTGGTTCAAGCGGTTAACCCGAATCGCGGTTTGCTGGAAATTATTTAATACATGGTATTATTTAATTTCTGGTTAAACCGGATTGAAATTCAAAAATTGAATTTTAACCTAAACCGAAGGCTGGTCTAAGTTTGATTTGGTTGGACCAAATAATTTAGAGCTGGTCTGGTTTAGTAAATAACCGATGGTTTTGATAGTTAATTTGGTCTTGGACCAGAATTAATAAACCGTATCGGTTATGTCAAATTATTGGGCCAACTGGAATTCTATGGTCTTGGGCCAAGAATTGGGCCTATAATTTGTGACCCAACCCAAAATATTTAATAAAATATTAAATTAGAAATTTCTATTTTTAGTAAGTGGCTAAATTTAGAAAGTTTCTAAAATAAGAAAGTTTCCAAAAATAGTAATCTTCTATTTTTGGAAATAAAACTTAAAAATCCTCAAAAACAATATCAAGCTTGGATGTCTTTCCAATCTTGTCAGCTACTTAACGCTTATTCGATTACAGATATGGCTTACAGTGTGAGGTGTCTGTTTTCGCATAAGTAAAGTAGTATATAGTCACTAATTTCATTGGGAGTCCCAGACTTTAGTGATTATTTGACTGTAAGAGATTGGTTTCCTTGACTGGGCCATCGGGAGTCCCGGGCCTTGAGACATCTGGTGAATTTGGGCCTCGGGTCCAATTCACAACCGAGAGTTATATGAGATATAACTAGCTGTGTGTATGCTTACCAAGTAAAGCTAATTCCGGGTGACGGCCAGTGGCCCACTTTGGATTTAGCTGAACATGGGTCTCGGAATCGTTGTATTCTTATGAGGTTAAAAACAAATAAATTTTGAATACAATGCGAGTTTTCTTATAAGTTGTTAAGATTGCTCTTTTATGAACTTAATAACTAAATCTTTATTGTCTCATATTTTCAGCTATGTCAAGCACAAGAACACAAAACACTTTCTCGATCCGGTCTGCCCTTGAGAAGGACAAACTGAACGGATCAAACTTCCTGAACTGGTCCAGGAACCTGAGACTTGTGCTCAGGCAGGAGAAGAAGGCTTATGTCCTTGAAAGAGCTCTCTCTCCTAGACCTGCGAATAATGCCGCACAAGCTGTGAAGAATGCTTGGGATACGCATTCTTCAGATGCTAATGACGTGATTTGCCTGATGTTGGCGACAATGGCTCCCGAACTGCAGATGCAGTGGGAAGGCCTGACTTGTCCCATGGAGCTGATGGCAAATCTGAAAGCGTTGTTTCAGGAGCAGGCTCGTACAGAGAGATTCCAAACTGTTAAGAATCTCTTGGACTGTAAAATGGCTAAGGATGCAGCAGTGAGTCCACATGTTCTGAAAATGATGGGTTATCTCGATCATTTGACTAGGCTCGACTGTCCTATAAGCCAAGAGCTTGCTTGTGATATCGTTCTGCAGTCTCTTACTCCTGCATATGACCAATTCATTTTGAACTATAATATGCATGGGTTGATAAAGACGTTGCCTGAGCTACATGGTATGCTCAAGACTGCAGAACCTAATCTGAAGAAGACCAAGGAGTCGTCTGTACTCATGGTTCAGAAGGGCAAGGGTTTCTAGAAATCCGCTGCAGACAAGGGAAAGGGCAAGGTAGTCAGCAATGAAAAGACCAAGCCCAAGCCCGTGTCTAAAGCTGGGCCTTCTGATATCTGCCACTTTTGCAAAGAGGCAGGGCATTACCGCAGGGACTGTAAGAAATACCAGGAAAGTCTGAAGAAGAAGAAGTCCTTGGAGACTAAATCTTCAGGTATTTTTGTTATTGAAGTAAATACTACTACTTCTGATAATACCACTTGGGTATTAGATACTGGATGTGGGGCTCATATTTGTACTAATATGCAGGCGCTCAGCAACAGTAGAAGGTTGAAGCAAGGGCAAGTAGAGTTGCGGGTTGGCAATGGAGCGAAGGTTCCAGCACTGGCCGTTGGCACTTACTTGTTGTCTTTACCTTCTGGATTGATTTTAGAACTTGAGAATTGTTATTTTGTACCTGCTATAAGCAGAAATATCATTTCAGTTTCATTGTTGGATTTGCAAGGATTTGATTTTTCTATTAAGAATAAATTGTGTTCCTTTAATCTCAATGATATGTTCTATGGCTGTGCCCCTCTTATAAATGGGCTGTACATGCTGGATCAATCTGCTCCAGTATATAACATAAATACAAAACGGTTCAAATCTAACGAAGAAAATGAAACGTTTCTCTGGCATTGTCGTTTGGGGCACATTAGTGAGAAACGCGTCAAGAGGCTCCATTCAAATGGACTCTTGGGCTCATTTGACTTTGAGTCTTGTGAGCAATGCGAATCTTGCCTAATGGGCAAAATGACACGGGCCCCTTTCAATAAACCCACAGAAAGGGCCAGTGAACTATTGGGCCTGATACATACTGACGTGTGTGGCCCAATGTCCACAAGTGCTAGGGGAAACTTTCAGTACTTCATTACATTCACTGATGATTTCAGTAGATATGGATATGTCTACTTGATGAAACATAAGTCGGAAACCTTTGAAAAGTTCAAAGAATTCCAGAATGAAGTACAGAACCAGCTTGGTAAAAGTATTAAGGCTCTTCGGTCGGACCGAGGAGGAGAATACTTAAGCCAGGAATTTCGTGATCATCTGAGTGAGTGTGGGATTATCTCCCAACTCACACCTCCTGGAACACCTCAGTGGAATGGTGTGTCTGAGAGAAGGAATCGGACATTGTTAGATATGGTCCGATCCATGATGAGTCACACAGACCTTCCTATATCCCTTTGGGGATATGCTTTGCTCACCGCAACGTTCACACTGAACAGAGTGCCATCAAAGGCAGTAGCAAAGACACCATATGAGATATGGACTGGAAAAGCTCCAGCAATGTCTTTTCTCAGAATTTGGGGTTGTGAAGCCTATGTCAAAAGATTAATCTCAGACAAGCTTACACCAAAATCTGACAAATGCTACTTCATTGGTTATCCTAGGGATACCAAGGCTTATTACTTCTATCTGCGATCCGAGAACAAAATCTTTGTTGCTCGGGATTGTACTTTTCTTGAAAGGGAGTTTCTCTCTAGAAAAGATAGTGGGAGTAAGGTACAACTTGATGAAATTCAAGAAGGACAGGAACCTGTTCAACCTAATGAGGAAGAACAGCAGGATGAATTACATGAAGTTGTAATAGAACCTGAACCTGCAGTACCTGAAAATCGAAGATCCGGAAGGATCCGTCACGAACCCGATAGATATCAGGGATTCCTCGTGACTAATTGCCATGATCTTTTGATCATTGACGGTGATGAACCCTCGAACTTTGCAGAAGCCATGATGGGCCCTGACTCCTTAAAGTGGCGTGAAGCCACTGAATCCGAGATGGACTCCATGTCTACTAACCGAGTGTTTTCACTGGTTGATTTACCTGCTGGTGCAAAAGCCATCGAGTGTAAATGGATCTTCAAGAAGAAGATTGACATGGATGGAAATGTCCAGATTTACAAGGCCAGGTTGGTGGCAAAAGGTTTCAAGCAAATTCATGGTATAGACTATGATGAAACCTATTCACCAGTGGCAATGATGAAATCAATTCGGATTCTCCTAGCGACTGCCGCTTATTATGACTATGAGATTTGGCAGATGGATGTGAAAACCGCCTTCCTGAATGGAATCTTGGAGGAGGATGTGTATATGACACAACCTGACGGTTACATTGATCCTAACAATGCTGGGAAAGTATGCAAGATTCACAAATCCACTTATGGATTGAAGCAAGCATCGAGGAGTTGGAATCTTCGTTTTGATGAAGCAATAAAGAACTTTGACTTCATCAGAAACCAAGAGGAACAATGTGTGTATAAGAAAACTAGTGGGAGCAAAGTGGCGTTTCTTATCTTATATGTCGATGACATATTGCTTCTTGGAAATGATATTCCAATGCTGAAGTCTGTTAAAGACTGGCTGGGAAGTTGTTTTTCCATGAAGGACATGGGTGAAGCCGTGTATGTTCTTGGAATCCGAATCTTTAGAGACAGATCTAAAAAGCTGATTGGACTTTGTCAAGACGCTTATATAGATAAAGTCCTGCATCGATTCGGAATGGATAAATCCAAGAAGGGGTTCACGCCAATGATACATGGTGCTACACTAAGCAAGGATCAGTGTCCTAAAACACCTGATGAGCTTAAGCGCATGAGTAGGATTCCTTATGCTTCGGCTATAGGATCTATCATGTATGCCATGATCTGTACTCGTCCTGATGTTGCTTATGCACTAAGCATGACGAGTAGGTACCAGTCTAATCCAGGTGAGAGTCACTGGATTGCCGTAAAGAATATCCTGAAGTATTTGAGAAATACTAAGGATAAGTTCTTGGTTTACGGAGGAAGTGAAGTGCTTGAAATCAGTGGATTCACGGATGCAAGTTTTCAGACAGATAAGGATGATTTTCGGTCACAGTCTGGCTACATCTTCTGTCTGAATGGCGGTGCAGTAAGTTGGAAGAGTTCCAAGCAGAGCACCGTGGCAGATTCCACAACGGAAGCTGAATACATCGCTGCTTCGGAAGCTGCGAAGGAAGGAGTTTGGATAAGGAACTTCTTGATTGAACTCGGTGTATTCCCAAATGCCACTGAGCCTCTAGCACTGTATTGTGACAACAATGGTGCAATTGCTCAAGCCAAGGAACCGAGACATCATCAGAAATCCAAACACATTATGAGAAGGTATCACCTGATTCGTGATATAGTGAATAGAGGTGAAGTGATGGTCAGCAGAGTTCCCACTGATGAGAACGTGGCTGACCCGTTGACAAAGCCACTCCCGAGACCTAAGCACGAGTTGCATACTGCTGCTGTAGGAATTAGAGATATTCAAATGTAATCTCTTTTTGAGTGGGAGTTGTAAGGGCTTTTGTTTTAGTTATTTTGATTGGTTCATGTAAACATTTTAAATGTTAATGAAATTTTATTTCTGGATTATTTTTAACTGTGATATAAAATAATCGTTCCAAAATGATTCATGTCATTATATATGGGCCATCGAAGTACATGAGTAGACTTGATCCTGAAACCCCATATTTAACGAAATGACATAAATCACAGTGTCCATAGTCGAAGGTTGTTGAATTGGAACACCAACAACCACTTGAGACTAGATTGTGTTGAGACTTATGACCAAGTTTCGAGGGGTCATAGATGCGCGGCATCAAAGTCGACACATAGGTATATGTAGGGGAACATATGACCGGACATGGCCCGCTGATGAGAACTCTACAAGATATTAATATCTGTGTCATAAGAAGTTCTCATATACGACTATAGAGTATAGTCCTTAGACCTGAGTTCGCATGCATGTGGCTGCACATGGAGTAATACGCTTTGATCATTGTCTAACGCTGTTTCGTAACTGGGAGCTATACGGACCTTGGTTGGGTGTATTATGAATTGTGTAGTTCATAGTGATGGAACAAGATGGGATTTGTCCCTGCCGTTTAACGGAGGTAATATCTCTAGGCCAATCGGAGACTTGATAGCTGGTAAGAGAATGGCCATTCCCAAACGGACTTGTCCAAGTCGTTTGCATTGTCAGTATCAAATCTGTTCCGATAAACATGGTCTGGCTCTATAAGGATGACACGCATCTTGCCTTATGCCAGATCGAGATATTAAGACAAAAGGACTAGGGAATGTAGGATTCTAGTACAATCGGGAGATTGTTGGGAATGTCCTGTGTAGGATTCCAGTACAAGTGGGAGATTGTTGGGAATGTCCTGAAATCTACCGTACTATCTCTAGAAAGTATGATAAGTGTCGAGATCAGACATAAGTCATAAATACTGGGTGATCATGATGGCTTGCTAGAGTCCGCTCTTGATCTATAAGTTTAGGACTTATTACCAGTATTGTATGATCCCGAAGGGTCACACACCATAGCTAACGGGAAAGTTAAATGGAAATAATACGGTAAGATGCAATGGCATTTGCTGTATTGGATCAGAGAATTGGGCCAGACAAAATGCAGGCTTTTGTCTGATTTGTGTCTTGGGCCCAAATAACAAATGAGCCATTAGTCATTAGACTTGGGCCCATAAGAGAGTTAATTAGGATGAAGAAATCGAAACCCTAAGCCAAGGTTTTGCGATTTTTCTCCTTGTAGCCGCGAGCTTCATCTCTCTCTCTAACCTCTCTCTCTGATCATCCATCTCTTTGGTCTAGCAGCCATCCCTTGCTTGTAAGAGTGTGGATACTCAAGGAGGAATAGGTGATTCATCTGTTCTAGACTGATCTTGTCATTACCATCAATCCGCTGTGCAATCAATAGGTAATGTTACAGGTTTGGTTTTATGATTCGTTTTGCAAGAACCTAGATCTGTTAAGATTATGTGTTAGGTTATAATACGAGAATTAAACCTTGAAAAACACTATAATCCTTCATGCTACATAAGCCGTAGAGATTCTTCACTTGTAGGAGCCTTTCATACTTGGTTTTAGAAATTAAGTAATTGCTACTATGTATCTGCCTTGTGCAGAAATGTCTTTCATTTTCTTTTGAGAATTTGGATGTTTTTTATTTTGATAAAAGACAAGTTCTTTGGATCTTAATGAAATATTCTGTGGTAGCACCCCGTTTAGAATGAGTTTTATATCTTAAACCAGCAGAAGTTAAATATAACACAAATACTAAAGGTTTAAGTCTGATGACTCAAACTCGATTTTCTTTGGTATAGTCATTTAACCACAAGAGTGAAGCAGATTCAGTAAATCCATAGGTTTTGGACTCATTTGATTGTAAATCAATTGAGACATGAATCCTGCTTGCTGGACCAAATGACTAAGGCCCATTTAGCAGAGCTAAAAGGAAACGGGCCAGAGGCTTATTGGGCTCTACACATACTGATGTATGCGGCCCAACTAGCATAATTGCCAAAGGAAATATTCTGTACTTCATTACTTTATTGATGGATTCAATAAGCATGGCTGTGTTCATTTGATGAGACACAAGCTGGAATCCCTTAAGGGAGTTCCAAGATGAAGAGTAGAACCAGTTTGACAGAAGTATTGAAATCCTCGATTGAATCGCGGAGGAAAATACTAGAGTCAAGAATTGGGTGATCATCTGAAAGAATGAATCAGATCTTATGTGATATGATTCAATTAATGATAAGTCACATGAATCTTCCATAACCATTTAAGAATACGGGAACTCTAGAGATAGTTGTATTATCGAGATCGGACAATTCATGTGGTACTGGGTAGTCATAACGTTTTGCTAGAAACCGCTTATGACAAATGAGTTGTAACTCATTTCCAGTATCGTGTGAACCTACAGGGTCACACACCTAAGCAAGTTGGATATACTCTGCATGGGAATTGATCATTGGCATATGATCTGATTGATATGTATTGGATACAGATCGAATATAAGTTTCAAAGGGGTGTATCGATCGACACCATTGGGTGCGTCGGTCGATACAGGACGTGTGTCGATCGACACCAATAAGTGTGTCGGTCGACACAATGGCGAAACCGAAACTGATGTTTCGGTTCACCTCGAGGTCAGTATATAAGTACGTTTTATATCCCGACCTAAATGAGTTAGTTCGTTTGCGCCGCCCACAGTGTTGTCTCAGAGAGAAAACACAGAAACCTCAGAGAAACTCAGTTCCCAGGGAGATCCGAGTCCCGGTACTAGCAACCCGGCGGCTTCCAGCTTGTGTGCGTGTGGACTACGATAGTGGCGCAGCATCCGAGGCGCAATAGATCTCGTGCTACCTGATCAATCTTCCGCTGCCAAACACCAGGTAATCACGAGGTGAGATCCATGATTCAATTAACTAGACCCTAGATCCTAGGCTATCGGGAACTCGCGAGAATTCTGAATCTGTAGAATTGGCTCGGATTCCCAACAGATCCAAAACAGGCATCGAAGAAGCCCCATCGGTCCGACCTGGACTACCTGGCGGAGTCATAACAAAATCCCCTTCAACCAGGTCGGTGAACTGAATCGAGATGAGCTCCTACTTGAAACGAGCAACATCCGAATGCGCCTTGGTTATCCTGTCGGGAGGAATAGCAAACCCTTCCTTGACGAGCGCCTCCAGCATCGACGCAACAGCAGCAGCTTGGTTCATCAGTATCTGGGTTCTCCTCCCGAGCTCTTTCTCTTCATTGGCTTTCTTGATCTTGGATAGCCGAGCCTGTGCCTTATCCGAAACTCGCACACAGGAAGATTTAAGCCGAGCACATTCGGATTCGAGCTTACCCTGCAAATCAGACACTCGAACAATCAGCTCATCAGCCTCGGCCCGAGCATTCGAACAATCAGCCAGACACTGTCTGTTCTCGACATCCAACCGAGCGTTCTCGGTGGAAAGCTCAGCAACCCTTTTTCCAAAGCCGACACCTTCCCCTCCTCGACCTTGAGAGACGAACGAAGCGCCTCCGCAGCAGCCGCTGTCTCGCGATACCCTTCTAGCTCGGAAATAGACCTTTCGGCTTTACCGAGCTCCCTCTTCAGACTACAGATCGCCCTCTCAAGGTCAACCCGATCACTCTCATACTCATCAAACAGCAGATTATAATGAGCAAGCCCCTGAAGAAAACAAGGACCACCGGATCAGAGCCAAATAATTATGAAGGAAAGATAAGAAAAAGCTTACCCGAGCAAAACTTTTTGCCGCCGCCTTTTTGTTCTCCGCGAAAGGCGTACGGTCAACCGGAAGAAGCTCCCTTGGAGGACTATCCCTCAGCATGCGGAACAAATCTGCACAAGCTTCTCCATCACGGATAATCGGTTTGGAGCCTTCGTAGCTGAAACCAAAGCCGAAGTCGGTGACCACACCCTCACTCTGATCTCCAGGAAAGCGGTTTCCATCTTCCTCGCCTTCCCGACCGGCCTCAGCACCATTGTCCTCTAAAGCATCAAGCTGAGGATCCACATTCTTGGGACGGATCACCTGTTCACCCCCTCCTATAATAGGATGCTCGGGCGCTTCGACCAGGAGCTCGTTCGCTTGATCCCCTGCCAACGTCGCCGCATCGGCAGTCCTCTTTTTTCTCTTCCTCTCCAAAGGAGGTACTCCGGAAGGCTCCTCCGTTTCACCCGGCTCGGCATCAGCCACGTCATCAACACGAGTCCTTTTCTTGTTCTTCTTCTTCCTCCGACGCCTCTCGGCTTGCTCAGCTTCAATCGCATCCACCGTCGCACTCACCTGACGAAACAAGTCTCGATGATAATCATTCACAAAAATCATTCCCGAAGTTACTGGCCCGACCGACGGGGAAAAAGGACGATTGGGATCCAGGTCAACAGATATTACCTCCTCGTTCGGAGGGATGGTCGGGGACTGCGGATTGATAAGATTCTCCCCGACATAGTCAAAAACTTCGATGTCCATCTGACCCATCTCTATCGCTTGTTTGCCTCCCTTCGTGTAGAGATAGTAAGGCTGATTGTTTAGCTCGATCAAAGATTCAATCGAGCGGAGAAGACAATCTGCCAAAATCCTCAATTCAGAAAAGGACAACCGAGAAGATGATCAGAAGTAAAAAAAAGAAGGGAGTAAATCTTACTCTGGTCAAGACTCTCGAAAGCTCGCCTTACCCGATCAGCTTTGACTTCCGGCCACTTCTTAATCCCACGAGCAACAAGTTTTCTCAAGTCGTCCCGAAAGTTATCCGGAGGAGAAAGCGTAGTAGGATGACGATCTACCAACAAGAAAAAACGAGCATGAGTTAGTTAATTCAAAGGAACAGCAAAGCAAAAAAGGATTACCATGAAAACGATTCCATTTCGTCCTATACGGTCTGTTCGGGTCTGGAACCGAAGCCTCGTTCACCCGAGCGTAAAAATACCGATCCTGCCAATTATCGACCTTCGACGGCTTTGCGATAGAAACCTTGAGATCGAAGCGAGCCCTCATACTCACATAGCGGGTCCCAAGAGTCGTCCCGTTCGCAGAAATAGACGAGATCTCCTCGAAAAATCGAAGGCTCATATCCACGCCACACTCGGCAGCTAAAATGGTACAGCCGACTATATTCTGAACGGCTGAAGGACTCAGCTGGGACAACGCGATCCTCCTCTCCTCGCAATAGGCGACGAGCAACTTTGGGAGAGGGAACCGTAGATGTATTTGCCTGAACCAAAAGTCGTACAGACACACCCATCCCTTCGGACAATCCCAAGGCCTCTGGTGCGGCTCGGGTCTATGCAGCTCAAGCTGACCGGCTCCACCACTAACACAATTCTCAACCAACCACTTCAAGTCGTCGTCTGTACACTTAGTGGGAAGAACTGGACGAGGAGGACGAGTTTTCTTCGCCTCCTCGGAATCTCCCGAGGCCTGCTGATTCATCCTTTTCTTTGACCTGCTCGGAACCGGAGAAAGAGTTCCAAGAAGCGCCTGATCAACCTGCCAAACGTCCTCTTCTTTCAACGGAAAAATCACCGACGGACGCCAAGGTCTCGATCCGTCGTCGTCCGAATCTATCAAGTGAGGAACCTGAATATTCGGAGCACCGAGCAAACCAGAAACAGAACCAATCGGACCTTCTCGGAGGGACAACCCGACAATCTCTGTCCGCCCCGAATTAGCCAAAGAATCTGACTGCACAGCGGATGAACTAGATCGAGCAGAATTGCCCGGAGACGGTCTTACCGAGTATAAATCCTCACGATCGGGCGACGACTGAGAATGAGATTCAATCCTCATGTTTACAAACTATACAACAAACAACAATCTAGAGAGAGAAGTCTAGAGAGAAGGGAGAGCGAATTACCTGCGGAGGAGAGAAATGAAAACAGGAAGGAATAGCGCGATATATTTATAAGCAAAGTGGGAAGATCTCGAGGCAAGAGTAATGATGGCCCCTACGCACCTCTTCGTCTTCCGGCGGTTATAGGCATCATCATTACTCCAACACGACTCTTCAGTGTCCAGCTTTCCCCAAGAAACCTTTTGAGCTCCCCAAGAAGAAACGGTAGAACCGACCAGACCCATTCCGAATAAATACCGGCCCAACTAAACACATCATCAAATACGTCGACTCCAAGTGCATGAAGATCGACAAACTGGGGGGGGGGGGCTTACTGTTATAGGTGAGCTTAGCACCCCCACCCACTTAGAAGGCCCAGGATTTATTCTCCATACAAGGGCCGGCCCAACAGAAACAAAACGGCCCAACAGAAACAAAACGGCCCAACAACAGGAGCCCAAATATGTATGCTCGAGTGTAGCCCGTCACTCTCGGCTCGACTCGGCTAAGCTGAACAATAGCAAGTAGACTCAGCTACGCTAGCATCCAAACGAACGTACGGCTCAGCCCATCTCGTCACCAAGTACGGCCCAATCCGCACGAGCTCGACAAGCGGTCAACGGCCTGTAAAAAGTATGACCGTATTTTACTATAAATAGGAGTCGTCACTGTACATTAATGTAACCTTTTGGGATCTGTGCACTTCTTACTACTTTCTCTCTCTAGAGTCAATTTCCCGAATTGTAAACCGAGCACGTCTTTCGACCTGCTCGGGAATCTGAATACCAACTACGCTCGTTGCCGAGCATATCACTCTCGACAAAGAACCCCGAACGCAATTTTCTCTTCGTTCATCCCGAGCATTACTTTTACTCTTGCTTATCTCTGAATCTAGTCGGTTCTCTCTAAAGAACAACTTAGCTCATTCGGACCGAGCACGTCAACTCTTTAGCAAGACGCGCATCCCGACCTCGTGACCATCTCGGTTATCACAATTTCTCAGCAGCAGTAGCATCCATTGAAGTTTCAGAACCAGTTTATCATTCACGCAAAGAGTCTAGAGTGTCACTATCACATCCAGCAAAGATGGTGAGAAGAAAGAAGAGGATTTAACAGAGACCTAGGATTTAACAAAACTAAACATAGATTACTCATTTTCAAAGTAGAAATTGAAGGAGGGTGAAGGATTTCACGCTTTTTTTTTTTGGGTTTCTCTTTCAATTTCGATTTGAAGAGATGCGAAGAGATAGATATTAAAATCGGGTATCCAATTTATGTTATGAGTTGAGTCGGGTAAAAAAAAAAAGGTTAGCAATTGGTTTTGATGGTTCAGTATTTGGTTTACCAAATAAACCAGGTTTTGATTGTTCAGTATTTGGTTTACCAAATAAACCATTCAAATCGAGATCTATGTGTGTTGGGTTCCTTAACTTTCAATTCGGTGAGTTATAGATCTTCAAATTTTATTTCGGGGATATTTATAATGAACCATAGTTTTGGATTGTATCTTGTGCTATACGATAGTTCTTGTGGGGGAAATAGATCGTCACCCCAACATAAAATGATACAAAGTTGCTATTAAAAACATAAAAAGATACATCCAGCGCAATATTTCCTTATTTCCCCGAGTAGGATAATTTTATTTTGTTTTATTTATTTATTTTTTGTTTGTTGGTGGATACATAAAGGAGTTATTACTTGGAGAAAAAAAAACGTTAAACATTTTTAAAGAGGACTGTTTTTCAAAGTCCAGTCCGATATTGGTAAATTTGTAATAAATCAATTTGAAAATAAAATTATGTAAGAAACATCATAATTTTAAAAGATTAATATTGTTAAGGTATCTTTATAAAACAAGCACATCAACAATATATAATTCTAATAAGATATTTTCAAAGAAATTTCCAGCACACCTGCAACTTTAACCAAATTATGAAAACAAAAATGCAAATGCTTACTATAATTTACTTTGTAATATATAACATATTTGATAGTTATATTCAATTAAGACACTAATTAATCATATAAATGTGTTACAATGATTTATAAAGTAATCATATACGAAACAACACAAATTCGTTTTTCGATAGATTTCAAAAGCGAATATTATAAAATAATTATTTAAATTAACATTAATTAATTTTTAGTTCATAACATGAAAAAATTTAAAGTTTGAATTTAGATCTATAACAAGTTTTTTTTTTGCAGTTCCTTCAAATTTGATAAAATATTTTTTTTCGATATGAAAAAATGAAGAATTGGTGTATACATTTTTTCTTGAATATTTAGTTGTATTTATTTAAATTAATTTTTAATATAAAATCAAATATTTTATAAAATGAGATAGTACAATATATATATAGTATATTTCAGATTATGGGATTTTGATATTCAAAAATATATTTTTATAAAAAATGTTAAATCAAAAGTATATAACTAAATTCTTTAATATATAAACTATTTTATACATAATAAAAACAAATATTGATAAATATACACATAAATTAGTATAAACAAATATATTTTGAATATATTTGAACTAACAAAAAAATCAAATATAAGATTAATTAGTTTCTGATTTATAAGAAATCAATTATAAAATTTTACAAATTCAAAATATTAAAATTTAGTCGATATATTTTTAACTTGATAAACTAAAATATTAAATTAATTCAATATATATTATTTAATTATATAATGAGATAGAGTTATATTTTTACAATTACGGTTTTTAGGGTTTATTTTATCCAATATATAAAGTATTATAATTCAAAAATAATCATACATAAAAAAAACACAAAGTCGATATAATTCAAAAATGAATATTATCAAAATAAGTACTTAAATTAACATTAATTAATTTTATGTATAACAAGAACACTTTTAAAGTTAGAATTTAGATCTATTACTATGTTTAAGGGATGTTCCTTCAATTTGAAAAAAAAAAAATTAATCGATAAGAAACAAAAATTGACTGGTCTGTATAATTTTTTCCTGAATATTTAGTTACATTTATTTAATTAAATTATTTTTATATAAAAATCAATACTTTTATAAAATGAAATAATACAATGTATAGTATATTTAAGACTATCAAATTTTTATATTCAAAAGTATATTTTATACAAAATATTAAATCAAATGATATATATAACTAAATAATTCAATATATCAGTTATTTTTATAAATAATAAAAAACAATATTGGTAAATATAGACATAAATTAACATTAAAAATATATTTTGAATATATTTCAAGAAACAAAAATAGAAAATGAAAAAAAATCAAATGCAAGATTAATAAGTTATTCAATCATATAGTGAGATAGTGTGATGTTTTTAAAATTACGGTTTTGACAAATGATTTCATCCAAATATATAAAATATTTAACTAATTGCAAAACGGATCAAAATATTAATTAATACATTTTTATTATAAAAATATTAAAACAACTAATAGAATATAAGTTTAGTAAATAAATATAACTTTCATAAATATATTTTTCTTATAAAATAAAATTGTTAGAAACAAAATCCAATTAAAAATATCATCATCCAAACATATTAAAACTATATAATATATTATACAAAAATAAAAGGAAAATTAATCTAAAAATAATTGTGCTTAGTTTTAATATTTATTTTCATATAAAATAGATTACTTGATACAATCCCACATAATAACCAAATAAAAAATTTTATTTTACAATAAATAGATAAAAATCTATAGTATAGTTGGTAAAATAATTTTGATTAAGATATAATGTTTAAATCTTTATTATAAAATCATAGACAGAACTCATTTGAATAAAACATAAACACATAATATTTCAAAACACCCAAAACAATAAACAATAAAATTCAAACAAAAAAATCAATACAAACCAAAACAAATTTATAAACTAATATAAAAAAATAAATCAAAAACAAATATAATAAATTTATAATATTACAAAATTGATAAAATTGTAGAATTTTAAATATAAACAAAATATACGCGCTAAACCCAAATAGAATGAACTCCACATTTTACTTATATGAACCCCAATCAATATTAGCCCCAAAAGATTAGTATTAATTTTATAATAGTTTTTATGATTTAATAAGATTTTTATGATTAAAATATAACATTCAAAATCTTAATTATATAACTAGATATAAAACACAATTTAGATTAAAGTAAATTTGAATATCACAAAATATAATTGAAACCAAGAAAAAAAAATAAAAAACAAATAAATTCAAAAGTAAAAAAAAATATTAAAAATCAAATCAATTATATACATCATAACATTTAAAATCTACATAAAACATATAATTTTTAAAAAAAATATAATATAAAATTTTTATTTATAATCAAAAAACATATATGCTGAACGTGTATAAATCACTAGTTAAGTTAAAAAAGAAGAAGTTTATGTTACATACTAATATTCAAAATTTGGATTACACGATATTGGTCAAATTTAGGCATATGCCCTGCCATATTCACATATATATATATATATATATATATATATATATATATATATATATATATATAAAATATATATATATATATTGTCAAAACCTATTCATATATTTTGTTAAAAAAGATAAAATTATTAATCAATATTTAAACCTCAAAGCTAAAAATAATTATAACTTACGAACAAAACTAGGTGGATCATGGAAAAATATTGAAAAACATGCCGTGAAGTTTCAGTTAATTAAAGAATCTAAAAACATGCCTTGAAGTTTCACTTAATTAAAAGAATCAAGGAATACGTAAATGCAAGCAAAGCCTTATAAATAAGAACATGTTATTAAAAGACATACATTATAATTACTAGAATTGGACGTGGTTACCTAAAAAATATGAAATCGATATTTTGGGCACAGATTAAGAAGTTAAGCTTAATAAGAAAAGTAAAGAAATAACGACAGAATTTTTGTTTTTTAAAACAACGAACGAATTTTGACGAGAAGTAAAACAGTGTTTTTGGGTCAACATGTAATCCACCCAACGTTGATTTTTGTTTTGTCGGATACATCGTAAACGTTGATTTTCTACAAAAAATATACATGTTTATAATGCCCTTCATGCGTCTAGACATTTTTTACTCGGAATTAAGAACATGTATATAAATGATTTTTATGGACTTCTTAGCAAAAAAATTTAAGTAAAAAATAATTAAATATTGTGGATTCTACCAGAAGTTCTTAGCAAAAGTTCTTAGTTAAGAGTTGAGTTCTTAACTGTTCACGCCACATGTTCACGCCACATGACGATATATGATTAGTTCTTTTATGAGTAATACTTGGGTTCACCCCTAGAGGTGAACCCTTTTGTTCATCTCCACATTTTCTAACCAATCAAATAATTTCACATAATCTAATATTAAAAGTAAATAAAATTTTAAAAATGTTTTAAAAATAAGAAAATAAAAAACGAAAATAAAAAAAAAGAAAATATATTTTATTTCAAACAAAACTTAAAAATAAATTTTTTTATAAAAAATATTAAAACCTAAATCTTAATCTCTAAACTCTAAATTCTAAACCCTAAATTCTAAACCCTAAATTCTAAACCCTAAACCCTAAACGATAATTTGAACTTAAAATATTAAAATTAAAACTAAATCCTAATCCCTAAATCCAATATGTAAATCTTAAAAAAAAAAAAAAAAAAAACCCTAATCCCTAAACCCTAACCCAAAGAGCTTAAATCCTAATCCATAAACCCTAAACCCAAAGAGCTTAAACCCTATACCATAAACCCTAATCCCTAAACCCAATATGTAAATTTTAAAAAATAAAAACTAAACCCTAATCCCTAAACCCTAAACCCTAACCCAAAGAACTTAAACTCTAATCCCTAAACCCTAAACCCAAAGAGCTTAAACCCTATACCATAACCTAATCCTTAAACCTTAATTTTAATTTTATAATTTTATTTAAAATAATATTACATGGCATATTTTTATTGGTTAATAAAGAGGGGTGAACAAATGGGTTCACCTCTAGGGGTGAACCTAAGTATTTTTCTTCTTTTATTTTTTTTTTATTTTTTTTTCTCATCTGCAAAAAAAAAAAAAAATATTATTAAAAACAGTTAAAAACTCCAAACTAGATTCACTGATGTACATGGTCTAACACTCGCCACATAGGCATACCATACCACCATGCAAACCGTTTAAATTAAATGTTTTTTTTTTTTGAAGTCTCTAAAGAACATATCATTCGTTCCAACATGCAATATAATATATATGTACAACATAAATTTTGACTATGGTGCCAATAACAAAATGAAGAATCTCTCTCTCTCTCTCTCACTCTCTCCCTCTCATCTCCTTCTTCCGGGAAGCTTACCGAAATGCTTTTGAATTCTCACACGTGCCTATCGACAAATTTAGTATAAATACTCAAAACTATTAGTCATTCATTCTCAGGCTCATCAACAACATCTGATCATATAGTTCATAAGCATTTGATCAGCACGATCTATCTTGATCGTACCCAGAAAAACAAGACTACAAAAGTTATACTGATCATGGTAAAATATTGAAAAACATGCCTTGAAGTTTCAGTTAATTAAAAGAATCGAGGAATGCGTAAATGCAAGTAAAGCCTTATAAATAAGGACATGTTACTATAGGACATATGACGCTCCAAAAAAAAAAGACATATATTATAATTAGGAATAATTGCACCCAGTACCCAGTGTATCTTTATTACAAAGTAATAGCAATTTTGTATCTTTCCAAAACTTTTTTTGCAATTTTGTATCTTTTTTATCTTTTTGTGGTGGTTAATGATCATTTAGCCTTAGCTTTTATCTTCTAGTATAGATAGTTAATTAAATACCCTATCCATAATTTATCTTCTATCCATCCCATCTTCTTATATTTATTTTAATTTTTTTCTTTTCTCTTACACTCTCTTTCTTACTTTATACATTATTTTTTACCCTACGTTTTTATAACTGTGGATAAGATTAATTGGGTGATATTTTCGGACTTATAGATCGTCGTATGATGTTATAATTGGTCGATCTATCGGAATTCAAAAAAAAAAACCGGACTTAATACGAAAGTTGCGAATGGATAGTTTAGAGTAGATGTCCACAACATCCATCCACGTGGATACTTATGATGGACAAGATGCTTAACAAGGTGATTTAACAAATGATGTTGGACGATCACATGAATGATGAATCCAAAAATATGTTTACCATGGGTAAATGTTTAACATATGATTATTCGTGGACAAGATGCTCAAAAGGATGGTTTAACATGAATGATGATGGACAAGATGCTTAACAAGATGGTTTAACATATGATTTTTCGTCGACACCAAGTATGTTGGACGATCACATCTCATGCTTACACTACAAGAAAAATCAACATTCATAGCACACGATACAAGCTATGGTATGTAATAGATAGCGTTTCCACAAACGCTCTCACAGCGGCAGCTATAATAGACCCCCCCATACCATAGCTTTTCTTTCGTGCTATTATATCGTTTATCTATAATAGCGATATTTTCTTCTTGCTATTACTAGATGTACTATAGCTCATTATATATATCGTAATATATTTTATTATAGCTTTATATTCGTGCTATGTATTTTTAAGTACTATTATTCAATTGTTTTGAATTTTATTTTATACACTATTAATTAATTTTAATTTTAATTTTATATTTGATTAAAAACATATTTTATAGATTATTAAAAATTACATAAATGTAATATTACATTACAAATACAAAGAAATCTACAAATTCTTAACATATTCATAACATTGTTCCATTATTTCTCAAACACTTTTGCTTCCCACTTGGTCTCTTCCATCCTTGGTATGAACATTATGTGTATCCATCTCTTCCTGTCCAACAAACAGAAACAAATCTCATAAATATAAACTTAGCTTACCCTAAGCGCAGGATTTTCATCAGGATGAAAGATGGAAAGCGCACTCATTGCACTCACAAGAACTCCCATTGGGTGTGCATCGTGAGGCATAGACTGTATGTTCTCCTTCATCACAATAACCAACAAGACTAACCAAATTCGTATGGTGAACTCCCAGAAAAAGATCAACCTAACGCACTCATGCAAAGAGATTTATATAATTCATATGCGAAAGTTATGTTACATCAAAAACTAGTTGGAAAGATTGTACTAACAAATACCTCTGCCTTGAACTCTTTATAGCCTTGAGTTTGAGAAAGTTTAGATGGCTCAGATGGATGAGAATATGGAACATTCCTTGTTGGTCTACTCGGTGGCGGGTGAAGAACTGTTAGATCATCATTTTGGGATTAGCAAAAACCATATTCATAAGATTTTATTGGTTGTCATAAGAGTTTCACTTGAAATATACCTTCAACAGTGGGCGGCTTTTTCTTTCTGAGAACAAGATAAAGAACCAATGCAGCAATGAGGATAGCTACAGAACCAACCGATGCGACAATTGGCACTAGATATGTCTTTTTAGCCGGTTTTGTGAGTGAACCAGAGGGGAAAAGCCTTGGATTCCCTTCGGTACTACAAGAGAACAAGTGTGGTGGTTTCAAGACATCAAACGTACAAAGAAAAGTTCACAAGACATGATGGAAGTTTCTTACGATAGGTTGAGTCCTTTCCTTTGTAGTAAAGATTGAGGAATTGAACCATTGAGATCATTCCCGCTTAAGTTTCTGCATAGAACAATAACCAAGATGCGAGGTGAAATCGAATAGCATTAGAAAATAAGTAAGCTTGAGATAAACTCCCAAAAATTAAGGAGCTTACCTTGTTAGATTGGGCTTTAACCACATGGTAGCTACTGCGACTAGGCTGTGCTTTCAGATGCAGAACAAAATCGTATCAGACATTCAACTCAACATGAAAATCATTTGGTGAAGAGCGTTCATAATCGCCATAGGTTCAGAATCAGTGAATACATCAATAAGATGTTCCATATATATATCAAGTAACCTCGTGAAGGAAAGCTAAACCGGAAGTTGTCCCAACGCAAATGGCAGCTCGTTTGGACCAATTAAGTGGAACATATTTGCTCCTCGAACCTAAAAAATCACTCAAACAACATTAGGAAGGAAAAAAACAGGAGACAGTGGGACTTGTCCGAACAAAAAGTTACCAATGAGGTTAACAAGGTTGGGATAATGAATGTTTGATATCAAGTTAATCTCGGTCAAGAACTCTCGTGTGCCTTTTTAGATTCTGCTGAAAGTAATTTCACTGCTACTTGTGTTCCATCTCTCAATACTCCCTGCAACATTCAACCGGAAACATCAAACAACATGTTTAAGAGAAATGAGTTGAAATATTCGTAAGAGTAGGTCATCGTCCATCATTTCTCACCTTGAAGACAACACCGAATCCACCACCTCTGATTCTGTTAGATGGGTGGAAACTATCCGTCACTGATTTTAAAGAGTCATATGAAAACACCCTCACACGAATTCAAACAATAAAAAGATCTGTGAGCTCAAACGAATTCAAAACTTTGTAATATGTAATCAAAATCCGGAAAAAAACAGGAAGAATCGAAACATAGACGGTTCTCCGGATGACATCTTCTCGCTGAAATTGAACCTCAATACAGTCAAAAGATAACAAAATTGAAGCGATACAATTGAGTCTCTTACCCGTCGGAAACCGCCGTTTTTGAAGAGATACCGGCACCACCTTGTTTAGTGAGCGACGGAGGAACAAACTCTTCAGCCATGGGATTTGCGAAGGGAGAATCATGGTTCTCGTGGCGACTGAAATTGAAGAGTCTTTGATGCTGGTTTCGATGCGAGAGAGCAGAGACTGAGCTACAATTTTGCTTCAGGAATCGATTCAATCTCTTCTGGGTATTTTTTGTCTCCTGAGATTGGGAGACGGCTAGTTTAGGGTTAGAGAGGAGAGAAAGATGTTGAATATTTTTTTTTTAGTATAATGAAATATTAGGTTTTTTTTTCTTAAATGATGAAGATACTTAGAAATTTTTTTTACTTCCGCCAAAACCAAATTTTTCGCTCTAAAGTGTTACCGCCCATATATTAGGCTCCAAATCACATTTTTCGCTTCCCGCTCGATGAAAATACGGCATAGCGTTAATTTAATGCTATTATAGAGTTACCAAAATTAAAAAATTATCTTCGATAGCACTTCGTGAAACCGTGCTATAGTGGAATGCTATCAATGCCCCTTATTTTTGTAGTGTTATCAAGATGGTTTAACATATGATGGACAAAATGCTTAACAAGATGCTTACCATGTGTAAACGCTTATGATCCGTGGACACAAAGTACGGATCTAATGGACAAAAGTTGGTTAAGAGTTCACATGATTGTGAATTTGAGGACATAGAGTAGCTGTAGACCATGTTTACCATAGATAAACATTTAACATATGATTATTCGTGGACAAGATGCTTAACAATATTTTTTAACATGAATGATGATGGACAAGATGCTTACCAAGATGGTTAACAAGATGCTTACTATGGGTAAACGGTTATGATGGACAATAGTTAACAAAATGCTTACTATGGGGTAAACGATGGTTTAACATGAATGATGATGGACAAGATGTAAGATGGTTTAACATATGATTTTTCGTCGACACCAAGTATGTTGGACGATCACATCTCATGCTTAACAAGATGGTTTAACATATGATGGACAAAATGCTTAACAAGATGCTTACCATGTGTAAACGCTTATGATCCGTGGACACAAAGTACGGATCTAATGTACAAAAGTTGGTTAAGAGTTCACATGATTGTGAATTTGTGGACATAAAGTAGGTGTAGACCATGTTTACCATGGGTAAACGTTTAACATATGATTATTCGTGGACAAGATGCTTAACAAGATTTCTTAACATGAATGATGATGGACAAGATGCTTACCAAGATAGTTAACAAGATGCTTACTATGGGTAAACGGTTATGATGGACAATAGTTAACAAAATGCTTACTATGGGGTAAACGATGGTTTAACATGAATGATGATGGACAAGATGCTTAACAAGATGGTTTAACATATGACTATTCATGGACACAAAAGCATGTTGGACGATCACAATCGGTGGTCAAAAGTTACCATTATTGCGATCCGTGGACACAAAGTACGGGTCTAATGGACAAAAGTTGGTTAAGATTCCACATGATTGTGAATTTGTGGACATAGAGTAGGTGTAGACCACTATCCATTCAAAAACAACATTTTCATTGGCTACTTCCTACCCATATTAAGCACTTTGCATGGATATGATCATTGTAGTATCCACATGGATGAATATTCATTCGCATTTTTTGTAGTATCCACATGGATAGAGACTTAACTATCCATTCGCAATCTCCGTACTAAGTCCGTTTTTTTTTTTGAATTCCGGTAGATCGACCGGTTCTAACTCCATCCCGGCGGTTTATATGATCGGAAACCTCACCTGTTGCATGATATCCACCGTTAAAAAAAATGGGGTGAAATAAATGCAAAAGTAAGAAAGAGAAGGGAAATGAAAAGAAAAGAAAAAAAGAAAATAAAATGAAGAGAAATATATTGATTTTCGGTAGAAAATAAAAAGAAAAATAGGTGAAAAAGAGAGTGTGAGGATAAAATGGTCATTTTACTGGTAGAACCTACAAAAAGATACAAAATCACAAATTTTTTTGAAAAATACTAAATTACAACTAAAAAGATAAAAAGATATACCCAGTACAATTCACCCATTATAATTACTAGAATTGGACGTGGTTAACCTAAAAAATATGGAATCGGCTTTTTTGTAAGCTTAATGAGAAAAGTAAAGAAATAACGACAGAATTTTTGTTTTTAAAAACACGAAAGAATTTTGACGAGCAGTAAAACAGTGTTTTTGGGTCAATATGTAATCCACCCAACGTTGATTTTTGTTTTGTCGGATATAATCGTAAGCGTTGATTTCAACAGAAATATACGTAACGTGTGGGCTCATTATAAATGCACTTCATGCGTCTTGACGACGACATTTTTTACTCGCAATTAACTCTTACACCACATACCTCGCCATCATGCATACCATTTAAAAGATTTTTTTTTTTTTTTTGTAGTCTCTAAAGAACATATCTTTCAAAACATGCACTATAATCTCTCTCTCTCTCTCTCTCTCTCTCTCTCTCTCTCTCTCTCTCTCTCTCTCTCTCCTTCTTCCGGGAAGCTTACCGAATGCTTTTGAATTCTCACACGTGCCTATCGACAAATTTAGTATAAATACTCAAAACTATTAGTCACTCATTCTCAGGCTCATCAACAACATTTGATCTATCATATAGTTCATAAGCATTTGATCAGCACGATCTATCTTGAAACACAAGACTTCAACTTTTCAATCAAAACACGATATCGGAAGATGGGACGAGCTCCATGCTGCGAGAAGATTGGGTTGAAGAGAGGCCCATGGACGCCTGAAGAAGATCAAATCTTGATCTCTTTTATTCAAAAACATGGCCATAGTAACTGGCGAGCCCTCCCTAAGCAAGCTGGTATGAACAAATCAAAATTTCATATATCTATATACATATAGTCCAATTTCTTGAATTTAATTATATAAATTTCTTAACACTGATGGTAATTACTGAATACAGGTCTTTTGAGATGTGGAAAAAGCTGTAGACTTAGGTGGATGAACTATTTAAAACCTGATATTAAGAGAGGCAATTTCACCAAAGAAGAAGAGGATGCTATCATTAGCTTGCACCAAATCCTTGGCAATAGGTATTATTTTACACTCTTCTGCTTTTACATATAATTTTACATACGTTATATATACTGGACTCATGGACTGGTTAGACGTAGTAGCATATATACAATAGTCATCACAAGAAACATGTCTTGGTCCACTATTATATGAAAGTTTTAAGTATACAATAATCCGCTCTCTGATAACTTTGTATTAACGGTCTTTTTTCTTGGTATCGTCTCTAGATGGTCAGCGATTGCAGCAAAATTGCCAGGAAGAACGGATAATGAGATCAAGAACGTATGGCATACTCACTTGAAGAAAAGACTCGAAGATTATCAACCCGCTAAACCTAAGACCAGCAACAAGATCAAGAACGGTACTAAACCGAAATCTCACTCTGTACCGGAAAGAATGAACAACACAAGAAGCGAATCGGAGCTCGCTAATTCTTCAAACCCTTCTTTTGAAAGCTTATTTTCCACATCACTTTCGACGAGTGATGCGGTTTCTTCGGTGACACTCATGCTCCATGAAGGCCATAGCAAAGAGGCTAAGATGGATGATAAATCGGGATACAACAGTACTGCAGATCAAGACTGTTGTTCTTTCGAAATTTTGGGAGCAGACATCGACGAGAGCTTCTGGACCGAGGCGCTTTATAGCCAAGATGAACAAAACTACGCATTGAATTTTGACGAGGCTGGTTTTGATGAGATACAACAAGAGTTTCAGCAGTTAGGCTCCGTTGATAATGAGATAGTCTTCGACAGTGAGATGGACTTCTGGTTCGATGTCTTTGCGAGAACTGGTGGGGAACAAGGTCTATTAGCTGGGATCTAATTAATTGACATATTTGAAGAGTAAAGTGAAATGGCGAAAATTAAAGCTATATAGGAATATATTGTGTAATAATGTACCTTCCTTATATGTTTAGGTTAAACTTACTCTTAAACCTACTTTGTATAAATATATATAGTCTCTTTGGCTTGTGAATAAACTCAGCCGTTCAGCTTATTTACATGGTATCAGAGCTGCGAGTTTAAAAACTCAAAACCCTAAACGATCCTGTCCTTTTCCTTCTGCGCCGCTCAGATTTCTTACTGATCACGGCACTTGTTCTTCTTTGTTCCTTGTCGATTTCATCATGAGTGGAGACGATCTCAAAGGAAATCTGCTGGTGATTCAGCCACCAAGCAAGATATCTTGTCAGATTATTATCTGCATCCTAATTCAGATCCAGGTAATCAAATTACCACAGTGATGTTCAATGGATCGAATTATGCACGTTGAGCAAAAGTTATGCGTAACGCACTGCGAGCCAAAAACAAACTTGGTTTCATTGATGGCACTATCAAGCGACCGACCTCTGGTGCGAACGAGTTGAAGTTGTGGGGTATTGTTAACTCGATGCTGGTTGCGTGGATTAGCAATTCAGTCGAAGAGGGATTGCGGTCTTCTATTTCATGCGCTGACACAACATATGCTCTGTGGAACAGCATCGCTAAAGAATTCTCTGTCGGAAATGAGCCACATATCTATGAGCTTAAAATAAGAGCATCCAGCTGCAAGCAAGAGAATATGACATTTCAAGAGTATTATGGAAAACTCAAACTGATTTGGGAAGATATTGATGATTACGAGCCTATGGTCGAATGTTGTTGTGGAGATTTAACGTGCAAAGTGAATGAAGATTTGAAAGTTATTCGTGAAAGAGAAAGGAAGTATCAGTTTCTTATGGGACTGGATGGAGCAAGATATGGGACGACGCGGTCAAATATCTTGATTATGTCACCACCGACTACACTTGCTCAAACCTATTCGATGATTGTACAAGAGGAAAGACACCAAAATGTAACGCGTGTAGCTGAACCCAGAAGTGATATGGTGGGTTTCTCTGCTATTGTACAAACACCATCTCATGCTCAGTCGCAGAACACAAATCGCAATCGTCAACCGATCGTGTGCTCTTACTGTAACAAAACTGGTCACCCTCGACGTGACTGTTATGCATTGAATGGGTATCCAGATTCGCGAAGTAATACAGGAGGTGGTCGTGGACGTGTTGGTGGTGGACGTGGAGGAAGCGGAAGTTGGCATAATGATCAAGGAGGAAGAGGACGTGGTGTTGCTGCTAACAACGTGCGTATGGATGATGGAGCTTCTCCAAGTCATACGATAAGCAATGCTGATGGAGAGGGTCTTACTCTCAACAAGGAACAGTGGAATGCATTGGCTGGCATCCTCAAAGCAACGCCATCTGCGAATAATGCTCGCCTATCCGGTATTATCATTGACACTGGTGCTTCACACCATTTGACAGGAGATATTGATTTGTTGTTTGATGTGCAAAATATTGTTACTTGTCCCATCACATTGCCGAATGGAGATATGACTATGGCCACAAAGCGTGGACGTATGTCGATTGGTGGAAGTGTAGTTCTCCCCTCGGTTTTCTACGTGCCATAGCTCACTAATACGTTGTTTTCGGTTTCTCGTTTACTTAAAGAGAAACCGTGCATTGCTGTCTTTGCTGATAAGTTTTGCTACTTGCAGGACCGGTCTACGAGGATCCTGATTGGAGCGGGTATTGAGTGTGATGGTCTCTACTACTTTCGTGAAGTGTTTCGATCGTCGGTGAACTCTGTGGGAAGTCTCAGTGATAGGGATTTGTGGCACATGCGGTTGGGACATCCGTCTAAGAATGTGCTTTCTACTCTATCTAAAGTTGTTAGTTTCAATGGTGTTAGTTCTTTTGATAAAGAGCCTTGTGATGTCTGTGTCCGGGCTAAACATCCTCTTTTGTCTTTTACTGAAAGTGATAATAAAGCTAGTGATATTTTTGAGCTTATTCATTGTGATGTATGGGGACCATACAACACCCCAACGATTTGTGGATCAGTTTACTTTCTCACCATAGTTGATGACTACTCGCGTGCTGTATGGGTATATCTCATGCATAGAAAGAGTCAAGTCTCGGATCTGATTCAACAGTTTTGTGCTCTTGCCGAGCGACAATTTGCGCGTGAGATTCGCATTGTGAGAAGTGACAATGGGACAGAATTTATGTGTTTGAGTTCCTTCTTTGCATCTCAGGGAATCATACACCAAACCTCTTGTGTAGGCACACCACAGAAAAATGGGCGTGTTGAACGCAAACACCGACACATCTTGGACGTAGCACGAGCCATCCGTTTTCAAGCTTCTCTTCCGATTGAGTTCTGAGGAGAATGTGTTTTAACAGCAAGTTACCTCATTAATCGCACCCCCAGCTCGTTACTAAGTGGTAGAACACCATATGAAGCATTGTTTGGTCATGTCCCTTCTTATGAACATCTTCGAATTTTCGGATATCTTTGCTATGCACATAAGGGGACACGATGTAGAGACAAGTTTGACGAAAGAGAAACGCGATGTGTGTTTATGGGGTTTCCTTATAACCAAAAGGGATGGTGTGTATTTGATCTTGATAGCAAGGAGTTCTTTGTGTCGCGCGATGTGGTGTTCAATGAAAATGTGTTTCCCTTTGCTCCTTCGCCTTCTCCTCTACTCTCGACTGCATCATCCTCTCCGATCCCTCGGTTTGAAACTGTTGGTGATGTGTGTTCATCCGACTTGTGTGTTGATGTACCTCCATCGTCTGACCCAAATATTGCGGATAGGGGGAGAACAACTGTCTCCCCAGATACGGAGGCTATCAACAACACCACTGTGTTACTCAACAGGTTTCCTGTGGAACCACACACATCTTCTTTGTCACATGTCGATTCTCCATCTCCACTACCTCTGGTTACCTCTGATGCACCGACTGAGGATATTGCCAATGATCACGAGGCCACATCACCTCAGCTAGGTCGTGGTCATCGCGCTAAAAAGCAATCAGTTTTGCTTAAGCCGTATGCTTTGAATTGTGCGAAAGTTGTTGACTCTCCGATAGTATCACACTCTATACCCTCATCTTCGCTCCAATCAGATTCCTCTCCCGGTACTTCAGGTACGCGTTATCCTCTGACTCAATATCTATCATGTGATAGGTTTTCGCAGACATTTCGCGTCTTTCTTACACGATTGACAGAGGGATATGAACCCCGTGGCTATCATGATGCAATTACTTATAAGGAGTGGAGAGAAGCAATGTCTGCTGAAATATCTGCGTTGGAAGATAATCAAACATGGGAACTCACTGATTTACCACCCGGTAAGAAGGCAATTGGCAGCAAATGGGTTTTTCGTTTGAAGTTTAATCAAGATGGTACGATTGCTCGTCACAAAGCTCGCTTAGTTTGCCTCGGCAATCTTCAAGTCGAAGGTTCTGATTTTACAGAAACCTTTGCTCCTATTTCAAAGATGACTACTGTGCGTTGTTTCTTCAAAGTTGCAGCTGCTAGGGGATGGGAACTCCATCAAATGGATGTCCACAATGCCTTTCTTCATGGGACTCTCGAGGAAGAGGTTTATATGAAACCACCACCAGGCTTTGCCAATTCTGCGCCAGGGAAAGTGTGTCGCTTAAAGAAATCCCTTTACGGTCTTCGTCAAGCTCCCCGATGTTGGTTCTCCACTTTGCAAAATGCACTCGTTGAGTATGGATTTCATCAATCTGTCTCGGACTACTCTTTGTTTTCCTACAAACAAGGATCTGTCGAGATTTACATTTTGGTATATGTTGACGATCTTGTCATTGGAGGTAATGATGAAGTCGCTATCTCTGCTTTTAAGGCATATCTAAGTCAATGCTTTCACATGAAGGTTTTGGGCAAATTGCGATATTTTCTGGGTATTGAAGTAGCTCGTCAAGAAGACGGTATTTTCCTTTGTCAACGGAAGTACGCTTTGGATATCATCTCTGAGTGTGGTCTGGTTGGTGCTCGTCCTGCGATCATTCCCCTTGAGCAAAATCATCATCTTGATCGAGCACAAGATGCGTACTATGAGAAACCGGAGCAGTACCGTCGTCTTGTCGGTCGCTTCATTTACTTTACTATCACACGTCCAGAGTTGTCTTATGCTGTTCATGTCCTGTCCCAATTCATGCAGTGTCCACGCAAATCTCATTGGGACGCGGCTTTACGTGTTGTTCGTTACTTGAAAGGAACTCCTGGTCAAGGGATTTTTCTCTCTTCCAATGCCGATCTCTCTCTCACTGGTTATAGCGACTCGGACTGGGCTGGTTGTAATATTACTCGTCGCAGTCTAACAGGCTATGCGTTTCTGCTCGGTGGATCGGTTATTTCTTGGAAGACACGGAAACAGCCAACGGTATCTCGTTCTTCAGCAGAGGCGGAATATCGTGCACTTGCTGATGCCACCAGTGAAGCCAAATGGTTGTGTCAGTTAGTGCGTTTCTTTGATGTTCCCGCATCCTCTCTTCCGCTTTACTCAGATAGTTAGTCTGCGTTACACTTGGCTGCTAATCCGGTACTTCATCAACGTACAAAACACATTGAGATTGATTGTCATTTCGTACGTGATACAATCCGTGATGGTTTAATCACACCATTCTACATATCCACTCAAGACCAGCCTGCCGATGTTCTAACTAAAGCTCTTGGTCGCAAACAATTTGAACATCTTATACGCAAGTTGGACATTCGGAACATTCATGCTCCAACTTGAGGGGGAGTATAGGAATATATTGTGTAATAATGTACCTTCCTTATATGTTTAGGTTAACTTACTCTTAAACCTACTTTGTATAAATATATATAGCCTTTTTGGCTTGTGAATAAACTCAGCCGTTCAACTTATTTACAAGCTAAGAGAAAACTCAAACTTTTGATGTGATCTGGTGATTAGTTTATTAATTAGATGTTGCGTTTCTGAAGATTTTATTAATTTGTTTCTACAAGATTGAGTAGTTAGCTACTTCGAGTAGTAATCAATGATAAGTGATTATCTATAAGTTTCTAACGTATATATATTTTTTTTTTGAATAATTTTTTTTATAACGTATAGACTGTGATCTGCAATAAAATACTTTCGGAGGAATAGGTGTGTTTTGTCGACATTCCTTTCCTCCAAACTCACCAAAATTGATGAAAAAACTCAGCTTTCAAGTTCAACTATGGCAGAAAAGGAAAAGTTGCTAATCAAAATGAAACCATGATTAATATAAATTGGATATTATAAAAATATAGAACTACTTACTAATTAATTATATTTAATTGGTTATTGAAACCTAAAGGTATAAAAATATAAAAATATTAAAAACAAATGCCTATATTTTTAAATTAAGAGAATTAACGTGAGATCAAATTCTTACACATTCATGTAAAATCTTCTATTAATAAAACATTTTTGTGTGGTCAATACACGTCAATTAAAATAATAAAAAATTATTAAATGATCCTCGCAATACAAGACATTTTATGATTGGAACTTTTTAATATTTGATATTTGATATTTGATATTATGAGTAGGACTTGAAAGAATATAGAATGGAATATTATTATTGAGTTTTTGGTTGAGTTGATATAAAACATAAGATTCATATATATAATGTTTTATATTGACATATTGATAATACCAAATAATGTAAATCTTTTAATTTTTATCACAATAAGATATATGAAAATATTTTTTGGTTGAATTTTACGGGATTCACTTCATATCTGACTCTTATATAGAGCTAGCTCTATCAAGCGGGTCGAATCCGCGACCCGCGATCCGCCCCGCGGCGGGTTAAGCTAATTTTCGATCCGCCCTAATCTGACCCGCCAAACCGCAAAACAAAAACAGTCGACCCGCATCCGTCGCGCTTAAATTTGCGGGTACCCGCGGGTAACCCGCAAAAATTTAAATATTATTTAAAATTTTAAATTATAGATAATTTTAATTAAAATAATATTTATTAATAAAATTTAATATAAAAAATCGTAAAATAGCATTTTTATTTAAAAAAAAAACTTTTTTTGAAAAATATTTATTTTTATTATATTTTATTCATAAAATTCTTAAATTAATAATAAAATATATTTTTTTTAAATAAATTTTGTGAATACCCGCAAACCCGCGGTTTTCAACCCCTCCGCCCCGCATTTTAAAATCCTAATCCGCACCCGCCCCGCTAATTTAAAAAACATATTTTTTTGACCCGCACCCGTCCCGCGGCGGGTCGACCCGCGGGTTCTGACTCAAATTGACAGGGCTATATAGAGCTGAATCTGAGATACTCGGGCTCTATTCGAAAACAAAATCTACAATTTTATATTTAATAATAAAAATATATCTATAAGGTTATATAACACACAAAAAAGTAAAAAAAAAAAATAGAAAGATAAAAACAAAGAAAAATCAAAAGTATAATTTCAAACACTTGCAACTTACATAATTTTTATTTTTTATATATTTTCTAGAATATTTGATGTTTTCTATAACAAACATATGAAATATAGTGTATACATTTTCATAAACTAATATATAAAAGTAAAACTTTTAAATAGATTTTGGGAATCTTATATAAGTAGGACCTTATTCAAATGTTTTATAGGAATGTGCTCAGGTGCGACTCTGCTCCTACATCCCATTAGACTTAGTTCACAAGATACACATCTTGCTCTCCAATATATCTCTGATATTCCCCGTACGACAAACAGGGGATGCAAAACGCAAATCATCAATCAGAAAGCAGACCATGTATGTCGTGGAAAATATGTCGAGGACGGACAAACAAATCAGCAGATTCTTCCGAGTGGAAACATCGAATTTGAAAAGAGTGATGAAAACTTCGGTTCGTCTTTGATTTTGATAATAGGAATATATCCCACAGATACACTGCAACTTCACAAATAATCGTCTTTATATCGGACAATCCATATATTGGACTAAAAAATGACCTAAAATACATAAATGTTCCACTAAAAATCCCCCGTAATAGTTAAATTGTGTCGTCCTTTTCTTTTTAGAGACTTAAGACATTTAAAAAAATGTGGCCCTTTAAAAAAAATAATTAAAAGTGGTCTTCTAGAGTTAAAAAAAATCTGTTCGTGACAAAAAATTTCTCAAACTCATCGGCTTGAACTTATGACATGGTGGAAGTGTACAGTAAGTTCTGGCCATATTTGTTACATCCAACTTTGTACATGTGGCCCAAATTTGTTTAATATAAAAGGTAACCTAAACTCAATGCTTTCCTTACCTTAAAGCAGGGACGGCACTAACTATAACCAAAATATCTCAATTATGAAAAACCAAAATTTGGAAAAATTATAAACTTTAGAATAAATCTCATAAAAATAAAAAATAATAACCCATGCAAGAGGAAACCCAACCTCAGAAAAAAACAATCTCCTAATTTGTATTGCATCAAAACCGTAAGAGCCCATGCATCTCAGATGCTTAACGTAAGAGCATATGCAAGCAAATATACTAGAAACCTATGTTGCATGGAAACTCTGATTGAGTACCGTTTCACGTTTTGGAAATGTTTTGGAAACAGAAACGCGGTGGAAACGCCTGGAAACATGATGGAAATGCGATTCCGAAATATTGTGATTTGGAAACGCGACGAAAACGACGTATCCATTTTTGGAAACATCCATTCTTTTTTGGAAACTTTTTCTTTTTAAAAATATATTTGTAAATAGTTTATAAATGTAAGAGTTTACTTGATATTTATAAAAAAATTAAGAAAGAAAATGTAACTACTATAAGTAATATGAAGCGCTTTGTCTAAATTATAATCTACTTTTTATAATCCTACTTTAGAAAAAGCTAATAAAAACGCAGAGAGAAAGACGACTTTACCAAGTAGTTTCTATTGTTAAATTCGATTACATTAGAATTAAGTCAAAGTGATTTACATTTATAGATTTTTATTCCATGTAATATTTAATTTTCAATTCAAAATTGACTTGTTCTTCTATGGGATAACATGATTATAAATAGATTTTTACGATATTTCATTAGTGATAATGCTCGATTTCTTTCTTGATACATTATTAAAATTCGTTATTGAATTAGTATTTCCAATATGTTGAACTTTTATTTTTAGCTTAGTGTTTCATTATATATTCTTGTTATTTCTATAAAAATATATACGTTTCTAAAGCGTACCCGTTTCTTAATTTTTCTAAAAAAATTATTACCGCGTTTCCAGACATTTCGCTTTCGTGTACCCGTTTCCGTTTCCATGCAACATAGCTAGAAACCAAAACTAGCAAGAAATTAAAAACAAAAAGAATAAAACCAAACCTCACGCCTCACTGACATCACATGGACGGCTTCACAACGCCATCGTCTGGATCATCTCCGGACTCAATGTCGTCAACATCACTTATGATTATCTTCATTACCATAATCTTTTAACTTCCATTTCTAAAAATCGTCTGCTCTAATACCATGAAAAATAATATAGAATAAAATCTTATTAATGTGTTTTTGGTTGAAATGATACAAGAAATGAGGCTCATATATAGTGTTTAACATGACATATTGATAAAACCAAATAATGTAAATCTTTGTAATCCTTATCACAATAGAATTTCTGATATGAGAATATTCTTCTGTTGAGTTTTACGGGCTTCACTTTATAATCGGACTCTTTCATCCTACTAAACTTGGTTAACAAGATATACATCTTGTTCTCCAATATATCTTTAATAGGAGTGGAAAAACTCTCTATCTTCTCTCATTTATATCATTTAGAGAAAGCTGCCATTTCCGGATAACAGGAAATCATGTTTTATTTTCTTTTGTAATTTTTTTTTGCTTTCCAATCCTTTCAGTGTCTTTTGAAAGATCAGGTAATAATCTTCCATCTTAGTCTCTTACTAAGAATGGATCTCCTTTTGTTTTCTCTCTTTCTTTAGTGATTTTGATGCTTGATTCTGGTATGCATTTAATGAAATCTATTGTTGTTGTGGTTTGATTCTAATGCAGGATGGAGTAGTTTTTTCATCGCTTTGCTGTTTATCTATTCACGGCTGATCTTTTAAGATTAAGATAAAGCTTTCATTTGAGTTTATGATTAAGGCGATTATGAACTTTTTCTCGCAATGGCAACCAAATTTTATTTAGCTTTGTGTTGGATATGGGTTTAGCACCCATTCAAAGCCCATTAGAAATCTTGTTAATCCACCACATCCTTCTCGGCCCAAGAAGACAAGTCCGCCAGGGAGTCAATGACCCAAGAAAAAGTCAGCATCCAAGCGCTATAAATAGGACCCTTCACTCTTCATTTGGGACACATTGTAACTTGCGAGAGTGCCGAGCTACTTCTATAAAGCTCCAACCTCAAGAAATATTTAGGGAGCACGTCATTTGACGGACTCCCACCTCGTACCATCCTGTTCACAGCTCAGCTTCGGCCTTAAGATCAATAAAGAACAGTTTCGACCTCACTTAAAGTTTATTTCTCACCTCGTAGTTCAGACATTTAGATCGCAGCCCGGCTTTTATTTTTAGATCGAATTTCCGTAACAACAATTGGCGCCGTCTGTGGGAACCGAGAAACTTCTTTATATTCTGAGATGAAGCCAAGATGACAGGACCTCTTTCAGCCAGCGACAGCTCGGAGAAGACGACGGACCAGCCGCGGAGCTCAAACCCCCCCCCCCCATGAACTCGGACAAAGGGACGAACTTGCTGCCCTTACCAACCAGCTCCTCAGACCCAAACCCAAACCCTCATGTTCTCCCAGGCCTCCCAAAAGCCACCGGGCCCAACATTGCACTAGCTCGCGCGAAGGTGTCGACGGTCAACAACCCAGTCAACCAAACCAGAACAACGAACGCACACGAAGACGTCAAACAAACGACAACCATTGCGCAAGTCCCCGCTCATAACCAGCAGGACGCCGCTTCTCTCATTAGAATTCTGATGGCGCAGATCGACGAGCCGACACGATGCAACAACGATCGCTTCGAACAACTCGCAAACGCCCAAAACATATGCCACGAGCAAATCGACAGCCTTCGAACGACCGAACATCAAGCGCCTCGAAGCATGGAAGTCCTCGTCGATACCTTCCTGAACACAACCATCGGATCTGGCGAACAACCAACCATACCCCGGCTGACATCGATACATGAATCCGAAGCAAACCAAACACCATCCGTCGAGCTGACGCAACACGGGGAGAAATTGGGCTGCGGCAGTGAGATCGAGCTTCTGAAGGCACAGCTAGACAGCATGACGTCAAGAGTCCACAAGGCAACCATCTCGGCCTCCGAGGTTGACAGAGTTCTGAAGGAAACACAAAACACACCATTCACGAGCAAAATAACATGAACACCAGTCAGACACCAAGGAAAGATCAAACTACCCACCTACGACGGCAGCTCGGATCCGCGGCAGTACCTGACAGCTTTCAGCATCGCAATGGGACAAGCCCAGTTCCCTCCCGAGGAGCGTGATCCCGGATTTTAGCAGCTCTTTGTTGAAAACCTCAACGGCGCCGCCCTCAACTGGTTCTCGCGACTGGAGGCACACTCCATTGATAGACAACTAATGACCAATTTTCTCCAACACTACTCAATGTTCATTCATGAGGGGGCATCGAGCGTAGACCTCTGGGCGATCAGCCAAGGACCAAACGAATCCCTAAGGTTGTACATCGATAGGTTCAAAGCCATTGTTTCAAAAATCCTGGTGACCGACAGCGAGGGACTACCAGCGCTGCAGAACGGACTCTGGTACGAATCACCGTTTCGTAGAAAGCTAGTCTTGAATAAGCGACAAAGCCTCGAAGACGCCCTCCATCGGGTTGCCATCTTTGTCGAAATAGAAGAGGAAAAGGAACTCCTCGCCAAAAAGTTTGGAACAGCAAAACCCGCAAAGGGGAAGGAGACGACGCATGAATACGTCGAACCGCGCCAACACTACAATCAAAAGTAAAAAAAACTCAAAGAAAGAATGCAAGAAAACAGCGGTCTACTTCGCTAGCGAGCACGACCTGCAAGGCAACCCGCAAAACAGCGCCAAAAAGGCGTGAACACCGGCAATAAGGACAAACCTTTCTGCACGTACCATCAGAGGTCAGGGCATGACACTGACGAATACCGTCACCTGCAGAACCTCCTCCTCGGAGAATACCAAAAGGGAAACACGAACATAATGAATCAAAATATACAAACGACGCCCGTCGAAACCAGAAAAGAGACGACAACGACCGAGTCTGACTCGCCAGACGATAACGCCGACGCAGATTCTGTTAGGATTATGTCCTGAAATCATATTGTACTAACTCTGAAAGATAGTTGTATTGTCGAGATTGGACAATTCATGTGATACTAGGCGGTCGTAATATTTTGCTAGAAGCCTCTTATGACTTATGAGTTGTAACTCATAACTAGTATTATGTGGACCTACAGGGTCACACACCTAAGCAAGCTGGATACACTTTTTATGGGATTGATCATTGGCAAATGGTCTTGCGAGTTTTAAGAGGTGTGTCGATCACCGAAATTGATATTTCGATTTAATGACTTAAATTGACCAGGTTTAATTACTGGGTAATTAGGTCGACTCAGAGGCCTATATATTCAATATAAGGCACGACTTTGAGTCGAGAGAGTTCTTGACAGAACAACCGCAGCCACCTCTCTAGACACAGGGATTCCCAGGAGATCCGATTCCCGGCACTAGCATCCCGGCGGATTCCAGCTTGTGTGCGTGTGGACTGCAGTAGAGGCGCAGCATCTGAGGCGCTGGAGATCTTGTTTATCTGACCCAATTCCGCTGCAAATCACCAGGTAAACATGAGATCATCGGCAAGGATTCAATTAATTAAACCTTAGATCCTAGGCTTCAGGAACTGATTAGGATTCAAACTGATGTTAGAATGGCCCATGTTCCTTCAGTGGTATCAGAGCCTTAGGGTTTTAATCATTGAATCTGAAGCTTGTAATTCGAATAATGATTTATTTGAAGAGGTTAATGCTTGCTAGTTTTCGTTTTGATGAAAATAATCTCGGATTTTGTTTCTTATCGAAAACGAAGAACCTGTGTTTTCACACAGTGTCGATCGACACAAGTTTGTGTCGGTCGACACACCGCAAAAACGATCTTAAAATTTTAGGGTTTTCGCACAGTGTCGATCGACACTAAGTTTGTGTCGGTCGATGCACCGCGAATACGCTTATTAAAATTTGGGTATCGATCTTAGAGATCGCACTGTGTCGATCAACACACTGGGTGCATCGATCGACACAGGCTGTGCAAAAGGATAAATCGGTTCAATTGGATTGAACCGGTTATCTCGCATGGTTAAATTTCCTGATACCCTACTGCGTCGATCGACACATGATAAGTGTCGGTCAACACAGGCCTTGCGATTGGTTGATCGGGTCAATTGGATTGAACTGGTTATCATGCTTGGTTAAGGTAGATGAGATCGGTTTAAATTGGATGAATTGGTTCAATTGAATTGGACTGGTTATCTCAATTAGTATAAACCGATTTGATTGGATAAGATAAGTTTGATTGGATAAGTCGGTTCAATTGGATTGGACCGGTTATCGCGATTAGTTAAAACTGATTGAATCGGTTCAATTGGATTGACCGGTTATCGGGTTTTGTTAAGGTTGGATGCGAACCGTAATCGTTTGGTTATTGAACCAAATGATTGAGAAACCGAACCAAATGACCTAACCCACTTTTGTTAGAACAATCAAAAATCAATTAAAATTAACAGTTAAACATGTTCTAAACCCACTGAATACACATTGGATGTGTATTAGATCAAAGCTTAGTTTTCAATATGGTCAACTGTCGAGACTCATTTCGTTGTTGTGATAGTCTTGCCAAGAGCTTGGTGTCCACAATTACATGAGTAAGGCAGGTAGTTGTGTTGATGGTCTTGCAGTGTTTGACATAAACAATTACATGACCTAAGAGATTGATTCACTAATCTTTTAAAGTTCTGTTTCCTCAACTAAATATCAAGTGACCTTGATGTCTTGCCCAACCTTGTCTACTGTCAAGACTCATTTCGTTGTTGGATAGTCTTGGAGTCCTTGGTATCTACAATTACATGAGTAAGGCAGGTGATCATTGATAGACTTGCAGTGCGACTGTCAATGATCACAAGACTGAAGAGATTGGTTGACTTGACTGGGCTATCAGAAGTTCTGGGCCCAGAGACGTCAGAGTGGATGAGACATGGATTGTCTTATCTGCGACCAAGAGTTGTACTGGGTACAATTAGCAATGATTTGCTTACCTAGATGACTAAACTCTGGGTGATGACGAGTCGTCCACTCAGATTTTAGTGATGTATGGATCTTGGAACATTATATTCATAGAGGAAACATTGGTTGAATATAATGCGAGTTTTCTTATTAGATAAAGTTTTCTCATTTCCTGAACTTCATAACTAAAATTTTCTTTCTTAGTTTTCAGCCTATGTCTAAAACTACTTTCTCGTTGCGATCTGTCCTTGAGAAGGACAAGTTAAATGGATCAAATTTCCTGGATTGGTATCGGAACTTGAGATGTATTCTCAAGCAAGAGAGTAAGGACTATGTCCTTGAGAAAGCTCTTCCCGAAAGGCTTGGGACCAATGCCTCGCATGCAATATATAATGCTTGGAATAAGAATTATATTGATATGGTAGATGTGCGTGGTCTGATGTTAGCTACCATGAACTCGGACTTAAAGAGTCAATACGAGAACATGGAGTCGCCAATAGAGATGATCACCAGCCTGAAACTGATGTTTCAGGAACATGCACGAGTTGAGAGATACCAGATGGTTAAGTCTCTCATTGGGTGCAAGCTACCAGAGGATGCTCCAGTGAGTCCTCATGTCATTAAAATGATGGGTTACATTGATAACCTGGGGAAACTGGATTGTCCCGTTAGCCTTGAGTTGGCTACTGAGATCATTCTGCAGTCACTGCCGTCAAGCTATGATAAGTTTGTCAAGAGCTATATCAAGAATGGCTTGACGAAGACGTTGACTGAGCTGCATGGCATGCTCAAAACAGCTGAGCAAAACATCATAAAGGGTAAAAGGTTTGAGAAATCTTGTGTAGACAAGGGTAGAGGTAGGGCCATCCAGATTTGGAATCAGGATAAGCCTGTGTCATCTTATAAGCCCAAGTCCGGGCCATCTGATGTTGATAAGTGCTGCTACTGTGAAGAGTTTGGGTATTGGAAGAGAAATTGCAACAAATTCTTGGAAGATTCACAAGAGATGGAGAAGATGTACGGGACTTCTTCTTCAGGTATTGTGTTATCAATTCAAGTTCTACGTTGGTATTGGATACTAGTTGTGGTACTGATATTTTTGAAATATGCAGGGCCTAAGCAACAGTAGAACGTTGAAGAAAGGACAAGTGGAACTGCGAGTCTAGAATGGAGCAATGGTTGCTGCCTTAGCCGTAGGGATTCTCCACTTGCAGGAGCTTTTCGAACTTGGTTTTAGAATTAAGTAATTGCTACTATGTACCTGCTACATGCAGAGATGTCTTTCATTTTCTTGTAAGAATTTGAATGTTTTTCATTTTGATAAAAGACAAGTTTTGCTCTTTTGATCTTGATGAAATACTCTATGGTAGCACCCCTTTTGAAATGAGTTTTATATCTTAAACCAATGTACGCCTGTATATAACATAAATACCAATCGGTTTAAGTCTGATGACTCGAACTCGATTTTTCATGGCATGGTCGTTTCAACCACAAAGAGTGAAGCGGATTCAGAAGTTCCATAGTTGTGGGCTTTTGGGCTCATTTGATTATAAATCATATGAGATATGAATTCTGCTTACTGGGCCAAATGACTAAGGTTTCTTTAGCAGAGCTAAAGAAAAGGGGCCAGAGACTTATTGGGCCTTACACATACTGATGTATGTGGCCCGATGAGCATTAGTGCCATAGAAAATCTTCTGTACTTCATTAACTTTTTTAATGACTTCAGGCTGTGTTCATTTGATTAGACACGAGTCGGAATCTTTTGAAATGGTCAAAGGAGTTCCAGAATGAAGTATAGAACCGATATGACAGAAGTATTAAAGATCCTCGATTAGAGCGCGGAGGAGAATACTTGAGTCAAGAACTGAGTGATCATCTAAATGAGTGTGAAGTAGTCTCACAGCTCATTTCTCCTGGAAAACCTGAATAGTGTTTCTAAGAGAATGAATCGGACCTTATTGGATATGCTCCGATTAATGATGAGTCACATGAATCTTCCATTATCCTTTAAGGAATACGCTCTAAAATGTATATGTTTACACCAAAATAGGTTTCTATCAGAATCAGTTGAAAGACACCACATTGGATGTGGACTGGGAGTTTTCCAAGTATGTTTTCACTGATTAATTGGGTTTGCAAGGTTTATGTAAAGCAGTTGTCAACAGACAACCTTGAACCCAAATCTGATAAGTGCTACTTTGCTGGTTGTCCTAAGGAAACCGAGGCTTATTACTTTTGCGACCAATCCGAGAACAAAGTTTTGTTGTTCGGAACTCTGTTTTTCTAGATAGAAAGTTTCTTTCCTAGAAGAACAGTGGGAGTAGAAGTAAAGCTCGAAGAAATTCGAGAAACACAGGAGGCTGCTCAACCTGTTGAGGGAGAGCAGCGGTTGGATCCACAAAGTGTTGTAGGACCTACACCTGTGGAGCCTGAAATTCGCAGATCCGAATGGATTCGTCACTAACCCGAGAGTGATTTCTCGTAACCAATTGCCGTGATCTGTTGATCATTGAAAAGTGACGAACTTGCGAAATTCAAGAAGCGATGGTGAGCCCCAACTCCGAAAATTGACAAGGTATGCATGTTGGCTTCACCGATCTATTTATAGATTGAAGCAAACATCTTGGAGTTGGAATCTATGTTCTGTTAAAACGGTCAAAAGTTTTGACTTGATCAGGAACGAATAGGAACCGTGCGTTTACAAGTAGACTAGTGGGAGCGTAGTTGCATTTCTCACATTGCATGTATATAACATACTAATTCTCATGAACGACGTTCCGTCGCTTAAGTCTTATGTGACTTAGGTCGGAAGTCATTTTCAATGATAGACATGGGAGAAGCCGCGTGAGTTCTTGGAATAAGGATCTATTGAAATAGATTGGGTAGGCTAATTGGATCGTGTCAGAATCCTTATGTTGATAAGGTATTGGACATATTCTTCACGCCAAAGGTCTTATGGCAATAATCTTAGCAAGATGAAGTGTCTTGGACACTGGCTGAGCTAGTACATATGAGTGTGATTCCTTATGCTTCTGCAATAGAATCCACCATGAATGCCATATTTTGCGCTCGTCTAGATGCAGCTTACGCATAATGCATGACGAGAAGATACCAATATGTTCCGGTAATAGTCACTGGACAGTTGTAAGGAATATCCCCAAGCGTTTGAGAAAAACTAAGGATAGGTTCTTGTTCAACTGAGAAAGTGACGAATCAATTATGAGTAGTTAGACGGACAAAGACGATTCCCGGTTCCCACCTGGTTATGTATCTTTGTCTGTGTAGCGGTGCTATCTGTTGGAAGGGCTCTAAGCAAGGAACCGTAGAATAGGGCTTATTAAAGAATAGCGGTGTGGTTTGTTGGAATGGTTCCAAGCAAGGACACCGCAGCCTCTCTCACAACCTAAGCACGAGTTTTAAACTGTTGCTGTAGGTACTAGATATCTTAAGACATGGTCTTGATTCTAGTGGGAGTTTTGTTAGTTATGATGTTCACATAGACATGCTATGGTTATGTTTATGAAATACTGACATCAGCATTATTTGATTATTGGATAATTGAATAATGGTCCCAAAGTATTTTATGTTCATTTTATAGGTCATCAAGTTGAGGACTTGATCATGAAACCCTATAAGTGAAAAGATGACATAAAATTATGTTTGTCCCTGGTCGTAGGTTGTTAAAGTGGGACACTAACAACCGTTAAGACTAGTATGTGAGGTGACGTATGACTAAGTTTCATGGAGTCATTGATATGAGTATCAACGTCAATCACATAGATATATGTTGGTGAACATATGATCGGACATGACCCGCTAATGAGAACTCTACAGGATAGTTATATCAGTGTCATGAGAGGTTCTCATTACGATTATAGAGCATAGTCCTTAGACCTGAGTTCATCATGTTTTCTAGCATGTGAATTGGTGCGCTTTGACCTTGTCAAACGTCGTTCCGTAATTGGCGGCTATAACGGCATTGCTTAGGCGTATCATGAAGTGTGTGTAGAAACAAGGATGGAACAAGAAGGGATTTGTCCCTCCTATATAACAGGAGATAAATATCTCAGGGCCCATCGAAGATTTGATACTGAGAAAATGCATGGCCGTGCTCAAACGAGGTGATTGTCAGTCATTTGTTTTATCAGTATAGATCAGGAGTTCGATGAACATGATGTTGGCTATAATAAGGATGACACGGTTTCTTGCCTTATGCCATATCGAGATATAGAGACAAAGGGATTAGGGGAATAGATGATTCCAGTACAAGTGGGAGATTGTTAGGATTATGCCCCGAAATCATATTGTACTAACTCTGAAAGATAGTTGTATTGTCGAGATCGGACAATTCATGTGATACTAGGCGGTCGTAATGTTTTGCTAGAAGCCTCTTATGACTTATGAGTTGTAACTCATAACTAGTATTATGTGGAACTACAGGGTCACACACCTAAGCAAGCTGGATACACTTTGTATGGGATTGATCATTGGCAAATGGTCTTGCGAGTTTTAAGAGGTGTGTCGATCGACACTAGTATTATGTGGACCTACAGGGTCACACACCTAAGCAAATTGATATTTCGATTTAATGACTTAAATTGACCCGGTTTAATTACTGGGTAATTAGGTCGACTCAGAGGCCTATATATTCAGTATAAGGCACAACATTGAGTCGAGAGAGTTCTTGACAGAACAACCGCAGCCACCTCTCTAGACACAGGGATTCCCAGGAGATCCGATTCCCGGCACTAGCATCCCGGCGGATTCCAGCTTGTGTGCGTGTGGACTGCAGTAGAGGCGCAGCATCTGAGACGCTGGAGATCTTGTTTATCTGACCCAATTCCGCTGCAAATCACCAGGTAAACACGAGATCATCGGTAAGGATTCAATTAACTAAACCTTAGATCCTAGGCTTCAGGAACTGATTAGGATTCAAACTGATGTTAGAATGGCAAATATACAAACGACGCCCGTCGAAAACCAGAAAAGAGACGACAACGGCCGAGTCCGACTCGCCAGACGATAACGCCGACGCAGAGTCACACAAGCGAGTTCAAGGCGACGGGGAAGCAGGAATGCCCCCACCTAGAAAACGCATCAACATGATATTGGGAGAATTTCCCGGTTACGACGGCTCAACAAGCATTACAAAGACCTTTAATCTGAGAAAAAGCGTGGAACCGGAACGAGAAAGAAACCACGCCAGCGAAACGAAAATGGGGACAAAGTTTCCTTCACCACGGAGAACGAAGAAAGACCAGACATGCCAAAAGACAACCTGCTCGTCATCAAACTTTGGATAGATAAGCACGAAGTCGCCAAAACCCTGATCGACACCGGAAGCTCGATCAATCTCATCTTCAAAAGAACTTTGCAGGAAATGAAGCTTGACAGGTGCATGGTAAGAAGGCCAAAAAGAACGCTCACCAAGTTCATCAGCGAAACGACAACAATAATTGGAACAATCCGACTGCCGGTACATGCCGAGCATGTCACCCATATTCCACCTTCCTCGTCATAGACCGACCAGAGACATACGATGCAATCCAAGGAACCTCGTGGATCCACGCGACGAAAGCAGTCGCCTCGACTTACCACCAATGCATAAAATTTCCGAACTCAGGAGGAACTTACACGATCTGGGGAGAACAGAGGAAGCCGAAAACCGACCTTGCAAACAAAAACAAAACGCCAGCAGCCCTAAGCGACACGCAAAGTCCGAAGCAACCAGACAGGGAAACGACTCCAAAGAAAGCCACAACCCAAGGTCCGAGCTCGTAGAAAAGACCCGCTATCATTCTTACATATATATATATATATATATATATATATATATTTATCCTACATTTTGGGTTTTTGTTTTTTTTTCGCTCGTTTTTTTACATATTAATATATTAAAATATGCAATATTTTCTACCTTTTTTCCCTCTTGTTGTTTGCTTTCAGTATTAAAGATACATCATCGGATTTGTATCTAACAGGTGAAGAGGCAGAACGTCGAAAATGTGGATGGCGGCATTAACTATGCAATGTATTGTGCAGTCACATCATTGGATGCGTTTCTAATTTGTTGATACCTCAACTCAGTTCTCCCACGTTTGTAAGAATTTTTCCACAGCCACTACCTCTTATTATTTGGACCAACTCAAATAACACAACATCTAGAGGCCCATATCTTCCTTTTTAAGTTGTGGCCCATCTAAAAGATCAACCAAATCTTTCCTCTGTTAGCATCATATGGGGTACCGCTGATGACAAAACCATCATACTCAGAATCTATATATATTGCTAGCCTTCATCGATAAAGGTGGAGACGGACACGTAACCATCGTAAGTCTTCTTTACGGAGTCGCACATTGGAAGAAACAAAGTGAACCTATTCTTCTTCTCCACCATCTTATTTGGCATGCTGACGACTCAAACGTAATTTGATTGTTGTGCCAACTATCTCCAAATGAAAACAATGACAACTACCTTAAAAGAAAAAAAGCAAAAGAAAAAGATAAAATTAACAATAATGCTTCTTGAAAAACATTAGTTGTCTACCATTTATGTGATTTTTAAAGTAAAAAAATGATACTTGATTAATTCGAATATGTCGATAAGAGTGAAAATACAGTGACAGACTTTTAAGAAAAGGAAGGAGACAAATAGTTGCCCACAACTCAAATTGGATTAATACGGGGGTATTGGCATGTGACAAATTCTAATTGTGTGGTTGTATACGGATATATTTGGTTTTGTGTGGATTTTAATTTTAGTGCATTAAATTGAGATATGTTATTAATTGTGTGTATTAAGCGAGTGGTTGGATTATGAGGTGGATGCTGATGTAGCTTAATGAAAAGAGATATATATATATTCAAATAAAAACCTAAAATGATACAAATACTTAGAGAATGATGAGATGTCATAAAGAGAAAAGAGAAAAGTCTTCTTTATATATACTAGGTTTTTCGTCCGCGCTACGCGCGGATACATATTAATAACTTTATTTATTATAATTTTAAATTATTTTAAGTTTAATATCAATAAAGTTTATAATTTTATTATTGTTTATTCGATTTTACTATTTATATTATAAAATAATATTTTTATGTTGACAAATAAGAAAACTTTTTACTAACAAAATAATTTGTTAGTATTAGTTTTTACTAAAACAATTTGCAAATACCTTTTTGATCAACGGGAAAGAGTTCAAGATACATAAGTATACCTCATTTTTTGATGTTTCGTGTCTCCCAAAAATGAAAAACTCTAACCAAAACTTCTTTCTTGTTAAAAACAAAGAAACAAATGGTAAGTAAGAAATAGAATTGACCATTGCTTTATCAAGTTATCTTTGTCTCTCAAGAAATATTTTTGATTTAGAAATTTATGTAAGCTATTGGAATTTGAATTGCTTATTTATAATCAACAACGAAACTTTTTAAAAAGAAAAATTCTAATTCTAAGGAAGAAACTAATTTCCTTTTTATAATAGTTGGAAATTATGTTAATCAAGAAAAATGTAAATCATGTATATAATATTTAATTATATTTTTGAATTTTATTAATTCTTTTTTTTGATCATCAATATGTACATTATTAAATTAAATAATACTTATTTGACATTTTGTTCTTATGACAATTTACGTATGTTTCTTATTTCCATTTCTATGTTAGTTTTCCTATTTATAAAATTGTGCTTTTTATTTCCATTTCTATGTTAGTTTTTCTATTTATAAAATTTTGCTTATTTGATATTATTTTTTATGACAATTTATGGATGTTTTTTTCTATTTCTATGTTAGTTTTACAATTTCTATTTCTATGTTAGTTTCTATTTCCTATGTTAGTTTTACAATTTATATTTCTATGTTAGTTTTATAATTTCTATTTCCTATGTTAGTTTTAAAATTTTGCTTATTTGACATTTTTTATGACAATTTACGGATGTTTTTTTCTATTTATATGTTAATTTTATAATTTCTATTTATAAAATTACTATTTTTGTTTCTATGTTAGTTTTTTCTATTTCTATGCTAGTTTTTATGACAATTTATGGATGTTTTATGACATTATTTAAAATTTGTAAATTTTCTCAATTTTGAATGATGAAGTGGACCAATGATATTAAGTTTTTTAAATCCTATGTGGACACTCTCAAATGCCTATAGCTTCAACTTTTATATTATATATGATATATGATGACAATTTACGGATGTTTTTTTCTATTTATATGTTAATTTTACAATTTCTATTTATAAAATTATTATTTTTGTTTCTATGTTAGTTTTTTCTATTTCTATGCTAGTTTTTTTGACAATTTATGGATGTTTTATGACATTATTTAAAATTTGTAAATTTTCTTAATTTTGAATGATGAAGTGGACCAATGATATTAAGTTTTTTAAATCCTATGTGGACACTTTCAAATGCCTATAGTTTCAACTTTTATATTATATATGATATGATATATGATGACAATTTACGGATGTTTTTTTCTATTTATATGTTAATTTTACAATTTCTATTTATAAAATTATTATTTTTGTTTCTATGTTAGTTTTTTCTATTTCTATGCTAGTTTTTATGACAATTTATGGATGTTTTATGACATTATTTAAAATTTGTAAATTTTCTTAATTTTGAATGATGAAGTGGACCAATGATATTAAGTTTTTTAAATCCTATGTGGACACTTTCAAATGCCTATAGTTTCAACTTTTATATTATATATGATGATATCTTTTGTTGGCTTTTTTTACTTTTTTTTCTTATCATTTCTTTTTGAAAGAGCTTTTAGGGTTTTAAGAAGATCGATCGTAATTTAGAAAGTTTTTTTATGAGGGTGCGCGACATCTCCATAACTGCAACTTAAGACCATTTTTATATGGAGAATAATCGAAGGAACTGTTTTGTTCTTGCGGCCTTCAACGACATTGAAACCATGCTTTTGTATGATCTACAAAGCTGCCATCTTCTTAATTTTTTGTATAAATGTTAAATTAATTAAAAAAATATATTTTTTAACAAATGTTGTAACTTCATTTGAGCCATAGCACAACTTTCTAGAGTTTGTATTTTCATAAAAAGACTAGCTTGGGTGTGAAGTAAACCAAAGCTGCATTGCTCTGGTGCACCGAGTGACCATTCCTTGTGATTGACGAACTCTGATTACGAACTTGTTTGTCGATGCTTCTAATCAGCGCAGAAGATGGTAGAGGACTGTCACCATGTTTCCTTTGCTTTCGTCCTCGCCATAAAGTGTGTATGGTTGTCTGAAACAAATAGCGACAGAGGAAATGCTGAAGTTTGGTCGTTCTCGTGGTAGTGATTGTTTTTATGTTGCTCTTCCACAGTGTAGAATAAACAGGGCCATAAAGACTTCATGCTAGGGAGCTCCACATATTTCCTGAGTAAGAACATTGGTAGAGCAAATGATTTTGGCTCTCTGTTTCAGAGTTGCAGAGAACGCATGTAGGATCAACTTGATCACTCCACTGCAACATCATCTCTCATGTCGATTACCTATTAAGCGCTGCAAGTCAAGAAACCACCGAATATTTTGGAGTTGCAGACGCAAACCATACTCCTTTGTACCATCATACACGAGGTTGATGAAACCGAGTTGTTAACAGAGTGTCTTTGATACTAAATGTCGGCTTGAAATTCTCCTTACTTCGCCAAAGTCTAGCGTCTTCTGAAAGTGTTAGACCTTTATCTGTTACCCTCTGCAACTCCTCTTCTATTTGATTCAAAATATCACTTTTACGACTTCGTCTTCGCCGAGACAGAACCGCCCACTCAATAGTGGCATTGATCTTTATCCCCAAATCGATACTTCCTATATCTCTTGTTCGATCGAATATCCATCCCAAGGGAGACAAGACATCAAACCAATAAGATGTAGTTTTGTAACTCATCCTTAGTAAGAGATGCAGTCACATTTCCAATCTTCAGGAGTTTCCTCCACATCCATGATCCAAGAGAGTTATTGTTGCCAACGGACCAAAAAAACCTGTGAAAATGAGGTATTTGTTAATCCATTTCACCAAAACGAGGATGGTTCAGATATGATTCTCCATTTAAGCTTTAAACAGTTTACATTATTTTCTTCCATTAGCGAATTTAACCCTAAACCTACTTCCTCTTTTGGCTTTGTAACATCTTTCTATGAGACCTTCTCTTCTTAGATTTTATTTCCGACCAGACCAAAGAAAGGATGCACACAACTGATCAATCTCTTTTATACAACTTTTAGGCAAGCGGTACGCAGAAATCAAGAATTTTGTTAAGTTGCTAATAACCGAGGCTATAACTTGTAAGCCTCCAACGAAGGATCGATGACGACCAGTCCAAGAGCTTATCCTACTGATAATTTTCTTGATCAAAGGGGAATAGTCTGAAATTCTCATCCTCTTTGACATTAAGGGCATGCTTAAGTATCAAACCGATAAGCTTCCTGTACTTATTGGGAATTTCACGAGAATTGATTCCTTCTCATGACTTTTGTTGCTACAGAAATTCGACCTAGTCAATATTACGAGCTGTGATCTGGAATGTCTGAACTACGGGGTGAAATATAAATACAAAATGAGGACGAAATGATTCTTTATTGATCTTAAGGCCGGAGCCGAGCAATGAACATGACGGTACGAGGTGTGAGTCCGTCGAATGACGTGCTCACTAAACAGTACTCGAGGTCGGAGCTTTATAGAAGTAGCTCGGCCTCTAGTAAGTTACAATCTACCTCCTTGGGCCGTTGACTCCTTAGCGGGCTTGTCTTCTTGGGCCGGGATGACATAGTTGATTTAATTAGATTTCCAATGGGCTTATGGATGGGTGCTAAACCCATATCCAACAATTAGTCCCCCCCCCCAGTTCGTCGAGTCACGATGCTGAGCTCGGCGGATTTTTCTTGAGCATTTAAGTCAAGAGGAAATCTGATTAAAATCGTTTTTCGATTTTCGGGTCTTTTAGAGCTTCTGTAATCTAGCGCACGTGTCTTCGTTTTACTGGGGGGACAGGAAAGCACTAACGGTTGTACGGAGAAGGGGTTGTTGCGTATCTCCTGCTACGTCATATGGGCAACCGTCAAGCCTTGGGATTTGCAAAAAGGGGAATGATGATGTTTCCTGAATGTCTGCTGAAGATTTCCTGGTACCAATACTCTTCAGAGGAGGCCCTTTCCTTCATTTCTTTATGTTTCTACTTCGTTTCTTTCATTTGATTCTCAGCGATGAGTTCTTCATCCGATTCCTCCTCTTCTAGTAGTGACAGTGATACTGACGGCTCGTTTGTTTCTCTGGGAACTGACTCCCCTTTTTTGAAGACGTCTGGTGGTGAAGAAGGATCGTTGGATCGTGTGAAGAGTTCGTCTTCCGTGCGTCGCCGCCTTCGTTTCGATGTCCCGGAGTTTCAAGTGAATAGCTCTGGTTTGGGTACTGTTCGTGAGACACCTTGGGTAAAAAAGGTTTTGGTTTCTCGCGAGATTCAGGGATCTTCGTGCAAGCAATCGACTTTGGATGAGATTGTGAGGGCTCATGCGCGTATCCCTGGTCTTGTGCTTCGTCTCCCAACTATGGATGAGCGGCCGTGGTCAGTTCCTGACGGGTGGATATGTCTTTATGACTGTTGGTTTGTGAAATGCCACATTTGGTTTCCTCTTCCTAAGCTTCTGATCGGTTATTATGAGCAGCGTCGAATCGCTCTTTCCCAACTTTGTCCGGCCGCGATTCGCAATATGGTCGCCATTTTATTGCTTGGTGCTAAGGGAAGGGTTGATGTGACTCTTCGGTTTTTTTAGGAAGTGATGAGGATTTCTACAAACAAAACGATTGCTGGCACGCGCTATGTTTCCGCGAGGAATTCGTACAGGCTCAAACTTGTTACTGGGGCGGTGAGTAAGATATCTGATTGGCAGGACATGTATTTTTTCGTGAAGGTTAACGATGCTTCGGTTCCTGATAGCAGCAGGCCATTTTGGTCATCATGGAACCATGACCACGGTATAGTCCCTTTCTTTCTCTTGTCTACTTTTATCTTCTTTTGAATTTGTTCGAGCTCTCTCTTTTCAGATCGTCGTACGTTCAGTGCTTCCTATCCGACGGATTTTTCTCTGGGTTTGAGGAAGCTGTCCTCGCTTGGCCCTCTGGTGTGGCCCGATGTCAAGATGGAGAGGATCCGAAGATGCTTTTCTCGTATAGATGCTGGCACGGCCAAGTGGAGGCTCAAGGAAGGTCGGCCGTCTGGGATCATGTCGGCTGATGTTACTAGTGGTGACTGCCATTTGCCGAAGGTAAAGAAGGTAAAAACGGATGGGGGTTGTCTGGCTTCTTCATCCGTACCTGCGTCGTCAGTTCGTGCTAGAGCGGTTGACTTTTCAGTACGCTTTGAATATTCTGGCCCCGAGGAGATTATGAGTGATGCTGACGCGTGCACTTGATTTCTCCGATCGGTGGGGTCGAATTCATCGACCAACCGTTTTCCGGTTTCCTCGTTTTTTCGGTCCGACCTAGGCTGGGCGCTCTCGTGTCCGGGTAAGATTCCCTCTTTTTTTTTATGAAGTTTAATTCCTCTGTTAGGCAATTGTGGATGAGAATCGATTGACTGATGCTTATGAGCAAGAGATCCGTGCGTTGAAGCTTGATAAGTAGAGGCTTGAGGCGAAACTTCTTGAGGCGTGTTCCAAGGTTCGCGAGCTATAGGGAGTTAGCGAGGTTCTTGGTCGCGAGAAGGAGAGGGCTGAAGGCCTTGAGCTTCGGTTTTCTGATGCTCTGCGGGAGAGGGACGTATTACTTGCTTCCCAAGTTTCGTACTGGTCAGAGTGTAGTAAGCTGCGTGCGGCTTGTGCTCGTGAGGTTGCTCAATCGAAGGCCGAAGTTTTTGGTAAGGCGGAGGCTCGTTTGGCGAAAATCAGGCGGGCTAGGGAGGAGGAAGCACGTTCTCGGGGTAAATTTTTGGAGCTGAACCAAGTCGCCTCAGTTTTAGCATCGTACCGGCTTCTGGTTGACGGTGGTTTAGGCGTTCCGAGATCGAAGATTGAGCGATTAGTTATGGACGAGAAGATTCTTAGGGAGGAGCTTCAATCGATGGACTATAGTGAGCTCTCTGAGGGGGACCTTCATATGACTCCTTTGGGTGGCCGGGATCGTCGAAGGGATATTTTGGTAGGTCGATTTGTCTGGGACGTGCATGGTTCGAATGAGGGGATCATCACCGCTGCTGATGTTGCGAGGCTTCGTGGTGAAGGGCTTGTTCCTGCGGGGGAAGTTAGGTTTTATCTTTGTTTTTGTTGTTGGCGCTTGTTCTGTTACTTGGTCCCTTATGAACCTTTTTGTTTCCGTTTGTTTTTTTTTTTTAAATAATGAATGAGATTGGTTGTGTTTCTGTTTTTAGTTGTTTCTTCTGCGTTTTTAGGGGCGGGGTTATTGCCGGCTTATCCTGTTAATGGTTTTTAGGGACGAGTACGTGCTCGGTTTATCCTGTAACCTTTATATCTTTTTGGGGTGCAGGCGATCGCCGGCTTATCCCGTAATAACCTTTAGGTGCAAGTACGTGCTCGGCTTATCCTGTGGCTGTTTTTAGGTGTGGTACTGTTGCCGGCTTATCATGTTAATAGTTTTTAGGAGCGAATTCGGCTTATCCTGTATCTGACTCGGAGGGGCGAGTACGTGCTCGGCTTACCCTGTGGTCTATCGTAGGTGCAGATATGATGCCAGCTTATCCTGTAGTTCTTGTTGAGGGCGAGCTCGAGCTCGACTTATCTCGCTTTATATTTAATTTTAGGTGCGAGTACGTGCTCGGCTTATCCTGTTGAAGTCTTGTCTGAACTGAATGTGCGAGCGGGTGCTCGGCTTATTTTATCCGTTTAGTTGTGACTTTCTGCGGGTCTGGGCCCGGCTTGGTCCGTGACTTTTCGTTAGTCACTTCTTTAAGCAATGCATCGTTCTCACCGATCGTTTGGCCAGAACGTCGGTGAGGGTGGGGAATGCAAGCGAAAATTTTTTTTTACGAAAAAGGGATTTTTATAAAGATTTTTATTGAAGTAGCTGGACCTTAAAAAAGGCTGCCTACGTATCCTCCGAGGAGGAATCAAGCCGGCCGTAGTTCAATTTTACACTGATACATTTTTTTTTTAATAGTAGTATCGTTTGAGCGTATTTGCATTCCACGACCTGGGTATTGCTTCTCCATTCATAGTGACGAGCTCGTATACTCCTGGTTTCACGACCTTTGAGATGATGTATGGGCCTTCCCAGTTTGCTCCGAGTTTTCCTGCTCGATGCTCTCTGGTATTTTCGAACACCTTTCATAGGACGAGGTCCCCGTCGTTAAAGTGTCTTCCTCTGACCTTTTGTTATAATAGCGTGTGGCCTGCTGTTGGTAATTTTGGATTCGGAGTAGCGCCTGGTCGCGCTTCTCTTCAGCGTGATCTAGGCGATCGATGATCATGTGGTTGTTGAGGTCTTCGTGTTCTGGTGCAAGTGTGCGCCTGATCGTAGGTATGCTGGCTTCAGCTGGTGCCATTGCCTCCATCCCGTGTGACAGAGAGAAAGGATTTTGACCCGTTGCTCCTCTTGGGGTCGTTCTGTGCGACCACAGCACACTGTCCAGTTCGTTAGCCCAAACCCCCTTCTTGCTTTCGAGGCGTTTCTTGAGTCCATCAATGATCGTCTTGTTTGTGGCTTCGGCCTGCCCGTTTCCTTGAGGGTAGCGGGGTGTTGATTTGCTTAAGCGGATCTTCCATCTCACGCAGAAGCCCTCAAAGATATTTGATATGAACTGTGATCCATTGTCCGTTACTATCTCGTATGGCAGGCCGTGGCGGTGATATATCATGGTTTTTACCCATTTTATACCATGATATAGATGTGTTTTTAGTGTCTTTTGTGTTCGTTTAGAGTCTTTTACAGGTTTAATCAGGTTTGGAGCTAATTGGAGATATTTGGAGCATTTTGGGACTTTTGGGACGTTTTGGCCGAGAGCTTAACTCACTGTCCGATTTATTGATCAAGCATCGACCGACACACCTTGTGCATCGGTCGACACACTAGCGAGATGGGCCGTACACGTCGGTTTAACAAGTTATGAAGATTTGCAAAGAGGCCCAGAATAGTTCATGTATTTACACAGAAGCCCCAGCCGAGATTAGGCATATATATAGAGGATTTTGGTGTTTAATTTACTTACGCTTTCATACTTAGAGCTAAGAGATTTTTAGAGCTTTTGGGCTGATCTATTTCCTGTATTCACTTATTTTGGAGAAGATTTCGAACCCCTTTGATATTTTATTCTCTTATATGCAATCTACTATTTCTATGATTATGTTTTCATCAATCATGTCTGAGTAGATCCATAGTTAAGTTTAGGGTTTCTCATTAGGGTTTGATGACTTGCTAGACTTGTTTAATTCAGTTTAAGGATTCATATGATTAGAATGTTCTTCAAACTAAATTGTGCTTAATGCTAGTTCTAACCTGATCAATTAGAATCTAGATCTTAGGTTGCTAAATTCGACACGAGAGTGTGTTTTAGAATCTGAACTATTTAGGTTGAGCAATTAAATTATTCGCAAAGAGATTTGGTTTAGTTTAATTGTGAACATATCGAACTTGAACTTAATGCTAGTTTAATCTGTTAGTAATTGCAAAGAGATTTGGGTTACTGCACTTAGACTTAGAGAGTTTTCGCAAAGAGATTTGGTTAATTCTATTTCCGTGATTTGAGTTCTAGAACTGAGTTTAATTAGATCCTGACTGATTAACTTGTCTGCTTGTCTGATTTCCTGAGAATACCCTAGGCTTGACGCTTTTAGTTTATTGCTTTCACAACCAACTTGCTACTGTTTACTTTCTTGCTTCGCAATTTATTTACTTCACCATCTGCTTATTTCTAGTATTAATCTCTACGTTTCTGATTCTATTGAGACCAAGTGTCCCTGTGGATTCGATAACCCTATATACTACATTGACTATACTGTGCACTTGCAGTTTAGAATAGGGTAAAACTTAGAACCTATCAAGTTTTTGGCGCCGTTGCCGGGGACTCTTAGAGTCTTCGATAGGACCGAACTTAGGGTTTTTACTAGAAATTTTTCTTTTTGTTTTTGCTTTTTTTCGTTTTATTTTCATAATTTGCTAACTTTTTCTCTGTTTCTTTCTGTCGCAGGTACGACTTTCGCCTTGCGTCGATCGTTGCATCCCTTGCGTCGATCGTCACTAGGCGATTTGAGATTGAATCGATCGTTGCACTGATAGCATCGATCGTTGCTGGACGATTACAGACAGTTTATGCCAACGCAGAAAACTCGAAGTAATCCGAACTCGAGCTTAGTTAATCTCGGAGTAGAGGAACTTGGACGTCTAGAAAGAACTATCAGAAGAGAAAAGAGAGAGAGAATGGTACGAGAACGTCTGATCTTGATACCAGATGCTGAAGGTACCCTGAGGGACCAAGATAACAACCCGTACAATGCTGCTTGGCATCGGGTTGATGCTGAAGGGAACGTGATCCCTGACCCACCTGAGCCACAACCGCATCCGCATGCGCAAGGTCAAGCTCAAGGTAGACAGCTGATTGTCCATGAAAGGACTTTGGCTGATTACAACAGACCAGATGAGTTTCATAGAAACCGAACAGACTTAGTACTTCCTGGTTTTGAGAGGGAGGATTTTGAGATCAAGACCATCTACTACTCGCTGCTGAAACAGAATGCTTTCCATGGACATCCAACAGAGCAGCCTATGGACCACATTGATTCGTTTGAGGACTTAATCAATGGCATGAAGTATGATGGAGTTTGCCAGGATTATCTGTTCCTTAAGCTCTTTCCTTACAGTCTCGCTGGAGACGCTAGTGCATGGCTGAAGCAACTGGCACCTGGTCAGTTTACCACTTGGGCAGCACTGAAAAGTGAGTTCCTGAGACATTTCTACGATGATGCGCGTTCAGACCAGTCCAGACAGGACATACTCACATTTTCCCAAGGAGCTGTGGAGCCTTTAAAAACTGCTTGGATGAGATTTAGGAAGTATCAGCGTGACTGCCCACACCATGGATTCAGTGAAGTCACATTGCTAGGTATTTTCTTCAGAGGCATAGATATGCCATATCAGTCTGCGCTGGATAACTCCAGTAATGCTAACTTCAACACCAAGACTCCTACACAAGCTAAGCAGTTGATTGAGAATCTAATAAGTAGTAACATTTGCAAGACTATGGATGAGAGGAGGAAGAAATCTGGTGGAAGTGTTGATAACTCAGAGATGGCTGAATTGAGATCCAGGATGGACAAAATCTGCAATCTTCTAGGAGAAAAGAAAGCTGTCCACTTTGCTCAAGAAGTAGAAGTAATTCAGACTGAGGAAGACACTCAGGAAGAAGATGTGAATTACATCGGAGGATCTAGTTTCCAAGGAAACAGATTTGGATATCAATCTGGGAACAGATTTTCCGGTGGAGGACATAAAGGTGCTTTCACAGGCAATCAGAACTCTTCAAGCTTTGGACAGACTAGTAATTTTCAGAAGCCTTATGGACAAAGTGCTCAGAGAACCTACGAATCTTCATCTTATCAGGCACCTCCTGCAACCACTGCTTTTGAGACTAGGATAGAAACAATGTTGGAACAGGTACTGGAGAGCCAGAACAAGATTTCTGTGGACAGTAACAAGAAGCTGGATGCAGTTTATGAGAATCTCAATGGGAAGTTTGAGACTCTAAGCACTCATGTGAAGCAGCTGGACACTCAGGTGAATCAGATTTCCAGCTCTATGAAGGGAAAAGGAGTTGCAGACACTCACATTAAGGCCTGGCCTGTGTACATTAATGATGGGTCTCACCAAGGTGAAAAATTCGAGCTAAGTACAGCTGAATTGGTAGAGGAGGAAGAATTTTCGGATTTTGGAGAAAAACTCTCGGGTGAAAGTTGTGAACACAGTGTTGCAACGATCGACACACCCTTAGTGTCGGTCGTTGCAGGGCGTAAACAGACAGAACTGTCGGCTGATACTGGCATAGATGCTGAGTTGGAGCTCGATCACTTATTCACTGGAGTCTCTGAGATCTCTCAACAGGAGATTTATGCGCAGATTGTTAGACAACACTCCTCAGTATCTGAAGTGATTAAACAAGAAATTGAAGAGCTTAAGAAGCTAGAGGAGATTGGTGAAGAATTGGAAGAAATTCCAACTTCTGATGATCCACCTTATCATCCCTGTGTGCAGAGGTACTTAAACAGGATGCTGCCTTTAGATGAAGAGCTGAGAGACTGGGTGATTATAGTTCCCCAACACATTAGTGAGGTGCTACTGAACAAGATCCCGAAGAAGCTGCCTGACCCTGGAGTCTTTGTGCTTGATTGCTCTATCTTCGAGGACAGTTTCAGACGCTCTCTTTGTGATTTAGGAGCTGCTGGAAGTATGATGCCTTATTCTGTGGCAAAGAAGCTGGGGATGCTGGATTTTTCTCCCACTAGGACCTCTCTTGTCCTAGCTGATCAGTCTATACGAGTTCCGGAAGGACTCTTAAAGAACATTCCAGTGAGAGTTGGAAACTACTTAGTTCCGACAGACTTCCTTGTGCTGAAGTATGACTGCGATCCTGATGAAGCATTGCTGCTTGGAAGACCATTCTTGGCTACAGCAGGAGCTATGATTGATGTTAGACAGAGTCTAATAGACCTCCACCTGGGAGACGAGCCGCTGCGATATGAGATGGAGAAGCTGCGAAAGCCACTGATAGATGGGCAGACATTCACAATCATGGATGCAGATGAAAAGCAGCCGGATGACACTGTGATTCTAGATCCTGGAGCACATTTAACTCCATCTTTTCTTGGACATGAGCATTCTGCAACAGCTTATTCTCCACCTTGGATGAGGAGACTTGAACAGAGACAGAAAAAGTCTCTGTCAGGATCTCTTGGTGCCTGAAAGATCTTGTGCGTCCGGTCAAGCTAATGACCTTAAACAAGCGCTGAGTGGGAGGCAACCCACTGTTAGGTTTAGTTGTTTTTCTTTCTTATTTTTGGTGTTTTTCTTAGGATTTCACGTTTTTGTTTTTGTTTTTGCTAAGTTTCAGATGCAGAACTCTATTCTGGAGATATGTGACGATCGATGCACTTGTGCACCGGTCGTTGCAAGGAGATTCGACGAAGAGGGGTAATCGCATTGTGACGATCGTTGCTCCTAAGCAACGGTCGTTGCAATTGGTTCAATTGCAAAATTAAGGTATGCGCTAAACCGGAAAATCAATTTTGATTTGACCAGCAACGGTCGTTGCCCCTAAAGCAACGGTCGTTGCACCCACGACCAGGTAAGTGCCTTAAACCCTTTCTCTTCTCTTTTCTTTCTCATTTCCGATCATCCGTACAACCGAAAGCTCCACACCCAAAATCGAAAATTCTCATCATTTTCCTTGGTTTCAATTGATAATACTTTGATAGGCTCAAAGTTTATCCCTATACTAAACTGCAAGTGAACAGCAATGTCAAAGTAGTATATAGGGTTATCGAATCCACAGGGACACTTGGTCTCAATAGATCAGAACAGTAGAGACTAATACTAGAAATAAGCAATGTGATTGAATTAAAAGCGGTGCGAGAAAGTAAATCAGTAGCATAGATTAACGGTTGTGGAAGCAAGTAATTAAAAGCGTCAAGCCTAGGGTATTCTCAGGAAATCAGACAAGCAGACAGTTCATTCAGCAAGGATCTAATTAAGCACAGTTCTAGAACTCAAAACACAGATATAGAATTAACCAAATTCCTTTGCGATAATTCTCTAAGTCTAAGTGCAGCTAACCAAACTTTCGTTTGCGAGAACTAACAGATTAAACTAGCATTAATCCCAAGTTTGATATGTTCACAATTATCCTAAACCAAACTTCCGTTTGCGCAAAGTTTAATTGCCCAATTTAATTAGTTCAGATTCCTAAACCCCACTTTCGTGACGTATTTAGCAACCTAAGATCTAGATTCTAATTGATCAGGTTAGAACTAGCTTTAAGCACAATTAAATTGAAGAACAGATATAGTTTGAATCCTTAACTGAATTTGAACAAGTCTAGCAAGTCATGAAATCCTATGTGAGAAACCCTAAACCTAACTAGGAATCTACTCAGACATAGATAATGAAAACATAATCATAGAATGAATAAATTGCATAAAAGAATAATAGTAAAAGGGGTTCGAAATCTTCTCCAAATACTGATGAAGTAATAGGTTCAGATCAGCCCCAAAAGCTCTAAAAATCCTCTGCTCTTAATTATGAAAACGTAAGTAAAATAAACACCAAAATCCTCTATATATAGGCCTAATCTCGGCTGGGGCTTCTGTGTAAATACTGGAACTATCTTGGGCTTCTTTGCAAATCTTCATATCTTCATTAAACCGACGTGTACGGCCCATCTCGCTAGTGTGTCGACCGATGCACAAGGTGTGTCGGTCGATGCATGATCAATAAATCGGACACTGACTTAAGCTCTCGGCCAAAACGTCCCAAAAGTCCCAAAATGCTCCAAATATCTCCAATTAGCTCCAAACCTGATTAAAACTGTAAAAGACTCTAAACAAAGACAAAAGACACTAAAAACACATCTATATCATGGTCTAAAATGGGTAAAAACCATGATATATCAACTCCCCCACACTTAGCCTTTGCTTGCCCTCAAGCAAAACATAGAACTAAAACATGGTGAAGAGGTTTGAAAACTCTTCAGAAACTCATTTCATCCTAGAAGCTACAATACTCAGATTCCCCTTAGTAAACCACTGCAAGAATCAATCACAGGATATCAAGACCACAATGTACTTCCCCCCACACTTAGCAACTGTCCTAGGTAAACTCCACAATCACATTCAAGCATTCAAATTCTCCCTACTGACTTCTGCAAGTATTTAAGTGCGGTCTCACCTAAGGATTATCGATCAAAGGGCACATGGATTCTTACCTTATCAGCTCTAGACCACCATACTATCTTTCTCTAGTCCCTTTCTTCTCTTTCCCTTCTTTAACAACTGATTTTTCCCCACTGGGTATCATTTTATTTTTTTTTATCAGTGTTCTTCCCGTTATGGGGTGTACTTTGGACACATTCCATGGATCACATGAGAGATAATAGTGTTTGCTACTATTCCCATGACCACTTCGGAGTTACTAACTCATCCGCAGTTTATTATCTTTTTTTTTTTTTTTTTTACTTTATAGAAGGGGAGAAGGGAACTAAATAGGATAGGTTGACAGGCTGTGTCAGAACTAACAAGGGAATCCGACACAAAGTATACCAAGCCCTTAGGTGAGAAATCTAAGTCAGTATTAAGGTTGAAGTCAGTAAAGGATCCTCTGATACCTGAAGTGATGTGGGTGTTCCCAGTAGGTTGATCTGTGATGGGGTTTTCTAATAGTCATAGATAGATCCTGCAACTTCATCCCAATGGTTACTTAAGTTCCTGCAAGTCTTGTAAATCTTCTCAGAAAATCATAGTTTCTTACTTAAACAATTTTGACTCAATAAAACAAAATTTTTTGAAAAACGGACTGACTCTTAAGAAAACAGAAAACAAAAGTCAGTAGCACCTCCCCCACACTTAAGACACACTGTCCCCAGTAGTGTCCAGCGAAGGATCGGTAGAGAGAAAATAAAAAATTGAAAAGGTGAAATTATGTCTGTCGGGTTACCTCTGTCGCTCAGGCATCGACCGATGCACTAAGTGCATCGACCGTTACTTGGCGATTTTCGTGTATAGTCGATCGTTGCTCAGGACCGCAACGATCGCTGCAATGCGATTCCTTTCGTGTTGTGACGATCGTCACAGAAGTGCGTCGATCGTTGCACTGCGATTTAACCGAGACCTGCAAACATAAACTCACCAGAAACAAAAACAAACGTAAAATCCTAACAAAAGCACCAAAAATTAAGTAGAAAAACACCAGTACCTAATGGTGGGTTGCCTCCCACCCAGCGCTTGTTTAAGGTCAATAGCTTGACCGGACGGATGGGAATTTTCAAGTACCAGGAGGTCCTGACAGAGACTTTTTCTGTCTCTGTTCAAGTCTCCTCATCCAAGGTGGTGAGTAGGCTGTTGCGGAATGCTCATGTCCAAGAAAAGATGGAGTGAAATGTGCTCCAGGATCTATAACCATGGTATGATCAGGCTGCTCAAAATCTGCGTCCCTTATGGTGAATGTCTGTCCATCTATCAGTGGCTTTCGCAGCTTATCCATCTCATAGTGCAGTGGTTCATCTCCCAGATGGAGGTCTATCAAGCTGTTCCTAACATCAATCAACGCTCCTGCTGTAGCCAAAAAGGGTCTCCCAAGCAATCATGCTTCATCCGGATCACAGTCATATCTCAGCACAAGGAAGTCCGTTGGAACTAAGTAGTTTCCAACTCTCACCGGAATGTCCATAAGGAGTCCTTCAGGAACTCGTATGGACTGATCAGCTAGGACAAGAGAAGTCCTAGTAGGAGTAAAATCCAGCATACCCAGCTTCTCTGCCACAGAGTAAGGCATCAAACTTCCAGCAGCTCCTAAATCACACAGAGAACGCCTAAAGCTATCCTCAAAGATAGAACAGTCCATCACAAAGACTCCAGGATCAGATAGCTTCTTCGGGACCTTAGTTAGCAGAACATCACTAATATGCTGAGGAACTATTATCACCCAGTCTTTCAGATCATCATCCAGGGGCAACATCTTGTTCAGGTACCTTTGCACACATGGATGATAAGGTGGATCATCAGAAGTTGGAATTTCTTCCAATTCTTCACCAATCCCTTCTAATTTCTTCAGCTCTTCAATCTCTTGCCTAATCACTTCAGACACTGAGGAGTGTTGTCTAAAGATCTGCTCGTAGATTTCCTGTTGAGTAATCTCAGAGGCTCCATTGAATAGGCGATCAAGCTCCAAGTCAGCATCTATGCTATTATCATCCGACGGTTCTGTCTGTTCACGCCCTGCAACGACCGACACTAAGGGTGTGTCGATCGTTGCCATCCCGACGGGTGTATCGATCGGCACATATGTTGCATCGATCGACGCACTGCAGCAGATTTCACCCGAGAGTTTTTCACAAATATCCGAAAATTCCTGTTCTGTCACCAACTCAGCTGTACTTAGCTCAAATCTTTCACCTAGGTGAGATCCATCATTAATGTACACAGACCAGGCCTTAACATGAGTGTCTGCCACTCCTTTTCCCTTCAGTGAGCTGGACATCTGGTTCACCTGAGTGTCCAACTGCTTCATTTGAGTGCTCAGAGACTCAAATTTCCCATTGAGGTCTTCATAGACAGCGTCCAACTTCTTGTTGCAGTCCACAGAAATCTTGGTCTGACTCTCAATCAGTTGTTCCATCATAGCCTCCATTTTGCTCTCATGGGCTGTAGGCGCAGGAGGAGTCTGATAGGATGTAGATCCATAGGTTCTCTGAGTACCTTGTCCATAGGTCTTCTGAAAACCACCAGTCTGTCCACCATTGGAGAATCTGTTCCCCTGTTGATTACCAAATCTATTACCTTGGAAACCAGAACCTCCTATGAAATTCACATCTTCTTCCTGAGTTTCCTCCTCAGTCTGAATCACCTCTACATCTTGGGCAAAGTGGACAGCTTTCTTACTAGTCAGGAGATTGTAGACTGTGTCCAATCTGGATCTTATATTAGCTATATCAGAATTCTCTACAGTTCCACCAGATTTCTTCCTCCTTTCATCCATTGTCTTGCAACTGTTGCTGCCAATCAGGTTCTCAATCAACTGCTTAGCTTGTGTAGGAGTCCTGGTGTTGAAATTAGCATTACTGGAATTATCCAGCAGTCTGATAAGGGAGGTCTATGCCTCTGAAGAAAATACCAATCAGCTGTACTTCTGTGAATCCATGGTGTGGACAGTCATGCTGATACTGGTTAAATCTCATCCAGGCAGTCTTCAAGGGCTCCACAGCTCCTTGGGAAAAGGTGAGTATGTCCTGTCTGGACTGATCCGAGCGCGCATCATCATAAAAGTGACGCAGGAACTCACTCTTTAAGGCTGCCCAAGTAGTATACTGACCAGGTGCCAGTTGTCTCAGCCATGCACTAGCGTCTCCAGCAAGACTGTGCGGAAATAGCTTAAGGAACAGATAGTCCGGGCATACTCCTTCATACTTCATACCAGTGACTATGTCCTCAAACTTGTCAATGTGATCCATAGGCTGCTCTGCTTGAATACCATGAAAAGCAATCTGTCTCATCAGCTGGTAGTAGATGGTCTTTACCTCAAAATCATTCCTCTCAAAAGCAGGAAGCACTAGAGCTGCTCGGTTTGCATGAAACTCATCAGGTCTGTTGTAATCAGCTAGTGTCCTCTCATGAACCACCATCTCTCTACCTTGGGCCTGTCCTTGACCCTGGTTTTGGTTCAGCTCCCGTTGCTGTTGCTCAGGAGGATCAGGGATGACATTCCCTTCAGCATCAACCCGATGCCCAGCAGCATTGTATGGGTTGTTATCTTGGTCCCTCAGGGTACCTTCAGCATCTGGTATCAAGATCAGACGTTCTCGAACCATTCTCTCTCTCTTTTCTCTTCTGATAGTCCTCTCTAGACGTCCAAGTTCCTCTAGTCCGAGATTAAGCAAGCTCGAGTTCGGATTACTTCGAGTTTTCTGCGTTGGCATAAACTGTCTGTAATCGTCCAGCAACGATCGATGCTATTAGTGCAACGATCGATTCAATCTCAGAATCGCCTAGTGACGATCGACGCAAGGGATGCAACGATCGACGCAAGGCGAAATTCGTACCTGCGACAGAGAGAAATCAGAGAAAAAGTTAGTAAAATAAAAACAAAACGAAAAAAGCAAAAACAAAAAGAAAAATTTCTAGTAAAAACCCTAAGTTCGGTCCTATCGAAGACTCTAAGAGTCCCCGGTAACGGCGCCAAAAACTTGATAGGCTCAAAGTTTATCCCTATACTAAACTGCAAGTGAACAGCAATGTCAAAGTAGTATATAGGGTTATCGAATCCACAGGGACACTTGGTCTCAATAGATCAGAACAGTAGAGACTAATACTAGAAATAAGCAATGTGATTGAATTAAAAGCGGTGCGAGAAAGTAAACCAGTAGCAGAGATTAACGGTTGTGGAAGCAAGTAATTAAAAGCGTCAAGCCTAGGGTATTCTCAGGAAATCAGACAAGCAGACAGTTCATTCAGCAAGGATCTAATTAAGCACAGTTCTAGAACTCAAAACACAGATATAGAATTAACCAAATTCCTTTGCGATAATTCTCTAAGTCTAAGTGCAGCTAACCAAACTTTCGTTTGCGAGAACTAACAGATTAAACTAGCATTAATCCCAAGTTTGATATGTTCACAATTATCCTAAACCAAACTTCCGTTTGCGCAAAGTTTAATTGCCCAATTTAATTAGTTCAGATTCCTAAACCCCACTTTCGTGACGTATTTAGCAACCTAAGATCTAGATTCTAATTGATCAGGTTAGAACTAGCTTTAAGCACAATTAAATTGAAGAACAGATATAGTTTGAATCCTTAACTGAATTTGAACAAGTCTAGCAAGTCATGAAATCCTATGTGAGAAACCCTAAACCTAACTAGGAATCTACTCAGACATAGATAATGAAAACATAATCATAGAATGAATAAATTGCATAAAAGAATAATAGTAAAAGGGGTTCGAAATCTTCTCCAAATACTGATGAAGTAATAGGTTCAGATCAGCCCCAAAAGCTCTAAAAATCCTCTGCTCTTAATTATGAAAACGTAAGTAAAATAAACACCAAAATCCTCTATATATAGGCCTAATCTCGGCTGGGGCTTCTGTGTAAATACTGGAACTATCTTGGGCTTCTTTGCAAATCTTCATATCTTCATTAAACCGACGTGTACGGCCCATCTCGCTAGTGTGTCGACCGATGCACAAGGTGTGTCGGTCGATGCATGATCAATAAATCGGACAGTGACTTAAGCTCTCGGCCAAAACGTCCCAAAAGTCCCAAAATGCTCCAAATATCTCCAATTAGCTCCAAACCTGATTAAACCTGTAAAAGACTCTAAACAAAGACAAAAGACACTAAAAACACATCTATATCATGGTCTAAAATGGGTAAAAACCATGATATATCATACTTCCTATTTCACATTCTAAACCCTTGTCTGTAGCTCATATCTCACGAATCCAAGGTAAAGAACTTCTATTTCTCAACTTTTCGGATTGGATTTTAGGGTTTTAGGGTTGTTGATTTTTGAACCGAAAATTGATGATGCATGCGTGATTAGACTGATTTAGGGTGATGGATGATGATTTTGAACTGATTTGAGGCAATGTGGCTTGGATTTGAACTGATTTTGATGATTTGTTTGCGGCAAAATCGCCTTGCAACGGTCGTTGCTCTCGAGCAACGGTCGTTGCTTTGCGATTTTGGGAAATGTTCGATAAAGTGAAATCGCCTTGCAACGATCGATGCCTTAGATGCAACGGTCGATGCTTCGCGATTTCACAGAGAAATTGCCGAGACTTATTATTGTTTGAACTCTGTTTCTTTTGCAGATGGCGTCTCAAAGGCAACCCCGCAAGAAGCGAGCCACAGCTTCTACAACAACGCGACAATACATCCCACCACCTGAGTGGTTTCACAGAGAGTCAAAGCAACCTGCACCTTACGTGAGAAACGGACCGCCAGTCGCCTTGCCTTGGCCTAGAGCAGACGCGACTGAGATTCAGACGACCAGACAGTGGCCAGAGGATCTTACACGTTTCTTCAAGTCTGATGACTTCACAGAGCGACCACTGCTTGACCAGTGGGATGAGTTTGATTCGCTTCTCTACAGTGGTTGGTGTGGGATGACCATCAAGCCAACCAAGTTCGCTGACTACTCCACCTGCAAGACTCTAGGGATTGATGAGCAGGTACTTACAGTGTGCAGAGGCATTGGTCTAGGGACAATGCCAATGCGACCTTATGATCTCTATCCTGAGCTGGTCAGGCAGTTATTGGCCACTTGCAGAGTGGTTTACTCAGATCCCGATAGCAGGAGCGCTACAGGAGGTACATTTACCTTCATGAGTTGGGGAGTCAGATATCGGATTCCTCTACTAGATCTCTACAGGATCTACGGATTCAGTACCGAGCCGAGGCGCATCGCCATGCCACTTGAGTGGGATCCAGTTGAGGCTCGCACATTCTGGGAGAGTATTGGCTCTGGTCGATACAACTCCAGGACCACACCAGTAGTGCAGATGAGACATCCGGTGCTGCGATATGTCTCGCGTATCTTATGTTGGAGCTTGCTTTGCAAGTTTGAGGCCAACAAGATGCGCAAATATGAGATGGAGCTGTTTTTCAGGGGGATGAGAGACCAGTTTAGAGGTTCTGGCGTGAGAGATCCTACTATGGGTCTCCACTTGGGAGCTGTCTTTGCTTTACATTTATGTGATCTGCAGACGAAGCCTTTTGATGGAGCTAGTACAGAGACGGTAGGGAGCTTGCTTACTCCCATTTTTATGCATTGCGGGATTCCTCTACATGGCACGGAGCGTGATAGAGCCCAGGAGTTCCTAGACTTCAGTCATTTGCAGAGCGCTACCTGGCTCAAGGAGGGGCGCGTTTGGGTTTATCATGACCCGACCACTGGGAGGACTGGTATAGAGCTTCCTGCTGCTAGATGGACACAGATTGACACATTAGAGGCTCTGAGATTTCAGCCTCCTGAGTCTGCGCAGCGTGGGATTCCTTCTATGGCTCATCCGCTGGGAGAGCCTTCCTCACGAGCTTCGACTTCTGCTGCCCCTCCGCCTGCTGCCCCGGCTGACCTTGGCCCTTATCCTGAGATGACAGTTGCCTACGGTGATATGTCCGAGGCTGAGTGGAGAGAGCGTAGTGATGGGATCTGGAGGACCGTTTGGGAGTGGATGCGTGGCTGCACTTGCAGGAGACAACCACAGATTCATCAGCCCGTACCTGACCGACGTCGCAGACAGCGTTCTCCAGAAGACCCCGATGCTGATCCTTATGCCGGTATAGATGATGTGAGCGAGTGAGATTGATCTCCATTTCCAGACATTCGGTTCTGTTATCTTTGTCTTTTTCTTTGCACTTTTTCCTTTTGATTTTTAGTTTGCTACTATGTTTGGATGGTTTATTCTTGATTAGATACATTTGTTGCATGGGTTTTACTCTGTTTCTAGTGTTTTCAGCTTGCAGGATTCGAAACTGACAAACACCGACGGATTAACCTGCTAACTTGGTGACTGTTCGTGAAATCGCAGTGCGTCGATCGACACACCATTGTGTCGATCGTCACAATACGAAAGAATCGCATTGCAGCGATCGTTGCGGTCCTGAGCAACGATCGATCCCCAACGAAAATCGCACAGCAACGGTCGGTGCACCTAGTGCAACGATCGATGCCTGACTGCGACAGAGGTAAAAACCCGAGAGAACTAACCATTCCATTAACAAATTTTTATTTTCTTTCTTTTAACCAATCCCTTGCTTGACACTACTGGGGACAGTGTGTCTTAAGTGTGGGGGAGGTTCTACTAATTACTTTCTTTTGTTTTCTTAGAGTCAGTTAAATTTTAAAAATTTGTTGATACCCAGTGGGGAAAAATCAGTTGTTAAGGAAGGGAAAGAGAAGAAAGGGATTAGAGAAAGACAGTTTGGTGGTCTAGAGCTGGCAAGGTAAGAATCCATGTGCCTTTAGATCGATACCCCTTAGGTGAGACCGCACTTAAATATATGCAGAAGTCAGTAGGGAGAATTTGAATGCGTGAATGTGATTGTGGCGTTTACTTAGGACAGTTGCTAAGTGTGGGGGAAGTATATGTTGGTCTTGATGTTTGTGGATTGATTCTTTCATGTGGATTACTAAGGGGAATCTGAATGCTGCTGCTTCTACGACAAAATGAGTTTCTGAAGAGTTTTCAAACCTCTTCACTACATTTTAGTTCTCTGTTTTGCTTGAGGGCAAGCAAAGGCTAAGTGTGGGGGAGTTGATATATCATGGTTTTTACCCATTTTATACCATGATATAGATGTGTTTTTAGTGTCTTTTGTGTTCGTTTAGAGTCTTTTACAGGTTTAATCAGGTTTGGAGCTAATTGGAGATATTTGAAGCATTTTGGGACTTTTGGGACGTTTTGGCCGAGAGCTTAACTCACTGTCCGATTTATTGATCAAGCATCGACCGACACACCTTGTGCATCGGTCGACACACTAGCGAGATGGGCCGTACACGTCGGTTTAACAAGTTATGAAGATTTGCAAAGAGGCCCAGAATAGTTCCAGTATTTACACAGAAGCCCCAGCCGAGATTAGGCCTATATATAGAGGATTTTGGTGTTTAATTTACTTACGCTTTCATACTTAGAGCTAAGAGATTTTTAGAGCTTTTGGGGCTGATCTATTTCCTGTATTCACTTATTTTGGAGAAGATTTCGAACCCCTTTGATATTTTATTCTCTTATATGCAATCTATTATTTCTATGATTATGTTTTCATCAATCATGTCTGAGTAGATCCATAGTTAAGTTTAGGGTTTCTCATTAGGGTTTGATGACTTGCTAGACTTGTTTAATTCAGTTAAGGATTCATATGACTAGAATGTTCTTCAAACTAAATTGTGCTTAAAGCTAGTTCTAACCTGATCAATTAGAATCTAGATCTTAGGTTGCTAAATTCGACACGAGAGTGTGTTTTAGAATCTGAACTATTTAGGTTGAGCAATTAAATTATTCGCAAAGAGATTTGGTTTAGTTTAATTGTGAACATATCGAACTTGAACTTAATGCTAGTTTAATCTGTTAGTAATTGCAAAGAGATTTGGGTTACTGCACTTAGACTTAGAGAGTTTTCGCAAAGAGATTTGGTTAATTCTATTTCCGTGATTTGAGTTCTAGAACTGAGTTTAATTAGATCCTGACTGATTAACTTGTCTGCTTGTCTGATTTCCTGAGAATACCCTAGGCTTGACGCTTTTAGTTTATTGCTTTCACAACCAACTTGCTACTGTTTACTTTCTTGCTTCGCAATTTATTTACTTCACCATCTGCTTATTTCTAGTATTAATCTCTACGTTTCTGATTCTATTGAGACCAAGTGTCCCTGTGGATTCGATAACCCTATATACTACATTGACTATACTGTGCACTTGCAGTTTAGAATAGGGTAAAACTTAGAACCTATCAGGCGGCAGATGATATACTTCCACACGAATTTTTGTACGTCGAGGTCTCAGATGCTTGCGTAGGACTCGACTTCTACCCATTTCGTGAAGTAGTCTGTCATTATGATGACGAACTTCTTTTGCCGGGAAACTGGCATGGGGCCCACTATATCCACTGCCCATCGCATGAACGGGTACGGGGCAGCCGAGGTGGTCAAAAGTTCGGCGGGCTGGTGTATGTCTGGTGCGTGTCGCTGGCACTTCTCACAACGGGCAACTTACTTTTCAGAGTCCGCTATCATTGTTGGCAGAAGTGTCCCTATCTTTTGATCTCCATGGCGAGCGCCCGACCACTTATAACGTAGTGAGCGCATCTTGCTTTGAGGCGTCTGGCCGCCCATCTGTTTTCCGGGGTTTATCCTCTCAAGATGTAGGCCATGATCTCGTCCCTCCAATCGTTCGTTTGTTCTGTGGCATCCTTTGTGGCGGAGCCGTCTGCCTCGTCGGATTCGTCCATCCTGTCTTCAGGTTCGGTAATCACGAATAGGTTCTTGGTTTGGCCTATGTGAAGGAATGTTTAGTGTTAATCCTGATTCAATTCATCAGATTAATAGATCCTAAACATGCCAGATCTAGGTTCTCTTGCTAGAAACATAATAGATCTCACCTGTTACCTTTTTATGCAGCGGAAAGAGAAGGTATGGTCAGAGATCAGCAGAACCACCAAGGGATGGATCCTCCAAAGGCTCACACACGCAATCACAGAAAATGGCTGCTAGACCGAGCTGAGAGGAGGCGCAGAGAGAGAGAGAAATCACGGCTGGGGTTAGGGTTAGGGAAGAGAGAATTAGGCTTGGTTTTATTTATAAAACCCTTCTCTAATTCTTTTATGCTTTTGGGCCCAAATTCCCAGTCTAATTAAATTCCTCAGATTTAATCAGACCCATTAATCTCTCTCTAAGTTCGGTAAATGCCTAGCACTTTTACCGTACTTCTGCTAAGCCGTTTCCTCATAGTTTCCTGTTAGCTTAAGCGTGTGACCCATATGGGATCATATAATAAAGGCAATAAGTCCAAGACTTATAGATCATGAGCGGACTCTAGCAAGCCATCATGACCCCCAGTATTATATGACTTATGTCTGATCATTGACATACTCTTACTTTCTAGAGACAGTACAGAGATTACTGGACATAATTCCAACAATCTCCCACTTGAACTGGAATCTCTGTATTCATAATCCTTTTGTCACAATATCTCGATTAGTCATAAGGCAAGATTAGTGTCATCCTTATAAAGCCTAATCTTGTTCATCGGACTCTGATTTGATACTGACAATCCAAACGACTCGGGAAAGTCCGTTTGAGCATGGCCATACATTTTCCAGTATTCAAATCTCCGATTGGCCTAGAGATATTCACTCCATTTATATTGAAGGGACAAATCCCGTCTTGTTCCATCACTGTAAACTACTCATTTCGTAATACACCCAAACAAGGTCCTTATAGCTATCGCATAACGACAGCGTTAGACAATGATCAAAGCGCATCAGTTCATGTGCAGTCACATGCATGCGAACTCAGGTCTAAGGACTATACTCTATAGTCGTAGTAAGAATCTCTTATGACACATATATAAATATCCTGAAGAGTTCTTATAAGCGGGTCTAGTCCGGTCGTATGTACCCCACATACACCTATGTACTGACTTTGATGCCGCGCATCTATGACACACTGAGACTTTGTCATAAGTCACATACCAATCTAGTCTCACACGGTTGTTGGTGTTCCAATTTCAACAACCTTCGACTAGGGACATGATGATATAAGCCATCTATCAAATATAGGGTCTCATGATCAAGCTAAATGACTTTGATGACTCAAGATCAAGTCACTTACTTCGATGACCTATAAAATGGTTCATATCATTTTGGAACGATTATTTCATCACAGTTAAAATAATCTTGAAATAATAATTTCATTAAACATCATAAAATGTTTTACAAGAACATATCAAAAACTAAATAAAGCCCTCAAACTCCCACTCAAATTTAGATTACATTTCAATGTCTCTAATGCCTACAGCTTCAGTCAGGAACTCGAGCTTAGGCCTTGGGAGTGGCTTTGTCAACGGATCAGCGACGTTATCATCTGTCTGAACTCGGCTGATCTTGACTTCCTTTCTATTAATGATGTCACGTATCAAGTGAAATCTTCTTAGAACATGCTTGGATTTCTGGTGTGATCTTGGCTCCTTTGCCTGAGCAATAGCACCATTGTTATCACAAAACAGTGCCAGAGGCTCAGCCGCATTTGGTATCACACCTAGTTCAATAATGAACTTTCGTATCCAAACAGCTTCCTTCGCTGCTTCTGAGGCGGCGATATATTCAGCTTCTGTAGTGGAATCAGCAACGGTGTCTTGCTTGGAGCTTCTCCAACTGATTGCACCGCCATTCAGACAAAAGATATAACCGGACTGTGACCGGAAATCATCTTGGTCTGTCTGGAAACTTGCGTCCGTGAATCCACTGACTTTAAGCACATCACTTCCACCGTACACCAAGAACTTATCCTTAGTATGTCTTAGATACTTCAAGATATTCTTTACGGCAATCCAGTGGCTTTCACCTGGATTTGACTGGTATCTACTCGTCATGCTCAGTGCATAAGCAACATCAGGACGAGTACAAATCATGGCATACATGATAGATCCTATTGCAGATGCATAAGGAATATTCTTCATGCGCTCAAGCTCAGCAGCCGACGTAGGGCTCTGCTTCTTGCTCAGCGTTGTGCCATGTACCATTGGTGTGAAGCCCTTCTTGGAATCTTTCATGCTGAATCTTTGCAGGACTTTGTCAATGTATGAATCTTGACACAAGCCTATCAGCCTTTTAGATCTATCCCGGTAGATCCTGATTCCAAGAACGTATGCGGCTTCACCCATGTCTTTCATGGAAAAACAACTTCCAAGCCAGTCCTTTACCGACTTTAGCATTGGAACGTCGTTTCCGAGAAGCAGTATGTCATCGACATACAGAATAAGAAATACTATCTTGCTCCCACTAGTTTTCTTATACACGCATTGTTCTTCTTCGTTTCTGATGAAGTCAAATTGCTTGATTGCTTCATCAAAACGAAGATTCCAGCTCCTCGATGCTTGCTTCAATCCATAAATGGATTTATGAAGCTTGCATACTTTCCCAGCATTCTTTGGATCTATGTAACCGTCAGGTTGTGTCATATACACATCCTCTTCCAGAATTCCATTCAGGAAGGCGGTTTTCACGTCCATCTGCCAAATTTCATAATCATGAAAAGCTGCAGTTGCTAGTAGAATCCGAATAGATTTCATCATAGCCACTGGGGAATAGGTTTCATCGTAATCCACACCGTGAACTTGTCTGAAACCTTTTGCCACCAACCTGGCTTTATAAATCTGGACATTTCCATCCACGTCAATCTTCTTCTTGAAGATCCATTTGCACTCGATGGCTTTTACACCAGCGGGTAAGTCAACCAACGAGAACACTTGGTTGACCGACATGGAGTCCATTTCGGAATCAGTGGCCTTGCGCCACTTCGAGGAATCTGGGCCCATCATGGCTTGATTGAAGTTCGATGGTTCATCACCATCAATGATCAGAAGATCATGACAGTTAGTCACGAGGAATCCTTGATATCTCTCGGGTTCGTGACGGATCCTCCCGGATCTTCGAACTTCAGGTACTACAGGTTCAGGCTCTACAATTTCTTGTAGGTCCTCCTGCTGCTCTTCCTCATTAGGTTGAGCAGTATCCTGTTCATCTTGAATTTCTTCAAGCAGTACCTTACTCCCACTGTCTTTCTTAGAGAGAAACTCCCTCTCAAGAAAGTTACAATCTCGGGCAACAAAGATCTTGTTCTCGGAACGTAGATAGAAGTAATAAGCCTTGGTTTCCTTTGGATAACCAATGAAGTAGCATTTATCAGACTTTGGTGTAAGCTTGTCTGAGATTAATCTCTTGACATATGCTTCACAACCCCAAATTCTAAGATAAGACAGTACTGGAGCCACTCCAGTCCATAATTTATATGGTGTCTTTGCTACTGCTTTTGATGGCGCTCTATTTAGAGTGAACACTGCTGTTAGCAGAGCATATCCCCAAAGGGATATTGGAAGGTCTGTGTGACTCATCATTGATCGAACCATATCCAATAAGGTCCGATTTCTCCTCTCAGACACACCATTCCATTGAGGTGTTCCAGGAGGAGTGAGTTGGGACACGATCCCACACTCTCTTAGATGATCACTGAATTCTTGGCTTAAGTATTCTCCTCCTCGGTCAGACCGAAGAGCCTTAATGCTTTTGCCAAGTTGGTTCTGTACTTCATTTTGGAATTCTCTGAACTTCTCAAAAGATTCAGACTTATGTTTCATTAAATAAACATATCCATACCTACTGAAATCATCAGTGAAGGTAATGAAGTACTGATAGTTTCCTCTTGCATTTGTGGACATTGGGCCACACACATCAGTGTGTATCAGGCCCAATAAGTCACTGGCCCTCTCGTTAGGTTTATTAAAGGGGGCCCGTGTCATTTTGCCCATCATGCAGGATTCGCATTTCTCACATGACTCAAAGTCAAATGAGCCAAGAAGTCCATTCGAATGGAGCCTCTTGATGCGTTTCTCGCTGATGTGCCCTAAAGGACAATGCCATAGAAACGTTCGGTTCTCCTCATTAGGTTTGAACCGTTTGGTATCAATGTTATAAATTGGCGCGGATTGATCAAGTATGTAAAGCCCATTCGTAAGAGGGGCACAACCATAGAACAAATTGTTGCGATTGAAGGAACATAATTTATTCTTAACTGAAAAATCATAACCTTCCAAATCCAACAAAGAAATTGAAATAATATTTCTGCTTATCGCAGGTACAAAATAACAATTATTGAGTTCTAAAATCAATCCCGAAGGTAAAGACAACAAGTATGTGCCTACAGCTAGTGCAGGAACTTTCGCTCCATTCCCAACTCGTAGCTCCACTTGTCCTTGCTTCAGCCTCCTACTGTTGCTGAGTGCCTGCATATTTGTACAAATATGAGCCCCACAACCAGTATCCATAACCCATGAGGTATTATCAGAAGTAGTTGTATTAACTTCTATAACAAAAATACCTGATGAAGAAGTCTCAAGAGTCTTCTTCTTCAATTCCTTTAGACCTTCTTGGAATTTCTTACATTCTCTCCTCCAATGCCCTGGTTCTTTACAGAACCTGCAGATGTCAGTAGGCCCAGCCTTAGACTTGGGCTTGGGCTTTGGCGTGTCCTTGTCCGAGACTTGGACAGCCTTAGCCTTTCCCTTATCCTTAGCAGAGGATTTCTTAAACCCCTTGCCCTTTTGCACCATAAGCACATTGGGGTCCTTGGCGGTTTTCCTCAAGTTGGGCTCTGCAGTCTTGAGCATTCCGTGAAGCTCAGGCAATGTCTTACTCAAGCCATGCATATTAAAGTTCAGAATGAACTGATCATAGCTTGCAGGTAAAGACTGCAGAACGATGTCGCAGGCAAGTTCCTGGCTGATAGGGCAGTCGAGTTTCTGAAGATGATCGAGATAACCCATCATCTTCAAGACATGAGGACTCACTGCCGCATTTGCAGCCAACTTACAGTCTAAGAGGTTCTTAACTGTTTGAAACCTCTCAGTCCTTGCTTGCTCCTGAAAAAGCGATTTCAGGCTTGCCATTATCTCGATGGGTGACAATACACTCTCGAACTGCATTTGCAGCTCAGCAGTCATTGTCGCCAACATCAGGCAATAGACATCATTTTCATCTGACGAATGCTTTTCCCAAGCATTATGCAGAGTCCTGGCGGCATTGGCAGGAGGCCTCTCGGGGAGAGGATCACGAAGGACATAATCCTTCTTCTCTTGCTTGAGGACTAGCCTCAAGTTCCTTGACCACGTCAGGAAGTTCGTTCCAGTCAGCTTCTCCTTCTCGAGAACAGACCGGATTGAGAATGTGTTTTGAGTGCTTGTAGTAGTCATAGCTGAAATATATAAGATAAAAAGGATTTTAGTTAATATGTTCAATATGATTAATCTCGTATTAAGTTTAATATGATTAATCACGCATTATATTCAATAACATAAGTTACCCTCAATAGAATATAATGATTCCAAGATCCACATATAACTAAGATCAAAGTGGGCCACTGGCCGTCACCCAACCTTAGCTTATATCGGTAAGCCCTATGTCGGCTAATTATATCCGTGATATAACTCTTGGTTGTGAATCTGGGCCCGAGGCCCAATCCACTCTGATGTCTCAAGGCCCGGGACTCCCGATGGCCCAGTCAAGAAAACCAGACTATACAGTCATGTAATCATTAATGTCTGGGACTCCCAATGACATTTATGAATCACAAACCGTCTTATCCACGCAAAAGTAGACACCCTCACACTGTAAGGCCATGAATACAATTGAATGGGCTTCGACAGCTGACATAGACTGGACAAGACATCCAACGCTTGATATTGTTTGAGGTTTGTAGGTTTATTAAAAATTCATCCCAAAATAGAAGATTACTATTTTTGGAAACTTTCCTTTTTGGGAAACCTACTAATTTTGGAAACTTTCTAAAATTGGAAACTTCCTAAACTTGGAAACTTTCTAAAATTGGAAATTTCCTAAAATCCAAAACATGCAAATCTAGAAACTTCTAATTTAAGAAACTTTCTAATTTCAAAATTTCGGAAACTTATTAATTTAAAACGATTTTATAATTATATAAAAATAAATTTTAAATTAATTCTGAAGAAACGACTCAAATAATTGGCCCAATTGTTTTAACTTCTTGGCCCGAGGCCCAAGAATTGGTCTATGTCCAAGACATAACCCAATTGCCCAATTAGATGACATAACCGGTCTGGTTCATTAAAATTGGTCTAACCAAAATTAATTACTACGATGACCACAATTGTCAACCGGTTATTTACTAAACCGGATTTTCTCAATTTATTTGGTCCAACCAAATCAAATTAGAAAACCACTGGTTTAGGCACTAAATCCAATAATTATTTCGACATTGGATTTCTTATCCCGGTTTAACCAGAACTTAATAAATTTTAAGTCTGTTTATTAAACCGTGACGTTTAATTTTAATCAAGTTTTAAACCGAACCGAACCGAATTGGTCACGGACCATTCACGGCCGTGACCTAGTTCTTCGATCACAATCGACCAGCCGCACTTGAAGCCGGACGGGACGATGGTCGAGACGCTACGGGACAGCCGGGCCGTGAGATCGGGACGAGACAGCCGGGCCATCTCTCGCGATCGGACGGGATAGCTCGGGCCGATCGTTCGGGACGTCCGCGAGCAAGACACGATCCGGACGGCCAAGAGCCTCACGCGATCGGGACAGCAGCTGGACGAGACGATCGGGACGACGCTCGAGACAGGCGGGACACGATCGCCGTGTGATCCACTCGGCCGATCGATCCATGTCTCGCGATCGGATGATCACGCGACTCGATCCTAAAGCGATCGGTCCGTGCATCATCAAACCGACGCATACCAAATCATATAGTTTGGTTTGCGATTTTCATTAGTTTGTTTAGGTTTTTAATTTGTTTCTTAAGTGTTTTGCTCTTATCAGTAGATTGATTCAAAAACACCTCTTTAAACAATCCTAAACATGATTCTAAACAAGAAAAACCACAGAACCAATGGCTCTGATACCACTGAAGGAATGTTTAGTGTTAATCCTGATTCAATTCATCAGATTAATAGATCCTAAACATGCCAGATCTAGGTTCTCTTGCTAGAAACATAATAGATCTCACCTGTTACCTTTTTATGCAGCGGAAAGAGAAGGTATGGTCAGAGATCAGCAGAACCACCAAGGGATGGATCCTCCAAAGGCTCACACACGCAATCACAGAAAATGGCTGCTAGACCGAGCTGAGAGGAGGCGCAGAGAGAGAGAGAAATCACGGCTGGGGTTAGGGTTAGGGAAGAGAGAATTAGGCTTGGTTTTATTTATAAAACCCTTCTCTAATTCTTTTAGGCTTTTGGGCCCAAATTCCCAGTCTAATTAAATTCCTCAGATATAATCAGACCCATTAATCTCTCTCTAAGTTCGGTAAATGCCTAGCACTTTTACCGTACTTCTGCTAAGCCGTTTCCTCATAGTTTCCTGTTAGCTTAAGCGTGTGACCCATATGGGATCATATAATAAAGGCAATAAGTCCAAGACTTATAGATCATGAGCGGACTCTAGCAAGCCATCATGACCCCCAGTATTATATGACTTATGTCTGATCATTGACATACTCTTACTTTCTAGAGACAGTACAGAGATTACTGGACATAATTCCAACACTATGCTCGGTTTCTAGATGCATTCGACTGATATAACCCGTCGCAAGTCCGGATCGGATATGGAGGCGAGGGCCGCAAGTGCGTCAGATGGCGAATTATCGTTTCGCGGAATTTTGGTGAGTGAGAAGATGCCGAACTCGCTAGCTAGCTTCTGAACCACCTTCAAGTATGCGCCCATTCGGTCGTTTTTAGCTTCATACTCACCGTTGTACTGGCTGGCGACGAGCTGTGAATCGCATAACGCGTTGATGTGCCTTGCTCCCATTGCCTTTGCTAGTCGTAGTCCTGCGATCAGGGCTTCGTATTCCGCTTCGTTATTGGATGCAGGGAAGGCTAGTCGAAACGACTGTTCCAGTACTTCCCCGTTTGGAGAGGTCAGTCTGATGCTGATCCCTGACCCATTACGGGAAGACGAACCGTCGACCTGAAGAGTCCACTTCTCGACTGCGGCTTGGTTCCCGTCACTAGTCACCTCTGGTGGTAACTCGATCAGGAAATCCGCCAAGACTTGTGATTTTGCGCTTGTTCGTGGTTTGTAATCGATATCATATTCGCTCAGTTCCACTGCCCACTTTGCCATTCGTCCTGATTGATTCGGGCTGTGGAGTATGGTTCGCAGTGGTTGGTTGGTGAGGACGGTCACCGAATGGGATTGAAAGTATGGCCGCAGTTTCCTTGCCGAGGTGACGACTGCGAGGGACAGATTTTCCAAGGTGTAGTACCGAGTCTCAGCGTCATCGGGGCTTTTTCTGATATAAAAGATCGGCTTTTGGTCTCCTCTGTCTTCTCTGACGAGGACGCCACTTACTGCGGAGCCCGATACCGATATGTAGAGGTATAGGGTTTCTCCTTCTTCTGGTTTGGATAAGACGGTAGGTGTAGATAAGTATTCTTTCAATTGTTGGAATGCGTCCTCACATTTGTCGTCCCATTCGAACTGTTTGTTCCCTCGAAGGAGCTGGTAGAACAACATGCATCTGTCCGTCGATTTCGAGATGAATCGGCTTAACACGGCGATTCGCCCGGTGAGTTTTTTCACTTCGCGCGTGTTTCACGCTGAGGGGAGTTCTGTGAGTGCTGCGATCTTCTGTGGATTCGCCTTTATTCCTCTTTTGGTGACTATGTATCCGAGGAATTCCCCAGAGGTGACTCCGAATGTACATTTCGCTGGATTGAGTTTCATTCCGTATTTGTTCAAGCTGCTGAAACAGGTCGTAAGGTGAGTGATGTGATCGTCGGCTGAGGCCGACTTCACCAACATGTCGTCGATATATACTTCCATCGTTTGTCCTAATTGGTCGGCGAACATTTTATTGACAAGCCTTTGGTACGTTGCTCCAGCATTCTTTAAGCCGAATCGCATGACTTTGTAACAGTACGTCCCCCGATCGGTGATAAATGACGTTTTCTCGCAGTCATCAGGGTGCATCATTATCTGGTTATATCCTGCGAAGGCGTCCATGAACGACAAGAGCTCGTTGCCCGCGGTGGCCTCGACGAGTCTGTCGATGTGCGGGAGCGGGAAGCTGTCTTTTGGGCAAGCTCTTTTAAGATCTGTGAAGTCGACGCATACTTGCCACTTTCCGTTCTTTTTCTTGACGACCACCGGGTTTGCGAGCCAATCTGGGTACTTCACCTCGGTTATCGTGCCAGCTTTGGATAGTCTCTCTACTTCTTCGTTTACAGCCTGGGACCGCTCTGGGCCTAACTTTCTTCTTTTCTGTTTTACTGGCTTGAATGCTTGGTCAACACGGAGTTCATGGCATGTTACAGTGGGGTTGATTCCCTTCATGTCGCTCGTCGACCAGGCGAAGGTCAAGGCGTTTTGGCAGAGGAATTCAATGAGTTGGTCTTTCAAATCTTTCCTCAGGTCTGCGCCTATACCCACACATCGTTCTGGGTCGCTGATATCGATGTTCACTTGCTCGACGACATCGCGGTTAGGTCCTTCTGGGGGCGGTAGCTCTATTTTGGGTTCAGCGAGCAGGCAGGCTCGATTTTTTTTGCGTAACTTGTGCTCGACTAGGAAGCAGGTGCTGGAGACTTCTTGGCTTCCGCGGAGCGTGAATGTTCCGCTTGAGGTGGGAAACTTGACACACTGATAGTAGGTTGACGGGACTGCCTTCATGGTGTGAATCCATGGTGTGCCTAAAATGGCGTTGTAGATTGCCGGCCGGTCTATAATCACAAATTTGGTCATCGCTGTTGTTCGCCCGACGCGAACCGGTAGTTTGATGGTTCCGGCGGTTGTTGTCGTGCTACCCGTAAAGTCGGTTAGTGGCTTTTCTGAGCGCTTGATCTCGTAGTCGTGCAGTTCCATCCTTCTCAGGGTGTCTTCGTATATGAGGTCGACCGTGCTTCTCGTGTCGATCAGGACTCTTGTTACTTCACAATCGCCGATCTATACTTCGACGACGAGCGGGTCGTTATGTGGTTTGTATAACCCTGTCTCATCATCCTCGGTGATATCTACCTCGCCTGTGCTTGCGAGCTCGCTGCTCGTGCTTGGCCTGTGACGCCGATACGTTTCTACTCTTCGATTGTATTCTTTTATCGATCGCACTGAGTCGCCGCAGGTCGGGAGTCCTCCCATGATCATGTTGTTTGCTAGTGAAGGTCCTGTCATCTCGGTTTCGTCTTAGATCGCAAAGAAGTTTATCGTCCCCACAGACGGCGCCAATTGTTGTTACAGAAATCCGACCTAGTCAATATTACGAGCTGCGATCTGGAATGTCTGAACTACGGGGTGAAATATAAATACAAAATGAGGACGAAATGATTCTTTATTGATCTTAAGGCCGGAGTCGAGCAATGAACAGGATGGTACGAGGTGTGAGTCCGTCGAATGACGTGCTCACTAAACAGTACTCGAGGTCGGAGCTTTATAGAAGTAGCTCGGCCTCTCGTAAGTTACAATCTACCCCCAAATGAAGAGTGAAGGGTCCTATTTATAGCGCTTGGATGCTGACTCCTCCTTGGGCCGTTGAATCCTTAGCGGGCTTGTCTTCTTGGGCCGGGATAACATAGTTGATTTAATTAGATTTCCAATGGGCCTATGGATGGCTGCTAAACCCATATCCAACAACTTTAACTCCAGCCATATAGATAGTTGTTTGTTCCATACTTATCCTCAAACCAAGCTCAAAGCAATCTGATTAAACACATCTAGTATTGTTTCAATTGATTGTTTTCTCGTCAGCAAAGACAAGTAGATCATTATTGGGGTCAAAATCGGTCCTCGACAAGATCCAGATAAAACTTTTCAAAATGATTAAGCGGCTCGAAGGGGTACATGATCAACGCTCAAAATCAACAAAGTATGGGAACTCATATATTTATACGATAAATCGTCTTCTTAACATATCCAAGCCACAAAATCACCTCATTGCCAAGCAGAAACAGTTCACCAACACACCCGAGCTCAAATAAGACGATCGTCCATCCCCGCACATCACCGACCATGATTCACATAGATTGTCTCACACTTCAAACACGCTAGATTGAGTGTCCGAGCAGAACTCACGCGAGATTGAGTGTCTGAGCAGAACCCACGAGATAGAGTTTCCAAGAAAAACCCACCCGAGATCGAGTGTCCGAGCAGAACCCTCGCGATATCGAGTTTCGGAGAAGAACCCACGCAAGATCGACTGTCCGAGAAAAACCCATGCGAGATCGATTGTCCGAGCGAAACCCACTCGAGATCAAGTGTCCGAGCAGAATCCACACAATTTCGATTGTCCGAGTAGAATCTACACAATTTTGAGTGTCCGAGCATAATTCACAGGTCCGAGCGTTTGAGCTGAAATCTGGTCATCGTCCGAGCTGATTTATGCATGATCAAGGCGAGCCAAACGGCTCGGGAAGATTGTGTACATGATCACGCATTATCGTCGTCTTGAAATCTCGCGTACGGCTCGGAAAATCAGGATTTGTGTGCGGCTCGGTATTTCGGCGATCGCCTTGATCCGTGATCGGTTAACAATCATATTAGTTTGCGATCGCAACGATCATTCTTCTCCTAGAAAAAATGATTGACAGTCTTCCTTCTGAAACAACTGAACACCTATATTTGCGTAAACCAGTCATACAAGCTCATATATTTGAGACATTTCAAAATTACTAGTTGTTTATCTATACACTTCATCAATAAAATGTTGAGACAAGCAGAATAAGTTATACGAAACATGAGTTTGGGCCAAAATGAGAAGGTATGTATTTCATGGACTTGGGCCATTCTTTTCAGTCTGCTCGGAAGATAAAATTAAGTCGCGATAATTTAACAACAAAAAAGATAGTTCCTATCAGAAAAAGAGAAGATAACTCCTGGCAAAAAAAAAAAAGAAGAAGTCGACGATAAAAACAGAGAGAGACACATATGAATATTAACAACAAGGTACACTATAAAAGAAGGAAAACTTCTTCGATGAAAGGGACAACTTTTTTCTTAGCAAAATTATTCATACGATTTTTCACTTTTCACCTACTTGTAAGCGCATGCTGAAAAAGCGATTAATAAAAAACCATCTTTGAATCTTTATGTGTGTTTTCTCATAAAGTTTTCCCTAAAAAATTAACTATAAAATTTTTTATTCTCCGAGTTTCGACTCTCTTAGTTTGACACCGTCTGTGGGGAGGAGAGATTTTCTTATACCTAAAGACCACCAATTTAGAGATCAAAAGAGATGATAGCCGACGGAGATGAAAGTGGAGGAGACCATCAGAACCCTATCAATACCGAAAATGACCCTTCACTTCTTAATACGAAATCAACAAACGTAACCCTAACCGAGCTAAAAGAGATGATCGCTACGCTAATCCAAAAATTGCAAGATCAAGACAAGGTGAACAACAAGTTAACCGGACAGATGGAGATGCTCTGGACAAAGAGCCAAGCCCGAAGGGCACATGGGTAAACTTAGGATTAGCCGATCGAAGGAGACTCATTTTTTATGCACCATATGGCTCAGGGAGAAATCTGGGAAGGAAACCGCCTTTGCAACCTTATGGAGGTCAGACGCTGCTCGAAAACCAAATCGGAGAGCAACCAAGGATGACGGAGAAGGTTCAGAAGCAAGATAACTCAGCATGGAATAAACCCATAAAACTTATGAAATAAGAGTAAAACCTCATATGGGGTCATCACGACGATCTTGACGAGCTCGAAACATCTTTAGCACGAGCCACCGAAGAGATAAAGGTTATGTGATGCCAAATCCATAAGGCAACCAGTAAAACGCCAAAAATCGATTGTGCTTTCGAAGAGACACAAAAGATACTGTTCACAGCTCAGATCACCGAGGAGGGGATCTCTGACCCAGGAAATATCAGGATTACATTCTACGAAGGAATGATCAAACCGAGAGATCACATAACTGCTTTCCACATTGAGCCAATCTGAAAGAGAGCAAGAAGGATGCTGGTTTTTGCCTCTGTTCGTGGAACACTTGAAAGGAGCAGCATTTTAGTGGTTCTCGAGACTCGAGCGGAATTTCCTTAAGAAAGATTCAATGTTTATGGATCGTGAAACTTCTAATGTCGAGTTGTGGTCCATGTCAAAGGAACCAACATAAAGCTTACGAGACTTTATGGGAAGATTCAAAAGATTTGTATCAATGATAGAAGGCTTAGGCGACAAAGATGATCTCGATGACTAAGAAAAGCATTGTGGTTTAATTCGGAGCTCATAAAGGATATATCGCTGAACAGACCCAAACCATCCAAGATGCTATTCACAGAGCCTCCAACTTCATAATCAATGACGAAGAGATGAAGATTTTGTCGCAGAAGTACGACTCATCAAAACCTCAGAGCAAAACCTTCCTTCGACTCCGATCCCACAAAGCGGAAAAGAAGCTCACACAACAGCAGATAAACACAAACCACAAGGGACATGAATATGGTGGGGAAAGTATCAAGTTGGCTCGGAACAAGGAAAAGGGCCATGGAACACGTGCACGAGAAACTCAAACACTTACAATGAAAAAGTGTACTGAGAGTATCATCATACCTACAGAAACTCAACTGCAAACAGCCAAAATTTAGGTGAAAAACTTACAGTTTGTGATGGTTTTCCAATCTTTTATACTAGGTAATCTAGTATCCTTATGCATGAAGATCATCAATTTGGTCGTTGTGGTCGGACTGGTTGCCATAGAAATGAACAAGAACAAATAAAATTTAGCTAATGTAATAAAGATACCAATTGGGACTCCTCATGCAACTCATTCCCAGTAAACAACAGTAGGAAGAGCTATTCTATACCGAAACATCCAGCAGCAAGAGTGGGCGGGCCCTAGCTTAACTTGCTAAACGGGAAAGAACATCTTGCCATAGTAATCAGATAGATTCCCCAACTCCTAACTTCTCACTGACAAACCATTCCAGATAAAACAAAGAAGATGGATTCTATCATGGCAGGAATGCCCACACAAGAAAAAATAGCCCATGTATCAGCAGGGGTTCCTCCACCTTCGCTCACGCGGGAGAACTCCCTCCCTACAACTTTGAAGGGATCAAATAAAGGAAGGATATGTTATTATTTTAGATATAAAGATTCTATGAATTACTCGTAAGGTAAAGATTCACAACAAAATAGTTATAGTTGATGAGAGTTACTTCGAAAACAAAAAATAGGAAAGTCATATTTTCTCAATTTCTATAACTGGATCTAATATATATGAGTTGGCGATCAGAATCTATGTGAATATAATTTATAATGGAGTCTCGAAAAACAATTAATTTATGTTGGGTCTTTATCATATTTTTAGGTTCATTGGGATTCTTATTGGTTGGAACTTCTAGTTATCTTGGTGGAAATTTTATATCGTTATTTTCATCTCAGCAAATCATTTTTTTCCACTAGGGATTGTGATGTCAATATATGGGATCGCGGGTCTCTTTATTAGTTGCTATTTGTGGTGCACTATTTTGTGGAACGTATGTAGTGGTTATGATCTTTTCAACCTATAAGAAGGGATCGTACGTATTTCGTTGGGAATTTCCTGGAAAAAGCCGTCACATGTTTTTACGATTCCTTGTGAAAGATATTCCGTCCATCATAATAGAAGTTAAAGAGGGTGTTTCTACTCGGCGTGTCCTTTATATGAAAATTCGAGGTGAAGGGGCTATCCACTTAATTCGTACGTATGAGAATTTTACTACACGAGGAATTGAGTATTTTGAAATGAATTCATTTTTAATTTGCTTTAAGATTCATCTTTTTGTTCACCATAGGAGGACTCACTGGAATAGTAATAGAAAATTCAGAGCTAGACAATGATGTACATGATACTTATTATGTGGTGCACAATCTAGTCATTTAGTCAATTCATAACAATCTCTGTAAAGCAAGATGCAAAGCTTCTATGACAGCTTCCCCCACATGTAGTCGTCAGCCTTCCCCAGCCCCCTTCGTCGGAATCTGCGAGCCTACCTTATATCCCGAGAACGTGGCGAATCAGTGAGTCTCAAATATTTTTTGTAACAAAATTAGAAATTAACCCGACGAGGCAAACCATGCTATCGAACTAGACCATATGATATATCATGGTTTTTACCTGTTTTAAGCCATGATATAAGTGTGTTTTAGAGTCATTTGTGGTGTCTATCGAGTCATTTACATGTGTTTATTAGCTACATGCACGTTTGGAGGATTTTGGAGGATATTGGAGCTACTGGGACAAGTTTTGGAGCAAAAGCCGTGAGGAGCTGATTTCACTATCTCTGGACGACCCAGGCAACGATCAATGCATCATTGGCATCGATCGACACATCCCAGCGCCATCACATTAATGAAGACTTTGGAGATTTGCAGTTTTACCCCAAGAAGTTCCAATATTTGCGAAAAGATCCCAAGACGTGATTAGGTCTTTATAACTAGGTTTTTGTTGTTCTGTTTTAGATACGCTTTCATACTATTAGCTTTTAGAGAGAGAGACCGAGAGGCTGATCGTTCTTGTACTCCAGAGAGAAGATTTCGAACCTCTTTAACTCTTTACTCTTTGTTTTTATGCAATCTATTTATTCATTGATTTGTGTTTCATTAATCATGTCTGAGTAGATTCATAGTTAGGTTTAGGGATTCTCTTAAGGGTTTTCATGACTCGCTAGATTAATTTATCAGTTAAGGATTCATATCTTATTTGTTCTTCAACCTGAATTGTGCTTGATACTAGTTTCTAATCTGATCACTTAGAATATAGAATCTAGGTTTATAAATTGACACGAAAGTGTGGTTTAGAATCTGATCTATTTAGGTTGAGCAATTTAATTATCTGCAAAGAAATTTAGTTTAATTGAATTGTGAACAAATCTAACCTGCATAGTGATGTGAATGTAGTACTTTAGGGTTTCGAATCCACAAGGACTCTAGGCAACGATAGATTAAAATCAATCAAGTTAAACTAGGAAAAAACAATGTAATGAGAAACTAAAAGCAATGCAAGAAAGTAAATCAGTAGAAATATTGGTTTGTAGGCAATTAACTAAAAGCGCTAAGTCTAGGGAGTTCTCAGGAAATCAGACAAGCAGATAATTTATTCAGCCATGATCAAATTAAGTACGGTTCTAGAACTCAAACACGGAAATAGAATTAACCAACTTTCGTTGTGAGAATTCTCTAAGTCTAATAGCAGAAATCCAAATTTCTTTGTAATTCCTAACAGATTAGACTAGCTTTAAGATTAAGTTCGATATGTTCACAATTCAATTTAACCAAATTTCTTTGCGAGTAATTCAATTGCTCAACCTAAATAGTTCAGATTCAAAACCACACTTTCGTGTCAATTTAACAACCTAAGATCTAGATTCTAAGTGATCATGTTAGAAACTAGTATTTAAGCACAATTTAGATCGAAGAACAATTATTGATATGAATCCTTAACTCAAAATAAATAAATCTAGCAAGTCATAAAATCCTTAATGAGAATCCCTAAACCTAACTATGAATCTACTCAGACATAGAGTATGAAAACATAATCAATGAATTAATAGATTGCATAAAAGAGAATAAAGAAGTAAAGGGGTTTGAAATCTTCTCCAAAAAGCAGAAAGCAGTACAGGATTAGATCAGCCCCAAGCTCTAAAAACTCTCAGCTCTAAGTATGAAAGCGTATGTAAAAACTGATGTAAAAACCTAATTATATAAGCTAATCACATCTTGGGGCTTCTTTGTAATTATCAGGAACTTCTGGGTAAAACTGTGAATTCTGCATTCTTCATTAAACCGCCGAGGAAGGCACATCTCGCTGGTGTGTCGATCGATGCAAAATGTGTGTCGATCGATGCATTACTCTGTTTTGGACAGTGAACTCTATCTCTCGGGTCAAAGCACCAAAATGCTCCAAAAATCTCCATAAACTCCAATTCCGCTCCAAACGTGCTAATACCTAATAACACCTGTAAAAGACTCTAAAGCAACACTAAAAGACTCTAAAACACACTTATATCATGGTCTAAAACCGGTAAAAACCATGATATATCAACTCCCCCACACTTAGCCTTTGCTTGCCCTCAAGCAAAACAGAGAACTAAAACATGGTGAAGAAGTTTGGAAACTTTCAGAAACTCTTTCTATCCTAGAAGAAACAACACTCAGATTCCCCTTAGTAAGCCACTGAAAGAATCACCTGCAAGACATCAAGACCAACATGTACTTCCCCCACACTTATCAATTGTCCTAAGTAAACTCCACAATCAATCCAAGCAATTCAAATTCACCCTACTGACTTCTACAAGCTATTAAGTGCGGTCTCACCTAAGGATTATCGATCAAAGGGCACATGGATTCTTACTTTGTCAGTTCTAGACCACCATACTATCTTTTTCTGGTTCCTTTCTTCTCTTTTCCCCTCCTTAGCATTCTGATTTTTCCCCATTGGGTATCATTTTATTTTTTTATCAGTGCTCTTCCCGTTAAGGGGTGTACTTTGGACACATTCCATGAATGCACAGGAGGTAATAGTGTTTGCTACTACTCCCGTAACCACTTCGGAGCTACTAGCTCATCCTCAGTTTATTACATTTTTTTTTTAGTTTATAGAAGGGAAGAAGGGAACCATACTCGGACACGTTTACAAGCTGTGTTAGAACTAACAGAGAATCCGACTCAAGGTATACCAAGCCTTTAGGTGAGAAAATTAGGTCAAATTAAGGGTGAAGTCAGTAAAGGATCCTCTGAATACCTGAATTGATATGGGTATTCTCAGTAGGTTGATCCGTGTTGGGTTTTCTAATAGTCATAGATAGATCATGCAGCTTCATCCCAATGGTCACTTAAGTTCCTGTAAGATGTTGTTAACTTCTCAAAAATTCACTGTTTCCTACTTAAACCGTTTTGACTCAATAAAACAATTTTTTTGAAAAATAGGAATGACTCTAAGAAAACAGAAAGATAATAGTCAGTACCACCTCCCCCCACACTTGAAACACACTGTCCCCAGTAGTGTCAAGTTAAGGTTTGGTAAAAGAAAGAAAATGTTAATGGATGTGGTAAGTTCTGTCTGAGTCGATCGTTGCTCAGGACCGCAACGATCCCTGCAATGCGATTTTCGTGTTGTGACGATCGACACACAGGACCGTGTTGATCGTTGCATTGCGATTGTCGAGACCTGCAGATAAAACTCACCAAAACAAAAAAAAAACGTAAAATCCTAACAAAAACACCAAAAATGATTAAGAAAAACACTAAAACCTAACAGTGGGTTGCCTCCCACTCAGTGTTTGTTTAAGGTCATTAGCTTGAACGGACGAACAAGATCAAGCTCCTGGAGGTTTTCAACAGAGACTGTGATTGCCTCTGCGAAAGTCTCCTCATCCAAGGCGGAGAGTAAGCTGTCTCACTGTGAGCTAGTCCAAGAAAAGAGGGAGTAAAATGATCTCCAGGATCTGAAACCAAAGTCTCACTCATCTGCTCTCCATATCCATCCTCAATCCTGAAGGTTTGACCATCAATCTGCGGCTTGCGCAGCATATCCATCTCAAAGTGCAGAGGCTCAACTCCCAGATAGAGATCAACAAGACTGTTCCTTACGTCAATCACTGCTCCAGCTGTGGCTAAAAACGGTCTTCCCAGTATCAAAGCATCATCCTGCTCACTGTCGTACTTACCAAAAAGTCTGTCGGAACCAAGTAGTTTCCAACTCTTACTGGGACGTCCTCAAGAACACCTTCCGGAATCCTTATTGACTGATCATCTAGGACAAGAGAGGTCCTAGTGGGTGAAAAATCCATCATCCCCAGCTTCTTTGCCACAGAGTATGGCATGAGACTTCCAGCAGCTCCTAAGTCACATAGAGAACGCTTGAAACCATCCTCAAAAATAGAACAACTTAGCACAAATATTCCAGGATCAGGTAGTTTTTCGGGTTCTTAGTTAACAGCACATTACTTATCTGTTGAGGGACCACTATCACCCAATCTTTCAGCATCTCGTCCATTGGCAGCATCTTCTTCAAGTATCTCTGCACACAAGGGTGATAAGGTGGATCATCAGATGGTTGAACTTCTTCCAACTCTTCACCAATCTCTCTTATCTGTCGGACCTCATCAATCTCTTGTTGAGTTATTTTAGACACTCCAGGGAATAATCTAATAAGCTCCAGATCCGTATTTGCATCAATGCCATGAGACTCAAGTGAATCTGTCTGTCCACGGCATGCAACGATCGACGCTATAGGTGCATCGATCGATGCAGCATAAGTTTCACAGATTCCACCCGAGAGAATTTCCTCAGTTTCAGAATTTTCAGCTTCTTCCACCAGTTCAGTTGTATTTAACTCGAAATGTTCACCTTGCTATGATCCATCATTGATATAGACTGACCAAGCTTTAATGTGGGTGTCCACGACACTCTTTCCCTTAACAGATCTTGAAATTTGGCTCACCTGAGTTTCCAATTGCTTCACATGAGTACTTAAGGACTCAAACTTCCCACTAAGGTCCTCATACACAACATCTAGCTTCCTGTTGCAGTCCACATCAATCTTAGTATGTCCTTCTAGCAACTGCTCCATCATACTCTCCATCTTGCTCTCATGAGCATTAGCAGTAGGAGGTGTTTGGTAAGAGGAAGATCCATAAGTCCTCTGATTACCTTGTTGAAAAGGCTTCTGGAAACCAGCATTTTGTCCAAAGCCAGAAGAGTTTTGATTGCTTGTGAAAGCACTCTTCTGTCCATTGAAGAACCTATTACCTTGCTGTCCTCCAAACCTGTTCCCTTGGAAACCAGATCCTCCAATGTAGTTCACATCCTCTTCCTGACCATCTCTTCAGCTTGGATAACTTCAACATCTTGAGCAAAATGGACAGCTTTCTTCCCAGCCAGCAGATTACAAACAGTGTCCAATTTGGTCCTAATATCAGCAATCTCCAGATTGTCTATCTTCCCACCAGATTCCTTCCTTCTCCTATCAGCAGTCTTGCAGCTATTACTGCTTACTAAGTTGTCTATTAGTTACTTAGCTTGCTCAGGAGTCCTAGTGTTTAAATTTCCATTGTTGGAATTATCCAACGCAGTCTGGTAAGGGAGATCTATACCTCTAAAGAAAATGCCCAGCAATGTTACCTCAGTGAATCCATGATGCGGGCAGTCACGTTGGTACTTCTTAAATCTCATCCACGCAGTCTTAAGAGGCTCTATAGGACCTTGGGAGAAAGCGAGAATGTCCTGTCTCGACTGTCAGAGCGAGCATCATCATAGAAGTGTCTCAGAAACTCACTCTTAACAGCGTCCCATGTAGTAAACTTCCCAGGTGGAAGTTGTTTCTGCCAAGCAGCAGCATCTCCAGCGAGAGAGTAGGGGAAGAGTTTGAGAAACATATAGTCATAGTTCACTCCATCATACTTCATCCCAGTGACTATGTCCTCAAACTCATCAATATGATCCATTGGCTGCTCATTATGGAAACCATGGAAGGCATTCTGCCTCAAAATAGAGTAGTAGATGGTCTTGATCTCGAAGTCATTCCTCTCAAAACCAGGAGGCACTAGAGCTGACCGGTTAGCATGAAACTCATCCGGACGGTTATAGTCAGCTAAGGTCCTCTCATTAGCAGCAGGAGGATTAACCATCTGCCTCTCACCTTGTCCTTGGCCTTGGCCTTGTCCTTGTCCTTGTCCCTACTCTTGTTCAGGCTCAGGGATAACATTCCCTTCAGCATCAATCCTATACCCAGCAGCATTGTACGGATTGTTTTGTCGGTCCCTCAGGGTACCTTGAGCATCGGGTATCAGAATCAGACGTTCTTCAACCATTCTTGCTCGTTGAACTTTCCTGTTAGTCCTCTCTAGTCTAGCAAGCTCTTCAAGTTTGAGATTAACGAGATTCGAGTTCGGATTACTTCTGGTATCACGCTTCTGCATAAACCGTCTGTAATCGCAGTGCAACGATCGATGCTAAGGTGCAACGATCGACTCAACTCCAGTCGCTTAGTAACGATCGACACAAAAGGATGCAACGATCGAAGCTAGGCGAATGTCAAACCTGCGACAGAGAAAAACAGAGAAAATTTAATAACCAAAAACAAAAATAAAAATCCTAGTCTAAACCCTAAGTTCTAATCTATCGAAGACTCCAAAGAGTCCCCGGCAACGGCGCCAAAAACTTGATAGGTCAAGAATTATCCCTATTCTAACTGCAAGTGCACAGTGATGTAAATGTAGTACTTTAGGGTATCGAATCCACAAGGACTCTAGGCAACGATAGATTAAGAACAGTCAAGTTAAACTAGGAGAAAGCAATGTAATGAGAAACTAAAAGCAATGCAAGAAAGTAAATCAGTAGCAAGATTGGTTTGTAGGCAATTAACTAAAAGCGCTAAGTCTAGGGAGTTCTCAGGAAATCAGACAAGCAGATAATTTATTCAGTCACGATCAAATTAAGTACGGTTCTAGAACTCATACACGGAAATAGAATTAACCAACTTTCGTTGTGAGAATTCTCTAAGTCTAATAGCAGAAATCCAAATTTCTTTGTAATTCCTAACAGATTAAACTAGCTTTAAGATTAAGTTCGATATGTTCACAATTCAATTAAATCAAATTTCTTTGCGAGTAATTCAATTGCTCAACCTAAATAGTTCAGATTCTAAACCACACTTTCGTGTCAATTTAAGAACCTAAGTTCTAGATTCTAAGTGATCAGGTTAGAAACTAGTGTTTAAGCACAATTTAGATCGAAGAACAATTATTGATATGTGTTGAGGTCAAAAACCTCCTCGACGAAAATAATAACCGAGAGACAAGATTGAATAGCCGGAGACGAACGAATATTCATCAAACGTCTAATGTTTCGTGTAAAGGGAAAAATCGTACGAAACATTAACGATTTATCGGAAGAATGATGTCGGAAAAAGACGAAACCACGGTTGGACAAATCCACGTTCCAACAAGAGTTACGGATCAACGAAACATCCGAACAGGGCAAAGTACAAGTTGAAGCAGCTCGGAAAACTGGGCCGAACCAGCTCGGAAATCCGAGCTAAACCAGCTCGGAATTCCGAGCAAAACCAGCTCGGAAAATCAAGCTGAACCATCTCGGAAATTCCGAGATGAACCGTCTCGGAAATTCCAAGATGAAACCATCTCGGAAATTCCGAGGTGAAACCATCTCGGATTTCCGAGGTGAAACCATCTCGGATTTCCGAGATGAACCATCTCGGATTTCCGAGATGAACCTCCTCGGAATTCCGAGATGAACCATCTCGGATTTTCCGAGATGAACCAGGTTGGATTTTCCAATCCGAATTATCCGAATGGATAACTAAACATTTGCCGATGCGCATAATTTGTCGCAACGCTTCCCTTCGGAAAGCCCATACTCTCTCGGATCAATGATTTGGGCTAGTGGATCGAAATCGAGGAAAATGGGAACTTAGGCCTAAGCATACGACAAACTTTAACGGACTCGGAACATCCCAAATCTCGGCCCATCCGGAAGACAAGTTAGGCCTCGGAAAGACGAAAGAGGATAGAGGTGAAAGGAAGAGATGTCGACGAGCCGGAAAGGAAATCTAAGGGAGAAATGTAAATCTTAACGGAAAAAGGAAAGAGATAACAATAGGAAGATTTCCGTAAATCTGACGAAAATATTCTCAAGGGCCGACTTCCCGCAGCTATAAAAGAGGATAGCGGCCATACGATCAAGACAGAGCGAAAAACCCTAAGACTTAGACTTAAGAGCTTTTCAGTTTTCTTTTAGACTTTTGGAGAGTTCTTTTGTTCTTTTCCGATTCCTTTACTTTCTTTCCGATCTTTGTATTGTTTTCGACTTTAATCAACAAAAATCCTCCGAGTTTGCTAGTTTCGTGGTTATCCTTGAAAGTTTCAGTTCCCTAAAAAGTCTAGCTTTACAAGTTTTGACCGTGTGAGTTTCGACTCTCACAGTTTGGCGCCGTCTGTGGGGAAAGGAAACTTTCGACACTTAAAAACCACCGGTTAACAGACCCGAAGAGATGGCCATCATCGGAAACGGAGATGAAACATATCGACAGCTACCGATCGATAACAACACGCCCAACGTTACCACTGGTAACACTTCGGCAAGTGGCGACGTTACAAACACGACCGCATCGGACGCGACGAACAACGCCATTCTTGCCGAATTGAAAGAGATGGTTGCTGCACTGAGAGAGAAGGCGGAAGAACAAGAGAAGGCAAACAGCACCCTCACTGAGCAGATCAAAAAACTGAAAACCGGAAACTGCACTCGAACCACCCGAATGGTGAACTTCGCCCCGACTGAGCGAAGACGCCTAAACTTCTCGGATTCCGGAGAGCCGATAAGGAATTCGTCGCAACATCGCGACCAGACTACAGGCAAACGAACTCCGCCGATAATACGAAGACGAAAATCCACGGTGACAGACAACACAGAAGATTGCGAGAACGAAGGCTTGATCCCACCTGAAGAGAAAACCGTGCCACCTTCCGACGACGAAGAAAGGATCGATGCTGATCGATACGTCCCACATCAAAGCGACGACGAGTTCTCGGAAGAAGAGGACATAGAACAAACTCGCCAAAACAGGCCAACTCAACGGCAGAGAAGCAGCAGAAGGAGCGAACTCGACGAAATCAGGGACGCGCTGGCTCAGACAACGGCAGAAATCAAAACTGTGCGATCACAAGTTCACCGAGCCACCAGCGCCGCCCCACAGATAGATCGTGTCTTGGAAGAGACGAGAAAAACGCCATTCAAAGCTCGAATAATCGGAACTCGGATTTCCAATCCAGGCAAGCTCAAAATCCCGTTCTACGACGGAACAACTAATCCAAAGGCTCATATGATGGCCTTTCGAATCGCAATGGGAAGAGCAAACCTCACCCGAAGGGACAGAGATGCCGGTTTTTGCCTTCTGTTCGTAGAACATCTAAAAGGAGCAGCCCTGGAGTGGTTTTCGAGGCTAGAGCGCGACTCCATCGGAAATTTCCAGCAACTATCGGAGGAATTTATGAAGCAGTACTCCATCTTCATGGACAGGGAGACTTCTGACGTCGACATGTGGGCTCTGAGTCAAGGCTAAAGCGAAAGTCTAAGGAAATTCATTGAGCGATTCAAAAGAGTCGCCAACCGCATTGAGAATTTAAGCGATAAGGTGGGCATCGATGCATCAAAGAAAGCACTCTGGTACGAGTCGGATTTCAGGAAAGAAATCTCGCTGAACTGACCACAAACAATGGCAGACGCCTTACACAGAGCAATCGATTTCATCGTGGATGAAGAGGAGATGAAGGTCCTGTCCAAAAAGCACAAATCGAAAAAGAACGCGAGTAAGGAAACCCGTACACCGGCGAGCGCGAGTGGCGAGAGGCGAATTTCAAGGCCAAGCAGCACTTTACGGCACGAGAGGACGACCGGATTGCACAATTACCAAATCGGATCAGACCAGCAAGAGAACAGGCCAACAGAACGAAGGAAAAACTCGTGGAACACATGGACGAGGAATCCTAGCTCCTATGACGAAAAAGATTTCTGCGACCACCACCAATCCTACGGACATAACACTGCCGACTGTCACAGACTAGGAATCAGACTCGCGGCTAAACTCGTAGCCGGAGAACTAGGAGATTCAATAACCCTAAAGGACCTCGACGACGGGAAGGCAATGAATCAGTCGAGTAGACCGAGCAAAAGCAACGATCCAAACAAGATGGATCGAGAACAGAGCCATCAAGAAGGGCAAACCGCAATGGGCAACAACAAGAGGAGGAAAGGGAACGACGAAGATCCTAAAGCGATCACCAGACAAAGGATAAACATGATCGTGGAAAGGCATCAGTACTGCCCTAGACGAAGACCTCCTCTTGACCCATATCCTCGACGGTCGCCTAACACAGCTATCCTGAGAAGAAGCATCAGAGAGCGAGCATCGAGACGCTACCCAGATCCTACGATAACATTCGAGGACCTGCCGAGATCGGAAACCAGCCACCCAGGAAAACAGCCGCTGGTCGTGGAGCTAACCATCTGGAATCGCCGTGTGCCAAACATACTCATAGACACTGGAAGCTCTGTGGATCTGATCTTCTGCGAGACTCTGAAAAGGATGGGCATCAACCTGAACGAAGTAACACCTTTCCAGACGTCCTTAACAGGATTCGCTGGAGGCTCTGTAACCACCTTCGGAAAAATGGAGCTGCCTATAGTCACCAGAGGAACCTTCAAAGTCATTGAATTCACAGTTGTAGATCACCCGACAATCTACGGAGAAATTCTCGGAATTCCATGGATAAATTCCATGAGGGCAGTCCCATCGACTTATCACATGTGCGTCAAGTTCCCAACCCCTTTCGGGGTTAGCACAATCTGGGGAAGTCAAGGACGACAGAATGAGAAATCGGGACATCGGCCAAGTGCCACGGAAAGAAGCTGCCCATCTCGCCAAATCGGCAGTCACGACCAACGCTTCTCTTTAGGAGATCTCGTCCTAAGGAGAGTCTGGCAAAACTCGACACTTCGAAAAACCAAAGCAGACTGGGAAGGACCATACATGATTACGAGAGAGATCCATCCTGAAGTATACGAGCTCGACAGCACGGACAGCACCAAAGTTGGATGGAACGCAATGCACCTGAGGAAGTTCCGATACTGAAGACGCTAAAAAAAAAAAAAAAAAAAAAGTTGAACTACGGAACGGCTTGATCCCCGCAAGGGGTACGTAGGCAGCCAATCTTCTTGATTGGTTCAGCTGTCCCCCCTCAAAAAAGGGGGGGGGGGAGTGGGTCCATATATATCTATACTTCCATAACGGATCTCGCAAATTTTTGAAACAACATCAGATTTCGTAATTTTTCAACAAAAAAAAAAATAATCGCAAAACTTACAAGTTCGGTCAAAATTCAAACTAATTAATCTTGGCCAGCTTGATCAAGATTGCCTCGGATACTCGAGCTGAAACAGCTCGGATCTAACCCCAGCCAGCGTGGGAATCCGAGTTAAAAGTAGCAAGGACTTGAAACTCGACCATCTCAGAAATCCTCGAATCATAAGAGGACACCCGAAAATTCGAGCTGGACCTTTCCCACCAGTCAGCCTTTTCCGCAAGATTTCGAAAATAACTCCTCCCACCTTTACCAGGTAACAAAATAAAATTCTTTCGTTTTATTTACTTTAGGAAAAAAATTAGATATGAACTTAGAACCGGCCTACAATTTTATCGCATGCGTGTTAGTTAGGAATAATTTATCTCGTCCATCGACGTCCGCGATGGACGGACTCATACATCCTCCGCGGATATAAGCCGACACATCCAATGTGAATTGAGGCTCTATTACATCCAACAAACGGATAAAAGCGCGCTATGAATGTTTATTATCGGCAAAGGGAACATAAGTCGAGAGGTTGACGTAAAATCCCGAATACGGGTTGTCGACAGGTCTTTAAAGCCACCGCACCAGTACTAGAGACGATAATAAACCCCCCTCCGAAAAGAAACCCACCATGACGCTACTTAGCACGCTGGTAAAATGACGTTTTAACCAAGTACATCTTGGTTCGGTACTTCCGAAAGGTGGTCCTACGGATACGGATTCATTTTCGAAAAACGAGAGACGCAAGGTGAAGGCCTCGCAAAGTCTCGGAATCGAATCTAAACCCAGTAAAGAACGATACGCTGGTCTCGAAAACGTCATTATACGCGTCCGATTTGGGAGTATAAGACGGAGAAATTCGCAGTAGTACCAAACTCGGTCACGAAGGTCCAACGAAAACGTTCCCGAACACGTTGACCTGTGCATAACTGATCCACGACAAGAAAGCCACTTCGTTACTTCTTGGATCCAAAACCCAGTAAGACGCCCCCGGGTACACTGGTCTAAACATTGATCTAAACGGAAATCAAATCGAACAGCATACACTGGATGATTTACGGAAATACAAGTCGTTGTTGAGAATATTAAAACATTCAAACAAATGCTAACAATCAGTCATGCTGCTAAAACTAAGAATCTCCCCTAATCGAATCAGCATCCTCGAACGACGGTAGATCGACACAACCATTAGCTTCGGCAATCAGCTGGGCATACTCGAAGGGATCCCCTGGATCGACTCTCGACAGCAGATCAGCTTCCTCGGATTCGAATGTCGGAGGATGCTCAGACCTCAAGTCAGTGATCAAGTCCAGGTTACTTGTTGCCGCGATAAACTGGCTTTGCCTTTCTACCGCCAAAGCCAACTTCATAAAGATCTTCCTAAGCTTGGAAAATCGAGATACAATTTTCTTCAGCATCCCTTTCTTCCCTTTCTAGGCCGCGACCCGAACAGACGTCTCGCGAGAAGCCCTATTTTCGGAAAGTCGGATTCTTAAAGCCTCGACGTCAGCCCGAGCCGAGGTCCTCAAAGCGTCAAGAGAGAGCCTCGCCGTCTCGAATTCATGTCTTTTCTCTTCCATGAAAGCTTTCATAGCCGAAACTGAACCAGCCAAACGTGCATTATCGATGGAATGTCTCGCAGAGCGATTCCGAATCCCGTGAAGCCTTGTATCGGCTTTGGCGGCGTAACGGTTGACCGAGGCCCACGCCTAGGAGACAAATTGAGACATGTTAATAAAAGGGTAGGATAAAACAACTTGCATCACACTAAGTAATGAAACTAACCCTCAGCATATCTTGCCCAGTGGCAACGTAAGATTCGCCACATAACATGTCCTCACTTCTAGCGGAAGGATCTCCCGGATGGCGAACGTCCGCATAAAAGCTAGAAACCGCACCGGCAGACCCGCCATCATTGTGGAGCCACGCCAGGATGTCGGGTTGCGGAACCTCGAAATCTTTCCCATGTCTCTTCACAGGCCTTCGACTAGACTCGGAGACCACGACCCGATCCGGTAATTCCGATGTTGAACCACACGGAACATGAGCATCGGCACAGGTTCTCGGAATGCTACCTCCTACGGCAGAGCCTTGACCAATCCATCCTTCAAGGCCATGAAAATCGAACTCAGGAAGGTCGACCCCTTCCGCCAGCCAAGGAGAAATCAATTCGAGATCGTCGAAACATATGTCGTCCAAACAATCGCCGTCAACGGCCGTTTTCTCGTCAGATATTGTCGCCTTACGGGCGGCTTCCATTCGACTGGCACGGATAACACGTTCGATCGAGAAATGCCGTAACCAATTCGTGTCGCCCTCCTGAAGCATCCAAACAAGGGGAGCCAGTTGCGGTGGGCACGACGTCACGCAAATATCCTTCACTGAAAACAAAAAAATCGTTCATCAGAAAATCGGTTTTAAAAGAAATCCAGACGACGGACAGAACTAAATCAGCTACCAAGCTTCCCCCATTTCGACTTCGGCGAAATGCAAGCTTCTCCAATGGATGCTTCGTCAATCAAGACGTAAAAGAAATGATGCCTCCATTCGCAGTCTTTTTTCTCAAAACCCTTTACAACTGCCTGATGAAGAAAGGGTCTGAGATAAAACTCGGACTCATGCTGGGTCGGAACCACATACAGCATATTTCGGAGATGCAGCACTCGGAGATCGAGCCCACATTCGAAACTGCGAACCAGTATGCCCACCAGGTGCCTCAAACCCCTAGGAGTGATTTGCGTCAAGGCAAGGTTGAGACGTCGGGTGTAGCGGATGATAAGGTCGTGGATCGGGAACCAGAGGAAGCACAGTTCGAAAAAGATCTCATACGCCGAAAAATACCCTTCTGGCGGAGATTCGACCCGATCGCTGGGGGACGGAATCATTATTGTAACATCATCGGGGATCATGGCTCTGCGTCGAAGCGCAGCGATAGACTTGGCAGACGACAAAGTCGAACCGACATCTTCTTCTTTCTCGACCGTTTCTTTTCTGCGCATCCGAAGGATAATCCCAATGACGAAGATATTCTTCCCGGCTAACTCGGGCATCTTCGAACTCTTCCTTGATCGGCGCATCCGCCGTGGCCGAAGAGCAAGGACGAATGGTACGAGACTCGGCTGCGCGCCGGGCCGCGGAAGGTTCCCTAGCAGAAGAGCCAACACACCCACATTCCGACTCCCGATCTGCCATATCCGTCGCAAACACTACCGAACGAAAATTTTGGCTCAAAAAAGATCTAAGGCCCTAGAACTCACAGAAACGAAGCTAGAAATCTCAGCAAGGCTCACGAAGAAGCTAGAAGGGAGCTAGAGAGAGAAGTTACCTTTGGATTCTTATTGGTGAAGAGTGAGAAGTGAAGAAGAAAGAGATGAATATTATATAGAATTCACTAAGGCATGGAACGTTCGAAATGATTGCTTTTTACTCATATTGTCGCAAGCATGACCTCACTCGAGTTGTCGCAGGCATGCCCTCACTCGAGTTGCCGCAAGCATGCCCTCACTCGAGTTGTCGCAAGCATACCCTCACTCATATTATCACAAGCCTTCCCGACGAATCATGACAAAAACGCTCCGTGAATAGGCGTGATACCAAAAGACCTTGACATCAAGGAAATGGATACAACCGGAAGACGATACCAACAGACGAAATCTTCTCGGACAATTGTTTTCGCCTCGAAATAAACGAAATAACCTCGTCACCTCCACATGCGGATATAACAAGCTGGGGGGCTAACTGTTGAGGTCAAAAACCTCCTCGACGAAAATAATAACCGAGAGACAAGATTGAATAGCCGGAGACGAACGAAACATCGACGATTTATCGGAAGAATGATGTCGGAAAAAGAAGAAACCACGGTTGGACAAATCCACGTTCCAACAAGAGTTACGGATCAACGAAACATCCGAACAGGGCAAAGTACAAGTTGAACCAGCTCGGAAAACTGGGCCGAACCAGCTCGGAAATCCGAGCTAAACCAGCTCGGAATTCCGAGCAAAACCAGCTCGGAAAATCAAGCTGAACCATCTCGGAAATTCCAAGATTAACCGTCTCGGAAATTCCTAGATGAAACAATCTCGGAAATTCCAAGATGAAACCATCTCGGATTTCCGAGGTGAAACCATCTCGGATTTCCGAGGTGAAACCATCTCGGATTTCCGAGGTGAAACCATCTCGGATTTCTTGAGATGAAACCATCTCGGATTTCCGAGATGAAACCATCTCGGATTTCCGAGATGAACCATAATTACAAAGAAGCCCCAGCCATCATAATTGCATAATTACGACACATCGCGTAAGATGATGGGAATGATGGAACGGATGTTGGAAAATCAGCAGAATAACTCGTTCTGCAGAGGTTATGGTTCCTATTCATTCACCAGGAATTATGAATCTCCATCATATCAGCCTTTTCCTCCTCAAAATAAACAATATGGTAAGCTGATGAGCATGATGGAGCAGTTGTTGGAAAGACAGGAAGAGGATTTGAACTACATCAATAGCTCTGGATTCCAAGGAAACAAGTTTGGTAATCAGCAGGGTTATTCTTATCAGAGAGCTTATGGATCATCTTCTTATCAGACACCTCCTGCTGCTGATGCTTATAAGAGCAAGATGGAATCCATGATGGAGCAGTTGCTAGAGGATCAGGCTAAGACTGCTATAAACTTCGACATGAAGCTGAATGCTATACATGAAAATCTGAATGGGAAGTTTGAATACTTGAGCACTCATGTTAAGAAGCTAGATGTTAAATTTCAACAAACAGCTGGAGCAATACAAAAGCATAATGAAGCTGGGAAAGCTGAACAGAAGCGGTGCATCAAAGCTGTGACCATAAGAGATGTGATTGAGTTGCTAGGAGAAGAAGAGAGCATAATCTCGGATTTTCTGGATGATTATTGTCTGTCTGAGACATGCATCGATCGACACACACCTGATGTCGATCGTTGCAACCCCGATCCCTCTAATGGAATTGAGCATAATCGCCTTGTGTCGATCGACACATCTGGTGCATCGATCGACACAGATCGCAGACGAGACCAGAAGCCTGCAACAACCCCGGAGCGAGTCTATAAGCCCAAAGTGCCATATCCTAAGGTTCCTAAACCCTCTAAACAAGAGCTAGAAGTGGCTAACTGCATGAAAGTGATGGATAAGAAGATGAATGAAACACTACCAGTTGAAGCTTCGCGAGTTCATGCAAAGAAGACGATCTCCACTGATGGTCATCTGAAAGAAGAAGTTCAGATTGGTGGAACTACAGTATCTGATAGTGGAGAGAAGAAGATGGCGGTTCCTCTTGAACCTGCTCTAACATCTTCAGTACCTGCAACTGCTCATAAGCAGAAAGCTCCAGACATCAGATCTGCACCAAAGGTAAGGTATAAATCACTTAACCTTAAACCTCCTGACCACATTGTTTTGAATGCAGGAAAACGTAGTATCCCACCCAAGCTTCGCTCCTGCCCTGATTCTGCTTACTCTTTCCTTGGGAGACCTCATGATCTGAAAGCATATACACCACCCTGGATGAAGAGATATTCACAGAGACATTCAAAGTCTCTGTTGAAACCGCCATGAGTCTAATCTTTATCCCATAGTCAAGCTACAGACTTTAAACAAGCGCTGAGTGGGAGGCAACCCACTGTTAGGTTCGTTTTATTTTCATTTTTTCGTTTTGATTTTGGTGTTTTGATTTTTCTGTTTAAGTGTGTTCAGAGGCGTGAGAAACAGGCAGAATCGCCTTGCATCGATCGACACACCTAATGCATCGGTCGATGCAGTCACGATTTACGGTTTACTGATTCGATTGCGGTCCAGGCATCGGTTATTCATATAACCGCGAGCAAAATTCGCCTTGCATCGATCGACACCCTTGTGGCATCGATCGACACAGGGCGACGACAGGTACATGTTCTGCAACTTTTCGGATTGTTTCAATTTGATTTATTTTCTCGCCGACCCTAAGCTTGACACTACTGGGGACAGTGTGTTTTAAGTGTGGGGGAGGTAGCTACTGACGCACGCTTTTGTTTTCTTAGAGTCAGTCCTGTGTTTTTCAAAATTGTTTTATTGAGTCAAAATCTGTATGAAACTATGATTTTTCGAGGAAATTTTTCGCTTGAACAGGAACTAAGTAACCATTGGACAGACTTGCAGAGCCTCTATGACTATTAGAAAAGCCAGACACGGATCAACCTACTGAGGACACCCACATCACTTCACGTATCAGAGGATCCTTTTACTGACTTCACCTTAATACTGACTTAATTTTCTCACCTAAGGGCTTGGTATACTTTGTGTCGGATTCCTTTGTTAGTTCTGACACAGCCTGTAAACCTGTCCTATTTGGTTCCCTTCTCCCCTTCCATAAAGAAAAAAAGTAATAAACTGAGGATGAGTTAGTAACTCCGAAGTGGTCATGGGAGTGGTAGCTATAACTATCATATCCTGTTCATCCATGGAATGTGTCCAAAGTACACCCCTTAACGGGAAGAACACTGATAAAAAAAATAAAATGATACCCAGTAGGGAAAAATCAGTTGTTAAGGAAGGGAAAGAGAAGAAAGGGACCAGAGAAAGATAGTATGGTGGTCTAGAGCTGACAAGGTAAGAGTCCATGTGCCCTTTGATCGATAATCCTTAGGTGAGACCGCACTTAAATACTTGCAGAAGTCAGTAGGGTGAATTTGAATGCGTTAATGTGATTGTGGAGTTTACTCAGGACAGTTGCTAAGTGTGGGGGAAGTATATTGTGGTTTTGAGTTCTGTAGGAAAGTTTTCAGTGGATTACTAAGTGAATGTGAATGAGAAAGTTCCTAGGACGAAATGAGTTTCTGTGTTTTCAAACCTCTTTTCTTATACTTTGGTTCTTTGTTTTGCTTGAGGACAAGCAAAGGCTAAGTGTGGGGGAGTTGATATAACATAGATTTTAGGGTTTTTAACCATGGTATATATATTATTTATCGAGTCTTATGTTATGTTTTGGAGTCTTTTAGTTATGTTTACAGGTCTAGACACGTTTGGAGCAGAATTAGAGTTATTGGAGCCTTCTGGAGCATTTTAGAGATTTGACCCGAGAGATGGACTTCACTGTCGAATTCACAGACCTGCATCGATCGACACACATAGTGCATCGATCTTTGCAAGGTCGACGCAGACAAATTCTCGGCTTTTAATGAAGAGTTTGGATATTGCAACTTTGCCCAGAAGTTCTTCATAATTACAAAGAAGCCCCAGCCGACTTTAGACCAATATATTAGGGTTTTTAAGCCATTGTTTAGGCAACGCTTTTCATACGCTTTGTTTTACTTCCAGAGAGAGTTAGGGGCTGATCCTGATCTCGAAAGAGAGAGGATTTCGAACCCCAGTTCTTTGTTTTATTTTATAATATTTGGTTTTCTATTCATGATGTCTTCTGTTCCGATGAACATGTCTGAGTAGATTACCTGTTAAGTTTAGGGATTCTCATTAGGGACCACCTCCCCCACACTTGAAACACACTGTCCCCAGTAGTGTCAAGTTAAGGTTTGGTAAAAGAAAGAAAATGTTAATGGATGTGGTAAGTTCTGTCTGAGTCGATCGTTGCTCAGGACCGCAACGATCCCTGCAATGCGATTTTCGTGTTGTGACGATCGACACACAGGACCGTGTTGATCGTTGCATTGCGATTGTCGAGACCTGCAGACAAAACTCACCAAAACAAAAAAAAAAACGTAAAATCCTAACAAAAACACCAAAAATGATTAAGAAAAACACTAAAACCTAACAGTGGGTTGCCTCCCACTCAGTGTTTGTTTAAGGTCATTAGCTTGAACGGACGAACAAGATCAAGCTCCTGGAGGTTTTCAACAGAGACTGTGATTGCCTCTGCGAAAGTCTCCTCATCCAAGGCGGAGAGTAAGCTGTCTCACTGTGAGCTAGTCCAAGAAAAGAGGGAGTAAAATGATCTCCAGGATCTGAAACCAAAGTCTCACTCATCTGCTCTCCATATCCATCCTCAATCCTGAAGGTTTGACCATCAATCTGCGGCTTGCGCAGCATATCCATCTCAAAGTGCAGAGGCTCAACTCCCAGATAGAGATCAACAAGACTGTTCCTTACGTCAATCACTGCTCCAGCTGTGGCTAAAAACGGTCTTCCCAGTATCAAAGCATCATCCTGCTCACTGTCGTACTTACCAAAAAGTCTGTCGGAACCAAGTAGTTTCCAACTCTTACTGGGACGTCCTCAAGAACACCTTCCGGAATCCTTATTGACTGATCATCTAGGACAAGAGAGGTCCTAGTGGGTGAAAAATCCATCATCCCCAGCTTCTTTGCCACAGAGTATGGCATGAGACTTCCAGCAGCTCCTAAGTCACATAGAGAACGCTTGAAACCATCCTCAAAAATAGAACAACTTAGCACAAATATTCCAGGATCAGGTAGTTTTTCGGGTTCTTAGTTAACAGCACATTACTTATCTGTTGAGGGACCACTATCACCCAATCTTTCAGCATCTCGTCCATTGGCAGCATCTTCTTCAAGTATCTCTGCACACAAGGGTGATAAGGTGGATCATCAGATGGTTGAACTTCTTCCAACTCTTCACCAATCTCTCTTATCTGTCGGACCTCATCAATCTCTTGTTGAGTTATTTTAGACACTCCAGGGAATAATCTAATAAGCTCCAGATCCGTATTTGCATCAATGCCATGAGACTCAAGTGAATCTGTCTGTCCACGGCATGCAACGATCGACGCTATAGGTGCATCGATCGATGCAGCATAAGTTTCACAGATTCCACCCGAGAGAATTTCCTCAGTTTCAGAATTTTCAGCTTCTTCCACCAGTTCAGTTGTATTTAACTCGAAATGTTCACCTTGCTATGATCCATCATTGATATAGACTGACCAAGCTTTAATGTGGGTGTCCACGACACTCTTTCCCTTAACAGATCTTGAAATTTGGCTCACCTGAGTTTCCAATTGCTTCACATGAGTACTTAAGGACTCAAACTTCCCACTAAGGTCCTCATACACAACATCTAGCTTCCTGTTGCAGTCCACATCAATCTTAGTATGTCCTTCTAGCAACTGCTCCATCATACTCTCCATCTTGCTCTCATGAGCATTAGCAGTAGGAGGTGTTTGGTAAGAGGAAGATCCATAAGTCCTCTGATTACCTTGTTGAAAAGGCTTCTGGAAACCAGCATTTTGTCCAAAGCCAGAAGAGTTTTGATTGCTTGTGAAAGCACTCTTCTGTCCATTGAAGAACCTATTACCTTGCTGTCCTCCAAACCTGTTCCCTTGGAAACCAGATCCTCCAATGTAGTTCACATCCTCTTCCTGACCATCTCTTCAGCTTGGATAACTTCAACATCTTGAGCAAAATGGACAGCTTTCTTCCCAGCCAGCAGATTACAAACAGTGTCCAATTTGGTCCTAATATCAGCAATCTCCAGATTGTCTATCTTCCCACCAGATTCCTTCCTTCTCCTATCAGCAGTCTTGCAGCTATTACTGCTTACTAAGTTGTCTATTAGTTACTTAGCTTGCTCAGGAGTCCTAGTGTTTAAATTTCCATTGTTGGAATTATCCAACGCAGTCTGGTAAGGGAGATCTATACCTCTAAAGAAAATGCCCAGCAATGTTACCTCAGTGAATCCATGATGCGGGCAGTCACGTTGGTACTTCTTAAATCTCATCCACGCAGTCTTAAGAGGCTCTATAGGACCTTGGGAGAAAGCGAGAATGTCCTGTCTCGACTGTCAGAGCGAGCATCATCATAGAAGTGTCTCAGAAACTCACTCTTAACAGCGTCCCATGTAGTAAACTTCCCAGGTGGAAGTTGTTTCTGCCAAGCAGCAGCATCTCCAGCGAGAGAGTAGGGGAAGAGTTTGAGAAACATATAGTCATAGTTCACTCCATCATACTTCATCCCAGTGACTATGTCCTCAAACTCATCAATATGATCCATTGGCTGCTCATTATGGAAACCATGGAAGGCATTCTGCCTCAAAATAGAGTAGTAGATGGTCTTGATCTCGAAGTCATTCCTCTCAAAACCAGGAGGCACTAGAGCTGACCGGTTAGCATGAAACTCATCCGGACGGTTATAGTCAGCTAAGGTCCTCTCATTAGCAGCAGGAGGATTAACCATCTGCCTCTCACCTTGTCCTTGGCCTTGGCCTTGTCCTTTTCCTTGTCCCTACTCTTGTTCAGGCTCAGGGATAACATTCCCTTCAGCATCAATCCTATACCCAGCAGCATTGTACGAATTGTTTTGTCGGTCCCTCAGGGTACCTTGAGCATCGGGTATCAGAATCAGACGTTCTTCAACCATTCTTGCTCGTTGAACTTTCCTGTTAGTCCTCTCTAGTCTAGCAAGCTCTTCAAGTTTGAGATTAACGAGATTCGAGTTCGGATTACTTCTGGTATCACGCTTCTGCATAAACCGTCTGTAATCGCAGTGCAACGATCGATGCTAAGGTGCAACGATCGACTCAACTCCAGTCGCTTAGTAACGATCGACACAAAAGGATGCAACGATCGAAGCTAGGCGAATGTCAAACCTGCGACAGAGAAAAACAGAGAAAATTTAATAACCAAAAACAAAAATAAAAATCCTAGTCTAAACCCTAAGTTCTAATCTATCGAAGACTCCAAAGAGTCCCCGGCAATGGCGCCAAAAACTTGATAGGTCAAGAATTATCCCTATTCTAACTGCAAGTGCACAGTGATATAAATGTAGTACTTTAGGGTATCGAATCCACAAGGACTCTAGGCAACGATAGATTAAGAACAGTCAAGTTAAACTAGGAGAAAGCAATGTAATGAGAAACTAAAAGCAATGCAAGAAAGTAAATCAGTAGCAAGATTGGTTTGTAGGCAATTAACTAAAAGCGCTAAGTCTAGGGAGTTCTCAGGAAATCAGACAAGCAGATAATTTATTCAGTCACGATCAAATTAAGTACGGTTCTAGAACTCATACACGGAAATAGAATTAACCAACTTTCGTTGTGAGAATTCTCTAAGTCTAATAGCAGAAATCCAAATTTCTTTGTAATTCCTAACAGATTAAACTAGCTTTAAGATTAAGTTCGATATGTTCACAATTCAATTAAATCAAATTTCTTTGCGAGTAATTCAATTGCTCAACCTAAATAGTTCAGATTCTAAACCACACTTTCGTGTCAATTTAAGAACCTAAGTTCTAGATTCTAAGTGATCAGGTTAGAAACTAGTGTTTAAGCACAATTTAGATCGAAGAACAATTATTGATATGTGTTGAGGTCAAAAACCTCCTCGACGAAAATAATAACCGAGAGACAAGATTGAATAGCCGGAGACGAACGAATATTCATCAAACGTCTAATGTTTCGTGTAAAGGGAAAAATCGTACGAAACATTAACGATTTATCGGAAGAATGATGTCGGAAAAAGACGAAACCACGGTTGGACAAATCCACGTTCCAACAAGAGTTACGGATCAACGAAACATCCGAACAGGGCAAAGTACAAGTTGAAGCAGCTCGGAAAACTGGGCCGAACCAGCTCGGAAATCCGAGCTAAACCAGCTCGGAATTCCGAGCAAAACCAGCTCGGAAAATCAAGCTGAACCATCTCGGAAATTCCGAGATGAACCGTCTCGGAAATTCCAAGATGAAACCATCTCGGAAATTCCGAGGTGAAACCATCTCGGATTTCCGAGGTGAAACCATCTCGGATTTCCGAGATGAACCATCTCGGATTTCCGAGATGAACCTCCTCGGAATTCCGAGATGAACCATCTCGGATTTTCCGAGATGAACCAGGTTGGATTTTCCAATCCGAATTATCCGAATGGATAACTAAACATTTGCCGATGCGCATAATTTGTCGCAACGCTTCCCTTCGGAAAGCCCATACTCTCTCGGATCAATGATTTGGGCTAGTGGATCGAAATCGAGGAAAATGGGAACTTAGGCCTAAGCATACGACAAACTTTAACGGACTCGGAACATCCCAAATCTCGGCCCATCCGGAAGACAAGTTAGGCCTCGGAAAGACGAAAGAGGATAGAGGTGAAAGGAAGAGATGTCGACGAGCCGGAAAGGAAATCTAAGGGAGAAATGTAAATCTTAACGGAAAAAGGAAAGAGATAACAATAGGAAGATTTCCGTAAATCTGACGAAAATATTCTCAAGGGCCGACTTCCCGCAGCTATAAAAGAGGATAGCGGCCATACGATCAAGACAGAGCGAAAAACCCTAAGACTTAGACTTAAGAGCTTTTCAGTTTTCTTTTAAACTTTTGGAGAGTTCTTTTGTTCTTTTCCGATTCCTTTACTTTCTTTCCGATCTTTGTATTGTTTTCGACTTTAATCAACAAAAATCCTCCGAGTTTGCTAGTTTCGTGGTTATCCTTGAAAGTTTCAGTTCCCTAAAAAGTCTAGCTTTACAAGTTTTGACCGTGTGAGTTTCGACTCTCACAGTTTGGCGCCGTCTGTGGGGAAAGGAAACTTTCGACACTTAAAAACCACCGGTTAACAGACCCGAAGAGATGGCCATCATCGGAAACGGAGATGAAACATATCGACAGCTACCGATCGATAACAACACGCCCAACGTTACCACTGGTAACACTTCGGCAAGTGGCGACGTTACAAACACGACCGCATCGGACGCGACGAACAACGCCATTCTTGCCGAATTGAAAGAGATGGTTGCTGCACTGAGAGAGAAGGCGGAAGAACAAGAGAAGGCAAACAGCACCCTCACTGAGCAGATCAAAAAACTGAAAACCGGAAACTGCACTCGAACCACCCGAATGGTGAACTTCGCCCCGACTGAGCGAAGACGCCTAAACTTCTCGGATTCCGGAGAGCCGATAAGGAATTCGTCGCAACATCGCGACCAGACTACAGGCAAACGAACTCCGCCGATAATACGAAGACGAAAATCCACGGTGACAGACAACACAGAAGATTGCGAGAACGAAGGCTTGATCCCACCCGAAGAGAAAACCGTGCCACCTTCCGACGACGAAGAAAGGATCGATGCTGATCGATACGTCCCACATCAAAGCGACGACGAGTTCTCGGAAGAAGAGGACATAGAACAAACTCGCCAAAACAGGCCAACTCAACGGCAGAGAAGCAGCAGAAGGAGCGAACTCGACGAAATCAGGGACGCGCTGGCTCAGACAACGGCAGAAATCAAAACTGTGCGATCACAAGTTCACCGAGCCACCAGCGCCGCCCCACAGATAGATCGTGTCTTGGAAGAGACGAGAAAAACGCCATTCAAAGCTCGAATAATCGGAACTCGGATTTCCAATCCAGGCAAGCTCAAAATCCCGTTCTACGACGGAACAACTAATCCAAAGGCTCATATGATGGCCTTTCGAATCGCAATGGGAAGAGCAAACCTCACCCGAAGGGACAGAGATGCCGGTTTTTGCCTTCTGTTCGTAGAACATCTAAAAGGAGCAGCCCTGGAGTGGTTTTCGAGGCTAGAGCGCGACTCCATCGGAAATTTCCAGCAACTATCGGAGGAATTTATGAAGCAGTACTCCATCTTCATGGACAGGGAGCCTTCTGACGTCGACATGTGGGCTCTGAGTCAAGGCTAAAGCGAAAGTCTAAGGAAATTCATTGAGCGATTCAAAAGAGTCGCCAACCGCATTGAGAATTTAAGCGATAAGGTGGGCATCGATGCATCAAAGAAAGCACTCTGGTACGAGTCGGATTTCAGGAAAGAAATCTCGCTGAACTGACCACAAACAATGGCAGACGCCTTACACAGAGCAATCGATTTCATCGTGGATGAAGAGGAGATGAAGGTCCTGTCCAAAAAGCACAAATCGAAAAAGAACGCGAGTAAGGAAACCCGTACACCGGCGAGCGCGAGTGGCGAGAGGCGAATTTCAAGGCCAAGCAGCACTTTACGGCACGAGAGGACGACCGGATCGCACAATTACCAAATCGGATCAGACCAGCAAGAGAACAGGCCAACAGAACGAAGGAAAAACTCGTGGAACACATGGACGAGGAATCCTAGCTCCTATGACGAAAAAGATTTCTGCGACCACCACCAATCCTACGGACATAACACTGCCGACTGTCACAGACTAGGAATCAGACTCGCGGCTAAACTCGTAGCCGGAGAACTAGGAGATTCAATAACCCTAAAGGACCTCGACGACGGGAAGGCAATGAATCAGTCGAGTAGACCGAGAAAAAGCAACGATCCAAACAAGATGGATCGAGAACAGAGCCATCAAGAAGGGCAAACCGCAATGGGCAACAACAAGAGGAGGAAAGGGAACGACGAAGATCCTAAAGCGATCACCAGACAAAGGATAAACATGATCGTGGAAAGGCATCAGTACTGCCCTAGACGAAGACCTCCTCTTGACCCATATCCTCGACGGTCGCCTAACACAGCTATCCTGAGAAGAAGCATCAGAGAGCGAGCATCGAGACGCTACCCAGATCCTACGATAACATTCGAGGACCTGCCGAGATCGGAAACCAGCCACCCAGGAAAACAGCCGCTGGTCGTGGAGCTAACCATCTGGAATCGCCGTGTGCCAAACATACTCATAGACACTGGAAGCTCTGTGGATCTGATCTTCTGCGAGACTCTGAAAAGGATGGGCATCAACCTGAACGAAGTAACACCTTTCCAGACGTCCTTAACAGGATTCGCTGGAGGCTCTGTAACCACCTTCGGAAAAATGGAGCTGCCTATAGTCACCAGAGGAACCTTCAAAGTCATTGAATTCACAGTTGTAGATCACCCGACAATCTACGGAGAAATTCTCGGAATTCCATGGATAAATTCCATGAGGGCAGTCCCATCGACTTATCACATGTGCGTCAAGTTCCCAACCCCTTTCGGGGTTAGCACAATCTGGGGAAGTCAAGGACGACAGAATGAGAAATCGGGACATCGGCCAAGTGCCACGGAAAGAAGCTGCCCATCTCGCCAAATCGGCAGTCACGACCAACGCTTCTCTTTAGGAGATCTCGTCCTAAGGAGAGTCTGGCAAAACTCGACACTTCGAAAAACCAAAGCAGACTGGGAAGGACCATACATGATTACGAGAGAGATCCATCCTGAAGTATACGAGCTCGACAGCACGGACAGCACCAAAGTTGGATGGAACGCAATGCACCTGAGGAAGTTCCGATACTGAAGACGCTAAAAAAAAAAAAAAAGTTGAACTACGGAACGGCTTGATCCCCGCAAGGGGTACGTAGGCAGCCAATCTTCTTGATTGGTTCAGCTGTCCCCCCTCAAAAAAGGGGGGGGGGGAGTGGGTCCATATATATCTATACTTCCATAACGGATCTCGCAAATTTTTGAAACAACATCAGATTTCGTAATTTTTCAACAAAAAAAAAAATAATCGCAAAACTTACAAGTTCGGTCAAAATTCAAACTAATTAATCTTGGCCAGCTTGATCAAGATTGCCTCGGATACTCGAGCTGAAACAGCTCGGATCTAACCCCAGCCAGCGTGGGAATCCGAGTTAAAAGTAGCAAGGACTTGAAACTCGACCATCTCAGAAATCCTCGAATCATAAGAGGACACCCGAAAATTCGAGCTGGACCTTTCCCACCAGTCAGCCTTTTCCGCAAGATTTCGAAAATAACTCCTCCCACCTTTACCAGGTAACAAAATAAAATTCTTTCGTTTTATTTACTTTAGGAAAAAAATTAGATATGAACTTAGAACCGGCCTACAATTTTATCGCATGCGTGTTAGTTAGGAATAATTTATCTCGTCCATCGACGTCCGCGATGGACGGACTCATACATCCTCCGCGGATATAAGCCGACACATCCAATGTGAATTGAGGCTCTATTACATCCAACAAACGGATAAAAGCGCGCTATGAATGTTTATTATCGGCAAAGGGAACATAAGTCGAGAGGTTGACGTAAAATCCCGAATACGGGTTGTCGACAGGTCTTTAAAGCCACCGCACCAGTACTAGAGACGATAATAAACCCCCCTCCGAAAAGAAACCCACCATGACGCTACTTAGCACGCTGGTAAAATGACGTTTTAACCAAGTACATCTTGGTTCGGTACTTCCGAAAGGTGGTCCTACGGATACGGATTCATTTTCGAAAAACGAGAGACGCAAGGTGAAGGCCTCGCAAAGTCTCGGAATCGAATCTAAACCCAGTAAAGAACGATACGCTGGTCTCGAAAACGTCATTATACGCGTCCGATTTGGGAGTATAAGACGGAGAAATTCGCAGTAGTACCAAACTCGGTCACGAAGGTCCAACGAAAACGTTCCCGAACACGTTGACCTGTGCATAACTGATCCACGACAAGAAAGCCACTTCGTTACTTCTTGGATCCAAAACCCAGTAAGACGCCCCCGGGTACACTGGTCTAAACATTGATCTAAACGGAAATCAAATCGAACAGCATACACTGGATGATTTACGGAAATACAAGTCGTTGTTGAGAATATTAAAACATTCAAACAAATGCTAACAATCAGTCATGCTGCTAAAACTAAGAATCTCCCCTAATCGAATCAGCATCCTCGAACGACGGTAGATCGACACAACCATTAGCTTCGGCAATCAGCTGGGCATACTCGAAGGGATCCCCTGGATCGACTCTCGACAGCAGATCAGCTTCCTCGGATTCGAATGTCGGAGGATGCTCAGACCTCAAGTCAGTGATCAAGTCCAGGTTACTTGTTGCCGCGATAAACTGGCTTTGCCTTTCTACCGCCAAAGCCAACTTCATAAAGATCTTCCTAAGCTTGGAAAATCGAGATACAATTTTCTTCAGCATCCCTTTCTTCCCTTTCTAGGCCGCGACCCGAACAGACGTCTCGCGAGAAGCCCTATTTTCGGAAAGTCGGATTCTTAAAGCCTCGACGTCAGCCCGAGCCGAGGTCCTCAAAGCGTCAAGAGAGAGCCTCGCCGTCTCGAATTCATGTCTTTTCTCTTCCATGAAAGCTTTCATAGCCGAAACTGAACCAGCCAAACGTGCATTATCGATGGAATGTCTCGCAGAGCGATTCCGAATCCCGTGAAGCCTTGTATCGGCTTTGGCGGCGTAACGGTTGACCGAGGCCCACGCCTAGGAGACAAATTGAGACATGTTAATAAAAGGGTAGGATAAAACAACTTGCATCACACTAAGTAATGAAACTAACCCTCAGCATATCTTGCCCAGTGGCAACGTAAGATTCGCCACAGAACATGTCCTCACTTCTAGCGGAAGGATCTCCCGGATGGCGAACGTCCGCATAAAAGCTAGAAACCGCACCGGCAGACCCGCCATCATTGTGGAGCCACGCCGGGATGTCGGGTTGCGGAACCTCGAAATCTTTCCCATGTCTCTTCACAGGCCTTCGACTAGACTCGGAGACCACGACCCGATCCGGTAATTCCGATGTTGAACCACACGGAACATGAGCATCGGCACAGGTTCTCGGAATGCTACCTCCTACGGCAGAGCCTTGACCAATCCATCCTTCAAGGCCATGAAAATCGAACTCAGGAAGGTCGACCCCTTCCGCCAGCCAAGGAGAAATCAATTCGAGATCGTCGAAACATATGTCGTCCAAACAATCGCCGTCAACGGCCGTTTTCTCGTCAGATATTGTCGCCTTACGGGCGGCTTCCATTCGACTGGCACGGATAACACGTTCGATCGAGAAATGCCGTAACCAATTCGTGTCGCCCTCCTGAAGCATCCAAACAAGGGGAGCCAGTTGCGGTGGGCACGACGTCACGCAAATATCCTTCACTGAAAACAAAAAAATCGTTCATCAGAAAATCGGTTTTAAAAGAAATCCAGACGACGGACAGAACTAAATCAGCTACCAAGCTTCCCCCATTTCGACTTCGGCGAAATGCAAGCTTCTCCAATGGATGCTTCGTCAATCAAGACGTAAAAGAAATGATGCCTCCATTCGCAGTCTTTTTTCTCAAAACCCTTTACAACTGCCTGATGAAGAAAGGGTCTGAGATAAAACTCGGACTCATGCTGGGTCGGAACCACATACAGCATATTTCGGAGATGCAGCACTCGGAGATCGAGCCCACATTCGAAACTGCGAACCAGTATGCCCACCAGGTGCCTCAAACCCCTAGGAGTGATTTGCGTCAAGGCAAGGTTGAGACGTCGGGTGTAGCGGATGATAAGGTCGTGGATCGGGAACCAGAGGAAGCACAGTTCGAAAAAGATCTCATACGCCGAAAAATACCCTTCTGGCGGAGATTCGACCCGATCGCTGGGGGACGGAATCATTATTGTAACATCATCGGGGATCATGGCTCTGCGTCGAAGCGCAGCGATAGACTTGGCAGACGACAAAGTCGAACCGACATCTTCTTCTTTCTCGACCGTTTCTTTTCTGCGCATCCGAAGGATAATCCCAATGACGAAGATATTCTTCCCGGCTAACTCGGGCATCTTCAAACTCTTCCTTGATCGGCGCATCCGCCGTGGCCGAAGAGCAAGGACGAATGGTACGAGACTCGGCTGCGCGCCGGGCCGCGGAAGGTTCCCTAGCAGAAGAGCCAACACACCCACATTCCGACTCCCGATCTGCCATATCCGTCGCAAACACTACCGAACGAAAATTTTGGCTCAAAAAAGATCTAAGGCCCTAGAACTCACAGAAACGAAGCTAGAAATCTCAGCAAGGCTCACGAAGAAGCTAGAAGGGAGCTAGAGAGAGAAGTTACCTTTGGATTCTTATTGGTGAAGAGTGAGAAGTGAAGAAGAAAGAGATGAATATTATATAGAATTCACTAAGGCATGGAACGTTCGAAATGATTGCTTTTTACTCATATTGTCGCAAGCATGACCTCACTCGAGTTGTCGCAGGCATGCCCTCACTCGAGTTGCCGCAAGCATGCCCTCACTCGAGTTGTCGCAAGCATACCCTCACTCATATTATCACAAGCCTTCCCGACGAATCATGACAAAAACGCTCCGTGAATAGGCGTGATACCAAAAGACCTTGACATCAAGGAAATGGATACAACCGGAAGACGATACCAACAGACGAAATCTTCTCGGACAATTGTTTTCGCCTCGAAATAAACGAAATAACCTCGTCACCTCCACATGCGGATATAACAAGCTGGGGGGCTAACTGTTGAGGTCAAAAACCTCCTCGACGAAAATAATAACCGAGAGACAAGATTGAATAGCCGGAGACGAACGAAACATCGACGATTTATCGGAAGAATGATGTCGGAAAAAGAAGAAACCACGGTTGGACAAATCCACGTTCCAACAAGAGTTACGGATCAACGAAACATCCGAACAGGGCAAAGTACAAGTTGAACCAGCTCGGAAAACTGGGCCGAACCAGCTCGGAAATCCGAGCTAAACCAGCTCGGAATTCCGAGCAAAACCAGCTCGGAAAATCAAGCTGAACCATCTCGGAAATTCCAAGATTAACCGTCTCGGAAATTCCTAGATGAAACAATCTCGGAAATTCCAAGATGAAACCATCTCGGATTTCCGAGGTGAAACCATCTCGGATTTCCGAGGTGAAACCATCTCGGATTTCCGAGGTGAAACCATCTCGGATTTCTTGAGATGAAACCATCTCGGATTTCCGAGATGAAACCATCTCGGATTTCCGAGATGAACCATAATTACAAAGAAGCCCCAGCCATCATAATTGCATAATTACGACACATCGCGTAAGATGATGGGAATGATGGAACGGATGTTGGAAAATCAGCAGAATAACTCGTTCTGCAGAGGTTATGGTTCCTATTCATTCACCAGGAATTATGAATCTCCATCATATCAGCCTTTTCCTCCTCAAAATAAACAATATGGTAAGCTGATGAGCATGATGGAGCAGTTGTTGGAAAGACAGGAAGAGGATTTGAACTACATCAATAGCTCTGGATTCCAAGGAAACAAGTTTGGTAATCAGCAGGGTTATTCTTATCAGAGAGCTTATGGATCATCTTCTTATCAGACACCTCCTGCTGCTGATGCTTATAAGAGCAAGATGGAATCCATGATGGAGCAGTTGCTAGAGGATCAGGCTAAGACTGCTATAAACTTCGACATGAAGCTGAATGCTATACATGAAAATCTGAATGGGAAGTTTGAATACTTGAGCACTCATGTTAAGAAGCTAGATGTTAAATTTCAACAAACAGCTGGAGCAATACAAAAGCATAATGAAGCTGGGAAAGCTGAACAGAAGCGGTGCATCAAAGTTGTGACCATAAGAGATGTGATTGAGTTGCTAGGAGAAGAAGAGAGCATAATCTCGGATTTTCTGGATGATTATTGTCTGTCTGAGACATGCATCGATCGACACACACCTGAGGTCGATCGTTGCAACCCCGATCCCTCTAATGGAATTGAGCATAATCGCCTTGTGTCGATCGACACATCTGGTGCATCGATCGACACAGATCGCAGACGAGACCAGAAGCCTGCAACAACCCCGGAGCGAGTCTATAAGCCCAAAGTGCCATATCCTAAGGTTCCTAAACCCTCTAAACAAGAGCTAGAAGTGGCTAACTGCATGAAAGTGATGGATAAGAAGATGAATGAAACACTACCAGTTGAAGCTTCGCGAGTTCATGCAAAGAAGACGATCTCCACTGATGGTCATCTGAAAGAAGAAGTTCAGATTGGTGGAACTACAGTATCTGATAGTGGAGAGAAGAAGATGGCGGTTCCTCTTGAACCTGCTCTAACATCTTCAGTACCTGCAACTGCTCATAAGCAGAAAGCTCCAGACATCAGATCTGCACCAAAGGTAAGGTATAAATCACTTAACCTTAAACCTCCTGACCACATTGTTTTGAATGCAGGAAAACGTAGTATCCCACCCAAGCTTCGCTCCTGCCCTGATTCTGCTTACTCTTTCCTTGGGAGACCTCATGATCTGAAAGCATATACACCACCCTGGATGAAGAGATATTCACAGAGACATTCAAAGTCTCTGTTGAAACCGCCATGAGTCTAATCTTTATCCCATAGTCAAGCTACAGACTTTAAACAAGCGCTGAGTGGGAGGCAACCCACTGTTAGGTTCGTTTTATTTTCATTTTTTCGTTTTGATTTTGGTGTTTTGATTTTTCTGTTTAAGTGTGTTCAGAGGCGTGAGAAACAGGCAGAATCGCCTTGCATCGATCGACACACCTAATGCATCGGTCGATGCAGTCACGATTTACGGTTTACTGATTCGATTGCGGTCCAGGCATCGGTTATTCATATAACCGCGAGCAAAATTCGCCTTGCATCGATCGACACCCTTGTGGCATCGATCGACACAGGGCGACGACAGGTACATGTTCTGCAACTTTTCGGATTGTTTCAATTTGATTTATTTTCTCGCCGACCCTAAGCTTGACACTACTGGGGACAGTGTGTTTTAAGTGTGGGGGAGGTAGCTACTGACGCACGCTTTTGTTTTCTTAGAGTCAGTCCTGTGTTTTTCAAAATTGTTTTATTGAGTCAAAATCTGTATGAAACTATGATTTTTCGAGGAAATTTTTCGCTTGAACAGGAACTAAGTAACCATTGGACAGACTTGCAGAGCCTCTATGACTATTAGAAAAGCCAGACACGGATCAACCTACTGAGGACACCCACATCACTTCACGTATCAGAGGATCCTTTTACTGACTTCACCTTAATACTGACTTAATTTTCTCACCTAAGGGCTTGGTATACTTTGTGTCGGATTCCTTTGTTAGTTCTGACACAGCCTGTAAACCTGTCCTATTTGGTTCCCTTCTCCCCTTCCATAAAGAAAAAAAGTAATAAACTGAGGATGAGTTAGTAACTCCGAAGTGGTCATGGGAGTGGTAGCTATAACTATCATATCCTGTTCATCCATGGAATGTGTCCAAAGTACACCCCTTAACGGGAAGAACACTGATAAAAAAAATAAAATGATACCCAGTAGGGAAAAATCAGTTGTTAAGGAAGGGAAAGAGAAGAAAGGGACCAGAGAAAGATAGTATGGTGGTCTAGAGCTGACAAGGTAAGAGTCCATGTGCCCTTTGATCGATAATCCTTAGGTGAGACCGCACTTAAATACTTGCAGAAGTCAGTAGGGTGAATTTGAATGCGTTAATGTGATTGTGGAGTTTACTCAGGACAGTTGCTAAGTGTGGGGGAAGTATATTGTGGTTTTGAGTTCTGTAGGAAAGTTTTCAGTGGATTACTAAGTGAATGTGAATGAGAAAGTTCCTAGGACGAAATGAGTTTCTGTGTTTTCAAACCTCTTTTCTTATACTTTGGTTCTTTGTTTTGCTTGAGGACAAGCAAAGGCTAAGTGTGGGGGAGTTGATATAACATAGATTTTAGGGTTTTTAACCATGGTATATATATTATTTATCGAGTCTTATGTTATGTTTTGGAGTCTTTTAGTTATGTTTACAGGTCTAGACACGTTTGGAGCAGAATTAGAGTTATTGGAGCCTTCTGGAGCATTTTAGAGATTTGACCCGAGAGATGGACTTCACTGTCGAATTCACAGACCTGCATCGATCGACACACATAGTGCATCGATCTTTGCAAGGTCGACGCAGACAAATTCTCGGCTTTTAATGAAGAGTTTGGATATTGCAACTTTGCCCAGAAGTTCTTCATAATTACAAAGAAGCCCCAGCCGACTTTAGACCAATATATTAGGGTTTTTAAGCCATTGTTTAGGCAACGCTTTTCATACGCTTTGTTTTACTTCCAGAGAGAGTTAGGGGCTGATCCTGATCTCGAAAGAGAGAGGATTTCGAACCCCAGTTCTTTGTTTTATTTTATAATATTTGGTTTTCTATTCATGATGTCTTCTGTTCCGATGAACATGTCTGAGTAGATTACCTGTTAAGTTTAGGGATTCTCATTAGGGATTTCATGGAATTATAGGTTAATAAATCTGTAGGGATTCATATCTGTTAGTTCTTCATCTAGGATTGTTCTTACTGCTTAATCTGAATTAGCTACCCAGATTTATGATGTTAGGTTGATTGATGCAACGACAGTTGGTTAATCAGCTAGAAAGAACCTAGATGAGCAATTTAATTACTCGCAAAGGAATTTGGTTTAATTAGATTGTGAACAAATCGAACTTGCAATTAAAGCTGGTTTAATCTGTTAGTAATTGCAAAGGAATTTTGATTGCGGCACTTAGACTTAGAGAATTCTCGCAACGACAGTTGGTTAATTCTATATATGTGTTTGAGTTCTAGAATAGTTCTTAATTAGATCCTGATTGGTTGATTTGCTTATGTTCCTGATTTCCTGAGAACTCCCTAGAATTAACGCTTCGCTTCCTTGCTCACAACTAGCCTGATTTACCTTTCTGCTTCGCTTTAGTTTCTCATTACAATTTGCTTTCTCCTAGTTTAATCTTTTCTGTTCTTAATTTATCGTTGACCGGAGTCCCTGAGGATTCGATACCCTAAGTACTATAACTACATCACTGTGCACTTGCAGTTAGAATAGGGATAAAACTAGACCTATCAGCGCCCCATGTAGTAACTTCCCAGGTGGAAGTTGTTTCAGCCAAGCAGCAGCATCTCCAGCGAGAGAGTAGGAGAAGAGTTTGAGAAACATATAGTCATAGTTCACTCCATCATACTTCATCCCAGTGACTATGTCCTCAAACTCATCAATATGATCCATTGGCTGCTCATTAGGGAAACCATGGAAGGCATTCTGCCTCAGAATAGAGTAGTAGATGGTTTTGATCTCGAAGTCATTCCATTGTTGGAATTATCCAACGCAGTCTGGTAAGGGAGATCTATACCTCTAAAGAAAATGCTCAGAAATGTTACCTCAGTGAATCCATGATGCGGGCAGTCACGTTGGTACTTCTTAAACCTCATCCATGCAGTCTTAAGAGGCTCTATATGACCTTGGGAGAAAGTGAGAATGTCCTGTCTCGACTGTCAGAGCGAGCATCATCATAGAAGTGTCTCAGAAACTTACTCTTAACAGCGCCCCATGTAGTAAACTTTCCAGGTGGAAGTTGTTTCAGCCAAGCAGCAGCATCTCCAGCGAGAGAGTAGGAGAAGATTTTGAGAAACATATAGTCATAGTTCACTCCATCATACTTCATCCCAGTGACTATGTCCTCAAACTCATCAATATGATCCATTGGCTGCTCATTAGGGAAACCATGGAAGGAATTCTGCCTCAGAATAGAGTAGTAGATGGTCTTGATCTCAAAGTCATTCCTCTCAAAACCAGGAGGCACAAGAGCTGACCGGTTAGCATGAAACTCATCCGGACGGTTATAGTCAGCTAAGGTCCTCTCATTAGCAGCAGGAGGATTAACCGTCTGCCTCTCCCCTTGTCCTTGGCCTTGGCCTTGTCCTTGTCCTTGTCTCTGCTCTTGTTCAGGCTCATGGATCACATTCCCTTCAGCATCAATCCTATGCCCAGCAGCATTGTACGGATTGTTTTGTCGGTCCCTCAGGGTACATTGAGCATCGGGTATCAGAATCAGACGTTCTTCAACCATTCTTGCTCGTTGAACTTTCCTGTTAGTCCTTTCTAGTCTAGCAAGCTCTTCAAGTCTGAGATAAACGAGATTCGAGTTCGGATTACTTCTGGTATCACGCTTCTGCATAAACCGTCTGTAATCGCAGTGCAACGATCGATGCTAAGGTGCAACGATCGACTCAACTCCAGTCGCTTAGTAACGATCGACACAAAAGGATGCAACAATCGATGCTAGGAGAATGTCAAACCTGAGACAGAGAAAAACAGAGAAAATTTAATAACCAAAAACAAAAATAAAAATCCTAGTCTAAACCCTAAGTTCAAATCTATCGAAGACTCCAAAGATTCCCCGGAAACGGCGCCAAAAACTTGATAGGTCAAGAATTATCCCTATTCTAACTGCAAGTGCACAGTGATGTGAATGTAGTACTTTAGGTTATCGAATCCACAAGGACTCTAGGCAACGATAGATTAAGAACACTCAAGTTAAACTAGGAGAAAGCAATGTAATGAGAAACTAAAAGCAATGCAAGAAAGTAAATCAGTAGCAAGATTGGTTTGTAGGCAATTAACTAAAAGCGTTAAGTCTAGGGAGTTCTCAGGAAATCAGACAAGCAGATAATTTATTCAGTCAGGATCAAATTAAGTACGGTTCTAGAACTCAAACACGGAAATAGAATTAACCAACTTTCGTTGTGAGAATTCTCTAAGTCTAATAGCAGAAATCCAAAATTCTTTGTAATTCCTAACAGATTAAACTAGCTTTAAGATTAAGTTCGATATGTTCACAATTCAATTAAACCAAATTTCTTTGCGAGTAATTCAATTGCTCAACCTAAATAGTTCAAATTCTAAACCACACTTTCGTGTCAATTTAACAACCTAAGATCTAGATTCCAAGTGATCAGGTTAGAAACTAGTGTTTAAGCACAATTTAGATCGAAGAATAATTATTGATACGAATCCTTAACTGAAATAAATAAATCTAGCAAGTCATAAAATCCTTAATGAGAATCCCTAAACCTAACTATGAATCTACTCAGACATAGAGTATGAAAACATAATCAATGAATTAATAGATTGCATAAAAGAGAATAAAGAAGTAAAGGGGTTCGAAATCTTCTAAAAAAAGCAGAAAGCAGTACAGGATTAGATCAGCCCCAAGCTCTAAAAACTCTCAGCTCTAAGTATGAAAGCGTATGTAAAAACTGATGTAAAAACCTAATTATATAAGCTAATCACGTCTTGGGGCTTCTTTGTAATTATCAGGAACTTCTGGGTAAAACTGTGAATTCTGCATTCTTCATTAAACCGCCGAGGAAGGCCCATCTCGCTGGTGTGTCGATCGATGCACAATGTGTGTCGATCGATGCATTACAAAGCACCAAAAAGCTCCATAAACTCAAATTCCGCTCCAAACGTGCTAATACCTAATAACACCTATAAAAGACTCTAAAGCAACAATAAAAGACTCTAAAACACACTTATATCATGGTCTAAAACCGGTAAAAACCATGATATATCAACGATCGCCAAACTCCCAAGCTGTACACAAATCCTGATTGTCGAGCCATACGAAAGATGTTACAACAACTATCATGAAAGATCACGTACACTCGCTCTCGCATGGGTTCTGCTTGGACGCTCGAACTCATGTGGATTCTGCTCGGTCACTCGATCTCGCGTGTTTTCTGCTCAGACACTCGATCTCTCGTGGATTATGATCGGACACTTGATTTCGCATGGGTTTTTTCGGACACTCGATCTCGCGTGGCTTATACTCGGATTTTAGAAACGTGACTACGAGCCGGTTAGCTGCAGAATTGGATTCTCGTCTTTTGCGGCTCGGCATTCAACCTTGCGATCGTTGATGCGTGGTTATTTGCGAAACGAAGTGTGAGACGAGATAGTAAATGAGCTTTTTCACTGCTTCTTGATCAATCTTTTTTGAGAGAACTTGCATGCAAATCACAAAGAAGTATGGCGACTACAAACAGCATTGCCTAAGCCCTCTTTCTCTTTTTAAAATGCTCGGCTAGTTCCACATTTACTTGAACTGAGAAGGTTTCCAAAGTGATACAATTATTAATCCATATAATGAATTTCTCTTGTAACTTTAGAGATGAGAGTATGCTCAGAAGAAAAGACCATTGAACCGAGTCAAATGCTTTTGAGATATCAATCTTAATAGCAGACTAAAAAAATATCATATCCTTGTGATAGTTTTTCTAGTTCCGAAGTGAGCAACACATTCTTCATCAGTAATCTACCCTTAAAAACGCAGATTGGTTTGCTGATATGAACTTTGGAAAAACAAGCTTATGTCAGTTTGCCAAATTTTCGATATTACCTTGTAGATGAAGTGATAACAAGATATCGATCGATAATCTTTGATGTGGTGTGCAACCTCTTTCTTTGGTATCAGAGCAAGTATGGTGGAGTTAACACCTGTATAATAACCATGTATCAAAAAAAAAACAATTGAACAGCTACCGCAAACTCTTTCCCAACATTCAGCCAAGTCATTTTAAAGAATTCGCAAGTGAACCATTTGGACCCGGGGATTTGTTGATGTCCATGTCAAACAATACTTTATTATCTCCATCTTTGTCACCGTTTTTACCAACATATTCTGAGCATCCTCCCCACATTCATACACTAATATCTTGTGTAGATCATCCACAGAAGATTCACGATAATAGCCTGAAATTTGCCCCAAGAAGCTTTCGAAATGTTTGAATGCCACCTTTTTAATCTCGTCTTTAGTATCAGCACGAGACCCATCTTCTCGCTTCAGCTCCTTAATAGTGTTTCTTGATTTTCTTATTGTCACAACTTGATAAACTGCTTATTGTTACCATCACCCACCTTCAACCAATTTTACCTTTTTTGCTAAGCACATTTTCCTCAATGCTAGATAATAGACTTCATCTAGTATGCGCCAAATATTCTTCTTTAATTTCATTTGATGCGGGATTAAGTAGAGTTCTTCTGAAGATCACACAAGAGGTCGAAGGCTTCTCTTGTTTTCTTAGAGATATCCAAAGTCGTCTTTATTGAGCTCTCGAATCATTGGCTTCATAGATTTTAGTTTCTTTGATAATCTGAACAATGCAGAAGTTGATTTAAAATCATATATGTCCCCTTCCAGCAATTCTCAACTAGAGGTAAGAATTCTGGCATATGCTCCACAGCATTCACGAACTTGAATGGACGCTTAAGCTTAAGAGGATCTGCAAGAATTCAAATGCGGCATCGTTGGTGATCAGAGAAACCTCCAGCTTCGACACACAATAACTTTGATGGTACATCATATCCCACTGTTGGTTCATCAACGTTTGATCAAGCTTCTTACATATAATCCCTTATTGTCTCTTATTGCACCATGTCATTCTTGGACCATGGTAGCACACATCACCAAAATAACAATATCTTGCAATGTCCTGAAATTCTCTCATTCCTGCCGGGATAAATGGAGAATTTTCATACCTAGAATTATCATTAACATCTAAGATCTCGTTAAAGTCACCAAATACTATTCATGGCTTCATACGAAACATAGGGGAGTCTTGATGACTTTTCAGATCCGACCATAGTTTTTTTCCATCCTCGACCGTGTTGGCTGCGTATACAAAAGAACATAGAACATCCTCTGCCATTCCATCTAAAAGCACATAACATGTAATCATTTTCTTGCTAGTGAAAATTGGAGTAATCCTAACTTTCAGACTCCAAACAACCCAAATCTTCCCCAATTTTCTGCTGTCATTCTTTGAAAAAGACCAATCTCGGAATATAGACAATGAAATACGCAATTTTTTGTTTTACTTTTCCTCTCAAGTTTCGAGCAAACACCCAAATTAAAAACATTCTTTATGATCCAATTTCGAACCACTATATGTTTAGTCGCCTTATTAAAACCTCTAATGGTCCAGAAAATTTAGACATTATTGATTTTTTTGAGCGTTCCTTTTGTTCATAACACTAGGACCTAAATCCTTTATTTTTTGAACTAATGCATCTGATATGAACTTATGATTGTATTTCGAGTTTCGTGGTAAAGACTTCCTTGGTGGAATAATCTCTGACTTCGTTGATTTAGCCACGGTTTCAACTTGTTTACTCAACTCCACATCATTGTCGACAATTTCCTTCTCTAACGCCTCCACTACATTCTCCCTCTCTGTCACATCAGCGTCTATTTCCTTCTACGTATGATTAGTTTTCTTTTCCATGATTTTCCCTTCCTCTCCTTCGAGACTTAGAATAGAAAATCTTGATTTGGACAAAACAGAAACCTGACCGAGTTTCAGACTATTGTTCATATTGTCTGGTGTTATACTAAACTTTGAAGGTGAAACCTTCGTCCATACCATGTTTCCACCACTTTGTTTTTCTTCGAATACCCTTGGCAGTAGTATCATTGTTTGTGGGAATAGTGATATCAGACTCAACCTGCTCGCTCTCCAAGTTTTGTCTTAACCCTTCTTCACAAACTATTTCCTCTACAACATCTACGTTCTTTGTCATAGCCTATGTTTCGGACGAACTATGTGTATCCGCAGATTTGTCAACATTCACTATGAAGATGAAGCGAACTGGAGCATGAGCTACGACAGCAGTTGACTCAGCCAAGATGTGGAACAACACTTGGATCAACGACAGAGATCGTATGCAAGATGAGTTGGAGTTGGAGAATATGGAAGCTGAGGATGCTTGTAGCTGACTAGCATAATGCTCAAGAAGAGTAGCTCAGCTGGACAAGTAAATCAGAGAAGATACATGCGAAATATACATTTGAGAGATTTTAGGAAAATATGCTTTTTCCTAAAAGAAGATATATGGGAATATTCCTAAGGGTAGTTAGGAAAGTTGTAAGACGGTTTATGAAGTATAAATAGGTTGTCTAGGGTATATGAGCTTGGTGCGCCATTGCGAGAGAAAGATTGCTATTAGCAAGAGTTTGAGAGTTCTTGTAAGGGAATCAAGCTTGGGTGCTAAGGGTGAATCTAAGGGGCTTTGAGATCATTGTTATATTGAAAAGCAAGTGAGAGACTAGGTTGTTAAGGTGAAACTGTAAGTTTGATTTGCAATAAAGCATCTTAAAACAGAATACCATGTGTTACATCTTGTGTTAAGTAGCTCTCGCATTTTTTTTGGTATCAGAGCGGACAGTTGTTTGCTTATATATACAGGTGAGATCCTCTGGAAGAAATGGAGAACTACAATGAGATAATCAATAGTCTAGAGGGATATTGGATCCAACCAACTATGGCTTTTCGAAAGGAAGAACGAGATCGCAAATCAAAGGCATAGACCCACTTGCCTGGAAGGCAGTAGAATCAGGTTTGAAGGCTCCTACTACTAAGAATGATGATAGAGTGGATGTATTTAAACCGGAAGAACTCTAGACAGAAGTAGAACTCAAATTGTTGAAATACATGTCCAGAGCACTCACCACAATTCATTGTGGTGTAGCCAAGAAGCAATTTGAGCTAATCCAAGGGTGTGAACTGGCAAAAGAAGCATGTGACATTCTTCAGACACACTTTGAAGGAACATAAAAGGTACAAAACTTAAGAAAGGACCTTCTGGCCACTAAGTTTGAGGACTTGAAGATGGAAGATGATGAAACAATCTCTGATTTTAGTACAAAAATCAGCTCAATAGCTCAAGAGGCATCACTTCTCGGAAAGAAGCACAAGAACAAGAAATTGGTTAAAAAGTTTCTAAGGTGTCTACCAGCTAAGTAAATCCCGTACAAGGCAGCACAAAGTGTGTCAGCTAACACTGATAGCATGAAATTTTATGAGCTAGTTGGAATGTTGCTAGTTCATGAACTGGAACTTGATGGTACCAAGAAACCTAAAAGCATTGCGTTTGTATCACAAGAAAAAGCAAGTCATGAGGTTAATGAAGATGATCCAGTAAGTCTCATTTTTCGTAGATTTGATCGTGCTCTAAGAAGGGTAGAATAAGGACAAAGCTCGAACAAGTATAATAAGAAATCCTTTGATGGTGAGAAGACAACTGAGAAAGCTGAAATGAAATGTCATGAATGAAAGGTTTCAAACACTTCAAAATTGAATGTCCAACAGTCAAGAGACGAGAGATGAAGTGCTTTGGTTGCAAAGGAATTGGACATACTCATCTGGAGTGTGTTAATGATCAGAAACGAAGACAAGAAAAGTCAATGCTAAGAGTAAACATTGATGAATCCGAGGCTCAAAGTGATGAAGAAGAAGTAAACAACTTTGTAGCGTTTTTGGTAATCACTGAAGTTGAAGAAGACGGGTCTGAGTCAGAATTAGAACCAAAGGCAGATCTAGCAAGCAGCTACAAGGAAGTGAGAGCTGCACTAATTAAGATTGAATTAGAAAACATGGCATTGATACAGATGAAGCAAGGACCTGAAGCACAGGTTGAGTCTCTACAGTAAAAACAAAAGCTGAAAAGAAACTTAGCCAAGAAAGTCTCACCTTGATAAGGGATAAGTTGACACTAGCTAATAAATCAGAAGATTTAGAACTGATATTGAGGACAGAAAAAGAAGTGACGAGGAAACTTCAGTCTGAACTAGATCAACATCATCGCAAAATTTACATGTTTGTCGGAACAAAACAATTGGATATGATACTAAGTTATGGAATGACTGAGAATATCAAGTCAGGACTTGGGTATACTGGACGAGCTGCAGTGAACCCGGGAAAAAAAATGTTTGTCCAGGCAAGTACAGCAAATCTAACACAGAGGGTGTTTGTAACATCATCAATGGGATGTTACTATTGTGGAAAGAATGGTCACTTCAAAGCTCACTGCTACCAATTCTAGAAGAGAGTAAGATAACTCAGACAATTGGAAAAGTTCAACAAGAACAGTGATAAGTATCATATCTGGGTTAGAAAGACGGATCTGTATCAGCATGCATCAGACAACCATACAAAGGGTACAACAAAACAAAAAAATATGGTTGTTCTATGGCCTTCGTAGCTAATGAACAGGAAGACACCAGTCAGTGGTACTTTGACAGTGGATGCTCAAGCCATATGATAGGTACAAGAGATCATCTTAAAGAGATTAAAGTGATCAAATCTGGTAAGGTCACATTCGGTGATGGAGGACAAAGGGCAATACAAGGAAAATGTAAGACATGTGATTCAGATCTATCTAAGCTAATGAATGTCTATCATGTGAAAGGTCTCAAGGCAAATCTGATTAGTGTGAGTCAATTATGTGACGAAGGATTAATGGTGTACTTGACAAGTTATGACTGCAAGGCAATATATGAGTCTGGTGATATCATACTACAAGGAAAAAGGTCTGATAACAACTGTTACATGTGGGAGAACAACACTAAATGTCTCAGTGCAAAGGATGATATTCATATATGGCATCAACATCTTGGTCACATGAACGAAAGAAATCTAACCCGTCTGATTAAGAATGAGATAGTCCGAGGGATACCACAACTTAAAGAAAGTGACAATATGGTATGTGGAGCATGCAACAAAAGCAAGCATGTCAAAGTGCAGCACAAGAAAGTGCCAGATATTCAGTCAAAACAAAGATTGGGTCTGGTACACATGGACTTGATGGGACCAATGCAAGTTGAAGTGTGGATTATAAAAGGTATGTGCTTGTTTTGTGGATGACTACACAAGATACACATGGGTAAGGTTCATTCGGGATAAGTCTGACACGGTAGACAACTTTCGAATTTGGGCACTTCAGCTGATCAATGAGAAAGGTGGGATCAAAAGAGTCAAAAGTGATCATGGTGGAGAATTTCATAATGATGCCATGAAAGGGTTTTGTGAAGATCTTGGGATTGCTCATCCGTTCTCAGCACCAAGAACACCACAGCAGAACATAGTAGTTGAAAGGAAGAATAGGACTCTCCAAGAAATGAGCAAAGCCATGATTCACGGGAATGATGTACCAATGAAATATTGGGCTGAAACAGTTAATACAGCGTGCTACATCATCAATTGAGTGTATGTAAGGAAAGGAACAACCAAGACACCATATGAGCTGTGGAAAGGAAAGACTCCAAACCTAAGCTACTTTCATATCTTTGGTAGGAAGTCCTATATTCTAAATGACAAAGATCATCTGGGAAGTTTGATTCACGGAGTGATGAAGGTATTTTCTTGGGTTACTCAGGGACTAGTACAACCTTCAGAGTGTACAACATAAGATCTCGGATGATTGTTGAATCAGTCAGTGTGGCATAGGGATGTTAATATGGGTAAACCCACCCCATTTAGACCCACCCCATTTGAACCCAAACCCATTTAGACCCTAAACCCCTTAAGACCCATTTAGTTAAAGGTCTAATAGGGTTTACCCATTTAGACCCATTAATTTTACACTTACCCATTGAAACCCATTTAACCCATTTAAGTTATATGAATTTTATTTTAATATTAATATATCAACATGAACAATTAATATTTTCTCGCCAAAAACGCGGAATTGGGTTTTCCCGCCAAAAACGCGGAGTTGGGTTTTCCCGCCAAAAACGCAGAATTGGTTTTTTCGCCAAAAACACGGAATTGGGTTTTCCCGCCAAAACGCGTTTTCCCGCCAAAAACTTGATTCCGCATTTTCCCGCCAAAACGCGTTTTCCCGCCAAAAACTCGATTTCGCATTTTCCCGCCAAAAACGTGATTCCGCATTTTCCCGCCAAAACGCGTTTTCCCGCCAAAAACTCGATTTCGCATTTTCCCGCCAAAAACGCGATTCCGCATTTTCCCGCCAAAACACGTTTCCCACCAAAAACGTGATTCTGCATTTTCCCGCCAAAACGCGTTTTCCCGCCAAAAACTCGATTTCACATTTTCCCGCCAAAACGCCTTTTCCCGCCAAAAACTCGATTTCACATTTTCCCGCCAAAACGCGTTTTCTCGCCAAAAAACGCGATTCCGCTTTTTCCGCCAAAATGTGATTTCTCGCAAAAAACGGGATTTCACCTTTTCCCGCCAAAAACGCGATTCCGCGTTTTCCTGCCAAAAATGTGATTCCGTGTTTTTCCTCCAAAAATGCTATTCCGCGTTTTTCCGCCAAAACGCTATTCCGCGTTTTCCCGCCAAAAACTCGATTCCGCATTTTCCCGCAAAAAATACGATTCCGCGTTTTTGCGCCAAAAATACAGTTCCGCGTTTTCCATTTTCCCGCCAAAAATTTCCGCTTTTTTTTTAAATCATAAATAGATTCCGAATTTTCCTGTAAAATTAACTTTATGTCCAATTATTTGTATTTTTTAGTTAAAGAAACTAATCAACTATTTTTATTATTTAATATTAATTTAAATATTAGTTATTTGATAGTGTAGTAAAATATAAATGGGTTAATAGGGTACCCATTTATTTAACATGAAAACCCTATTAGTAAATGGGTTTAAATGGGTTACCCCATTTAAAACCATTTAAAAATATCTGATAAATGGGTATAAATGGGCATTTAATTTAACACATACCCACTAAAAACCCATTTAACAAAAACCCATATTAACATCTCTAGTGTGGCATTTGTTGATCTCTGTCTAATGAAGTCTACTGATACAATCTCCAATAGTGATTCAGAACAAACTGAGCAACTGATATATCATGGTTTTTATAGGTTTTCAACCATGATATATATGTATATGGGAAATTTGGCAAATTGGGTCAAAAAATAAAGAGATTTGTCCCTTTAGTACTTTTTCATCTGTTACTCAATTTTGACATTATTACCCTTATATATATTTGATAAATATCAAAATATAATATTTATAAAACACCAAAAATATTTAAAAAATAAGATAAAGTATATACACACCAATGAAAACTTAAAATGTTAATTTTTTTTTGTGAAAACTCGTTTAAAAAAAAAAATTAACTGATCCACTAAATGCAGAACACACATTCTACACTATTCTACCATTCTTATATTATCTACCTATGGTGGAATATGTAATCTTCCAATTTCACTGTGTCTACCATCCGTAGAAAACAGAGTCTACGGTTTACTCTTCCTTCTGCTAATCGTCGCATTTGGTAGAATATGTAATCTTCCAGTTTCACTGTGATCTACCATCCGTAGAAAACGTTGTCTACGATTTACTCTTTCTTCTGCCAATCAAGACATTTAGTAGAATATGTTTTCTACTACTTCTTCTACATTCTACCGTCTGCTAAACATTCAATCTACCGCTTTCACTCTGATCTACCGGTGGTGGAATGTACATTCTGCCAAGGTTGTTACAAAAAATCTGAGAAAATCTTGGGATATATTTGAATATGTTGATCATGATATTTTCGAAATTTGCTTGATTTTTTCGAAAATTTATGAATTTTTCTGTTCATCCTCTTAAAATCCCATTGTTAATTCGTTTAGCTCTTTTTGGATCGATCACAATGCTCCATATCTATGCAACTTGCGGTGTTTGGATTTCGTGTGCTAGAAAAGGGTGGAGATTCAATATTGATGAACAAAAAGGAGGGAGATTGCTTGCTGTGGATTCTAACACATCCCTTGATGAGCTGAAGAACATGGTTTCTGAAGACTATGGAGTCGAACAGAGCACCGGTGATATCGAGTTCAGTTATTTACCTAACGATTTGAGCAATACGAACTTTCCCCCGGTTATTGTCGCCAATGATCGTCAGTTGACAAATTTTGTTGGGTATATGAAGAAGACAACATCGACACATCTGTGTGTGACTTTCAAAGCTATGATCGGGAACGAAAACAACGAGCCATCTAATTCAACAAACGAAAAAGAAGAAGAACTCTTGCAAAACAATCTTCACCACTCTCCTGTAACTTGTGATGATGTTGATGAAGTACTGTCTGGAAAAAAAGAAGACATCGAGAAAGAAATTCGGTTTTGTTTGGAGGATGTAAAGAAACATCAACATTTCATAAGCAAGAACGTGTTGAAGGCAAAATTGGAAATAGGTGCAATGAAGTATAACTTTGATTTCAAGGTGGTAAAATCTGATACGAAGCTTTGGTCTGTAAGGTGTGCAGATAATTTATGCAACTGGAGTGTTCATGCTCAGTTTTTGGAAGGGTCAAGATATTTTGTTATCAAGAAGTATGTCGCTGAGCATACTTGTGCTCCTTCAAGCAAAAGCAATTTTGGCAGGACTCCTTCAGCGAAAACAATTGGGACTATGATTATGCATAGATATGATGGTATCAAGGAAGGGCCTAAACCGAATGAAATCATTCAGATGATGCGTACTGAGCATGGATGTGAGCTCAGTTATTCTTTAGCATGGGATTCACGTGAGTATGCAGTCAACGCTGTTAGAGGTATACCTGAGGAAAGTTACGGTAAGATACCTAAATACTTGCACATGCTTAAGGAAGCAAATCCGGGAACACATTCGAGCTATGAAACTGATTGCCTTGGTAGATTCAAATATCTATTTTTTGCTTTTGGTCAGTCTGTCAGAGGGTTCTACAATGCGATTCGGAGGGTCATCGTTGTTGATGGTACGTTTTTGAAGAGTAAATACAAAGGAGTACTACTGGTTGCTACAGCCCTATATGGGAATTCTAATTTGTATCCAATTGCATTTGGAGTAGTTGACTCAGAAAACAACAATTCATGGGAGTGGTTTTTCAGGCATCTTAAAGTTGTTATTGCGGACGATGATGGTTTGGCTTTTGTGACAGACAGAAACAAGTCGATCATAAGAGGCCTTAAGATAGTTTATCCGCAAGCTAAGCATGGAATTTGTATTCACCATTTGTTGAATAATGTGGTAAAACATTTCAAGGGAAAGGGTCTACTTGGCTTGGTTGCGAAGGCTTCAAAGCATATAGGCTTGCAGATTTCGAAAGGAGGTTCGCTGATATATGCAACATAAGTCCCAGCATTGGAAAATACCTTGTGGACGCTGATGTTACGAAATGGAGTCGATGTGGATTTCCTGGTTTCAGGTACGATATCAGGACTACTAACCCGGCAGAGTCGATGAATTCTGCATTGAGATCACCTAGAGAGTTTCCTGTTATTCCTTTGTTGGATAGCATAAGAGAAATGGTTACTCGATGGTTTCACGATAGGAGAATATTAAGCTCCAAGCATAAGAATCCTTTAACCATTGAGGTGGAGAAAAAGATAGACAGAAGGATCGACAAGGGTAAAACTTTCAGCGTTCACCCGATCATCGGGGACAAATTTCTTGTTAGAGGGGATCAGCATGATTGCCTTGTTGACTTGGAAAGCAGAACATGTACTTGTCGAAAATATGATTTGTTAAAAATTCCCTGCAGACACGCTATCAAAGCTGGATTTTCTGTGGGAAAGGAAGCACACTCACTCACAGATGAATTGTATACAACTGTATCATGGAAGACAGCCTATGAAGAGAGTATTAATCCAATTGCTGTTCCTGAAGATGATTGGCAAGTCCCACCCGATGTCGAACACGCCCAAGTGTTGGAATTGTGTCCAGTAATCTCGGTACTGTCTCTAGAAAGTAAGAGTATGTCAATGATCAGACATAAGTCATATAATACTGGGGGTCATGATGGCTTGCTAGAGTCCGCTCATGATCTATAAGTCTTGGACTTATTGCCTTTATTATATGATCCCATATGGGTCACACGCCTAAGCTAACAGGAAAACGTGTAGGAATGGTGTAGCAGAAGTACGGTAAAAGTGCTAGGCATTTACTGTACTTAGAGAGAATAATTGGGTTTGGCCACTGTGTGTCGATCGATACACAAGGAGTATCGATCGACACAGTGCGCGAACGCCTCGGAGTTTATTGGCCTTTGGGCCAAATGGCCCAAAACGAACTGAACGAGTTATATATACTTAAGACGAGTTCAGGTCGAAAATAAGCCTCAGCCGCGAACCTCCTCTCTCTCTCTGCGCCGATTCCCTACTGGTCTAGCAGCCTCTTCCTGCTCGGTGTGCGTGTGTGAACCTCTGGAGGAGTTGTCTCTCGGTGGCTCTTTGATCTCTGACATACCATCCCTTTCCGCTGCAATAAACAGGTATAAGGTGAGATCATCAATTGTTTCTATTCAAGAGAACCTAGATCCGCATGTTTAGGATAATCTGAATCAGAGAATTGAATCAGGATTCATCTAAACATTCCTTCAGTGGTATCAGAGCTATTGGTTCTGGTTTTTCTTGTTTAGATTCAAGTTTAGGATTGTTTTTCTTGTTTAAAAGTGTTTTGAATCAACTACTGATAAGAGAAATCACTTAAGCAACAAGAATTGAAACCTAAACATATGAAAAAAATCGCATGATCAAGCTATATGATTTGATATGCGATCAAATCCGAGAGAATGAGAATCGGCCAGAATCGCATGGATCGATCGATACGATCGCATGGATCGGTCGATACAATCGGAGATCGCATGGATCGATCGATACGATCGCATGGATCGGTCGATACAGTCTATCGGCTAACCCTGTTAACGCGTGAAAGCATCGATCGATGCAGGATCGATGCAGGTTCGATATTGGTACATCGACCGATGCGGTTGGTGCACATCGATCGACACGGTTAGGGTTTTGGCTCGGTTCAGTGCATGCGTGAGAGCATCGATCGATACAGGATCGATGCACGATCGATGCAGGATCGATGCTGAGAGCATCGACCGATGTGGTTGATGGATCGATCGACACGGTTGGTTCATCGATCGACATGGTTGGTTTAAGGCTCGGTTTAATTTTTGATTAAAATTAATTCGTCCTGGTTTAATAAACAGATTTAATAATTTTATTAAGTCTGGTTAAACCGGGACAAGAAATCCAATGTCGAAAGAATTATTGGATTTAGTGCCTAAACCAGGATTTTCTAATTTGATTTGGTTGGACCAAATAAATTGAGAAAATCCGGTTTAGTAAATAACCGGTTGACAATTGTGGTCATCGTAGTAATTAAAATTTGGTTAGACCAATTTTAATGAACCAGACCGGTTATGTCATTTAATTGGACAATTGGGTCATGTCTTGGACATGGACCAATTCTTGGGCCTCGGGCCAAGAAGTTAAAACAATTGGGCCAATTATTTGAGTCTTTCTTCAGATTAATTTAAAATTTATTTTATAAAATTATAAAGTCGATTTTAAATTAAAGTTTCCGAAATTTTGAAATTAGAAAGTTTCTTAAATTAGAAGTTTCTGGATTTGCGGGTTTTGGATTTTAAAGAAATTTCTAAAGTTAGAAAGTTTCCGTTTTTAGAAAGTTTCCAATTTTAGAAAGTTTCCAAAATAGTAGGTTTCCAAAAATGGAAAGTTTCCCGAAATAGTAATCTTCTATTTTGGGAATGAATTTTTAAATAAACCTACGAACCTCAAATAATATCAAGCGTTGGATGTCTTGTCCATTCTATGTCAGCTGTCGAAGCCCATTCAATTGTATTCATGGCCTTACAGTGTGAGGGTGTCTGCTTTTGCGTGGATAAGACGGTTTGTGATTCATAAATGTCATTGGGAGTCCCAGACATTAATGATTACATGACTGTATAGTCTGGTTTTCTTGACTGGGCCATCGGGAGTCCCGGGCCTTGAGACATCAGAGTGGATTGGGCCTCGGGCCCAGATTCACAACCAAGAGTTATATCACGGATATAATTAGCCGATATAGGGCTTACCGATATAAGCTAAGGTTTGGTGACGGCCAGTGGCCCACTTTAATCTTAGTTATATGTGGATCTTGGAATCATTATATTCTATTGAGGGTAACTTATGTTATTGAATATAATGCGTGATTAATCATATTAAATTTAATACGAGATTAATCATATTGAACATATTAACTAAAATCCTTTTATCTTAATTTTCAGTTATGACTAGCACAAACAATCAAAACACTTTCTCGATCCGGTCTGTCCTTAAGATGGACAAGCTGAACGGATCAAATTTCTTGACTTGGTCGCGGAACCTGAGGCTAGTCCTCAGACAGGAGAGAAAGGACTATGTTCTTGAGAGAGCTCTCCCCGTGAGGATCGGGTCCAATGCTTCTCATGCAGTATATGATGCTTGGAATAAGCATTATAATGATGCGGTAGATGTGCGTGGTCTGATATTGGCTACCATGGACTCAGACTTGCGGAAGCAATATGAGAACATGGAGTCGCCAATAGAGATGATCAGCAGCCTGAAATTGAAATTTCAGGAGCAGATAAGAGTGGAGAGATACCGGTTGGTTAAGTCTCTCACTAGCTGCAAGCTACCAAATGATAATCCAGTGAGTCCTCATGTCAGTAAAATGATGGGTTACATTGATAACCTGAGGAAACTGGGTTATCCAGTTAGCCAAGAGTTGGCAACTGAAATCATTATGCAGTCACTGCCGTCAAGCTATGATAAGTTCAGAAAGAACTATATCAAGAAAGGCTTAACGAAGACGCTGACTGAACTGCATGATATGCTCAAGACAGTTGAGCCAAACGTGAAGAGTACCCTGTACAATCTCATGAGTGAGAAGGGTAGGTTTACTAAACCTAATGCTGACAAGGGTGAAGACAAAGTTGTCCGGATTTTGAATCATGGCAAGCGTGTGTCTTCTGAGCCCGAGTCAGATGCCTCTTACGTTGGTAAGTGCTGCTGCTGTAAGGAGACAGGGCATCGGAAGAGAAATTGCATTAAATTCATGGAAGATGATGAGGAGTTGAAGTTGATGTATGAGACTACTTCCTCAGGTATTCATGTTATTACTTCAAGTTCTACCTTAAAGGTATTGGATACTGGTTGTGGCACTGATATTTGTGAAAATATGCAGAGCCTAAGCAACAGTAGAACGTTGAAGGAAGGGCAAGTGAAACTACATGTCTGGAAGGAGCTTGGGATGCTGCCTCAGCCGTAGGGTTTTTCACTTATAGATCCCTTTGAGGCTTGGTTTTGTATTAAGTAATTGCTACAATGTACCTGCTTTAAGCAGAGTTGTCTTTCATTTTCTTGTAAGAATTTGAATGTTTTTCATTTTGATAAAAGACAAGTTTTGTTCTTTTGATCTTAATGAAATATTAATTGTAGCATCCTATTCATGGAATGGGTTTTATATCTTAAACCAAAGAGTGCCTAAATGTAACATAAATACCGAATTGGTTTAAATCTGATGAATTAAACCTGATTTTTCTTGGCATAAAGTCTTGGTCACATAGAGTAAGTCGGATTCAGAAATCCCATAGTCATGGACTGTTGGGCTCATTTGATAAAATATCTTATGAGACTTGAATTCTGTTTACTAGACCAAAAGGGAAAAGGGCCTATCTTAGCCGAGCTAGAGAAAAGCCCAAAGGCTTATTGGACCTGGAACATACTCATGTATGTGGCCCAATGAGCAGTAATGCCAGAGAAAATCTCCTGTACTTCATTGTCTCTACTGATTACTTCAGTGAGTGTGACTGTGTTCATTTGATGAGACACAAGTCGGAATTCTTTGACATGGTCGAAAGAGTTCCAGAATGAAGTATAGGATCTAAATGACAGAAGTATTAAGACTCTGGATCAGATCACGAGTTAGAATACTTAAGTCATTGATTGTGTGATCATCTGAATGAGTGTGAAATCGTTTCACAGCTCATTTCTCCTGAAAAACCTGTAGGTGTTTTCTGTGAGAAAGAATCAGATCTTATTAGAAATGATTAAAGATGAGTCACACGAATCTTCCATGATATTATTTAAGAATAACGCTCTAGAAATATCTAAGTTTACGCTGAAAAGGTTCCACCAATATCAGTTGAAAGACACCACGTAAATGTGGATTGGAATCGATCCAAATTAGTCTTTACTGAGTATTTGTAGTTGTACTACTTCGCTGGTTGTCCGAAGGAAACCAAGGCTTCTTACTTTTACGTCCATTCTGTTTTCTAAGATGGGAAGTTATTTTCCAAGAAGAACAGTGGGAGTAAAAGTATAACTCGAAGAAATTCGAGAAATACAGGAGGCTGCTTTACCTATTAAGGGAGAGCAGCGGAAGGATTTACAGATTTCTGTAGAATCTACACCTGTGGAGCCTGAAGTTCGCAGAAATGAATGAATCAGTTACTAATCCGAGAGTGATTTCTCGTCATTAGTTGAACCTGATAATCATTGAAAGTTCGCATGATCTGATGATCATTGAAAGCGACGAATCTGCGAACTTCAAAGAAGCGATAGTGAGCCCGGACTCCGAAAAATTACATTTTATGTAAGTTAGCCTCATCGATCCATTCATGGATGGAAGCAACCATATCGGAGTTGGAATCTTCGTTCTGTTGAAGTAGTCAAGGTTTTGACTTGAACAGGAACGAAGCGGAACTGTGTGTTTACTAATAGATTAGTGGGAGCGATATTGCATTTCTCATATTGTATGTCGATGACATACTGATTCTCGAAAATGACGTCCCAACGCTGTAGTCGGTAAAGGACTAGCTTGGGAGTTGGTTTAATGAATGACATGGGTAAAGCCACGTAGTTCTTGGATTTTGGATCTAAAGATAGAGATCCAAAAGAGCTGATAGGATAAAGTCAGATTCTTAAATTGACAAAGTCCTACACGTTTTGAGCAATCCAAGAAGGGTTTTATGCCAATGTCACATGGCATTAAGTTAAGCAAGATACAGTATCCTACGATAACTGCTGAGCTTAAATGCATGGATGAGATTCCATATACGTCGGCAATTGGATCTATCATGTATGCCATGAAACATACTTGTTTGATGTTGCTTTAATGTTAAGCAAGACAAATAAAGACCAGTCAAATCCAGCAAAGAATCAAGTTTCCTAAAGTATGTCCTAAAGTATTTGAGGAATACTAAGGATAAGTTCTTGATTTACGGAGAAAGTGAGGTGCTATAAGTCGATAGAGTCTGAAAGGCAAGTTTCCAATAGACAAAGATGATTTCCGATCACAGTCCGGTTATATCTTGTGTCTATCTGGCGGTGCAAGGCACTGTTGCTGACTCAATGACTTAAGCTGAACATTTCGCAGCTTGGGAAGTGGCGAAAGAGGTTGTTTGGAAAGAAGAGTTCGTCACTGAACTTGATGTGATTCCCAGCATAGATGAGACTAGCTGCACATCAGAGGTCCAAACACCTTGAGGATAGGTATAACCTATTCCGTAAGATAAATGACAGAGATGTTAAGTAGATCAGCAAGTTTCAACGAATGAGAACGTTGCTAATCTATTAACGAAGCCACTCCTTAGGCCTAAGCACGAGTCGCGGATTGTTGCTGTAGGATAAGTGAAATTAAGATGTAGTCTTAATTTCAGTGGGAGTTATTAAAGGGCTTTATTTAGTTATTGGATATGTTCTTGAAACAACATTTAAGATGTTTAATGAAATTATTATTTCAAGATTATTTTAACTGTGATGAAATAATCGTTCCAAAGTGATATGAACCATTTTATAGGTCATCGAAGTAAATGACTTGATCTTGAGTCATCGAAGTCATTTAGCTTGATCATGAGACCCTATATTTGATAGATGTTTTATATCATCCCGTCCCTAGTCGAAGGTTGTTGAAATTGGAACACCAACAACCGTGTGAGACTGGATTGGTACGTGACTTATGACAAAGTCTCAGTGTGTCATAGATGCGCGGCATCAAAGTCAGTACATAGGTGTATGTTTGGGAACATACGACCGGACAAGACCCGCTTATAAGAACTCTTCAGGATATTTATATCTGTGTCATAAGAGATTCTTACTACGACTATAGAGTATAGTCCTTAGACCTGAGTTCGCATGCATGTGACTGCACATGGACTGATGTACTTTGATCATTGTCTAACGCTATCGTTCTGCGATAGTTATAAGGACCTTGTTTGGGTACATTGTGAAATGAGTAGTTTACAGTGATGGAACAAGACGGGATTTGTCCCTCCAATATAAATGGAGTGAATATCTCTAGGCCAATCGGAGATTTGAATACTGGAAAATGCATGGCCATGCTCAAACGGACTGTCCCGAGTCGTTTGGATTGTCAGTATCGAATCAGAGTCCGATGAACAAGATTAGGCTTTATAAGGATGACACCAATCTTGCCTTATGACTAATCGAGATATTGTGACAAAAGGATTATGAATACAGAGATTCCAGTACAAGTGGGAGATTGTTGGAATTGTGTCCAGTAATCTCGGTACTGTCTCTAGAAAGTAAGAGTATGTCAATGATCAGACATAAGTCATATAATACTGGGGGTCATGATGGCTTGCTAGAGTCCGCTCATGATCTATAAGTCTTGGACTTATTGCCTTTATTATATGATCCCATATGGGTCACACGCCTAAGCTAACAGGAAAACGTGTAGGAATGGTGTAGCAGAAGTACGGTAAAAGTGCTAGGCATTTACTGTACTTAGAGAGAATAATTGGGTTTGGCCACTGTGTGTCGATCGATACACAAGGAGTATCGATCGACACAGTGCGCGAACGCCTCGGAGTTTATTGGCCTTTGGGCCAAATGGCCCAAAACGAACTGAACGAGTTATATAAACTTAAGACGAGTTCAGGTCGAAAATAAGCCTCAGCCGCGAACCTCCTCTCTCTCTCTGCGCCGATTCCCTACTGGTCTAGCAGCCTCTTCCTGCTCGGTGTGCGTGTGTGAACCTCTGGAGGAGTTGTCTCTCGGTGGCTCTTTGATCTCTGACATACCATCCCTTTCCGCTGCAATAAACAGGTATAAGGTGAGATCATCAATTGTTTCTATTCAAGAGAACCTAGATCCGCATGTTTAGGATAATCTGAATCAGAGAATTGAATCAGGATTCATCTAAACATTCCTTCACCAAGTTCTACAGCCTGAAACCCGGAGAGCTGCTGGTAGGCGAAGAAAACGAAGATACGAAACTGTCGAAGACAAGATACGATCATCACAAGGATCACAAAGGTCTAGGAAAGTCAAATGCAGCCGGTGTGGAGTACAAGGTCACAACAGGGCAACTTGTGACAGACCAATATAGTCCACTGTTTTATTTTTATTATTCGAGTTTGGAGTTTCTAAATCGTTGGTTCTGAGCTTTTTTTTTTGTTTCTATGACAGTATTAAGTAGGATTACTATTGTGTTTTATTTGAAAAACCATCTATGATAAATCTGGTTACAATTTTTTCCCTGCATCTTCTTGTACTCTCTTGGTCTCAAAACCAAGTCCAATACGTTAAAGTCTTCACGGAACTTGTGACTTGAAAGCGACTGGGTCACACTTCACTTTATCAAACTCGCTTGGCATAGCTTCCTGCAACAGCTTCATAAGGAACATTCTGCAGCTGTTGTTGACCTTCACAATCTGCGGTTCGTAACCAGGTCTGAAAATCCGTTTGGGCAACTCGGGATCCATATCTGAAAAGATATAAAAGAACAAACCAAGTTTCAGAATGAGAATATCCTGAAGAGAGACTGAAAATCAGGAAACAAAAAGTATAAACAAGGCTGAAAAAACTTTAGAATCAAATTGAAGCTAATGAAAGAAAAACAAAACAGAAATATATAAAAACAGAGACAGAGTATTCAGTACTGTACCGGCTTTAATCAAGGATACACAAGAGATGGCGTTTTGATTTCTCTTTGATGTTATCTCCTGTGATATTCTTCTTCCTCAACCTGCATTTGGCCAAAAAATAATTTGAAATCTTAAAGTAATACATCAAAAAACCCAAATAAGCATATGCCAAAAGGAGAAACAACACGAATATAATTAAACTGTAGAAACCATCTAAATACTCTCTACCAACAAACTCGACAGAGACATAGTGTCATTTATTCACAAGACAAAAGTTCCAACTTTAACTCTTACCTATTTGCTCGGAAAATGAATATCTAGCTCTATAATTGCATCATGTTTGAGTATTATCACTCTGAAATCACATACACTAGTCAATATATATGTTTACACTATCAATTCGATAAGATGTATCAAAGCCTTCCAATGTATAAATAATTGTCTTAGTCATTACGACGAGATCGTACAAACCCATCGACCATGATATTAAACAAATGACATTACATTGCTCATACTAACATCAAGAAAATGCAAGCTCCGGTAATAAACACTAATCAAATAACTTTTATAGACCAAAATTATATTTATTGAATTAAAAACGTTTGACCTCTAACATCAAATTTACCAAGACGCATAAGTTACAAATACCTTATCGAATGAATTCCTTAATCTCCTTGTTTCTACCTGGCTTTTGACCTTCCAAAGTTGGTTGCAGGTAAACGCTAAGTCCCTAAGCTCTCTATGAAACGATGATTCACTTAATTATAATATACATATAGTGAAGAAATCATAGATATATAAAGTTTGCCAACATAAAGACACATTATAAGCAAAGCTTAAGTAGTGTGTGTGGAGAGAAGTAAGAAACGACTAAATTTATCAAAAAGAGAATGATTTTTCACCTTAAGATTGTACCGGCTTCAATCAACGCCTCAAGGTCCAAGATCGCTTAAAAATCCTAAGGAAACTACAAGAGATGGCGTTTTGGTTTCTCTTTGCTGTTTTCTCATGCGTTCTTCTTCTTCCTCAACCTGCATTTGTGACTACAACCATTAACTCAATATATGAATAAGGCAGTAGCACAACATCTACACCAAAACCAAAAGAATGGACATGAACCAGATCTAGTTAAATTGACAAACTCTAAACAAACTGATTTCAACGAGAAGCAAAGGTCACAGAAATATATTGAGTCAACCACAAATCAAGATCAAATGAAAGATAAACAAAATCAGAAACCATCATAGAGATTGCAGCTGCAACAGTTACAGATACAAACTCTAAACTTACAGATTTCAACGACAAGCAAAGATCAAAGAAATTTATTGCATCAACCACATATCAATATCAAATAAAAGAAAAACAAAATCAGAAACCATCATAGAGATTGCACCAGCTTCGGATTGAAATGGGTAAAATTACTCTAAGGGTTTTACTCAGTTGAATCAAAAACATCAACTTTGGGGCTTTAGAAAATTTCCAAAAAAAAACTAAGAGAAACAGTTGCATGTGTGGAATGATTCACCTGGAAGTGTTGCGGAGTGGCAAATGATGTTCTAAGAGTGGATTGGAGTGTATTGGAGTCGATTGTTTTCTTGCTCAATCGAAGGATCGGATTTTAGCTCGGGTTTCAAAAAAGGCCGTGAGATTGGAGAAGAAGAAACGGAGTCAGATGAGCAGAGGTGGTGGATTACAAACGACGGCGCAGTACCGGTGGATTAGATCCGGCGTTTATGTCTCAAAAACGACGGCCTAGAAGCTGGAGGCCGCAAGATGAAAGCTTGATATGAAGCTTCAATGGAAACTGTCGGAGAACTTAATGAGGGCTTAATGAGCTTTCCAAAAACAAATTTTAATAAACACTTTTTTTTAGTTTTTTCGGGGTCAAAAAAGGATTAAAAAAAAACTATTTCCTAGATAGACATTGTTTAGATGAAAAAATACTAAGGGGACAAATCTCTTTATTTTTTGACCCAATTTGCCAAATTTCCCTATGTATATATTGAGTCTTTAACCTTGTATTTGGAGTCTTTAGAGTCCTTTACAGGTTTACGTACGTTTGGAGCTTATCTGGAGATTCTGGGAGCTTTTGGAGTGATTTGGCAGCAGACATGGGTTTCACAGAGTTCCTTGGGTGCGTCTGCACTGAGTGTCGGGCGAAACTAAGCTGAGTGTTGCCCGACACTAAAAGACGAAATTCCTGCACGTCAAAAATACAGCTTTTGGAGATTTGCAATATTTACCCAGAAGTTTTCCACATTTACAAAAAGGCCCAAAACGTGTTTTAGCTATTAATTAGGTTTTACAACCACTTGTTAGGCGAAGTTTGATTCTAAGCTTTTCTTGATCAGAGATTAGGAGATTTGGTGGCTGGTCTTGTACTCGAGAGACACTTGATTTCGAACCCTTGTTCTTACTCTTTTGATTTTATATGATTTCTACTTTGATTATGTCTCTTGTCATGATTGCCATGTATGAGTAGTTCTCTTCTTAGATTTAGGGATTCACATTAGGGATTTCAAGGAACTATAGATTGATTGATTAATTGGATTCAAAGCATCTAGTTCTTCATCTAGGTTGTTCTTAATGCATAATCTGAATTAGCTACTTAGATTATTGATATCAGATCTGTTAGCACAACGAGAGTTGGTTAATTGATTAGAAAAGAACCTAGCTGAGCAAATTACCAGAATTAAATGCATGTTTAGTGATATATCATGGTTTTACCGGTTCTAGACCATGATATAAGTGTGTTTTAGAGTCTTTTAGAGTTTCTTTAGAGTCTTTTACAGGTGTTATTAGGAATATGCACGTTTGGAGCAGAATTGGAGATTATGGAGCTTTTTGGAGCATTTTGGTGTTTTAACCCGAGAGATAGAGTTCACTGTCCAGAACAGAGGAATGCATCGATCGACACACGAGCGATATGGGCTTATCTTCGGCGGTTTAAAGAAGTTTGGAAATTGCACTTTAGCCCAGAAGTTTCCAGTATTTACAAAGAAGCCCCAAGACGTGATTAGGCTAATATAATTAGGTTTTTACATCAGTTTTTAGATTACCCTTTCATACTTTGAGCTGGTAGTTTTTAGAGCTTTTTGGGGCTGGTCTGAACCTGTATTGCTTCCTGCTTTTGGAGAAGATTTCGAACCCCTTTATTTCTTACTCTTTTATGCAATCTATTAATTCATTGATTATGTTTTCATTATCTATGTCTGAGTAGATTCATATTTAGGTTTAGGGATTCTCATTAGGGATTTCATGACTTGCTAGATTTATTTATTTCAGTTAAGGATTCATATCATAATTGTTCTTCAATCTAAATTATGCTTAACACTAGTTTCTAACTTGATCACTTAGAATCTAGATCTTAGGTTGTTAAATTGATACGAAAGTGTGATTTAGAATCTGAACTATTTAGGTTGAGCAATTGAATTACTCGCAAAGAAATTTGGTTTAATTGAATTGTGAACATATCAAACCTGAACTTAAAGCTAGTTTAATTTGTTAGGAATTACAAAGAAATTTGGATTTCTGCTATTAGACTTAGAGAATTCTCACAACGAAAGTTGGTTAGTTCTAATTCCGTGTTTGAGTTCTAGAACGGTGCTTAATTTGATCCTGACTGATTATCTAATCTGCTTGTCTGATTTCCTGAGAACTCCCTAGACTTAGCGCTTTTAGTTAATTGCCTTCAAACCAATCTTGCAACATGATTTACTTTTCTGCTTTGCTTTTAAGTTTCTCACTACTTTCTCCTAGTTTAACTCGATTGTTCTATAATCTATCGTAGGTCTAGAGTCTCTGTGGATTTGATACCCTACATACTATAATTGCATTGACTGTGCACTTGCAGTAGAATAGGATTAAAACTTACTGACCTATCAAGTTTTTGGCGCCGTTGCCGGGGACTCTTTTGAGTCTTCGATAGATTTGAACCTAGGGTTTAGACTAGGATTTTTATTTTTGTTTTTGGTTACTAATTGTCTCTTTTTTTCTCTGTCGCAGGTCTGACATTCGCTTAGCATCGATCGTTGCAGACCTTTGAATCGATCGTTGCAAGGCGACTAGAGTTGAATCGATCGTTGCCTCTTAGCATCGATCGTTGCACTGCGATTACAGATGGTTTATGCAGACGCGTGATACCAGAAGTAATCTGAACTCGAATCTCGTTAATCTCAGACTTGAGGAGATTGCTAGACTAGATAGAAGTAACAGGAAAAGTCAACGAGCAAAGATGGTACAAGAGCGCTTGATTCTGAGACCTGATGCTCAAGGTACCCTAAGGGACCCACAAAACAATCCGTACAATGCTGCTGGGCAACGGATTGATTCTGAAGGGAATGTGATCCCTGAACCTGAGCAAGAACAAGGACAAGGCCAAGGCCAAGGACAAGGTCAGAGACAGATGGTTGTTCATGAGAGGACTCTTGCTGACTATAACCGTTAGGATGAGTTTCATGCTAACCGGTCAGCACTTGTACCTCCTGGTTTTGAGAGGAATGATTTCGAGATCAAGACCATCTACTACTCTATTATGAGGCAGAATGCCTTCCATGGGTTTCCGACTGAGCAGCCAATGGATCATATTGATGAGTTTTAGGACATAGTCACTGGGATGAAGTATGATGGAGTGAACTATGACTATCTGTTTCTCAAATTCTTCCCCTACTCTCTTGCTGGAGATGCTACAGCCTGGCTGAAACAACTTCCACCTGGGAAGTTTACTACATGGGATGCTGTGAAGAGTGAGTTTCTGAGGCACTTTTATGATGATGCTCGCTCTGATCAGTCGAGACAGGACATTCTCACTTTCTCCCAAGGTCCTATAGAGCCTCTTAAAGCTGCTTGGATGAGATTTAAGAAGTACCAACGAGACTGCCCGCATCATGGATTCACTCAAGTAACATTGATGGGCATTTTCTTTAGAGGTATAGATCTCTCGTACCAGACTGCGTTGGATAATTCCAGCAATGAAAATTTCAACACTAGGACTCCTGAGCAAGCTAAGCAATTGATAGATGACTTGGTGAGCAGTAATAGCTGCAAGACTGCTGATAGGAGAAGGAAGGAGTCTGGTGGAAAGATGGATAATCTGGAGATAGCTGATATCAGAAGTAAGTTGGACACTGTTTGTAATCTGCTGGCTGGGAAGAAGGCTGTCCATTTTGCTCAGGATGTTGAGGTATTTGGAGCTGAAGAAGACAATCAGGAAGAGGATGTGAACTACATTGGTGGCTCTGGATTCCAAGGAAATAGGTTTGGGAATCAGCAAGGTAATAGGTATTTCAATGGTGGACGGAAGAGTGCTTTCACAAGCAATCAAAACTCTTCTGGATTTGGACAGAATGCTGGTTTTCAGAAACCTTTTCAGCAAGGTAATCAGAGGACTTATGGATCTTCCTCTTACCAAACACCTCCTGCTGCTAATGCTCATGAGAGCAAGATGGAGGCTATGATGGAGCAGTTGCTGGAAGGGAAGACTAAGATTGATGTGGACTGCAACAGGAAGTTAAATGCTGTGTATGAGGACCTTAATGGAAAGTTTGAAACCTTAAGTACACATGTGAAGCAATTGGACACACAAGTGAGCCAAATTTCAAGCTCTGTTAAGGGAAAGAGTGTCGTGGACACCCACATCAAGGCTTGGTCAGTCTATATCAATGATGGATCATACCAAGGTGAAAATTTTGAGTTAAATACAGCTGAACTGGTGGAAGAACCTGAGAAATTCGAAATTGAGGAAAAACTCTCGGGTGGAATCTGTGAAAACTTATCTGCATCGATCGATGCACCTATTGCGTCGATCGTTGCATGCTGTGGACAAACAGATTCACTTGGTTCTCATGACATTGATGAAGAGACGGATCAAGATCTTAATAGACTATTCCCTGGAGTGTCTGAGATAACTCAACAGGAGATTGATGAGCTTAAACAGCTGGAAGAGATGGATGAGAAGTTGGAAGAAATTCCACAATCTGATGATCCACCATATCACCCTTGTGCGCAGAAATACTTGGAGAAGATGTTGCCAATGGATGAAATGCTGAACGATTGGGTGATAGTGGTCCCTAAACTGATCAGTCATGAGGTGCTGCTAACTAAGATTCCTAAGAAGCTGCCTGATCCTGGTATTTTTGTGCTGAGTTGTTCTATCTTTGAGGATAGCTTTAGGCGCTCTTTGTGTGACTTAGGAGCTGCTGGAAGTCTCCTGCCATACTCTGTAGCAGCGAAGCTGGGGATGACAGATTTTTCACCCACTAGGACCTCTCTTGTCCTAGCTGATCAGTCAATAAGGATTCCGGAAGGAGTTCTTGAGGACGACCCAGTGAGAGTTGGAAACTACTTAGTTCCGACAGACTTCTTGGTGCTTAAGTACGACAGTGATCAGGATGATGTTCTGATACTGGGAAGACAATTTTTAGCCACAACTGTAGAAGTGATCGATGTACGGAACAGTCTGATTGATCTCTATCTGGGAGATGAGCCTCTGCACTTTGAGATGGATATGCTGCGCAAGCCGCAGATTGATGGGAAAACCTTTAGGATTGAGGATGGATACGGAGAGCAGACGAGTGAGACTTTGGCTTTAGATCCTGGAGATCATTTCATTCCATCTTTTCTTGGATGAGCTCACACTGATACGGCTTACTCTCCACCCTGGATGAGGGGACTTTCGCAGAGACAATCACAGTCTCTGTTGAAACCTCCTGGAGCCTGATCTTGTTAGTCTGGTCAAGCTAATGACCTTAAACAAGCGCTGAGTGGGAGGCAACCCACTGTTAGGTTTTGGTGTTTTTCTTATTAATTTTGGTGTTTTTCTTAGGATTTTACGTTTTGATTTTGTTTTTGCTGAGTTTTCATTACAGAACACGAGTCTGGAGATATGTGACGATCGTTGCATACATGTGCAGCGGTCGTTGCAGGGAGAAATGACGAAGAGATGAAATCGCCTTGTGACGATCGTTGCGGTCCTGTGCAACGGTCGTTGCAAATGGTTTAATTGCAAAATAAAGGTACACGTACGCTAAACCGGAATCAATTCGGTTCACTAGCAACGATCGTTGCTTACCTGCAACGGTCGTTGCATTCACGATCCAGGTAAGTGCCTTTAACCTTTTCTCTCTTCTCTTCTTCCCCATTTCGCCGTCCGTACAACCGATTCTCTTCTACCCTAAATCACTCAAATCTTCATCATTTTCATTGGTTCAAAGCTTGTTCTTCTTGTTTTTACACTCTATATCTATTTCTATAACCCACTCGAAGCGATTCCAAGGTAAGGGCTCTCAAATTCATCATTTTCGGATTCGGTTCTAGGGTTTTGAAATTAGAGATTTTTAGCTTTAAGATGATGATTCCGTATTGTTATAAACTTGATTTAGGTTGATTGGTGATGGAATTATGTTGTTTGTGAGATTGTGGGACAAATTTTGATACGATTTGAAGGATTATTTGGCAACTGAGAAATCGCCTTGCAACGATCGCTGCATTTATGCAACGGTCGTTGCATTGCGATTCCACAGAGAAATCTGCGAGACTAATGAGACTATATTTCTTTGTTGCAGATGCCTCCTCGCGGACAACCTCGCAAACGCAGAGCTACTACAGCTGCGGATCAGAATCCTCCACCAGAGGAGTGGTTTATCCGAGATTCGACACCGCCTGAGCCTTATCAGAGAGATCGGAAAGTTATACAGTTTCCTTGGCCTAGGGCAGATAAGTTGAAGATCCCAACAGACAAGGTATGGAACACGACACCTGATAAGCTGATTAAGACTGTTGAGTTCACAGAGAGGCCAATCAATGATTACTGGGACGAGTTCGATACACTGCTCTATAATGGCTGGTGTGATATGGATGTTCAGCCGACCAAGTTTGTTGAATATTGGAGCTGCAGGAGCTTAGGCATTGATGAGCAGGTGCTTAGATTGGTTAAGGGCATTGGTCTGGGGACAATGCCTATACCGTACTATGATCTGTATCCTGACTTGGTTAGACAGTTGTTGGCGACTTGCAGAGTCTACTATCCTGATCCAGAGCGCAAGAAGGCCGCAGATGGCATTTTTACATTCATGAGCTTAGGATTCAGGTACCGGATTCCCTTTCTAGATATCTACCGTATTTATGGTTTCAGCGTGGAGCGTACACGCACTGGTATAGCTCTTGAGTGGGATAGACAGGAGGCGCAGTATTTCTGGGATCATATTGGCAGTGGGGCATATGACTCGAGGACCACAAAGCAGATTATGGTCAGACATCCGGTGCTCAGATATGTGATCCGCGTCTTGCGCTACACACTGTTGTGTAAGGTCGAGGCAAACATGATGCGCAAGAATGAGCTGGAGGTATTTTTTATTGGGCTGAAGGATTTGTTTGATGGGACTGATTTGAGAGATCTTGCTAGGGATCTCAGCTTAGGAGTTGTGTTTGCTCATCACATGTGCACACTGACGACGAAAGCAGTGGATGGGAAAGGCATTGAGACAGTGGGCAGTCTGCTTACTCCCATCTTCAGACATTGCAGGATCCCTTTAGAGGGTACGAAGCGTGATGATAGCAAGGTATACATGGATTTGACCCACCTGCAGAGTGCTACTTGGCTGAAGGAGAGACGCATCTGGGTCTATTATGACACTCATGGGAAGAAGCATGGTGTGGATCTTCCTGCTGCTGATCTGACTAAGATCGATACATTGGCTGACTTGGATTTCCAGCCACCTATGAGAGATCAGCGCAGAGTTCCTACGTTGGCACATCCTTTGGGAGAGCCTTCTACACAAGCTTCTTCTTCTTCTGCGCATGCACCTGCTGCTCCTGCTGATGACGTTGGTCCTTATCCTGAGCCTTCAGTACCTTTGAGTGAGATTTCTGAGGGAGAGTGGAGAGAGCATGAGGATGGTATTCTACGGAGCATCTGGAACTACATGCGTACCTGCACTTGCAGGAGACAGCCACAGATTCATCAGCCTGTTCCCGACAGTCGACGTCGACAGCGTTCTCCGACTCCCGGTGATTCGAGCGGTAATGATCGCTATGATGGCATAGATTACGAGTGAGAGTAGTGGCATTTTCAGACTACGGTTCTGTATTTCTGTTTTCACTTTTTCTTTTGCACTTTTCTTTTGATTTTTCTCTTTGGTTCTAATGTTTGGATGATGTTTTTACTTTGAGACTATTTGTTGCTTTGATTTTGCTTGTTTGCATTGATTTTTAGCTTGCAGGTTTGAAATTTGATAATTTCTCACGGACTAACCTGCTAACTGCTGACTGTCTCGACGAATCGCAATGCAATGATTGACACGGTCTTGTGTGTCGATCGTCATAACACGAAAATCGCATTGCAGCGATCGTTGCAAACCTGAGAAACGATCGACTCATATTGCAATCGCCTTGCAACAATCACCGCATTTATGCGTAACGATCGATGCATGAGCGAGACAGGTAAAAATCAGACATAACTCAACTCATCCATTAACATTTTTAGTTTCTTTTACCGATCCTTAGCTTGACACTACTGGGGATTGTGTGTTTCAAGTGTGGGGAGGTGGTACTGACTTTCATCTTTCTGTTTTCTTAGAGTCAGTCCTATTTTTCAAAATTTTGTTTTATTGAGTCAAAACTGTTTAAGTAAGAAACAGTGAATTTTTGAGAAGTTAACAGCACTTGCAGGAACTTAAGTGACCACTGGGATGAAATTGCAGGATCTATCTATGACTATTAGAAAACCCAACACAGATCAGCCTACTGAGAACACCCACATCACTTCAGGTATCAGAGGATCCTTTACTGACTTCACCCTTAATTTGACTTAATTTTCTCACCTAAGGGTTTGGTATACCTTGAGTCGGACTCCTCTGTTAGTTCTGACACAGCTTGTAAACTTGTCCGAGTAAGGTTCCCATCTCCCCTTCTCTTAAAGTAAAAAAAAAAAAGAATAATAAACTGAGGATGAGCAAGTAGCTCCGAAGTGGTCACGGGAGTGGTAGCAAACACTATTACCTCCTGTGCATTCATGGAATGTGTCCAAAGTACACCCCATAACGGGAAGAGCACTGGTAAAAAAAAAAATGATACCCAATGGGGAAAAATCAGAATCCTAAGGAAGGGAAAAGAGAAGAAAGGAACCAGAAAAAGATAGTATGGTGGTCTAGAGCTGACAGAGTAAGAATCCATGTGCCCTTTGATCGATAATCCTTAGGTGAGACCGCACTTAATAGCTTATAGAAGTTAGTAGGGTGAATTTGAATGCTTGAATGTGATTGTGGAGTTTACTTAGGACAGTTTCTAAGTGTGGGGGAAGTATATGTTGGTCTTGATGTCTTGCAGGTGAATCTTTCAGTGGCTTACTAAGGGGATCTAAGTGTTGTTGCTTCTAGGATGAAAAGAGTTTCTGAAAGTTTTCAAACCTCTTCACCATGTTTTAGTTCTCTGTTTTGCTTGAGGGCAAGCAAAGGCTAAGTGTGGGGGAGTTGATATATCATGGTTTTTACCGGTTCTAGACCATGATATAAGTGTGTTTTAGAGTCTTTTAGTGTTTCTTTAAATTCTTTTACGGGTTTTATTAGGAATATGCACGTTTGGAGCGGAATTGGAGATTATGGAGCTTTTTGGAGCATTTTGGTGTTTTGACCCGAGAGATAGAGTTCACTGTCCAGAACAGAGAAGTGCATCGATCGACACATATTGTGCATCGATCGACACACGAGCGAGATGGGCTTATCTTCGGTGGTTTAAAGAAGTTTGGATATTGCACTAGCCCAGAAGTTTCCAGTATTTACAAAAAAGCCCCAAGATGTGATTAGGCTAATATAATTAGGTGTTTACATCAGTTTTTAGATTACGCTTTCATACTTTGAGCTGATAGTTTTTAGAGCTTTTTGGGGTTGATCTGGACCTGTATTGCTTCCTGCTTTTGGAGAAGATTTCGAATCCCTTTATTTCTTACTCTTTTATGCAATCTATTAATTCATTGATTATGTTTTCATTATCTATGTCTGAGTAGATTCATAGTTAGGTTTAGGCATGACTTGCTAGATTTATTTATTTCAGTTAAGGATTCCTATCATAATTGTTCTTCAATCTAAATTATGCTTAACACTAGTTTCTAACTTGATCACTTAGAATCTAGATCTTAGGTTGTTAAATTGACACGAAAGTGTGATTTAGAATCTGAACTATTTAGGTTGAGCAATTTAATTACTCGCAAAGAAATTTGGTTTAATTGAATTGTGAACATATCGAACCTGAACTTAAAGCTAGTTTAATCTATTAGGAATTACAAAGAAACTTGGATTTCTGCTATTAGACTTAGAGAATTCTCACAACGAAAGTTGGTTAGTTCTAATTCCGTGTTTGAGTTCTAGAACAGTGCTTAATTTGATCCTGACTGATTATCTGATCTGCTTGTCTGATTTCCTGAGAACTCCCTAGACTTGGCGCTTTTAGTTAATTGCCTTCAAACCAATCTTGAAACATGATTTACTTTTCTGTTTTGCTTTTAAGTTTCTCACTACTTTCTCCTAGTTTAACTCGATTGTTCTATAATCTATCGTAGGTCTAGAGTCTCTATAGATTCGATACCCTACATACTATAATTGCTTTGATTGTGCACTTGTAGTAGAATAGGATTAAAACTTACAGACCTATCATTTAAAACCTTAGAATTCGCAAGGAGATTTGGTCTTCTAGGTTGTTAGACATAGTTAGCATTTGCAGCGAGAGTTGGTTCGTTATACAATTATGATTCTAGTTCTAGAACATCTATATCTGAATCATGTTGATTGATTGATCTGTGTTCCTGATTTCCTGAGAATTTCCCTAAGTCTAGCGCCTCCGTTGATTGATCACACACCGTCTATTTACTTGCTTTCTTTACTGCTTTCCATCTATCTTGCTTAGCTTAATTCTATTGCATACAATCTATCGCGTGAACTAGAGTCTCTGTGGATTCGATACCCTTTATACTACGATAGCATAATTGTGCACTTGCAGTAGAATATGATTAAAACTCTGAGCCTATCAAGTTTTTGGCGCCGTTTCCGGGGACTCTTTGAGTTCACCGATAGATTCAGTATTAGAATTTAGACTAAGCATTTTTCTTTTCTTTTCCGTTTACCCACGTTCTTTTTTACTTGGTATCGCAGGAATCGCATAGTGTCGATCGACACTCATAGTGAATCGATCGACACGACCCGCGACCAGAGACAGCGAGAGCTTGAGCACTTAGCAGGTTTCTCTCTATGGAACCTGTGATTCTGATTCACGGTGAGGACGGCATTTTACGAGACCAAGAGGGTCATATATGCAACGCGAAGGGTCAGAAACTAGATGGGGAAGGAAACCCCATCATACCACATGTTTCCGTGGGCGCGGAACATCCACGACAGGAGATTGGTCGCGAGAAGACACTTGCTGATTACAACATACCAGATCAGTTCTATGCTAATCGGTCTGCGATTCGACCACCTCCATTTGCCAGAGCTGAATTCAGGCTGAAACCAGAGTACTATGCATTGGTTGGGCAGCATCAGTTTCATGGTCTCTCTAGCGAGCATCCTATGGATCATATAGAGACTTTCGAGGAATTGGCTAGTAGTATTAAGGCTGAAGGAGTCTCATTTGATTATCTTTTCTGTAAGCTCTTCCCATTTTCTCTTAATGGAGAGGCAGCCTAGTTGTTAAAACAGCTAACACCAGGATCTTTAACTACTTGGGATGCGGTTAAGAGAGAGTTCCTTAGACACTTTTATGATGATGCTAGATCCGACCAGCTTAGACAGGATCTTTTGACATTCAAGCAAGGACCTACAGAGCCTTTTAAGACTGCTTGGGTGAGGTTCAAGAGGTACCAGAGAGATTGTCCGCATCATGGTTTCTCTGAAGTTCAGCTGCTGAGCGCATTTTTCAGAGGTTTGGACTTTTGGTATCAGAGGGCTATTGACGCAGCAAGCAATGGGAACTTCTATACCAAAATTCCATACGAAGCTAAAAAGCTTATTGAGGACTTGATAACTAGCAATAGTGTCAAGAATGCTGATCTTGAGAGACAGAGATCTGGTGGCAAAGATGATAACTTGCAAATGGCCGAGATAAGGGATAAGGTTGATTCTGTCCACAGCATCTTACTTAGAAAAAAGCAAATCCGATGTGATGCAGGAGCTGAAGAATTTGCAGAGGTGAACTATATAGCTGAGGCTGATTATCATGGACAGACATATGGAGATCAGCAGAGACAAGGTTTTAGTTATGCTCCGAGATTAAGAGATTATGGCTATTCACCCCACCAAGCACCTACACATAATATCAGATTGGAAACCATGATGGAGCAGCTTCTTGAAGGACAAAAACAAAACAATTCCTTCACAAGGAACTATGGAGCTTCTTCTTATCAGGCACCTCCTATTACTAATGCTCATGAGAGCAGATTGGAAGCCATGATGGAGCAACTTCTTGAGGGACAGACAAAAACTACAGCGGACTTCAATAAGAAGATAGATGCATTGTACGAAGATCTGAATGGGAAATTTGAATATCTGAACACTCATGTCAAGCAGCTAGATGTTCAAGTTGCTCAGACTGCTGCAGCTGTGAAAAGAGAGGATGGATTCCTTTCAGGGAGAACTGAGCAGAACCCAAGGCTACATGCCAATGCTATCCATATCCAGCATGAAGAAGAGGTTGTTCCACAACTGATTGGAGGAAATTTGGAGGCTGGATTCGTGAGTTGCAGAGATGAGAAACACGTTTTTGAAACTGTAGATTTAGTGTCGGTCGACACCCCTCTTAGTGTCGGTTGACACGCAGTTCTGGCGGAAATTTTGAGTCCTCATGACGAACAGAAATCTACCATGGTCGACACTGAAGGTCGACATCAATTCAATGTCGACCGACACCACTTCTGCGTCGGTCAACGCGACGGTCAGGCAAACCCAATTTCGCCCAAATCTGATGTTTTTGCTAAGGAGAAGGTCTACAAACCTCCTATACCATTCCCGAAAGTTCCCATAAGGTCTAAACATGAGCAGAATGTGGTCAAATGCATGAGAGAGATGGATAAGAAGTTGATTCAGATTTCAGAGAAGATTCCAGACCCAGAAGTCTTTGTGCTAGACTGTTCCATCTCTAAGGACAGATTCGAGCATTCTCTTTGTGATTTAGGTTCTTGAGTAAATTAAATCTCATGTCATACTCTGTAGCTAAGAGACTAGGACTATTGGATTTCAAGCCTACTAGGATCTCTCTTATCCTAGCTGATCGATCAAAGAGGTATCCAAAAGGAGTTCTTGAGGACATACCTATCAGAGTTGGAAACTACTTGATTCCAACAGACTTTATTGTACTGAAGTATAATGTTTGGCCAGATGATCCTATTCTGCTTGGAAGATCATTCTTAGCTACTGCTGGAGTTGTCATTGATGTGAGGCATGGTCTGATTGATCTACATCTGGGAGATAAGCCTTGGCAGTTTAAGATGGATAGGTTGCAGAGATCCACCATTGATGGACATAGCTTCAGTGTTGAGATAGAACCAGAGACTGAGATTGGAGAGGAGAAGATGGCGGTTCATGCAGAGCCTACTCTAACATATTCAAAGCCTATACCTGCTATTAAGCAGAAAGCTCCAAACATCACACCTAAATCACATCCGACAAAGCAAAGGTATGCACTCTCTGCCCATAAGTATACTAACTATGTTGCTGATTTTACAGGGAATAGAGTCAGGAAACGAAATTTTCCACCTGACCTTGCTGTGATTCCCAAATTTCCCGGTCAGTCTCATGCGCACAACGCACATACCCCGCCATGGATGAGGAGACTTTCGCAGAGGCACTCAAAGCCTCTGTTGAAACCCCCATGAGTCTGATCTCCTACCCATATTCAAGCTAATGACTAAAAACAAGCGTTGAGTGGGAGGCAACCCACTGTTGGGTCCATTTTTCTTTTCTTTTTTTTGTTTTAGGATTTTGTTTCTTTGATTTTCCTGGTTTTTGGTGTTTCAGAATGTGATGAACAGGTTTGCAGACAGCAGTGTCGATCGACACCAAACTAGTGTCGGTCGACACCAAACTCGAAAACACGGACCATAATCAAGGACGCTCGATTCGGATCAGATCTGTGTCGACCAAATCCTTGTGTCGTTCGACAATGGTTGTGTGTCAGTCGACACCAACCACGCTAGCAGGTAAGGTTTCTGATTTTCTGAGCTTTTCGCTGGTTATACCTTGTTCTCCTGAACCCAAGCTGCGATAACACTGGGGACAGTGTTGTTTAAGTGTGGGGGAGGTAGTTACTGACCACCGTTTGCATTGTTTTCTTAGTGTCAGTCCTTCTGTTTTCACTAGTTTTCAAATTGTTTTATTGAGTCAAAATTTGTATGAAACTATGATTTTTCGAGGAAATGTTTCCTTGGAACAGGAACTAAGTGACCATTGGACAGACTTGCAGGAGCTCTATGACTATTAGAAAACACCACACAAATCAACTTACCAAGGACACCCATATCTAACCAGGTATTCAGAGGATCCACCACTAGTCTCACTTCTAATCTTGACTTTAATTTCTCACCTAGGGGCTTGGAAATCTTTGGGTCGGATTCCTTTGATGTGTTTGGCACAGCCTATGATCCTATACTAAAGTATGGTTTCTGATTTTCCCCTCCCTTGAAAGTAAAAAAAAAAATAGAGATAAAAACCGAGGATAAGCTAGTAGCTTCGAAGTGGTCACAGGAGTGGTAGAGACCCCTATTACCTCATGTGTATCCATGGAAAGATCCAAAGTTTAAACCCCAATAAAAAGGGAAGAGCACTGATAGAAAAAATAAAATGATATCCAGTGGGGAAAAATCAGAGCTAAGGGAGAAAGGGAAAAGAAAGAAACCGACAGTTTGGTGGTAAGATACTGAATAGGTTGAGTCCATGTGTCCTTTGATTCGATACTCCCTCTGTGAGACCGCACCTAATTGTATACAAAGGCTAGTGTGGTGAACTTGAATGTCCTAACTTGATTGTGGAGTTTACTTGGGACAGTTGCTAAGTGTGGGGAAGTATATTGTGGTCTTGAGTTCTGTAGGAAAGTTTTCAGTGGTTTACTAAGTGAATGTGAATGCGAAAGTTCCTAAGACAAAATGAGTTTCTGTGTTTTCAAACCTCTTTTCTTATGCTTTGGTTCTTTACTTGCTTGAGGGCAAGCAAGAGCTAAGTGTGGGGGAGTTGATATATCATGGTTTTATAGGTTTTCAACCATGATATATATGTATATATTGAGTCTTTAACCTTGTATTTGGAGTCTTTAGAGTCCTTTGCAGGTTTATGTACGTTTGGAGCTTATCTGGAGATTCTGGGAGCTTTTGGAGTGATTTGGCAGCAGACATGGATTTCACAGAGTTCACTGGGTGCGTCTGCACTGAGCGTCGGGCGACACTAAGCTGAGTGTTGCCCGACACCACTAAAAGACGAAATTCATGCGCGTCAAAAATACGCTTTTGGAGATTTGCAATATTTACCCAGAAGTTTCCCACATTTACAAAAAGGCCCAAAATGTGTTTTAGCTATTAATTAGGTTTTACAGCCACTTGTTAGGCGAAGTTTGATTCTAAGCTTTTCTTGATCAGAGATTAGGAGATTTGGGGGCTGGTCTTGTACTCGAGAGAGACTTGATTTCGAACCCTTGTTCTTACTCTTTTGATTTTATATGATTTTCTACTTTGATTATGTCTCTTGTCATGATTGCCATGTCTGAGTAGTTCTCTTGTTTGATTTAAGGATTCTCATTAGGGATTTCAAGGAATTATAGATTGATTGATTAATTGGATTCAAAGCATCTAGTTCTTCATCTAGGTTGTTCTTAATGCATAATCTAAATTAGCTACTTAGATTATTGATATCAGATCTGTTAGCGCAGCGAGAGTTGGTTAATTGATTAGAAAAGAACCTAGCTGAGCAAATTACCTATTCGCAAAGAGATTTGGCTTAGGGAATTTGTGAACGAAAGAACCTGAATTAAATGCATGTTTAGAACCTTATAATTCGCAAAGAGATTTGGTCTTCTAGGTTGTTAGACATAGTTAGCATTCACAGCGAGAGTTGGTTCGTTATACAATTGTGATTCTAGTTCTAGAAAATCGATATCTGAATCATGTTGATTGATTGATCTGTGTTCCTGATTTCCTGAGAATTTCCCTAAGTCTAGCGCCCCCGTTGATTGATCACACACCGTCTATTTACTTGCTTTCTTTATTGCTTTCCATCTATCTTGCTTAGCTTAATTCGATTGCATACAATCTATCGCGTGAACTAGAGTCTCTGTGGATTTGATACCCTTTATACTACAATAGCATAACTGTGCACTTGCGGTAGAATAGGATTAAAACTCTGAGCCTATCAGCAACACAAGACCACAGATGAAGGAACAGAGGAAAGAGAAAAAGTTCCAGAGGCAAGTCTGTCAGAAGAAGTAAAGCCACAAGGAAAAGGTAAAACCAATAAAACTTAAAAGAATCATCTTATTTTTGAAGCTCTAGGGGATGTGAATGATGATGAATGACTAGGAAGTACACTTGAACTTCCGAGAAATGGTACAATTTACCTGTTTTGTCTCAGCCATAGAGCCTAAAACACATGTTCATGCATTAGATGATGAGTTCTGGATTATTGCACGGAACAAGAGATGGAGCAGTTTGTACGAAATGATGTGTGGGAACTTGTAACACGTTCTGAATGAGTGAATATTGTGGGAACCAAGTGGATCTTCAAAAACAAGATTGATGAGAATGGAGTGGTAGTTCAGAATAAAGCTCGACTTGTTGCTCATGGGTACTCTCAGATCGAAGGTGTTGATTTTGAGGAGACATTTGCACTTGTAGCACGTCTTGAGTCAATCAGGTTGACTCTTGGAATGGCATGCATCATGAATTTCTTAGTATATCAGATGGATGTGAAGAGTGCCTTTCAAAATGGATTTCTTCAAGAAGAGGTGCATGTAAAATAACCAAAAAGATTTGAAGATTCAATCAACCCTGGCTATGTGTACAAACTTAAGAAAGGCTCACAAGCTTTCTTCTGGGAAAAGGATACAAAAGAGTATGTGTGGACAAAACCCTCTTTGTATTGGAACAAGGGAATGAAATTATTATGTGATGACATTATTTTCGGAGGAATGGCTCAAGTCTTGGTTGATGCTTTTGTACAGGATATGACTCAAGAGTTTAAAATGAGCATGGTAGGAGAATTGAAGTACTTTTTGGGGCTACAAGTCAGTCAGACTAATGATGGAGTTTTCATCTCTCAGAGATCATATGCCAAGAATCCGTTAAGCCGGTTCAAATTGGATCAATGCAAGGAGGCTAAGACATCAATGAGTACCACAACCAAGCTGTCAAGAGATGATGATGGAACTGATGTGGATGTCAAACTGTACTGGGAATGATCGTCATTCTATTGTATCAGATAGCCAGCAGACCTGATATGTGTCTGAGTGTAGGAATTTGTGCAAGATACCAAGCTAAACCAAAACTGTCGCATGTGGAGGCAGTTAAGAGAATCACCAATATGTCAAAGGAACGGTTAATCTGGGAATCTGGTATTCAAAAGGATCCAACAAACACCTAGTTGGTTACTGTGATGGAGATTGGGCAGGAAACATGGATAATAAAAAGAGCACTAGTGGAGGATGTTTCTTTTTTGGAAACAATCTGATTGCATGGATGAGCAAGAAGCAGAATTTTGTGTCATTGTCTACAGCAGAAGCTGAATATATTGCGATGGGAAGTTGTTGTGCGCAGCTACTTTGGATGAAACAAATGTCAGCCGACTATGGAATCGATTCATGACCACTTCTAGTTCACTGTGATAACAAGAGTGCTATAAGCATCTCAAAGAACACAGTCCAAAGCTCTCGGACCAAGCATATTGACATAAGACACCATTTCATCCGGGAGCTAGTGGAGGAAAAATAGGTAGTGGTTGAATACATAGTTACTGATTTGCAACTGGCAGATTTCTTTACAAAACCTCTTGATTTTAATCGTTTTATTACTCTACAAAACTCAATCGGTGTCTGTAAAATATAATGGGTTGTCGAGTGTACAGGACTGACACATGCACTGATTCAACAAGTACATCAAATTCTGATTTAGTTTGGAGTCAGGATAACTAGTGGAAAAGAGCTGCATGTTGTGTCGTCTTGTCGTCTCATGTTCAGTACAGGTTTCTCGAGTGCGACACAAAGCCAGGAATATAGAAAAGCTATGAGTTGAATCCTGAGAAGTCAAGTGATGGAATCAACTTCTTCAATAGCTCAGTTACTAACTCAAAAGAAAAAAAGGAAAAGAAACAAAAGAAAAAGTGAAAATGGCAGTCTCACTCGAAGGATAAAGGTTAAAAACTAGTTTGAGGCAGGATAAAGGCATGAGAGTGTAAAAGCTAGCCACTTGGAGAATGATGACCAAATTCAAAAAATCGTATGAGCAAAGTTTATGGGTTTGAGTAATGTGAAGTGTCAGTACCTGACACACACAACACTTATTTGTGGATTTAAAAAGAGAAAGGTATGTTTTATGTGTAAAATCCATTGCATCAGTAAATATGTAGGCAATTCACTATAGTTTTAATTCCCATTACTCCTAAACTAAATTTGGTTGCTACTATATAGTCACACTTGTATAAGTGTTTCTAGTGGTCTATGTGAGTGACGCAGTGAAAAGAAAAATCGGTTCAAGATGGTTATCTTTGGTTCAAATTCGGTTGGCAAGAAACGGAAATCCGGGATGTTTGGTCACAAAAGAGAAAAAGTAGATTTGAATTTTAAATTTCAGAATCTTTGGAATATCGATATCCCAATCAAATCACATGCAAAAAGGCAATAAAATCTCTGATACAGATTGTGCCTTAGCTCAATAAAAGAGGAGAAAAGGCAAAGGGAAAATCAGATATTTTTTTCTTGAGAAATCAGAAACTCCGACGAAACAATGTTTCTTCTTCAATCAAACCTCTCTCCTTCAATCTTCGGAAATCATCATGGTGCATGCGACCAGAAAGAGGAAATTTTGGTACCAGCTCGACACAATGACAAACTCAGACCCAGCCGGAACAAGCGCCACCTTAACTGATTGATGATTCAAGCTCTGAGGAAGAAGTTCCTCCACCCAGACACCCTAATCTCGTTCCCGATCACATGTTGGGCGAGACTCAACCAGCCAGAACGAACTCGTTCGCGATGGTACATGATGTCTAGGTAACAGATCCGGTGGAAGATGCTGTGAAAAAGGAAAAAGGGGATGACGAAGCTCAGTCAGGTCGTATCTCAGAGCCAGATGATCAACAATCCAAGCCGCCGTCTGATCCTGAAACAGAGGAAATTCAAGTGAATGATTCACCTAAGGGGGGTGAAAAAGAAGCTGATTCAGCACAGCCCGATGTTTGGGCTGAAAAGAGTGTGTATGTGGAGATAGACGAACATGAGAAACAAGCAGTCGATGTTTTATCTTCTCTGCTCACCGATGAAAATCCTCTAGCCATCATTCATGTTGATCCAATGAGGAACCAATCGATGTTGATCTCCCTGAGCAGAACACTGGTAATGAACCATCTGAGGCAGTTCCAGTACCTAAGAAGAGGAAAGCTCGAAAACAAGTGGGACCTCTTCCTGAACAGAAGAAGCCTCGTACTGAGAAGCCAGTTAGAAGACAAGCTGATTCACAAGAAGAAGAAGAAGAAATCTTCTAAGGCAGCTGCTCCGTCTAGCTCAGCTAGTACATCATCCCGTGCCAAAAAGGCATTAATCTCCAAGCGCTTTCCATCCAAAGAGGTTAAAGCCAGGTATGCTATGTTTAAGGAAAGAGGAATCTTAGCTGAAAGGACTGTGGACTTTGATGAAGTAGATAAGTGGGGCTATCTAGGACTGATCAATATAGGAATATTGATAAGTATTGTCTGAAAGTGCAGGTGAGGCAGTATAAAAAGCAGAAAGTAAGACACACAAAGTTTGTTAACGGGGTTCGGTTTTTCCTACTCCTCGGGACCTCGTCCAGACTTCGAATTCACTTGAATAGAAAGTAATCCCACCAATTACAGACGAATAGAACAAACCCTATTGATCTATCGCTCTACCCAATACAAGAATTCTTCAGGATCAAACACCTGAGCTAAGCTCCCCCTAGAACCTAGACTTTTCTCAAAGATACAAAAGCCCTCTTGAGTTTTTATTCTCTCAGCTCTTCCATCTTCATAAGGCCACGCCTCTCCTCTTTATATAGGCTAAACTTGCTCCTCAAGTTTACCTAAATAAAGATATAACAAATATCCTTTTTGTTTTGATATTTCCTATTTCACCTTTTTGTAACTTTTCCTTTTTTCTTGAAACTTATTCAAAGAATAAGTAAACAACTCCAAGCTGTAATCTTCACTCCAAGATCTTCATCCAGCTCAGCACACAACTAATAAACCGAATCACATCATAAAGATTCGTTCATATCTCATCAATCAAACATATCCACGTCCTGAGTCACGTCTTGTACTACCACTTGTACTACGCCGTGACTGACACATCAAATACCTCTTCAATCTCCCCCTTTTTGACTATGTATGTGATCTCAACAACCCTATCATCAAAGGCTTCGTCACTAGCAACATTCAACATCATCCAAAACTAGCAACACCAATCTCCCCTTACTTGAGTCACATCATGGTCAAAAACTAACACATGAACCGTCCTCCTCCATATTGAGGATGATATCCTACTGCACCATCGCCGAAGTGATTAACTTTCTTCCTCCAAATCTTCATGGGCCTTGTCCCTCCATAATTATCCTTTTGCACATGTCCTTTACCTTCACAATGATAACATATTGGACCATGAAATCTCACTTCATAAGTTTGCGCCATTCGTTTCTTCTCCTTCAATAACTTGAAGCATCTTGGCCTAATATGCCCAACAACTCCACAATGATGACAAACAGGACGCCAAATTTGTTTAGGTGCACTCTTCACTTCTGGGATTTTCCTTGTTGCAGTCGTTGTAGCAGTTCTTGTACCAGCTCTCGTACTAGTTGCCGTACCAGTCGACGTACCAGTTGCAGACTTCATAACAGTTAGAGTCTTTGTAGCAGCTGTTGATGCAACATCCATCTTTCCACCAGACACAAAAACACAGTCAGCTTTTGAAGATTCTCCATTGAATCCAAGACCTCATCAAGACCACTAATGAAAGCTTGCATACGAACCTTCCAATATCCATAATTTGAAGAATCAAGCCGTGGTGGTCTGGTCATAGACGTTCCTTTTTTGTGAGACTTCATCGAACCGAACTATGTGCTACTTCCTGAGCTACCTTCTGATCCTCACCTTAGATCTGCTCGAAACAAGACTAAATCTCTATCAAGCACCCGCTCTGATACCAATTGAAAGTGCAGGTGAGGCAGTATAAAAAGCAGAAAGTAAGACACACAAAGTTTGTTAACGGGGTTCGTTTTTTCCTACTCCTCGGGACCTCGTCCAGACTTCGAATTCACTTGAATAGAAAGTAATCCCACCAATTAGAGACGAATAGAACAAACCCTATTGATCTATCGCTCTACCCAATACAAGAATTCTTCAGGATCAAACACCTGAGCTAAGTTCCCCCTAGAACCTAGACTTTTCTCAAAGATACAAAAGCCCTCTTGAGTTTTTATTCTCTCACCTCTTCCATCTTCATAAGGCCACGCCTCTCCTCTTTATATAGGTTAAACTTGCTCCTCAAGTTTACCTAAATAAAGATATAACAAATATCCTTTTTGTTTTGATATTTCCTATTTCACCTTTTTGTAACTTTTCCTTTTTTCTTGAAACTTATTCAAAGAATAAGTAAACAACTCCAAGTTGTAATCTTCACTCCAAGATCTTCATCCAGCTCAGCACACAACTAATAAACCGAATCACATCATAAAGATTCGTTCATATCTCATCAATCGAACATATCCACTTCCTGAGTCACGTATTGTACTACCACTTGTACTACGCCGTGACTGACACATCAAATACCTCTTCATTGTCAACGGTCTGATCGGTTATGTTCTTGAGACTGTGAAGGAGTTCTACACTAATCTTCTCGATTTCAGATCATCCTTGTCTGACAAGGGAGTCAGAGTCTTCCTGCGTAAAAGGTGTATGAGTTTTCTCCTGAAAAGATTAACGCCTGTTTAGACTTAACTCCTCTGAGTAATGTTGAAATCAGGGCTGATGCAAGCATTGATACAATTTCTCCTGATACTCTGGCCAAATACCTCACTGAGGGGCATAAGAAGACATGGGCAAGACTAAAGTCGGTAGATCTTCCACCAAAGTATGCGGCTCTGACAGTCTTAGCAACTTCCAACTGGTTTCCTTCTCCTCACAAGAATCACATCTCAACTGATAGAGCTTGGCTGATCTACAAGCTGGCACAGGGGATTTGGATATTTTGGCAAACTGATCTACAGGAAAGTGATGAGTTTGACCACTATACAGCAGAATGACAGTCGCTGGCTGATCTTCCCTAGGGTTATCTTAGTTGTCTTGGAAATGCAGCACCCTCCTCGCACTTTTGATGGTGAAGAACTGGTTGGGCATGTTCTGTACAAGAAGGATCCACGGAGTGGTGAAGTCTTTCTCAAGAAGGAAGCTGAGAGGAAGAAAAAGAAGATTGCATCTGGAAAACACAAAGTCTCTTACGCCACTACCTAAGCTGCTCGCTCTCGGTCCTCTGAGTCCACTCCTACTGATTCTGTGGAAATAATGCGGCTTGGTACAATTCGCATGCCAATCAGTGCCGGTGTAACCCAGGTGTCGATTCAGACCGCGCTTCAGGACATTGCTGAAGGACTTCGGAATCAGACTGACACAGTTTTTCATCTTCGTGACATGACTCAAGGTAAGTAGTCTACTCTCTTTCTCTGATTCTTATCATGATATGATTATTTTTAACTTGTGTGTTATCAAGCAAGAGGAGAAAAGAATGAGACGGTTGTTGGAGACTCTGAAGAGTCGGATCACGAAGAAGAGTCTCCTGATGTAGATGATGACTCTGATGAAATGACCTCGAGTGATGCTTAGATTGTGTGCTTGGGTTGTGGGGAAGTGACTAAGTGTATTTTTAAGTCGGTTTTTGTTAAGACCTTAGTCATGAGTGATATGATTCTGGGGGAGTAGGAAGTTCTTTTCTGATTATTGAATGTCTTTTTAATCTCTCTCTTTTGGTGTTGAACTTATGGCATGTTTCTTAATGGATTTTGGTTTTATGTTGGATTTTACCTAATGCGTTGTGTGATGATTAGAACTTGTTCTTCGTCTATGTGTATTTGTGAGATTATTGATGGACATGTACTTGAGAGGCACACAAAGCTAAAAAGGGGGAGATTGAAGATGCAACAAACTGGAGCATGAGCAACGACAGCAGCTGACTCAGTCAAGATGTGGAACAACACTTGGATCAACGACAGAGATCGTATTCAAGATGAGTTGAAGTTGGAGAACATGGAAGCTGAGGATGCGTGTAGTTAACTATGACAATGCTCAAGGAGAGTAGCTGAGCTGGACAAGTAAATCATAAAGATACATGCGAAATATACACTTGTGAGATTTTAGGAAAATATGTTTTTTCCTAAAAGAAGATATATGGAAATATTCTTAAGGGTAGTTAGGAAAGTTGTAAGACAACCTATGAAGTATAAATAGGTTGTCTAGGGCATATGTGCTTGGTGCGCCGTTGAGAGAGAAAGTTGCTATTAGCAAGGATTTGAAAATTCTTGTAAGGGAATCAAGCTTGGGTGATAAGGATGAATCTAAAGGGCTTTGAGATCATTGTTAGATCGAAAAGCAAGTGAGAGACTAGGTTGTTAAGGTGAAACTGCAAGTTTGCTTTTTAATAAAGAGTCTTGAAACAGAATACCCTATATTACATCTTGTGTTAAGTAGCTATCGCATTTTCACACTAAACTTGATAAGCACCTTTTCGCTAAGTGCCCCCACTTTCCACATGATTAACACTTTGACAGTACTCCACTAATACCTCCTTCCCTTGTAGATTGAATTTCGTTATTTTAGGCAGCTCTTTAGTAAAATCGGCCTTAACAAACACTTTTGCGACTTAAAATTCGCACACTGAGCAATTTCCGGGTGTAAACAACCAGGAATTCCCGCTGGACTAGGAGGGAATTTTAGGCCTTTCCAATAATACATTTTCAGAGGGAATTCCTCAAGTAAACCAAAAGCGGAACTGTTTTTATGTCTCAGGCTGAACCTCTTCCTCAAACGGTGGCCACTTCGACATAACCATTGGTATATCAGCCAAATTCCACATATCCTTACGCAGTACACGGTTTCTAATCATCGATTTTGGAAACCAAAACTTAATTGTGGTTAGGTTGACAGCAAACACGTCGACATCCCTGATTTTTCACACAGTGCCCAAATCTTATTCACTATAGCATAGATTTTCGCAATATGGAGAACTTTTGCGAGAAACCTGCCAATTAGGAAATCTTCACACAAAGGAGAAGAATCCTTAAGTATCTCATCAGGAACTGTGACAGAGCCTATCCCATCCACCATAGTTATCTCCATCTCATATTTTGTTAAACCTTTTTTTTTTTGCACCACGTCTGAGCATGAGCTCTTAGGATTTCCATAAGAGATCAATGATAGTTGTTGTTTTGCACTCTTTGACTCCTAGCCAGTGGCTATGACACTCGCCAGAGTCATCAGGCAGCGCCAAGATTACTTGAGAAAGTCGTGAAAGATGGAAGCCATATTTCACCCAAAATTATAGCACCTGATCAAACGCTGCGTTTGATTTCCAATGTTCCAATACAGCTACCATAGAGTCAAATGTTTAACCAAGGGAGTTCTTGGACCGGCATTAAAAACCAAGAACTTGAGTGTAGTGTAGGTTCACGTTTTAGCCCTCTATTTACTACATTCTATGATGTTATGTATTTTCAAAATTTGTGAGACGTTTCTCTATTTCTATTTCAAAATTTATAGCTTAAAGGGTAGGTTAGAAACTTACAATTGGTAATGGTCGGAAACATATTTATTGGATGTAGCAGAAACTTACATTGAATTGGTCTAATCTCTTACAGTTAACAAAGACTTCTTTCTCTAACGTCACGTAACATTAGCAACCCTTGATTTTTTATTTTTTTTTGGGCAAATAGCAACCCTTGATTAAAATGCCTATTTTAAGATAAATATTAGTCATAAAATTTTCTTTAAAAAAATAAAAATAAAAAAGCAGAGAAACGTGGTAAGAGAGAAGGGAAGAGCGCCAAAGTCTGAGGCTAATTGTATGGTAGCTTCAAACATTCCTAAAATGGCGATCTTTCCCCAAGAAAAACATTATCTTTCCATTGACCCATTCTCATATTTCCTCGTATCAATATTTCAGACTCAGAAATATATTTTGATGTGTGTATACGTTTCGATAGTCTAAAGAGAATTGGATGAGAGTTGACGACAGATGCATCTATGAAGACAGGTGAATTACAACACTTGATGCTTCTTGAGTTTATCCGACGTTCTTCTTTCGGGTTTCTCAGATGGAATGGCAGATCCTGCTAGTTGTTATCCCTATCACGAGCGTGACATCGACCAAGTTTGTTTCGTATTACCTTCAAAACATTACTGTTATATCAGAGACATTGTCATATTTTTATCGAAGAAAGCAATGATCCCATTAATTTTGTTTTAGGCACTTATCATTTTGAAAAAGGGGACTCAATTAGTCAAGTACAGTCGAAAAGGGAAACCTAAATTCCGGGCGTTCAGGCTTTCTCCGGTATTCTACTTGAAACAAAAAGAACATACGCAATGATTTCATTTGTATTCTTTATAGGTTAATCTAATGTTGATGATGTTAGGATGAAAAAACGTTGATTTGGTTTTCGCATGGAGAAGAAAAAGGTTTGAAGCTATCTGAAGTTTCTAGAATCGTCCCTGGACAAAGAACTGTGAGTTAAACCTAATTAATACTCTTGTGTGGATGGTTTCTAACATGTGTTTTATGACACAGGCTGTTTTTAAGAGATTTTTACGTCCAGAGAAAGATCACTTATCATTTTCACTTCTGTATAATAACAGAGAAAGATCACTTGATTTGGTTAGTAAAGAGACCACTTTAGCTTTCTTCAACTTGGATTACAACATATGTAATTCCAGTTATTTTGGCAGATTTGTAAAGACAAAGCTGAGACAGAGGTTTGGTTCGCTGGCCTTAAGTCTATAATTGAAAGAAGTCGTAATAGACGCGCAAGAAGTGAGATCCCTGAGGTATCTTAATATATGTTGGGTTCCCATCATATTTGAAAAATTACATTTGAAGTGCAAAGCTATGACTTCCTTTGCATATGAGTTGATAGATTATATCGTTTCTCAGATACAAGACAGTGACTGCTTTTCCACTGGTCGTCAATCAATAGACGTATCTCCAAACAATATACCACGAGGTAGAACATCAATTGATTTAGGGTATCACAACAATTCTCCAATCAATCGTGGCTCAGATGTTGGATATGAACGTGGAAACATGTTAAGACCAAGTACTGATGGTTTTCGGATTAGTGTCTCAAGCACACCAAGTTGTTCAAGTGGAGGATCTGGTCCAGATGATATCGAATCATTAGGTGATGTTTACGTTTGGGGTGAAGTCTGGAGCGATGGGATACTACCAGATGGGACAGCTAGCAAAGAAACAGTGAAAACAGATGTCTTAACTCCAAGACCCTTGGAATCAAACGTTGTTCTTGATGTTCACCAGATTGTTTGCGGTGTAAGGCACGTTGCGCTTGTGACAAGACAAGGAGAAGTGTTTACTTGGGGAGAAGAATCTGGAGGTAGGCTTGGACATGGTATTCAAGTCGACATTAGTCGTCCTAAACTAGTTGAGTTTCTTGCTCTAACCAACATAGATTTTGTTGCTTGTGGAGAGTATCACACTTGTGTTGTATCTACCTCTGGAGACTTGTTTTCATGGGGAGATGGAATCCACAATGTTGGGCTTTTAGGACATGGTAGTGATATTAGCCATTGGATACCAAAAAGAGTCTCTGGTCCTTTAGAAGGTCTTCAGGTACTTTCTGTTGCTTGTGGAACTTGGCATTCGGCTTTGGCCACTGCAAATGGGAAGCTATTCACATTTGGTGATGGTGCGTTTGGTGTTTTAGGACATGGAAACAGAGAAAGTGTGTCGTGTCCTAAGGAAGTACAGTCGTTAAACGGTTTGAAAACAGTGAAAGTTGCTTGTAGCGTTTGGCATACAGCGGCTATTGTCGAGGTTATGGGTCAGACCGGTACAAGTATGTCATCAAGGAAGTTGTTTACTTGGGGAGATGGTGACAGAAACAGGTTAGGGCATGGGAACAAAGAGACTTACTTGCTACCCACGTGTGTCTCTTCACTTATTGACTACAACTTTCATCAAATTGCTTGTGGGCATACATTTACCGTCGCACTCACAACCTCAGGACATGTTTTCACTATGGGTGGGACTTCACATGGTCAGCTCGGTAACTCAATCTCTGATGGTAAGTTACCTTGCTTGGTGCAAGATCGATTAGTCGGAGAATTTGTGGAAGAAATCGCTTGCGGGGATCACCATGTCGCGGTTTTGACATCTAGAAGTGAAGTCTTCACATGGGGGAAGGGTGCTAACGGAAGATTAGGACATGGTGATACAGATGATAGAAGAACACCAACTTTAGTTGAAGCCTTGAGAGACCGGCATGTGAAGAGCTTATCTTGCGGCTCAAACTTCACATCGAGTATATGTATACATAAGTGGGTCTCCGGAGCAGACCAATCAATATGCTCCGGATGTCGCCAAGCGTTCGGATTTACCCGCAAGAGACATAATTGTTACAACTGTGGCTTAGTACATTGTCATGCTTGTAGTTCAAAGAAAGCTTTGAAAGCAGCATTGGCTCCAACTCCAGGGAAACCGCATCGTGTATGCGATGCGTGTTACAACAAACTTAAAGCTGCTGAATCTGGTTATATCTCTAATGCTAACAGGACTAGTGTTGCAACCCATGGAAGATCAATGGATGGTTCGGTAAGAGATAAAGAAACAACAAGGTCATCCAAAGTTCTCTTGTCGGGAAATACAACATCAGCCAAGACGTCAAGGCCTGGAGTTAGACCTGATTCTTCTAACGTACGTGCCTCGCAAGTTCCATCTCTCCAACAACTTAAAGACATTGCATTCCCAACTTCGCTAACCGCGATTCAAAATGCTTTTAAACCTGTTGCTCCGCGTCTACTAGTTGAACCAATTTCATCACCTCGAACTGCAAGATCCTCATCGCCTTTACCAGCAAGATCCTCCTCGCCTTACGCAAGAAGATCGAGCCCTCCACGTACTTCTGGATTTTCAAGGAGCGTTATTGATAGTTTAAAGAAGACTAACGAAGTTATGAACCAAGAAATGACAAAACTACAGAGTCAGGTAATCTTTATTTCTTGTCCCATACTCCCATGTTTTCAGTTATCAAATACTATAATGAAGCTAACTCATTGTGTCCTCATTTTTTAGGTTAAGAATTTGAAACAGAGATGCAATAATCAAGGAACAGAGATCCAAAGATTCCAAAGAGAAGCTAAAGAAGCTTATGAATTAGCTGCAAAGCAATCTTCTAAACATAAAGCAGCAACAGAAACCCTAAAATCTGTTGCTGAACAGGTTTGCTCCATAATTTTATACTCTAAATAAACATTTTTTTGCAACATATCATATAACTTTTTTTCTATTTTAGTTGAAAGGGTTGAAGGATAAATTACCACCTGAAGTATCAGAGAGTGAAGCTTTCGAGTCCATTAACTCTCAAGCTGAAGCTTATCTAAATGCAAACGAAGTATTAGAAACATCTTTACTTACAACTTCGAGACTTGATCAACAAGAAACATCTCCTTCTGGAAACATACAAGATCAAAAGATTGATGAACAAGTATCAGCGAACTCAAGTATTGTCGAGACATTGAATTCATCAAAGCCAGTACCAACAGAATCTTCATCATCAAGAACGGGTGGAAAGGAAAGTAAAGAACAGTTTGAACCTGGCGTTTATGTGACTTTTACGGTAGACATGAGTGGAAACAAGATCTTCCGACGAGTTAGATTCAGGTAATATACATAAATTCAGTTGGTTTATGTATGTATTCGATAAACCATGTCCAAACACTTTTTTTGTTTTGTAGTAAAAAGAGATTTGACGAACATCAAGCAGAAGAGTGGTGGACTAAAAACAAAGATAGGTTGCTTAAGTGGTACAGTCCAAATTCATCATCAAGTTCAAATGCTTCTGATTCACCTATTGCGCCTCCACCACAATCTGAAACACCATCCGATCCATCAGTCCCTGAGAAGGGCAATGAGGCAGAACCAGATTCTGAAGTCTAACCATGTAATTTATGATTGTTTTATTTTTTCATGTGTACCAGTTAAAAGAGACAAATTGAAGATTCTGAGGTTTTTCTTAAAAACTCTGAAAAAAATGTTTGTAACTTGTATTGCCTTATGGAAAGATATGAATAGTTTTGGAAATAGGATTGTAATTTCTAGGATCATGTAGTTTGTACAACTTTCGTATCTCTTTTCACGCTACTTTGGATTATATCACAATGAGTATGACATAATCATAATGAGTAGGACAAAACATTAAGCGATTATATAATAAAATCTTGTGTGATGCCAACCAAGTTATAATATTCTTTCATTTAAGAGAAAACATTTAAGAGAACTCTATAACAAGATTCAAAATCAACACAAATAAAGTAAGTATTGTGACACTAAACTCCATAAAACAGGGAAGACTTACTTACACAACCTCGAATTGTTGTTTTATTACTTTACATACCTTGAAGTTTTTTTATTACAGAAACAATCTTTAGTATCCATTTTACTCTCTTCGCGAGTATTCAAAAAACGATATTATGAAAATGTCATTAATGAAATTTTAACCTAACTAGTTTCTGAAATAAATCTACCAAATTAAGTCTACTAATATTTGATAGAAGACTTGTTGTGTAGGCTGTAGACTTAATAGCGGGTTGCGGACTTGATGACCGTTTTTATTTTTCGAATGTATACTTGATTTTAAAATTTGTAAACTTATATTGATTCATAGATTTTTTTTGAAAATGTGTAGATTTATTTGGTGGCTTGTAGACTTATTTTAAGAAGTCATAGATTTTTTAAATGTTGCAGATTTGTTGGATATCTTGCAAAATTATTATGTATTACAGTAGATTTAGTGAAATGTTTTTAGAAAAAGCTTGTAATTTTTTTTACTGTTTCGTAGATTTAATTTTTTGCTTGTAGATTATTTATTCGTCCCAGACTTATTGAAGTTTGTAGACTTTCATCAAGTAGTGGTAGATCTATGCGGCGAGATGCATACATTGACGTGAGGACAGATATATCATGCGTGATCGTAGGTTTACATTCTCATAGTAGACTTAATGTTGTAATTGTAGACTTTCATGTAGATGTAGTATATTTTTTATGGAAGATGAAAACGTCATAGTTGAGGCAGATTTATCAATCTTCATAGTAAATTTATATTCACGTCGTAGACTTAATTGATGTTTGAATATTTGTTTAATGATACTTTTTGGTTGGAGACTTGTTTACGTCGTAGACTTGTTTTACATAGGATTAAGTTTTTAGGTTGGAGATTGTGTTCGGAAATAAGTTTGCAAAAATTTATGAAGAGTGATCATAGCCTTTTAGATCGCCAATTATGTAGACTTAAAAATTGGTAGCGAGATAATGATTTTTGAATTGTGGTAGACTTTTAGTACATTTAATGAATTATAATTGTATCGTGGCAGACTTTTAGACTCGGATATATTATGTATCGTTGAAGACTATATCTTTGTCTCATGGTGATACTGCTATTACTATGTAAAATTATGTTGTTGGAATTCGTACAACTGGTATTACTAGGTCAAACATTAGAAGGACATAGATGAGTCTTAAAAAACAAAAAGATAGATAAGTCTTACAAAACGTAGATAAGTCTTACAAAACAAAGACACTGATACTTTAAAGACATGTCTTACAAATTAAAGTTAAGTTAAACATTGATTCGACCCACAACACCCACCACTAACTCTTTCAGCTTTGCAAACTCTTTGCCATTGTTTTTTAGCTCCATAAGCATTTATCTTATTTGAAATTCATTGTGTGATAAACTTTGAATCCTATCTGACTTGACTGCTCTTCAACCTCCCTCCTTAACTTAGTCATCTCTTATTCGACAGCATAACCCTTTTTTGAATGTGGTAGCCATCATTTTTCACATAAATATATATATATAATATCACATATCCAATATTGCAATTAAATTTCTAAAAGTGGTCTCCTCTTCTCACTTCAAACACGACTTCTTCGATTATTCGTCCCCCACATGGACATCTTTCGGATTTTAATAGTCACAATCGGCTATGGCATAAAGCATGTTTATTATCATCTTGTTTCTCTTCGTGTCACTATAGCTCGAGTCCATAATCAAGATCTAAGAGTATATAAAAAGAAGAAATCAATTAAACAATCCCTCCCAAACACAAGTCTAAAATAATTCAAACAGATACTGAAAACAAGTTTACGATAAATAACTCGACATCCAAACAAGTCTACTACCATTCAAATGAAACATGAAAACAACTCTACTATCATTAAACCAAAACCATAAATAACTCTATGATCAAGTCTACAAACATGATACAAAAGTCTACAATAATATAACATAAGTTTACTATCAAATACAAGTTTAATTGATATTTCAAGTCTAAACGTAAGTCAACCATCATATCATTACACAAATATACCATCATATCATTATAAAAATCTACCATAAAATCAATACATCAAATCTACACAAATCTCACCGGAAATATTGTTTCTTCGCCGGAATCGCCTTACACCAACATGGTTTCACTAAAAATCAACAAATCATGCAGAAATTTCGGTTAGGGTTTCCTACATTAAAGTTTAGATAAAAGGAGGAGAAAAACCTAGATGGCCTTTTCGAGACTCGCCTCACAAAGACACTCTGCGTCAGGCTTAATCACCGTCTTCAGCCCATCGCAATACACACTCGCCGATTTCACGTCTATGGCTCATCTCGAAACAAAGGACAAACAATCCGCCATGTTGAGTATAAGATTCGAGCCGTCTACAGCCGAGACCGTAGCCGCCGTGTGGTGGTGCGAAGATGGAGGTGATGGAGAGAAGGAGGATGAAAATAAAATGTTTCCCGACATAAAGGAACTGGTTTTGTAAAAATTGTAGATGTAGAAACCGTAGATCTAGGTTTATGTTCTTTTTTTACTTTTTATTTTTTATTTATTTAAATCAATTATTTATATTAGTTTTCATACTAAAAACAAGTATACGGTAATTAACTCGACCCCCAAACAAGTATACAACCATTCAAATGAAACCTCAAAACAAGTCTACATTCATTAAAATGAAATTAGAAACAACTCTACAATTAAATCTACAAACATGATACAAAAGTTTACAATAATATAACATAAGTCTACTATCAATTCGCCGGAAAACTTGCCGAAAGACTCGCTGGAAAACTCGCCGGAAATAAAAATATTAGTTTTTAAAAAACTTTTTTGTTTTTATTTATTTAAATATAAAATTATAATTATTAAATTATTATATTTTTCAATGGTATTCTTGTAAATAAAAGTAACTTATATGGTTTACAAGTCTTTTGGTCATTTTTCAGAAATTCAATATTCTCAAGGTTGTTTAGTAATAAACATACATTTCAAGGTTATTATAGGTAATTCTAAAATATATCGTTCTTGTTCTCTGATAGTTTTTATAAAACTGATTTGATATTTAAGTATTCTCACCATTTTCTCACTCTAAATTCTACTATAAATAAAAGGATGACAATTTTTTTACAATCAAGTAGATTGAAAAATTAGCAAAACCCTAAGCCTCAAATTTTTACGTCTACATATAGTTGAAGATTTATTGTATCGATTGTAAATAGTGGGAGAATAAATGAGAATTTTTATGACAACATATAAATTTATTTAACACTTAGCCATTTTCTGGTTAACGGTTGATTATCTTTATCACGATTTTGCGAAATCAACGAAGCATTAGGAAATTATTTTACGCAAGCGATAATTGAAGATTAAAAACACCAATTACAAATAAGTGAGAAATTAAATAAGCATTTTTCTGTAGCGTTTATGGCTTAATTTAAAATTCTCATTTATATATGTCTAGGCCTGGGCAAAAAATCCGTAACCGAAATACCGAACCGAACCCGAATCGAAAAAGTGGAACCGAACCCGAACCGGCAAAATACCTTTATGGGTTCTAAACCTCTATACCCGAAGAATCGGAACCGAACCCGACCCGAACCGAGAACCGAATGGGTACCCGAAATATCGGAACTACAATTATATATCTAAAATATTAGTTATATTTAGACTTAATATAACAAAATTATACAAAATTATAATTACAAACACAAATATATATATATATATGTTAGTTTTAGACCAAAATAGTTAAAATATTCAAAAAAATATACGAAATTCTTGTTATATTTGTCTAAATTTAACAAATTTCTGGTTAAATTAACCAATTTTTTTTTTGTTTTATAATTTTCCGGGTACCCGGACCCGAACCAAACCCTAATGGAACCGAATGGAACCGAACCAAACCCGAACAGAAATTAGAAAATATCCGAATGGGTCTTATATGTCTAGACCCGAAAACCCGAAAACCCGAAAGACCTGAACCGAACCCGAACGGGTATCCGAACGCCCAGACCTATATATGTCTATTGTGGATAAAATACTCTAATCAGTTTGGTTATCAATCTTTAACTTAAGTTTAAGATTTGGAGATTTAGGTTCTAGAATTTAGAATTTATATTTAGGGTTTATGATCTACGATCTAAGTTTTATATTTAGAATTTATATTTAGAGTTTTTGAATTTTTTAAAAAATTGAAAAATAGATTTTATAGTTCTTCATGCTTATCATCTATATGAGATTTTTTCTGTCAACCGTCTATCAATACTATTAAAAATAGAGTATATTAGAGACTAACATTTATTTGATGTGTTTATTACGACATATGTCATTAAAATTAATTAGTATTTGTAATAATCATTAAGGGTAATTTGAGATTTAATAAAATTAGAATATATGTGAGTCATTCTAAATATTATCTAATTAATGCTTTTATTCCAAAAATATTCATAATATCTTTTAAATTTTTTTGTTTTAAATATAAATATATATGTTATATTATAAAAAATGTTACAAAAATAGTTTAAATTTTTTTTGATAACTTAAAGTAAAAAATATTAATTTCGTTTTAATATTAAAAATTACTATAAAATAAATTTAATTATATTTTAATATAAATATTTTATAATTTATTATTTTATTCAAAATATATTAATATTATCTTTTAGAAACATAAATATCAATATTTTTTATTATTATAACAATATCTTTAAAAAAAATATTTTTGCTTTTTTGTTTATTAAAAAAATAATTATTTAATTCATATTTATTAATAAAATTATTAAAGATAATTTTAGTTATATTTTTATCTATAAATAAACATAAAAATCTTTATATTTAGATCATTATTAAATATGTTGAAAAATAAATTAACAAATTTTATTTTTTGCATAAATATTTTAAAAAATTTAGAATAACCATTATAAAACAGGCTGAAAATATTAATTATTGTAATGTGGGTGAAAAATATATTAAGCATATATCAAATTATTTTAATAAAAAAAAATATTTTATATCGCGATCAAAATCTAGCATGAAATTAAATCCTGAGATAATCCAAAGAAGAAGAACGATATTGTTGTATTTATTGCTACTGAAATCTTTATTCTCGTTCCTAATATTGTGAAAGAGATTATTTTTGCAAGTGCCAAAAATAAAACGTAAGGCATTTAATGATCACGAAAATAGAATTTGAAAGTTCCTAATTCCTTTTTGGACAAACGATTATATTAAAGGCCCAACGGGCTTAGTTAATTACAACCGGCGAGTTTAAATCGCCGGCAACACAGTTATCAATTTGGGATACATCGAGACTAAAGGATAAGCGGAATGGATACTGAATAGAAATCGAAAGATAGGAGAGGCTCTGGCGGATCCGGCGTGTCTGGTGGATTCAGAGAGCCGGATCCGCAGCTGGAGAATCACTACCGATGGCGGCGGCGGCAATGGAAGAGAAACTGTAGGAGGCGTAAGGTTTTGGAAGAAGAGAGTTGGTATCTTTTTAGACCCCAACCCGGCGAATAAAGTTCCTAATTCCTATGATATAAAATTATGAATAGTTTCACTTTCTAGCGTAAAATGTTCTTCCACTGAAATTGACCTGACTTTCTTCGAACTTCTTTGCTAAGGAAAACAAAAAAATATTCCAGTGTGAAACTTTTCTTTGGTCGGCCAGAAAAATGGGGCAAGAGCTATCGAAAGAGAAACTGCTGTACAATCAAGTCAGTTCCGGCAACGTCGAAAGGATTCGATTTCTTCGTCAAGAGGGTGCAGACCTCGAGGTTCTTCTCAAATTCTTCTTATTAATCAATCGGTTTGTTGCTGTTGAATTGCTCAGAACTAGGGTTTTAGCACACAAAAAGGGACACGATCGTGTTTTCATAATCTTTTTTTTTTTTTTTGTCATAGTGGATGGATAAAGAAGGAAAAACTCCCTTGATCTTGGCTTGCACGAAGGCGGAGCTGTATGATGTCGCGCAAACTTTGATCGAGTTAGGCGCCAATGTTAATGCTTATCGTCCTGGTATTCAAAGATTCTTCCTTTTTTGAACTTTTCTTTTTTGTTGTCCAAATTGGAATTTTGCTGTCTTAAGTAATTAATTGAGCTTCAGTAGCTAACTCAATCCCATGTTAGGACCCAATGACATGAATGCTTTGATATTTAGTCTGCATCTAATCATTGTGTTTGGAGTTTGAGCCCTCTCTTGATATTGTTAAGAAGCTCCAAGATCGTGGTTTTTTATAGTGCTGTGAACTTAGAGATGCTTACCATCATATAGAAGTTTTTAAGTTTTGGAATGTGATTCAGCTAAGTTTGTCATGTTTCACTCTTGTCAGCATCATATCCCTATTCCGGGACTTCTATGTACAATGCCGAGACTCCTCTATACCATGCTGCAAGAAGAGGTCTCAAGAATACTGTTAAGTTACTTCTTTCAAATGGTGGTAAGTGTTTCTCCTCTCTTACAACTTGAATGAATGTGAGTTTACTATCTACTTTTTTTTTCGGCAGCAAATTTTGATTGTCAGACATCACTTCAAATTGCTAGATACAATGGGTGGACCAATGTCGTACGTGAAATTGAGGTAATGTAATACCTGTTTTTCATTCCTTATAACCGATTATAACTTTTTGAATTATGGATTTTGTAGAGTCACATCTGTTTGTTCTCTGGTTGGATGCGTGAATTTTACGGCCCTGCCATTCTTGATTTATTTGCTCCTCGGTTGTTTTCAAGAAGAGTGTGAGTCTCCATGAAACTCTACCCTATTCAAATTCTTTATGCACATGTCTACGAATCATCTCTAAACCTTATGATTTGCAGATGGGTTGTCATCGTACCAACTACTGGTTCAAATCATCCTATGTCTTACAAGTTTCAGCTGGCTGTGTATGCTAGTCTGCATGTACGATGATCATTAGATAATAATTCAGAGATCAAAGTAGCGATGTTTAATGACCTGGTATGATGTAATCAGGATGCACAGCCACGGATGGCGATGGCTTTGCGGGATCCAAATTTGGAAGAACAGTGATGATTTATGATAATGATGACATCACAAGTAATTTCCCAGCACTTTTTTTATATGTTGTTTACATGTGACAACCTCTAAGTTTTGTAGATGTTGGTTGAATTTATATTCTGGTGGAGACGTAAGCCTCAAGTAGTTTGTTTGTGTCAGAAATTTTCTAACTCCATGTTTCAGTTTGCCAAGAAAGTGTCTAAATCTATGCTTTGTTTTATTTTTTTTCTTTTGCATTATTAAAACTCTGTCTCAATAAATTCTAAAACATGCGAGTCTGTCTTCTCTTTCTTACAGCAAGAAGTCTTAAACTTGCACCTTCGATTGAAGCGGGCAGACAGCAGCTTAAGTGGTTTTGTGATGCATGTAAAGGAATTCCACAGGTAATGTCAAAAACATTAGCCATTGGATTATATAGATTTATTGTCTCATATCTGCCTTTTTTTTGTTTTATATAATGAAACTCTCATGAAATCAAAATATACAGCCGCGTCCCCCGGTCTTTCTCCAAACACTACTACCATCGGCTCCTCCATTACCAGATGAATATATAGCATCGGTAGAAGAAGGTCCGATTCATTAGTGATTCAACTCCTGGTGATGCCCCATCAGCTTCAGTTGATAGTGAAAATACAGAAGACGTGAGCTCTGGACAGTGTGCAATATGTATGGATGATCCATCTAATGCGGTTTGTGTCCCGTGTGGACATCTCGCAGGGTGCATGTCTTGTTTGGCCGAGATCAAATCCAAGGAATGGGGATGTCCGGTCTGTCGGGCCAAGATCGATCAGATTATAAAGGTGTACCGTGTGTGAAATATATACTCCATGGGATAGTTCTCTCCTTCATTGTGTTGTCAGACTGTTTAACATCTTCAAAACTTTTGAAACTATATTTATCTATTTCTCGACCAAAAGCAATATGTGTGTGTTAAAAAGGGTAAAACATCATATATATAGTATGGAAGGGCATCTTTTCTTCTTCCAGATCTGCAAATGCCAAAGACCTATAAATAATATGATTCCATTAAAATGGCCTGGATTTTCAGATAAACAAAACAATAAAGTGCCCAATGGATGAGAAGTAACGTCCTAAACCATTTGTAAATATGGAATAAAATATGAGTAGATATTAAATAATCACAAACTAAGTGTTGCTAAAAGTTTATATTTGTCTATTTTCAAAAGGATTAAATGGTTTAACTAACTAATTTTGGACCGCAAAATCTATGTAAAAATTCTGGTGGCTAATCCGATCGAACCTACTTGATAAAAGTTGTAATGTTTTTAATTAGAGAAATTTGCTGAAACAATCTTGGAAAGTACCCTTATTACTTTTTTTAAGTACCCTTACTACTACAATAAACTTAACAAGGTTTTGTTTCTCAAAATTTTGACCAAATGACATATAAACCAATGTTTCAACTTTTATTTATAGTTATGCCTTCAAAAAAAAAATAATAAAAAAAATTTATACATTTAAATAAATGAAAAAGAAATTAAAATCTCAGAAAAATATGAATAAAAATATGTTTTTCGGCGAAAGCGATGATTCTGACAACGACGAAGTGACGATTCCGAAGACGAAGTGAACGACTCCGGCGACAATTCCGACGACGATGTGGTAGATTTATTTTTACGACGATGCATAAATCTGAAAATATATGATAAGAAATTCGTTTTTTACGACGACGCCTCAACGATGCGATTCCGGCGACGACGATGCGGCAATTCCAGAAACGAAATAATTTTCCAGCAGTGCAGGGACGATACCAGCGATAATCTTGCGACGCGAGAGTGAAATTTTGCTTTATTTGGTGGTTTAGTAGAATTGTTTTATTTTTTTGGTAGACTTATTGTTAAGTTAATTTATTTTAAATTCATTTTGTTTTGCTTTTACGGTAGATTTTTTTGCCTTAATCTATTAGGTAGATTTTTTACCTTTAAAGGTAGATTTATTTTACTATACGATTATGTTATTTGTATGTAGTCTTCTATCTTATATTTCACCATTGACTTTCATAGTTTAATACCGTAGATTTATTCTGGTTTTAGGTTACTTTGTTCTAGACTTAATATATTAAAATTAAATAAAAAAGTAAAAAATGAAAATAACTTTTATTAATAGTGGTTCGTTTCACTTTTTACAGAGAACGTGAAAAAGATGAAACCTTTAAGTATTGGCGACGGAGAAGGCAAAAGTTGCGTATTATTGTCGACGATTCCGGCGAGTTCTTTGCAAGTTTCCGGTAAGTTTCCTAGTTCTTCTCCATCGTAATCTTCTTACATTTCTCCATTTCTCATTTTTTTAATCGCGTCTATTTACCTTCTTCTCTTCGCATGCGACTATGACTTCGCAAATCGGCCACTTTTGGCGATTTTTCCGGCGACGTTGGTAAGTCTTCTTCCCTTTCTCAATTGTAATCTTCTTCATTTACTTCATCTTTGAAATCGTGACTCTATATCTTTCCTCCTAGCATGCGACAATGACTCTGCACAAACAGAACAAAGGCGATTTTGGCGATTTTTCCGACGACATTGTGGTAATCTCTCTTCCCAGTGTTGTTGCTTGTTCCTTAAACTTTTCTTTGTAATTTTTGAATGTTATAACTTATCTTAAAAATCGTTGGATTTAGGTGAATATTGCGAAGGCGGAGAAGTTTTCGGAGGCGGTGTAAGGCTACTCCGACATATTTTACCAGTAAGCTGTCGACGGTTAAGTTTCTTTTTACCCTTTCATGTGTCTGTAGACTTTTCTTGTTTCAAACAGACTATTGTTTGTAGAGTTTTATAGTTTCAGACATAATTTTGTTTTTAGTTTTCATGTGTGGGTAGACTTGTTTCTGGCTGAGGACATAATATTTGTAGACTTATTTTCTTTGGGTATCATTTGTAAGTTGTAGACTTGTTTGGCGATCGAGTTAAGTTATGGTAGACTTTTATGTACATTGTTTGCCCCTGTTAGTGGATGCTAAATGGTGGCCTTTATTTGAAGTCAGTTGTTGTATCGTAGACTTGTTTATGTTCTAGATTAATGGTTATATACTTATTTTCTTTGGTTCCTTTGTTCGTGGATGGTGATATATTTGTTAATTAAAGATCTTATCTTTCAGATATGGCGCCAAAAAGGGAGAAGAAGAAAAACTATCCTCCCACATTTTATCTGGTTAGAAAATCTCTTCAGCAGAAGCGAAGCATGAATCAAAAAGGCACTATGTCTGACTTTCTGATGGTGGGGGATTACTTAGGCGAACAATTCTACAATGACATTGCCAATAATTAGCAAGTTGGATTTCTGCTGAAGTTGTGTTCTAGTAACTATACATGGGCTGCTAAGACGGTTCATTATTTTCTGACACACCAATTGTCCATCAAAAGGATACATGAGATTTGGTTTCGGATTGGTGGTCGGCCTCTTAGGTTTTCCCTGAACGAGTTTGAATATATCACAAGACTCCAATGCCATCCCGTTGCAGATGAAGTCTGGGACATTGATCACATAAGTTATTAGAAAAAGCTTGGTGTCAAACCTGAGGAAGGACCTACTTGGCATGAATTGGTGAAAGTGTTGCCAAAGTGTAGGACATGGGAACCTGAGGAGAGGATGCATATTGAGTTATTTTTAATCTTGCACGTTGGAATTTATGGACTACACCGTGGGAGCAGACTTCCGTTGTCGTGTGCCAAAAGAGTCTTGGATAAATTGGCTTTTGAGAGGTATCCATGGGGTCGAGTGGGCTTCAAGAGTCTAGTGGACTCCATCAAAATTGTGTCATACTCATTGTTCGGCTTTCCCCATGTGTTGCTAATGTGGGAATACTAGTCGGTTACTGTGTTGGGAGAAGAGTATGGGTATAGAAGAGAAGGAGTTGAAATCTCTCTGCTACGGTGGAAGTCATGTAGGAAACGATTCAACCTGGATAAGCTTTCTGGAGGAGGACAAGGAGAATTCGGAGGACAATAAGGTATTGTCGATATTTAGATAAAGAAATAGTAGGTTTTTTCGTTCACTTGTTGGTAGACTTTTAGTTTCTATTGTTGTAGACGTTTACTTTCAGTTGTGTTAGAATTGTAGTTTCTATTACGGTAGCATATTTTATATGTTGTGGTAGACTTGTAGTTTCTATATTGATAGACTTTTCGATATGAATGGAAGCTTAATAGTTTGTTCTCATATTACTTCTCAGGTTCGAATGATGCAATTGGTGGAGAAGCCGCTTGAATCCATTTATCATGAATGGCCAGACGAGGACCAAAATGTTGAAGCAAAGGAAATCGACGAGCAGTTGGACAATATGATTTGAGATATTATTGGTAATTGTCTTGATGATACATTTGGGTAATAAATCCCTCAGAAGGAAGCAAAGGTTGATAAGAGAAAGAAACCTGTTGAGGAAAGTGGTGATGATTTTGTGGAGAAGGTTGGTGAAGGGAAGAAAATGAAGAAGAAGGAGAAAGAAACTGGGGAGCCTAGTTCAAAGGACAAGAAGATGATGAAAAGAGAGAAATTTTGAATAATAATAGGAGTACGAAATTACTAGAGAATAACTCAAGTGATGAGGAAAAAAAGGACAAGAAAAATAAGAAGAAACCGAGCTTGAATCAGAGGAGGTAACTCCTCAGCTGGTGGATAAGAACAACAACAACAACAAAATTACCACAGAGTCAGCTTCATGTGATTCCAATGCTCGTTTGATAAATGTAGTAGCCGATGAACGGAAGAAAATATTAGAGAAGAAACAGCAGGATGATGTCCTCAACGCGATCCACCTACTAACCAACAAAGTTGATGCGATGGAGGAAAAAGTAAGAGGTTGGCTTACTGCACTGGAGACCATAGTGCAAGCGACCCTTGAGGTTGACGCTCCCGGTAAAGCTATAGTATGCAAAGAACCTCCAAAGGACCCAGCGGGAGATGCAGATTCAAACGCTGGGTCCAACTGAGGCTGAACCTACCGGTCAACAAGGTTTTCAGAAAGTACCTAAAGACAATTAGTCCGGTTCACGAGACCTGGTATGTTGGAATCTATTTGAATTTGGGTAACTAAATACAGTTACCGCAGACTTGGCCGAATTTGATTTATCTTTATGTTTTTTACACATGTGTGATTGTGAGTGTGAATATATGTAGACTTTTTCGCGATTCTTTTCTACAAACAAGTTTGAAATTTATTAGCACATTATTGAGGTTTTATGATTCTCATAGTAATGCATTAGATTTTTATGAATGGAATAGTAGACTTTTATTTTATGTATATATGGTAGATGTAGACTCTAATAGATGATAAAATGTGAACGTTATCTTAGGATTTAATAAAGTAATGATAAACTTGTTATATAACAAATGATAGACTTATAATAGAACAAAATTGTAGAATTGTTAAACTTCGTAATGTTCATAATTTCGTAGAGTTGTCGTATCGTTTAGTATTAGTAGATTTCTCATGATCACGACCTAGTAGACTAACCATGTTTCTCTTTCCATAACCAGCGTTGTCATTACAAGTGAAGTTCGAAACCCAAATTTGAAATCAACGGTAACTAAATGATAAGGTATGGGTGAGAGTAAAAGGATGATTGGGACGAGATGGAACATAGTATAAAAAGATAATGATGGTAGTAAAAAGGCTGAAACCCCTTATGTGCAAATTGTAGAAGATTTTGAAACTCCTAAGCGAGCCAAACCCACATCACCGCTTTCTGATTTCTCAGATCCACTGGAGGCTTCAAGGATGAAATCTGCCACTTCTGCAATAGACAAGCTTTTGGTCCTTATTAATAAGGAAGACGCAGTAGGTCGCGGGGCTCGCAAACTTATTCTGGCCCCCAACCAAGTGGACCCATTCTTTTGGAGTTTAACTGTCAAACACATTATGTACAGGGTGTTTCCTTCGCCAAGTATTTACGATCCGTTTGATATGGTGGATGGCAGCAAACTTAATCGATTGATGGAGTACGTTAAGACTGATTTGTAAGTCTCCCTCATCGTACTCTCTTACTTTCGTTGATTTTTTTGCAAATCGATTGATGGTGTTTTATAACATTCTTTCATCATCTTAGGGACAACCCTTTCTACACAATCCTCGCGAGTGTTGAATTCTACCTAGAAATCATGATACCTAAACAGTTTTGGCAAATTAAAGAATACATGTGCCTGCACGAAGGGGTAAAAAATTTGAATCCATGAAATTTCATTACGTGATGTTATCGTGGACTTGTTGCTTGAATACTTTTGATGATAGGGTATAATTATTACTTTCTTACACTACAAATGCAATAACGATATGGTAGACTTAATACTTTTAGAAAAGTGCATGATCAAACTATGGTAGACTTATATCTAATTCCCTCTATTTTGCCGCATCTCTTACATGCAATGCATATGTTAAGGCAAAGGTCTTTGAGAAAACATAGTCCTTTTCGAAGTGAGAGGATTGCTTTCCTCGATCCGTGGTTTACTAGTTTATGGTGTTATGAATACGGGAAGGAGTTTAAAGGGAATCAAAAAAATTGGGTGTTTGGCAAGGGCTATTTTGATATCTACAATGGTATAATTCTAACTTTTGCAGCTACAAGAAAGAAATGGGTGGAAGATGTGGATTATTTGTCAACCGCCCATTACATTGAAGGAAATAATTGGGTAGATGTGCTCGTAGACTTACCCTAGCAGAAAGTGAAGGTGTACAACAGCTTGTACAAATGGAAAAGTGATCAAGACATCTACAACTCATGCAAGCAATATATTAGGATGATTCCCTCTTTGATGAGGGCCATGGACCCCCTAACCTGAAGAAGAATATGAGTTTGGGTGCTTTCAAGATATGTAGGGTGAAGACTATTCCCCAAAACAACCAAAGTGATGATTGTGGTTTGTACACATTGAAGTACAATTAGTGTCTAGCCCTCGGTCGTATGATGGAAGGCCTTATTGATACTACCATTGCAGATATTCGACTCAAACTAGCTGCTGAGATCTTCGATGAGGTTCTCACAGAGCAGACTACACAATTCTCAGATCCAACCCCTCAAAGTAAAGAAGGGGAGAAAGATAGATTTGCAGACATATTCTGCAAAATGATACTACTAACCAAACATATGTTAGCTTTGACAACTTTTTTTGTAACCACAGTAGACTTGTTAATAACTTGCGACAGACTTGTACTACTAATTATGATGTATTCGGGTTTTTGTTGTAAATGCGGTCGCACATTATTTTTGCCTATTCCAATTGGTGTAGACTTTGGAGTAACATATAAAGTCTACAACAATTGGATTAACATGAGATAAATGTATTTCCCAAGGTAGTAGACTTTTATTGTATAATAAAAATACTTTTGTTGTACATAGCAGACTTATGTTAAAACAGCACTTATACAATGATAACAAACGATATTCATACGTTAAAATCCAATACATTAAACAATTAAAACGTACACAGAGGGTTTAGTAGAGAATATCAAATTCATTAGGATTTATAGGTTGTACGATTGTAACCGGTTTCCAGACATTTAGAACATTGTGGCACTTTCCTAGGATGTTTTTGTTCCATTGCGATCTCCAATGCACCTTTAAGCCTTGAATTTTTAGGCATTCCCGGTGGTTGATAGATGTTAGAAGGGTTACATACTTTCTCGGCCACATTTTCAGGTACAGGTAGTGTAACATCTCGAGGCTTGATACTCATTGAATACACGTTGGCCAAGTAGCTCGCATATAATATGGATGGCATTGGGAGATTGTTGAAATTTTTGTGGCCTCCGCTGCTGTAATGGCATGTAGACAATGGATTTTATCTAAGTCAAACTTACGGCAAGTACACGTTTTCTGTCTCAAGTTGACAATATTTAACGAATACTCTCCCGTAACTTGAGATTGATCATTATCTATCGGTTGCACCGTGAGTAATTTAGCTTGCTCGACGCGCTCCTGAAATAAAACTAATGTCAATACCTTAAGAAATGTAGGAGTCAATGCTTAAGGACACAAAGTTATACCTTTAGTAGTTTTTCTACTCCACCAGTTAGAATGGTAGTCAAATCACTCGCTATTTTCATTCTTGTTGAAAACCATATAATTAACATTGTCCTAACTTCATCTAACAGTTGCACAATAGGAGAGCTTCGTGCATGAGAAATATCTTTGTTTATTGACTCAACAATGTTATTGGTCGTAAAATTGTACATATTTCCTGGAAAGTGTACACGAGTCCACATTTTGACATCTGCTTTTTCCAAATATCCATGAATTTTCGGATCGATAGCATGAATTTGCTCGTAGAAGTAATTGAAACATGCACGCGTATATGCACTAGCTGCCACTTCACTAGTCGGAATAAACCAACCCCTCTGAATTTCAACAAAATATTCTTATGCAAGTGATATGTACATATACCACGGGAAGAGAGCGGATATACGGTTGCTATTCTTTTTCCTATAGCCCTATGTCTATCCGATATATAGTAAGTCCTTCATTATCCGGGATAACTCGATGTAATTGTCTAAAGAACCATTCCCAAGATTCTTCATTTTCAATATCAACGACTGCAAAAGCTAATGGGAATATGTTGAAATTTCCATCTTGCGTTGTGGCAATCAGTAGTCTACGTTTGTATGGTCCTTGCAAAAATGTCGTGTCCACAACTATTACTTTCCTCATAAACGGGAATCCGTTTATTGACGCTCCAAATACAATGAACATAGACTTGAACCTATTGTCGTCATCAATCTCGAGCTTTGTGAAAGTCCCCGGATTAGCTCGCCTTATCTGGTATAAGTACGAGGGTATGTCTTCATAACCTTGTTCTGGAGTTCCCAAAGAAAACTCTCGTGCATATTTCAAAATACGATGTGTCTTCCAATACTTCATCTGAAAATACATATTCAGCTACTATAAGTCTGCGAAGACAGTTAAGGTAAATCTACTATATATATAACTCTACAATATAGACAATTTTGGTCACATGGGAACATCTGACATACATTCATCCCATATCGTTTCTTTAAGGCATCGGCAACAAGACTTGGTAAGACTTTTTTTCAAACACCACCAACAAAATCTTTGTATATACGGCCGACGATATCTGGAGTTACTTTACGAGCACGTACTGAACGCTTTGTGACCGAACAAGTGTGTTCCGATATGTATACCTTTATGTGAAATTTTGGAGAATCTCCTATTGTTGACGCCCAAACTCTCCATTGACATCCTTTAACCCAACAGTTGACGGTATATACAGTCAGGGTCGAATACCCGACATCAAATTCAAATTTCTTGACTACCATAGCAACTTCAACCTTGTCTCCAACTCATCTTTTGTGTCATACTTTTTCCCTACCGCTAGTTCGAGTTCACTTATTTCTATATTCTGAAAGTCTTGTAGAGGCCTTGATGTATTTTTCATAAGGTTCTTACTCGTTTCCTTTTGTTGCAGACTTTCCATGTCTTCTTGTTCTTGTTGTTGCTCAAATTCTACTTCATCATCTTCATCATCATCATCATCATCTTCATCATCATCATCTTCTTCCTCTTCTACTTCTTGGTGTCTCCCGGAAATTGCATAATCTTCATCACATAAGCTAGCACAGTCTGGGTCCTCACAACAATGAAATTTGTATTCTTCTTCATCATCTTCTACAACGCCATTTTCACATAAACCCTCATCTAGTAGATCTTTTTCTTCTTCATTTTGACAACCCTCATCCCATTATCTATCCGATTAATCTCAATGCAAATCCTAACGGCTTGATCTTTACAAAGACGCAAAAACCAGTTCAATTTTTGAGAATTCCCAACACTTACCGGAGGTATATCTATCGCCAAGGTTCGAGAATATTTCTTTGGTAGCATGTAGCTCATCTCGACTTCGTGGGTTTCATTATCCAAACCATAGTCTTCATAGACCATTACAATCAAATCCTCATAAGAATTTCTCTATTGTAGGCAACAAATGTGACTCCCTCTGCTCTTATCTTTGAAGTTGTCAACGTAAAAGATCTATCGATCTCTCTGAAATCTCCATTTACCGGAAACTAACACTATTTCCGACATACTGAAATGTGGAGATTGGAAAGGATGAACTATTGAAAGAAAGAAAATATGATGAAGAATAAGACCTTAAGTAAATCTGGAAATTTTCAAAAAGAAAAATCAAGTTTTCTTTTTCATGGGCTTAGCCTCCAAAAACCATCAGCGAAGAAGATGAACACCAAAATCTAGAGATGTTCCAACCAACTCAACTAAAACATTTAATTCAATATAAGTCTACCATAACTTACTAATATTTATTAAGTCTACCATAACTTACTAACAATTATTAAGTCTATTAACTACACCTCATTAGTAATTTAAGTATACCTTACATTAGTACAAGTCTACAAAACAAGTCTACCATACAACATAAAATTCTACAAAACAACATAAAGTCTACGAAAACGAAATAAAGTCTACAATAACGTTTAAAAAATCTGCCACATCTACGACGTTGTCTTCCATATAAAATCTGCTACAACGTCATGAAAGTCTACAATGAGAAAAATAATTCTACAAGGTCAAAAATAAGTCTACAACGGAAATATAAATCTACTATTACACATGATATATCTAGAACCACGTCGATGTATTCAAGTTCCCTAAAAAATCTGCGACCAATTGGTGAAAGTCTACAAACTCGAAGAATAAGTTTGCATCATAAAATTAAGTCTACTGCTGTATAATTTAAATCTACCAATCGACAAACAAATATACAAAACAAATCTACAAATCTACATAACAAATCTACAAATCGGAACCAAATTTCCTGTCATACAAAATAACTGCAAGATATAAAACAAATCTACGAAAACTATGAAAACTTAAAAGTTTATACAACAAATCTACGAAAGCTATGAAAACATAAAAGTCTACTACATCAGTTTTAAAAGTCTACGACAACTGGACAAAATAAATCTATCAAACTTAAAATAAATCTACAAATCACTAAAGAAAAATCTACAATCCAGAATACAAGTCTACAATCTTTTAAAAAAAATCTACAATCCTGAAAACAAGTCTACAAACCCAAAAACAAGTATAAAACCCCAAAAACAAATCTACAAACCAACAACAAGTCTACTAATAAAGACCGGTAGACTTAATTTGATATACTTATATGAAAATCGAGTAGACTTATTGACACAATCCAGAAACTTAACATTTCATTATTGCCAGTTTCGTATAAATACGTTTTTGAATACACACTAAAAAGGGTAAAACAGGTACAAAAAATTATTTCAGTAATAAAAACTTTCCATTATTACTTAAATAATTAAGGCACTTTCCAAAATTATTGTAGCTAACTTTCCTTTTTAATATGAATCGAAAAAGAAGAAAAAAACTTTTTTTTGAACTAAAGAAAAAAAACTTAAAAACATTTTATTGTAAACATCGAGTTTGTAGATGAACAGTGACCCCAGGGGAGTGTCGAGAAGAAGACAACTTGGCAAGCAGCTCATTTTTTGAAATAAACATGCACCGTTTCTTTTCTTTTTTCTTTTTGTCGTCAATTCTTTTTATAAAGCCCAAAGGCTAAAGGTAACAATTACAACAAAATCCACTCAAGCCCGTTTACATTTTCATTAAAGTTAAGCCAAACCATAATACCCAAATCTACTTAGAGCAGCTCCAGTGGTGAGATTTTGTGTGTTTTTAGCTGCAAAACCTAGGCAAAGTGTAATTAAAATAAATGGAAAACACTGAATTAGCTAAGAAACGTTCCTTATATTGGTGACTTAAGCTATCGTGTCTTAGAAACGTGGCACTTTCTGGTTGGCCGAAAATACAGAGTTTTGCCCGTGGAAACCCTCTCTCGCGATCGGAGTCTCTCCATGAAACCATCATTTTGCATCTTTTCTCGAAATCAGAAACGAGAGCTCTCAAGGCACGATCTTGAACGGTTCTATCCCTCTTCTCGAGATGCATCGGCCACTGAAGCTCCGTTCATCTCTGTTCATTCTCTAAATTCTACAATCTTCCCTTCTCTTCTCCTCCTCTATTTCGTTCCTTCTTCATATTGAAACATTTCTGTTCGATTTTACAAAATCGTGCTTCCAAATCGGAATCTCACTTCTGACTCCAATTGGGATTCGTGTGGGCGTGTACTATGGCGGTTTGGCGTATAATCAGTCGGTCGTACCTCAAGTACGCATCAACACAATTAACCAGGAATTACAGTCAAGTTTGTCTTGCTACCTCGCTCTCTCCTTCCGTGAAGCAGACAAAGTTGTCTTCTTTTGACATCCCAAATTCAGATATATGTAGAAAACCTTCTAAATTCTTCGAAAATGTCAGGTTGTTTGCCACTTCAGCTCAGGTACGCTCTTTTAATCCTAGCAATGTTTTCTTCTATGTTGTTATGCTAACATGCAATTTCTTAAGTCTTAGCTTTAGTTCTCGAATTTTTATATGCTCATGGCTCTCCAATTAGGTATTGGTGTTGCCTTTTAGAGAACTCTATGGAAGATCTGGAACCACCCTGCAGGATTTGATTTTTATCTTTGCTATATTGCTTGTTTGAATTTGTCTACTAAAGACCGTATAGCTGCAATTTATATAGTGCATGTGTTGGTTTTGGGTTGTATGTGTTTAGTTCCTGAGCAACGTTTTGGCTCTCCTATATCATATGGTCTTGTTCATGATTGTCAAAGTCGTTCAGAACTTCATATTTCCATGATCTTGTTGCAGACAAGGAAGAAGGAAGAGGAAGTTGAATCTGATGGTCCACGTCTCAATGAGAAGATTACAGCCGAGACTGTCAGATTGGTTTCCGAGGAAGGTAATTTATTTTTCATGTACCAGATAAAGACGAAATATACATGCTTTTGTTAGTAAGTTCCTTTCTCTGGTGTTTAATTTCTTCTATCAAATTTGGGGACTTGGTTGTGATCACACAAGTATTGGTGGTACGTCCGTGTCTGGTGTAAAGTCTCTTGTTTTGTATTTGAATCGCATATGCTGATGGATGATATTGAAGAAGCTGATCAACAACAACAATCAAAGCAAAAGAGACCATCTTCAAAACGAGCTTGTTATCGAGGATACATGATTGGACTTGTGGGAACATTTTGGTGTAAGTCTGCAAATCCCAACTCTGTTTTCATGGTAGGTTGATGATGCACAAGTGTAAACATACAACATAACCCGAACACGATCCACCAATACGAAAGAGAATACCGAAATGCCATGGTATTTTGTTTAAGTTTTGTTGAATTTTTTCAGATGCAATGTGAATGTTGTCTTTGTGATAATATATATTTTTAATTTTTAAAACCCCAAACGGGTAACACCAATGGAAGTGTTAAAAAAATAAAGATTCTTAACTATTCTTAAATAACAAAAGAATTAATAAAAAAATTGGTAAGAAACCCACATTGGGTAACACCAATGTGGGTGCTCTTATATTTGGTTTACAAAAAGACCACGTGTGAAAACAAACACGTGAAAGCGAGAGAAATGGACACGTTGAAGCAGATAAACCCACGGGTGACACGTCTTCACCTCCGGATTTTGCCGCAACCACTACCAGAATCTCTTTTCTCAGCGACGTCCGAAGCAAATCCACCGAGATAACACTGCTACACCGCATGTTTTCTATTCACACAAGACCCAGAAGAAAGCCACACCTTGATTTAGTCTCCTCAGAGGAAGCTCCGTCTAAGACCACCATCATCGGGGGATCCGCCATCAAAGATCGAGGCATGCGACGAAGAAATTACTCCTGTAAAACGAAAAAACCAAGATGACACTGTGAGGATAATTGTCTTTGATGATTATCTCATAAATAAAGTTAAAGCCACGAGAGTTTAGGAAACTCAATCTTTAAGGAATATTTCCTAAAAGATATATCTAGGGTTAGTTGCAAATAATTCTATATATATGTATGTTCAAGGACAATATTCCTTACGGCTTTTATTATTCACCTAAGGCTCTTTGATCTCTAATTCAGGCTTGTAAAGAGACTAAGAGTTCTTAGGGTGTATTCACTTTGGTTATAGTGAAACTTGTGAGAGAAGGATCTCACCCCAGACGTAGCGGTTAGAGGCCGTGAACTGGGTAAACAATCTTGTTGTGTTCTTTACTTAAATTCTAAGCAATCGAATTAGGTTAAATACACCAACAAGTGGTATCAGAGCAATCCAGGTTCTAGATTGCAAAGGGGGAAAAAAGGCTGAAAGAGGTTTTAGGTCACAAACCCTAAGTGATCTAAAACTAGACGTGAAGAAGAAAAGCGGCTCACAGGGTTACGTCTCGTAAAGGCTTGGGTACGTATTTTCTCGAAAGTTAATTTCATCAACATCAAGGCTTAAACAACTTACGATTATGGAGAAGGAATCAAAAACAATTAAGTTGGATGTGGACAAATTTGATGGTAAAGGTGACTTTGGATTATGGAAGCATAAAGTTCTATGTCAGCTAGAACTTCTAGGTTTGGAATCAGTTTTGGAAGAAGATTCAGCTCAAACTTCAGAATCTGATAAATTTGAAGACACTAAGAACCCTAAGGTGGAGGATCCAAATTATGCTAAAAAGGATAAGAGGGTTAAGAATCTGATTAAGATGAGCCTAAGCGACATGATTTTGCGGAAAGTCATGAAGGAACCAACGGCGCTTGGTATATGGAGGGCTCTCGAAAAGGATTATCAAACCAAGGCGCTTCCTAATCGAATCTTTCTAAAACAGAAATTTGCAGGCTTCAAGATGGAGGAGAATAAAAGTATTGAAGAAAATCTTGAAACTTTTGGGAAGTTAATAGATGATCTAGCAAGTCTGAATATTCAGATTAGCGACGAAGATCAAGCAATTCAGCTTCTAATCAGTCTTCCATCACCCTATGAACCATTGGTTCATACTTTAAGTTATGGAAGTGGCAAAGACACATTAACTGTGAGTGCCGTGACAACTTCTGCATACTCAAAGGAGGCAGAGCTAAAGGAGAAAGGATTGTTAGGCAAATTCAAATCTCAAACGGAGGGTCTTTATGTTGAGTCCAGGGGAAGGTCAAGCAAGAGATCCGACAAGGGAAGTTCTAACTCGAAAAAGGGAAGAAGCAAGAGCAAAGGGAGGTCTAAGTCTAGACCGAAATATCTGGAAATTGGAAAAGGAGGATGTTTCAATTGTGGAAAGGAAGGACATTGGAGGCGTGAATGCCCTGAAAAGAGGAAGAGCAAGGATTCTGTGAACATTGCTGAGGAACCAGAACAGCCCACTGTACTTACGGTCAGCACACAAGACACAAGAAAGGAATGGTTAATGGATTCAGGATGCTCATTCCACATAACTCCAAATAGAGATGTCTTATTTGACCTTCAGGAAATCAATGGAGGAAAAGTGTTAATGGCTAATAACACATACAGTGAGGTCAAGGGAATAGGAAAGATCAAGATTCGAAACTTTGATAACTCGATGGTTATCTTAACCGATGTAAGGTACATTCCAGGGATGAGTCGAAATCTGATCTCATATGGGCTGCTGGAGAAAGCAGGTTGCAGATATGAAGGAAACGATTTTATGGTGCACTTCTACAAAGGAGATAAAAGGGTGTTGACTGGCAAGTACAACGAAGGCATATATTATCTACAAGGAGAAGTGTTGAATGGCGAGGTTAACTCCTTAAAAGCAGAAATTGATTTGACTCGGATGTGGCACTCTAGGCTGGGTCACATGAGTTCAAACAATATGGAAATGCTGGTAAAAGAGGGGTACATTGACAAGAAAGAGATCGACAAGCTTGGTTTCTGTGAGAGCTGTGTATTGGGAAAGTCTCACAAGCAGAGTTTTCCAACTGCTAGACATACAACAAAAGGCATTCTGGACTACATACACTCAGACTTATGGGGCTCTCCTTCTACCCCAGAAAGTCTAGGAGGATGCAAATATTTCATCAGCTTCATCGATGATTATTCCAGGAAGGTCTGGATTTACTTCTTGAAATCAAAGGATCAAGCATTTCAGAAGTTTAAGGAGTGGAAGGTGGAGACTGAAAATCGAATGAAGTTGAAGATCAAGTATATCAGAACCGACAACGGGCTTGAGTTCTGCAATACACAGTTTGACAATCTGTGCAAGGAATCTGGGATCACAAGGCACAAAACATGCACTTACACACCTCAACAAAATGGCGTGTCTGAACGGATGAATAGAACAATTATGGACAAGGTTAGAAGTATGTTGGCAGAGACGGGACTTGGACAAGAATTTTGGGCCGAAGCTGCTTCCACAGCTGTGTATCTGATTAACAGATCACCAAATTCAACTCTGAATTTTAAACTGCCAGAGGAGCTATGGAGTGGCTCAAAGCCAGACCTAAAACACCTTAGACGGTTTGGCTGCACAGCATATGTCCACAAGGTTCAGGAGAAGACTAAGCCAAGAGCTGTAAAAGGGGTGTTTGTTGGTTATCCTTTCGGAGTTAAGGGTTACAGGGTATGGATCTCAGAAGAAGGAAAGTGTGAAACTAGCAGGAATGTAGTATTTCATGAGGAAGAAGTCTACAAAGACACACTTAAAGACAATGTAACTAAGGAAAAGTCTGCAAAAGATTTGGAAAATCGCAGAACAAGGAGAGTCACTTTTAGTGACGACTTAATACAGGGACCTTCAGGCACAGAAGCACAAACCGTGTCTCAACAAGAGTATCAATCTCTGGAATCAGAAAATTCAGAAGAATCTGGAAATTCTGAAGGATCGGAAATTCCTGAGCAAGATAATCAGCCTCTAGAATCAGAAGATTCGGAAGAGTCTGAAAATTCTGAGGACTTAGAAAGTTCTGAAGAATCAGAGGAAGAGTTTGGGGAATCAAATGTGGATGCATCTCTTCGCAGTTACATCCTTGCAAGAGATAGAAAGGTGAGAACAAACAGAAAGAAACCAGCACGGTTTGAGGATCAAAATTTTGTAGCATATGCTCTTTCTGCAGCAGAGGACATCGAAGTTGATGAACCAAAGAGTTTCGCAGAAGCTAGGAAAAGCAGAAACTGGAAGCACTGGAACAATGCTGCAAAAGAGGAAATTGATTCTTTGGACAGAAATCATACTTGGGATTTGATTGAGAAACCATCGAAGCAAAGGGTGATTGGATGCAAATGGGTGTTCAAATTGAAGCCGGGAATACCAGGAGTTGAGAAGCAGAGGTATAAAGCTAGATTGGTAGCTAAGGGCTTTTCACAGAAAGAGGGAATTGATTACAACGAAGTGTTTTCACCAGTTGTAAAACATGTTTCCATCAGAGTAATGCTATCAGCTGTAACAAACATGGATTATGAGTTGGAGCAGCTTGATGTCAAAACAGCATTCTTACATGGAGATTTAGAGGAAAGGATTCTAATGGAGCAGCCAGAAGGGTTTATTCTTAAAGGGAATGAGAATAAGGTCTGCTTACTTCGAAAGTCTCTATATGGTCTAAAACAATCACCAAGGCAGTGGAACTTGAAATTTGATAGTTTCATGAAGGAAGAAGGATTTACAAGGAGTCAGAGAGACCCATGTGTTTATATGAGAAACACACGATCTGACAAGGCAATATATCTCCTACTCTACGTCGATGATATGTTGATAGCTTCAGGAAATATCAAAGAGATCAGAAAGGTGAAGGAAAGTTTAGGAAGAAAATTCGAGATGAAGGATTTGGGGAAGGCATCACGGATTTTGGGGATGGATATAATCAGAGATAGAACTAAAGGTGAATTGGTTTTATCACAAGAAAACTACCTAAACAAAATTCTAAGTACATTTGGCATGACAGAAAGTAAGGCGGTTGTTACTCCTATTGCTACTCATTTCAAACTTAGAAGCCTAACTAAGCAAGAATTCGAGTCTGAAGCTGCATATATGGAAAACATACCTTACGCAAGTGCAGTGGGAAGTCTGATGTACGCCATGATTGGCTCAAGACCTGACCTTGGATACGCAGTGGGTCTGGTCTGCAGGTTCATGTCCAAACCTGGAAAAGAACACTGGTCAGCTGTAAAGTAGATAATGAGATATCTAAAAGGCACACTCAAGACCAGATTAACATTCAAAAAGCATGCAGATTTCAACATTGAGGGATTCTGTGATTCTGACTCTGCTACAGACCTAGACAGGAGAAGGTCAGTAACTGGTTTTGTATTCAAAGTGTGGGGAAATACAGTGTGCTGGAAGTCTAATCTACAATCGGTTTTAGCTTTATCAACTACTGAGGCAGAATATATGGCACTTACTGAAGCAGTAAAAGAATCTCTTTGGCTAAAGGGATTATGCAAGGAATTGGGGTTTGAAAAGAAGGCTGCCTTAATACACTGTGATTCGCAAAGCGCCCTAGCCCTAGCTAAGAACCATGTACATCATGAAAGAACTAAACATGTTGATACTAAGTTCCATTTTATTCGTGACATTGCAGCAGAAGGAGATGTCATACTATCAAAGATTCATACGAGTAAAAATCCAGCAGATTTTTTGACTAAGGCTTTACCTGGGCCTAAGTTTGAACTCTGCTGTGATTTGCTCAACATCATCTAGGAGGGCTAGACAGGCTTCAGGTAGCTCAGCATCAACAAAGAAACTCTCGCAGGAACCTAAAGTTAAGTGTAAGTCTTTTACATTAACATGTTGATGAAAATTCGCATAGTAAGGATTGAGAATTATTGAGTTACCTGAAAGATGGATGATGGAACCGGCAAGGCAATGGTGCTTGGTTCCAGGTGGAGAAAACTCAGGTACATGTTTCAGAAGGATGAAAGATTTGTACCTAAGAGAGAAAGGCGAGAGTTAAGGACAGGTTTTCAAAGTTCATGGAAACTGAATAATGTAATCGGCGAATTACAAGGTTCAGCAGAAACAGACGCTGTGAAGAAAGCATTACCTTTAAAAGCTGGAAGCGAATGAGTAATCTATCTTCACATGATAGAAGCTGAAACAAAGAAAGGAAAGTAGGTGATTGGCATATCCCTACTACAAGGTCAAGTGATTGGCATATCACAAAGGGAAGGAAGGTTTCATGGTTACCTTAAACACGGTTTGAGGTGGAGCTTATGAACTCAAAGATGCAGACACGACTTCACAGATTTGTTATTTGGGAAGGCCATTCGGCTTAACCGGAGCTCAATTGGAGAGGGAGGTTATTACAACTGAAAGATCTTCCCAACTCTCACTGGAAAAGAGAACAAGTCTTGAAGTTAGTCAATGGGTAACATCAAAATCAAAAGCCAGAGAAGCAAAAGAGGAAAGCTAACCTCATATGTGACTCGGCCAAGACTCTAAAGTGACTCGGCGAAGCTCACAAAGACTCTTGGTGAGACTTGATGAAGCTGGAAAACTCGACTCAGGGACCGAGACTCGGAAAGGACTCAGAGCTGACTCAGTTGACTCGGTAATAACTCGGTCGAGTCCTGAGCTCTGATCCCGATCGAAACCCAATCGACCTCAGAAAGTAGAAACGGCGAGCTTCGGATAAGCTCGGAAAAGTCTCGATCTCATGGATAAAAGGAAAGATCTAGGACATGCAGAAAAAGAAATTTGTCTCAGATCAGAAAAGAGGAAGAAATTGGTTCGAAAATAAAGAAATTTATGAATAATTTCTACCTTAATCGAGGTCAACAGAGCTCAGGAAAGATCATGGAAAGCTCACGGCAGAGATTCGTCTGAAACATGGTGACAATGGAAAATCTCTTATGAGAGAGAAAGGACTGCTTTTGTTTTGGGAAATGAAGCATCTGGAAAATAATGGAAGCTTACCGACCAAAAGGAAGGAGGTGGTCGAGCAATTTTTTCAGATGGGCTTTGGGAAAGTAGAAGGCTGAAGCTCTCTATTTGGGCCATTTGTTAATGGGAGCCCAGTTCATTCACGACAACAACATAACAAAAGGAGCTGTGGTATATTTGAATAGGCAAAATCAAGTATGGGCCAATTCTCGGATGAGGTTCAAGATTTGGGTGCAATACTTTAAACGTTCAAAGATAAAGGTGGAGATTTGTGAGGATAATTGTCTTTGATGATTATCTCATAAATAAAGTTAAAGCCACGAGAGTTTAGGAAACTCAATCTTTAAGGAATATTTCCTAAAAGATATATCTAGGGTTAGTTGCAAATAATCCTATATATATGTATGTTCAAGGACAATATTCCTTACGGCTTTTATTATTCACCTAAGGCTCTTTGATCTCTAATTCAGGCTTGTAAAGAGACTAAGAGTTCTTAGGTTGTATTCACTTTGGTTATAGTGAAACTTGTGAGAGAAGGATCTCATCCCAGACGTAGCGGTTAGAGGCCGTGAACTGGGTAAACAATCTTGTTGTGTTCTTTACTTAAATTCTAAGCAATCGAATTAGGTTAAATACACCAACAGACACAAATAGCAGAGGATTCAGCGAATCGCAATCGGTATGAAAATAAGAAGCGTGAAAAAGGAAGAAAAATCCGATATTAATCGGAAGAGAGACCGGACATGAAGTCCGGAGATATTCAGAACTAAGAAAGCAAAAGAGAATCGACGAGGTCAGAGAATATGGTACAAAAAGAAAAATCGTCGATACAGCAAAAATAACCGTTCTGACGGCGCGGCAAAGAGCCATCGCCGGCGACCAGAACAAAATCTGAGAAAATCGTCTTTTGAAGAGAGAGAAGATCTTTTTCATGCACCGTTGTAAGTACACATAAGATTTTGCGAAACATTTTCTCCATTTTTGCAAAGGAAATTCACTCACTTGGAACTCGTTTAGTTGTCTCTTTTATCTCTTTTAAATCAATGATTTTTTTGTTGAGCCAAAAACAAAAATAGTTGAGCTGGCTAAAGAAAATTACGTTACTGAGAAACCTGTTGATATTGAACACTATAGAAAGGGCATTTGTGGCGGTATAACCAAAAAAGATAAATATTATATTATTGAATTACTCAATCAATAACATCTACGAAAGGAGATGTTTTTGTTAGCAAAATTGTTATATGCATCTCTGACTTTCCAAAAACCAAACATCATATAAATATTTACTACAAATCACATGCTTTGCTTTTTCCTTTTGCGTCCCCTAAGAAGTGTATTGTTTCTTATTAGAGCCAAACTTGGAACATAATTCAGAAGAAATGGGCAAGATGATGGTTTGGTTGTAGGATCTCGACCAAGAGGATCCACTCGTATGCCTTTATCTCCTCTCACAATGTGTAAGATTTTGTTGTGGTTCGAGTAATGATTATACACTACAGCTTTGTCCTGCTCATCGACCAAAAAACTCAACCCAGTAAGATTTAACTCAGGACTGGCTTTCACTGTTAGAAACTTTCTCCATGACATGGCTGATTGAGGATTAGTTGTCACCCATACATCTAAATCTCTTGAAGATGCAGTGCAACGAGTAGTACCTAAGAGACAAAGTTGGTCTTCTCTAACTACTGATAAAGCCGATATCCCATACGGAAGAGGCAAAGATAGACTTTGAAATCTCTCTGTTGAAAAATCAAAACTGAGTAAGAAGTCAGCATGTGGTGGCATCCCTGTTTTAGTAGCAACCCAATAAGTATTCCCCTTCACAGATATGCCACGACGAAGTTCCGCCAAAAACCAATCGGTAGCAGCACCAAGAACTCTCCACGAATTAGAGGTGAAGTCATAAATCTCGTACTTATTGTTGATTGGTAGTATCTCTTGACGATCCACCCTCAAGATTTTGTATTGCTTGCAGGAGGATTTGTTGTCGTAACCGAGCGCATAGTAGTCTGACTCCTTGTAGATCCAATATCTGGGTTTGACCCACTTGGTTTCTCCAGAACATGGATTCCAAACCACCAGTCTCTTGTCCTTTGTGGTGCATAGCAATAAACCGTCGCAGTGAAAGACGTTATATATATCGACTTGTGAAGACTTGAGGTTGAATTGATATGCTACCTTAACAGATGGAGCAATATTGTTGTGAAATTCATGGAGATTGATTCTTACTAAGAAAACCCTATAATCAATCAACATGATGATCAGAGACTCCTCTTCCTTTCGTGCACAAGCTAAGTGTTTCTTAGCAAAGCTCCCAGATTTCAATAGAGCGTGCCACTGTTTCGAAATTGATCGAAATCGTAACAGAAATTTAGCTGGAACCCTAGCGAAAATCTCCTCTATCAAATCCTGCGGAAGGTCTCCTCTCTCCATAGAGACTGTCAATGATAAAATTTAGCAAACCAGCCCAAGCTACAAGGGAGAAAGACCTAACCCCTATATATATCTCAAAGATCTAATCCTAAGAGCATGTGTAGTAGTGAACCCCTCTTGGGGTTCTTAAAATTTTTTTATTATTAAATTTTTTTTTTTTTTTTGCATTTAGGAAAAAAAGAAAAAAAACTTCAAAAAAAAGAGCCAATCGGCTCATGACACGTGGCTACACAGTGAAGAACTCGCCCCTTGCAAGCTCTTGGGGAAGAGCCGGTTCTTAATTTTAATGCATTTTTTGATTTTTTTTAAATTAAATCTCCCTAAGAACTTGTGCACAAATCCCTTGTGAACCTCTACTAGACATGCTCTAATATTAAGAAACGGGTAAAAAAAAAATTAGGCGACGGTTAAAAAAACAAATATGTTAAAAACACAACTTGTCATAAAAATATAATAATTGTTTCCTTTTTTAATCCGAAGGCTGTAACCAGTTTTCAAAAAAGTTAGACGTTAGTCGGACAGTAACCTAATCGGAAACCTAGATTGTAAGTAGACGGCCAAACGTTTACAAGATTAAACATTATATTAAATATATACAACAAAAAACATATGAAATATCATGATTTATAAATAATAAATTTGATATTAATTTATTATCATAATATTTTATAATATAATATATAAATTATCATTATTTATAAATAATAAATATTATATTAATTTATTATTAGAATATTATAATTTTTAAACGGTTGTTGTAACTAGTGGCTGTAACCAATAATCATTGAATTAAAATGAATGTGACTATGGTTGAAATTGGCAAAGTGGAAAAAAAAGAATAGTTGACAACATCTGAAGCAAAAACGGAGAGCAGAAGCTGAGAGCGAAAACAAATAGCGGAAGTTGAGACCGAAAGCGGATAGGAGGAGCGGATAGCAGGAATAGAGAGTGAGTGCGGAGAGCTGGGGGCGGAGGAGAGTGTTGGACTTGTGATAAATTTTATATTCATAAAAAAAATATTGACAACAAATTATTTTTAATTAAAGTACTGAATAATAATAAAATAAAGGTTATTTTTAAAATACGAAACTAAATAACTAAGAAAAATATATCATCTATGACTTCTCCATATATACTCTGCAATGTTGTTTCGAACACCCGCCATATACGCATCATCTGTAGACATGTAATCTCTTCTTTGGTTTCTTCATCATCATCATCATCATCTCAATCTGAAAATTCAAGCCCTTCAGCTTATATGTTCGTACTCTTGAAAATGTTTATCAATATTTGTTGATTTTCGTATGAAATTATGTAATGTCATAGTCGCCACAACAATCTTGGAATGTGTTTGTAGATCATATCGTACTAGATTTTTGATAATAGCAAACTTTTCCTTCCACACTTCGAAAGTTTGTTCAATCACATAACGCAAAAAGAATGACGTTTATTAACATTTCATTCTCATTTTTTTGGTCATCCTCCTCGCCATTGATGTGGATGATATCGAATTCGACGATATGGAGCAAGATATCCTTTCTTGTTAAGATAACCTGAATCAATGATAAAATATTATCTTTCTGGTGGACTTAGAATATATTCATCGTTTTGTGCACAATACATCAATATCTTGGAATCGTGTGCTCTTCCAGGAGTCCCCACATATGTATATATAAACTCCATATCGAAGTTACAAATCGCAAGCACGTTCATTGTAAGATGTTGTTTTCGTAAGTTCCAATACCTTTCTTTTTTTATAACTTCCAACTCACACTGACACGTGTACCATCAAGAGCACTGATGCAAGCATTGAAGATAGGATAATAACTTCTATCAGGAGAAAGAATGGAGTTTACCCGTAGAAATTCATTTGCTTCAGGCTTTATAATTTCGTGAGACATACGAACAAGCGCATCCAAAACTTCGTGAAACGTTATATTCATTGTCTCTTAACTGTGTTGATAATGTGTTTCAATTGTTCGTTGAACTTCATCATGCGCCACAGTCTCAAGAAACATCGCAACATCCTCTTCTAATCCACATTCGCGTGATTCCACTACAAGAAATTTGCAGATTATTAAAAATGCTATAATATGCCATTGATAGCGTTTTCATAAACGCTAAGATATCCCAAGCTATCGTAGGTTCCACCTATACAATATCGTGTTTTTGTTATAATAAGTGCTTATTCAATAGCAATATCCAAATGCTATAATTGGATATATCTATAATAGCATTTTATAGCCGAGCCAAGCCGTATTGAATTATTATATATATATATTATGTATTAATTGGATTTATATTAAAAAATTATATTTAAAATGATTTCATTAATAAATCAAAACATGTTTACACAAAGATTATTAACAAATTATCTAAATTAACACTTAATTAAATCTACTAAGTCTACCAAGACACTCATCCAAGAAATTAAGCTATGGATCCTCCCTTCCTTGCTTTCTCCACTCTTTTTACCTTTTTCTTCTTCCTTTTTACCACGTCTTCAATCATTTCTCTTTCTGTCAAATAAACAAACATTGTGACTGATATCAAATGGTTCAAATCACCAACTGCAGACAGAGAATAAACAGTATGTGAGTGTCCTTCTACCCATATACAAACTTTCACTTGAGCATATCAGAGTTAGAGAGACGAGAGATATATTAAGTTCAGCTCCATATACACATATATACACAAATAGACCTGTTAGAAGAAGAAAGTTACCTTCTGGGCTCAGCTATCATTATTTTGACCTCTGCAACTTTAGGATCATCACATGTAAATTCTCACATCACACGTCATGGCTGCAAAAAAGCTTCGGGTTACAAATTTACAATGACTAAACTTGAAAATTAACAAAATTGACAGAAATAAACCTCAATAGAACATCCAAGCTCATCTAACTATATTGTGTTAGTAATGAACACTGAGCGATTTTGTCACAATAATTAGTAGTTTAGCACTGAACCAATACACTAATTATTGTTAGAGAAAACTCTTAGCTGCAATTTAGTTACCACAGAGGCTAATACACTAACACCAATCTTAACATTTCAATAACGTTTTTGAGTTAATAAGCGCCTTTTACAATCATATGTACTGAGGTCACAGACAGGCTTTTTGGTTTGGGGACAAGTTCCAGGAGATAGGATGAATAAGAAATACTTCTTACCTGCAATCCAAATACCGGTTTTAATGTCTTTTATGATACACTAACCAATGGATTACAGCATCAATTCTATGGTTCCTTCCCTTAGAACTTTCAGTTGACCACTCAAAGTCTCAGTTAGGAATGACATTCGAGAGTCAAGAGTGAAGGCACTGATTCACATCCAGTCTGTAATTCCAGTGTCGAGACAAGATAAAATGATGCAGTGATCAAAAAATAAATTACTTCCAAATTCAAACATATAGAGAGTAATTGAAGAATTTTCATATGGCTTGACATAAACATGACTTTTCTAGAGTCAAGAGTAAAGGCATCGATTTGCATACAATCTGTAATTACAGTGTCAAGACCTTATGCACTTGTAAAGCCCTCTCAGATTTTCTCAACCTTTGTTATGCCTATAACAAAAAGAGAAAGATACAACAAAAAATAAAGTTAGACCAAATGTTCAGTGACAAAACTCGAACAAACCCTAACCGAACAGACAACTAAACATCATTTTACAAAACTTTATGGTTCTGTTTCAGTTTCTCATGGTAACATAGAGAGAGTTTTACAGAAATCAAAACTCACGGCGGTGAGAGCTCAGTGGCCAGGGTTAAGTTTCATGACGGAATCGGGGTCAGCGAACTCATCGATGTCTTTGCCTCTTCCTCGTCGCAAAATATTTATCAAATCAGAACCCTAATGCAAATAAATTGGAACATATAAGGAGCAGAGACATATAATGATTAAAAGGATAGATGAGAGAGGATCTAAACTCACCGTGAGATTCAAAGAGATATATAGAGATAGCTAGAGCGAAACTCAGTTTTAATGGTGGAGCCGGATCTTTATAATATGACGATTGAGCAACGGACCTTATCAGAGGAGGAATATAAGGAGGAGATGAGAAGAATAAATTAGGGTTTAGGTAAAGGAGGAGGAAGGGGGTAGATAGATCGGAGGAGAAGAGGGTTCGAGAAGCCTTTTCAATTTTTGTTTTTGTTTTTTTTTGTCAAAAGAGTGTTTTTTTTGTTCTCCAAATAATGTAAATAGAAAATCACATTGGACTTCTTTTATTATTATTTTTGCTGTTTGGAGGTGTAAGAGCATGTTCATCGGTGAACCCCCATTGGGTTTCTAAAATAATTTTTTAATAATTTCTTTTTTTTTTACAGATGGAAAAAAATCAAAAAAAAAAAGGACCAATCAGATCCGGTCACGTCAGCGCTACAGTGTAAGAAGCGGTTCTTAGCTAAGGACCGATCCTTCTCTCTCTCTCCCATAATTCAATTGTTTATTATTATTTTGTTAGAAAACTGTGCCTAAGAACCCCTAAAATAGTCCAATGTAGGTGCTCTAAGTGATTTTAGATTCATGCCTAATAAAATTTCTTTTTAGCTTTAAACAATTGCTATCGTATAGGATCCAAATTAAAAATTCATCTACAATAGCAATTTGAAAAATCGTGCTATCGTAATATGCTATCATTGTCCATATTTTTTGTAGTGTTCGCGCAGTTCATAATCATTTTTAAGCTACTACACAAACGTCTGAAAGTTTCTTGATGCATTCACAGAGTTTCATAACATTCTTGATCATGACAATTGATCATTTTCATAGTATGACGCCATCCATCAGCACAACTGAACGGATTCAGTGATTCAAATGTCTCTTGACCATCTTTCGAGAATTTTCCTTGATCTTCAATTGCATTCGTAAGATGTTCCCACTTATCTTGATTATTTTGTTTGCTAGACGATGCCACTTTACCTTTTCCATGTGAAACCGATTTTCTGTTTGGCACAAGTGGTTCCATTTCTTCATCAGATTCCACTATTTGTCGACTCGGACTCGACGAATCACGGGGTAATTGCTTTGGTCCAACGCGAGGCTGCCATCCCTCATTTGCTGAAACCACGACTCAAGCATAAAGACGATCAAGTCGAGGATATGTTCGTAGCTTAGACGCTTCGGGGCAACTCTATAATATAAGTATGAAAATATAATATTTTATTATTAATGGTTATTATTATGAAAATTTTAAAAACCTAACAATAACTTTAAAAGTATTTACCCTTATTAGTTCATTCCACCAATATGTTTACATATTGAGTTCTCCAATTTTATTAAAACCCATTACAATAGCATTTTGTGTGATGCGCCATATTGTTTTTTTCAAATGATCTAACCGGTATTTGATCTTAATCCATGGAAAATACATACCAAAAATTTTCAGAAATTCAGCCCGCCCGAACACTTCGTCTACAATTTCATCAGGACATGTACTCTTCCAGTGATCTTTGTCTTTTGATCATTGCATAATTGAAAAAAATCTGTGATTCAGAATAGGAATTCAATAAAACTTTGGCTAAATATTCTAAAAACTATAAATATTTTAAGCTACTAATTATAAAAAATTAATATTATATTTTAATAATAATAATAAATCAACATATTTAAGGGCACGTGATTGTTATGCAATATATTCTAATGTAGGTCAATGTGCTATATATAATATGATTGTTATATAAACTTAAGCACGTAACAAAATAATGTATTTTTGAAATCCATAATTAAATCAACATATCGAAGGTCTGTTTTGATAAATGCATAAATCCAAAAAAAGGAAAATAATAATCCAAACTTATTTCCATCTATTCGACACCTGAATTTGCTAGAATTAACTATATTGATGTATATAAACTAATAGTTTTAAAAAAATTATTTTGATAATCAGAAATAAACCTCTCTTTTGAGGTTTATTGAATGTTTTTCAGACGTGATTCATTGGAATTCGAGTATTGACAGAAGTTTGTATCGAAGATAATATTATATTATGTATTGTGCTTGAATCTATAGACAACAAAGTGAAAATATCATTTATGTTAGATAATATGATTATTCATTTATTATTTAATAAAGATATTTTGTATAGTCGGTTCAACTTGACCGACTCTTGACAGTATAAATAAGTGTACAAGACATGAAGGACAATAATAATAAGAACACAAGTCTCTCATCTCGTCTCATCCCTCTCTCTCTCGCTATGCTTTTTCTTTCTTTACATATATACAAATAAAGATATAAATCCATATATCATATAAATTATAATAATAATTTACAACACGTTATCAGCACGACCGTCTCTCGATCCGGTCATATACCAAAAAGGTGAGCATGACCGTCTTTCGATCCGGTCATATACTAAAACGGTGAGGTTTAATTATGACCAATTTATTTTATGAAAAGCTATATCTTTTATATTTTCTGTTTATATATTATTTCGGAAATATAGGCACTGCCTTCTCCGAACCGATCGTTATGGTAGGCTATGCCTTCACGATCATGATCAATGGTAGACTATGTCACCTCAGATCATATTTATGGAGTGGTAGGTTAAGCCTCCTCCTTATAATTTTGGTAGGCTATGCCTCCACGATTTGATCACATGGTAGACTATGTCACCTCAGATCATATTTATGTAGTAGGTTAAGCCTCCTCCTTATAATTTTGGTAGGCTATGCCTCCACGATTAGATCATATGGTAGACTATGTCACCTCAGATCATATTTATGGAATGAGAGATTATGCCTCCTCCTTGAATTTATGGTAGGCGCTGCCTCCTCAATTATTCTAATCTAACTTTTTATTATGCACTTAAATTCTGCATTTATATTTATGCCTTTAAATTCTGCATTTATATTTATGCCATTTAAATTCCGCATTTATATTTATGCATTTAAATTTCGCATTTATATTTATGCGTTTAATTTATGCATTTAAATTTATGCATTTAAATTTATGCATTTCAATTTATGCATTTAAATTTATCATTTCCTGAGAAAAAAAAATTACATGGATGTTGTCGTCCTGAGATGATTTTTTTTATGTTGAATTATTTCTGGAGTAGAAGGTTTTGCTTCCTCCTGAATCGAGTCATAGGTTATGCCTCCTCTAAAACAACATCGAATGAAATGATATTTTACGTCACCACTTACATGATGGCTTGAAAGATAATGAACCATCATGCTCGTCCAACTGGATTGACTCCATTCTCAAAAGTTTCATTATCAAAAATGAATGTCGTAGCAACCAGTAATTGTGATAATTTTTTTTTATGACGAGAATACAGACACGGTAGAGACCGTGATCGCTTATAAATAAAGTGGTAGACATGGACATGGAAAGAGATTCCAGTCTCATAAATTAAATGAAAAATTGTGTAATGAAAACACAAACGAGATTGTTTGTTACATGTTTGGCATAACATGAAATTGGATATGGACATGTCGTATGCCAAAAATATCTAGCCAATCTGTATGGAAAAGTACATAAGACAAGAGAAACGATGTTAAACCGATTTCATCTCGATTGAATTTTTTTTGATGTCACAAGTTTCTTGTTGATGAGATCAACATAGAACTTAGGTTGACATAACATGATATCATGAATTGGGATTCATGATGAAGAATCGGTCTGACAAACAATGTTACAGTGCACATTGTAGACGATATTTCTCTTGTCTTAAAAATAAAGGACTCCGCCGAAAGCGTGAGTATCCTATAGGTAATGCAAAGATTATGAAAGGCATGGATTAGCCAATTTTCAATGCTGAGGGGAGCCAAATGTTATATTCTCCTAAAATCTCGCGGACTTTTGTTAAGTACCGGAGATATATCGAAAGAGAGATAAAATGACATTGAAAATATTTGCATTACATCGGAGAGGAAACATACATTGGGAGAGTGCCAATGATGTCCTCCGAATTATAAATATGATTGAATCATATGGTTCATGGCCAAATCACTATTTTGGTTGAAATAGCTCATTTTGTATGATGGTTTGATGAAAGTGAATTCCTCGCGTTAGGGGGAGGATTGAGAGAATCACCAAATGATAACACCTAGTGTATATACTCTTTGGAATATCTTGATCCTCCTACTAATCACGTGAAGTGGAGGTTCAAAAAGGATCCAAGTACGTAATTAATGACCAATGTTGGTTATGTTGTTGATCCTAGAATGGGATTCATTCGAGATGGATATTCTGGAAGAGATATCATCTCGAGGGGGAGAATTAACGAATCCCACATCGACAGTAAGTTGAGAATATTGGTAAAATGAAATCCTAGACTTGATCACTCTGGTGAGTTCATGTTAAGCAATTTGTCACTTATTGTCGATGAGATAAATTTATGCATACAGATGAGATAAATTTATGCATACAGATGATTATGTTCACTCTCAAAATGAGCTTATTTATAAGCAAATCCAAGAGATTGCAATGACCAATTATGGTGAAATTTAATCTCCATGTTTTAGCATGGATGTAAGATATATGATTCCCACACCGAATATAAGTAACATCCACATAGGATGAAACGTAAAGAGCTGGAGATGAATCTCGCTCTAATAATGTTGAGCTATCACTCGGTGATGTGCTCATTGTAAGATTTGCATATTATCATTGTGGTGAGATTTTTCTCCCATCATTATAGAGAGAATCATGAATAGTTGGAATCCTTAAACAAATGAATGTGAACTTGAGGTTCAAAGTTTCAAAGGATCATTATTCAGATATATTGCAAATCTAATGCTGATGGCTGAGATTTCATTGTGATCCTTGCACAAATGAATGATGAACTTGAAGTTCAAAGAAATCTCATATTCCAGCTGAGAATGCTCCTATAATAATAGTGTGTCTATGACACGTGAGAAACGTGATAGACCCCTTTGGTTCCAAAGCTAAAGTAAATCCTCATAAGAGAAAAGGAGCAAATGATTATTGAAAAGAGTATTAAACTCCCTAAGAGGAGGAGAAATGAGACCGTTGGCATTGGTTAATAATAAGATCAGGTACCTGAATGAAAATCAATGATATTTATAAAGAGATCTCGATTAACCATGTCATTACGGGAAAAATATGGACCAAAAACAGATATGATTGTCGACAAAATGAATGATATAGCGCACATGAATCTCCGCTCTGCAGTTAAGCGTAGAGAGAAAATGAGGATCACGAGTCTCCACTCCGAAGATGAGTGTAAAGAGACAATAAATATAATGAGTCTCTACTCCGAAGATGAGTGTAAAGAGACAATAAATATTATGAGTCTCCGCTCCCAAGATGAGTATAGAGAGAAAAATATTGGCCAAATGAAATATGTTTCCAGAAACTCTATCAAAGCGAAACTTATGAAAAGTTGTCGCAAGTTAATAAAGATATTTAGGGGGAGAAAAGGCTGAAGAGACAAGATTGTCCTCAAGCATCCGAAGTTATAAACCTCGTGAAAGGTAAGTTATTTTAAATATAGCATCCCAAGTTATAAACCTCGTGAAAGGGGACTTATTTTAAATAAAAGGAATTCGTCTAAAAGACGAATATGATGCACAAAAGTATGAAAATTCCATTAACTTCGCCCAACGTGAAAAGGTATGGGTTAGAAATGAAATAAAAGATAATGATGGAATGTTCTCCTTTTCTGTATCCAAAGAATTGGAAAATGAAAATGATCCAGAACCAAGGTCTGTATCGGAGTGCCATAAAAGGTCCGATTGGGAGAAATGGCGAATAGCCATCAAGAATGAATTACTCTCCCTCAATAAAAGAAACGTGTTTGGACCTGTGGTTATTACACCTAAATGATGTAATACATGTCGGTGTAAATGGATCTTTGTGCGAAAAATAAATGAGAAAAACGAAGTCACAAGATATGAAGCACGACTTGTGACACAAGGGTTTTCTCAAAGACCGGGAATTGATTATGATGAAATATATTCCCGATAATGGATGCAATCACTTTCAGGTACTTAATGAGCCTAACGGCATCAAAAAATTTAGATAAGTACCTTATGGATGTTGTGACTGCATATCTATATGGATCACTAGACAGTGACATATATATGAAAACCCCAAAAGGATTTAAGATCCCAGAAGGATCAAAGATTCCAGAAGAATCTGAGAAAATTTGTTCGGTCAAATTACAACGATCACTTTACGGATTAAAACAATCTGGACGCATGTGGTATAATCGCTTAAGCGAATTTTTGTTGAAGAAAGGATTTGTAAATAATGCGATATGCCCTTGCGTATTTATAAGGAAATCTTCTTCAGGATTTGTGATCATTGCTGTTTATGTTGATGACCTTAACATTATTGGAACTCAAAAAGGAAGTTGATGATGCAAGAACTCATATGAAAGAAGAGTTCATGAAAGATCTTGGAAAGACAAAATTTTGTCTTGTGCTCCAAATAGAGCATTTCCAAGATGGTATGTTTGTGCATCAATCAAATTACACCACAAGGGTGTTAAAGCACTTCAGTACGGACAAAACAAATCCTTTGAGTACTCCAATAGTCAATAAATCGCTTAATATTGACAAGGACCCTTGTGAAGAAAACGAGGAAATATTAGGTCCAAAATACCTTATATGAGCACTATAGGTGCATCATGTATCTTGCAAACTGTACCAGATCAGATATAGCTTTTGCTATTAATCTGCTTGCAAGATACAGTTCATCTCCGAGGTACGATTGATTTGAGATTATATTATCCTCGAAATTCTGCGTTTGGTCTTGTTGGTTTTGCAGATGCAGAATAGTTATCTGATCCGCATAAAGCTCGATCGCAAACCGGATACATGTTTACAATGAGAGGAACTACGATCTCATAGCATTCTCAAAAGCAGACATTGATTGTCACGCCTTCACATCAACGAGACGATTATCATGTTTCATGAGGCAAAGCAAGAATGTGTATGGGCTAGTTCCATGAATCATTACAAGAAGTTTGCGGCTGGACACAGAGAAAAGAGCAAACAAATTTGTTCAAAAATAATGTTGTATGTGTCATCCAACCCAAGGAAGGTTATATCAAGAGCGGCTGAACAAAACAATTCCCCAAGATTTTTCTCCTATGTTCGAGAACTCGAGAAAAATCAAGAAGTGGACATCCAATATATCTGCTCATGTGATGATGCAGCAAATCGATTCAAAGTATCGGAATGGGTCATTTGCGGGATTTATGAAGAAAAGATTATCTCCATCTTCCAAGAAGAGTTTACGTTACTGTACTCTTTTCTTTGTCATGGCTTTTATCCCACTGGATTTTTCCATGATAAAATTTTTAACGAGGCAGTACGTTATACTAATGGATAATCAAGGAGGAGTGTTAGATAATATGATTATTCATTTATTATTTAATAAAGATATTTTGTATAGTCGGTTCAACTTGACCGACTCTTGACAGTATAAATAAGTGTACAAGGCATGAAGGACAATAATAATAAGAACACAAGTCTCTCATCTCGTCTCATCCCTCTCTCTCTCGCTATGCTTTTTCTTTCTTTACATATATACAAATAAAGATATAAATCCATATATCATATAAATTATAATAATAATTTACAACAATTTATATATTTTTGTTGCAAGTAGAAGCTAAAATAGTTCATGTATGGAAATAAATTAGCTATAAAAATTAGTTATAACTAAATTCATTACATAAATGGGCTTAATGAATATTTTATTAATAATGTATTACTCAATTTAAAAGATATTATTAGATTTGGAAGTTATATAAATTTCATATGATATTGCATTTACGATTTTCTATAATATTGCATTGAATAATTTTTTTGCTTTTTTAATTATGGTAACTTCAACCGAAATAAAATAAAATTCATTTAAATTTATTTTAGTTTTATAAATGGCATTCAAGGTAATTAACTCAATTCGTTAAAATCATTTGTGTAATTCTACGAATGTCATGCCATTACTTTACTCTCAAACTCATTTTCATGATGACAATTCAGCTTTCGCCCTGAAATGACTTCTCAATTATTGTGCATATTATACTAACTATTTTTGGATATTAGTTGATTATTTTATATAATTTGTATTTATGATAAATGATATAAAACAAGCGTTTCGGACTCACGGTCAACAATTTGTTATGATACATATAACATATTCGAACAACCCTTATTCGGATTATTGGGACTCATGGATCAACCGGACGTCGTGGCAACAACTCTTACCCAGACTGTTTGGACTCATGGGATCAACCCAGACTTTTCGGACTCATGGGATCAACCGGAAATATTAGAGAAAATCACAAATACCGATATTTTACCTCAGAACATTGACAAACTTCAAGATTAGATTTCTTATTATTCATACGACTACGAATAAAACTCACTAACAAGGCAAACATAAATGGATCGAAAAGACGAAGTAATCGAAATGATAATGGATCATCTGATTAAACTCTTAATCGGCTGAAACATATATTGCCAACAAATAGGAAAAAATTAGATGAAACGTCCAGAAAAATGGATGCAACCGATTAGATTTCTAGGCCACCAAAGATAAACTTATCTATACTATTGAAGGAGAAGTACAAAACAAAAATGCCCACTCTTTTTAGTTTATTTACAAGCAATGCCATTCATTTTTTTTTTTAGAATTTATTAAGGGTAAAGTTGTATTATTAAAAAAAATTGAAATACACATAAAAATAGATTTAAACTTATAACCATATCATTTGAAAATCGATTCCAAATCTTTGCATTATGATTCAAAAATAATATTCCAAAAATAATAACAAAAAATATATACAACCATATCTGCTAGGAATCGGAAAATATATTATTTAGTATCTTCTAAATCTTCCCTAACAAGCCTTCCTAGCCTATATATATTACAATAGTCATACACATTTTTTCAACCTATCAAGACTTCCTCTAACCTGTTTTCAGAACTCAAGCTCATTTATGTTTTTTTCTTGACAGGTTTATGGAAATCAGAAAAAGTTCGGTGATATCCACAATCGGACTAGCTACACGAATATTCTGCAACTAATGCTGAAGTAGGATAAATTCATATATGTATTTGATAAAGTATCTCTTGATCTATTTGCTCTAACCGTCTTAATTTTCTAGATATCCATCATTACGGGTTGCTTATGTAGATGAGAGGGAAGATACATCAGATCTCCTAAGGTCTTTTACGCTGTTCTTCTCATAGGAGGCGACAAGTTGATGAGGTAATTTGCTTAAATTATACCCCAAGTCAGAATCCTTTTGAATCACTATGAAGTTTACATGCTGGTTAGGTTTGTATACTTGTCATTCTTCTTTACGTGAATAGTCTTCCATCGGTAGGAAATCTACCGCATCAAGCTTCATGGTCCTCCAGCTGAGATTGGTGAAGGGAAACCTGAAAATCAAAATCATGCTATCATATTTACACGTGGTGAAGCGCTACAAACTATAGATATGAATCAAGTATGTAATTCTTCTTCATTCTCATTAACAGTAGACTGAGTATATCATATCCTCAAAGTTAGTCAATGTGCAGGACAATTACTTTGAAGAAACTTTCACGTTAAGAAATTTGCTAGAGGATTTTAAAAAGGAGCGTATTAGCAGACACAAGCCAACAATATTGGGTCTCTGAGAATATCTATTTACTGGAAGGTAGGTACGCTCACCTTGCAAAATATGATCATGGAAATATTATAATTTCTTTTTGCTCAAGAAATGATATTGACTAGAAAGTATGTGGTGGCTATATATCTTGGTATAGCGTTTCGCCATTAGCTTGGTTCATGTCCAATCAGGAGAGTAGCTTTGTGACAATTGGCCAAAGAATTTTGGCAAATCCTTTGAGGTATGTTCTCCGAGAACCATGCTATTGCATTTGGTTCTTGAACATGTTGCATTTTAAGATTTTCACAGTGGACTGGTTGAGCTAAGTTGTATTAGAACTCATTAAGTTTTCTTTGATGTTTATTTATCGGTGCAGGGTTCGATTCCATTATGGCTATCCTGACATATTTGACAGGAACTTTCACATAACAAGGGATGGTGTGAGCAAGGCTTCCAAAGTAATAAATCCGAGTGAGGATATTTTCGGAGGTAAATGCATCTTTATTCTCGACATGTTGGTTCCAAGAAAAACTAAAGCAGATGCTGATTTGTGTATCAATGTGTGTTAGGCTTTAATTCAACTCTCTGTGGGGGATACATTATACATCATGAGTATATCCAAGTCGAAAAGGGTCGGGATGCGGTGTTGAAACATATCTCGATTTTTGAAGCCAAAGTAGCAAATGGAAATTGGTAGCAAACGCTAAGTCGTGATGCTTACCGTTTGGGACATCGGTTTGACTTTTACAGGATACTTTCATTCTATATTACGACCATTGGATTCTATTCAATAGCATGGTATGTCACAATAGTAAATGATTCTTGATCTCAATCTATTAGAGATATTACACTAGATAACGGTTTTGACATTTTTGTTTGTTTCAGCTGACGGTGATTACAGTTTATGCATTCTTGTATGGACGTATGTACATGGTGATGAGTGGAGCGGAGAAAGAGAGACTAAGGCTCACAGCCCTGAATCAGCTAGAGGCTCTTGAGCAGGCTCTGGCTACAAAATAAATAATTCAGTTAGGTTTTTTGATGGTGTTGTCGGTGGTGACGGAAATTGGGTTGGAGAAAGGGTTTCGCTCAGCTATCGTTGATTTTTTCATAATGCAGCTTCAGCTAGCTTCCGTATTCATTATGTTACATCTTGGGACAAAGTCACATTATTACAGGAGAACAATCTTACACGACGGTTCTAAATATAGACCAATGGGTCGCAGGTTTGTTGTTTTTCATGCAATGTTTGCGGAAAACTACAGGTTATACTCGAATAGTAATCTTGTAAAAGGACTAGATGAGCTGTATTTATTTCTGATCGTTTATCAAGTCTATGGGCATTCATACCGTAGTTCAAACCTTTATCTTTATATTATTGTCTCCATGTAGTTTATGGTTGGCTCTTGGTTGTTCGCACAATTCATATTCAACCCTTCAGGATTTGAGTGGCAAAAGACGGTTGACGATTGGACTAATTGGAAACGTTCACTACAAGAAATTTGAGAATATATAGCGCACAAAAAACGCTATATATTGCTATCATAGCGGTTTGTTAAACGCTCTATCTACGCCCGTTATAATAGATTAGACACTTTACATAGCGGTTTTTTGTTATGCTATATTTTAGATATTTACAACATCGCTTATTTTAGTGCAATAATAAAGTATTTAATAGCGTTTAATTTCTGTTATTATATATTTTCTATATATATTTGATAGTGTTTTATTTATGTTATTATTTATTTTGTACACATCAGTTTTTGTTATAGCATTTTATTTTTGAACCGCTATGATTTCTGATTTTTGTATGATCTAATTTGCTAAAACGTGATACCTGCTTCGATTTCTGAATTCCGATAATATCATGAATAGAAAGAAAAACATAGTTCATAACATTAGACACAAAACATCTTACAACAAAACATAGTTTACAACAAGTTCACACCAACTATTAAACATAGTTTACAACAAGTTCATACTTAAACCACACATGCAAGACACAATGAGCGCTTCTTTCCTGTAGAGTAGTGCCTGCAAGTAAAAATGCAATCATAATAAAGCTCTAATCAGTTTTTAGGTTGCAGTGCCAATGTAATTAACCACATATGACTAAGGTTTGGGTCTTTGTACACATGCTCAAAACAAAGCTACACTACCAAAGAAACCTCAGAGATAACAGCTTAAGCATACATTGGAATGAAACGTCCAATGAACATACGAGGACTATAAGGTATGAGCACGCAGCTCAGTTGGCATAGCTAAATGGTGAAGGGCCATTATATGTAGAAATGAAAAACCGAAATAACAAAAGTGAGAGCATGTTACCTGCCATAGATTTTTGGTTACAAATGACATAAATTGATGCAACAGCTTAAGTATATTCTCAAAGACATATAACAGAATTGCCTGAGAAATTAGAGAATCTGAATTGCCTCCAGCTCCATACAGTCGAGATTTGTTGGCTTCAATATACCTTAAGAGTAGAGAGTAAGACTAGTCAGTATGTTAAGTCCAAGAAACATGTATTGGTTTTTAAGAGTTCAGGTGGAGATACCAATCAGCAAAGTCACTCCAAAAGAAATTCTCCCAAGCAGATGTATCACTTAGACTAGACAGACTCTGCAGCACAAACTTTCCAGCATTCCATAGTTTGTTGGTGAATGCTTTATTTGCAGTTAACCTCTCAGTAGATAAGTCCAGATCCTAAACAAGGTAATGGGGGAAAGAGAGAAAAGAAAACAGACATAAATACATGATCTTAATGTAAGCGTTACAAAAAAGAAACAGTAATAAAGTTATATAAATTAACATTGAACTCGATAAGCGTTAAACTGAGGTCTTTCACTCAACGGTTTTGGTCCTGATGAACCTCTTCCCAACATCTCTACTACCTTGAGGGTAAATTAGTATTGAACTCGATAGATATGGTGAAAGACCAGACTGAGCTAGTGTACGGATTTGATAAATCTTTACCTGTTTGCGTAAAACTCGGTTCTCTTTCAACACTCTTTTCTCCTGGTAATCATAAGCAAAATGAAACAAAGATGGTGAGATTTAACATTTGTGTAAAGAGTTGATACAATTTGAGTAGCAGTAGCCTTGTTCATATCTTTAACTGGGATGCTTCACCTGATTGAGCAGGATTTGTGTTTGGATCAAAAGCAAACTTTGCAAGTCAGAAATGATTCACAAATCGATATAATTCTCAAAAATTGTTCTTTGTGTTCACCTTTTGAGCCTTGACACTATCCAAGCTTTCATTCAACATGCTTTCAAGAGAAACAAGATCCGTGAAACTCATACCGTCAAGCTTATTACCCTTGAGTCTCCTGATCAAGAACAGAAGAACGATGAACCCAAATGAAAGACAGAAACTTCACCACAAGAAGAAACACAATGTTTGTCCAGGAAGAGACATACTCAATTGCAAGGTGTAATCTCTCAAGTTAGCTCCTCGTAGATTCATCTTCTCGCAACTGCAACAAAGGAATCCATGTAAGAAAAAGGGATACAAGAGTTTTGTGGTAGAGACTCCCTGCTTATAGATAGATACACATACCATAGCACCATCTTCTTGTGAAGAACAAACTAGAAGTTGTTGTTGTTCTCTTGGTCTATGATCGGCCGTCGTAGCACTGTATCCATATCTAGCGAGCATTTGCTCCATAGGTAAACAGATTCGAAAGAACTCTCCATTAGCTAAATCCATTAAATTGGTTTACTAATCTAAAATGAGATGAGATGAACACCAAGATGAGATGAACATACCGTTTCCAAAATAAATCCAGTCTTCTATCATGGTCTACTAATCTTAAAAATTATACAATTTTCGTGAGATTTCGTAAGTTGAGATTCTAACAACTAAAACATATAACTTCATCAGCCAAATTAAGATTCAAGAAGTGCCATAATCTCAAGTTAGGGTTTATATAACTCACAAGTAATCCGATTGTGAATCCCAGATTACAGAGACATAATCTTAAGTCCTTAAAACCAAAACTCAGACATAAACAGACATAAAGCTAGCATCAGAACCAGAGAGAGCAGTAAGAAAAGAGAAACAAAATCGAAAAGCAAGAGAAAAGACCCGAGGGTCGGATCTGGGAGTCAGATTGAACAATCAGCCGGAGGAAGCATCAGGGGAACAAATCGCGGCAGTGGAGGAGGAAGCGATTACGGCCGTCGAAGAGGACAATCAAGTGCGAGAGAGAGAGACCCAGGTGGAGATGACAAAGATAAGAAACCCTATTTTTCTCCGAATATGAAAGATCTTGACACAAGACCAAAGAAAAAAATAGAAAGGGAACTGAAAAAATGAGAGGGAAGTAAAATAATATTGGCGCTTGTGAATTTTCATTAGCCGCTACTTTTTCCCACTTAGGAATTTACGGGAATGAGTTTTCACTTCAACTATACATAGCGTTTATAACTGACCAGAGTGTTATGTATATTATATTTTTAAAAAGCGTTCGCCTAATTAAAATTTGGACCAACCAAATATAGCGTTTATAAAATATAAACGCTATCTAAAACTAACGGGTATGTCAACCATAACAGATATATATAAAATGCTATTTTATACTGCTATCAGTTCTTCAATTTCTTGTAGTGGTTGGCTTAATGGTCGATGTGGTATAGGTATCCCAGTTGATAAATGCTTGGAATCCTTGTGGAACGTAGAGCAAGAACATCTTAAACATACAAATATAAGAGGGAGGATCTTGGAAATCACACCTGCTTTTCGCTTTTTCATTTATCAGTATGGCATTATCTCTCGATGGTGCTACATGTGGTCTCCGTGAACCGTGTTGGTTTGGTAGAGCCCTCATGAACATACATCACACGAGAAAAATATTGTATAAATTTATTGTACATAACTTATATATTTTTTATAAAGTATAAAACTAATAAAGATAGATTTTATAAATTTTTGTAAAAAAAATTGCAAGTCTAAAAAAACATTCCAAACATAAAATAAAAATACACATAACAAATTACTTATATTTGGATTAATAATATATATTCACCACCATATTACACATACACTTTATATATTATACTAACTACTGCATAAAGATAAAAATGCTCATATTTTTAACAAACAACAATAGAATATGTGTTTTAAAAATAAGATAGATTAGTTTTACAAATATAAATCTACATGCTATAAAAATTGTCTGTCCTTAGCGTGGATCATTATCATTTACAAAATAAAATAAAAAATAAGCTATATAAAACATATATATATGTTCAACATATCTCAAACATCTAAGTTTAATATTAATAATATGTTATAAAAATATATTATCATTTACAAATATATTATTTATACACAAAAAAATATCAATAAACATCAAAACAAAATTATACCCACCGATCGGCGGGTCAAAATCTAGTATAGGATTAATGTTAATACTAGAAATCTTCTATTGGAAGATTGGAAATTGACTAATATATTTTATTATAAGCAATCAAACTAATTATGATATCCAGTAAGATATTTTGATATATTTTCAGAATCCTAATAAATTCTACTGAATTTAAATAAAATGTTTTCTTGTATTAGTGAGAGTTAAAGTAATTAACTCAATTCATTATACAAATGAGTTTAATGAATATTTTGTCAATAATTTATTACTTAATTTAAAAGATATAATTAGATTTGGAAGTTATTGATTTCTTATAATATTGAGTTTACGATTTTTTGTAATATTGCATTGAATAATTTATTTTTTAATTAGGTAATTTCAACCGAAAAATAAAAATTCACTTTTAATTTATTTTTGTTTTATAAATGGCATTCAAAGTAGTTAAGTCAATTCGTTAAACTCATTTGTGTAATTCTCTTAATGTTATGTTATAAATGTCATGTCACTTTTTTCTTTCTCAAACTCATTCTTGTTTATTATCTGTAAAATTGTCCTTGTAATAGTTCTCGTATAATCTGTATCAGCGTTAAAAAAAACTCATTCTTGTGATGGAAATTCAACTGTCACCTCCAAAATGACTTCTCAATTAACAATTAACTAGATTTTGACCCGCGCGTCATCGCACGGAACAATTTTTCTTCATAATAAATTTATTTAAGTAAAACATTTTATTTGGGTTTTGTTTTTTTTTTAAATGTAATTTGAATACTACAAAAATGTTAAAATGAGGGGGTGCATTCCGTTTCGACCCGTTTATATTTAAGATCCTTTAGACTTATCCGTTTAAACTCGTTAGAAGTAACACATACCAGTTTAAACCCGTTTAGGCTTATTTATATATTTTATTTCATTTTTAAATTTAATGCTCTTTTAAACCCGTTTATAATTTTTTATATAAAATTTAATAAAATACATAAATTTAACTTTTCTATTTTAAATTTAATATAAAAATATGGAAATGTGAATATATGGAAGAAAAAAAATTGAATATTAATTTTTTTCCTTTCCCTTCAGACCTCTTTAGAACTGCTAGTTATTAGTCCATTTTAATATCCTTAGGTTTACTCATCTTAATATTTCTCAATATTACACATCATTTTAAATCAATAAAGCTATTTTAAATAGTAGTTAGAGAGTACTAAATATTTAGCGATTTCGATATTAAATTTCTGTGTATCAGGATATCATTCAGATTTTGTTTTGAATTTTATCATCAATGAGTTTTATTATTTTAGGAATATATAATGGCATAAACTATTATGTGGTTGTGAAAGGAAATACTCACGGTAATATAGAGTATCTAAAGCAAATGTTATGTAGAGAAGAAAAATCACCACAACAATAAATTAGTAACATAACATAAATATAAAAATATTTTTACTTGAATACATGGAGCTACTTGAGATCCTTTATGTCTTCATCGTTCATTTAGTGTGTGTATGATCCCGCCTTGTCCAATGATGCATGATTATTTTTTAGAATGTTAATAATAAAAATTATCTGATATATGTAATCAATTTATTGGAAACCATATAAAAATATATGGTTGACATTTGAATATGTGCGATAAAAGGACGGTATCTTACAATGAAGAGACGAGCGTGAGGAAGAGTTAAGCCATTCTCCTTATAAACCTATTTTAAATTACCAAATCTATCAAATTAATTTTCGTAATTCGTATTTAACAAAAAAAAGTTTTGGTAGTTCTTTTTAATTAATCAGGTTCATCATCTTTAGATGATTAAAAAGTAACATAATTAATTACTCAATACATGTAGTCGCCATGACCCTATGATATAAGGACACTGTCCAATCCACATTCTTCACTGTAAACTCCATTCTTGGTTGTTGTACTTTGGGGTGTTGTTGTCACGATTTTCTTTGAACCACTGCACTACAATAATGGTAAGTATATGTGAATTAGCACCACTTATTCATCATGTACGTTAGAATCAAACTTATATTTGTTTATCTTGTGGTGAATCCGGTCCGTCGGGTTCCTCCGGTCGCCAGAGCTCCTTAACGCGGCAAAGGAGTCTCCTCATGACCACCCTCATCTCAACCAGAAAACACTTTCATCAAGCTTCAACATCATCTTCCACGAAAAGGACAACAACAACTTCACCTCCCACAATGGATAAAAACGGAGTTTCTCAGTCCTAGTAGCCGAAAGAGATGGTTTTCTCACAGAAAACAGAACATTCAAGGGTCCACGCTTTCACCAGAAAACACCACCAACTTGTGTAACAGAAGTTGAGACGTCTCAATCTAGTATCACCTCTCAGCCAACAAGCCCCGTCGATACCTCTAACTTTACTCAAAGCCTCTGGTAGTGGCTGAACATGGAAAGGCGTTTCACCTACGCGGGAAAAGGAAAAGCATTAGCGGCGCCTCAAAGCAACAATAGCAAGATTAGGATAAGTGTGCCGGACATCGATACGTCTGAGCTGGTCAGGGACAACGCCCTTACCTTGGTGGGCAGACTAACGAACCCACAAGTGCAAAAAGTGGAGAGCTTATTAGCACGCTGATTCTTAGATGGGGTGTGCAAGGCAGAGCCATTGGCTCAGATCTGGGAAACTTCTGCTTCCAGATCCGCTTTCAAGAAGAGAGAGACCTCCAGCGAGTTCTGGATAACAGACCATACCAATTTGTGTGTTTGGATGGTGATTTTGAAAAGATGGGAACCGGTTATCTCCAACACCTTCCCATCTTTGATCCCTTTCTAAGTGCAGATTCAAGGAGTCCCTCTCCATTACTGGCAGGAGAAAATGGTAAAGGACATTGGAAGCGTAATGGGAGTAGTAGACACACATGACATAACCAAAACGGCTGCAAAAGTTAAAGTGTTCGTCAATGGGCTGCATCCCTTAGTGAAAGAATAAGTCTTAGACTTCCCAGATGGCCATGAAATCACTCTAAAGTTCAAATACGAAAGGCTGGAGAAACACTGCTCCGCCTGCAACAAACTGACTCATGAGAGGAGAGACTGCAGGGAGTTAGTTAATGTTGAGAACCAAAGAAGTATAGATAACTCCCCCCCCCCCCAAGAGACAGACAAAACATGAGAGACATGGAGGAAAGGAGAAGACCTCCACCTGCAAACAACCGTCGAGTAGAGGGTCAATTCGGAGAAGGACCTTTCCAGGAAAGGAAAGATAGATACGGAAGAAGTTTTGGAGACAGAGTATCCCACATAACAAATCAGGAGACCACCAGAAGGACGATCTCAGTCTACGGACCAGTAAGACAAGATCAGGAAAGAGGCTCCACCTACTCACAAGCTAGCAAAGAACCTAACCGGCATCAAAGAGCTTACTATATACCCTAGGGACAATCAGAAGCACACGATAATCAAGGGCTACAACGATCTCAACCTAACATGTAAATGTTCTTCAAAACACCGATTGAAACTAGATGGGAAAGAAAGGTTTAGAGCGGTGACATCGACCCATCGGAAGCTACTAGCAGGGAAAGGCAGCCCTTACCAATCCAAAGAAATCTGGCAGTGACCGACTATCCACGATTATCACCCAGGAAAAGTCATATGGATATGGATGATTCACTAAGAGCAACCCACCTTTATTTAAATCATCCTAATCCACATGAAAGCGCGGCTAGAAAGCTCCGAGTTCTTCAAGAGGAAATCAGGGAATACCAATCAGTCTCAACTGATCAAAGGGGGATGGGTGCAGTTGCAAATCGAATTTCCGGTGAGCAAACAAGAGAGAGCATCCGGTCTGAGAAGAAGATTGCAACAGCTCAATACCTTAACTGCTTAGACCCAAAGGAGAAGGAAGCGAGACATCGTCGAGTCCGTGAAAGCGAATTGAATGGAATGGTGGAGGAGCAAATAACCATGATCCTAAACAATGGAACTACGACATTAAAGGAGATACAAGAAGAACAGGCTGATATAACACAAAACAACGATGAAGAAGACAAGACTCAGGATAACAGGCTGGAATTGGACACTCTGGTTCTGGGCCGAAATATCCAGAGAAAGAGGGGTAGTAGACCTGTTAACCTTGACAGGCCCAATACATCAAATTCTACTTCACAACTGGGAGCAAGTTCAAAAATGCGTACCATGATGACAAATCAGAACACTCCAAGAAGGAGAACACCAAAAATCTTGGGAAAAAAGAAAGGTCCTTCTCGTAGAACAATTGAACCAAACAAGATACATTTGACGAATAGAAGAGGGGAAACAAGATCGATTGGATCGATCGCACTAAACCAGAATCAAGCTGGGGACACAAGGATCGTAGCAGAAGGTGGAGAACCGAGTAAAGGCCAGAAGATGGATTTTTAGTTGGCCAAAGCTTTGGTTCCTTAGCCATCAACAGCTGGAACTGTTGTGGCCTGAGAAGCACCACGACTATCCAGCAGCTAAAGGAAATCATGAGGAAATCAAGGCCCGATATCTTCTTCCTTAGTGAGACAACAAATCCAGAGGACATAGTATTGGCTCCAATGCCTCCACTACGAGAACATCAATCTAGTAGCCCCGCATGCGCCAGGTGGAGGAGGACTTTTTCTAATGTGGAAGATGAAGTCGATTTAGAAGTATTGGAGTCTTGTATCAACTTTATTGATACTCACGTCACCAATCGTAAGAAGAAAATATATATCACTTTGGTCTATGGAGAACCTATCAAGGAAAAAAGAAGAAAAATTTGGCGAAAATCACTCACTAACCTGAGAAACCAAAAAGATGTGCCATGACTTTTAACATGGGATTTCAATGAAATCTTAGGCATGGAAGAAAAGCAAGATGGAATCACTAGGACAAAAGGTTCTTTCGTAAAATTCAGAAACTTCTTGGCAGAAAACGATCTTTTTTTATCTTAAACACTCAGGGGACAGTCTTTTGTGGAGAGAAAGAAGGAATGACCATCTGGTCTTCTGCAGACTCGACCGGTCTTTGGCCAATGGTACTTGGGCCGAAACCTTTCCCTCAAGCAGATTGGAGTATTTTCGACTGGAAGGATCCGATCACCGTCCCATAATCACCTACTGCGCATTGAGAAAACATATGGAGAAGAGACTTTTTAGATTTGATAGAAGTCTCAGGAAGAAACCAGAAATTTTCAAGTTAATCCAGGAAGCCTGGAACAAGGAAAGCAATATCCCAGAGGCCAAGAGAATAGATAACGACAGAAAAGCCCTTTCAGAAATGGCACAAGGAAAATCACCAGAACAATCAAAGACTCTTAGATATGAAGAAGAAAGAGTTGGATGAGGCTATATCGCAAAAATCCCCGGATGAAGTTAAAATTAAAGAAGTTTCAGACTCGCTCAGAGCTATTTACGAAGCAGAGGAAACTTATTAGCGACAGCGAAGCCGTCAGTATTGGCTGGATTTAGGGGACAAAAACTCAAGCTATTTTCACGCATCTGCTAGAGGAAGAAGAGCTCTAAATCGCTTGACAGTAATGGAGGACAATGCAGGAAATGTTTTCTTTGAAGAGAACCCTTCTGGTGGGACTCAAATCCAGACAAGATGGGAATGACTTGGATTGCGTGGAACACTTTGATTCATCCAAAGGACAAAGGTGGTCTGGGTTTAAGAGAAATTTCAGAGCTTTAACGAAGCGCTCTTAGCCAAACAAAGCTGGAGTATCCTCAAGCGACCGTCAAGCCTCATTGCGAGAATGCTTACAACCAAGTACTGCAGAAACAATGCTTTTATGGACATTAAACCTCGCTCTTCTTCGTCCCACGGATGGAGAAGCCTTCTGATAGGCAGGGATCTCATTAAAAAGGCTTGGGTAAGACAATTGGGGACGGAACCACTACAAATATCTGGCGTGATCCTTGGACAGCTTTGATTCTCCCAGGCATTACAACTGGTCCGCCACCACAGCATGCTCAAGAGTGGACAATCTCTGACCTCCTTGTTCCGGACGAGATGGAGTGGGATTTACCAAAGGTTAAGGAGTTGTTCCCAGATTTATGGCAAGAGATAGTGTGTCTCAAGCCCAGTAAAACAGGGAAAGCAGACCACTACTCATGTATTTACTCAATAAATGGAGAATACACCACCAGATCATGATACTACATCGGTTTAGAAAGAAAAAAATCCACAGGCGCAAGATGACATATTTGAGAATTTTAAATGGAAGACAGAGATCTGGAATTTGATAACAAGCCCCAAAACTCAAATGCTCTTGTGGAGAACAACAAGAGAAACTTTACCTGTTGGAGTAAATTTGATGAGGAGGAAGGTCACATCATTAGCAGTTTGCCCGCGCTGTGGAGCACCGGAATCAGAGCTGCACTTGTTCTTTCAGTGTAGTTACTCACAAGAAGTGTGGAAAAAAGCAGGGCTCAAACGAGAACTTAAGCTAGACGAGATTTTGAATGTTAGAGAAGGACTGATGAAGGGCAACCATATCAAGGGAGCAGGGATTAAAAATGAATCAGAAGCACTTAGCTTCCCTTGGATACTCGCAGCGTTATGGTTGGATAGAAACAAAAAAAATCGAGAACATACCAAGTATACCGGAGGAAACATTTCAATCAGGTTTAAGCAATGCCAAGGAATGGACAAAAGCTCAACAGAATACAGAGATCCAGGAACGACAACAGACGGGGATGAAGGAGAGAAACAAACTTCTGGAACCTCTCAACCTGAGAGAAGTCTTGTGCTTTACTGATGCAGCATGGACATGACAAGACAAACCCACCGGGCTGGGATGGTATATGGAGGATACTAATGACAAAATGCTGCAAAGAGGATTAAAAACAGTCAGCTTCATCAAATCACCTTTAATGGCAGAAGCTATGACAATTAGAGAAGCAGTAGCAGAAAAAAAAGAGCTACACATCGGACAAATCAGAGTAGTTTCGAACTCACGCAACATCATATCCGGACTGAACAATGGAAGACCTCCCAAGGAAGTGAAGATGATTTGTGAGGATATTCATACCATTTCTCACTTTTTTCAGAAAATGTTCATCTCTATCCCAAGATCATGTAATGGGATAGCGGATAGCTTAGCAAAATCAGCCGCAAGGTCTAGGACCATATGCTCACCTCTTGTACCTCTTTAATCGTTTTAATACAAGTTATTTCCAGACCCAAAAAAAATCTTGTGGTGAATATTGTCCAAGTCGAATGTGCATCCAATTGGAAATATATCGCCCGTAATTCAGTGGAATTGTTGTGTACAATTTTGTTGCTATTTTACAGAAACAATGATTATCTAATTTTTTGGCTTCAAATAACAGCCCACTAGGGAAGACCACCAAATTCTTTTTTTTTTTTTAATGAAAAGACCACCAAATTCTTTTTTTTTTTTAATGAAAAGACCACCAAATTCTGGTAAAAGAAAAACATTTCCAAGATTTGTAAATTTAAACAAAAACTCATAAATCTATAAATTAATACTTTTTTTACCTTTGCAGATCTTCGAAATCAAATACATAACTTCCTTCAATCAAATGAGGTCACGACCCTGAGAAACAATTCAACATTGGTAATACCAGCCATCATTTACAAACTCTAAAATGCCAAACAATTTCGTATTTGAAGTAGTATTACGATTACCTAAAATATCATTGACACTTCTTTCTTATGTGATCATGCATTGATTGTTAAAGAAGTTTTGTTATAAATAAATAAAAAACTAATCGTGCATAGCTTGTTAGCTTGTTAAAGAAGGTTCCAAATTTTAAATTAATCAGTATATTCTGAAATTTTGTTATAAATGCTCTTTTATACTAGGATTTAGTTATATTATATTTGTTGATAGAAATTTTTATAATATATGTCCAATTACCATATATCGAGATTTATTTGAAAATTTTATTATATTATTGAACACCCACCAAAAGTTTCTTTTGACTGATCATTTGAAATATCAATATTATTAAAATAGGAAGGTTTTCAAAAAAAAAAAAAAAACATTTCCTTTATGTGTTATTTACAAAGCATGCCATTAGAATTTTAAAGTAATTATATAGATTGATTAAGGATAAATTTGTTATATACACAAAAATATGTCAGTACATGAATGGGGAACGCCCGAGTTTTAAACTGGGCAACACGCAGATCTTTTTACTCGCGAGACCATTATTTGTATTTTGCCCATTAGCATATTTGGCCCATCAAAATATTTGTGAACGACACCAATTAGCATATATGGCCCATCATTAATTTTCGGAAGTTTCTAAATTATCATATCATTAATTCATTAGCATATTTGTTTACGACACCAATTATCAAGTCTATTATCCTCAGCATATTATACATAGATCTATAGAAGTGGCCAATCAACATATTTGTTTGTTCCAAAACAGGAAGCCTACATATCAAAAACAGTGTTATTGGATCAATATATATACGATCTAAAATATATATACTATACTCATGAAACAAAACTATTATCCATGGTATACCATCTATTTTGTATATTCAGTTTTACACATTTTCATACGTTTTTTGTTTAAAATAGATTGTTACCAATGTATCTGTAACATCATATATTGAACATAACTCTTCAAATATTGAGATAGTCTAAATATTTGCAATTTTGCAATTCAATGCTAATTTCCATACTACTCAAATAACTTATTCGATTATTTAATTTAGATTTTATACCAAATCAGAAATCTATCATAACAACTATATCTATATATAAATGGCTGATAAATATTCCAATATATTATAAATCTTAACAATTCTAACAACCTAAATAATTTGAAGCTCACATATTTTCCTAAAAATCGCAACTTGCTAAATATATTAATAATCTTGATTCAATATTTCCTAAATCTTAACCATTTTAACAACTTAACCAATTGAAACACAAACATATATTTAACTCTCCTTATACTCAAATAGTCTAAAAATTTGTAATTCAATGCTAATTTGTATACCAAATCGTAAATCTATCATAACTACTATATCTATTAACAATCAAATTCATAAATATTAAAATATATTCTAAATTCTAAATCTTAATAATTCTAACAACCTAAATAATTTGAAGTTCACATATATGTACTATACAAAATTTGGTAAATCTTAATCATTATGTTTTCCAAAAAAAAACGAAACTTGCTAAACATATTAATAATCTTCATTAAATATTTCCTAAATCTTAACCATTTTAACAACCTAACAAATCGAAACACAAAAATATATTTAACTCTCCTTATACTCAAAATTCGGGCCACATATCAATTAATTTCAAAGATATGTGAATATTCTTACGTAACAAAGTCGCAATTAACTAGGGCTTATTCACTTCTATATATATAGCGACCATAAAACTTTGAAACTCACATTCTTCAAACAAAGCAAAAAGTTGCGTTAAAAAAATGTCTCTATTGAATAAGATTACTAACCTTGACAGTGTCAAACTTTTCAAAACCAGCTGGAAGATTCAAGTGAAGGTTCTGCACTCATGGAAGCAGTATACTGCACAATCTGGAGAAACTTTAGAATTGGTGTTAGTCGATAAGAATGTAAGTTTATTCAAATTTCTATTGATTCTTATATTCTGTAATTATAATCATTTATCATATTAACTTCAACGAATTTATATTATATGTAGGGTACTAAGATCCATGGTAGTTGTAAGAAGACTTTTGTGAACCGTTTGGAAAGACAATTACCAGTTGGGGAATGGAAAATTATTCAAATTTTTTCACTAAGTCCAGCATCTGGATTATACAGGTCAACGAACCATGTTTACAAAATGTCATTTGTAAACAACACTTCTGTTACATGATCTAATATAAGATCCCAGAACATGTTCTTGTCTTTGGTTGACACTATTCTTAGTGGTCAATTAAAACATGTTTCCTGATTGGTAAGTATTTTTTACACAGTTTGGTTGTTTTTTTATAGTATTGATTGTTCTAACCTTTTTTAACTTGACTATACATATGTTATTGGACAAGTATTAGTTGTTGATGAGATGGAAACTATTCAATGTGTTGGAAAAGAAAGGAAAAAACTAGAGTTCAACCTAAGAGATGTCAAGTAAGTTGCTAACTATTTTATGCGACTACGTATTTTTTATTCGCTTAGTTTTAACGTGTCCGATGAATCTTTTTCTAATGATTTTCCCGTGATCAACGCTTAAGATGCTGTCTATGGGGGAAGTTTGCTGAAATAGTAAACTCAGTATGTCATGGGTCTAATGGAGAAGTGGTCATATGTCTGATACAATTTGCAAAAATCAAAACATATCGAAGTATATATTACGATAAGCTTCCTGTTCTTATATTGAGTCTTTCATAATAATATTAAAATCCTAAAACCTAGATGTCAGTATACTAAATGAGTCATTCGATGAGGTAAAAACGTTTTAAATGTGGGCACTTTTATCTAATGACTATACTAAAAAAACTTAAGACTACTAATGTATCGATTTTTATCTTAATATCTAGAAGATCTAGACTTAATACCAGATGAGATCAAAAATTTGGTTGGAAAAACTTTCAAACTTGGAGTTTGTATTGAAAAGGATAATATCCTTTATGGTAATGATATCTACAAGGTAGGTAAAGTTTGGAATAATGATGATTCAAGCATAGATGATTCACTTTCACTACCAGATGTTCACTCAAACAAGGAATTTACACTCATTAGTGGTTCTGAGGTACAAGAAACCACGGTATCTTATAGACATTCTAGACATTCAATATGTTGATTTTCTATATCTAACTATAGTCGTATATTGGTTATAGGAAGTTTTACTACTATCCGACATTTAAGATCATTCGGATGTGTTAACCACTCCTTCTAAATGTTTACAAGAAGAAGACGATGTCGCACTTGACCTCACTTCAACAACCAAGACGCAATGTACCAAGATTATTAAGAAGGAAAATATGACTGAAGATGAGTTGAAAAAAATAATGTTGGTTTACAATAATGTCTTTTACTAGCTTTGATTCAGTACTTTATTTTGTTGGTTATTTCACATTTTTAAAATAATGCATTTGTTTCGAGTTCTTAATAATAATTTTTTTATAATCTAATTCGTAATATACCTTATTTAGTCAAAGTTTAGATAGAATTACAATATAACAAAGACTAAAGCATTCAAAGGTTATCAATACAACATATTGACATAAGATGCAAAGGTGTTTGTATCTCGGGCTTTTAGTCTCACATAAGTTGAAAATTAATTGTAAACACTATAAGCAGTTTGTAATAAAAATATAATATATGATCTTTAGCTAGAAAACTTTGAAAACAAGTATGTTATATTGGCGTCTGTTAAATTTTTTTGATGATATTGTAGTAATGTTCGGATCTTACTAAAATTATTAATTTACATCTATCATTATCTATTTTTTGGTAAACAATGAAACCATTTTGAATCTAAATTTAATATATGATCTTTAACTTAAAAAACTTTGAAAACAGAAATGTTATATTGCACCACCTGTTCAAGGATTTAATAGATTCCTTATCAAAGATTTTAAAACAATGAAAGAAGTTCGAAATAAAATTAAAATCTAAGATTTTATGTTTAGCTCAATAATTTTGAAACAAAAACGTTATGTTTTGGCGCATCTTCAAAGATTTTAACTTGAAATTTTGAGTTGATGTTCGGATCTTTAAAAAAAATTGAATTGAAAACTATCCTTATCATGTTTTAAAAAAATCTAAACAGAATATCAGTATTTATTATTTCTAAATTATGGTAAGTTTTAAATATGAATGTCTATACTTGACGAATTAGGGACAAAAGTAGTCAGTTTTAGAGATTTTGCAAAACACGGTTTTTCTTACTGCAATCAATCAAACACAAACTCAATAGGAAAAACAAGACATGAAAGGTGGATCATCCGGTCCTCCAAAACCATCGAAGAAAAGGAAGAGAATTAACGAGGATAGTGATTCTGAAAATCCTTGTGATGAATCAATTTCAAAGAAAATTCATGATTCTATTCGTGTGAACATTGTTTTTGGTAAAGTTCTACAGAATTTGACAAACATACCTCGAAATGAACGATGTCGTGATGAACAACTATTTGGATCAGCTTCTGCCACTCCATCTAAAACACCAAAATTTCAAATACCTGGTTAGTTGTAATTTGAATACAGTATTTCTTCTCCTACTATTATACTTAATTTTCAACTTTACTAATGTATTTGTTTCAATATGCCTACTGCACAAGATCCCAAATAAAATGGGCAAAACCAATATGCAGTTAAAAGAAGACATTCATATATTGATCCAAACAGTAATGTTATATAGCGTTTTGGTTTATTTTACCAGCATACTTAAAAAAAAAAGTATTGTTTTTAAACTGTATTTTATACTCTGCGCTACTGACTTAAGCTTTTCATATTTTTGTATCTAAATAGATCATGCAACCTCAAACAATACACTAGATGTTTCAAGAGGATCAAGCTGCATTACTGCTTCACATAATCAAAACTATCGAAGGTCTGAAAGTGCAACTTACATAGACAATTCGAAAAATAGAAACCAATCATTGATATCATCTGAAGATACGATAAAATAATCTTCTCCCGAGTTACGATGAGCCTGCTGACTGCACAGGCGAAATAGCTGATGAAAATACAGAACATATTGACAATTACGAAGGTATAAAGACTTTGACAGTTACAATCTAAATAGTTGTTAGATATTTTTATCAAGCTTTATTATAATTTTCAGATGAATCAGAAGACGATACTGACCAAACATATGACTGAAGTGGTGGAGAAAGTGATACATGTTCTGATAATGAAGAGGAATCAGTACAGCAAGAAACAAACCAGAACGTAAACAAATGTTAGCAATGGCTGAGATTTTAAAAACCATGTTTCAGAATCCACAATCTACCAACACTCATTCGACCAAAAAAAAAACAGGTAGTTAAGATGTTGGTATTACAAGTAAACTACAAAAGTAGAAAGGTTATATGTCATCATTGGTAAATGCTAACTTTTACTATTATCAGAATATGTCGATGAAGGCGATCCAACATACAAATGTGGATATTGTGGTGCTTTTATGTGGTATGGTGAGCGTGTAAACAAGCAATACAGAGCAAGACCTACATTTGGTTTATGTTGTGTACATGGTCAAGTTCAATTGCCATTACTTAAAGAATCACCCGAGTTTTTGAGAAAGCTTCTTACTGAAGATAATGAAATCAGCATATATTTCCGTGAAAATATCAGGCTATTGAATATGCTTTTTTCATTTACGTCGCTTGGTGGTAAGGTGGATTGATCAGTTCAGAACGGAAGAGGACCTCAAATGTTTCAACTTCAAGGCGAGAACTACCATTTAATGGGTAGTCTGAAACCAAAAGAAGGCGAAATACCCAAGTTTTCGCAACTTTCTATAATAGACGCTCTCAGTGAGATAGAGAACAGAGTTTCATTCGTCGTGTAAATTCTAAACTCAGTTTAGCAAAAAAAAACATTTTTTATATAGCTAATGTGTTCATCTTAAACTTTTTAATGTTCTTATATGTTTTACACAATTTTTCTTATAGGAAGAATAAGAAATCTGACAACAGTGCTAGGAAAAAGAAGCTGAGAAAGCAACTCATAGAATCTTTTATCAAGATGTTAGATGAGGCCAATCCGTATGTGGAGCAGTTTCGAATGGCAAGGGAGAGATTTGATATTAATCCAAATGAAGCTTTTCATATCAGGATTATTAGTAGTCGTGAGAAGGATGGTAGGACATATGACACACCAACTGCTTCTGAAGTTGTTGCTTTCAATTCAGAAATGAAAGATAGAGATATTATTTTGAATGATAAGAAGTATGGACTGCTCGAAAGAATAAGCGAAATTCATCCGTCTTATCTAGCACTTCAGTATCCTTTGATTTTTACATACGGGGAAGATGGTTTTAGACCTGGAATTAAAAAAGAGTAATTGCTGCTACAGAGAAGATGAAGAAGGATTGTATTAGCATGAGGCAATGGTTTGCGTTCCGACTCCAAGAAAGGCAAAATGAGTGTCAAACCCTTCTACACTTCAAAAGATTGTTTCAACAATTTCTGGTGGATTCTTTCACAACTATAGAGTCTAACAGGCTGCGTTACTTAAGGATGAATCAGACCAGTTTGAGATCTGATTGCTACGATTCTATCAAACAGTCTGAGAATGAAGGAAACACGGATATGAGTGAACAAGGAAGTAGATACTATCTGCCAGGTTCTTTCGTAGGTGGACCAAGATACATGAAAAACAATTACTTGGATGCAATGGTGATATGTAGACATTTTGGATTTCCATATCTTTTTATTACCTTTACGAGCAACCCCAAATGGCCTGAAATCACTAGATTGCTAACCAAGCACAATCTCAAGCATGATGATAGACCAGATATCATTTGCCGAGTGTTCAAGTTGAAGCTTGATTCTCTAATGTGGGACTTAACAAAAAAAAAGCTTTTGGGAAAAACAGTGGCATGTAAGTTATCTATAATCCTAAACCTTGCAATATATTACTTTCTAGATGCACTAGAGTTATAGATAGTTACTCGAATTTTAGAAGGAGTGGTTAAGTCGTATTTTAGATTACATTGAGTGTTTACTATTACGATCTTTATTATTACATAACTTTGTGTATTGTCTACTGCAGCAATGTATACAATCAAGTTTCAGAAACGTGGTCTACCGCATGCTCACATTTTGTTGTTCATGCATTCGAAATCCAAATTTCCTACTACTGACGACATTGATAAAATCATATCAGCAGAGATTCCAGACAAAAAAAAATGATCCTGAGCTTTATGAAGTTGTTAAAGATATTATGATTCATGGACCTTGTGGAGCTATCAACATGAATTCACCATATATGGAGAATGGTAGATGTTCTAAATTATATCTGAAGCCCCATGCCGAAAATAACTATCAACAAAGAAGGCTTTCCTATCTACAGGAGACGTGATCAAGCAAGTCGATATGTTGAGAAAAATGGCATCAAGCTTGATAATAGATATGTCATTCCTTATAATAAGGTTCTGTCAAAACGTTATCGAGCTCATATCAACGTGGAGTGGTGCAATCAAACAGGATCAATCAAATAATTATTTAAGTATATAAATAAGGGACAAGATCGTATAATAGTTGTATTTGAACCACCTAACACAGGAGTAAGCGAGCATACACGTGTTAACCAACATACTGTAGGAATTCGTTTGGTTGATCCTGATGTAATTCACAGATTCAGATCATCCTAAACATACAGATCTAGGTTCTCTTGAATAGAAACATTAGATGATCTCACCTTTTACCTGTTTGTTGCAGCGGAAGGAATAGAACAGGTCAGAGATCAGATAGATGCACCGAGGGATGAATCCTCCAAAGGTTCACACACGCGATCACAGGAATGGCTGCTAGACCACGAGGAGAGAGGCGCGCAGGGAGAGAGAGAGACGCGGCTAGGGTTCAGATTAGGGAGAAAGAGATTTGGCTTTTGATCATTAAAAGCCTTCTCTTTCCCTTTTGGGCTTATGGGCCCAAAATACCAATCTGATTGAATCCCATGGATTTAATCAGACCCATTAATCTTTCTCTCTTAATACGACAAATGCCTGGCACTTTTGTCGTACTTCTGCTAAGCCGTTCCAACACATTTTCCTGTTAGCTTAGGCGTGTGACCCATATGGGATCATATAATAAAGGCAATAAGTCCAAGACTTATAGATCATGAGCGGACTCTAGCAAGCCATCATGACCCCCAGCATTATATGACTTATGTCTGATCATTGACATACTCTTACTTTCTAGAGACAGTACCGAGATTACTGGACACAATTCCAACAATCTCCCACTTGTACTGGAATCTCTGTATTCATAATCCTTTTGTCTCAATATCTCGATTAGTCATAAGGCAAGATTAGTGTCATCCTTATAAAGCCTAATCTTGTTCATCGGACTCTGATTTGATACTGACAATCCAAACGACTCGGGAAAGTCCGTTTGAGCATGGCCATGCATTTTCCAGTATTCAAATCTCCGATTGGCCTAGAGATATTCACTCTATTTATATTGGAGGGACAAATTCCGTCTTGTTCCATCACTGTAAACTACTCATTTCATAATGTACCCAAACAAGGTCCTTATAACTATCGCAGAACGATAGCGTTAGACAATGATCAAAGTGCATTAGTCCATGTGCAGTCACATGCATGCGAACTCAGGTCTAAGGACTATACTCTATAGTCGTAGTAAGAATCTCTTATGACACAGATATAAATATCCTGAAGAGTTCTTATAAGCGGGTCTTGTCCGGTCGTATGTTCCCAAACATACACCTATGTACTGACTTTGATGCCGCGCATCTATGACACACTGAGACTTTGTCATAAGTCACGTACCAATCCAATCTCACACGGTTGTTGGTGTTCCAATTTCAACAACCTTCGACTAGGGACAGGATGATATAAAACATTTATCAAATATAGGGTCTCATGATCAAGCTAAATGACTTCGATGACTCAAGATCAAGTCATTTACTTCGATGACCTATAAAATGGTTCATATCACTTTGGAACGATTATTTCATCACAGTTAAAATAATCTTTTTCAATGTTATTTCAAGAACATATTCAATAACTAAATAAAGCCCTTTAATAACTCCCACTGAAATTAAGACTACATCTTAATTTCACTTATCCTACAGCAACAGTCCGAGACTCGTGCTTAAGCCTAAGGAGTGGCTTCGTTAATAGATTAGCAACGTTCTCATTCGTTGAAACTTGCTGATCTACTTAACATCTCTGTCATTTATCTCACGAAATAGGTTATACCTATCCTCAAGGTGTTTGGACCTCTGATGTGCAGCTAGTCTCATCTATGCTGGGAATCACATCAAGTTCAGTGACGAACTCTTCTTTCCAAACAACCTCTTTCGCCACTTCCCAAGCTGCGAAATGTTCAGCTTAAGTCATTGAGTCAGCAACAGTGCCTTGCACCGCCAGATAGACACAAGATATAACCGGACTGTGATCGGAAATCATCTTTGTCTATTGGAAACTTGCCTTTCAGACTCTATCGACTTATAGCACCTTACTTTCTCCGTAAATCAAGAACTTATCCTTAGTATTCCTCAAATACTTTAGGACATACTTTAAGAAAATTGATTCTTTGCTGGATTTGACTGGTCTTTCATTTGTCTTGCTTAACATTAAAGCAACATCAAACAAGTATGTTTCATGGCATACATGATAGATCCAATTGCCGACGCATATGGAATCTCATCCATGCATTTAAGCTCAGCAGTTATCGTAGGATACTGTATCTTGCTTAACTTAATGCCATGTGACATTGGCATAAAACCCTTCTTGGATTGCTCAAAATGTGTAGGACTTTGTCAATTTAAGAATCCTGACTTTGTCCTACCAGCTCTTTTGGATCTCTATCTTTAGATCCAAAATCCAAGAACTACGTGGCTTTACCCATGTCAATCATTAAACCAACTCCCAAGCTAGTCCTTTACCGACTACAGCGTTGGGACGTTATATCCGAGAATCAGTATGTCATCGACATACACTTTGAGAAATGCAATATCGCTCCCACTAATCTATTAGTAAACACACAGTTCCGCTTCGTTCCTGTTCAAGTCAAAACCTTGACTACTTCAACAGAACGAAGATTCCAACTCCGATATGTTTGCTTCCATCCATGAATGGATCGATGAAGCCAACTTACACAAAATGTAATTCTTCGGAGTCTGGGCTCACTTTCGCTTCCTAGGATTTCGCAGATTTGTCGCTTTCAATGATCATCATATCATGCGAACATTCAATGATCATCAGGCTAAACTAATGACGAGAATTCACTCTCGGATTAGTGACTGATTCTTTCATATCTGCGAACTTCAGGCTCCACAGGTGTAGATTCTACAGAAATCTGTAAATCCTTCTGCTGCTCTCCCTCAATAGGTTAAGCAGCCTCCTGTATTTCTCGAATTTCTTCGAGTTGTACTTTTACTCCTACTGTTCTTCTTGGGAAATAACTTCCCTTCTTAGAAAACAGAATGGTCGTAAAAATACTTTTTACTCCCACTGTTCTTCTTGGAAAATAATTTCCCTTCTTAGAAAACAGAATGGTCGTAAAAGTACCGAGCCTTGGTTTCCCTTTGAAAACTTCGAGTTATGCTTTTACTCCCACTGTTCTTCTTGGAAAATAACTTCCCTTCTTAGAAAACAGATTGGACGTAAAAGTAACAAGCCTTAGTTTCTCTAGGACAACCAGCGAAGTAGCACAACTACAAATACTCAGTAAAGACAAATTTGGATCGATTCCAATCCACATTAACGTGGTGTCTTTCAACCGATATTTGTGGAACTATTTCAGCGTAAACTTAGATATTTTAGAGCGTTATTTTAAATAATATCATGGAAGATTCGTGTGACTCATCTTTAATCATTTCTAATAAGATCTGATTCTTTCTCACAGAAACACCTTCAGGTTTTCAGGAGAAATGAGCTGTGAAACGATTTCACACTCATTAAGATGATCACACAATCAATGACTTAAGTATTCTCACTCATGATTTAATCCAGAGTCTTAATACTTTTGTCATTCAGATCCTATACTTCATTCTGGAACTCTTTTGACCATGTCAAAGAATTCCGACTTGTGTCTCATCAAATGAACACAGTCACACTCACTGAAGTAATCAGTAGAGACAATGAAGTACAGGAGATTTTTTTTTCTCTGGCATTACTGCTCATTGGGCCACATACATGAGCATGTTCCAGGTTCAATAAGCCTTTGGGCTTTTCTCTAGCTCGGCTAAGATAGGCCCTTTATCTTTTGGTCTAGTAAACGGAATTCAAGTCTCATAAGATATTTTATCAAATGAGCCCAACAGTCCATGACTATGGGATTTCTGAATCCGACTTACTCCATGTGACCAAGACTTTTGCCAAGAAAAATCAGGTTTAATTCATCAGATTTAAACCAATTCGGTATTTATGTTACATTTAGGCACTCTTTGGTTTAAGATATAAAACCCATTCCATGAATAGGGTGCTACAATTAATATTTCATTAAGATCAAAAGAACAAAACTTGTCTTTTATCAAAATGAAAAACATTCAAATTCTTACAAGAAAATGAAAGACAACTCTGCTTAAAGCAGGTACATTGTAGCAATTACTTAATACAAAACCAAGCCTCAAAGGGATCTATAAGTGAAAAACCCTACGGCTGAGGCAGCATCCCAAGCTCCTTCCAGACATGTAGTTTCACTTGCCCTTCTTTCAACGTTCTACTGCTGCTTAGGCTCTGCATATTATCACAAATATCAGTGCCACAACCAGTATCCAATACCTTTAAGGTAGAACTTGAAGTAATAACATGAATACCTGAGGAAGTAGTCTCATACATCGACTTTAACTCCTCATCATCTTCCATGAATTTAATGCAATCTCTATTCCAATGCCCTGTCTCCATACAGTAGCAGCACTTACCAACGTAAGAGGTATCTGACTCGGGCTCAGAAGACACACGCTTGCCATGATTCAAAATCTGGACAACTTTGTCTTCACCCTTGTCAGCATTAGGTTTAGTAAACCTACCCTTCTCATTCAAGAGATTGTACAGGGTACTCTTCACGTTTGGCTCAACTGTCTTGAGCATATCATGCAGTTCAGTCAGCGTCTTCGTTAAGCCTTTCTTAATATAGTTCTTTCTGAACTTATCATAGCTTGACGGCAGTGACTGCAGAATGATTTCAGTTGCCAACTCTTGGCTAACTGGATAATCCAGTTTCCTCAGGTTATCTATATAACCTATCATTTTACTGATATGAGGACTTACTGGATGATCATCTGGTAGCTTGCAGCTAGTGAGAGATTTAACCAACTGGTATCTCTCCACTCGTATCTGCTCCTGAAATTTCAATTTCAGGCTGCTGATCATCTCTATTGGCGACTCCATGTTCTCATATTGCTCCCGCAAGTCTGAGTCCATAGTAGCCAATATCAGACCACGCACATCTACCGCATCATTATAATGCTTATTCCAAGCATTATACACTGCATGGGAGGCATTGGACCCGATCCTCACGGGGAGAGCTCTCACAAGAACATAGTCCTTTCTCTCCTACCTGAGGACTAGCCTCAGGTTCCGCGACCAAGTCAAGAAATTTGATCCGTTCAGTTTGTCCTTCTCAAGAACAGACCGGATCGAGAAAGTGTTTTGATTGTTTGTGCTAGTCATAACTGAAATGTAAGATAAAAGGATTTTAGTTGATATGTTCAATATGATTAATCTCGTATTAAATTTAATATGATTAATCACGCATTATATTCAATAACATCAGTTACCCTCAATAGAATATAATGATTCCAAGATCCACATATAACTAAGATTAAAGTGGGCCACTGGCCGTCACCCAACCTTAGCTTATATCGGTAAGCCCTATATCGGCTAATTATATCCGTGATATAACTCTTGGTTGTGAATCTGGGCCCGAGGCCCAATTCACTCTGATGTCTCAAGGCCCGGGACTCCCGATGGCCTAGTCAAGAAAACCAGACTATACAGTCATGTAATCATTAATGTCTGGGACTCCCAATGACATTTATGAATCACAAACTGTCTTACCCACGCAAAAACAGACATCCTCACACTATAAGGCCATGAATGCAATTGAATGGGCTTTGACAGCTGACATAGCCTGGACAAGACATCCAACGCTTGATATTATTTGAGGTTCGTAGGTTTATTAAAATTCATTCCCAAAATAGAAGATTACTATTTCGGGAAACTTTCTATTTCTGGAAACCTACTATTTTGGAAACTTTCTAAAATTGGAAACTTTCTAAAACCGGAAACTTTCTAACTTTAGAAATTTCTTAAAATCCAAAACCCGCAAAATCAGAAATTTCTATTTTAAGAAACTTTCTAATTTCAAAATTTCGGAAACTTTAATTTAACATCGACTTTATAATTTTATAAAATAAATTTTAAATTGATCTGAAGAAAGACTCAAATAATTGGCCCAATTGTTTTAACTTCTTGGCCCGAGGCCCAAGAATTGGTCCATGTCCTAGACATGACCCAATTGTCCAATTATTTGACATAACCGGTCTGGTTCATTAAAATTGGTCTAACCAAATTTTAATTACTACGATGACCACAATTGTCAACCGGTTATTTACTAAACCGGAATTTCTCAATTTATTTGGTCCAACCAAATCAAATTAGAAATTCCTGGTTTAGGCACTAAATCCAATATTTCTTTCGACATTGGATTTCTTATCCCGGTTTAACCAGATTTAATAAAATTATTAAAATCTGTTTATTAAACCAGAATGATTAATTTTAATTAAGTTTTGAACCGAACCGACAATACGAACCGAACCGATCGAATTGCTGAACCGTGACGATCACGTCAGCCCTAGCTTCGCGACCATCGTCCAGCCGCAAGCCGTCAACGATCCGAGATCGAGACGATGCGCAGCTTCGGACGGGACGCGACAGCCGGGACGATCGCCGGACGGGATGCTCGGACGGACGCTCCACGATCGCCGAGCGATCGGGACGCGACGCACAGCCGAGACGAAGCCGAGACGCGATCGGGACGACGCACAGCCGAGACGCGATCGCCGTGCGATCCACTCGGCCAATCGATCCAGACGCGATCGCCGTGCGATCACTCGGCCGATCGACCCAACCGGCCATCCCGACCGTCCGACCCATGGCCGATCACCAAAACCCGAGTCATATAGCTCGGTTTTTGTGATTTCGAATGTTTGTTCAGGATTTAATTCAGTTTCTTAAGTGTTTTTCTTATCAGTAATGGATTCAAAACACTTCTAAACAGATTAAACATCCTAAACATGAATCTAAAACAAGAAATCCTAAGAACCTGGCTCTGATACCACTGTAGGAATTCGTTTGGTTGATCCTGATGTAATTCACAGATTCAGATCATCCTAAACATACAGATCTAGGTTCTCTTGAATAGAAACATTAGATGATCTCACCTTTTACCTGTTTGTTGCAGCGGAAGGAATAGAACAGGTCAGAGATCAGATAGATGCACCGAGGGATGAATCCTCCAAAGGTTCACACACGCGATCACAGGAATGGCTGCTAGACCACGAGGAGAGAGGCGCGCAGGGAGAGAGAGAGACGCGGCTAGGGTTCAGATTAGGGAGAAAGAGATTTGGCTTTTGATCATTAAAAGCCTTCTCTTTCCCTTTTGGGCTTATGGGCCCAAAATACCAATCTGATTGAATCCCATGGATTTAATCAGACCCATTAATCTTTCTCTCTTAATACGACAAATGCCTGGCACTTTTGTCGTACTTCTGCTAAGCCGTTCCAACACATTTTCCTGTTAGCTTAGGCGTGTGACCCATATGGGATCATATAATAAAGGCAATAAGTCCAAGACTTATAGATCATGAGCGGACTCTAGCAAGCCATCATGACCCCCAGCATTATATGACTTATGTCTGATCATTGACATACTCTTACTTTCTAGAGACAGTACCGAGATTACTGGACACAATTCCAACACATACAACAAAGGAACAAGAGAAGAATGAAATCAAAGACTTTTTTGACGGCAAGTGAATCTTATGAGAATTTTGCACTTTAAGATTACTAATAGGATGCTTTCAACAAAGAATTTAAGTTAATGTTTATTTTGTATCTCATTATTTTTTTGCAGATATGTTTCTTCATGTGAAGCTGCTCGGAGGATTTATAAGTTTCCAATACACTATAGGTCAATTCCTGTGGAAAGACTTCAATTCCATCTACCTGGAAAACAAGTTGTTTTGTTTAAGGACGATGATACATATGAAGATATCACAAGTCGTGTCCTCATTGAAAAAAAACCATGCTCTTAGGGTGGTTTGATTTGAATAAATCAGAAGAGTTCTTCGGAGGTACCAATATAAAGATTAGTTCTATTTCTAAGAAACTCACATATGCTGAAATTCCAACAAGGTTTACTTGGAATAATAAGGAGAAGAAGTTCTATCCTAGAAAGAGAGGATTCAGCATAGGAAGGATTAATTATGCACCACGGAAAATTGAGCAGGCATACTATATGCGTGTCTTTCTAAACATTGTCAGAGGCCCAACATGTTTTGAAGACATCAAAACCTTCAATGATGTTTTGTATCCTTCATACAAAGATGCATGATTGCAAGAGGATTGTTGAAAGATTACCAGGAGTACATTGATGATATTGTGAGGACAGCTTTCACAAGTTCTTCGTCTCATCTTCGACATGTATTTGCTATCATGCTAATGTCGGATAGTTTGTCGAAGCCTGAAGTTGTTTGGGAAAATACATGGGAGTTTCTTTCGGAAGACATCGAGCATAACATGAGGAAGCACTTAAACATACCATGTATCATTTCGTTCCTTTAAAATCGTTAGCATGCCTTATGTCTAGAAAAAATATACATGTCTTCATAACTAACATTTTTTTTTGTTAACGATTTTAAAGGGCTATGTGTAAGTGATGAGGACAAACAGCAACATGCTCTTTATGAGATCGAAAAGATATTGAAAAGTAATGTAACTTCTTTGGAAAGATGGGACTCTATGCCAAAGCCACGCAGAGATCTATCTGATAGCTCTAACGTTCTAATAATGGATGAACGCAGTTATAATAGAGATGAGTTGAAAGAAGCTCATGATCGGGATATTATGAAACTGACGGATGAGAAAATGAATGTATACAACGAGATTACTTGTGTTGTATCAGCCAAACAAGGAGGGGTTTTTTTTATCTATGGTTTTGGTGAAACAGGAAAAACATTCTTGTGGAAATTACTATCTGCGAGTATTAGAAGCAAAGGCGATATTGTGTTGAATGTGGCTTCGAGTGGCATTGCTTCTCTTTTACTACCAGGAGGCAGTACTGCTCATTCAAGGTTTAGGATACCCATAAATCCTGATGAGTTTTCAACTTGCTCAATGCAACCGCGATCTGATCTTGCCAACTTAGTGAAAGAAGCCTCCCTCATCATTTGAGATGAAGCACCAATGATGAGTAGATACTGTTTTGAGTCTCTAGATAGAAGTTTGGCTGATATTATGGGAAATGGTGGCAACAAACCTTTTGGTGGTAAGATAGTTGTCTTTGGAGGAGATTTTTGTCAAGTATTACCGGTAATTCATGGTGCTGGTAGAGCATAAATTGTAATGGCTGCACTTAATTCATCCCATCTTTGGGAGCATTGTAAGGTTCTAAAGCTGACAAAGAATATGAGGCTTCTATCGAATTATATCACAGCTAAAGAAGCAAAAGGATATTAAGGAGTTTTCGCAATGGATACTAGATGTAGGAGATGGAAAAGTTGGAGAAGAAAATGATGGGGAAGCTATAATCGATATTCCAGAAGAGTTTCTTATCTTAGATGTTGAAGATCCGATAGAATGCATTAGCAAGAAAGTATATGGAGATAGCTCAGCTTTAAACCAAAACAAGGAACCAAGGTTTTTTCAAGAAAGAGCTATTTTTTTGCCCTACAAATGAGGATGTTAACATGATAAACATGCACATGTTGGATAAGCTTATTGGTAATTCAATTTTGCGAATTTAGCCTTAGTATTCTTTCGTTTTCAATATATGTCTGCTTATGGATGTTCATGTTCTGAATGTATGAGAGGGAAAGATCTACTTAAGTGCTGACAGCATAGATCCATTGGATCTCAGCGCAAATAAGGATCATGCTCTCACTCCAGATTTCTAAATAGTATCAAAACATCTGGTTTATCAAAACATCTGGTTTATCAAACCATCAACTTCGATTAAAGATTGGATGTCCTGTGATGATGTTAAGAAACATTGATCCTACTGGGGGATTAATGAATGGAACTAGACTTTAGATAATAGAGTTATATGATTTCATGATTGGAGCAAGGATTATTACTGGTGAAAAGGTGGGGGAAAAAATTCTTATACCAAGACTATCGCTCACTCCTTCAGATGCAAAACTACCCTTCAAAATGTGTAGACGTCAACTTCCTATTGCAGTGGCTTTTGCCATGACCATTAATAAAAGCCAAGGACAGTCACTTTCGGAAGTAGGATTGTTTCTACCAAGGCCGGTTTTCTCGCATGGTCAGCTATATGTGGCTATCTATAGAGTAACGTCAAAGAAAGGTTTAAAGATATTGATTGTCGACACAGATGGAAAGCCTCAGAGAAAAACAAGAAATGTGGTTTTTAAAGAGGTTTTCCAAAATCTCTAAGTCTTAGTTTTTTTCTTTATCGGAATTACTTTACGTATTACTTTGGGTTTTAAAACTTTTGTTTCATTATGAGGTTATTGGTTATAATAAATTGGCAACGTTTTTTTTAGTCTACTTTCGGTTTAATTTAATTTATATTTTTAAAGTTTCATAAATCCAAACAATCACAATGTCTAATGTTTGATCATGTAAAAAAATTAACTCGAAGAAACTACAGCCTCAAATTCCAGTACCTATCTACCAAACTGGTTCCATACCTAACACACTATCAACATGAGTTTCATGATAATATTTTAAACTTACCTAATCAATACGCAGAATGTGTCCAGTTGCATTCCAAAGTGTTAACCGAGTGTAATAGCTCCCGTTGACAAATAGTCTGTAAATAGAAGAATTGAATGAGTAAATTAAAAATTATGTTATAATAAATGCAATCTATATGTAGATAAGTATAAGAATCTGGTATTAAAATTAGAATACTTATCTTTCAGAAGCTGTGCTTTTCAAACTATATTTTTCGTTCGATGGTTCCTTTGATTCAAATTATATTCTGTAAAGTACAAATAAATAATAAGAAATAAGTTTTTTTGGTTCCTATGACGAATATGAAAATAAATATAAGCTGCTAAACTAAAGAAATGCGAATACTTAGCTTGAGAAAAACTATTTTCTGTAGCTAAATCACAATATGTATGGTGTCAACACTCGGGCTACAATATATCAAAACCAATTGAGATCAGACACTTATGTAGAGAAGTATAAAAATAATTATGCCAATATTTGAAAACTTATATGGCTGAAGATGTATTTTCCCTTTCGAAAGTATATTTGGTTTCAGACAAAAAGTGATCACCTTACATATTGTTATGTAAAATAAAATATATTAGAAATAGGTATATATGTTCATATGATAGCTAAGTATTAGAAAACTTATCTTTGAGAATCTGTGAAACCTTTCCTAAGTAAACTAATATATCTTTCTGTATCAACACGAGTTGATGTTATTATTGGAGGCCTGAAAGATAAAATGTCAGTGAGTATTCATGTGAGGAATAATTACGACTACTTAAATAGGAAATGTATGTCCTACCTTTTTGATTGCATTATCTGTGTTTGACCCTTCTTGTGGTTGATCAAAATGATACTGATTCTAGCTTTAATAATACAAATTGATTCGTCCTGTAAAGTGGATGAAGACCAGAGATAATTAGTTTATGAAATATCAAATTAAGCAAAAGCCTTGATGTCTTTTCTCAGTCTTATTCACTTGCATTACCCTTTTATTCAAATGTCTTTTCATTTGTTAATTGGTTTGTCAAGTCCATTACACTCATCCTGAGAAAGAGTTGTTGTTGAAGTCCATTCATAATCCAATAAATGTGAAAACTTAAAGATTATACCATAATGTTATGCATAATAAAAACAGTATGGATAAAGCTGCAGAATGAGATGAGACATACTTGTCTCAAGATTCTGAAAATAAGTGGAGGAGAATGTTCTTCGAATAACTGCTTGACTTTACAAGTAATTAGGCCAACCTGCAAAGGTTAAAAAGCATTTTAAAAGTTTTTCAATTACTATTTGTGCTATCGATCACAAACAGACTCACTTACCCTTTCAATCAAACCTTTAACTATCTGTTTCTTACCCTTCTTTGCGGTTTTTAAGTGATTTGCTAAGCCCATTAAATTTGTCCTAACAAAGAGTAGTTGTTGAAGTCATATCATAATCCAATAAATGTTAGACTTAGATTTATACCATAATGTAATGCATAATAAAACCAATATGGATTAAGCTGCAAATGAGATGACTCATACTTGTCTGAAGATGTATGAAATTAACGGAACGAGCAGGTTCTCCAACCAACTGCTTGACTTTATCAAGAATTAGTCCAACCTGCAAAGGTAAATGTAATTTGACATATCATTCAATTCATATTTGTGTTATAGATTACAAAAAATAGAACAATAATAAAGAGAATTGTAAATTCTATTTAATAAAGTATTTACTGTGACTCCTACCATATTTATCCCGTACACAAATAACAACAATATCAACATTAAATATATTTGTTCTATTGAAATATCATTGATTTTGTATGTAAATCTTATTGCCCGCGTTTAGTTTTACTATTAATTCTGATATTAACAAGACTTAGAAAGGATAACCAAATCTCTAATTAGAAATTGTTATGTGATATCAAACAAAAAAAGAAAGTAGATGTTAACCCGATGCAGGTGAACATCTTTACAGATTATTGGGTAAAGCAACACTTCTATTAACAACTATTTTGATCTGAACTTCTGCATATTTTATTTTATCAAAAACAGTTAAAGATCTATACATGAATGAACCCAGGGAAAAAAATTCTTGAACAAACATAATACAAAAGATGAAATCGACCTACGATTCCTACATGGAAATATATATATTTCATCATGAATCAAAATCGGCGGATCTTTGAAAATCGCATATACCCGATTTGGATATTCTCTGATGATTCGAGTAAATCGATTGTTTGTACCGAAATAACTGAAAAAGACACAGATTTTTGAAGTTACGATGTCTGAATCCGAATCGTTCGTTATAGAAAATACAAGATCTGGAAATATCTGAAGATGGAGAAACAAAAGAGAAAAAAAAACTTACCAGCATCAAGATCAAGATGATATTCAAACGATTGATACGGTGACCGTTTTAAAAATTTCAAGAAAGAAAACAGAAAGGATCTGCTAAAGGAAAGAGTGTGATAACCGAGCTTGTCACAAAGTTTTGAGAGTGCGTCTTACTCGGGAGAGTTGATGTGCTCGGGTCCGAAGGTCAAAGTTTTTCTAAGAGAGAAACTGACTAGGCTCGGTGATGAGTTAAGAGAGGAATGTTTGGTGTTTAAGTAGTGAAGAGAGAGGTATGTGTTAGATCTCCTAGGATCTAGGGTTTGATATATTGAATAAAACCAACCTCGTTCTTACCTTTCTGGCAGCGGAATTGAAATGGTGAACGAGATCAGTGGAGCAACGCAATCGCCTTGCCTCTACCAGATACACACGCACACAAGCTGGAACAACGGGATGCTAGTACCGAATTGTGTGGGATCTCAGAGTTTTGAGTTTCTGCTTTTCTGTCAGAGGAAAAGGGAGACGGCTAGGGTTCAGGTCGACCATATAAGACCTTATATATCGTCCTGGAAATGACATCACCAAACCGTCGGACAACCCCGGCTCGGTTACGTCATTAATCCGAAACATCAGTTTCGGAACCCGATGTGCAACGATCGATACACTTACTGTGTCGATCGACACACCTCCACGAAAAGCCTGCATCGATCGACGTACTCATGCATCGATCGACACACACATTGTAAAACTCTATGTAAATGTGTATCCAATACACATAAGTATGATCATTACCATAATGATCATTCCCACTTTCATGCTTCCAGTTTGCTTAGGTGTGTGACCCTATAGGATCATATAATACTGGCAGTAAGTTTACAACTTACAGACTGCAAGAGGCTTCTAGCAAAACATTGCAACCACCCAGTATTATACGAATGTCTGATCTCGACACACAACTATCATCAGGAGTGAGTACAAGTGTGATTTCAGGACACTATCCCAACAATCTCCCACTTGTACTGGAATCATCAATTCCAATAATCCTTTTGTCTCTATATCTCGATTTGGCATAAGGCAAGATTGGTGTCATCCTTATTAAGCCAACATCGTGTTTATCGAACTCCTGATCTCATACTGAACATTACAAACAACTGAACTACAGTTCGTTTGAGTGCGGCCACACATTTTCTCAGTATTAAATCTTCGATAGGCTCTGAGATATTTATCTCCCGTTATTCAGGAGGGACAAATTCTATCTTGTTCCATCCCTGTTTCAACGCACATTTCATGATATACTTGAACAGTGCCGTTATAGTCGCCAGTTACGGGTCGACGTTTGACAAAGTCAAAATGCACCAATTCATATGCAAGAAAGCATGATGAACTCAGGTCTAAGGACTATACTCTATAGTCGTAATGAGAACCTCTTATGATACAGATATTTCTATCTTGTAGACTTCTCATTAGCGGGTCATGTCCGATCATATGTTCACTAACATATATCTATGTGACTGACTGCGATAATCATATCATTGGCTCCATGAAACTTAGCCAACAGTCACCTCACAATCTAGTCTCTAACGGTTGTCAGTGTCCCAATTCTACAACCTCGACTAGGGACAAAATAATTTATTAACTTATAGGGTTTCATGATCAAGTCCTCAACTTGATGACCTATAATATGTCATAAACTTATTTGGGACCATTATTTAGATCACAATAAATAATGCTGAAATCAAATTTCATTAAAACACTTCCAAAAGAATGTTTACATGAGCATCTTATTATAACTTAAACGAAACCAAAACTCCCACTAAAATCTAGATTACATCTTAAGATCCATAATGCCTACAGCAGTCGTATGACTCTCATGCTTAGGCCTTGGGAGTGACTTGGTCAGAGGATCAACGACATTCTCGTCTGTTGGAACTCGGTTGATCTTCACATCACCTCTATTGACGATATCACGAATCAGGTGATATTTCCTCTCCACGTTTTTAGACTTCTGGTGTGACCTTGGTTCTTTCGCCTGAGCAATGGCTCCGTTGTTATCACAAAACAAAGCCACTGGCTCCAAGATACTAGGAACCACACCAAGTTCAGTCATGAACTTCTTGATCCAAACAGCTTCCTTTGCTGCTTCTGAAGCAGCAACATATTCAGCTTCCGTTGTGGAATCAGCTACGGTATTCTGCTTAGAGCTCTTCCAGCTCACTGCACCGCCATTTAGACAGAAGACATATCCAGATTGTGATCGGAAATCGTCTCTATCTGTCTGAAAACTCGCATCGGTGAATCCATTCACCACAAGTTCTTCACTTCCTCCATACACAAGGAATTTATCCTTAGTATGTCTCAAATACTTGAGAATATTCTTGACAGCTGTCCAGTGAACTTCACCTGGATCAGATTGGTATCTACTCGTCATGCTTAATGCGTAAGCTACATCTGGACGAGTGCAGAGCATGGCATACATAATAGAACCTATTGCAGAAGCATAAGAAATCCTATTCATGCGCTCTCGCTCAGCATGTGTCGTTGGACACTGCTTCTTGCTGAGACTCATGCCATGAGACATCGGTATGAAGCCCTTCTTAGAATCTTGCATCTTGAATCTGTGCAACACCTTATCAATATAAGTGTCCTGGCACAATCCAATCAGCCTGTTCACTCTATCTCTGTAGATTCTGATTCCAAGGATGTAAGCGGCTTCTCCCATGTCTTTCATGGAAAAACAACTTCCGAGCCAAGTCTTGACAGACTGAAGCAACGGAACGTCATTACCGAGGAGGAGTATGTCATCGACATACAGTACAAGAAACGCAATTTTGCTCCCACCAGTCTTCTTGTAAACACATGGTTCTTCTTCGTTCTTGATGAAACCAAATTGTTTAACTGATTCATCAAAACGAAGATTCCAACTCCGTGATGCTTGCTTCAATCCATAAATGGATTTATGAAGCTTGCATACCTTTCCAGCGTCCTTAGGATCGACAAAACCTTCAGGCTGTGTCATATACACATCCTCTTCCAGAATACCATTCAGGAATGCGGTTTTGACATCCATTTGCCAAATTTCATAATCATAATGAGCAGCAATCGCTAGAAGCATCCGAATGGATTTAAGCATAGCGACTGGGGAATAGGTTTCATCATAGTCAATACCATGAATTTGCTTGAAACCTTTAGCCACCAACCTCGCTTTGTAAATCTGTACATTGCCATCCACGTCAATCTTCTTTTTGAAGATCCATTTACACCCAATGGCTTTTGCACTATTAGGTAAATCGACCAAGGACCATACTTGGTTTTCTGACATGGATCTCATTTCGGACGTAGAGGCTCCAAGCCATTTTTCGGAGTCCGGGCCCATCATTGCTTCCGTGAAGGTCGCTGGTTCGTCACTGTCAATGACCATCAGGTCATTGGAGTCGGTCACGAGAAATCCATAGTATCTCTCGGGTTCGTGACGGATCCTTCCGGATCTACGAACTTCAGGCTCCACAGGCGCCGGTTCCACAGAACTTTGTGGATCCAACTGCTGCTCTTCCTCAGTAGGTTGAGCAGTCTCCTGTGTATCTCGAATTTCTTCAAGGTGTACTTTACTCCCACTGTTTTTCTTAGAGAGAAACTCCCTCTCAAGAAAAGAACAGTCCCGAGCAACAAATACTTTGTTCTCAGATTGGTTGTAAAAGTAGTATGCCTTGGTTTCCTTAGGATAACCAACAAAGTAGCATTTATCTGATTTGGATGCAAGCTTGTCAGAGATTGAACGTTTGACATAAGCTTCACAACCCCAAATCCTCAGGAAAGACAGACTAGGAACATTCCCAGTCCACATTTCATGTGGTGTCTTTTCCACTGATTTAGATGGTACCCTATTTAGTGTAAACGCAGACGTTTCTAGAGCGTATCCCCAAAAGGATAATGGAAGATTAGAATGACTCATCATAGACCGAACCATGTCCAACAAGGTTCGATTCCTCCTCTCTGACACTCCATTCCATTGGGGTGTTCCAGGAGGAGTGAGTTGTGAAACAATTCCACACTCGCTCAGATAGTCGCTGAATTCTTGACTCAAGTATTCTCCTCCACGATCCGATCGCAGAACTTTGATACTTTTGCCAAGTTGATTCTGTACTTCATTCTTGAATTCCTTGAATCTATCAAAGGATTCTGACTTGTGTCTCATCAAATAGACATAGCCATACCTACTGAAGTCATCAGTGAAGGTTATGAAGTACTTGTAATTTCCTCTGGCAACAGTACTCATCGGCCCACATACATCAGTATGAATAAGGCCCAATAAGTCACTGGCCCTTTCATTTGGTTTGTTGAAAGGGGCTCTAGCCATTTTGCCCACCAAGCAAGATTCGCATTTCTCACATGATTCAAAATCAAATGAGCCCAGAAGCCCATTTCGATGGAGCCTTTGGATGCGTTTCTCATTGATATGGCCCAAACGACAATGCCATAAGAAAGTCGGGTTTTCGTCATTGGACTTAAACCGTTTTGTATTTATGTTAAAGTTAGGCATATCTTGGTTCAATACATATAACCCATTATCCAATGGGGCGCTACCATAAAATGTACCATCACGATTAAAAGAACAAACTTTATTCTTAACAGCAAAATCAAAACCTTCCAAATCCAAAACGGAAACTGAAATTATGTTTCTGCTAATCGCAGGTACAAAGTAGCAATTATTTAAAATTAAAACCATGCCCGAAGGTAAGGACAACTCGTAGGTGCCTACGGCCAGTGCAGCAACCTTAGCTCCAATCCCGACCCGTAGCTCTACTTGTCCTTTCTTCAGCGTCCTACTGTTTCTTAGTGCCTGCACATCAGTACAAATGTGAGCACCGCAGCCGGTATCCAATACCCACGAAGTAGAACGAGAAGATATAACATTAAGTTCGATAACATAAATACCTGAATCAGACGCATCATATGTCTTTTTCAGCTTCTTGTAATCTTCCTTGAACTTCTTGCAGTCTCTTTTCCAATGCCCCAACTGCTTGCAGTAGTTGCACTTTGTTGGAATTGTGTCCAGTAATCTCGGTACTGTCTCTAGAAAGTAAGAGTATGTCAATGATCAGACATAAGTCATATAATACTGGGGGTCATGATGACTTGCTAGAGTCCGCTCATGATCTATAAGTCTTGGACTTATTGCCTTTATTATATGATCCCATATGGGTCACACGCCTAAGCTAACAGGAAAATGTATAGGAACGGTTTAGCAGAAGTACAGTAAAAGTGCTAGGCATTTACTGTACTTAGAGAGAATAAAAGGTTTAGCCACTGTGCATCGATCGATGCATAAGGTGCAACGATCGATGCAGTGCGCAAACACCGACGAGTTAATTGGTATTTGGGCCAAATGGCCCAAACGGAACAGGACGAGTTTTGTGTCATAAAACTCGAGTTTCAGACTGATTAACCCTAACACTTGAGCCGTAAACTCTCTCTCTCTGCGCCGAGTTCCCCTTGTGGTCTAGCAGCTGTTTCCTGTGAAAGCGTGTGTGAACCTTTGGAGGATTCATCCCTCGGTGTTTCTCTGATCTCAGACATACCATCTTCTTCCGCTGCAATAACAGGTATAAGGTGAGATCATCATTTGTTTCTATTCTGAGAAGAACCTAGATCGCATGTTTAGGATAATCTGAATCTGGAATTGAATCAGGATTCATCTAAACGTTCCTTCAGTGGTATCAGAGCCATAGGTTCTGGTTTTTCTTGTTTAGATTCATGTTTAGGATTGTTTTAAAGAGGTGTTTTTGAATCAATCTACTGATAAGATTAAAACACTTAAGAAACAAGAATTGAATCCTAAACAAACTGTTTAAAAATCGCATGACCAAACTATATTGATTTGGTATGTGATCTAAACTGATTTTGCATCGACTGAGATCGCATTGCATCGATCGATGCAATGCAAGGATCGATCGTTGCAGTCGCGAGAGATTGACCGCGATCGCATGGATCGTTCAAACGATCGCATGGATCTCACGAGAATCTCTCGGCCAAACCTGATAACCGTTCGTGCACACGTGAGAGCATCGATCGATGCAGGATCGATGAACGATCGTTGCAGGATCGATGCTGTGAGCATCGATCGATGCGGTTAGGGTTTTGGCTCGGTTTAATTTAATTAAAATTAAACATCTCGGTTTAATAAACAGATTTAATAATTTTATTAAGTCTGGTTAAACCGGGATAAGAAATCCAATGTCGAAAGAAATATTGGATTTAGTGCCTAAACCAGGAATTTCTAATTTGATTTGGTTGGACCAAATAAATTGAGAAATTCCGGTTTAGTAAATAACCGGTTGACAATTGTGGTCATCGTAGTAATTGAAACTTGGTTAGACCAGTTTTAATGAACCAGACCGGTTATGTCAAATAATTGGACAATTGGGTCATGTCTTGGACATGGACCAATTCTTGGGCCTCGGGCCAAGAAGTTAAAACAATTGGGCCAATTATTTGAGTCTTTCTTCAGATAAATTTAAAATTTATTTTATAATATTATAAAGTCGATTTTAAATTAAAGTTTCCGAAATTTTATAATTAGAAAGTTTCTTAAAATAGAAGTTTCTGAATTTGCGGATTTTGGATTTTGAGAAATTTCTAAAGTTAGAAAGTTTCCAATTTTAGAAAGTTTCAAAAAAAAAAAATAGTAGGTTTCCAAAAATAGAAAGTTTCCCGAAATAGTAATCTTCTATTTTGGGAATGAATTTTAATAAACCTACGAACCTCAAATAATATCAAGCGTTGGATGTCTTGTCCAGGCTATGTCAGCTGTCGAAGCCCATTCAATTGCATTCATGGCCTTACAGTGTGAGGATGTCTGCTTTTGCGTGAGTAAGACAGTTTGTGATTCATAAATGTCATTGGGAGTCCCAGACATTAATGATTACATGACTGTATAGTCTGGTTTTCTTGACTAGGCCATCGGGAGTCCCGGGCTTTGAGACATCAGAGTGGATTGGGCCTCGGGCCCAGATTCACAACCAAGAATTATATCACGGATATAATTAGCCGATATAGGGCTTACCGATATAAGCTAAGGTTTGGTGACGGCCAGTGGCCCACTTTAATCTTAGTTATATGTGGATCTTGGAATCATTATATTCTATTGAGGGTAACTTATGTTATTGAATATAATGCGTGATTAATCATATTAAATTTTAATACGAGATTAGTCATTTTGAACATAATAACTAATAACCTTTTATTTATATATTTCAGATATGACTACTACAAGCACACAAAACACATTCTCGATCCGGTCTGTTCTCGAGAAGGAGAAGCTGACTGGAACGAACTTCCTGACATGGTCAAGGAACTTGAGGCTGGTCCTCAAGCAGGAGAAGAAGGATTATGTCCTTCGAGATCCCCTCCCCGAGAGGCCTCTTGCCAATGCTGCCAGGACTCTGCACAATGCTTGGGAAAAGCATTCGTCAGATGAAAATGATGTCTATTGCCTGATGTTGGTGACAATGACTCCTGAGCTGCAAAAACAGTTCGAAAGTGTATTGTCTCCCATCGAGATAATGGCAAGCCTGAAATCGCTTTTTCAGGAGCAGGCTAGGACTGAGAGGTTCCAGACAGTTAAGAACCTCTTGGACTGTAAGTTGGCTGCGAATGCGGCAGTGAGTCCTCATGTCTTGAAGATGATGGGTTATCTCGATCATCTTCAGAAACTCGACTGCCCAATCAGCCAGGAACTTGCCTGCGACATCATTCTGCAGTCTTTACCTGCAAGCTATGATCAGTTCATTCTGAACTTTAACATGCATGGCTTGAGTAAGACACTGCCTGAGCTTCACGGAATGCTCAAGACTGCAGAGCCCAACTTGAAGAAAACCGCCAAGGACCCCAATGTGCTTATGGTACAAAAGGGCAAGGGGTTTAAGAAGTCTTCTGCTAAGGATAAGGGAAAGGCCAAGGGTGTCCAAGTCGCGGACAAGGACACGCCAAAGCCCAAGCCCAAGTCCAAGGCTGGGCCTACTGACATGTGCAGGTTCTGCAAAGAACTGGGGCATTGGAGAAGAGATTGTAAGAAATTCCAGGAAGGTCTAAAGGAATTAAAGAAGAAGACTTTCGAGACTTCTTCATCAGGTATTTTTGTTATAGAAGTTAATACAACTACTTCTGATAATACCTCATGGGTCATGGATACTGGTTGTGGGGCTCATATTTGTACTAATATGCAGGCACTCAGCAACAGTAGAAGACTGAAGCAAGGACAAGTGGAGCTACGAGTTGGGAATGGAGCGAAAGTTTCAGCACTAGCTGTAGGCACATACTTGTTGTCTTTACCTTCGGGATTGATTTTAGAACTGAATAATTGTTATTTTGTACCTGCTATAAGCAGAAATATTATTTCAATTTCTTTGTTGGATTTGGAAGGTTATGATTTTTCAGTTAAGAATAAATTATGTTCCTTCAATCGCAACAATTTGTTCTATGGTTCTGCCCCTCTTACGAATGGGCTTTACATACTCGATCAATCCGCGCCAATTTATAACATTAATACAAAACGGTTTAAACCTAATGAGGAAAACCGAACGTTTCTATGGCATTGTCGTTTAGGGCACATCAGCGAGAAACGCATCAAGAGGCTCCATTCGAATGGACTTCTTGGCTCATTTGACTTTGAGTCATGTGAGAAATGCGAATCCTGCATGATGGGCAAAATGACACGGGCCCCCTTTAATAAACCTAACGAGAGGGCCAGTGACTTATTGGGCCTGATACACACTGATGTGTGTGGCCCAATGTCCACAAATGCAAGAGGAAACTATCAGTACTTCATTACCTTCACTGATGATTTCAGTAGGTATGGATATGTTTATTTAATGAAACATAAGTCTGAATCTTTTGAGAAGTTCAGAGAATTCCAAAATGAAGTACAGAACCAACTTGGCAAAAGCATTAAGGATCTTCGGTCCGACCGAGGAGGAGAATACTTAAGCCAAGAATTCAGTGATCATCTAAGAGAGTGTGGGATCGTATCCCAACTCACTCCTCCCGGAACACCTCAATGGAATGGTGTGTCTGAGAGGAGAAATCGGACCTTATTGGATATGGTTCGATCTATGATGAGTCACACAGACCTTCCAATATCCCTTTGGGGATATGCTCTGCTAACAGCAGTGTTCACTCTAAATAGAGCGCCATCGAAAGCAGTAGCAAAGACACCATATGAATTATGGACTGGAGTGGCTCCAGTGCTGTCTTATCTAAGAATTTGGGGTTGTGAAGCCTATGTCAAGAGATTAATCTCAGATAAGCTTACACCAAAGTCTGATAAATGCTACTTCATTGGTTATCCGAAGGAAACCAAGGCTTATTACTTCTATCTACGTTCCGAGAACAAGATCTTTGTTGCCCGGGATTGTAACTTTCTTGAGAGGGAATTTCTCTCTAAGAAAGACAGTGGGAGTAAGGTACTGCTTGAAGAAATTCAAGATGAACAGGATACTGCTCAACCTAATGAGGAAGAGCAGCAGGAGGACCTACAAGAAATTGTAGAGCCTGAGCCTGTAGTACCTGAAGTTCGAAGATCCGGGAGGATCCGTCACGAACCCGAGAGATATCAAGGATTCCTCGTGACTGACTGTCATGATCTTTTGATCATTGATGGTGATGAACCATCGAACTTCAATCAAGCCATGATGGGCCCAGATTCCTCTAAGTGGCGCAAGGCCACTGATTCCGAAATGGACTCCATGTCGGTCAACCAAGTATTTTCGTTGGTTGACTTACCCGCTGGTGTAAAAGCCATCGAGTGCAAATGGATCTTCAAGAAGAAGATTGACGTGGATGGAAATGTCCAGATTTATAAAGCCAGGTTGGTGGCAAAAGGTTTCAGACAAGTTCACGGTGTGGACTACGATGAAACCTATTCACCAGTGGCTATGATGAAATCTATTCGGATTCTACTAGCAACTGCAGCTTTTCATGATTATGAAATTTGGCAGATGGACGTGAAAACCGCCTTCCTGAATGGTATTCTGGAAGAGGATGTGTATATGACACAACCTGATGGTTACATAGATCCAAAGAATGCTGGAAAGGTATGCAAGCTTCATAAATCCATTTATGGATTGAAGCAAGCATCGAGGAGCTGGAATCTTCGTTTTGATGAAGCGATCAAGCAATTTGACTTCATCAGAAACGAAGAAGAACAATGCGTGTATAAGAAATCTAGTGGGAGCAAGATTGTATTTCTTATTCTGTATGTCGATGACATACTACTTCTCGGAAACGACATTCCAATGCTGAAGTCTGTAAAAGACTGGCTTGGAAGTTGTTTTTCCATGAAAGACATGGGTGAAGCCGCATACGTTCTTGGAATTAGGATCTATCGGGATAGACCTAAGAGGCTGATAGGCTTGTGTCAAGACTCATACATTGACAAAGTCCTACAAAGATTCAGCATGAAGGATTCCAAGAAGGGCTTCACGCCAATGTTGCATGGCACAACGCTAAGCAAGAAGCAGAGCCCTACGTCGGCTGCTGAGCTTGAACGCATGAAGAATATTCCTTATGCATCTGCAATAGGATCTGTCATGTATGCCATGATCTGTACTCGTCCTGATGTTGCTTATGCATTGAGCATGACGAGTAGATACCAGTCAAATCCAGGTGAAAACCATTGGATTGCCGTAAAGAATATCTTGAAGTATCTAAGACATACTAAGGATAAGTTCTTAGTGTACGGTGGAAGTGATGTGCTTAAAGTCAGTGGATTCATGGACGCAAGTTTCCAGACAGACACAGATGATTTCCGGTCACAGTCCGGTTATGTCTTTTGTCTGAATGGCGGTGCAGTAAGTTGGAGAAGCTCCAAGCAGGACACCGTTGCTGATTCCACTACAGAAGCTGAATATATCGCCGCCTCAGAAGCGGCGAAGGAAGTTGTTTGGATACGAAAGTTCATTATGGAACTAGGTGTGATACCAGATGCGGCTGAGCCTCTGGCACTGTTTTGTGACAACAATGGTGCTATAGCTCAGGCAAAGGAACCAAGATCACACCAGAAATCCAAGCATGTTCTAAGAAGATATCACTTGATACGTGACATCATTAATAGAAAGGAAGTCAAGATCAGCCGAGTTCCGACAGATGATAATGTCGCTGATCCGTTGACAAAGCCACTCCCAAGGCCTAAGCTCGAGTTCCTGACTGAAGCTGTAGGCATTAGAAACATTGAAATGTAATCTAAATTTGAGTGGGAGTTTTGTGAGCTTTATTTTAGTTATTTGATATGTTCTAGTAAAACATTATTTTATGTTTTAATGAAATTATTATTTCAAGATTATTTTAACTGTGATGAAATAATCGTTCCAAAATGATATGAAGCATTTTATAGGTCATCGAAGTAAGTGACTTGATCTTGAGTCATCGAAGTCATTTAGCTTGATCATGAGACCCTATATTTGATAGATGTTTTATATCATCCTGTCCCTAGTCGAAGGTTGTTGAAATTGGAACACCAACAACCATGTGAGACTGGATTGGTACGTGACTTATGACAAAGTCTCAGTGTGTCATAGATGCGCGGCATCAAAGTCAGTACATAGGTGTATGTTGGGAACATACGACCGGACAAGACCCGCTTATAAGAACTCTTCAGGATATTTATATCTGTGTCATAAGAGATTCTTACTACGACTATAGAGTATAGTCCTTAGACCTGAGTTCGCATGCATGTGACTGCACATGGACTGATGCACTTTGATCATTGTCTAACGCTATCGTTCTGCGATAGTTATAAGGACCTTGCTTGGGTACATTATGAAATGAATAGTTTACAGTGATGGAACAAGACGGAATTTGTCCCTCCAATATAAATGGAGTGAATGTCTCTAGGCCAATCGGAGATTTGTATACTGAAAATGCATGGCCATGCTCAAACGGACTTTCCCGAGTCGTTTGGATTGTCAGTATCGAATCAGAGTCCGATGAACAAGATTAGGCTTTATAAGGATGACACCAATCTTGCCTTATGACTAATCGAGATATTGAGACAAAAGGATTATGAATACAGAGATTCCAGTACAAGTGGGAGATTGTTGGAATTGTGTCCAGTAATCTCGGTACTGTCTCTAGAAAGTAAGAGTATGTCAATGATCAGACATAAGTCATATAATACTGGGGGTCATGATGACTTGCTAGAGTCCGCTCATGATCTATAAGTCTTGGACTTATTGCCTTTATTATATGATCCCATATGGGTCACACGCCTAAGCTAACAGGAAAATGTATAGGAACGGTTTAGCAGAAGTACAGTAAAAGTGCTAGGCATTTACTGTACTTAGAGAGAATAAAAGGTTTAGCCACTGTGCATCGATCGATGCATAAGGTGCAACGATCGATGCAGTGCGCAAACACCGACGAGTTAATTGGTATTTGGGCCAAATGGCCCAAACGGAACAGGACGAGTTTTGTGTCATAAAACTCGAGTTTCAGACTGATTAACCCTAACACTTGAGCCGTAAACTCTCTCTCTCTGCGCCGAGTTCCCCTTGTGGTCTAGCAGCTGTTTCCTGTGAAAGCGTGTGTGAACCTTTGGAGGATTCATCCCTCGGTGTTTCTCTGATCTCAGACATACCATCTTCTTCCGCTGCAATAACAGGTATAAGGTGAGATCATCATTTGTTTCTATTCTGAGAAGAACCTAGATCGCATGTTTAGGATAATCTGAATCTGGAATTGAATCAGGATTCATCTAAACGTTCCTTCACACTTATCCTCAGCAGAAGGCCCGGATTTGGGCTTGGGCTTGGGCTTGTCTTGACTTTCAGTCTCGACAACCTGGGCCTTTCCCTTATCCTTCTTAGGTTTCTTAAACCTTTTACCCCCTTGTACCATCAGGACACTGGGAGTAGCCTTCTTGAGATTCGGTTCTGCTGTCTTCAGCATACCGTGCAACTCAGTCAATGTCTTAGTCATGTTTTGCATGTTGTAGTTCATGATGAACTGATCAAAACACGACGGCAAAGACTGCAGAATCATGTCAGTGGCTAGCTCCTGACTAATGGCACAGTCCAGTTTCCCCAGGTTATCAATGTAACCCATCATTTTAAGGACATGAGGACTTACTGGACTTTCCTTAGCCAGCTTGCAATCCATGAGAGATTTAACCGTCTGGTATCTCTCTGTGCGAGCTTGCTCCTGAAACAAAGCTTTCAGGCTGTTAATCATCTCAATGGGTGACAACACGTTCTCATATTGCTTCTGCAGCTCAGAGTTCATAGTCACCAGCATTAGACAATTAACATCTTTGACATCCGCTGAATGCTTATCCCAAGCATTCTTTTCTGTCTGCGGAGCATTGGAACGTGGCCTCTCGGTGAAAACTCTTTCAAGGACATATTCCTTGTTCTCCTGCCTGAGAACTATTCTCAGGTTCCGATACCATTCCAAGAAATTAGATCCATTTAACTTGTCCTTCTCAAGGACGGATCTCAGTGAGAAAGTGTTGATGTGATTTGAGACAGACATAGCTGTAATTCAAAAGAGGTAGATTTTAGTTATAAAGCTCAAGAAATGAGAATTCTTATCTAATAAGAAAAACTCGCATTGTATTCCAAACTATGTTTCCTCAGATGAATACAATGAGCCAAGATCCTCAGATTGCTAAAATTCGAGTGGGCGACTCGCCGTTACTCAAATTTCAGTCATCCAGGTAAGCAAATCATTGCTAATTGTACCCTGTACAACTCCTGGTCGTGGATAAAACAAACTATGTTTAATCCACTCCGATGTCTCTGAGCCCAGAACTTCTGACAGCCCAGTCAAGTGAAACCAATCTCTTCTGTCTTGTGATCATTAATAGTTGCACTGCAAATCTATCAATGATCACCTGCATTCCTTATGTTGCTGTGGACACCAAGGACTCCAAGGATGTCCAACAACAACACGAGTCGTGACAGTAGACGAGATCGGGCAAGACATCAAGATCACTTGATATTTAGTTGAGGAAAGGAACTATTTAATCTTGGTGCATATCCAATATACATCCAAGAAATTATAGATTTAATTAAAACATTCAGTTTTATTAAGTTAAGGTTCATTATTGATTTGGTATTCGCAACTTGAAGTCCAACTTCTAAGTCTGCGGGTTATGTATCGATCGATGCAAACTTGCAACGATCAACACACTCAAACCACAATCAAATTTGGTTTCCGGTTCAATCCAATTCAACCGAAACCAACCGACTGAATCGATCGATGCACCCAGTGCGTCGATCGGTACAGTGCGAGTTTTCGCTGTGCATCGATCGACACAAGCTTAGTGACGATCGATGCTATGCGAACAACCCAAAAGATTTTTTTTTCGAGTTTTCGCTCTGTGTCGATCGACGCACGCTTTGCATCGATCGACACACTGCGACAAACCCTAAAATTTAACGTGTTATTTCGCGGCGTGTCGATCGACACATCCGATGCATCGATCGACACAGTGCGATTTCAACAGTTTCATCGTTTTTCAACAGGCTTAAAATCCGAGATTAACAAGAGAAAACACGATTTCAGCATGCAATATTCAATTCAACAACGACAAGTTTCGAATTAATTGCATCAGATTCAATAGCTAAACCCTAACCTCGCTCTGATACCACTGTTGGATCTCCTAGGATCTAGGGTTTGATATATTGAATAAAACCAACCTCGTTCTTACCTTTCTGGCAGCGGAATTGAAATGGTGAACGAGATCAGTGGAGCAACGCAATCGCCTTGCCTCTACCAGATACACACGCACACAAGCTGGAACAACAGGATGCTAGTACCGATTTGTGTGGGATCTCAGAGTTTTGAGTTTCTGCTTTTCTGTCAGAGGAAAAGGGAGACGGCTAGGGTTCAGGTCGACCATATAAGACCTTATATATCGACCTGGAAATGACATCACCAAACCGTCGGACAATCCCGGCTCGGTTACGTCATTAATACGAAACATCAGTTTCGGAACCCGATGTGCAACGATCGATACACTTACTGTGTCGATCGACACACCTCCACGAAAAGCCTGCATCGATCGATGCACTCATGCATCGATCGACACACACATTGTAAAACTCTATGTAAATGTGTATCCAATACACATAAGTATGATCATTACCATAATGATCATTCCCACTTTCATGCTTCCAGTTTGCTTAGGTGTGTGACCCTATAGGATCATATAATACTGGCAGTAAGTTTACAACTTACAGACTGCAAGAGGCTTCTAGCAAAACATTGCAACCACCCAGTATTATACGAATGTCTGATCTCGACACACAACTATCATCAGGAGTGAGTACAAGTGTGATTTCAGGACACTATCCCAACAGTATGCTCGGTAACGAGCGTATTGTATTCAAGTGGAAGCCCGAGCTTGTCAAAAGACGAGCTCAGTTTTTACGATTCAGGAATGTTTACTTTAGAGAGAGAAAGTAGTGAGAAGTGCACACATCCCAAAAAGTTACATTTATGTACAGTGACGACTTCTATTTATAGTAAAATACGGTCGTACTTTTTACAGGCCGTTGACCGCTTGTCGAGCTCGTGCGGGTTGGGCCGTACTTGATGACGAGATGGGCTGAGCCGTACGTTCCTTTGGCTGTTAGCGTAGCCGAGCTGTCTTGATGTCGTTCGGCTAGTCGTTCGGCTAGGATCGAGCCGAGCCGAGCCGATGGTAGTGGGCTCGGTCTGAGCGTACATGTTCGGGCCTTTATTGCTTGTTGGGCCGTTTTGCTTCTGTTGGGCCGACCTCTGTCCAGAGAATTAAGTATTGGGCCTTCTAAATGGATGGGGTGCTAAACCCATATATAACAGTAAGCCCCCCCCCAGTTCCTCGATCTTCGTAGTATTTTAAGTCGACGGATTTTGACAGTGTTTTAGTTGGGCCGATATTTATTCGGTGTAGGTCTGGTCGACCAGTTTGATCAACTCGTTTTGTCGCTTCATTCTCGAGGAGCTCAAAAGGTTTCTTGGGAAGCAGCTGGATACTGAAGAGTCGCACCGTTGTAATGATGATATCTATAACTGCCGGAAGCTGAAGGGTTGCGTAGGGGTCATCATTGCGCTTGCCTTGAAATCCTCCCGCTTAGCTTATATATATCGCGCTCCGCTCTTATTTGATTTCATTTCTCTCCTTCTGCAGGTATTTCGCTCTCCCTTCTCTCTAGAGTTTACTTTCTCTCTCTATTTTGTTGTTGTATTGTAAGTTATGAGGATCGAATCCAACTCGTCATCGTTGAACCTGTCCGTTAGTGAAGAAAAACTTTTAATTCCCCACAGACGGCGCCAATTGTGATAACCGAGCTTGTCACAAAGTTTTGAGAGTGCGTCTTACTCGGGAGAGTTGATGTGCTCGGGTCCGAAGGTCAAAGTTTTTCTAAGAGAGAAACTGACTAGGCTCGGTGATGAGTTAAGAGAGGAATGTTTGGTGTTTAAGTAGTGAAGAGAGAGGTATGCTCGGTAACGAGCGTATTGTATTCAAGTGGAAGCCCGAGCTTGTCGAAAGACAAGCTCGGTTTTTACAATTCGGGAATGTTTACTTTAGAGAGAGAAAGTAGTGAGAAGTGCACACATCCCAAAAAGTTACATTTATGTACAGTGACGACTCCTATTTATAGTAAAATACGGTCGTACTTTTTACAGGCCGTTGACCGCTTGTCGAGCTCGTGCGGGTTGGGCCGCACTTGATGACGAGATGGGCTGAGCCGTTCGTTCCTTTGGCTGTCTTGCTATCGTTCGGCTAGTCGTTCGGCTAGGATCGAGCCGAGCCGAGCCGATGGTAGTGGGCTCGGTCTGAGCGTACATGTTCAGGCCTTTATTGCTTGTTGGGCCGGCCTCTGTCCAGAGAATTAAGTATTGGGCCTTCTAAATGGATGGGGTGCTAAACCCATATATAACAAAGAGGACAAGGCGAAATCGTAAAGTTACCCTAATTTGTTATGTCTGATTTTTTTTTTTTGTCAATAAAACTGTCGGTTAGATACTGTATGTTGTTTGACGAAAAAATAAATCCGAATTGGGCTTCTTTGAGCTTAAATTATTTATAATTTGTTAAGTGTAATATAAGGTGGGCTTAAGTAGAAAATGTTTGGACTTTAATATAATATAGATATAATACAATAATATCTACTACTAATATATATAATACAAAAACATCCTCTTTAAATAAAATGTCTAAGTGTTTGAATTTCGATTTGATCTGAAAAGTCTTCGCTCTCTCTCTCTACGTGTCTGCGAGAAGCGATTCCCAGCTTTACCCGTTTGCTGATTCACCGTCACTTATGGCGGTGAGAGGTTGTATTTCATCGGCTCCGATGAAGAATTTCTGGTCGAGATCCTCGGCTTTTCACTCTCTACTCAACATGGATCGCGACTTGTGGGTAGCTCTTCAGGATCTCACTTTAGGATCCGAGAAGGCACCGCTGCAACTCTCCGCTGCGGTGACCAATCGCCGGGATGAGAATCATCGGTTAAGTCTCCTGGTCCAAAGTCTTAACCCTCAGCACCAGAACCCGGCCGGAATAAGAGTTGTTCTGCCGCGAATTTGGCACTTGGAAGGTCGTCTGACGAGCAGAATCAACGACGACGGATCTGTCCAATTCTTCTTTCATCACGAGCATCATCTCCTCACCGTTCTGGATAATGAGCCATGGAGCTACAGAGATTGGATGTTGGTGGTTGACCGCTGGACTCGCCGTCACGCTCCGGATTTCCTCCGCCTTATCAAGTTCTGGGTTAAGATAGATAACATTCCCGACGACTCCCGTGAAGAGAGGGCTATTCGGGAAATCGGTCACGAAATAGGCTTGGTCGAGGAGGTCCGCATCTTCCAACCGTCCCGAGAAGCTCCCGGAGCTGTCTGGATTCAGGTGATTATGCAAGCATATCAACCCTTGATTTTCGTGCGCTTCATCCACTTTAATCCCTATGGAGCCCCAGTTCTGGTTCGGTTTTCCTATGATCGGCTCCACAGGTTCTGTACCGTGTGTGGTTGTCTGACGCATGCCGCTGATGCTTGTCCGTTAGCGCAGCTTCCAGATCATCCGGCTTCTCAGCCTCCTTCGCCTCCGCTCCCTATAGTACTAGCTCCTCCTCGGTCGCCCATATCTCCTCTTCATCATCATGAGGATGAGGCTCTTGCCGATACTGCCAGCTCGCACCTGAGTTCGCCGGCTGCTCGGGCTCAGGCGATGGCTTCAGCTTCTGACACCACCCCGTTGCGTACTGTTGTAATGGAGCTGGGCTCATCTTCTGCTGCTACTCGACGAGGACTCAAACGTAAGGCTGATACCTTGGAGAGCTCGGAGGATTCTTCCTCTTCCCGTCAGAAGACCTCTAGCACCTACTCGGGTGCGGATACAGGTTTGGTGGCTCCTGCTCAGCCACCACAGGATCCATGATCGTGGCCCACCGGAATTGCCAAAGTCGGCGGAGTGCTTTGACTGTTCCTTTTTTGGTTGACATCCTTAGTACATATCAACTGGATGTCTTACTCCTGCTTGAAGATCAGAATGGTGATGCTTCTGTGTCTCAGTTAGGACATGAGTTAGGCTCTTATCACTCTTTTGTTGTATACTCGCTTGACCATAGTGATAGCCTAGCTATTTTTTGGAGTGTTGTAGTGAAGTGTAACCTTATCTACCTTACTACGCTTCACTTGTCTAATATAATCGTTTTTGTTGGTTCTTCTCCGAATTCCTGTTTGTTTATGTTTGGGTTCCCACAACAGCAATTACGACTTCAGGATTGGAACTTCTTCAGTTCTCTGATACTAGGCTTATCCTTCATCCGTCAACTTCTACTCTCTTTGGGTCATTGGATAGCGGTTTGCGCTATCTCGGATCAATGTGGACGAATTGTACAAACAGTTCAACGTATCGAGAGTTCGTCCACGGGTCTTGTTCTTGGAACACCGGCTGGATATCCATGGGTGATGTTGTCCACAGACGGTTTGATGGTTCACCAGAAACCATCCAATGTTCGATGACGACGCTCAGTTGGAACTGTCAGGGTTTAAGGAGTGATCTGACAGTTCGACGCCTAGAGGAGATGTGTCGTGAACATCTCCCGGATTTTCTATTCCTTTCTGAGACTAAAAACTCTAGTAGTCACGTCGTCAGGTTACAAAGTTCCTTGGGTTTTGACCACCATTGTCTGGTCAATCCTATTGGTCTTAGTGGTGGTTTGGCGTTGTTTTGGAGAGATACTTATGAGGTGGAAGTGCTAGTGTCAACAAACCGAATAATCGACACGAAAGTGAGAGTGGGGAGTTTATCCTACTTTATGACGTTTGTGTATGGGGATCCGATTCAGACTCGGAGAGGAGTGGTATGGGATTTTCTAACAACTTTAGGCAGTACCAGGTCTGGCCCGTGGTTCTTATGCGGAGACTTCAATGAAATTATGAACAACTCGGAAAAACTTGGTGGTATGGTAAGAATGGAATCCTCTTTCTTTCGCTTTCGGTCCTTTGCTAGAGATTGTCGTATCAAGGAGACCCCGAGTTCGGGGAATCTGTTTTCCTGGGCTGGCTTGCGGGAAATTATGATAAATGGAGTTAAGACGAATGTGTGGGTCCAATGTCGCCTCGACCGGGCCTTTGGAAATTCTGAATGGTTTCGTTTGTTTCCACGAGCCACGACGGAATACTTGGAACGGTTAGGGTCTGACCATAGACCTATACTTACTCGGCTAGCTTCGCTGCCTCAAGAACGAATCGGTCGCTTTAACTTTGACCAACGTTGGTGCTCAAATCCTGAAGTCAGGAACATCATTCACAGGGGCTGGAATATGACTGAAGGAAGGAACAGGAGGACTGTAGCCGAACGTATTATCTCCTGTCGTAAACAACTCTCCAAGTGGAAGCGGGGTTCAAACAATAATTCCAAAGCACGGTTACGAACCTTAAGACGGGATCTTGACATCGAATCCTCCAAGCTATACCCGAGTTTGAATCATATGGCGAAGTTGAAAGCTGATATTGCGAAAGCCATGAAGGATGAGGAGATCTTCTGGAAACAAAAGAGTGGTGTCCGCTGGTTGAAGGTGGGGGACAGGAATACGAAGGTTTTCCACGGTTGGGTTCGTTCCCGGAGAATGAAGAATAGGATCACATCCTTAAAAGATGAGCAGGGAGTAGAACACTTTGATGAGGATCGAAAAGGCTCCATTGCGGTGGAGTATTTCTCTAGGTTATTTAGGTCAACCAACCCGGCCCCTGCTTCCGAGTTGCTAAGGGGATTTTCGTGCAGAGTAACGCAGAGAATGAATAGGGACTTGACGAGGCTGGTGTCGGATGGAGAAATCTCGCGTGCGGTAAAGGCAGTGAAAGGAGATAGTGCTCCGGGCATTGATTGTATGACAGGGACTTTCTTTCAACAATTCTGGGACATTATAGGTCCGGAGGTAACGAGAGAGGTGAAGGAGTTTTTTACTGAGTACCGTCTTCCCCAGGATTGGAACTACACTCAGATTTGTTTGTTGCCGAAGAAGCCCAATCCTAATTTGATGACCGACCTTCGCCCAATCAGTTTATGTGCCGTGTCTTACAAGATCATCTCCAAAATCCTCTGCACTCGACTGAAGAAAATCCTCCCGGCCCTGATCTCGGAGACGCAGGGAGCATTTGTTTCCGGACGCTTGATATCGGATAATTTACTTCTTGCTCATGAAATGGTTCACGGTCTACGAACTAATAATCTTTGCAAGGAGGACTTTATTGCGGTTAAGACGGACATGTCTAAGGCCTATGATCGAGTTGAATGGGGTTTTTTGGAAGAACTTTTTAGGCGTATGGGGTTTGATACGAAGTGGATACGATGGGTAATGCTGTGCGTGAGCTCTGTATCGTATACGGTATTGTTAAATGGGCAGACACATGGACACATTATTCCGGAGAGAGGCCTGAGGCAAGGGGATCCACTTTCTCCGTTTCTTTTTCTCTTGTGTGCGGAAGCTCTTGTCCATGTAATGAATCAAGCTGAGAGTGATGGTAAATTAACAGGACTGAGACTCTCAAGACACTGCCCTTCGGTCCAACACTTACTTTTTGCAGATGATAGTTTGTTTTTATGCAGAGCTACTTTACAAGAATGCTCATCCTTTCTTTCTTGTTTACGATTGTATGGTGCGGCTTCGGGTCAGGAAATCAATTTCGAGAAGTCCTCCGTGACTTTTGGCTCTGCTATAGATCCAATCTCGCGACGTCTCTTGGCTGAGTTGCTTGGTATTTCGAATGAGGGTGGGGCAGGTTCATATCTGGGTCTTCCAGAGTGTTTCAGTGGTTCGAAACGGGAGTTGTTAGCCTTTATTACCGACAAGCTTCAAAAGCGGCTCTCTGGATGGTATTCTAAGACCTTGTCCTTGGGTGGGAAGGAGGTTTTGTTAAAATCAATCGCTATGACCCTTCCTGTATATGCAATGTCGTGCTTCCGGTTAACGAAACACCAATGTCAGAAGATCACCAGTGCAATGGCGAGGTTTTGGTGGAATGCGGTCGGGGATAAGAACAAAATACATTGGGTGTCTTGGCAGGACTTATGCAAGTCAAAGGATACTGGTGGTTTGGGGTTCAAAGAGATTGAAGGCTTTAATCAATCGTTGCTTGTGAAACAAGCTTGGCGCTTATTGAATGAACCGGATACTCTGTTGTCTAAGGTCTATAAGGGTCGGTATTACGCGCGTACAGATTTTATGGATTGTGGTAAAGGAGTAAGACCTTCGTATGCGTGGCGGAGTATCATGTTTGGAAAAGAATTGCTGAGCAAAGGTCTGATGAAATCAGTGGGTAATGGTTTATCTACCCGAGTCTGGTCCGATAAGTGGCTTATGGACAGTGGTCCTCGCCGGCCGGTACAAAAACAGAGTTTATATGATTTGGACCTTCGTGTAGCTGATTTAATCACGAACTCTGGATGTTGGGATGGTGCGAAACTCAATGAACTTTTTCCGCCAAATGATATTAAATTGATCCGACGTATTCAACTTGGTGATGTGGAGGACAGGTATATTTGGGCATTCTCGAACAATGGTTCTTACTCGGTGAAGAGCGGCTATCATCTGTTTTCGAGCTCACCTTCACCAGACTCACCGATGGTCCAGGAACGGAATCGCCTGAAACAACGCATCTGGAAGTTGAAAGCACCGACGAAGATCAGAATTTTCTGGTGGAGAGCAGTCTCTGGTGCTTTGGCAGTGGCGGAAAGATTGAGAACACGTGGCGTTCAGGTTGAGGAGAGGTGTCGAATCTGTCAACAAGAGAGCGAGTCCATCGCTCATGTGCTTTTCAGGTGTCCGGCGGCAAAGGGTATATATTCTCTTGCAGGTATACCTACACCGGTACCTGGTTTTTCTAGTCTTGTTGAGGAAAATATTGGATGGATGCTAAGGTGTACGGAAGACTACACAGTCGGAGAGCATATTCGTTCTTCCATCCCCTGGGCAGTCTGGCATATCTGGAAACACAGAAACAACATTGTCATGGCTCATACGAATGAAAGTCCTCAAGTGGTGGTCACGCGAATCAACGAGGAGGCTTTGGCATGGGAAGCGGCGAATGGTGAGGTGGGGATTGATGCACTCAATCAGGGCCCAGGATGTGGGTTGGCGTCCTGTTGGTCTCCCCCTCCAGAAGGTACACTTAAGTGTAACGTCCATGCGTGCTTCAGAAGCTCAAACTACCACTCGGGTGTCGCATGGATGGTGCGGGATCACAACGGGGAGGTTCGTTTTCATGCCAGAGATGCGATGATTAACGCGCCCAGTCGGATGGTTGCGGAGTTTTGGTGTATCCGATGGGCGTTGGCATCCCTGCGTGATCTTCACATCACCGATGTGATTCTCTCCTCAGATTGTTGTTCAGCGATAGAGGCTCTCTCCCGCCCAACTTTATGGCCCCGGTATAGAGTATTCACCACAGCGATTTTGTCAGTTCTGGTGGGCTTTCGGAGTTGCGTTTTCGAGGCAGAGCGTTTGCGGAGTAATAGTCTGGTCCAGGATATTGCGCGGAGTGTGACGCGGTATGGTCGGTTCCAATCGTATCTTGCATTAGGAGGACCAGCGTGGTTGCATAATAGGATTCAAGAGGAGGCTAGGCGTGGCACCTATCTATCCGGATGATTAGGGTGTGTGGGTCACGTTGTTTACTATTTCAGTTTCTTTCCTTTCTCCTTGTAGTTTCCAAACCTTATCATTGTCTATTTCCAGACGTTAAAAAAAAAAAGTGTTTGAATTTTAACAAGTGTTAAAACATATGATTTTAACACATAAATACAATATCTTTTAATATATATATATAGCAAACAATAGTGAATGATAATAAAAACAAAAAGAACAGTAATTAAAAAACTTCCAAGTTCATATTATTTAAAGACTGTGTTTGGTCCGTACATATCTGAAAATAATAGAAACATGTAAAATTAACTTAGAATGCTAAAACAATAATAATAAACCACAATTTTAAAAAGTATAATAAATAAAACAAAACTTACAATCAAAAATCAAATTTAGCATCATCTTATCATACTATATAATTTAAAAAAGGTTTTACAAAACTATAAAATTTAATACAAAATTATTTTTATAATGAAATATAAACCCGCGTTCCCAAAGCGCGGATCAAAATATAGTGTTTAGTAATAATATTATATTGAATTAATTTAGATACAAAAATCAAAATAGATATTAATGATGATTTGTTTTCGGATTTGGCTTTTAATGTTGATACTGTTTTGATATTAACACAATTCTAGGAAAGTTTTGACAGACATTTGTGTTCTTAATAAATTTTGCAAATTAACAAATGAACTCAATGGCAAATTTTATAATTACGTAGATAATTAATGGCATTTCTATTTTATAGTCCTGTTTTGATAGTATAGATAGTATAGATAAGGGAAAAATGCCAAATAATACCCGAACTATTTCATTTTGGCCAAAAAATACCCGGACTACAGAGCTCGCCAAAAAATACCTCAACTTTGATTGACTTTTTCGATAATCGACAAACTTGTGGTTGACTCGGCCAAAATAGCACACCGTTATCCGATTTGTTAAGACGAAACGACGGACCGTTAACAGTTTCGTTAAGTCGAAACAACGTCGTTTTGCCTAAATTTTTTATTTGGAAAAATCGCCAAAAAATACATGAACTATAAAACTAGCCAAAAATACATGAACCCAAAAAATTGGATTTGAAAATAATTTCATACCACCAGCCTTCAAACTCATGTTGCATTGAATACGTGTTATACCACTAGACTATCTCGATAATTCAAGTATTGTTTAAAACAACTAATATATAAACTTAATAGTTCGGATATAAATAAAAATCAAATTAACCGTCGGCCCGATTTCTTCTTTTCTTTTTCACCCGATTCATCATATTTGCTTCTATTTTTTTTCTTTTCAAAATTCCTAATCGACAAAAAAATTAGTAATCGTTGGAGCTCTCGTTTTGTACGATATCACTCGTAGCTCCACAGAACCACACTTTACCATAAACGTTTCTTCCCTTTATTTCATTCAGTCAAGTCCCATAGACCACTAGACTTACAAGACTACTTTCGTATACTATACGAAATTTTATTCACGCATTGGCAACATGCCGGTTTTCATTCACAGGACTTGATGCACCACCAATGTATAAGGTTTTTGTTGAAGGTTCGAATTTTTTTTAAGAGAAAAAGAAATCAAAATATCAACCAAACTGGTTCGAGTTATATGATGAAGAAAGGGAAGAAAAACAAACAAGAAACTGAGACTAGTATGAATTGGTGTGAGAAATTACAAGTCACGTTTTTGCTCTAGGTCAAAAAATTTCCTTTTGCGTCCTCGATCTTGTTGGATTTGAGCCAAACTTGGAACATAATTCTGAAGATCTGAGCAATGTACAATGTCCACTATTATGATCCACTCGTATGTGTTTATTTTCTCCCACAATATGCAAGACTTTCTCAGGAGCATACATATTGCAACACATTACAACTTTGTTCTGCTCGTCGGCCAAGAAACTCACCTCGGAAGAAAACAAAGAACCAACTCTCACTGTTAGGAACTTGCACCATGGTATGACCGATCCTGTACTAGTTCTCACATATACTTGTACTGAATATGCGTTAGCCTCAGCGAGGTAAAGATTACCTAACAGAAAAAGTTGCTCTTCTCCAACCAGTGATAAAGCTGAAACCATATTAGAAAATGGATGCGGAAGAGACAGACTTTGAAATCTCTCTGTTGAAAAATCAAAAATTAGTAAGTAGAAACCCTCTTCCTGAGTAATATTAAAAGCAACCCAGTAAGCCTTTCCCTTCACAGATACGCCATGATGATCTGGTGGTAATGACCAATCGGTAGAACCAAGAACTCTCCACGAATCAGAGGTAGAGTCATAGATTTCATTCTCATTCTGGACTGGGAGAATATAGCTTTAACGATCCACCCTCAATATTTTGCATGTCTTGCTGTTGTCGTAACCGAGAGAATAATTATCTGTTTTCTTGTAGCTGTCTCTTGGTTTCCCCTGAACATGGATTCCAAACAACAAGTCTCTTGTCTTTGGTGGCGCATAGTGACAACCCGTTGCAGTGAAAGACGCTACATACATCAACTTGTGAAGAATTAGAAAAGGGATCTTCAAGGTTTAACTGAGCTGCAACCTTAACAGATGGAGCAATATTGTCGTGTATACCATGGAGATCAATCCTCACCATATACTGAATCAACATGATAATCAGAGACTCTTTTGGTGCACAAGCTGAGTGTTTCTTAACAAATCTCCCAGATTTCAACAGAGCGTTCCACTGTTTTGATGTTGATCTAAATCGTGACAGAGATCTAGCAGGAACCCTAGAGAGTATCTCCTCTACCAAATCCTAGGAAAGGCTTATTTTCTCCATAGCGACTGCCATTTAATAACTTTCCCAATCAAAATCAATATTCCCAAGCAACAAGCGACTCTAACCTAATCCCCAAGCTAAGAGCGTTATTCATTTCAATCGAATCAGAAATGAAAACGAAAACAAGCACGAGATGCAATTAACAAGGAGTAAGTGAGAATCAGATCCATATCATCCACACCATCGCTATCACTAAGCTATACCTACGATAACTTTATTCAACATAGATTCTCGCCGAATTTCGAGAAGATATTGAAAGAATGAAAAACAGCTAAAATCAACCACAAATCGAGAATGTAGAAGCTAACAAAAAAGGTCAATCGAATCTCCCAACGCAAAGCAAGAACAACACCTCTAATATTCAAACCTACGATTCGACCTTGATAACAAGCCGATAAACAAAACAAAATCCCAGAACAATTACTTCAGCGCGAGGGAGATCTCCACGGGAGATCTCCACGGGAGAAGCTGAACGGTTCCAACGGTAGATCGTGGTTACTGGTTAGCCGGGACCGAGACGACGGCGAAGATTGGTAGAAGCAGAAGAAGAGACGTGAGATGGAGGAGTGAAGAAAGAAAACCACTTCTCCTGTGCTATTTATCGCAAACGTTAAAACCTCCCCTTTGTATCTCCGCAAATATTTATTTTGAAAACCAAAAAGGGGATTTAATGATCTCAAAATAACCAGGGGGCACAAAGTTGAAATTGTCTATAAATATAGGGAGTATTTCATTAAATCAAGCAAACTCTATCGAAACGCGTAAATACAAAGTCTGAATTGGCCTGACTTTCTCCGAACTCTTCTTTGCTAAGGAAAAAAATAAGTGTGTGATTAATTTTTGGGACCCTTTGTCTATCTCTTATCGTTTCACTTTGTTTGATTAAATTTTCAACTTTTGCCGAGAAATTTTCTCGATCGATTCAACTACCACCAAAGACGAGAGCTCTTTTCTTGTGTGCTGTGTATAGTCAATCGTTCCTCCTTTCGTCTGACGATTTTCTTTCGTTATAATTTTGGTTTTGATCGGCGAAGAAAAATGGGGCAACAGCAATCGAAAGGGGAATTGTTGTTTCAGCAAGTGAGCTATGGTAACGCGGAAGGAATTCGAGCTCTTCGTCGTGAAGGAGCAGACCTCGAGGTTCTTCTCGATTAATTTTTTTTTTAATTTAATCAATTTGGTTGGTTGATTGTTGTTGAAAATTTCTCGAAAATTAGGGTTTTACGGGGCAAATCGTTTTTCGTAATTGTGATTTGTGTTTTGGGATGTAGTGGATGGATAGAGAAGGGAAAACGCCTTTGATCATGGCTTGCATGAACTCGGAGCTATATGATGTTGCGAAAACGTTGATCGAGCTGGGCGCTAATGTTAATGCTTATCGTCCTGGTAATTTGAAGAACTTCCTTTTTCAATCTTTCTGTAAATTAATTATTAGAGCTTTCATGTTTTGCTCAAATTGGAAATTTGAAGAACATGACTAGCTGATTCAATCCCAAGTGACGCAAATGCAGTGATAAGTCATTTAAATATTAATTGTCTAGCTGCATCTAGTGAATATGCTTGGAGTTTGAGACCCTATTGTGATCTTAGTGATAGTTCATTTCTTTTTCCTTCTTTTTCTCGGTATTAGCTCGCCATGCCGGGACTCCTCTGCACCATGCTGCAAAAAGAGGTCTTGAGAATACTGTCAAGTTACTTCTTTCACATGGTGGTAAGTTTTTGTCATCTCTTACAACTTGATGAGTTTGAGTTTAATATCTAGTTGTTGCGCTTTTATCTCAAATGGCATAATCCCATGTTGGCAGCGAATCCACTTGTTCTCAATGATGATTGTCAGACAGCACTTGAGGTCGCTAGAGTCAAAGGGTTCAGCAATGTTGTACGTGCAATTGAGGTATGTTTGTGATACCCTGTTTGATCATTCGTTGTCACTGACTTGTGAAAGATGTGCTTTACGTTGTGGATTATTAGTTTTCGATTTCTGGATTCTGTAGAGTCACATCTGCCTGTTCTCTGGTTGGATGCGTGAATTTTTCGGCCCTGCCATTCTTGATTTATTTGCTCCTCAGCTTCTTTCAAGAAGAGTGTGAGTATTCATTAAACTTTACCCTTATCTGTCACAATTCTTTCCCTGAATTTGATTCGGTTACACATGCAGCTAATCTGTTCGTATGCATGGCAAACTCGTCTTTTTCCCCTGAATTCTAGAGAATTTGATTTACTTATGCACATGGCTATTAATCTTCTCTAAACCTTATGATTTGCAGATGGGTAGTCATCGTACCAACTGGTTCAAGAAACCCTGCGAAGCCTTTCAAGTTGGAGCTGGTTGTGTATGCTAGTCTGCAGGTACGATGATCATAAATGTATAATTCAGAGAACAAAGTCAGGGTGTTTCACTTTCTCTGTGTTTAGGTAGTGTATATATGGTTTATCTGCTTCTAAACTGGTATGATGTAAGCAGGATGCACAGCCACGCACGGTGATGCCCTTGTGGAAAGCAAACCTGGAGGAGCCAAAAGCAAAGCAGTCTGATACTTCAGTGATGATTGTCGATAACTCCACAAGTAATCTCTTGCTACTTTTATATGTTGTTGGCATGCAACCTCTTGTTTTGTGGATGATGATTGAACTTTATTCTGGTGGATAGTCCCAAGCCGCAGGAGGCAAAGACGAAGGGCCTACGCCTCCCACGGGAGACGTAGGCCTCAAGTAGTTAGGCGTAAGTCTACACTGTTTAGTTGCTAACAACCATCTTTAGCTCACATCAGAAATTTTGTACCCCCAATGTTTTTAAATTTGCAAAGAAAGCATCTAAGTCGATTCCTCTGTTTTTCGCGTTATGATAACTATGCTCCAGTGAAGTAGAAACATTTAATTGTTTGTCTTCTCTTTCTTATAGAAACGCGTCTTAAACTCGCGCCCTCAATAGAAGGTGACGGACAGCAGCTTAAGTGGTTTTGTGATGCATGTAAAGGAATTCCGCAGGTAATACCAAAAACATTAGCCATTGGATTTATAGAGATTTCCTGTTTCATTTACTCCTCTCTTTGGTATATGTAATGAAATTTACATGGAATAAAATAAACAGCCAACGCATCCCCCAGTCTTTCTCCAAACGGCACCGTCTGCGCCACCACTTCATCCTGCTATGAGCGACAGTATCAATCACCATTCCATTGGTGATGCAAGTTCCTCAACCGGTCCAAGCTCATCATCTGCACCTCCACCTCCTTCAGGAAAAGCAAGCACCTCGGATTTCAATAGCCATGAAAGTGTCATTGTCCATGAACCTTCACCATCAGCTCCTCCATTAGCAGATGAGGATATAGAAACCGTAGAGGAAGGAGGTCCGATTCATTACCCAACTATTGATTCAACACCTGTCGATGTTCCATCTCCTTCTCTACCAGCTTCTACAGATGATGAAAAGAAAGAAGACGGAAGTTCTGGCCTGTGTTCGATATGTCTTGACGCTCCATCTGAAGCTGTTTGTGTCCCGTGTGGACATGTCGCAGGGTGCATGTCTTGCTTAACCGAGATCAAAGCCAAGAAATGGGGATGTCCGGTTTGTCGCGCCAAGATCGATCAGATCATTAAACTGTACCGTGTCTGAACTAGAGAGGTACGACTTACACCATGGGATTATCTCTCTCCTTCGTTGTGTTGTGAGATTAAAGTTTTTGCAACCACTGAAACTATCTTACTCTTTTACTCAAACCAAAATCAATACCCTATTTCTCGTGTTTTTTAAACAGTGCGTTTATACTTCGAATTGTAAAACCGCCCCTATGTTTTGTATATATATGTTGTGGACGTAAGGAAGAATGTAAAGTGCAACTTTTTTACGCAATACTTTTTAAAAAGTTTTATGAATCAGCATCAAATCGTGGAGTATATTATAACTTCTCCGTTAATTACTCAAAACTATCGTACGCAAATTACAGTGTCTTCTTACTCAAAACTATCGTACGTACACTGAGATATTATCACATATCTAATGTAATTTTTTTTTTAATATGTATGGAGGAGATTAGTAAATTAAAATTGTTGGGCTATTAGATAAAGATATCCCCACCACCAAATGTAGCTTGACAGAGAAGTATCATGTCATTGACTCATTGCTATCAATGGCATCAACTGGCGGGGTATAGCCACACCTATAATATTGATGAAGTCTATTGTTGATTGTTGGATATGAGTTTAACACCTATCTATAAGTCCATTGAAAATTTTGCTAAATCAGACATATTTACTTTGGTCCAAGAAGACAAGCCTGCTAAAGAGTCAATGATCTAAAAGGAAGTCAGCATCCAAGCATTATAAATAGGACCATTTACTCTTTATTTTAGACATTGGAACTTGCGAGAATGCCGAGCTACTTCTATAAAGCTCCGATCTCAAGCAATATTTAAGGAGCACGCCATTTGACTGATTCCCACCTTATACCATCTGTTCATAGCTCGGCTTCGTCCTTAACATCAATAAAGAACAGTTTCGACCTCACTTAAAGTTATATCTTACCTCGTAGTTCGGACATTTCAGATCGTATCCCGATTTTTATTACTAGACCGAATTTCTGTAACAACAATTGGTGCCGTCTATGGGGATCGAGAAAAACTTTTCTATACTTTGAGACGAAGCTGAGATGACAAGACCCTTTCCGAACCAAGACAAACGAACTCCGAGCCCTCTCACTCGAAGCCTGCCAAAGCTCGAACTCACCGAGCCCGTTGGACGAGGTACAGCCGTCGACCCTATATGTCGGTTCTCAGAACGACCGCATCATGGCAGCCTATATCCCTCAAGGTTTCGAGATAAGAGACAGAGCTCTCGACGTCCAAAATCGAGGCGCCCCTTCCCTCATCAAGACTCTAGTAACAATGGTTGACGAAATGACCGCAAACGACAACAGCCACCCCGGCTAGTCGGCGAGCGAAATAGCCTAGTATCACACAACAACTAGCAGAGACAGCGAGCTCAAACAGCCGGGGACACATCCGACCCGCGAAGCGCTATACGAATACGGAACACCCAACTCGTCCTAAGATGACCAATCCCTCGAAGAGGAGCAAGACACGCCATTAACAGTAAAAATAATGAGCACGTCGGTCGGGCTCCTCGAAGGGATCAAGTTACTAGTTTACGAAGGAACTTCAGACCTCCACCAATACTTGACGGCTTTCAACGCCGCATTAGCACGAACGCAACTCCCTCCAGAAGAACGCGACGCCGGCTTTTGCCGACTCTTCGTGGAGAAAATATGTGGCACCGCTCTCGACTGGTTCTTATGCTTAAAAACGCACTCTATCGATAGCTATCACCAGTTAACAACCGCATTTCTCGAGCACCACTCTGCGATTGGCCAGGAAGAAACTCCTAATGCCAACCTTAAGGCCATAAACCAAGGGCCAAAGGAATCTCTTAGGTCATATATCAATAGGTTCAAAGCCACCGCCTCCAAAATCCCAGTGGTGGACGAAGAAGGACTTCCAGCGCTGCAATACGGGCTCTGGCACGAGTCACCTTTACGCTACAAGCTGATGACGAACAAACCGCGAACCCTCGGAGACGCCCTCCTCCGAGCGTCAACCTTCGCTGCAACGGAAGAAAAAAGGAACTCGTTGATAAAAAAAGTTCTCCTCGACCGAGAGCATAAAGGAGCCCGCACGAAGGCACCTCAATGAGAAAAGGAAGAGGCCAGGGACGTACTGCGGTATCGGCCAGCAAAATCGGGCACGAAGCAAGCCCATACGAATCGACAACCAAGATTGGCTCTTCTGCACTTTTCACCAATAATCCGGACACGACACTACCGAGTGTCGGCATCTACGAAGTCTTTTACTCAGCGAGTACCAAATCAAGGCGACAGTCGCGACCGATCAAAGCACACCATTGACTCCTCTCGAGATCCAAGAAATGGAGCAACAGCCCATACACGAAGAGGAGCAGTTAAAGCAACTTGACCAGCGGTGGGAAGAACAGGAAACAACCGATGTAGCACAGCTTAAGCGAACTCACCACAAAGACATTGAAAAAACTGTCATGCCTAGTGGACGCGTTCACACGATCACTAGAGGATCATCAGCTCGAAACATCTCGAAGCGATCAGCACAAGCGCGCCCTCATGACGTCAGCACACAACGGCGGGCAGACAAGGTCATAGGCGAGGGATCGAGAAGCAACGAGGAAGTCACTCCCACCACGAAGAACCGAGCGAATCTTGGGATAGCGCATAACGACTCGCTTACCGTCAAGTTTCGCTTTGGCGATCAGAAGGCCCTCAAAATCACATTAAAACCAAATAGCTCAATCAACCTCACCCTCAAGGGGACCTTGCAAGTATAGGAACCACAAAAGCTTCCCGCCGACCCCACTGGCGACATGGCCGAAGCAGTCAAACTATCAGGGCATGTCGAGCAGATAACCATAACGGACAGACAAAATGCGACGATCAGCTTGGAGCACTCCAACACTCTCTAAAAAGCGGCATTACCGAACCACAACCACCAAAGATAAAAACAAGATTTTCCTCGTTATTGTAAAAACTAAAAAGAACTACTCTCGGCTTGATCTCTCTTCGGAGAGTACGCAGGCAACCCATATAGGGTGCAGACGCCTTCATGTTTTAAATCAAAAATCCTTTCACACGACTACGCTCCCTAACAACTAACTATCGACATTCTGGCCAAATGATTGATCCAATAAAAACGTGTCCCATGCACAGTGATATATTGCGTAACGTCGTCGTTTTTAATTATTATAAGTCGGGCCCAGATCCCGCACGAGTCCTTAGAAAAAGATTCGTAAGCCGAACCTCCTTCTCACAACTATGTTCAGGGACTCCACATGATAAACACATACTCGCCCTTAGGTAACTAAACAGATGACGAGATAAGCCGAGCCAAAGTTCGCAATCACAAACATCTCTAAGCAGATGGGCGAGTATTGTTTCGATCCGAGAAAATCAAAGACAGGATAAGCCGGGCACGAATCGCACCTAAAATTTGATCTCGCCCAAAGCCGAGAAACGACTTGCACCCAAAAAAAGGGGGGGGGGGAGAAACAACAAATGTCTCCATTTCTTTCCATTCCATTCCATTCTTGTCAAAATTACAAGGAAGCCAACAAGAGAAATATACATGTACAAAAAGGAATCTAATTTCTTGAAAGACGGTTTCATCCAAATCAGAGCTCACATCCTTTATTACAAAGAAAACCCCAAACAAAAACAACGACAACAAACAAACAAACAACAGTCGGCACGTGAACACGGCGTCGAACGTTTGTTCCCTGCAAGGCTGTACTCAAAAGACAGAAGATCCGAACAAAGGCACATAGTCGAGGCAGTCCAAGCTGGGGTAAAAGTCGACCGCACGAAAAGGATATCTCCCTCGTGAGAAGGAAGGAGAGCCAACCTGACCCTCTGCTCGTCACTCTGCAAAAAAAAAACAAAAACGTTAAAGGAGAACACCGACGCAAAAGTAGGAAGGAGGAAGAACACGAACACCCAACAAACGGGCCACATGCTCACGTTAAAGCGACAAGTTCAAAACAGAACAGCCTCTGGCGCATTACTAAAATCAGCGACACATCAGAGCCAACTTTAAGCTCGCAAAAACAACAAACAAGGGCGGCTATCAGTATACACCCAAGCATCGTCGGTGGAATATCCTCGCTCCCAACGTCCGACTGAGCGCGGCCGTCTGTCAAACAAAGCTCAATGATATATCATGGTTTTTAAGTGTTTTGAGCCATGATATATGTACATAATCGAGTCTTTTGTAGAGTCTTTCGAGTCCTTTAGGTGTTTTACAGGTTTTAGCACGTTTGGAGCTTATATGGAGATTATGAGAGCTTTTGGAGTGATTTGACATCATACATGGATTTCAGAGAGTTCACTGGGTGCGTCTGCACTGAGTGTCGCCCGACACTAAAGTTGGTGTCGCCCGACACCACTAAAGGACAAAATTCCTGCACGTCAAAAATACAGTTTTTGGAGATTTGCAAAATTTACCCAGAAGTTTTCCATATTTACAAAAAGGCCAAAACGCAAATATTTTGGTGGCTCGGCGACGAACCAGATGAGTAGGTACGAGAATCATAAGAGAAGAGATTGGAACACTTTCGGACAATATCTACGCAACCACCGTCCGCCACTTTCCCTCTCCCGTTGCAGTGGTGCTCATGTTCTAGAGTTCCTCAAGTACCTCGACCAATTCGGCAAGACCATGGTATACATATGTAACATATATATACAGTTACGTATATGTATGTATGATGTATCTCTCACGTCATAGCCGCGGATTAGCCGCGAAATATTCGCAGCTAATTTTTTTAAGCCGCGGATAGCCACGATTTTGGTCATAGCTAGTGTCGCGGCAATTTCACAGCTATTCGTAGCTATATAGCCACGGGAAGAAAACGCGGAAATTCGTAGCTATATAGCTACGAATAGCTGCAATACCATCGCGGAAATGATTAGCTACGAATATCTACGACAAAAACGCGGAAATATAGCTACGACATATTTTCGTGGCTTTCGTAACAATATTTAACTAATATTTAAATATATATATATATATATATATATATATGGTATAGCTACGTATAGCTACGAATTTATCTGTAGCTATTCAAACCCTAAACCCTAAACAAACTCTAATTAATAACATTTCAATTACAATAACATATCCAAAACTAATATTCAACACTTATAAAATGATTTTTTTTTTTAAATCTAATATTTTCAAACACTAATATATAAAACCCTAAACCTAAATAAACCCTAAAACTCTATAAAAGTAAGATTCAACATTTATAAAAGTAAAATATTTTTCAAATTTATTATTTTCATACATTAACTTATAATCCTAAACACAATCCTTTAAACCCTATATCATTAACTACAATCATACTCTAAACCTTATTCATAATCATAAACTATAAAATTTAAAACCTATATCATTAACTACAATCATACTCTAAACCTTATCCATAATCATAAACTACAATCATACCCAAAACATATCATAAACCCTAAACAAACCCTAAACCCTAAATTAAAATAAAATTCTAAATCTTAAACTCTTAATCTTAAATTATAAACTTAAAATACAAATCATTAATTTTGTATACATAAAACTATTATTTACAAATCCAATACCACAATATTCATATATTAAACAACCCATAAACCCTAAACAACTCTAAACTCTTAAATTCTTAATCATAAACTGTAAAATAAAATTATAACCATTAATATATATATATATATAAAACTAAGATCAAACATTTATAAAAAATTGTTTTTTAAATCTAATATTTTAAAACATTAATTTAAAATCTAAAATATAACTCTTCAAATCCTATATCCCAATAATATAACCCTTTATTATATATTCATTTTTATTATTCTAAATCATTTTGAAAATTTTATAATTTTAAAAATTATTATCTTTACCCTTAATTTATAATTTCAAATTTAACAGCTTTAAATTTTTATATTAACTATGAACCCTTAAACCTTATATATTAACTATATACCCTTAAAATTAAATTGAAAAAGAATAAAATAAAACTGATTGTTTATTGGTTGATTGAAAAGGGTGAGGAACACCCTATTTTTATTCTTAACCATTGATCCCATTTAATCTAACGGACAAAGTTTCTCATCTTTGTGTTTCTCTTCCATCTACTTTACCCTTTTCATTTTTTTTTTTTTTTTTTTTGGTTTCTTGGTCTTCTCGTCTTCTCCCCTTCTCCACCAATCTCAGAGCATGACCATCAATGAACCCCCTATGGGGGTTCTTAAAAAAAATTTTTTTTTTTTTTTTTTGGGAAAAGTGTAAAAAAAAAAAAAAAATTCGAAAAAAAAAATTAGACGAATGATAAGCCGCCACGTGTCATGAACAGTGTAAGAACCGGTTCTTAAATAAGGATTTTTAGGACCCGGGTTCTTAACTATTCACGTGGGACCCACGTGAATAGTTAAGAACCCGGGCCTTAAGATACCTCAATGGCCATGCTCTCAGATTCATCTCCTCTCCTCATCTTGTCTTCTCCCTTTTACCGATTCATCTTATCTCTTCTTCATTGCTTTTTCCTGCTTGTCTTCTAGTTTGAATCAGGTAAAGATGGGTCAGTGGAGCTTCACAAGTCAGCTAAAGAAGCTTGGCAGCTAGGTCGAAAGATATGGAAGGAGCTTGAATCAGGAAGGCTTGGGAAATCAGTGGAGAAGCCTGAGAAGAACAAATCCGATTCGTGTCCACATTCGGTTTCGTTAACCGTGCCGGAGTTTATGAACCGGGAGACCAAACTGATGGAGCTTGGGAGAGGAGAACGCGGTTTCGGGTTTGGGAGAGGAGAACGCGGTTTCAGGTCTGGGCAGAGGACACGGCTTCGGGTCAAGCTTCGGCGGCGGCTGTCTGCGGAGCGTCGGCGGCGGCAAGCTGAGCGGCGGATAGCGGATCGTCATTTTTATGTATATACATCGACGTGGTGCGACGGTGGTGCACCGGTCCATGGTCACGGATATCCGGCGCTGTCACCGGAGCCGGCGGATGTGGTCACCGGAGCCACGAGGCGGTGGGCATGAAGGAAAAAACTTTTTGATTTTATATATATATTTTTTGTTTTTTAAATTAATCATTTAATATTATTTTATTTTATTGTAAATATTATTATAAATAAAATAAAATTTTTGTATATTTGTTTTTAATATTTTTTTAAAAAAAAAATTATATAATATAGCTACGACACTACGTGTGACTATTCGTAGCTACTGCCACGATCTGAATTCACGTCTATTCGCAGCTATAGTTTCTACGAATGGTGTCCTTGCTAGTCGTAGCTAATAGCTACGAATATCGTCGTGGCTACGTGGCTGCGGATAGCCACGAAAAGGTTGTATCCACGAGCCCATAGACGCGGATTTTGGTTGCGGCTAGTCGTGGTTACGGCCGAATTAGCTACGAAATTTGGCATGTTTCTTGTAGTGCACAGAATATATAGATCCAAATTGTGAAACCCTAATTGTCAAATTTGTGTTTCTTTGACCTACAAAGTATTTGTATTATTGTTCAGTTAGATTCTTGTTGATAATTGTAGATGTTATTATTATTCTTCTTGTTGATATATATATATATATATATATCACAATTTTTTTATCTATCACCGAAAAGTTGCATTTCAGCGGGACTGTTAATCCTATTTGTTCCAAAGGTCAACTCTTATATCAACATAAACATATATATGTCCTACTTCTATATATGATTCTTCCTTTGATGGTTGTATATAATATAGGCAAAATGTTAAATCATCATTATTATTTATTTATATTATATATATATATATATATATATATTCAAAATGTAAAGAAGTAACTAATATCGTCTATGATGTTCTATAACGTTATGTATGAAAATGCTAATTTTATACTCTAATTCGATCTTGTATCTCTAGGTTCACACACAACTATGTCCGTTCTTTGGACACCCAAACCCACCAGCACCATGTGTTTGTCCTCTCTGACAAGCGTGGGGCAGCCTCGACGCACTCACTGGCCGGCTTCGAGCCGCTTTTGAAGAGAACGGTGGTTCACCAGAGACGAACCCTTTTGGTGCACGAGCCGTTCGACTCTACCTAAGGGAAGTGCGTGACTCCCAGGCTAAAGGGTGTGGGATCAGCTATGAAAAGAAGAAGCGGAAGCGGCCTCTTACGGCGCCGCTACCACCGCCTCAACACTGTTTCTAGGATTTAGCACTATTTCACGTGTACTGTGGCATGGTTAATCTCTATAAAGCCCCTATGAAGAGAGAAATGTAGTATGAAAGAGGAATAGAGTTTATAGGCGGTTGGAAAACGTGTAAGGAACAGTAATAGGGGACAACAATTAAACACTTTCTCTCTCTCTCTTTTTCTTGTCGGGGGAAAGAAAGAAGAAACAAAAAAAATGAAAAATAAGAAATGGAGATGGAAAGCAAGAAAAAAGTATAAAACGAAAAACAAAAACAAAATAGAACTAAATTTGTATTTGTAGTTATTAAAAAATGGATAATAGCGAGGTTAGAAGAAGGTGAAGTTGTGAAAAAAAAATTATGAGATAAACCATGAATGTTCATGAAGAAAAAGATGAATAGTCCACAACAACTCATTTATCACATATGTACGATAGCATATAATTGAGTTAGTTTGTAAATTATCCATAAATTTTGCAAAATCAACTATGATAACAAAGTTGCTTACGCAACAATACATTTTTTTAGTTATATGATAACTTGGTTAACATGTTAATGTGTATATATTTATATTTTTTTTCTTACATCGAATTTACACGATAATTTTGTTGTATGTTAAACATAGTCATACCAATGATTTTGATATGATAACTGGGTTAACTTTCAAATATTTATGATTTGATTTGAAATTTAGGTTTAGTGTTTAGGGTTTAGAGTTTAGTGTTTAGAGTTTAGGTTTTTAGGCTTTGAGGTTTACGGTTTAGGCTTTGGGGTTGTGGGTTTAGGATTAATGTTTAGGGGTTAGGGTTTAGGCTTTGGGGGTTAGGGTTTGTGCTTAGGGGTTAGGGTTTAGGCTTTGGGGGTTAGGGTTTAGGGTGTGTGTTTAAGGTTTTATGGGTTTAGGCTTTGGGGGTTAGGGTTTAGGATTTAGGGTTTGTATTTAGTGTTTATGATATAGGGTTACGGTTTAAGGTTTATGGTGTAGGGTTTAGGGTTTAGGGTGTAGGGTTTAGGTTTTAGGGTTAGGGTTGAGAGTTTACGGGATAAGGTTTAGGGTTTAGCCAGATATACATTTTTAATTCAAACAGCTGATTGTATGATAAATCACATAACTTAGTTAACAAATTAACATTGTTAACACAATATTTATGTCTATAAAATGTTAACAATTAATAATAAATTATGTTTATACTTATTTAACAATTAACAAAAGAGTTAACAATTAACAATAAACCATATAAGTGTAAACTTATTTAATTTTATACATAGTTAACCATATATACTCAACATAGAGATTTTAATCTATATTTTATATTTTTTTAATATAGTAATTTTTTTATTTGATATATTAAATTATTTCACCTATATGAAAATAGGGAACATGATCGTTTAATGAATCTGGGCCTACCAACCTTCTTTCTTCAGGTTTGCCACAAACCTTTTTTTTTTGTAGGGGCAAAATGGACTACAATACCTTTCTTTAATTGGTCAAAACTAATTTATTGGTCATCATTCCACGAGAACTAACTTTTATAAGATCAATTGTCTTACACCTCTTTCTCCCATTATAATATATATGGGATCATATATAAGTTGAATATTACTAAAGTTCGATAAGACATGACAAAAGAAGATTTGCAGGACCAAATGGTTGTTCATGGAGTGATTTACACAAAAAGGCACCTTAGGCCATTTTTATTACAAAGAAAGACACTTTCCATACTGTTCATGTTCTGGTGGACATTTATGCTCAATCTGCTCTTGAAGTGAGTATTTATAGTTATGTGTTTGGCTAACTAGGTCATTGGTTACAGTTGAGAATTTATGGTCTCTCTCTTTCATCCCCTATGTCACATGATTTTTTTTTCTTTTTTTCCTAATTCTATTTTTATTTATTTTTTAGTTGACCCCTTTGATTTCTATTTAGTTTTGTAAGTTTTTAAAAAAACGTAAATTATTTTTTCTTATGCTATAAATTATAATTTTTTCTTTACATTATGGTATTCATTTTAATATATTTTAATTAATATTTTTTTTTTTAAACCGTGGATGTTAAAACGGTTTTATGAATGATACAATATGATAATGTCCACAAACAAATATACACGTAAACGTGTCGATATGTATAATGAAAAAATTAAATACACCCAGCAACCATGTGCGCATCCACGGTGAAACAAGTCCACATTCTTCATGGACCTTTTTGGTAAGTCCACAAAACAATGTCCACATAAATTCTTATGATATGATTTAAAAATTAATCAAATGATTGTCCACGAACCGAACCTCGTTGCGAAAAATTCTCATCCATTTCTTTTTTCCCTAAATTACTTTTTATGCGAAAAATTCATCATTGAAGAAAATATCATAAAGCAATTCAAAAAAAACATAAACCTTTACACCAAAATATGAACTCTCAATTATGACTTGTATTATTGGTTAATGTGTTAGATTGTCCACAAAATAGTTGTCAAGGTAAATTGATATTACAAACGGTTGTCCACTAATATGTGTACACAAAGTGGCATGTACATAAAAATTCATAATTTAGAAGGCGCTAAATGTACACAATTGATGTACATGGTCAACCGCAAACGACAAATATATTATGTCCACGGTTGTCAAGGGAAATTGATATTACAAACGGTTGTCCACTAATATGTGTACACAAAGTGGCATGTACATAAAAATTCACGGGAAATGGTTATCCACGGGAAAACTAATTTATTATAACATTGACATACTTTAGGTTTGTGGATATCAGTTTCTGGACATTTACATAATCTAGATTTATGAATTGTGAAGGTTGATGGTAGATACATAAAAACATCCACATCGAGTCCACACCCACATCAGGATTACAAGTTAACGACATTGCATCCATAGAAATTATATCCACAGAATAATAAGAGAACTATAACATAAGTAAAATTATGAGTCAATCTATGTACGAGATTATAGATTTTCTATAAAAGCAGCGTGGACATAATTTAATATTCACAATGACAATGTATATTGATTTAGTGTACACAAAACAATGTCCACAATAACATATCCATCGGTTATAGTACACAATAAAAAAAATTAAAGTGGAAGAAACTCCAATAACAAGTGTCCACAAACTTGTTGCATTAAATAAAAAAACAGAAGAAACCAAATTGAAATAGGACCATTTGTAACACATGTCCACAAAACTTAGTAACACATGTACACAAACCATAATAACATGTCCACACAACCATTAATCAGTTTGGCTTTCAAAAGCTTTAACATGAGCATCAACTAGGTCTGTGACACCAATGTAATCATGTGCGCAAGTCCCATCAAGGGTCTTGTAGTTTGTTCCTTTAATCTGCGGACATCAACCAGAATCAAATTGAAGGGGCAGGATGAGCTTAAAATTCTAAGGTAACTAACCAAAATATTGAACAATAAAGAGAATCTGTATAAGAACTTACCATCTCTGAGTTGGTCACACATGGGATAATTCCAAACTTCTCTTGCATTCCTTCTTCATGTAAACGAAAGAGAGACTCAAAACCCATTTCAAATAAACCAATCCTGAAGCTGAGAAAAAAACATCTTAGATGATTCATTAAGTATTTACTTTTAGTTCACTTAGAACACGAGGAACTTACTCAAAACCTTTCCACGAATACTGATTCTTCCCTCTTCTCGCTACAAGCTGCGTACAACGCAACAACACCAAAACCTAATCAGCTCAAATCAAATCAGACAGCATAAGAAAAGACATGAACCATATCAAATATTACCCCAATGCTCTCCAAGATATTGACCACATCATATATACGCCGATGTTCAACTCCTGCAATTTGAGATTCCAACAAAAATAAGGAGAACATCAAGCTTTGCTGTCATAGTTTCTTCTTATTGACAACCCGTAGTGTTACCGAAAACCCCACTCCAACATAACCTTCCCGGTTTCAATGTCAAGCTGATGGATTCGTGAATGAGGCGTTTGGCTCGTAGGACTTATGAGCAGCATGTTAGTCTCAGCTCTCATATAAACTTGCATGTCCAGCTCTCTCCACGGACATCGAGTTGGAATCTGAAGACATAACAACACAACAGTAAGACCATAAGAACACACACAGTCTCAAGCAATTTACAGATCTGTAATTTTAGATCAAAAAATAAAATTACAGATCCACGAAATTGATTCACGATCGGAAGCTTCATAGACCGCTGCCGATGTAACCTTCTTCATCCACGCTTCCTCTCCGTCTCCTCCGTCACCGGATCTTCCTCCTACGACTCTCCTTCCCGTCCACAGCCTCTTCTCAACGGCGATTACACCATCACCGCCTTTCGTGTCGTAGCCAACGACCTCACCGGTTCCTACACTTCGGTGACTCTACCTCCTCCTCTGGTAGGTTTCAGCCAGCCATGGAAATTAGCTCTTTTAATTTTGTCAAGTTGGGCTAAGTGGAAAAACGAACCAAAACCTCTAAGACCATCTCGAATGTATTCCTCTATTTTTACCTCTAAAATAGAGGAACTCTATAATAGAGCTGAGTTTTGCTCCAATGTATTTCTCTAAAAGGAATATTCTCTCTAATATTCTTTTTTATTTTACTAATAATACTTTTTATTTATAAAAGTTACAATTTAGCCCATTTATTTTATTTTTACAATTATAAAATTATAATATTATTTAAATGATATATTAGTTATTAAAATATTATAATTTATAATTTATTAATTTTATATTGTTAGTTATTAAAATATTAATATTTAATTATTTTGGTCATAAATAAAAATATTTGAAAGTTAATGGACTGATTTGTAAATTAAAAAGTTCACCTCTATTATAGAGGAAAAAATAGAGTTCCTCTATATATAGAAGAAAAAAATAGAGATCTCTATTTTAGAGGTGAAAATAGAGCTGGGTTGGAGTAGATTTTCCTCTAAAATAGAGTTTAAAGGCAAATATAGAGGTGGGTTGGAGATACCCTAAATAGCAGAGAGAAGGAGAGAGAAAGGAGAGGGAAGAGAAAGAGATCGAAAATTCAGATCTGTAAAGGTGAAGGTAGGGGAAGGATCGAATCTTGAAAAGATATATTGGGAATAGAACTGGCAGAATTTTTGGCATCTAATAACTAGAAACTCAACTAAACCCAACTATTTGTATACGTATACGTAATCCATTTAGTTTTTAGGAAGTAGTTAAAAGGGTAAGTTATACATAGGATTAATTATGTATTTTCTAAGGGTCAAAGTGCCTTAAAACATTGAAGTATTTTTTTGTGTAATAAAGACACTAAGAAATGCCTTTTGAAATGTCTTTCATGATGTGTATGCCTTCCTTTGTAGCGTCCTAATTTGGTAGGGAATTGGAAAATCATTAAGTTTCTTTGTCCTTCTTACAAAATTCTTTTCTTTCTTTATTATTATTTGCTAATATTATTGTTTCTTAACATGTATATGTTTCGTTTGTTGTTGAATAAAAAAACTATATATATTGTCTTTAGACTATACTCTAAATTTCACCCTAAAATAAAGTAAAAGGCAAAATTCTCTCAAACCACATTCTATATTTCATTTCAAAATAGACTAATAAATGAGTTTACTCTAAATAAAGAGTAACAAATATGTTTACTCTATATTTTAGTCATCCCTCTATTTTGGAGTAAAATCTAATTATATAATTGAGAAGTGAAAACGCACCAGATTCATTCTCACGAGGTTAATGACGAAGATACCCTTAATGAAATTTTAATGAAAAGTCCCACATCGGTAGTTGGAAGAATAATTCCCTAATATATATAGGGTAAAATGAGAAGAGAATGAATATAGAAGAAGAGCAAGAGAGAGAGAGACCGAGAGAGAGAAAGAGAGAGAGACCGAGAGAGAGAGGGACCGAGAGAGACCGATAGAGAGAGAGAGAGAGAGAGAGAGAGAGAGATAATCGAGCCTTTTAGGTTATGTTAATTTTCCTAAAATCGAGTCCTCAAGGTTATGTTAACTTTCTCTTTTAAAATATTGTCGTATTAGGGACATAATCTCTTGACTATTCTGGTGTGACCAAGATCGATATGGTCAAGTCTATATTGATTTTAAAATTGCTTTTCAAATTTAAAGTAATATCTCCATTATATGATCATGGTTAATTCCCAAATTGTTTATGAAATATAATGTAATTATCTCTATTATATTTAAAGGTAAACTTCCCAATATGAGCATTATTCAAATTTAAAATACTTATCAAATATATAGTAGTTATCTAATTTCGATATATGAAATTTATTTCCATATTCTTTATGAAATATAAAGTAATTATCTCCATTATATTTAAAGGTAAACTTTCCAATATTATCATTATTGAAATTTTAAATACTTATCAAATATATAGTAGTTATCTATTTTCGATATAGAAAATTTTCTAATTACGATAATAGCTACATTTAATATACTTACTAATATTTGAAAGTAAATATTCTATATGTATGAAAAATAGGATTTATCTTAAAAGTAAATACTTATGATTCATGAAACTTATTATCCAGGAAATAAAACAAACTTAACAATATTCCTAGGAGTTTATATGTAGGAAAAGTAAACTACATAGTTTATATGTAGGAAAAGTAAACTACGTAGTTAAATCCTATCTAGGAAAAGTAAACTACGTATGAATCTTAACATAATCAAACTTCAGATTTAGTAAATATCTTCTAATATTCTTAACAAATATTTGATATATATCTTCGAAAGAAGTAAATATGTAAGATTTATGCTAATTATTTTCCACAAATGCTTGACAAATAGTAGTTATCTTTCAATATACTTAACATAATAATCAAACTTAACAAATATTCTATATGTATCTTCCAAAAAAGTTAGATTTATCTTAAAAGTAAATATGTCGGATTTATCTAACTTATCTTCCACGGAAAAGGTTAAATTTCGGATGAATTTCCTATATAATCACCTTCGATAATAACCTCATAACTAAGTCTCACAGATCTCATATCTTAGATAAACGATCAAACCATAAGAAACAAAATTTCTTTAGCGTTTCATTATGGTGAAAAAACCGGTTGCCTTTGTTCCTCTTAAAGAGCTCACTTTCATGCATGGACGTGTCAAGATACAAATCCATATAGTTCGTTTGTGGAAGACATATAAGAATGGATCTTCTTCTTAAACTCTTTTACAGGTTGTGTCATCTTTGATGAATTAGAATATGAAACCTACATGAATGGTGGTACAGACGATGATAGTAGTAAAAATAGCGACATCGATGACACATCGGATAGTGATATTGAGATTGAGGTTACACCTGGGGGAAAGAAATTGCATCGAACAAAAAGACCAAGTGGATATACATATTGGTATGTCGCTCTTAAATTCTATCCATAATTGCGTGACCATATATATAACTCAAGTATTAATGCAAAGTTAACTGATTTTACAGGTATTCCGACGATGAAACGAATGATATCGAAGATAATGATCAAGAGGATGATGAGAATTACAATTGCGATAATACGACTGATGATTCTGATACAGAGGATCCTGACGACCCAGACTACAAGAAGACATTAACTCCGTAAAGAAAAAACCAAAAAAATAAGTAGCTATGGAATTCTAGAATTGGCTACAATTTCCTTATTTTAATTTATTTAGGCTCATTGAATTAGTTTTAACATCAATGGTTTTTTTTTTAAAAACTATCTATTACCTAAATAAAAATTAATTATATGATTCCTATTATCTAATATAAATAGTTTTGTTTTAATATCATGGGCATTTATAGTTTCTTATGATCTATTTATTTGTTTTGAATAATTAGTTTCTCTCTCTTTTACCATATAGATTTATACATAACGAAAACAAGTCAAGGCAGAGGACGACGTCAAATGCAGAGTAAACGCACAAAGCTTTTTTTTTGTTTTTTTGACATCAAACGCACAAAGCTAACATAGGTTTATGAACATAGATCAAAATAAGTGATAAAACTAGGATACTAAGTGGACGAGTCTTAGTAGTACAATCCATACCATATAAATCACTCTAATTGGTTTTAACTTCTTTACAATCTACGTTTAAACAAAACGAAAGCATGTCATAGCAATGGTTGACCACAAATGCCTAGCAAGCGCAAACGGATAACATAGATTCATAGACAAATATCAAAGTAGGATCAAAACATGTAGTTGTTTCTTCAATACTTAAAACGAAGATGCTAAGTGGATCATATATTCGTAATGTACAAATAAGAAAATACCAGAGATCATGTACAAAATACCCGAGATAAATATTCAAATCGCTAACTAAACAATAAGAACAATAAGAAAATATTCTTGAGACTACAACAAATACACTAGAATACAAAATAAACAGTCCAGAGAGAGAAGATAAAAAATGGAGTGTTCAAACATGAATCAACATCATCAGTACGGTGCATATGCAAAGCCAAGGATCTCATTCTCCAGCGGTTTCACAGCTACCAAGAACAAGAGTTGATCAAGTACAAGGAGGCACATGTGTTCTCGCTCTCATTAGTATATCTCCCCTGTTTCGTTGTTCTCATGAAATATTTGCGTTTTAAAACACACAAATTCATTCAATGATAAAAGATCGAATGATGATAAACACAACACTTCAATTATTACACCGCTTATTGTGTCATCTCCGAATGATGATAAACACTACACTTCAATCGGTAGGATAACAAATTCAATCAATAATATAATATTCTATATATAAAAATTAGGATTTATCTAACTTATATTTCACCAGAAAAAGTAAAATTGAGTGATAACCTTCATATTGTTCTTATATGGAAGAAAACTTTCTTAGAACTTTCTTATTTTATATACAACATATAAAATTATAAAAGAAATATATTGTTAGAACCCAAACTTCCATAAGAATTACAACTTTCTTAATATTGTTTGGCATCAATTTATGAAGCATGAATCATCAATATTATGCATGTTGTAAAGGTCAATATAGCAGACACCATTCTGCGGAGTTACCGTGCATGAATGTTAAGGTCAAACCTCATTAGGTATGTATCTTTGTAACCACGGGTTTCCCAACATTCACGCCTGGTAATCCGCAGAAATTCGAAACTGCAAGACGGATTTCGAGAAGATGAAAGATTTAAAGAGATTGACCGAAAGGAAAAAAAACTGTGTACAAGAAAATCGAGTGATATAAACACAAGGTAGAGAAAGATATGGAACTTTATAGCGATGAAGAGATATGTTTACATGGTTTGTATTTATAGGCGTTTTGATTTAGTGGAGATCACTCACGTGAGTAGTTTGTTGAAGATGATGAAGTTGGTTGATTGGTCATAAGAAATATGCATGGTAGTGGGAAAATGGATGGAGGAGAAGCAATACAGGCCTATCACTTGATTATTGGGTGCATGTAAAGGTGACTGAACGGACCAATGGAATTGGCTGTCGTTTAGGGTTAGAGGAGAAGCAATTCAAACCTATGACTTGATTATCGAGAAAGTCTGAAGGTGGATGACTGAACCAATTAGAAATAGAAAAGGAAACCAATGCAACAAAAATTGAGATACTATATACTTCCTTTCTCGCATTTCAAAAATTTCAAAAATTGCTTAAGCCATTTAGTCCTGTTTAACAAAATACCGATATAACATTAAAACAATTAACAGCTTCTTCAATGCACCAAGCAAAAATACTAAGTGGACCGGTCTTACTAGAAACAAAAACCTATGTTAGAATCTCTGCAGAGATCTCCGATGGCTTATCCATGTCCTGCGCAAAAACCAAAAAAAAAAAAAACAAATAGAAACCAGTATTCCAATCGCTAACAAAATATTAAGAAAATATGGTTCATGATAAACTTAGTTTCTAATATTGTTACTCTAATGAAATTATTGGGTTTTAAAACACAAATATTCAATAAAAGATCGAAAAATAAGTTTATGAATTTAATTTTACTAACCAAAAAATTCTATGTCCGCACAGGGTGCGGACACCACACCTAGTATAAAGTAGGATTGAAGTAAAATCCAAAACTAATTTGAAGTCACTTTATTTTAAAGTAAAAAGTAGAGTTTGAAATAAAATTTTGACCTAAAATCAATTGGTGATAAGTGAAGTGATCTATATCTCTTATATATTATTAGTAATCTTTTCCAATTACAGATATGTCCTTAATACTAAACCATCTCTAATAATAGCTATGCTCACAAATACTATTTTGTAAACTTTAAAAATACTGTAAATTGTAAAGACTGTGAACAAGTAATGATTTTTAAAACCATTAATTTCTCTACTCCTTTCATTTCAAAGTAAACGTTGTTTTAACATGTTTAACGCATCTTAATAAAAAAGAATTTATGTTCTATTGTGTCTTTACAAAAATAAGTTTTATTAAATGTTGGTATACGAATATATATAGTATAAGTTTATAACAAAAGTGACTACATAAATATTATGACCGAAAATATGTCGTATAAACATTAGCAATGAAAGATGATGATACATTAAAAACACTGTGAATGATGATATATACCAGTTGAAACGGTACCAGGAAAACAATTTCTCCCTAATCATTTTTTTTAAAACACTACATTTACAATTTCCAGAACGAAACGCCATAATTATTCCAATAAATAAAAAAGGATGGAAACATAGGTGCAGCTTGATTGGGGGATCAAAGCGGAGGGTGGGTACCGCTCATGCTCTGACCATCTCGTTTGTCATTTCATGTCAGCTGAAAAAAATGATAATGAAGAAAATATTCTGCCTAAAAACAGTCTTTTTGACTCCATTCGATATTGGACAAGTGGGAAAATATCTGCCGTGACATTTTTTCCTCCTCTATTCTCGGAGTTTAGTTTGACTTGTTTCATTCCCGCTCAAAATGTATAAAGCCCATTTGATCAGTGGCTTTAGCCCTTCTTTTTTTGCCGGCTAATTTCTTTAAGCTCCGCGCATGCGCGGAAGTTCGGTTATAGAATTTGTTTGTTGAATTTTATTTTCGCTACTTGACCGTCAATATAATCAGTTACATACGTCAAAACATTCAAAGCACATGTTTGCATTGTGCCTTCTCAAACTCAATGGTAACATGGTAAAAGCCCAAACTCGTGCTCATGGTAATTAAAAGATAATAGCAGCAGAGATCAAACCAAGGTGTAAGAAACTAAAAACAGTTCTTCGAATCCCTAAACAAAAACAAAAATGTCACAGCCACACTTCCACTCTCTTTTAAAAAGGGATGTTGACCAATTTGTTTGAATATTGGTGAGTGGGAATCAAAGGGGGAAACACAATCATGAAGTTATTAATCATGGTGAGCCTACAATCATTAATCAACCTTCTCCACCTTATATTCACGTTCATCAATCTCCAAAAATCATTCAATTTCTGATCAAACAAATCAAAACAGTTCTTGAGCTCTTCCAATTCCAGTTTCGAGTTGCCACTTTGGAAGCCATATAACTGGAGACTCAGGCAGAACTAGAACGGGAGCCTTATACCTCTGGATAACCCTCATTCTCTAGTTTCTGTAGAACTTTTCCGATCGTAATTCCGAGGTATATTCTGCTCGCAATCCTTCTTTGAATATTGAGAAAAATCAGTATTTTTGAAACCGAAAATCTAAACCCAGAATTGTTGGCCTGACTTCAGAGTGGATTTTAAGGCTAAATATAAGGAATCAGAAGACGTACCTTATATCACTGGAAATCCCTGGATCTTAGCTTTCTATAGCCGCCGAGTTTGAGCTGATAGGAGGTATGTGCGGAAAGTTATCGTCGTTTTCGTAAGACTGGTACGAATTCTGATACGTCAACTTTAACTGCAGATTGACAACTGCTCAGGACGACCCAGATTACGATCTTGGTACCATTGGAAATATCTATCTCTCATCTTTCTATAAAAACCGGGCTTGCATCATTAGGAGGTATATTTTGCGAGTTATGGTCATTTGAATAAGAGTGGTCGAAACTGTTCTAAAACAGTTTTGTAGTCAAACTCTAATTCATGTTCGGGTAGTGACCTTGTAGGACTGATTGCGGTCGCGTCTGAAGGAGTTAGAAGACGGTCTGCATATTCCCGGATAGATCTTGCTGCAAGGAATCCATAGCAAGTTTCGGATCATCATTCAGAGGTATGATGCTCCTGAAAATTGATCTTAAAGTTGAGCGAAAACCATTTTCGTCAAACCGCCCGAAACGCCCTTTTTTTGAAACGCAGGTTTCAAACGTGATTCTTCAACCGCCAAACGCCAGTAGCTTAAGCCTCAACCTCAGAATACTAAAAAATAGTGTTTCAACCGCAACCGCTCGAAACGCTATTTTTCGAACCGCTTCAACCGCTATTTTTCCGCCAACCCGAAAAACGCTAAGATGCGGGTGGTGTCCAAGTAATTCAATACTAGTTTATCAATAGGTGGTTATGCATGTTAAGTCTTGAAATAGGAATTGTTTGATTATGTGTTTGATGCTAAATAGAAAGTATGGTAAAAGTAAATGATAGTAAACTATGGTAAAAGTAAATAATGGTAAAGTATGGTAAAAGTGAACGATGGTAAAGTATGGTAAAAGTGAATGATGGTAAAGTATGGTAAAAGTTAATGATGGTAAAGGATGATAAAAGTTAATGATAGTTCTGCGGACGATCGCATACGTTAGCCCGTTGCAAAACTTTGTTTGTTGGACTACAGACGATCGCGTATGTAAGCCCGTTGTAGTCCATGCCGTGATGTTAGCTCTGCGGACGATCGCGTCTGTTAGCCCGTTGCAGAGCTTGTTTTATTGGACTGCGGACGATCGCGTACGTAAGCCCGTTGCAGTCTAATAGGGCCGAAAATGGGCCGGTGACGGGGAGGTTCCATACCCAAAACGCGTGAAAGGGGTTGGCTCCGCCGTCAGTAAAGAATATGAAAAATAAAGTAAAAAAAGTAAAGAAGTAAAAAGTTAAGTAAAGAAGTGAAATGTTAAGTTAATAATGTGAAATGTGTAAGTATTAATAAGTGATTATATGGTGATATGTGTAAAGTATGAATAAGTGATTGTGTTGCGATATGTGTAGTATAATTAATTGAGTGAAGTATGACTTATTTCTTGGTTTAATATGTATAAGTGCTTATTGTTTTTCGAGTATTAGGGTTCCTTTTATATCATCAATACTGGGTAACTTGTTACTCAGCCCCCCTACTTCACCCTTTCAGGTGTCAGAGAAATTGCAGAGTAGCGGCTCGAGGTGGTATTTGCTCGGATGCTCGTTTTATCGCGGATTTTGTGTTATGTTTTCAAAAGATTATTTATATATTTAAAAACATCGGTATGTATTTGAAAGACGGATTTGGAACGAAGTGTGTTTTATTAAATGATTCGAGACTTATTTAAATAATATATTGTTTAAGTTTATTATAAAATAATTGTAAGGTTCTAGATGACTTGCCGTCTCCGCCAAGTAAGCGGGACTGGCGTCACAAAAAATATCCAAACTTTCGTACATAAACAAAAAAAGGGACGAAACTAAGCCCACCATGCCTAACTAAGAGTCAGAACAATCGTCTAATGCAATAAAAAAACAAAGAAAAAAAGAAAAAAATAATAGTCTAACTTTGAGAACATTAAGATAAAGTTTTGGAGATGTTCAAAGGGACTGCAAGGAGCTAAAGAAGACGAAAGCTTCTAATATCGAAAGAATCTGAAACCGAAAGCTCCCAACAAATAAAGTTGGACATATCAACAATCTTAGATGATCAAAATCTATTAAATTTTTGTAAAACCCAGAACAATGCAATTCTTCAGATAGATATAAAGTTCATGATAACAATGCCATGTTATGCCAATTATCAGCTTCCATTGCCACTTGTTCATGCTTTCGATCTTCTGATCTTTCTCTTGAAGCTTCTTGCTCACAAACTTCTCTAAGGTCATGACAAAAGATGTGACATCTCTCTGTGTAATATCTCTCACACCTTTTGCTAGTTGACCCATCTGTTCAAAAGAGAGGATAATCTCAAGAACAATGGATGTACATAAGAAATAACACAAGCTTTGTAGATAGAATTATTACTTGGAATATGATAAATTGATCAAGCTCTTCTTTCTGTCAAAGTCCAATCTGATGTAGTGACCGAGTGATTGAAAGATTGGAGTTGTGATTCTTCCATTTGCAGAAGTTACAGAAGAGTTTCTCTTTGAGACTTCTTCTTGAGCAACACTATCTCATCGTCCTTATAAGATAGTCTCAGACCCGTTGACACTAAGTTCAGCTTTGAGACTTCTTCTTGAGCAACACAATTGTTGTTGTAGTTATAGTTTAAAAATATATGCAGCCTCTGCTGTCTCTGAATATTATTGCTGATCTCGGTTTCCCTTGTGCGGTTGCTATTATTTCAAATCATTGGAGCAAGGTTTTCATTAGCAAAGTAGTTTACATGATCAATAATGTAACCAGTCTCACTGTAACCATATACAAAGGACAAAGCTTTAGGTCTATAATAAAGTTCTAACAACATTCCAAGCAAAAAAATAATCAAAAACTTACTGGTTCCAAGCAAGTGTAGCTGATTCAACGATGTGTTTGTTTGGTACTGAAACTGGGTATCATTCATCAGAACCTGCGGCAAAGGGTTCGCATTGTTGCCTCCCAACATCTTCTTCACAGCTTTACCATATGTGTGTATAGCCGTAAAGTATTAAACTTTCAGAAATATTAACAATAAGAAACTTGCAGACAAATGAAGCCAAAGAGCTGAAAGCTATGAAAGCTCCTAGCATGAAGAGCCAAGACTCCCCAAGATTTTAAATGTATTAAGAAATATACCTTACAATCCAGGTGGAGATAAAATTTGAGAAATTTGAGATCTTTGAGGAAACTGTGCTTCAGTCAAGGCCTGAATATATTAAAAAATACTAACTATTAGCAAATGTTTGAAACTTTATTAACACCCAGATGGTCAACCAAATCTAATGAAATATATGGAGAATAAAGTTTGCATTTTTGATTTAAAGTTTCTATGAGCTTGCCTATTAAGTGGGGATCTGCTTCAAAAACAATATCATAGGGTTTAGTCTTTGCAGTACTAGGGATATAGTATATTGGAACTTGTGTGTTGAAGTTACCCGTTCAGTGGGCTGATGTCTGGTTTGCCTGTGGAGCAAGAAGATTCTCACGTGCTGTATTCATCGGATTCTCATAATCATCCTCATCGTCAAGCTCCAATTGCCTAGGAGAAACCATAGCTCTCAGAACCATAGCCAGTAGCAACGACAGTATCTGAAACACCAAAACAAAATAATCCGGTTCATCCCTCTATAATTCCCAAACAAAACACATCAGAATTGGCATAAACATTAGAGACCTGAACACAAATTATTTATTAGGATTCCGTTTGGCAATGAACCTGAATGGTTTGTTGAGAAGGAGATTCTCTCCCAAAAGGAGGAGCATAACTAGGTCTATGGTTCAGAAACATTACTATGCTTGCTTGAACCGGAATACCCATCTGTCCAAAACTGGGAAAATAATAAGCTTTATGGATCACAAGTGTATAAAGATCCAATTCTTGTTCAAATAACTTACTCTGAGTCTGAGGAACCGGTGAATACCAAAAATTAGGAACCTGCCTCATAAGAAAGATAACAATTGAAGCTCAATGACAAACCTAGAAGCAAAAAGGGTTTCAGTTTTAGTTACCTGTTGGCGATTGCCGTTATGGAGTGCCTGCTGCTGAGGTGAGTCCTCATCGGCTGCAAAATGAAGAGATTGATAAGAATAGTGATTTTTTTTTTCCTGAGGCTTATAGTTGTTGTTTTTATTCCTTTTACCTATCAAACTTCGAGGTTCTAGATCACCATGCTGGTTAAATTTGACCCATTCGCCCACCGCTTCTTTCCATTTTCTGCAGAGACAAAAGTAGAAGCCAATTAGAAATCAAGAGTGCTTCCTGTTGAATTTAAGCAGAGAAAGTTTTCTGAATCTGATCGTAACTTGACAAGCTGTTTAGCTAATCTCCGAACATCATCAAACAAACTAGAAAACGGATCGAAATAATTGTCATCGTCGTCAACATTAACCGATTTCTCTCTTACTTTTTCTGCTGGTTCTCCTTCTTCTTCTTCAGTCTCCTCGTGAACCCTCCCATAACACTAGGGACGGCTGCTTCCATAATGGTTCCTCCGCCCACCGCAAGGGCAGTTTCTACACTTGTTCGCGAATCTGAACTGAAGGATGCCATAGTAGATACTTAGAACGGAAAAGGTATGTGTAAGGTCTCGAACCTGAAAAGGATTGTCATATTTTAACTATGAGGCTGCATATATTGGGCCACAGATTTAGTCGTCTACAGGCTGGGCTCAGTATTCTTGTAATGAGGATCGGACATAATTGACATTTGAAGACCAAAATCGAATTTTGACACGTGGAGCCCCTTATTGGAGAGAAGGGGCTCCTATTATATATAAGATTTCATTGTTGTCGATGTACAATTGTTCCAGAAAGAAATCAAGACAATCATGTACAATAACCACAAATATGGACACCGCAATGCTTGTTTATTCTTAAAAACAAATTTGGTTGACGTGAGCATAGTCTTCTATAGCTTGATAGTTAAGATGAAACTTTGTAATGTGAGATTATGTGCTTTTTCATTCAAGATGTTGATGACTTTGTTATCATCTTTAAAAATAACATTTCGATATCCTTCTGACTATGTAATTTGCATGGCTCATATAAATTATATTCATGAGTCTTTGTCCTCTGAATGATGAGATGCATCATAAATGCATTTGAAAAAAATCTCTTGAAGATCGTTTCCATTACTGCATTGTTGGCATTGGAGGATGAGAAATAATACATGTATCAATTACATCTTGGTGCACTGTTATCCACTCATGTACATCAACGATCAGTTTGGTCATGATTTCTTCTTCTGAGATGTTTTTGCTTGAGAAAATGAGCTTGTTTCGGCTTTTCCATAGTCTCTAAAGTACCCAAAATTATAGTATACGATTTTCCGGATAAATAATGGTATTGGATTGGAAACTGAAGAAAGAAGTAAGATTAACTTCCAATGATGTATTATGATTTGTGATAATCCCATACAGTAGACCGGATCGTATCCATATGGTCTGAGCATATTGGCATGTAAACATGGCTCGTTGTCGTTTTGTTCAGGTCGAGCCGAGCCGAGCCGATGCAAACGAGCTTGGTCTGGCATATTCGTTCTGGCCTTTTATCGCTTGTTGGGCCGTAGGATTTCTTGTTGGGCCGACCTTGAGCTGAAGAATAGGTATTGGGCCTTCTAAATGGGTGGGGTGCTAAACCCATATATGACAGTAAGCCCCCCCCCAGTTCGTCGATCTTCGTGGTATCGAGGTCGGCGGATTTGATCAGTGCTTAGTTGGGCCAATATTTTTTCGGAATCGGCCCGGTCCGTTAATTGAATCCGCGTGCCCTTTTTCTTCTTCTTCGGGGGGTACGAGAAATTTCTTGGGAACTGGCGGGACATCGAAGAGTCGGCTTGTTGCAATGATGGCACCTATAAACATGGGAAGCCGAAGGGCTGCGTAGGGGTCATCATTGCGCTTGTCTCGAGATTTCCCCGCTTGCTTATATATATCTTGCTCCGCTCTTCTCCAATTTCATTTCTCTCCTTTCGCAGGTATTTCGCTCTCCCTTCTCTCTAGATTTTTCTCTTTCTAGGTTTGTTGCTTTGTTGTATTGTAAGTTATGAGAATCGATTCTAGTTCAGCGTCTTCCTCGGGTCGGGACTTGTATTCGGTTAGATTGTCCGAAGGTGATTCCGCTCAGTCCAGTTCGTCGGTAGGTCAGCTAGTCTCCTCGCCTGGCTCGGGACGAACGGAGGTCATTTCCCAGAATCCTGACGATAACCGAGCTCAGGATCCGTCGGCCTCGGGTAGTGTACAGAGTTTCCGTGTGCCTTATCTGATTGATTCCGAAGACGACGGTGCTCGGCCCTTGATCCCATTGGGCCAGAACTTGGGCTCTCTTCCCGTGAAGGCAGAAGTGGTGGCTACGGTTGATCAGGCTCGGTGTGACAGGATGGTGGTGGAACCGAGGAGGCCGAGTAAGGCTCGGAAGACGGGGCGAAAGGCCGCGGATGGTTTAGAGAAGAAGACGCGTCCGGTTCGTGAAGTTCTTCCAACGAAATGTTCGGAAGATGACTTGGCATGGCTAAGGGATAACTGTGATCCTGGGGGTATTGACCGGCTCGAGCTTCGCAAACCTGAGTCGCACGAGAGGCCCTGGGATTGTCCCGAGGGGTGGATATGCTTGTACGATTTTTGGTTCAGGGGTATCCACCTTCGATTCCCTTTACCGAGGTTACTGGTGGCTTATTGCGAAGAGAGAAGGATTGCTATGTCCCAGCTGTGCCCGGCCGCTGTCCAAAACTTGGTTGGATCCATGATTCTGGCCTCCGAGTGTGGAGTGGAGATGACTCTTCGGTTTTTTGAAGAGATAACGACAATTTCCACAAACCCTACTACCGTCGGGACCCGGTATGTCTGTATGCGTACTCGTTATGGGGAGAAGGTCGTCATCGGGAAACCGTCTAAAATCGACGACTGGCAGGATCGCTACTTTTATGTTCGGGTCAATTCCGCCTCGGTTCCCGATCCTGAGAGGCCGTATAGGACGCTCTGGAATCATCTTCATGGTAATCTCTGCTTCCTGCTCGTTCCTCTAAATAGACTAACTCATCCTCGTTCTCTTTTCTTGCAGATCGTCATTCTATCGATCTTCCAGTTCCAGACCAGTTTTTGTCGAAGCTGCATAGGCTCGTTGCTCGGAGTATCCAGAGGTGGCCAGACGTTCACGTTAGTCGGGTCAGGCGAGCCATAGAGTGTTCAGACGAAGGTATTCTTGTCGTTTTTCGTCCTTTCTATGCTTTGCTCTTTTTGTTTTACTTCTTTGATATGCATTGTATGTTCTGCAGGCTGTTATCTGCGTTCGGTTGAGTCTTTGATTGAGCATAACAGTAGACCTCTCGTTCCGATCGTGCCGAAGAAAAGTCAGAAGCGAGAGATGGGTCGTATGGATCTGGAAGTCGTAAACTACGTCGAGGAGAATCTCGTCGATCAGCAGGAAAATCCTGTTGCGGAGCCAGAAAATCCCTCCGAGCCGCAGGTAAATCCTGTTGCCTTGGACCCAAATCGACCATTTTCGCCATCTGTCGGGGAGGTCCCGCCCGGGATGGTTTTTGTAAACGAGTATCATCGGGATTTGTTTCGTCAGGTTTGCGAGGCGGTGGATGCGGCCGAGGCTCAAAAGAAGAAAAGGAAAAGGAAGAAAAGGTCGCGGACCGAGGATGTGGCCGCAGTTGAAACGGGGACTCCCCTTGTCCCTGAAGATGGTCGAGGGACCGAAGAGAACGTTGACGTCTTCTCCTTAATCAGGAAGAAGAAAAAGAAGGTTGTTGATCCTGCGGGTCAAGCGCTCGAGCCTTCCGAGCGGTCGGCTCTGGTGGTTCTTCCGGGTGCTACGGGTACCCAGGTCGGGGACGTCGAGGGTCCAAATGTCGATGACGCGGCCCTTCTGGAGCGTTCGACCGATGACCCGAACGCTGGCCATGCTGAGGTTGATGGTCGAGAGGAAGACGGGGATGCTGATCCTCGGGAGGACCAGTCTATTCCGGCTCTGGAGGAGATCGCCGGACTCACTTTCTTGGGTGGACCGGGTGAAGGGGCGTTCACGGACTACGGCTTCTCCGTTCGGTATGAAGGTGAGATGCCGATGGTTCGTGATGGTGGAGCTTGCGCGGACTTGTTCCGGATGCTGCGGGAAAGTCCTCCGCATCCGTTGCCTCCGGTTGAGCATACGCGCTTCCCTGATCGGAAGAAAGCGGCGGCCAAAGACATGGCTCGGGTAAGATTTACTTTTTCCTATGATTTTTATCTTGTTGATCGTCCTCTTTCTAATCTGTCTTTCATTACAGGGCCTTGCTAATTATAACCTTCTGTTCGATGCGTACGAGCAGAGAGAGGTCGACCTTGAAAGGGCGATCAGCGGGTTGAAGCGGGACCTTACTAAGGCCGGTAAAGTCATTGCCGAGCTAGAGGGGTATCGTGAGGTGTCACTACACGCGGTGGAGCTTCGTTCGACCCTTGAAGATGAGCAGAGGAAGGTGTCTGCTTTGGAAGAGAAAGTCGCTGGACTTTCGACCGAGAACGATCGGCTAAATACTGAGAACGTTCAGTGCTTGGCTGACTGCTCAAACGTTCGGGCCGAAGCCGATGAACTGATTGCCCGGGTATCTGACTTGGAGGGCAGGCTTGAATCCGAGTGTGCTCGGCTGAGATCCTCTCGTACGCGGGAAGTCCAGAAAGAGAGGCGGCGGGTTTCTGAGAAAGCGCAGGCTCGGCTTTCCAAAATTAAGAAGGCTAACGAGGAGAAAGAGCTCGGGCGGAGGACCCAAATATTGATGAATCAGGCCGCTGCCGTTGCGTCTATGCTGGAGACGCTGGTCAAGGAGGGATTTGCTATTCCTCCTGATAGGATAGCCAAGGCCCATGCCGATGCTGCTCGTTTTAAGGAGGCACTCATCTCGATTGAGTTTACCGACCTGAAGGACGAAGATTTTACCATGACTCCACCGGGTAGTCCGGGTCGGGCCGCCGGAGGCTCTTCGGTGTCTGCTGCGGATCAGCAAGCTTCGGTCGAGAATGAGGATCGAGCTCCCGAGGCTGCTTCTTAAACTTTGTTTCTCCTTTTTCTTTCGTAATGTGTTATTGTAATCGGATTCTCGCCTTCGTGCGTTTTTAATGAACTTGTTTTCTTTCTCGTTCCCACTCTTTTATTTATGTTTTAGTTGAAATAAACGATGAAAGAAGGAAGTGCTCGGTTTAGGTTAGATAGTCGATTTTGGCGAGGAGCGAGCGCGATGCTCGGCTTATCCCGTAGGACCGACCGGGACAGTTATGCGAAACTGTGTTCGGCTTATTTTTTCTGTCAGTCGTCCTTGTGCGGGAACTGGGCCCGGCTTACTTGGTTGTGGGTTTCAAGACTATGCTCGTTGTACCACAGGTCGGGCGCGAGTAAGTGCTCGGCTTACCCCTAAGGTCTGATCGGGACAGTGTGCGAGAGCTATGCTCGGCTTATTTGCTGTCGATTAGCCTTGTGCGGGACTTGGCCCGGCTTGAAAAGTGTATCGAACATCTGGCCAGGATGTCGATCTGTTCGGTGCGGTTGAGACAAATTTAAACTTAATAAAATTTTGTTATTGATATGGCTGAGCCTCGTGAGAGGTTGCCTACGTACCCCGAAAGGGGATCAAGCCGATCGTAGTTCACTTTACATATTACTCGAACTCGTGTATAGCGAGCTCGGTTTTGGAGCGAGAGATGCTCGTGTGTTTTTTTTTTTTTTTTTTTTTGTTTTTTTTTTTGGGCGCGATGCTCGGCTTTTCCGTGAGCAAGATATGCTCGGGTTTTTTTTTTTTTTTTTTTTTTTTTTTTTTTTTTGAGCGCGATGCTCGGCTTTTCCGTGAGCGAGAGATGCTCGGCCTAGTAGTAGTACCGTTTGAGTTTGTTTGCATTCCAAGAGCGTGGAATGGCTTCTCCCTTCATCGTTACGAGCTCGTAAACCCCGGGCTTTACTATCTTCGAAACAATGTACGGACCTTCCCAGTTCGCGCCGAGTTTCCCTGCTCGGTATTCCCGTGTGTTTTCGAACACTTTCCGGAGAACAAGGTCGCCTTCTATGAAGCGGCGTCCTTTGACCTTCTTGTTGTAGTGTCTCGTGATTTTCTGCTGATAGTTCTGGAGTCGTAGGAGCGCTCGGTCTCGTAGTTCCTCTGCTTGATCGAGGCAGTCGATGATCATGTTGTTGTTAAGGTCTTCGTGCTCGGGCGCGGTACTCAGGCGTATTGTCGGGACACACATCTCGGCTGGGGACATTGCTTCCATTCCGTGAGACAGTGAAAAGGGTGTCTGGCCGGTTGATGTTCTCGGGGTGGTCCGATGAGACCAGAGAACGCCATCGAGCTCGTCGGCCCAGAGGCCTTTCTTACTTTCCATTCACTTTTTCAGACCGTCGATGATCGTTTTGTTTGTTGCCTCGGCCTGCCCATTGCCTTGTGGGTACCTCGGTGTTGATTTGCTTAGACGTATCTTCCACCTCGCACAGAATCCTTCGAACAGATTGGAGATAAACTGGGAACCATTGTCGGTTACGATCTCGTAAGGAACACCGTGACGGCAGATTATGTACTTCCAAACAAACTTCTGAACGTCGAGGTTTTTGATTTCCGAGTAGGATTCGGCTTCGACCCACTTGGTGAAGTAGTCGGTCATTATGAGGATGAACTTCTTTTGGTGCGAAGCCGGGAGAGGTCCGACAATGTCCATCGCCCATCGCATGAATGGGTAGGGTGTGGCTGCGGTGGTGAGGAGCTCGGCTGGCTGGTGTATGCTTGGTGCGTGCCTTTGACATTTCTCACATCGGGCTACGTAGCTTTCGCAGTCGGCGATCATGGTCGGCCAGAAATGGCCGTGTCGCTTTATCTTTGCGGCTAATGCTCGGCCGCTCGTGTGATTCCCGCCAGGTCCCTCGTGTGTTTGCTCGGTGACCCATTGGATTTCTTGCCCGTTGATGCAGCGCAGAAGAGCCTTGGACGCACTCCAACGGAAGAGTTCATCCTTCATTATTACGTATTGCGCACAGCGGGCTTTTAGTCGGCGGGCTGCCCAACGATCCTCGGGGACCTTCCCCGTTAGTATATAGTCCTTGATCTCGTCTCTCCAGTCGATGGTAGTAGCATGTTCGGGATCGGTATCCTTGATTACCTCCTCGTTGCTTCTATGCGCATCGTCCAATCCTTCGTCTTCCTCGGTAATTAGAAGTACATCTTCGTTCAGTGCGATGCTTGGTCGAGCTATGCATTCGACTGGAATGATTCGACAAAGATCGGGGTCCGAAGTTGATGCTAGGGCGGCCAGTGCGTCGGCAGAGGAGTTGTCGCTTCTGGGGATCTTGGTTAGCGTGACCGACCCGATCTGTCTGGTGATTTCCTGGACGAGCTTTAAGTATGCATCCATGCGCTCGTTTTTTGCTTCGTATTCTCCGTTGAATTGGTTTACGACCAGCTGTGAATCGGCGAACGCATCTACATGCTTTGCTCCTACCACCTCGGCTAGTCGTAGGCCAGCGAGCAGTGCTTCGTATTCGGCTTCGTTGTTTGAAGCTGGAAATCCTAGGCGGAAGGATTGTTCGATTAGTTCGCCGGTCGGGGATGTCAATTTGACTCCTACGCCCGAACCGTTTCTTGATGAGGAACCGTCTACGAACAGGATCCATTTCTCCTTTGGAGGCAAAGCTTCGTTCGTAGTGAGCTCGGGTGGTAGTTCGATGAGGAAGTCAGCCAGGACTTGTGCTTTTGCGCTGGTTCGAGGTTTGTATTCGATGTCGTATTCGCTTAGCTCTACTGCCCATTTAGCAATTCTTCCTGAATGGCTCGGACTATGCAGGATTGTCCTGATTGGTTGGTTTGTGAGTACGACCACCGAATGTGACTGAAAATAAGGGCGGAGCTTCCGAGCTGAGACGACGACTGCTAAAGCGAGTTTCTCGAGTGTATTGTAGCGTGTTTCCGCGTCGTCGAAGATTTTGCTTGTGTAGAAAATGGGTCTTTGGTCACCTCGATCGTCGCGGACGAGCACACTGCTAACTGCCGAGGTTGACACGGAGATGTATAAGTACAACGTCTCTCCTTCCTCGGGTTTGGCCAGAATTGGTGGGGTGGAGAGGTAGGTCTTTAGCTGTTGAAACGCGTCCTCGCACTTAGCGTCCCATTCGAATTTCTTGTTCCCACGAAGAAGATTTTAGAAAGGGAGACACTTGTCTGTTGATCGAGAGATGAATCTATTCAGGGCTGCGACACGTCCGGTTAGTCGTTGGACTTCTCTGGTGTTCCTCGGAGATGGGAGCTCGGTGATCGCCGTTATTTTCTTCGGATTTGCTTCGATGCCCCTCTTTGTGACGATGTAACCAAGGAACTCTCCCGACGTGACCGCGAAAGTGCATTTTGCTGGATTCAACTTCATTCCGTACTTGTTCAGGCTCGCGAAACATGTTGCGAGGTGACTGATGTGGTCGTCGGCTAAAGCGGATTTGACGAGCATATCGTCAATATAAACTTCCATTGTGTTGCCAAGCTGGTCGGCGAACATCCGGTTTACGAGGCGCTGGTAAGTTGCTCCTGCATTCTTAAGCCCGAAGGGCATAACCTTGTAACAATATGTGCCGCGATCAGTGATGAAGGAAGTCTTTTCTCGGTCGTCTGGGTGCATCATAATCTGATTATACCCGGCGAAGGCGTCCATGAACGATAGTAGCTCGTGGCCGGTGGTCGCTTCTACGAGTCGATCAATGTGCGGAAGCGGGAAGCTATCCTTTGGGCACGCCTTGTTGAGGTCGGTGAAATCTACGCATACTCTCCATTTACCGTTCTTCTTTTTCACTACGACGGGATTTGCCAACCAGTCCGGATATTTCACCTCGGTGATCGAACCTGCCTTTGAAAGTCTTTCTACCTCATCGTTGACAGCTTTGGCGCGTTCGGGGCCGAGCTTTCGTCTTTTCTGTTTGACTGGTTTAAAGATCGGATCGACGTGCAGTTCGTGACTTGCGATGGTCGGGTCGACTCCAGTCATGTCAGTCGTCGTCCAGGCGAAGGTCGTGGCATTTTCCTTCAGGAATTCTATGAGCTTGTCTCGTAGGTCAGCTCGGAGGTCGGCTCCTATTCCGACGCAGCGTTCGGGATCGCGAATGTCGATGTTGATTTGTACTATCGCGTCCTTCTGCGGGCGGTCGGGAGGTGGCAGCTCGATTCGAGGCTCTGCGACTAGGTATGCTTGTGATTTATGGCGCATTTTGTGCTCGATACGGAAGCATGTGCGGGATATCCTTTGATCTCCTCGTAGTGTATACACGCCGAACGGGGTTGGGAACTTGACACATTGATGAAATGTGGATGGGACTGCCCTCATTTCGTGAATCCAAGGCGTGCCGAGGATGACGTTGTAGATAGCTGGTCGGTCGACGACTACGAATTTGATCAGCTTGGTGATTCTGCCGACGTAGACTGGAAGTTTGATTGTTCCGATTGTGTTGATCGAGTCTCCCGAGAAGCCGGTTAGTGGTCTCGTCGAAGGTTTGATACGGTAGTCGCTGAGCTCCATTCGTTGCAGTGTTTCTCTAAAAATTAGGTCGACCGAGCTGCCGGTATCGATCAGGATTTTTTCTACCTCGCAGTCGCCGATTCTCATGGCGACGACGAGTGGATCGTTATGCGGTCGATCCACTCCTTCGGCATCCTGTTCGGTGAAACTCACTTCCTCGCCGATTCTGAGCTCGTCAGTGGCGTTTCGTCGGTAGTGCTGGGCGGCCGTGGCCCTCCGTTCGTATTCTTTTATCGATCGAACTGAATCGTTGACCATAGGCAGTCCTCCCATAATCATGTTTATTCGTCTCCTCGGACGTGCTCCGTCTTCTTCTTCTTCGTCGCGGGCTCTTTTGTCCGCGGCTGCCGCTGCGTTGATTTGTTCGGTCTCCTCGTCGAAAGCAACTTGTTTCCTTCGCTCTTCCTGGACGATCCTGAAGCGCTCGGCCTCGTTCTTTGGTTGCGTGACCTGGTTGATTTGCTTCGGGTGAGGTTTGTTGCGATCCAGCATTAGTTTCTTCCCATCTTTTTGGTAATCGGCGAAGAGGAGGGCTTGAAGGTTTCTGCACTCCTCGGTGCTGTGACCCGCTCGCTGATGATATTCGCAGAATAACTTGTTTTTATCGGCTCCTCGGATGAACTTGTTCCACGGCTTGCCTTGATTTTGACCTTGGTATCCTTGTGTGGGTCGTTCCTGCTGATGATTTTGAGAGCGGTCGGGATGATTTTGTCGTTGATCCTGATGGGGACGTTCCTCGTCCTGTCGGTGATCTCGCGACTGATCGCTGACGTAATACGACGATTTCCCTTTTCTTGCGGTTTCTTCCTCCTTGGATTTCTTGTAATCCTGATCGTAGTGCTGCCGAGGTTCGTATTGCTCGGTATTCTTTTCGGTCTTGTCTTTCGAAGTCGAACTCTTGGGCCCGAATTTCTTGGCTAGGGTTTCTTTTTCTTCCTCGAGTTCGACGAAGATCGATGCGCGGTGGAGGGCGTCCTCTAGCGAGCTTGGTCTATTTTTCTTCAGTTCCTCCCGGAAGTTTGATTCGTACCAGAGGCCGTTTCGGAGTGCGGGTAGACCCTCGCTGTCGGTGATCGTGATTTTGGCCAAAACGTTTTTGAAGCGGGTGACGTACGATCGGAGGCTTTCCCTCGGTCCTTGGGAGATAGCCCATAGGTCGGCGTTTGATACCTCCTCCTGAATATACATCGAGTAATGTTTGAGAAAGGCGTGCGTTAAGTCGCTGTATCCGTCGATCGAGTTCGGTTCCAAGCGGGAGAACCAATCCAGGGCCGAGCCGGTCAAATGCTCGACGAACAGTTGGCAGTAACCTGCGTCTCGTTCCCCGATACTGAATTTTGTCCTCCCCATTGCAATGCGAAAAGCCGTCAGAAACTGCCTTGGGTCGGATTTGCCGTCGTAGGTTGTCATCTTGATTTTGACCGCCGAAATAGGATGCTCGAACTGGGTATCCATGAGGCGACGAGTGAACAGAGTGTTCTGAGTTTCTTCCAGTACGCGGTCGATTTCGGGGGCCGAGCTGATCGCCTGATGGACTTTGGACGTCATATTTTTCAACATTAATTTTATGTCTTCGATTTCGTTGTCCCTATGTGCGTCGGGCGCTGAGCTACTCGGGATATCCGTGTTGGGGGGTTGTTCGTCCTCGGTCTGTTGCTGCGTTACCGTCCGGTTTCTCGGATTTGGGGGTGGCGTTTCTTCAAATAACGCTCGGTGGAGATGAGTTCGGGGAACGGATCCTTGTTGACTTGTCATTCGTAGATCGTTGATTTGCCCTTGGCATACTGCGTGTGCCGTGGCGAGCTGATCGAAGCGAGCGTTGCTTCCCTGAGAGAGTTCGGCTATTTGAGTCATGAGAGTTTTGAGCAAGGTGGACATGTCCTGCTCGTTTGTCTTAGTTTCTGCGGCTTGCTGTGGTCGTTCGGTACTCAGAGGTTGCTGCTCGGCGCCGGCCGGCTGAATGATTGGATCTGCAACCTGAGAAACGTGTTGGGGTTGCCCTCTTGCTCGGGAGGCTGTTTCCGAGCTTGTGATGTCTTCGATGTGGACGTAATCCTTGTTCGATGGAGCTCCTGTCATCGCTGAATATGTCCGTTAGTGAAGAAAAACTTAAGTCCCCACAGACGGCGCCAATTGTGATAACCGAGGTGGTCACAGGGTCGGGATGCGCGTCTTGCTAGAGAGTTGACGTGCTCGGTCCGAAGGAACTAAGTTGTTCTTGAGAGAGAACCGACTAGATTCAGAGACTAGCAGGAGTTAGAAGTGTGCTCGGGATGGACGAGAAGAGAATTGTGTTCGGGTTCGTTAAAGGAGAATAATGTGCTCGGAACGAGCGTGTCTTTATATTCAGATATCCGAGCAGGTCGAGAGACGTGCTCGGATTACAATTCGGGAAATGGATTCTAGAGAGAGAAAGTAGTAAGAAGTGCACAAATCCCAAAAAGTTACGTTTATGTACAGTGACGACTCCTATTTATAGTAAAATGCGGTCGTACTTTCTACAGGCCGTTGACTGCTCGTCGGGCTCGTGCGGATTGGGCCGTACTTGATGACGAGATGGGCTGAGCCGTACATTCCTTGGACGTTTGTGCGGCCGAGCCGGCTCGTTGTCGTTTTGTTCAGGTCGAGCCGAGCCGAGCCGATGCAAACGAGCTTGGTCTGGCATATTCGTTCTGGCCTTTTATCGCTTGTTGGGCCGACCTTGAGCTGAAGAATAGGTATTGGGCCTTCTAAATGGGTGGGGTGCTAAACCCATATATGACACAAAAGTAGAAGCCAATTAGAAATGAAGAGTGCTTCCTGTTGAATTTAAGCAGAGAAAGTTTTCTGAATCTGATCGTAACTTGACAAGCTGTTTAGCTATCTCCGAACATCATCAAACAAACTAGAAAACAGATCGAAATAATTGTCATCGTCGTCAACATTAACCGATTTCTCTCTTACTCTTTCTGCTGGTTCTCCTTCTTCTTCTTCAGTCTCCTCGTTAACCCTCCCATTAACACTAGGGACGGCTGCTTCCATAATGGTTCCTCCGCCCACCGCAAGGGCAGTTTCTACACTTGTTCGCGAATCTGAACTGAAGGATGCCATAGTAGATACTTAGAACGGAAAAGGTATGTGTAAGGTCTCGAACCTGAAAAGGATTGTCATATTTTAACTATGAGGCTGCATATATTGGGCCACAGATTTAGTCGTCTACAGGCTGGGCTCAGTATTCTTGTAATGAGGATCGGACATAATTGACATTTGAAGACCAAAATCGAATTTTGACACGTGGAGCCCCTTATTGGAGAGAAGGGGCTCCTATTATATATAAGATTTCATTGTTGTCGATGTACAATTGTTCCAGAAAGAAATCAAGACAATCATGTACAATAACCACAAATATGGACACCGCAATGCTTGTTTATTCTTAAAAACAAATTTGGTTGACGTGAGCATAGTCTTCTATAGCTTGATAGTTAAGATGAAACTTTGTAATGTGAGATTATGTGCTTTTTCATTCAAGATGTTGATGACTTTGTTATCATCTTTAAAAATAACATTTCGATATCCTTCTGACTATGTAATTTGCATGGCTCATATAAATTATATTCATGAGTCTTTGTCCTCTGAATGATGAGATGCATCATAAATGCATTTGAAAAAAATCTCTTGAAGATCGTTTCCATTACTGCATTGTTGGCATTGGAGGATGAGAAATAATACATGTATCAATTACATCTTGGTGCACTGTTATCCACTCATGTACATCAACGATCAGTTTGGTCATGATTTCTTCTTCTGAGATGTTTTTGCTTGAGAAAATGAGCTTGTTTCGGCTTTTCCATAGTCTCTAAAGTACCCAAAATTATAGTATACGATTTTCCGGATAAATAATGGTATTGAATTGGAAACTGAAGAAAGAAGTAAGATTAACTTCCAATGATGTATTATGATTTGTGATAATCCCATACAGACCGGATCGTATCCATATGGTCTGAGCATATTGGCATGTAAACATGGCATGTTCTGTTATATCTTCTTATGTACAAGACCGAGGACATAGAGGTTCAACATTTATTCTTATGTGACGCAGGTTTGCATTTACAACAATTGAATTTGATACTAGCCTCCATGATAAATGTTTGATATTTGGGACCGTGTTAGCCTTCCATATAGCTTTTGTGATGGCTGGGTATGCAGCCAATCGTGATAGATGTAATGTCTCTGATGTATGTCTACTGTTTGCAAGGTGATATCTTGCTTTGACGGAGTACACTCCATTAGTAGTTAGTGACCAAATAGACTTATCTGTAGCAAGAAATTGCTTTCGGATTAAATGACGATCCTCTTTATCAATGAGTTCCTTCATTCTTCCTCATCCCATCATTGGAGCGAAGAATAAATAAAAATGTTAACGTGAAGAGAAGGATTAGAATAAGTAATAGTTCATTCACAAATAAGAGAGATTTTCATCTATAGGAAATTTGTACCCCTTTCCAACATGTAGAATATTCTCGTTCCTGAAGTATGTGTTGTAAGATTTTATAAAAGAGACACTGAGGTCTTTGCATTATTTTTCAAACTTGACCCGAATGCAAAGCTCGATTGAAATGACGTAAATCATGAAATCCTAACCATCCTTGTTGTTTTGAATGAGACATATTTTTCCATTACATCCATGATATCTTTCTTTTCCCATTGTTTGTGCCCCATTAGAATCTTAACAAGCTATTAATATTTGAACACAATTTCACAGGCAGCTGAAAGCAATTCATCAAATATAATGGCATAGAAAATCTCACTGATTTGATCCAAACATCTTTCCTAGCAGAAGAACGAAACTTTGTTTACCAACCATGATTTTTTTGTTGAACATTCTGTTTAACATACCGAAACATGTCATTTTTCCTTCGACTAAACTACTCTGACAGCCCCTAATTAATATTTTCCACCCGCGCTTGTGTTGGAATTCGTAGTTTCCTTGATATGGTCACGGGTATGCTGCAACACTTTTGCACCAAGTGTAATGGATGGCTTGTTGAAGTTGAAAATATACCCTGGACTTGTTCGTATCGATTAAAAATCTTCGCCAAATTCTCATTGTTCCGTATATCTGCTTTGATGAAGAATAAGAGTCGTATGAAAACAACAAGTTAGACATTAGAGGACCCCCGACACTCAACAGTAAAGGTTGGAGCTCATGAGTTCTTTCAGCGTGTGACATCAAAGAGATTATTACATCCGCGAAAAGTATTTATAAATAGGGAGATTGTGATAACCGAGATGATCACGAGATCGGAGTGCGCGTCTTGCTTGGGAGTTGACGTGCTCGGTCCGAGGGAGCTAAGTATTTCTTAAGAGTGAACCGACTAGATTCAGAGATAAGCAAGAGTGAAAACATGTTCGGGATGAACGATTGGTGGACTACGTTCGGGCTGTTTGAAAAGAGTGATGTGCTCGGTAACGAGCGTGTTTTGTATTCAGATTCCCGAGCAGGCCGAAAGACGTGCTCGGTTTACAATTCGGGAAATCGACTCTAGAGAGAGAAAGTAGTAAGAAGTGCACAAATCCCAAAAAGTTACCTCAATGTACAGTGGCGGCTCCTATTTATAGTAAAATACGGTCGTACTTTTTACAGGCCGTTGACCATTTGTCGGGCTCGTGCAGATTGGGCCGTACTTAATGACGAGATGGGCTGAGCCGTACATTCTTTTGGCTGTTAGCATGACCGAGTCGGCTTGTTTTCGCTCCATTTGTTTTGAGCCGAGCCGAGCCGATAGTAATGAGCTCGGTTCTGGCGTGTGTGTCTGGGCCTTTATTGCTTGTTGGGCCATTTTGTTTTTGTTGGGCCGACCTTTGCTCAAAGGATAAGTATTGGGCCTTCTAAGTGGATGGGGTGCTAAACCCATATATAACAGAGATAACAAATCCTTCTAACGAATTTCACTGCTCGGTGAAAAATTCCCATACTGAAAAGGAAACAGAATGTACACAAGTCATTACCCAACTTATCATTGTTCACTAAAACCATTCTTACACATAACCTCTTCCTAAAATATCCATTCTATGCGATCATAAGCTTTACTAATATTTATTTTCACCACTATGTAAGACTTTCCACAAATTTATCGAGTTTCAAAGAGTAAAAAGCTTCGTGCGCGATTAAAAAGTATCAGTAATTTGTGTCCTCGGTATTAAAGCGGCTTGTTTTGCTGAGACGATCCATGAAGAATGTTTTTTAGCCGGTTGACAAGGATCTTTGAAATGATTTTATATACAATATTTCATAATGAAATGGGTTTAAAATCTTTCATTGTTATAGGATGTGTCACCTTTGGGATGAGGAAAAAATTGTGTGGTTAAGTTCACTGCTACCCGTCTGAAAAAACCCCGATTAAACTCCTCCTTTAAAGCCGGCTGATCAATCTCCCAATAACATTAATACAACTTAGCCGTAAAACCACCTAGCTAGGGTTCTTTAGTCGCTCCAATGGAAAACAACCTAGTTTTAACTTCTTTAACATAGATATCCTTTGTGAGTAAGTTATCCATCTCCGGTGTGACTACCGCACCAATATGTTGGAGTGTTGAACCAACTGCAGTATAGGATTATTGGTGTTAAAAAGAGACGAAAATATTGTTCTGCCTCACCAGCTATTCTTTCATTTCTATGAAGATCATTTCAAAAGTCATCTTTAATAGTTTGTATCTTATTTCGAGCTCACCTTCTTTGTTGAGGCAAAATAAAACTTGGTATGCATGTTCCCTTTAGTTAGATATTGTACCATGCTTTTGTTTTGCTATTAAATTTCCTCCTCATGATAAGCCTTTTCTAATTCTCCTCTTAATAAGTAGATGTCATCCATGTATAAAATTGTATTAGAATATGCATCATCAATCTCCTTAATAAGCTTTTGATTTTTAAAGCCGCATTAGTACTATTTTTCATCTCTGTGGATCTAGAGGGTATTGCTAATCTCCTGAGGCATTTCAAAGGTGATGGTTATCAGCTCCCGACCATCAAGAACATGATGGAGTGAGAGACCTACACTGATTCTTAGACTGATATTGGAAAGGTAAATTTCGAGAACCTTTGCCTATTCTGGGACTGTGTGCGTGGTCGATTTTGACCATTTTTCCTCTTTAAGTTTTCAGGCGTTGGAAGCATATCATCTTCACATTTCATTTCTTGAGCTAAGGTTAAGGGATGTGCCTCGTGTGGAAGAGCTCAATAGAATGAAGAAACTGATCTAGGAATTTTGGCTCAAAGTGTACGTCCAGAGGTTTACCGCTAGTGCCATATCCAGCTGTTTTGTCGATGCAAAAGCTGAGGTCGAAGCTCTTCAAGATCATGAGATCCGGATTTAGGAGGAGAGGCTGGCGGTGGTCGAGAGGTAGAATGATAGGCTTCTTGCCGAGAATCGCAAACTGTCCAAAGAGAAGCGCTGGCTGATCGCACGTCGTGGTAGAAGGAGGCCAGAGCTAAACTTCATGCTCAGTACCACGAGTTGCTCGAATACCTGAAGGCCAAATATGCTTGCAAGGACCTGCAGACGGATTCCCTGATCGTGATCCAAGAGATCCATGCCAACCCTAATTTGATTGAGGAGCTGAAGGCTGAAGCTTATCGCAGCCAAGAAGGAAAATATGCTTGAGGAGAAAGAATAAGCTGTCCTCAACCTTGCTGCCGCAGAGGTTTCAGACTTCTTGGTCAGAAATCTTCCCTTGTCCGGGCTTTCAGAGGAGACGAGCAGCCCATTCGTGTTGATCTGGTGACACGAGCTCCCGCAGGAGTGTACCAGCACGGTTCGAACGATGGTGTCAATCTGTCCTCGATTGCGAGAGAGAGGAGGGAGAATGCAAGTGATCTTAGCCTCTTCTGCTCTCTTTGCTTAGTTTTTTTCTTTTTCATATGGACTTGGTACTCGAGAGGGTTTCATACTTTTGTATTTCTTTTGAACTGGTTTTGCCCAAGGGGCCTCTGAATAAATAGCTTGTTTCCCTCAAACTTTGTAGCTCAAAATTCCTTAAGGAAACTTCTTTGGGAGTAGTGCTCGTGCGAGCCTATGCGTCTCAATGTCTGACTTTTTACTTGATTTCAAGCTTAATTCGAGACCAAGATCGAGAGATCGAAGATCCGGCTTCGTAAGGAGTTTGAGCTCGGACCAGAGGTCGACGAGCTGATTGATCGGTTTGCTCAATTTTAGGAATCGAGAACGAAGTATCGAATATTTATATGTTCTGGGTTTAATTTGATGCAAGGATGTCCAAATTTTTAAAGGAGCTTCCGGAGCTTACGAGATTGGTCAAGATAGGCACTTGTCAACCGTATTGAAAACTCTTTTGTACTAGGTAGCCAAGTGAATTTAAGAAATATTCTTGGATGTTTTTGAAATACCTTTATCGAGACTTATTTCGGGTATGGCACGTGGAATTGGTTCTTGATATTTGGTTGTCCTTGTATCGGTTTGTTTGTTCAGTCGTTTTGAGACCGATGTCGGATATTTAGATTCGACAAAGTGTAAGTAAGACAATTTATTGTAAAAAGTTATTTTATTCTATCAGATTTTGTACAAGAGGGACTTAAGACTGGCAAGATAAAACAAATAAGTAAAAGGAGGTGGGACTGCACTCGAGGGGCGATTTTCCTGCGTACACTTTCAAGGGATAAAACCTAGTTGTAGTTTGATTTTGAGAGAAGTACTTAGTGGTAGTACCTCTTGAGATTCATGGCATTTCATGGTCGTATCTATGGTTTGTCATTTAGGGCGTGTTTGAGTCTGTAGGCTCGGTTATGGATTACCTCGGTGACTAGGTAGGGGCCTCCTAAATTGGCTCCTAGTTTCCCAGCACATGGCTCTCTGGTAAATACTTTGCACAAGACGTAGTCTCCAAGCTTGAATCTACTCGATCTGACTTTGGAGTTGTAGTAGCGAGATGCGGCATGCTGATAATTTTGAATTTGAATTAGAGCTTGATATTGTATTTCATCGATCATCTATAAGTGATCGAGAAGCATATATTCGTTGAGCTCAACGTTTTGAGGACAATGTATCCTCTGAACGCTTTGAACATGTAGCTCGGCGGGAGCTACCACTTCCATTCCATATGCGAGTGACAACGCAGTATCGTTAGTGGCTTTGTGAGGTGTAGTACGGCATGCCCAGAGTACTCTGAGGAGCTCTTCACTCCATCTCTGATTTTTAGCATCAAGTCTTTTGTTGAGGTTGTCAAGAACAGACTTGTTTGCTGCTTCGGCCTGACTGTTTCCTTGAGGATAAGTCGAGGTCCAGGTGGTCAAGTGATATATCATGGTTTTTATAGGTTTTCAACCATGATATAGTTGTATCTATCGAGTCTTTAACCTGGTTTTTCGAGTCTATTGAGTCTTCTACAGGTAGGCTTGCGTTTGGAGAAAAAGATGAGATTATAGGACGTTTCTGGTGAATTATGCAACGAGCTGAAGTTGGTGTCTCGGCCACGACTGGATGTCGACCGACACTAACTTTGGTGTCAGTCGACACTGAGAGCGACAGAGAAGTTACACGCGAGTTGAAGACATGTTTTGAAGAATTGCAGAATTTCCCAAAAGTTTCCCTAATTCTAATTTAGCCCCAAAACGTGTTTAGTGGTTTTTAATTAGGTTTTTGATAGCAGACTCATGAAAGGAATTTTTTTATTCTTGTTCTTACTTGTTCTTGCTTTGGAGATTGAAAGATTTTGGCTAGAGGCTGATTCTTGCTACTTGTAACCTTGAGAGAAGGATTTCGAACCCCTTACTTTTATCTATTCAATCTCTGGTTTTCTATTCAATGATATGTTGTTTACTTGATTAGATGTCTGAGTAGTAACCTATTTAGATTTAGGAATTCTCATAAGGGTTTTATGCATGTTTAGATAACTGATTTAATAGGATTCACCATATGTTTGTTCGTCACCTAAGTTGTGCTAATACTGAATTCTGGAATGATCACCTAGGGTTTTGAACTGAGATAATTGACAATAGAACGAGAGTGTGAGTTATAATCTGAATAATATTAGTGTGAGAAATTTGACTAGATACAAAGAGATTTGGTTTAGGAGAAATGTGAACCGATAGAACCTGTTCTTAATGCTTGTTTAGAACTCTAGGATCACAAAGAGATTTGAATCGCTAGGTTGCTAGATATAGAAATAATCTCAGCGAGAGTTGGATTGTTTAGCATTGTGTTTCTAGTTCTTGAACCTGTGTTTAATCTGAATCCGGTTAGTTAAGTGTCTAGCATCGCATAATTCCCGAGAACTTCCTAAGTCTAACGCCTTTCTGCTATTTGAAAACACCTTCCTGTTTACTTTCTTTTGTTTACTGCTTACTTGAATTGATTTATCTTAACTTGACAACATATAATCTATTGTGTGACCATGATTCCTTGTGGATACGATACCCTAAGTACTACATTCGCATATCTGTGCACTTGCAGTAAAATAGGGATATTTCTTGACCTATCAAGTTTTTGGTGCCGGGGACTCAACTGAATTCGCCGATAGATTTTGTTTTATAGTTGAGTCTAGGTCGTTTTTATTTAATTGTTACTGATTTTTCTCGGTTTGGCATGTTTTGTTGTTGCAGGTAATCGACAGACGCATTCAGTGTCGACCAACATCTTCCTTAGTGTCGCCCGACATCGAGCTCGAGACAGTGTTTTGAGTTCAGTGTATGCCTAATTGACACACCCGAAGCAACCAGAGCGAAGAACTTCTGAACCTCAGACTTGAGGAGCTTGCTAAACTTAAGAGAACGAACATAAAGGGTCAAAGAACAAGAATGATGAACAATCGTTTGATTTTGAGACCTGATGCTGAGAGAGTTCTGAGAGACCAACAGAACAACCCGTACAATGATGAGGGGCAAAGGATTGATGCCCAAAGGAATGTGATCCCTGAACCTGACCAGCCTCAAGGTCAGAGGCAGATGGTCAATGCTGGAGCTAATGGAAAGCCACCTGCTGCTGAGAAGACTCTTGCTGACTACAACCGTCCCGATGAGTTTTATGCTAACCGGTCAGCAATTGTTCCTCCACCTTTTGAGAGGAATGATTTTGAGATTAAGACTGTCTGTTACGCTATGCTGAGGCAGCACCCCTTCCATGGTCTCCCACATGAGCAACCCATGGACCACATTGAGGATTTTGAAACCTTCATCACTGGGATGGAGTACAATGGAGTGGATTATGACTTACTTTATCTGAAGCTTTTCCCATATTCTCTCGCTGGAGAGGCTGCTGCTTGGCTGAAGCGACTTCCACCTTGGAAGTTGACTACTTGGGATGATGTAAAGAGAGAGTTCCTGCGACACTTCTATGATGATGCTCGCTCAGATCAGCTCAGACAGGACCTTCTGACATTCACTCAGGGACCTACAGAGCCACTTAAGTCCGCTTGGGTAAGGTTTAAGATGTACCAACGAGATTGTCCTCATCATGGATTCTCTGAAGTTCAACTGCTGCTCATTTTCTTCAGAGGTGTGTGATATGCTCAGAGTTTTAATCCCTAGAGTTAATACTGCAAGTGCACAGTCGTGACTAGTAGTATATAGGGTATCGAATCCACAGAGACTCTAGACCTTACGATAGATTGTAGAACTGTCAAGTTAAGCTAGGTGAAATTAATGAGAAACTAAATAGCAAAACAGAAAGTAAATCAGATAGCAGAAGTGGTTTTGTAAGCAAGAACTAAAAGCGCTAAGTCTAGGGAGTTCTCAGGAAATCAGACAAGCAGATTAACTATTAGTCAGGATCAAATTAAGTCCGGTTCTAAAACTCAAACACAAATATAGAATTAACCAAATTTCGTTGCGAGAATTCTCTAAGTCTAATTAGTAGAAACCCAAATTTATTTGCAATTCCTAACAGATTAAACTAGCCTTAAGTGCAAGTTCGATGTGTTCACAATTCAATTAAACCAAATTTCTTTGCGGATAATTAAATTGCTCAACCTAAATAGTTCAGATTCTAAACCACACTTTCGTGTCAATTTAATAACCTAAAGTCTAGACTCTAAGTGATCAAGTTAGAAACTAGTATTAAGCACAATTCAGGTTGAAGAACAAATAAGTTATGAATCCTAAACTGATAAATTAATCTAACAAGTCATCAAAACCTTTATGAGAATCCCTAAACCTACCTATGAATCTACTCAGACATGATCAATGAAACACAAATCAATGAATAAGTAAACTGCATAAAAAGAGAGTAAAGAATAAAAGGGGTTCGAAATCTTCTCCAAAAGCAGGAAACAATACAGGTTCAGATCAGCCCCCAAAAGCTCTAAAATCTCTATGCTCAAAGTATGAAAGCGTATGAAAAGCGTTGCCTAAACAAGTGGCTAAAACCCTAATATAATGGTCTAATCACGACTGGAGCTTCTTTGTAATTATGAGAAACTTCTGGGCCAAAGTGCAAATTCCAAACTCTTCATTAAACCGCCGAGAAAAGCCTTATACGCATGTGTGTCGATCGATGCACATGTTGTGTCGATCGATGCAATCCACTGTTTTGGACAGTGAACTCTATCTCTCAGGTTAAATCTCCAAAATGCTCCAGAATGCGCCATAATCTCCAAATCCGCTCCAAACGTACCTAGACCTGTAAACACACCTAAAAGACTCCAAAACATAGTAAATGACTCGATAAATAAGACATATACCATGGTTAAAACCCCTAAATTCCATGGTATATCAACTCCCCCCACATTTGAAACCCACTATCCCTAGTGGTGTCAAGCTTAGGATTGGTGAGAAAGATCGGAAATAAGAGAATCCGAACATAGTCAGAACACTTACCTGTCGTCGTCCTGTGTCGATCGATGCCACAAGGGTGTCGATCGATTCAGAGGGATTATGCCCATGGTTATGTAAATAACCGGTGTCTGAACCGCAATTGAATCGGCAAACCGTAAATCGCATCTTTGTCGACCGACACAAAGGGTGTGCCGATCGATGCTGAGCGATTCTGCCTATATCTCACGCCTTTGAACACACCAAATCAGAAAAATCAAAGCAACAAAATCAAAACGAAAAATGAAAGGAAAAACGAACCTACTAGTGGGTTGCCTCTCACTCAACGCTTGTTTAAAGTCAATAGCTTGACTATGGAAAGGAGATCAGACTTATGGGGGATTCAACAGAGACTTTGAGTGTCTCTGTGAATGTCTCTTCATCCAGGGTGGCGTATAAGCATTGTGATCATGAGATCTCTCAAGGAAAGAGTGAAAAGCACCAGGGCGGGAGGGAAGCGTGGGTGGGATACTGCATTTTCCTGCATTCACAGCTGATGGATTAGGAGATTTGAGTTTAGAAGATTCATACCTTTGCTTTGGTGGATGGAAGAGATCTGGAGCTTTCTGCTTAAGAGCAGTTGCAGGCTCTGAAGATGTTAGAGAAAGTTCAGAATGAACTGCCATCTTCTCTTCTCCAATAGGAATCCTCTGGTTCCACCTCAACGCTGAAGCTCTGTCCATCAATGGTGAATTTCTGCAGCTTATCCATCTTGAACCGCAATGGATCATCTCACAGGTGGAGATCAATCAGTCCATGTCTCACATCAATCATATCTCCAGAAGTAGCTAAGAATGATTTTCCAAGCAGAATAGGATCATTTGGCTCAATCTCGTACTTCAGCACCACAAAGTCCGTTGGAATCAAGTATTTTCCAACTCTGACAGGAACGTCCTCAAGTACTCCTTCTGGATATCTCTTTGATCGATCGGCTAGGACAAGAGCGATCCTAGTGGGCTGGAAATCCATCAGTCCCAATCTCGCAGCCACAGAGTATGGCATGAGATTCACACTTGAGCCAAGATCACACAAAGACCTCTTGAATCTGTCTTTGTAGATAGAACAGTCTAACATAAAACCCCCTGGATCCTTTAGTTTCTCAGGAATCCTAGCATGAATAACAGCATCGCACACTTCAAAGACCATCAAGACACCTTCTTCTTCAGTCATGTTACTAGAAATTAGGTCTGTAACACATCTCCTCACCATAGGAATGTTCTTAACAGCATCAATCAATTTGGCTTCAGATAGCTTTTCTCTCATCATCTTCATGCACTTTTCTAACTGAATCTCTTGCTTGGACTTCCTAGGGAAAGGAATCTTCGGTTTGTAGACTCTTTCTTCAGCTACAATCGGCTTCTCTGGAGAGGCTGGCGGCTCACGCCCATGGTGTCGATCGACACTAAAGTAATGTCGATCGATACTGACACTCGAAAGTTGTGTCGACCGACACACATATGTGTCGACCGACACACATCTGTGTCGATCGATGCAATATCTTCATCTCGAGAATGTCTCGGATTTTTCAGCTCCAAAGCCTTAGTATCTTGATTCTGCTCAACTCCATCTTCTGCCAAAGTTGCCTTAACATGTTCTGTCTGTATATTGGCTTCCACTTGCGTCATCCTAGCATCCAGATTATCAACTCTGCTTGTCAAAGTTTCCAATTTTCCACTCAGATCCTGATACATGAAGTCCATCTTTCCATTTAGATCTTGTGTCATCTTATTCTGTCCAAGAAGTAGCTGCTCAAGCATGGACTCAATATTTGTCTGCTCATTAGTAGGAGGAGCTTGGTGAGATGAATAGCCATAATCATTTGATCTCGGAGCTTGTCTCTGTTGATTTCTATATGTCTGTCCATGATAATCAGCTCCATCTATATAATTCACCTCTGCAAACTCTTCAGCTACTGCATCAGATCGAATTTGCCTCTTCTTAACTAGGATGTTGTGGACAGAATCAATCTTGTCCCTCATATCGGCTATCTGCAAGCTATCATCTCTGCCACCAGATTTTTGCCTCTCTTTGTCAGCATTCTTGAAACTATTGCTAGTTATCAAGTTCTCAATAAGCTCTTTAGCTTCCTCTGGAGTCTTGGTATAGAAGTTCCCATTGCTTGCTGCATCCATAGCTTTTTGATACCAAAAGTCCAAACCTCTAAAAAAGACACATAAAAGATGCACCTCAGAGAAACCATGGTGCGGACAATCTCTTTGGTACCTTTTGAATCTCATCCAAGCTGCCTTGAAAGACTCTGTAGGTTCCTGCTCGAATGTCAAGAGATCATGTGTAAGCTTTTCGGATCTAGCATCGTCATAAAAGTGTCTAAGGAACTCCTTCTTGACTGCATCCCAAGTGGTCAAAGATCCTGGCAGTAGCTGTTTCAACCAGTAAGCTGCTTCTCCATTGAGAGAGAATGGGAAGAGCTTACAGAAAAGATAATCAGAAGATACTCCCTCAGCCTTGATACTGCTATCCAATTCCTCAAATGTGTCTATATGATCCATAGGATGCTCACTAGAAAGACCATGGAACTGATGCTTTCCAACCAATGCGTAGTACTCTGATTTCAGCCTGAACTCAGCTCTGGTGAACGGAGGTGGTCGAATCGCAGACCGATTAGCATAGAATATATCTGGTCTGTTATAATCAGCAAGTGTCTTCTTCTGACCACCCTCTTGTGGATGTTCCGCGCCCATGGCAACATCGGGTATGATGGGGTTTCCTTCCCCATCCAGTTTCTGACCCTTCGCGTTGCGTATATGACCCTCTTGGTCTCGTAAAATGTCGTCCTCACCGCGAATCAGAATCATAGGTTCCATAGAGAAAAAAACTGCTAAACGTTCAAGTGCTCGGTATCTCGGGTTTCGCTTTGTGTCGATCGATGCAGGAACATCGTCGATCGATACAGTGCGAAAACTATGTCGATCGACACACAAGACCGTGTCGATCGATGCAATACGATTCTAGGCGTACCTGAAACGCAAGAAACAGAAAAATCAGTAACCAAAAACAAAAACGAAAAACCTAGTCTAAACCCTAAGTTCAAATCTATCGAAGACTCAAAAGAGTCCCCGGCAACGGCGCCAAAAACTTGATACGATCAGGTTTTAATCCCCAGATCTACACTGCAAGTGCACAGGTGTGAACCAGTAGTATATAGGGTATCGAATCCATAGAGACTCTAGATTCTTGCGATAGATTGTAGAACGTCGAATTAAGCTAGGTAAAGCAGTATGAAAGCAGTAAATCAAGCAATAAAGTAAATAGATCGGTTTGTAAGCAAGAAGGCAAAGCGTCAGGTCAAGGGAGTTCTCAGGAAATCAGGAACATAGGCTAATCAATCAATCGGGATCTAATTAGAAACTGTTCTAGAACTAGAATCACAGAATTATAACAGACCAACTTTCGTTGCGAATATTATCTATGTCTAACAACCTAGCAAGCCAACTTTCGTTGCGAATCCTAGAGTTCTAAACAAGCATTAATCTCAGGTTCTTTCGTTCACAATTCTCCTAAACCAAATTTCTTTGCGAATAGTCAAATTGCTCATCTAGGTTCTTTCTAGTTAATTAATCAACTGTCGTTGCAGAAATTAACCTAACATCATAAATCTGGGTAGCTAATTCAGATTAAGCACTAAGAACAACCCTAGATGAAGAACTAGAAAGATATGAATCCCTACAGATTGATCAACCTATAATTCCCTGAAATCCCCTGTGAGAATCCCTACACCTAACTAGTATACTACTCAGACATGATCATTGAAACTGAAGACATGATGAATAGAAAACCAAATATCATAAAAGAGAAACAAAGAATATGAGTTCCAAATCTCTCTCTCTCTCTGAATAAAAGAATGCGTAAGTAAAGGTAGCCTAAACAATGGCTTAAAAAACCTAATATAATGATCTAAACTCGGCTGGGGCCTTTTTGCAAATCTGGGAAGTTTCTGGGCAAAAACTATAATTTCAGGATTTTTGTGTGCAGAACTGCGTCGACCACTGCGTCGACCATGCGGAGAACTGTGTCGATCGATGCAGTGCGAAAACGCAGCCAGTGAACTCTGTGAGATCTCTAAATAGTGCAGAATTGACCCAAATGCTTCCAAAACGTCCAATTAGGCTCCAAATGTCCTTAAACCTGTAAAACACCTGAAAAGACTCCAAAACACATAGAAAGACTCGATAACAAAGACATATACCATGGTTAAAACCCTAAAATCCATGGTATATCAGTGTGGATCTCTAGTACCAGTCCGCGTTGGATGCTGCTAGCAATGGTAACTTCAACACAAAGACTCCCGAGCAGGCTAGAGTGTTGATTGAGAACTTGGTGAGTAGCAACAGTACTAAGACTGCAGATCAGAGGAGGAAAGAATCTGGTGGAAAGATGGATCACATGCAGATTTCTGAGATTAAGAAGCAGCTGGATAGTGTTCATAGCTTGTTGACTGGTAAGAAGGTTGTTCACTTTGCTCAGGAAGTTGAAGTGCTTGAGGATGAAGAAGGTTGCACTGAAGAAGATGTGAACTACATCAGTGGTTCTGGATTCCAAGGAAACAGGTTTGGAAATCAGCAAGGCAACAAGTTCTTTAATGGTGGACAGAAGAGTGCTTTCACAAGCAATCAAAACTCTTCTGGGTATGGTCAGAATGCTGGTTACCAGAAGCCTTTTCAGCATAACAACTCCTATCAGAGGACCTATGGATCATCTTCATATCAGACACCTCCTGCTACTAATGCTCATGAGAGTAAGCTGGAAGCTATGATGCAACAGTTGCTGGAAGGTCAGACAAAGACTGCCGTGGATTTCAACAAAAAGCTAGATGTTGTCTACACAGAGCTTAATGGGAAGTTTGAGTCTTTGAGCACACACATGAAGCAATTAGACTCTCAAGTTGCTCAAACTGCTGGAGCTGTTAAGAGGCAAGAGGGATTCCTTCCTGGAGGTACTGATACTAACCCCAAGCATTCCTGCAATGATATATCACTGCGGAGTGGGATGAGCTGCATACCATCCCCATTAGGAAGATCACTGATAATGAGATCGAGGAGATAGAAGAATTTGAAGAAGAGTATGAAGTTGCGAGGCGGGCGTCGACCGACACTACCATTGGATGTCGGGCGACACCTGTTTCTTCGAGTTCTCGTGACGGGCGGAAATCGACCGAGGTCGATTGTGAGGTCAATGACAGGATAAAACCGACCGATGTCGACCGACACCAAGATGAAATCGGTCGACACCTGAACCGTAAAGAGAGAGAAATTCCGAAGAAAACTCATGTAGCTTCTGGGAAGGTGTACAAACCCAAGGTACCTTTCCCGAGGAACCCAAAGCGATCTAAGTTTGAACGGTTCAAGGCTAAGTACATGGCTATGTTGAGCAAGCTAAATCTTCCAATGCCATTGATGGATGTTGTTAGCAATAAACCAGTGTTGAAGAGGTGTTTGAAGCAGATGTTAACTTCTGATATGGGAGATGACGAGTGTGTGATGATGATCACTGAGGTCTGTAGTACCGTCATCTTAAACAGAGTTCCGGATAAGCAAAAGGATCCAGGGATCTTTGTCTTGGATTGTACCATCTTTAGAGACAGATTTGAGAGATCATTGTGTGATTTGGGATCAAGTGTCAATATTGGTGAATGCGTTATACCAACTGACTTCGTATTCTTGCAGTACAGTGATGAGCCTAAGGATCCTCTTATCCTAGGCAGACCGTTCTTAGCTACAACTGGTGCCATCATTGATATGAAAAGAGGGAAGATTGGTCTCAATGTGGGCGATCTGGTGATGAATTTTGACATGGATAAGCTGATGATACACCCTACCATTGATGGGCAGACCATCTATCACTACAAGAAAACTGCTAATTCAGGACACCCAAAAGAGTCGCATATTAGTCGCTAAAAACAATTTTGCGACTAATCTGCGACTAATAACTGTGGTTGTATAAGCTTCGTCGCAAAAATCATCAGTCAAAGATTAGTCGCAATATGGCGACCGATATGCGACTGATAAATGTGTCATAAACTACGTCATAGATCAATCGCATTATAGTCGCCCTATTGCGACTAATGCGCGACTGATGTACAACTGTGTTACGACTAATCTACGACTGGGGTAGTGACTACTTTGTGACTATTGAGCGACATATTTTGCGACTACAATGCGACTAATATTATGACTGATAAGCCAAATATGCAACATGATGCTTGTGGAAGTTTTGATACCAAAAATACCTGTATATATTGAATACGAATCTGAATACATTAAAACACAACATAAACAATAAGAAAGTTTCATATACATTGAAACCTAAACATTCATCCAAAATACAAACCACAAACCAAACTCCTAACAATGGAGTTATCAATATATACCAAAAAAAACACTAAGTTATCTATCTAACATTAAAGATAAGAAATTTAGCTATTAGGTTGAGAATCCATGAAGTCCACAAACTCCGGGTTTGTTTCACGCAGAAACTTCTCCACTAGTGACAATTGATCGATATTCTTTTGTTGTTGAGTCACCAGTAGAGAATGCTCGGCTTCACGCTGCACATTATAAGCATATCGTTCTTCTATCTGGCGTTGGGCTTCTCGTAGTTGTTGTTGCAATCCCACAAAAGATGAAGACTCACATCCTTGGCGCTTACGCTTGCTGTTCACAAGTGTGTTTTCAAGACTTCCTAAACCATACATACGGCCTCTATTATCTGTTATAGTGGACTGCCAAAAAAAACAGAAATTGTGAATAATGAAATGTATGGAAATTGAAACATGTTAGAGAAGACTGTCTTTACTTGAAGAAATATCTCATTGTAGTCATCTTCCGTGAGCTCCCGAGGTCCCGAATCACTGTCTGAAATGTTTGGATTCTCTGCCGCGAGCTCGGACTTCTTAGCTTCCAAGTTCTTTTGATATCTGTCAGCTATTTGCTTCGCCTTCAGATCGACAAACGAGCCATCGGGTTTTGTATGCGTCTTAACAAAGACCTCACCATGACTGACAGGTCTTCCCATCTCGGCTTCCTGAAATGTTAAATTAAGAACACTTTAAATTTGTAAAGGTAAAATATACAGAAAAAGTAGTAAGCCACTTACTATTTCCTGTTATATTTGCTCAAACGACTTCTGCCCAGATAAGTGTATGACCATACCAAGACCTTGTCGATCAGATTTACGCGCATTAGAAGTGGCCAGGCTCTTTGCTTGAGCATCCTCTGTGTCCCAGTGGGAGACCATCTCTGTCCATAGGGTGAGGTTAATCCAACAAGGTCGCTTCCGAGACGTGCCTGCGGTGCTAACCATTCCTTTCATCCTTCTTTGACATATCCTCTCGAAATGCACTTGAACTGTCCCCGAGATTAACGGATCCCATGTATGAGTTTTCTGCATTTCAAAGAGAAAAAGTGTTACAGCAAACAATACAAGAAACATTTAAATGAAGAAATAATCTGTCAACATATTATCAATGAGCCATTACCGCAAACTCAATGAAGTCCCACTCTTGTCGCTCCCAGGGTACAACCGTCCAGATATAATAGGGACCATCAAATTTATTGACAAACACTCTAGTAATCTTCTGGACTAGTGCTCCCTTATCACGACCAAACCTAAAAGCAAAGAAACACTCTGTCGACAGAAGCATACACTTGGAAGTATCTTCGCAAATGACAAACACAAATCAGACACAACAATCAAAACCTCACAAATCAGACACAACACACGAAAAAGTTAAATAACTCAAATACAGACACAAGAAACATTGAAGAACTCAATAAATAAATACAAAACAATCAGACACACACGATTATGTTATGTTTTGTTCTTAATTTTGTTCTTAACTCAGAATACTTCAATTTTGTTCTGATCTTAACAACCAGACACACAATGTTCTACAGACATGAAAGATCAGACACTTAATCCTCATAAACCAAACCCACTCTTCGAATAGGAATTCATTTTCTGAAAGATCCTACTGGAGAGCTGGTACTAATATTGCAGACTGAGGTATTTTGTTTAAAAGACCTGAGTAGCTTATACAAACTAATAGCATAAACACTTAAAATTCATGTGACAGTTTGTGAGAGTTTAACAAGCATTCACAACAACAACCATTCACACAAAAAAAGACAACAATTCAGAAACAAACCAGTAGCTTATACAAACGAATAGCATAAACACTTAAAATTCATGTGACAGTTTGTGAGAGTTTAACAAGCATTCACAACAACAACCATTCAACAAAAAAAGACAACAATTCAGAAACAAACCAGTAGCTTATACAAACCAATAGCATAAACACTTAAAATTCATGTGACAGTTTGTGAGAGTTTAACAAGCATCACAACAACAACCATTCACAAAAAAAAGACAACAATTCAGAAACAAACAATCAGAACATTCATTGAATTGCTAATTAACCCAGAAATCCGAGCTTGTGCGAGTAAGAACCTTACCAAGTTGTATTAGGCTTTGGTATGGGCAAGAGAACTGTGGTAAACTGGTCACGGTTTGGCACCAGAAGCAGGTTATTGAGGAGATTCAAGAGATCTTCCTGCAGCACCGACTCAATCCCATACAGTTCATCATCTTCCTCATGTGCGTATGGAGCTTCTACAGATGGGTTACTCGGAACCTGGGAGATCGCAGGCGGAGATGCTTGGGAATTTGGAGCCGTAGGCGTAGGAGAGTCTCGGTTGCAAATTGCGCCAGAAGAGTTGCCGACTTCTCGTTGTGCCGGCGGCGAGTCCTGAAAAAGAGCAATCGGCGGTGGGAAGTCGCGGAAGTGAGGAGGTGCGATATCGGTGTCCTTCCGTTGAGGCACCGGCGCTGAGGATGTTGGCGCGGCTCTGGGTGGTGCGATAGGGGTGAGTGGGGTGTTCTTCTGTTGAGGCATCGGCGCTGAGGATGCCGGCGTGAAGGCATATCGCGGTGGTAAAGGCGACTGAGTCTTTGACGGTGCTGGAGCTCTCGATCTCTTAAGAATGTTTGGTGCGGCTCGCTTCTGACCACCGCCGACGATTGCCTTGTCTCGTCCTTTGTTTACCATTGCCGGAGAATAGGAGATCGTCGGAGAAAAGGATTCGGAGAGGATTTCGTCGAGAAGGAGGTCGCGATGTTAGGGATTAGGTTAGTTTCTTACAATCAGAAAGGGGGTTAATTAGTGGGCCTTAGGATAATTTGGGCCATTTAGGAAACATTTGGCCAAATTTTTAGTTTAGGAAATAATTAGGAGGTTTATTTAATAATTAGGCCCAATTAGATCTAAATTAGTAAAAAATTATGTAATTTTTTCCCAAATATCTATTTAATAAAAAAAATATTTTTTGAAAACAAAATATATCAAATTTAAATTATGTATAAAAACTTGCAAATTGTGGAACTTGAAAATTTTTATTAAAATTTAATACAATTCTTCGTCATCTTCATCGTCCGACGACGATACGTTACATTGAAATTCATCTTCTTGTTCTGCATCTCCAACATCATAATCAAGATCTAATGGATTTACATCTTGTACAACATTTTCGATTTCGATATCGTCAATTGTAGTCAGAAGTACATCATCATCGTTTTCTTGTTGCAAAAGAGTTGGTTCACTAACTTCGTAGTCTCCTGAGATATAACTCCTTGGATTTACTTTTATAACACTGAGCCACGATTGCTTTGGCTTCTTTGTGTACGGATACGGGATATAACAAACTTGCTCCGCTTGTGAAGCTGTGCATTATCAATACATTGAATTTTAAATACATAAATATATGATATTGACATATATATTTATAGATATATACATACCTAGAATAAATGGTTCGTATTTATTGTATTTCCTCGATGAAAGAACGTCTACAACACCACCATTTCTCCTGCGGGTACCTCTACCAATAACAGGGTCATACCACTTACACTTAAAAAGTGTGATTTTTAAATCAATTATCCCCTCGTACTCAAGTTGTATGATATATGTTAATACCCCGTAGAAATCTGCTTCATCTGATGCATTGGAATAATTTTGACCTTTAAAACATACCCCATAATTACAAGTCTTCCGTCCCTCGCCGTGATTCTGAGTATGAAACAAATATCCTCTTGTGAAATAGATAGACCATGTTTTGGTTTATTCACGGGTCCATTCACGATTTCTTTGACCCAAGGAGGAAAAGGAACTGTGTTCTTCCAGTAAGCCACCTGCATTCAAATATACATTATCATATGTCCACGTACTAACACAAAACTTGCAAGGTTTTTTAAAACATACATAATCCTTCACCCAAGAAGAATATTCCTCAGCTCTTTTCACAGCAATTTCTTTTTCTGGGAGTCCTGGATATTTTGCAGAAATAAAATCTTCGAACATACTATATACAAGACAAAGACATATTTGAGAAATAAAAACACATGCTTATGAATCAAAATAAAACAAATTTCAAGTGATACTCTCAAAGGGCTGAAAATAATAACAATTTCGGAGAACATATGCATGTGCACAATTATAGTCCTTCTCTTATAGCCATATTTGGTGCATTTCTCCACTTGGACGACCTACGCGAGAAAATATATCAGGCACTCCTTTGACATGATACACTGGGGCTTCACCTTCGTTAAATCTTGTTAACCTTTCGGAAGGATACATCCACCTATATTGCACAGGGCCTCCTAACTCAGCTTCATAAGGAAGATGTATAGGCAAATGCTCCATCACATCGAAAAACGATTGAGGAAATATCTTTGATCAGAACTATGTTTTGCTTTAGAATTTGGACGCGACTTTCCTGCAAATTTCTTGAACATAAGTCACGGAAAAATGCTCCAACCCCTACAATAATAAATAATTAAGAAGAATAATTATTATAAACTACTATATAATCTTAGAAATTTGTTGAGATGACCAATGAAAGTATTATTAGTACTTGATAACACAAGGTGGACGTTTCTGTCAAGGAGTTCTGCAAAGATAAATGGAAAAAGCCACTCCATAAAAACATGGCAGTCATGACTCTTCATGCCCGAAAACTTTCCATTAACCATATCAACACAATTGGCTAAGTCATATGAATAACCATCTGGAAATTTAACCGCATGTTTCCCACATTCCAATAACTTTTCCTTGGCTTCTGTTGTCAATGTGTAGACGGGGAAATGAGCTTTACCATCACTACCAATATGTAACTGTGGTCGATAACATAATCTTTATATATCCCTTTGTGACATGATGTTGTCTTTTTTTTTACCCTTAACATTCATCAGAGTATTCATGATGTTGTCGAAATTTTTTTTCTCAATATGCATAACATAAAGATTATGTCCGAGAGTGAGGTCTGTCCCATACGGTAACTCCCAGAATATGCTTTCTTTGTGCCAGTTGTGCCCGGTGACATAGCCAGCCTTCTTCTCATGACCGTTTCCACCGCAATCCTTTGTTTTTGGTGGTTGGACACTATACAAACGCTCATAATAAACTTGTTTCCCGTTGTAAGACTGAGGTGGATACTCATTCACAGTGTGTTTTCCATTCAAGAAGTCTTTTTATTCTTCCTTAGGGGATGCCTACGCGGAAGAAATCTACGGTGACAATCAAAACAACACGTCTTCCTTCCATTTGGTAGATAAAAAGACATAGTATCCTCCATGCAAATTGGACAAGATAATTTACCATGTGTCGTCCATCCCGATAACATACCATACGCCGGAAAGTCGCTTATCGTCCACATCAACACTGCTTTTAGATTAAAAATTTGTTGCAAGGATATGTCATATGCATCGACTCCAGTAGACCACAACTCTTTTAACTCCTCAATAAGAGGTCGGAGGAAGATATCAAGACTAGCTCGCGGATGATTTGGTTCTTCATTTAGAATTGTAAGAAATAAGTATTCTGTGTTCATGCACATCCTACGGGGCAAGTTATACGGAGTCAGTATCACAGGCCACAATGAATGATTGCGAGTCATGCCAAATGGATTGAACCCATCTGTACATAATCCAAGATAAACATTCTGAGGTTCTTCGGCAAAGCGGGGATGCAAGTCTTGAAAATTTTTCCACTCTGCTGCATCAGATGGATGAGACATTTCTCCGTTCTTTGCTCGGTGCTCAGCATGCCATCTCATTTTCGTTGCTGTCATCTCGCTTTGATACATTCTCTTCAATCTGTTAGTAATAGGTAGATACCACATACGACTATATGGTATCTTGGTTCTACGTTTTCCGTCGTTGGGTTTCCATCTTTATGCGCCACAAAACTGACAATTATCCCACTTTTCATCATCTTTCCAGAAGATCATACAATTGTAATAACAAACGTCAATTATATGATACGGGAGACCTAAGTTGTGCATCAACTTTTCGGTCTCATAGTGGGAGCCGGTTGATTGGTTTCCGTCTGGTAAATACTCTGTCAACACCTCGCACCATGAATCCACGCACTTTTCCGTCATATTGTAGTCCGTCTTGTTTTGCAGGACCTGAGCAGCTAAGGATAATTGAGAGTGGCCTTCACGACAACCTTCGTATAATAGGTTTTTCGCCCCTCCTAACAAGTCGTAGAACTTTTTGAAATGGTTACGTACCGGTTCTTCTACATTCGGACAACTATCATCTGGATGATAATTGTCGAAATTCACGTTATCGCGAAACGCATCATTCACCATATCCACATATCTATCATCTGACGCATTATCCAAATGCATCATATTAACATAACTTGGTCCTAAAACCACATCAATTTCTTCTCCATGCTTATACCAAATACAATAATCTTCCATAAATCCTCTACTTAATAGATGATTCCAAATTTTCTTCCCCAAAATAACTTTCTCGTTTTTGCAGAAGTTACAAGGACAGAAAAACCTACCTCCATTATTTAGCGCAAAGGGCTGGTTACTTGCAAACCCATGAATTTCTCCACCCTCATTTCGAACTCCGCCGAAAAATTTTGCGTCTCTTGATTTATCCTTTTATACATCCATTCTCGGGAATTATAATAACCCGACATTTTATAAAAAAAGTTTTTTTTTTGTTTCCTCAACACGTCTGTTTTCTTTCTGCTTGGTTTTGTTACAAGAAAAGATTTGAAATTATAGAAATAAGGAGGAGGAAGATCGAAGTCTTATATATAAAGACATTTGCGACTGATTTACAACTACATTTATGATTGTTTTGCGACTGAACATAAAGTTGTAAAAAGTTGTTACAACTAAATCGAAAAGTATATAAAATGTGCGTATAACGGTTTTTCACGACTGATATATGATTAGTCACAGAATAGTCGCAAAAGAGCGACTGTTATACGACTAATATGTACGACGTACAAGGAGTCGTAAAACAGTCGCTCTTTTGCGAATATTAGACGACTACATATCAGTGGACGTTGATTGGTCGCCTATCAGTCGCAAAAGAGTGACTGTTTTACGACTGTCATATTTGGATGCATAATAGAGACTAAATTACGACTGTAATTGAGCCGTCTTTACTATGTTGTTAACCAGTCGCATTTCGGTCGCTAGTTTTGCGACTAAACATTCAGCCGCAAATCGGAGTCCTAAAATCCCAGTTTTCTTGTAGTGTATGTTGATACGATTGAGAATCTAGCTGCAGAATTCCTCAATCAAATGCATCATGCTGATCCTTTGGAGAGAGCTCTGGTGAGTTCTGAGAGTGATTTGGAGCTGGAGGATGATGTTGTTGCTGGGTATTTGAGGCTGATGGACGCTACCGAGCAAGTGATGAACTTGGAAGTCGCTGATGATATACAGTGTTGACCGACACCACAGGGTAATCGGTCGACACCAATTGCGACAAACTGGAGCGATGAGAGAGCTCCAAAGATTGAGCTGAAGCAGCTACCTGCGGGCCTCAAATATGCTTTCCTAGGTAAAAAATCCACTTATCCTGTTATAGTCAATGCTGATTTGAATAACGCAGAACTCATTTTACTGCTAAGCAAGCTGCACAAGCATCGCAAAGCTCTTGGCTATTCTCTTGATGATATTTCAGGTATTTCTCCAGACTTGTGCATGCATAGGATACACCTTGAGGATGAGAGCATGTCGTCAATTGAGAATCAGAGGTGTTTGAATCCTAACCTGAAAGAGGTTGTGAAGAAGGAGATCATGAAGCTGCTGCAAGCTGGGGTCATCTTTCCTATCTCCGACAGTAATTGGGTCAGTCCAGTTCATGTGGTTCCTAAGAAGGAAGGAGTCACTATGGTGAAGAATGAGAAGAATGAGCTAATCCCTACAAAGACAATCACTGGTCACAGGATGTGTATAGACTATAAAAAATTGAATGCAGTCACTAGGAAGGACCACTTTCCACTTCCTTTCATTGATCAGATGTTGGAGAGGTTGGCAAGTCATCCATACTACTGCTTTTTGGATGGCTATTCTGGTTTCTTTCAAATCCCTATCCACCCAGAGGACCAGGAGAAGACTACATTCACCTGTCCCTATGGCACCTTTGCATACGGCAGAATGCCATTTGGACTGTGTAATGCTCATGCGACGTTTCAGAGGGGCATGATGTCCATCTTCACGGACATGATAGAGGATTTCATGGAGGTCTTCATGGATTTTTTTTGTCTACGGACCATCTTACCACGCTTGTCTGGATAATCTATGCAAGGTGCTGGCTCGCTGTGAGGAAAAGCACCTAGTTTTGAACTGGGAAAAATGTCATTTTATGGTCAAGAATGGCATTGTACTTGGACATAGAGTCTCTGAGGCAGGAATTGAGGTAGACAGAGCTAAGATAGAGGTGATGACAGGACTACAAGCACCAGATTCAGTGAAAGGAATTATGAGTTTTCTTGGGCATGCTGGTTTTTACAGAAGGTTTATTAAGGAGTTCAGCAAGATAGCTAGACCACTCACAACACTTCTTTGCAAGGATGTGATGTTTGAGTTCACAGATGAGTGTCATGCTGCATTCAAAGAGCTGAAACAAGCCATGGTCTCTGCTCCAATTGTGCAACATCAAGACTGGAGTCTTCCTTTTGAGGTGATGTGTGATTCTAGTGATTATGCAGTAGGAGCTGTGTTTGGGCAGAAGAAGGACAAGAAGCTCCACGCTATCTATTATGCCAGTAGAACTCTTGATGATGCTCAAAGGAACTATGCAACCACTGAGAAAGAACAATTGGCAGTTGTGTTTGCATTTGAGAAGTTTCGTTCCTACCTGGTTGGATCCAAGGTGGTTGTACATACTGATCATTTTGCGCTTAAGTATCAGATGCAGAAGAAAGATACTAAGCCAAGGTCGCTGAGATGGATTCTATTGCTCCAAGAGTTTGACATAGAGGTGAGAGACAAGAAAGGAGTAGACAATGGTGTTGTTGATCACTTTTCATGGATTAGGATCGATGAGGATGTTCCTATAGATGATTCTCTACCAGAAGAGAACATCTATAAAGTTGAGACAAGTTTTCACGCTGTTTCTGCGAGTTCACTGCTTTCTACACGGGTTACAAGGTCAGTTTAGGTCGACACTCATTTAATGTCGGTCGACACTCGACTCGAAACGGCGGACGATAATCGATCTAACCCGACACCACTTGGTCGATTAGGAACGATTTCGGTCGACACCAGCACTGGTGTCGGTCGAAACCAGTCACGGATCCAGACAACTATTTCGGATGATGAAGCTGACATGTTCTTAGCTGCAATCGCCCAAGGTCCTCTCCCTACTAGACCTTGGTATGCCGATATAACCAACTACCTTACTGCAGAGGATAAGCCTGAAGTGTTTAAAGGCTATGCTAAGAAGAAGTTCCTTAGGGAAGTCAGGCGCTACTACTGGGATGAACCTTACTTGTACAAGCACTGCTCTGATGGTATCTACAGACGTTGCATTGCGGAGTCGGAAGTAGATAATTTGCTATACCATTGCCATGGTTCTGAGTATGCTGGACATTTTGCTACATTCAAGACAGTGTCTAAGGTTCTTCAAGCAGGCTTCTGGTGGCCTACAATATTCAAGGATGCTCAGTTATTTGTCTCTCGGTGCGATGTGTGTCAGAGGAGGGGGAAGATAAGCAAGAGACATAAGATCCCACAAAACTTCATCCTTGAGGTTGAAGTCTTTGATTGCTGGGGCATCGATTTCATGGGTCCGTTTTCATCTTCCTAAGGGAACAAGTATATATTGGTTGTTGTGGACTATGTATCCAAGTGGGTTGAAGTGATTGCAAGTCCGACCAATGACTCTTCAGTAGTTCTTAAGTTGTTTAAGACTATCATCTTCCCCAGATTTGGAGTGCCTAGTGTTGGATCCCGATGGATCTAGGGTTTGTTATATTGAAATTCAGAACCAACCTCGTTCTTACCTTTGGCAGCGGAAGAAGATGGTGAACGAGATCAGTGGAGCAACGCAACGCTTTGCCTCTACCAGATACACACGCACGCTCGCTGGAAACGGGATGCTAGTGCCGGATCAATGGGGATCGAAAGGTTCTGGTGTGTCTAGTGTTTCTTTCAAGAAAACTGGACGGCTCTGTTGTTTAGGTCGAACTAAACACGTTTTTATTCAACCTAAACGTGCTTAACGGGCCAGACTCAATTAAGCCATAACCTGAAAAGCCTGTTCGGAAAATCCGAATTGTGTCGACCGACACACAAGCTGTGTCGATCGACACAACACCTTTATATCGATTCTTATGTGTATTTCAATACACATAACATGATCATTGCCACAATGATCATTCCCATGTCGTAGCTTCCAGTTCGCTTAGGTGTGTGACCCTATAGGATCATATAATACTGGCAGTAAGTCCACGACCTACAGATTGCAAGAGGCTTCTAGCAAAGCATTGCAAACGCCCAGTATTATACGAATGTCAGATCTCGACACACAACTATCACAGGAGTGAGTACAGGTGTGATTTCAGGACACTATCCCAACAATCTCCCACTTGTACTGGAATCATCAATTCCTATAATCCTTTTGTCTCTATATCTCGATTTGGCATAAGGCAAGATTTGTGTCATCCTTATTAAGCCAATATCGTGTTTATCGAACTCCTGATCTCATACTGAACATTACAAACAACTGAACTACAGTTCGTTTGAGTGCGGCCACACATTTTCTCAGTATTCAATCTTCGATAGGCCCTGAGATATTTATCTCCCGTTATACAGGAGGGACAAATTCCATCTTGTTCCATCCCTGTTTCAACGCACACTTCATGATAAACTTGAACAGTGTCGTTATAGCCGCCAGTTACGGATCGACGTTTGACATAGTCAAAATGTACCAATTCATATGCAAGAAAGCATGATGAACTCAGGTCTTAGGACTATACTCTATAGTCGTAATGAGAACCTCTTATGACACAGATATTATTATCTTGTAGACTTCTCATTAGCGGGTCATGTCCGATCATATGTCCACTGACATATATCTATGTGACTGACTGCGATAATCATATCATTGGCTCCATGAAACTTAGCCAACAGTCACCTCACAATCTAGTCTCTAACGGTTGTCAGTGTCCCGATTCTACAACCTTGACTAGGGACTAAATAATTTATTAACTTATAGGGTTTCATGATCAAGTTCTCAACTTGATGACCTATAATATGTCATAAACTTATTTTGGGACCATTATTTAGATCACAATAAATAATGCTGAAATCAAATTTCATTAAACACTTCTAAAAGAATGTTTACAATAGCGTCTTATTATAACTAAAACAAAAAACCAAAACTCCCACTAGAATCAAGATTACATCTCAAGATCTCTAATGCCTACAGCAGTCGTATGACTCTCATGCTTAGGCCTTGGGAGTGACTTGGTTAGAGGATCATCGACATTCTCGTTTGTCGGAACTCGCCTGAGCAATGGCTCCATTGTTATCGCAGAACAATGCCACTGGCTCCAAGATACTAGGAACCACACCAAGTTCAGTCATGAACTTCTTGATCCAAACAGCTTCCTTTGCCGCTTCTGAAGCAGCAACATATTCAGCTTCCGTTGTGGAGTCAGCTACGGTATTCTGCTTAGAGCTCTTCCAGCTCACCGCACCGCCATTTAGACAGAAGACATATCCAGACTGTGATCGGAAATCGTCTCTGTCCGTCTGAAAACTCGCATCGGTGAATCCATTCACCACAAGTTCATCACTATCTCCATACACAAGGAACTTGTCCTTAGTATGTCTCAAATACTTGAGAATATTCTTGACAGCTGTCCAGTGAGCTTCACCTGGATCAGATTGGTATCTACTCGTCATGCTTAACGCGTAAGCTACATCTGGACGAGTGCAGAGCATGGCATACATAATAGATCCTATTGCAGAGGCATAAGGAATCCTATTCATGCGTTCTCGCTCAGCAGGTGTCGCTGGACACTGCTTCTTGCAGAGACTCTTGCCATGAGACATTGGTATGAAGCCCTTCTTGGAATCGTGCATCATGAATCTGTGCAACACCTTATCTATATAAGTGTCTTGGCACAATCCAATCAGCTTGTTAGTTCTATCTCTGTAGATTCTGATTCCAAGAATGTATGCGGCTTCTCCCATGTCTTTCATGGAAAAACAACTTCCTAGCCAAGTCTTGCTCCCACTTGTCTTCTTGTATACACATGATTCTTCTTCGTTCTTGATGAAACCGAATTGTTTTACTGCTTCATCAAAATGAAGATTCCAACTCCGTGATGCTTGCTTCAACCCATAAATGGATTTATGAAGCTTGCATACGTTCCCAGCGTTTTTAGGATCGACAAAACCTTCAGGCTGTGTCATGTACACATCCTCTTCCAGAATACCATTCAGGAATGCGGTTCTGACATCCATCTGCCAAATCTCATAATCATAATGAGCAGCAATCGCTAGAAGAATCCGAATATATTTAAGCATAGCTACTGGGGAATAGGTTTCATCATAGTCAATACCATGAATTTGTTTGAACCCTTTAGCCACCAATCTCGCTTTGTAAATCTGTACATTGCCATCCACGTCAATCTTCTTCTTGAAGATCCATTTACACTCAATGGCTTTTACACCACTAGGTAAATCGAACAAGGACCATACTTGGTTTTCTGACATGGATGTCATTTCGGATTTAGAGGCTCCAAGCCACTTTTCGGAGTCCGGGCCCATCATTGCTTCCGCAAAGGTCGCTGGTTCGCCACCTTCAATGACCATCAGATCATTTGAATTGGTTACGAGAAATCCATAGTATCTCTCGGGTTCGTGACGGATCCTTCCGGATCTGCGAACTTCAGGCTCCACAGGCGCCGGTTCCACAGAACTTTGTGGATCCAACTGATGCTCTTCCTCAATAGGTTGGGCAGTCTCCTGTGCATCTTGAATTTCTTCGAGATGTACTTTACTCCCACTGTTTTTCTTAGAGAGAAACTCCCTCTCAAGAAAAGAACAGTCCCGAGCAACAAATACTTTGTTCTCAGATTGGTTGTAAAAGTAGTATGCCTTGGTTTCCCTAGGATAACCAACGAAATAGCATTTATCTGATTTGGGCGCAAGCTTGTCGGAGATTAAACGTTTGACATAAGCCTCGCAACCCCAAATCCTTAGGAAAGACAGACTAGGAACGTTCCCAGTCCACAGTTCATGTGGTGTCTTTTCTACTGATTTAGATGGCACTCTATTCAGTGTAAACGCAGACGTTTCTAGAGCATATCCCCAAAAGGATAGTGGAAGATTAGAATGACTCATCATAGACCGAACCATATCCAATAAAGTTCGATTTCTCCTCTCCGACACTCCATTCCATTGGGGTGTACCAGGAGGAGTGAGTTGTGAAACGATTCCACACTCGCTCAGATAGTCGCTGAATTCTTGGCTCAAGTATTCTCCTCCGCGATCCGATCGCAGAATCTTAATACTCTTGCCAAGTTGATTCTGTACTTCATTCTTGAATTCCTTGAATCTATCAAAGGATTCTGACTTGTGTCTCATCAAATAGACATAGCCATACCTACTGAAATCATCAGTAAAGGTAATGAAATACTTAAAGTTTCCTCTGGCAGTAGTACTCATTGGCCCACATACATCAGTATGAACAAGGCCCAATAAATCACTGGCCCTTTCATTTGGTTTGTTGAAAGGGGCTCTAGCCATTTTGCCCACCAAACAAGACTCGCATTTCTCACATGATTCAAAATCAAATGAGCCCAGAAGCCCATTTCGATGGAGCCTCTGGATGCGTTTCTCATTGATATGGCCCAAACGACAATGCCATAAGAAAGTCGGGTTTTCGTCATTGGACTTAAACCTCTTTGTATTTATGTTAAAGACAGGCATTTCTTGGTTTAATAGATATAACCTATTATTTAATGGGGCGCTGCCATAATAATTACCATCACGATTAAAAGAACAAACTTTATTCTTAACAGCAAAATTAAAACCTTCCAAATCCAAAACGGAAACTGAAATTATGTTTCTGCTAATCGCAGGTACATAGTAGCAATTATTCAAAATTAAAACCATGCCCGAAGGTAAAGACAACTCGTAGGTGCCTACGGCCAGTGCAGCAACCTTAGCTCCATTCCCGACTCGTAGCTCTACTTGTCCTTTCTTCAGCGTCCTACTGTTTCTTAGTGCCTGCACATCAGTACAAATATGAGCACCGCAGCCGGTATCCAATACCCACGAAGTAGGACGAGAAGATATAATACCAAGTTCGATAACATAAATACCTGAGTCAGACGCATCATACGTCTTCTTCAGCTTCTTGTAATCTTCCATGAACTTCTTGCAGTCTTTCTTCCAATGCCCCAACTGCTTGCAGTAGTTGCACTTATCCTCAGGAGAAGGCCCGGATTTGGGTTTCGGCTTGGGCTTGTCCTGACTTTCAGTTTGGACAACCTGGGCCTTACCCTTACCCTTCTTAGGTTTCTTAAACCTCTTATTCCCTTGTACCATCAAGACACTGGGAGTAGCCTTCTTGAGATTTGGTTCTGCTGTCTTCAGCATACCGTGCAACTCAGTCAATGTCTTAGTCATGTTTTGCATGTTGTAGTTCATAATGAACTGATCAAAACACGACGGCAATGACTGCAGAATCATGTCAGTGGCCAGCTCCTGGCTAATGGCACAATCCAGTTTCCCCAGGTTATCAATGTAACCCATCATTTTAAGGACATGAGGACTTACTGGACTGTCCTTAGCCAGCTTGCAATCCATGAGAGATTTAACCGTCTGGTATCTCTCTGTGCGAGCTTGCTCCTGAAACAAAGCTTTCAGGCTATTAATCATCTCAATGGGTGACAACATGTTCTCATATTGCTTCTGCAGCTCAGAGTTCATAGTCACCAGCATTAGACAATTAACATCTTTGACATCCGCTGAATGCTTATCCCAAGCATTCTTTTCTGTCTGCGGAGCATTGGAACGTGGCCTCTCGGTGAGAACTCTTTCAAGGACATATTCCTTGTTCTCTTGCCTGAGAACTATTCTCAGGTTCCGATACCATTCCAAGAAATTAGATCCATTTAGCTTGTCCTTTTCAAGGACGGATCTTAGTGAGAAAGTGTTGATGTGATTTGAGACAGACATAGCTGTAATTCAAACAAAAGGTAGATTTTAGTTATAAAGCACAAGGAATGAGAATTCTTATCTAATAAGAAAACTCGCATTGTATTCAAACTATGTTTCCTCATATGAATACAATGTGCCAAGATCCTCAGATTACTAAAATTCGAGTGGGCGACTCGCCGTTACTCAAGCTTTAGTTATCTAGGTAAGCAAATCATTGCTAATTGTACTCAGTACAACTCTTGGTCGTGAATAAGACAAACTATGTCCAATCCACTCTGATGTCTCTGGGCCCAGAACTTCTGACAGCCCAGTCAAGTATAACCAATCTTTTATCTGTCTTGTGATCACTGACAGTGGCACTGCAAGTCTGTCACTGACCACCTGCCTTACTCATTTTGCTGTGGATACCAAGGACTCCAAGGATACCCAACAACATCACGAGTTTTGACAGTAGACAAGATCGGGCAAGACATCAAGATCACTTGATATTTAGTTGAAGAAAAGAACTATTCTTATCTTGATTTACATTCACTATATATATCAAAAATAATAACTTTTAATTAAAACATTTAGTTTTAATAAGTTTAGATTCATCTAATACTTTTAGGATTAGATTATTCTGGTTCATGCAAATTTGTGGTCAAACCAACAAGTCTGCGGACGTTGTGTCGATCGACGCCAACTATTGGTATCGATCGATGCAACTATATTTAAACCGTTCTTCGATAACCGGTCAAACCGGATCGAATTTACTTAACCGATTCAATTCAATTGAACCAGTTCGGTTTAATGGTCCATGTCGATCGTCACACACTGTGTGTCGATCGATATGACCAAACCAGAATCAATTTGGTTAATAAAATTAACCGAGCTAGATAACCGGTCCAATCCAATTGAACCGATCTATCTGATCGCATTGCCTGTGTCGACCGACACACCCAGTGTATCGATCGACGCAACACGATTACGGGTACTCGATCTCAGATCGAAACCCTAGAATTATTTACGGATTTTCGCTTTGTATCGACCGACACACGCTTTGTGTCGATCGATACTGTGCGATAAACCCTAAATTTTATTCGCGAGTTTTCGCTCTGTGTCGACCGACACACGCTTTGTGTCGATCGACACCCTGCGACAAACCCTAAAATTTTACATTTTGCGCCGCGGCGTGTCGATCGACACAGTGCGATTTCAACAGTTCATCGTTTTTCAACAGAGACAAAATCCGAGATTTATTCTATGAAAACACGATTCAGCAAGCAATATACAGATCAGCAACATCAAGTTTCGATTTTATATTACCAGTTTCAATAGCTAAACCCTAAGCATGCTCTGATACCACTGTTGGATCCCGATGGATCTAGGGTTTGTTATATTGAAATTCAGAACCAACCTCGTTCTTACCTTTGGCAGCGGAAGAAGATGGTGAACGAGATCAGTGGAGCAACGCAACGCTTTGCCTTTACCAGATACACACGCACGCTCGCTGGAAACGGGATGCTAGTGCCGGATCAATGGGGATCGAAAGGTTCTGGTGTGTCTAGTGTTTCTTTCAAGAAAACTGGACGGCTCTGTTGTTTAGGTCGAACTAAACACGTTTTTATTCAACCTAAACGTGCTTAACGGACCAGACTCAATTAAGCCATAACCCGAAAAGCATGTTCGGAAAATCCGAACTGTGTCGACCGACACACAAGCTGTGTCGATCGACACAACACCTTTATATCGATTCTTATGTGTATTTCAATACACATAACATGATCATTGCCACAATGATCATTCCCATGTCGTAGCTTCCAGTTCGCTTAGGTGTGTGACCCTATAGGATCATATAATACTGGCAGTAAGTCCACGACCTACAGATTGCAAGAGGCTTCTAGCAAAGCATTGCAAACGCCCAGTATTATACGAATGTCAGATCTCGACACACAACTATCACAGGAGTGAGTACAGGTGTGATTTCAGGACACTATCCCAACACCTAGGATTGTGATAAGTGATGGTGGAACTCATTTTATCAACAGAGTCTTCGATAAGTTGCTTAGAAAGTATGGTGTTAATCATCGTGTGGCTACTCCATATCACCCTCAGACTAGTGGACAAGTAGAAGTTTCTAACAGACAGATCAAGGAGATTCTGGAAACGACAGTGGGAAAGACTAAGAAGGACTGGTCTACTAAGTTAGATGATGCGTTGTGGGCTTACAGGACTGCGTTTAAGACGCTACTGGGGACTACACCATTCCATCTACTCTATGGGAAGGCTTGTCACCTTCCAGTTGAGCTAGAGCACAAGGCTAGATGGGCTGTCAAACAGATGAACTATGATCTCAAACCTGCAGTTGAGAGGCGCTTGATACAGCTTAATGAGTTAGATGAAATTCGCCATCATGCCTATGAGAATTCAAAGCTATACAAGGAGCGTACGAAGGCATATCATGATAAGAAGATCATCTCACGCAACTTTGAACCCAATGATCAGGTACTTCTCTATAACTCTCGTCTAACGTTGTTTCCTGGTAAGTTGCGTTCTCGTTGGTCAGGTACATTCACTGTCAAGGAAGCTAGACCCCATGGAGCTGTTATCTTAATGAATTCCAAAGGCGAGGAGTTCACAGTCAGTGGGCAAAGGGTGATACATTACTGGGCTAAAGCTGAAATTCCAGAAGGCAACATTGTCCATCTGGATAATCCACCCAATGCCTAATCGCAATACAGTCAAGCTATTGACATTAAAAGAGAGTTGAGTGGGAGTTAACCCACTATATGTTAGTTTTCTTTTCTTTTTCGGTTTTTGTTCTTGTGTCTTTTGATTTTTCTGGTTTTTGTGTGAAATCCGTAAGAAACAGGTTTGCAGACATCAGTGTCGGTCGACATCACCATTGGTGTCGGTCGACACCAAACTCGAGAACACGGATGGAAATCGATCGTGCTCGATTATGAGAAAATCGATGTCGACTTAAGCCTAATGTCACCCGACACTGGCCATGCGTCGGTCGACATCGACTGCGATCACAGGTACGGTTTATGTTTCCTCAAGTTCTCGGTTACTTATGCTTTGATTTTTACCGATCTCATACTACAATTGCATTGGGGACAGTGCAGTTTAAGTGTGGGGGAGGTGGCTACTGACATTGTGTTTTGTTTTCTTGAGAGTCAGTCCTTTGTTTTCACTTGTTTTGAAATTGTTTTATTGAGTGAAAGTCAGTATGAAACTACGATTTTTCGAGGAAGATTTTTGCTGGAGCAGATTCTAAGTGACCATTGGACAGACTTTCAGGAGCTCTATGACTATTAGAAAACACCACACGGATCAACTTACCAAGGACACCCATATCTAACCAGGTATTCAGAGGATCCACCACTAGTCTCACTTCTAATCTTGACTTTAATTTCTCAATTAGGGGCTTGGTAATCTTTGGGTCGGATTCCTCTGATGTGTTTGGCACAGCCTGTGATCCTGTCTAAAGTATGATTTCTGATTTTCCCCTCTCTTGAAAAAAAGAGAGATAAAAACCGAGGATAAGCTAGTAGCTTCGAAGTGGTCACGGGAATGGTAGAGACCCCTATTACCTCATGTGTATCCATGGAAAGATCCAAAGTTAAACCCCAATAAAGAGGAAAGAGCACTGATAGAAAAAATAAAATGATACCCAGTGGGAAAAATCAGTGCTAAGGGAGAAATGGAAAAGAAAGAAACCAGAAACCGACAGTTTGGTGGTCAGACACTGAATGGGTTGAGTCCATGTGTCCTTTGATTCTATACTCCCTCTGTGAGACCGCACTTAATTGTATACAGAGGCTAGTGTGGTGAACTTGAATTTCCTAATCTGATTGTGGAGTTTACTTGGGACAGTTGCTAAGTGTGGAGAAAGTACATTGTGGTTTTGAGCTCTGTAGGAAAATTTTCAGTGGTTTACTAAGCGAATGTGAATGCGAAGGTTCCTAGGACGAGCTTGAGGGCAAGCAAGAGCTAAGTCTGAGGGAGTTGATATATCATGGTTTTTATAGGTTTTCAACCATGATATAGTTGTGTATATTGAGTCTTTAACCTGGTTTTTTGAATCTATTGAGTCTTCTACAGGTAGGCTTGCGTTTGGAGAAAAAGATGGGATTATAGGACGTTTCTGGTGACTTGTGCAACGAGCTGAAGTTGGTGTCTCGGCCACGACTGGATGTCTACCGACACTAACCTTGGTGTCGGTCGACACTGAGAGTGACAGAGAAGTTACACGCGAGTTGAAGACATGTTTTGAAGAATTGCAGAATTGCCAGAAGTTTCCCTAATTCTAATTTATCCCCAAAACGTGTTTAGTGGTTTTGAATTAGGTTTTTGAGAGCAGACTCATGAAATGAATTCTTTTATTCTTGTTCTTACTTGTTCTTGCTTTGTAGATTGAGAGATTTTGGCTAGGGGATGATTCTTGCTACTTGTAACCTTGAGAGAAGGATTTCGAACCCCTTTACCTTTATATATTCAATCTTTGGTTTTCTATTCAATGATGTGTTGTTTACTTGATAATATGTCTGAGTAGTAACCTAGTTAGATTTAGGAATTCTCATAAGGGTTTTATGCATGTTTAGATAACTGATTTAGTAGGATTCACCATATGTTTGTTCATCACCTAAGTTGTGCTTAATACTGAAGATTGGCCTTTTCGGTCACCAGATTATCCCCACCTTCCAGCTCGTCAATCAGATCAAGATTGGCCTTGACTTCCTAAACCGTGATTAAGGCGTTGATATCGATCTTCTTCAAGTTCTACTAGTCTTGCACAAATCTCAAAACCTCTCGATATTGAGTATGAATCTCGAGATTGGCGTCCTTTACCGCCTCTTTAATGGCATTGTGGCGACCAGCTCACAACCCATCTCTCCTCTGTGATATCATAGTTCTCGGCCATACACATGTCGTGGTTGATCTCTGCTACTTTACGTTTATCCCCAGTCTCTCCCAGTGCAGCCTGCATCGTCTTCATCTTGGCATCGGCCCCTAGACCGTCGCCACCTCGGCTCTCGCCTTGGCAATGTTACTTACCAATACAGTTGCGCTTGATCTCTGATAAAAAAACTACCTCTTCATATGCTCAAGGAGGGATTCCGTTTCTCCAACATATCTTGATGGGGACGACTCCTTCAACCGGTCTTTGACCAAGGTGATGTAACAGTTGTTTGCCTCGATTGCCTGTGAGGAAAAAAACCGCGAGAACAACGTACGACCTTCCAAACACAGGTACAATAAACAGGAAAGAGTAAACTTGAAATTTACCCTATGTAGCTCGCGAGTAGATGTAGGCCTCCCTCTCAACCATACACCTGATAGCCATAAGATGACATTCTACCCCTTTGACATGACACGGGAGGCGAGCCATCTCCTCCGAATTCTCCGTTATCAAAAAATCCCCTGGATACTCGAACCCCCAGCGTAAGGAGGAGTTATCGGAGTTCCAAGTGTCAGCTTTCCTAGGTCCCCCTCGGATCACCTCTATCGCCCTTAACCATTGCATAGATAAAGTCTCTCTCTCTCTCTCTCTCTCTCTCTCTCTCTCTCTCTCTCTCTCTCTCTCTCTCTCTCTCTCTCTCTCTCTCTCTCTCTCTCTCTCTCTCTCTCTCTCTCTCTCTCTCTCTCTCTCTCTCTTTCATGGAGGCACAAAGAGGTGGGAAGTATGACTTTGTCATTTGGGGGGACATGACCACCGACACTAGTTACAGAGGTTGCATTTGGCCCCACAACGACATCAACAAGTGGCGTAGGAACAAAGTTAGGCTATGAGATAAATAATGCATTGGCAGGCCGAGTGGTCACAAGCAATAATCGTTGATACAATCTCTCCTAGATCTCTCACCAGTCCTCCTCTTCTTCTGGAAGGATTGTCTGATCATGTCTGGGGATAGATAGTTAGTGGAGTCACTTGAATCTGAGAGGTTTAAAACATGAGCTGCTAGCATCACAAACCACGAATAAATTCAGCCCGATGATACAACCAAAATCACAATCTGATTCGATATTGTCGTCACATACCTTTGCCTCAACGCGACTACCTTGCATGACATGTAGATGGTTGTCGCTGAAGGGGCAGAAATCATGGACATTGAAGTCGGCGATCTGAATTTTTGGGACCAGGATACCATAAGCATACTTAACCCGAGTAAGCGTAAACGAGTTCCAATCGACCTCTACGGCTCAAAGAGCTAACAACAGGGATATCAAACTGTCCAACTAAGGAGGCTCCAAGATCGAAGCTGCAAAATAAAAGGGTCAAAAAGATTAAAATAGGCTGATCAAGAGCCATGCATTTAAGAAGAAGAAAGAGACTACTCATCGCTAGCATTTAGGCCTAACCGGCGCGGTTGTCCATGTGGATTGGATCGTATCGAAGTAAAAATTCTCAATCATGGCATGACAGATCTAGAAGACAAAGTACTTCATGTACCAATTAAAATCGCGTCTCGGCAAACTCGTCAACACCTTCCTCCCGAGTCGAGGCGCATAATATAACGTTCCCGCATGATGATCATTGCGCTTTATCAAAACAAAGTGGTAGAACTCCGCGATCATGAGATCGCGAATGGACTCTAAAGCCTTAACTCGTAGCCAATCACCTATCATAGAGGTTTGGGCACATCTGCAGAAATACGATTCAGAGCTCAGCAAGAACCTCCAACAAATATATGTGGATTGGGAAGGTAAGACCGCACGACTCAAAGAACGGTGTGTACACGCAACACCAACCCTCACGTGCCGTCTTTGGGTTCTCCCAATCAAGGAAAACATTGATTTCGACATCCGTGTTGAGCTGATGCTTAGTTCGCAGTCTGCACAGGTCGTAACACTCCACGACGAAGGTTCATAAGGGAAAAATTGCGGACCGATCCCCGAAACAGAAGCACCAGTGTCACCACCTCCTTCTTGAGAGGCGTTGTGCAATCTTTCATTCTCAATTATCAAAAAAAATGTTTGATGACAGAGACGAAAGCAAGATGATCTTCTCTTGGAATTCTCTTAAAATTCTTAAAATCGCTTCGAATTCAAAGAGGCTAAATAACAATTAAAAAAAGAGAGGGGAAGAAATTAAGGAAGGAAGCGGGTTTCAATACCACGCGGATCTCTTACTTCCTTAAATCTCAGCCGTTAGATTAGAGGCCGAATAATGGTCTATAATTTGGGCAGTTTTCGAGATTGTGTGGATCCTGCGTCCTTCGAGCTCCTGACCGTCAAATTTGATTCTTTGAAAAGACATCGAATCTAAAAAGATACAAGTTGACGGCAGCGACTTAAAGACTCGCAGTCGGAAGGACTATTCACATTTTCTGCCAATTAGTTATTATAATTAAATAATTAATGGATTAGGGGAAATTGTTGGTACCAAAATCCACACATGGATTTAGCCCGATAAAGTCCCAAAGGCCTTATCACTTAAACATGTTGACTCTAAGGATATCACTCTGGCCCAAATTGAAATCCATCTGACATTTTTCATATCAACTGGAAAAAGACTGCATACTGAAGAGGACATGTCCGATATTATAGTCAACTCATGAGCCGATTTAGTCAAAATTGATCACTCCGAGATCAGCTCAACCATCCGAAGATCACAGAGATCGTTCTAACAGGCGCATTACGAGATTTATGGAAATGAGAGCTCGACGAAGAGGCTATAAAGGAGTTCGATGACTTTAGATTAAGGATCGACTTTTTACACAATTTATACATTCAACAGCTCTACGAGCTCATTAAAAACTCTCTCTTAAGCCCTTTGTAGTCTTCTTTCATTCAATACAAGATAATTACAAAACCTAGATTCGTTTTAGATATTTCTTTAGAGCATCTTTTGATATTTGAAGTGATATTCCTTCGACAAATTTTTCCCTCACAAATCATAAATCTCCAACGTAGATTTTCATATGCACATTTTGGCGCGGTTTGTGTAGACGATCATAATATCAACTGGTCAACAAAAATTCAACTGGTCAGGGCTAAACCTTAACCATAATTTTCTTTCCACGAGTGGATGGGTCTACGAAGTCTAACCTTAACGATCTGACCGAAACCCATATCATGTTCTCCATATCGGTTGATAAGCGTGAAGCCATGCATCGTCAACTCGGACACTAATAGTTTGATTAGATCGACAAGAACGCAATATCAAAAGCAATTCACTAAAAAAATTTAGTCACAAATTTTTCTGGGCGTAATATCTGATTTTTTTTAGATTTGTACTATCAATTTTATGTTAGTGATAAATCAAGGAAATTTAGATAAGAAATATAAAATAAATAAAATCCTATATATAAAAGATGAAGAGGGGACTCTCCTACGTTGACACGTCAGCCCCCCTCTGATTGGTCCACCTCATGCAAAATTGCCACATCCTCATTAAATCAATTAAATATACAAATATAATTATTTAATTTAAATATAATTAGTTAAAATTATTAAATATAAATATAATCATAAATTTAAACTAAAATTTAATTTCGAATATAATTAAATATTAATATAAATAAAAATACCAAATTATAAAACAAAAATAAATATGCAATTATAATTTTGTTAAAAATAATTGAAAAATTTGAAGAAAAAACCATATAACAAAATAAGTAAGAAAAATGATAATTATCAGTGATAAAAGAAGATAATATGATAATAGAAACAAATAAATAATATTAAAAATATAAAAATAAGAAATTAAATGAAATCAAATATATTAATAACTTAACGAAAAAATGTCAAAATATTATTGTAATATTACGACATAAATGACTGAAAGTGTAACAAGTACATATTTTAAAGAATTTATAAAAATTAATAAATGATAAGAAGAATGAAGGAAATAAAAATTCTAAAAAATAAAAATGCATGAAAATTGAAAACTAAAACTTGTAAAACATATAATTTAAAATAATATTGCTTGTAAATACATATTATTTTTCATATTATTATGATCATAAAAAATATAAATCTGTAAATAAATATATAAAATATTAATATTTAAAATAATTATTAAAATATATTAAATATTTAAATAACAAAACAAAATCCGCACATTTTGCACGGATTCTCTCCTGATGCTCTTTAACAATTCATGTACAAAAATAAGATCACCGACACACACAAAAAAAGATCAATTAATATGAAAATAATTAAAATTCCAGGCATAGTTTGTTAAATAGTTAAACGACTTTGACCCTATTTCTCTCTCTCTATCTCTTCACTCGAACTTCTATCTCTCGGTGCCGCTTAGCTGCTTCGATTTACCATTTCCAATTTTCCACCCAGAGAAAGTTGGTTAGTTTCCCAATATAGACTATTATAGAAGAAGAAGCACTTCCTAGATCCGATTCTCGCTCCAGTTTCTTCGATCCCATCTTCTCTCTCTATCTCTGTATTGAATGACCGACGGTTTTGCCTTGATCTTCCTCCAAATCTAAGAGCTACTGGTGAGTTCTTCTTTCATTTCGGATTTTCTGCTTCTATGATCCCTTCCTTCGTCTGGTATATCTGAATCTTCTCCGGAAACTAGGTCTAATCAGTTTTCGATTTGCTGTGTTCTCCTTTGCCAATCGTTTAATGGTTTGATTGCAGAAGTTGTCAATTTGGAAAATTTATAATCTCATTTCGGCTTCTGTTTTCAATCGGCTCGCTCGTCGATTCCTTCTTTATGGTTGATATGCGAATCGTTTCTAATTTGATACTTGTTGATGGTTTCTTCTCATATCAGATCCAAGCAACTGTTTAGATTATTAATGGCGTTGATCAGGATCTAATAGTTAATTATTTGACACAGAACAAACTTCAACACACCATAGGGACCATGTTATCTCCTACATTGTTTTAGATTCATTGGTCAATGTAATAAATGGTTATGCAAATATATTCATTTATTTTCATTCCGAGTTTAGTGATAGTTGGTTCTGAATTGTTTATATAAGTTATCACATTTTTTTTTATTAGTTTCAAGTTTCTCCCGATTTGTTTTATGTTCTCGACACATAAGTTTTCAACCTTGTTGTTTCGTAGAATCTCACGTTTGGAACTATACATAAAAGGCAATGAGGGGAAGACCGGATGGAGGGAAAAAGAAGCCAGTGATTGTTTTAGTCTGCGTTGCAGCGGTAGTTCTTGTTTTTATATATCTCTTCTTTGGCTCCTCTAACCATGGGGCTTCAGCTATTGAGTATGGGAGAAAACTTGGGTTGGGTGGTGATGATGATGATACCAAGAAGGACGACACTTCTAGCTCCTTTTATGTAGAAGATGAAGGCAACGGTTTCTCACCAAGAAGCTTTCCTGTGAGTTCTTATACCGTTTTTATAGAATATCTTTCCACTTCCGTCTCCAATTTATGATTAAATTTTGTTATTACTCTTTTTTCTTGCAAAGGTGTGTGATGACCGGTACTCGGAGCTTATTCCTTGCTTAGACAGGAATCTCATTTACCAAATGAGATTGAAGCTTGACTTGTCTTTGATGGAGCATTACGAACGCCACTGTCCTCCTCCTGAGAGACGATTTAACTGCTTGATTCCTCCTCCTCCAGGATATAAAGTGAGTTTTTTCTTTACCTATGTTGAAATGGTCAGTGTCTTGACATTTGTTTTTGTGCCAATATGTGTAGATTCCAATCAAGTGGCCGAAAAGCAGAGACGAAGTTTGGAAAGTGAACATTCCACATACTCACCTTGCGCATGAGAAGTCCGACCAAAACTGGATGGTTGTCAAAGGAGAAAAAATCAATTTCCCTGGTGGAGGCACACATTTTCACTATGGTGCTGATAAATATATTGCGTCAATGGCAAATGTGAGGCATATACCACCACTTATTATTCACAACAGAGATAAGCCTTGTTCAGTTACTGATACTATTCTCGAAATTTGCAGATGCTTAGCTTTCCAAACAATATTCTGAACAATGGGGGAAGGCTGAGGACGTTTCTTGATGTTGGCTGTGGTGTTGCGAGTTTTGGTGGTTACCTTCTTGCATCAGATATTATGACCATGTCCTTGGCACCAAACGATGTGCATCAGAACCAAATCCAGTTCGCTCTTGAGAGAGGGATTCCTGCATACCTCGGCGTTCTTGGAACAAAGAGGCTCCCATACCCAAGCAGATCCTTTGAACTTGCACATTGTTCACGTTGCCGAATTGACTGGCTTCAAAGAGACGGTATTCTTCTTCTCGAGCTAGACAGGGTGCTAAGACCTGGTGGCTATTTTGCATACTCATCTCCAGAAGCATATGCACAAGATGAGGAGGATCTCAGAATATGGAGAGAAATGAGTGCTCTCGTGGAGCGTATGTGTTGGACGATAGCTGCAAAAAGAAATCAGACTGTAATCTGGCAAAAACCTTTGACAAACGATTGTTATCTGGGAAGAGAGCCTGGAACCCAACCTCCTCTATGCAATTCTGACAGTGACCCTGATGCTGTGTATGGTGTAAACATGGAAGCCTGCATTAGTCAATACAGTGACCGTAAGTTTTCATTCTCCCCCTTGCTTTTCAGTTGCAGAGAATATAAATTCCGTTTAAATAACTTCACACGTTTGTGATATAGCATATCTGAGAACATATGCCCACTGAAATTTTCGCGTTTCCATTAGATGACCACAAATCCAAGGGAAGTGCATTGGCTCCATGGCCAGCTCGATTAACCTCTCCTCCTCCCCGTCTAGCTGATTTTGGATATTCCACTGACATGTTTGAGAAGGATACGGTAAAGTTTAAGCCCATGCTCTTAATTGTTGCAATTCGAAGCTTTAGAAACTGTAGTCACCTTATATTATTGCTTCTCCCCATACAGGAAACTTGGAGGCATAGGGTAGATACTTACTGGGATCTTTTGAGTCCAAAAATTCAATCAGACACTATTAGAAACATAATGGACATGAAAGCAAACATGGGTTCCTTTGCTGCTGCTCTGAATGACAAAGATGTTTGGGTTATGAATGTTGTTCCTGAAGACGGGCCTAACACGCTTAAACTGATATACGACAGAGGCCTGATGGGTGCTGTTCATAGCTGGTCAGTTTCTTCCTTTTATCAAAATCCGTTTATGTCTACGTTCCTTAATGATATAGTTAAATGATCACATCGCAGGTGTGAAGCATTCTCAACTTACCCTAGGACTTATGATTTACTACATGCTTGGGACATCATTTCCGATATCAAGAAGAGAGGTTGCAGCGCCGAGGATTTGCTGCTGGAGATGGATCGTATCCTTCGCCCAAGCGGTTTCATACTCATAAGGGACAAACAATCCGTAGTTGATCTTGTGAAGAAGTATCTCAAGGCTATGCATTGGGAAGCAGTTGATACCAAGGCAGTCTCGGATTCAGACCAAGACTCGGACAATGTTGTACTCATTGTCCAAAAAAAGCTCTGGTTGACAAGTGAAAGCCTCAGAGATCTGGAGTGATGATGATCATGATGATAATGAGGCAAAAAAAAAACTGCATCCGAACATGAAAACCAAGATTCACAAAAGGTTTCTTTATTGGGAGAATCTTATCAAAACATACAGCGAAGAAAAAAATCGTTTTATAGCGGCAATTTAACGTTAACGTTTTCTTTTCTTTTTAATTTTTTTTCTTTTACATATTCATTTATGTTTGTTTGTATGGTTCAGTAGAGATGACTTGGTTTCCTATCAATTATTTTTTTGTTATAATTTATGTATACATTCATTATGAGGAGAGACAAACTTACTGAAGATGAGGCAAGGTTTTATGTTGGTGAAACTGTCTTAGCTATCGAGTCCATTCATAAGCAAAACTATATCTACAGGTCTAGTGAAGCAACAAAAGTTGTATCTCCTGTGTCCTTTTTCTTTTTTAATGTTCTAAGTATTTGTTACAGAGATATCAAGCCTGATAATCTGCTACTTGACAGAAGCGGTCACATGAAACTATCAGATTTTGGATTGTGTAAGCCATTAGACAGTTAGACTGTAGTATTCTCGAAGAAAATGATTTCGCATTTGCGCAGAACGTTAGTGGGGCTTTACAAAGTGATGGTCGTCCAGTGGCACCAAAACGCACCCGCTCCCAAATGGAACAGCTGCAAAACTGGCAGAGAAATAGAACTCATAAGAGTGTAATGAAAAAGAAAACACAAACACAAAATGAGCTTTATTATAGAAGAAATAAAAAGAAAGGAACTTGCCAACTAGAACTAAATATCTTTGATTTCATAGAATATTAGAAAGAGAGCTGCTCAAATGGCAGCCATGGTTACATAAACAAAAGCATATTTATAGAACTAATCTAGTTGGTTGAGAACCCTAGTTACATGAGCCAATGGACTTGTCATTGGTCAACAATGATGGGCTTCTTTAGATCCTTTAATTTTGGTAGATACTTAGTAAACGCTTTTGTTGCTGGCTTATTCTTCTATGATAATCCTTGGTTCATAGGTGTGGAATGGGGAAAACTAAATCAAATGAAGGCTGCTTTTATTTCCCAAATAGATGGCAGCTAACAATGATTCGTATAAGCTCATCTTTAACTCCTTGTGTAGCAGACTGACAAGCAAGTTACAAACATGTAAAAATCAGGTCCGTGGAGAAAGGTATGAAATTTTCTTGACAACAATTAACAAAAGGGGTTTGCATCTTCTCCAGATGCTCTCATCTAAGGACATTAACTTTGTGTGTTATACTTACAAAAACGTTGAAATCGTAAATGATGATGATAGGTAAAATCTCACTTACATAAATAACTGGACTTGTGATTCAAACGTTGCATGTTTGAAGAAGAGCACGAATCAATTAAATCCATCTTTGGTATATGCATTTCCCATCTCCAAGAAGTCCCATTTGGAATGATTTACAATCAAGAGAAACCTACAACCAGATTGTAAAACAAAATCTTTTTTGACAGAGAATGAATCAGAGAGTGGCACCACAAGTTACCAAGAAAGCTTGTTGAAACTCTTGCCACCGCAGATTGAAGTTCCAGAGAAAGAAGACAATTCCAGCTCATTCACATTCATTTTGGTTTAACACTTTTAAGTGGCGAATTCAAGGTTCAGAAAGTACAGTTTCCTCTTGGCGAGAAGACGAAGGTGGATAGATGAATTGTTTGATTTTGTGTGGATAGAGAGAAAGTTTAAGAATTGTTCATACAGTTTCCACATAGGATGATCTGATTTGGATGATTGATATCTTGTATTGCTTGTTTTGTCAGGTCTTTGGGAATATACCAGAGTTCTAGAAAGGAAATGTTTGATCCTAAAATTAATTTACAAAAGCTTTTTTATTTTATTTTTGTTTGACATCAAAATGATAAATCGAGAAAGGAATACACTCACTCATCATAGTTGCATACATCAAAGAGAACATACACATTCCAAAGAGACATTCATCAAACGGTAGCAGCAAGAGCCTTGACAATATAATACCTTATAGGAACTGTAAGCACATGATCAACCCACTCAACTTTTCCCCAAATTTCAGAACTGCTGCGCCTTTCAAGGGCAATCTCTGCACACCAAATCATCTTCTCGTCGTTACAGTCTTACAAAGCATATTATTTGACCACAAGACGACCATCTTACCACCATAATCAGCCAATCTAACAGATTCACTAGGATGAAACTCAAGTAGTCCTACAAAACCCTCCCAGTCATAGCTGGATCTCGCTGGTGCCAATCTGAAAATTCCGCTAAGAACAAAGTATAAAACATTCTCTATCACGCAATAAGAATCTGAATGCCAAACCAAGCCCATCATTGCATGGGCCAGGTCCCATCTACCTTCCCTTGGAATCGTAACAAGCCACCCCTCTGTCAGTCGTTAGGTGAAACTTTCCATCAATACATGCACTTCTCAAGATCAAAGAGCCGCGTGTTGTCTCGCTGGTATGCATTGGCGGCGAATGTTCCCAAATTTGTGTTCTTGTGTCCATTTCCAACACCTTGAATGAGTTCTTCAAGGAATCGCCATGGATTCCTACTACATATATCTTTCCATTAACGACACTAGCAGAGAGTCTCAATAGCTCCATAGGCAAGCTTGGAGCCTCATGCCAAGTGTGAAACCGACAATCCAGAATCGAGACCCTAGAGGAGGATCTGATATTGTAGATGTCAGAACCAACCGCGACACGACCCAAAAACACAGCATGAGGAGATTGGAGAGTTGGGACTGTAGCCAAAACACACCCCTTTGATTTCTTGTTACTATTGGTTAGGAGCAAGGATGTTAAAGTGGGTAATTACCCTAAATGAGTACTCAAACCCATTATAAAAATCTAAACTCAAAACTCTCATATTCTAATAGAAAAGGAAAATAGTTTAAAATAGACAGGTACTCATTAACTATGTGTTAATTTAATTGGGTTTTGGGTACCCATGTATTTTTAAATTATATGAATAATCATAATTTTTTGATAATTAACTATTTATTAAATTACATCAATGATTTTTATTTTCCGCCAAAAAAACATAAAATCTATTTTCCCACCAAAATACAAACTTTTATTTTCTCAAGAAAATTAAAATCTCGTTTTTCTGTCAAAAACGTAAAATCAATTTCTCGTAAAAAACGTAAAATCATATTTTCATGCCAAAAACGTAAAATTATATTTTTCCCGCCAAAAACGTAAAATCTTGTTTTCCCGCCAAAAACGTAAAATCTTGTTTTCCCGCCAAAAACGTAAAATCATGTTTTTCCGTCATAAACGTAAAATTATGTTTTTCCGTCAGAAACGTAAAATCTCATTTTCCCGCCAAAAATGTAAAATCTCGTTTTCCCACCAAAAATGTAAAATCATATTTTCCCGCCAAAAAACGTAAAATTATGTTTTTCCGCCAAAAACGTAAAATCTCATTTTTCCGCCAAAAACGTAAAATCCTATTTTTTCACCAAAAATGTAAAATTATGTTTTCTCGCCAAAAATGTAAAATCTCTTTTTTCCGCCAAAAACGTAAAATCCTAATTTTCTTGCCAAAAACGTAAAATTATGTTTTCCCGCCTAAAACGTAAAAAATCTCATTTTTCTGTCAAAAACGTAAAATCCTAATTTTCCGCAAAAAATGTAAAATTATGTTTTCCCGCCAAAACGTAAAATTATGTTTCCCGCCAAAAATATAACATCTCTTTTTCCCGCCAAAAATGTAAAATCCTATTTTTCCGCCAAAAACGTAAAGTCCTATTTTACCGCCAAAAACGTAAAACTATGTGTTCCTGTTTAAACCCATACCCGTTTAGGCCTATTTATATTTAGACCCATTTAGGTCCGCCCGTTTAGACCCGTATCCGTTTAGGCCCGCCTGTTTAGACCCATACTTGTTTCGGCCCGTTTATATTCAGACCCGTCTAGGCCCGCCTGTTTAGACCCATACTTGTTTAGGCCCGTTTATATTTAGACCCGTTTAGGCCCGCCTGTTTACCCCCCCCCCCCCCCCCCCCCGTTTAGGCCTGTATCCGTTTATGCCCGCCCGTTTAAGCCTGTATCTATTTAGACTTGCCCGTTTTGGCCCGTTTATATTTAGTTTCGTCCGTTTAGACGCGTTTAAAAATACGAAACCATGTTTAAACAATTTTGAAAAAAAAAATTCAAACGGACTAAACGGACTGAGGAAAGGTGACAAAATGTTAACATCACTAAATATAGTATAAAACAATATTAGTATCAAAGTATGAATATCCATGGGTATACCCAAAACTTAATAAGCTGTACATGGGTATTAACCATTAACAAAAAATATTTGGGTTCATTATGGGTTGGGTTTTTATAAGTTGGGTTTTTGTAGGTTGGGTTTGGATTGGGTTATTTTACCCATATTAACATCCCTAGTTAGGAGTTTATCAGGTTTCCGGCAGAGGGTGAACCACCGACAATCAAAATAGGACTCTAAACAAACGTAGAGACAACTATCGGTGCGGTTCAAGAGTGATAAAGCTTTGTATAGCTACAGTGAAGCAAGAAGAGATCGAAAACTCTTGGAGACGAGGGAGAGAGTCGGATGGTACAGCTTTGACAAGCGTGCGACGCAGCTCATTAGCAGATCATCCGAAAGTGACATATTTGGATTTGATTGCGGCGTCGGTGGAATCTCCTGCTTCTTCTTTTTCTTTTCCGGGGACGACATCGACGGTTTAGGTTTAACGAGACGGAAATCGCCGCCTTAGGTTATTTAACCAAAATTGGTTAGGTGTATTTTTGGTTCATTCGGTTTCAACTGAATACGAAAATAAAAGAAACATTGTAATGGTCCCTTTCAATTACAGTACATGAACAATTAGATGTTGATGGGTGTAAGTTTTATCCCTATTCTACTGCAAGTGCACAGTTATGCTATTGCAGTATTTCAGGGTATCGAATCCACAAGGACTCACGGTCACACGATAGATTATATGCCGTCAAGTTAAGCTAAATCAAATCTTAAGAAAGCAGTAAATGAAAGCAAGTAACAAGAAGGTGTTTTCAAATAGAGAAAGGCGTCAGACTTAGGAAGTTCTCGGGAATTATGCTATGTAAGACACTTAACTAACCAGATTCAGATTAAACACAGGTTCAAGAACTAGAAACACAATGCTAAATAATCCAACTCTCGCTGAGATTATTTCTATATCTATTAACCTAGCGATCCATATCTCTTTGTGATCCTAGAGTTCTAAACAAGCATTAAGAACAGGTTCTATCGGTTCACAATTTTGCTAAACCAAATCTCTTTGTCTCTAGTCAAATTGCTCACACTAAGTTTGTTCAGATTATAACTCACACTCTCGCGCTATTGTTAATTATCTCAGATCTAAGCACAACTTAGGTGATGAACAATAGATGGTGAATCCTAATCAATCAGTTGTCAAACAAGCATAAAACCTTTGTGAGAATTCCTAAATCTAACTAGGTTACTACTCAGACATATTAGTAATCAAACAACACATCATGAATACAAAACCAAAAGACTGAATAGATAAAGTAAAAGGGGTTCGAAATTCTTCTCTCAAGGTTACAAGTAGCAAGAATCAGCCCCAACTCAATATCTCTCAATATCTCAAGCAAGAACAAAGTAAGAACAAGGTAAAAGGTAGAATGAGTCTGAAAACCTAATTAAACTCTCTAAACACGTTTTGGGGTCAATTTAGAATTAGGAAAAACTTCTGGGCAATTCTACAAATCTTCAAAACTTATCCTTACCTCTCGGGTATTGTTCTGTTAGCGTCGACCGACATCCAAGTCAGTGTCGGTCGAAACTCAATCGTGGTCGAGACACCAACTTCAGCTCGTTGCACAAATCACCAGAAACGGCCTATAATCCCATCCTTTGCTCCAAATGCAAGCCTACTTGTAGAAGACTCAATAGACTCTAAAAACCAGGTTAAAGACTCAATATATACAACTATATCATGGTTGAAAACCTAGAAAAACTATGATATATCAACTCCCCCACACTTAGCTCTTGCTTGCCCTCAAGCATGTAAAGAACAAAAGCATAAGAAAAGAGGTTTGAAAACACAGAAACTCATTTAGTCCTAGGAACTTTCGCATTCTTATTCACTTAGTAAGCCACTGAAAACTTTCCTACAGAACTCAAGACCACAATATACTTCCCCCACACTTAGCAACTGTCCCAAGTCAACTCCACAATCAGATTAGGATATTCAAGTTCACCACACTAGCCTCTGTATACAATTATGTGCAGTCTCACAGAGGGAGTATTGAATCAAAGGACACATGGATTCAACCTATTCAATATCTGACCACCAAACTGTCGGTTTCTGGTTTCTTTCTTTTCCCTTTCTCCCTTAGCACTGATTTTTTCCCACTGGGTATCATTTTATTTTTTCTATCAGTGCTCTTCCCTTTTTATTGGGGTTGAACTTTGGATCTTTCCATGGATACACAGGAGGTAGGGGTCTCTACCACTCCTGTGACCATTTCGAAGCTACTAGCTTATCCTCGGTTTTTTATCTCTCTTTTTTTTTTTTTACTTTCAAGGGAGGGGAAAATCAGAAACCATACTTTAGAACAAGATCATAGGCTGTGTCAAACACATCAAAGAAATCTGATCCAAAGATTACCAAGCCCCTAAGTGAGAAATTAAAGTCAAGATTAAGTGTGAGACTAGTGATGGATCCTCTGAATACCTGGTTAGATATGAGTGTCCTTGGTAAGTTAATCCGTTTGGGGTTTTCTAATAGTCATAGAGGTCCTGCAAGTGTGTCCAATGGTCACTTAGTTCCTGTTCCAACGAAAATTTCCTCAAAAAATTATAGTTTCATACAAATTTTTGACTCAATAAAACAATTTTGAAAACTAGTGAAAACATGGGACTGACTCTAAGAAAACAAAACACAATGTCAGTAGCCACCTCCCCCACACTTAAACTGCACTGTCCCCAGTGCAATTGTAGCATGAGATCGGTATAAATCAAATTGGAACCATAGAGATTTTGAGTTAAAAATCCGAACCTGAACACGGCCGATGTTGACCGACACTAAGCTTAGTGTCGACCGACACTGGTGTCTGCAGACCTGTTCTTCACGGCTCTGACACGCAAAAACCAGAAAAATCAAAAGACACAAGAACAAAAACCAAAAAGAAAAGAAAACTAACCTACAGTGGGTTGCCTCCCACTCAGCGCTCTTTTAACGTCAATAGCTTGACTGTATTGCGATCAGGTATTGGGTGGATTATCCAGATGGACAATGTTGCCTTCTGGAATCTCAGCTTTTGCCCAGTAATGTTTCACCCTTTGTCCATTGACTGTGAACTCCTCGCCTTTGGAATTCATTAAGATGATAGCTCCGTGTGGTCTAGCTTCTTTGACAGTGAATGGACCTGACCAACGAGAACACAACTTTCCAAGAAACAATGTCAGACGAGAGTTGTAGAGAAGTACTTGATCATTGGGTTCGAAGTTGCGTGAGATGATCTTCTTATCATGATATGCTTTTGTGCGCTCCTTGTATAGCCTTGAGTTTTCATAGGCATGGTGGCGAATTTCATCTAACTCATTTAGCTGTATCAAACGCCTCTCAACTGCAGGTTTGAGATCATAGTTCTTCTGTTTGACAGCCCATCTAGCCTTGTGCTCTAGCTCAACTGGAAGGTGACAAGCTTTCCCATAGAGTAGATGAAATGGTGTAGTCCCCAGTGGCGTCTTGAACGCAGTCCTGTAAGCCCACAGTGCATCATCCAACTTCGCAGACCAATCCTTCCTAGTCTTCCAAACTGTCTTCTCCAGAATCTCCTTGATCTGTCTGTTAGAGACTTCCACTTGTCCACTAGTCTGAGGGTGATATGGAGTAGCCACACGATGATGAACACCATGCTTTTTAAGCAGCTTCTCGAAGACTTTGTTGATAAAGTGAGTTCCACCATCACTTATCACAATCCTAAGGACTCCAAATCTGGGGAAGATGATAGTCTTAAACAGCTTAAGAACTACCGAAGAGCCATTGGTCGGACTTGCAATCGCTTCAACCCATTTGGATACATAGTCCACAACAACCAATATATATCTGTTCCCATAGGAAGATGGAAACGGACTCATGAAATCGATGCCCCAGCAATCAAAGACTTCAACCTCAAGGATGAAGTTTTGTGGCATCTCATGTCTCTTGCTTATCTTCCCCCTCCTCTGACACACATTGCACGGAGAGACAAATAACTGGGCATCCTTGAACATTGTAGGGCACTAGAAGCCTGCTTGAAGAACCTTAGACACTGTCTTGAATGTAGCAAAGTGTTCAGCATACTCAGAACCATGGCAGTGGTACAACACATTATCTACTTCAGATTCCGCAATGCATCGTCTGTACATACCATCAGAACAATGCTTGTATAAGTAGGGCTCATCCCAGTAATAGCGGCTGGCCTCTCTAAGGAACTTCTTCTTAGCATAGACTTTAAACACTTCAAGCTCATCCTCTGCAGCAAGGTAGTTGGTTATATCGGCATACCAAGGTCTAGTAGGGAGGAGACCGTGTGCCATTGCAGCTATGAACATGTCAGGTTCATCATTCGGAATTGTTGCCTCTATCCGCAGCCGATGTCGACCGACACCAGTGTTGATGTCGACCGACATCATACCTAATCGGCCAAGCAATGTCGAGCGTGATCGATTATCGTCCGCTTTTTTGAGTTGGATGTCGACCGACATGAGCTGAGTGTCGATCGACATTGACCCTGCAACCCTTGTAGAAATCAGTGGATTCGCAAAAACATCCTGAAAATCTGTCTCAATCTTGTAGATGTTCTCTTCTGGTAGAGAATCATCTATTGGAACATCCTCATCGATCCTAATCCGAGACAAGTGATCAGCAACACCATTTTCTACTCCTTTCTTGTCTCTCACCTCTATGTCAAACTCTTGGAGCAATAGAATCCATCTCAACAGCCTTGGCTTAGCATCTTTCTTCTGCATCAAACACTTAAGCGCAGAATGATCAGTATGTACAACCACTTTGGATCCAATCAGGTAGGAACGAAACTTCTCAAATGCAAACACAACTGCCAACAGTTCCTTTTCAGTGGTTTCATAGTTCCTTTGAGCATCATCAAGAGTTCTACTGGCATAATAGATAGCATGGAGCTTCTTGTCCTTCTTCTGCCCAAGAACAGCTCCTACTGCATAATCACTAGCATCGCACATTACCTCAAAAGATAGACTCCAATCTGAGGTTGCACAATTGGAGCAGAGATTAAAGCTTGCTTCAGCTCCTTGAATGCAGCATGACACTCATCTGTGAACTCAAATTTCACATCCTTGAAGAGAAGTGCAGTGAGTGGCCTAGCTATCTTGCTGAAGTCTTTAAGGAATCTCCTGTAAAAACTAGCATATCCAAGGAAACTTATGATTCCTTTGACTGAATCAGGCGCCTGCAGCCCTGTCATTACCTCAATCTTAGCTCTGTCCACCTCAATTCCTGCCTCAGAGACTCTATGTCCAAGCACAATGCCATTCTTGACCATAAAATGACATTTCTCCCAGTTCAAAACCAGGTGCTTTTCCTCACAGCGAGCTAGCACCTTGCATAGATTATCCAGACAGGCATGGTAAGATGGTCCGTAGACAGAGAAATCATCCATGAAGACCTCCATAAAATCCTCTATCATGTCCGTGAAGATGGACATCATGCACCTTTGAAACGTCGCAGGAGCATTACACAGTCCAAATGACATTCTGCGGTATGCAAAGGTACCATAAGGACAGGTAAATGTGGTCTTCTCCTGGTTCTCTCGGTGGATAGGGATCTGAAAGAAACCAAAATAGCCATCCAAAAAGCAGTAGTATGGATGACTTGGTAACCTCTCCAACATCTGAACAAAAAAGGAAGTGGAAAGTGATCTTTCCTGGTAGCTGCATTCAACTTCCTGTAGTTTATTTACATCCTGTGACCAGTGATTGTCCTTGTAGGGATCAGCTCATTCTTCCTATTCCTAACCACAGTGACTCCTCCCTTCTTAGGAACCACATGAACTGGGCTGACCCAATTACTGTCGGAGATAGGAAAGATGACCCCAGCTTTCAGCAGTTTCATGATCTCCTTCTTTACAACCTCTTGCAGGTTGAGATTTAAACGCCTCTGATTCTCAATTGACGACATGCTCTCATCCTCAAGGTGTATCCTATGCATGCACAAGTCTGGAGAGATACCTGAAATATCATCAAGAGAATAGCCAAGAGCCTTGCAATGCTTGCGCAGCTTGCTTAGCAGTAAGGTGAGTTCTGCGTTATTCAAATCAGCATTGACTATAACAGGATAAGCGGAGTTTTTACCTAGGAATGCATATTTGAGGCCCACAGGTAGCTGTTTCAGCTCGACCTTTGGAGCTCTCTCCTCGCTCCAATCTGTCGCGACTGGTGTCGACCGATTACCCTCTGGTGTCGGTCGACACTGTACATCATCAGCAACTTCTAAATTTATCACTTTATCGGTAACGTCCATCAGTCTCAGGTACCCAGCAACATCATCATCCTCCAACTCCAAATCATTCTCAGAACTCATTAGAGCTCTCTCCAAAGGATCAGCATGATGCATCTGATTGAGGAATTCTGTGTTGGAATTGTGTCCAGCAATCTCTGTACTGTCTCTATAACGTAAGAGTATGTCAGTGATCAGACATAAGTCATACAATACTGGGGGTCATGATGGCTTGCTAGAGTCCGCTCATGATCTATAAGTCTTGGACTTATTGCCTTTATTGTATGATCCCATATGGGTCACACGCTTAAGCTAGCAGGAAATAATGTTGGAACGGCTTAGCAGAAGTACGACAAAAGTGCTAGGCATTTGTCGTACTAAGAGAGAAAGATTAATGGGTCTGATTAAATGGGATTTAATCAGATTGGGCCCAAAAGCCCAAAAGGGAAAGAGAAGGCTTTTAATGACTAAAAGCCAACTCTCTTCCTTCTAACCCTAAGACCCAGCCGATTTTCTCCTCTCTCTCTGCGCCAGCCTCCTAGTGGTCTAGCAGCCAATTTCCTTGTGAAGCGTGTGTGAGCCTTTGGAGGATCCATCTCTCGGTGTATCTCCCTGATCATTGACCTGTTCTTCTTTCCGCTGCAACAAACAGGTAAAAGGTGAGATCATTATGTTTCTAAATAAGAACACCTAGATCTAATGCATGTTTAGGTTGATATCAATATGAGAATTGAATCAGGATCAACCGAAACTTCCAACAGTGGTATCAGAGCCATTGGTTCTGTAGGTTTCTTGTTTAGATTCAAGTTTTAGGTTGTTTAGAAGTATTTGAATCAATCTATGCATGAATTGATAAGAAAATACTTAAGAAACATTAATTAAGAACCTAAAACACCTAATGAAAATCGCAAACCATAGCTTTTAGCTTGGTATATGCGATCGGCCCTAGGTTTTGGATCGATCGGCCGGTATGGTTAAACCGGCTGGATCGTGGCCATGGGCTTGGGTCGAATGGTCGCGTGAGAGATGATCATCTCGTCCCGATCACGTCCCTGCAACTGGCCGGCCATGTGGAACCAATCGGCTAGGCCGATCGTTCCGGCTGCGACAAGGCCGAGTGCTTGGTCGAGTCATTGCCCGGCCGGACCGTCTCGATCGTCCCAAGCGCGGCCATCACGATCTTGGATCGAGAGATGGCTAAGTTGGCGGCTAGGGTTTGATTGCGTGAAGATCACGACTAGGTCGTGATCGGTTCACGTGATGAAATCGGTTCGGTTCGGTTTAAAATTTAATTAAAATCTTCGTTCTGGTTTAATAAACAGATTAATAAGTTTATTAAGTCTGGTTAAACCAGGATTAGAAATCCAATGTCGAAAGAAATATTGGATTTAGTGCCTAAACCAGGGATTTCTAATTTGATTTGGTTGGACCAAATAAATTGAGAAATTCCGGTTTAGTAAATAACCGGTTGACAATTGTGGTCATCGTAGTAATTAAAACTTGGTTAGACCAGTTTTAATGAACCAGACCGGTTATGTCAATTAATTGGACAATTGGGTCATGTCTTGGACATGGACCAATTCTTGGGCCTCGGGCCAAGAAGTTAAAACAATTGGGCCAGTTAATTGAGTCTTTCTTCAGATTAATTTAAAAACTATTTTATAAGATTATAAAGTCGTTTTAAATTAAAGTTTCCGAAATTTTATAATTAGAAAGTTTCTTAAAATAGAAGTTTCTGAATTTGCGGGTTTTGGATTTTAAAGAAGTTTCTAAAGTTAGAAAGTTTCCGGTTTTAGAAAGTTTCCAATTTTAGAAAGTTTCCAAAAATAGTAGGTTTCCATAAATAGAAAGTTTCCCGAAATAGTAATCTTCTATTTTGGGAATGATTTTAATAAACCTACGAACCTCAAATAATATCAAGCGTTGGATGTCTTGTCCAGGCTATGTCAGCTGTCAAAGCCCATTCAATTGCATTCATGGCCTTACAGTGTGAGGATGTCTGCTTTTGCGTGGGTAAGACGGTTTGTGATTCATAAATGTCATTGGGAGTCCCAGACATTAATGATTACATGACTGTATAGTCCGGTTTTCTTGACTAGGCCATCGGGAGTCCCGGGCCTTGAGACATCAGAGTGGATTGGGCCTCGGGCCCAGATTCACAACCAAGAGTTATATCACGGATATAATTAGCCGATATAGGGCTTACCGATATAAGCTAAGGTTGGGTGACGGCCAGTGGCCCACTTTAATCTTAGTTATATGTGGATCTTGGAATCATTATATTCTATTGAGGGTGACTTATGTTATTGAATATAATGCGTGATTAATCATATTAAATGGAGTGAATATCTCTAGGCCAATCGGAGATTTGAATACTGGAAAACGCATGGCCATGCTCAAACGGACTTTCCCGAGTCGTTTGTATTGTCAGTATCAAATCAGAGTCTGATGAACAAGATTAGGCTTTATAAGGATGACACTAATCTTGCCTTATGACTAATCGAGATATTGAGACGAAAGGGATTATGAATACAGAGATTCCAGTTCAAGTGGGAGATTGTTGGAATTGTGTCCAGCAATCTCTGTACTGTCTCTATAACGTAAGAGTATGTCAGTGATCAGACATAAGTCATACAATACTGGGGGTCATGATGGCTTGCTAGAGTCCGCTCATGATCTATAAGTCTTGGACTTATTGCCTTTATTGTATGATCCCATATGGGTCACACGCTTAAGCTAGCAGGAAATAATGTTGGAACGGCTTAGCAGAAGTACGACAAAAGTGCTAGGCATTTGTCGTACTAAGAGAGAAAGATTAATGGGTCTGATTAAATGGGATTTAATCAGATTGGGCCCAAAAGCCCAAAAGGGAAAGAGAAGGCTTTTAATGACTAAAAGCCAACTCTCTTCCTTCTAACCCTAAGACCCAGCCGATTTTCTCCTCTCTCTCTGCGCCAGCCTCCTAGTGGTCTAGCAGCCAATTTCCTTGTGAAGCGTGTGTGAGCCTTTGGAGGATCCATCTCTCGGTGTATCTCCCTGATCATTGACCTGTTCTTCTTTCCGCTGCAACAAACAGGTAAAAGGTGAGATCATTATGTTTCTAAATAAGAACACCTAGATCTAATGCATGTTTAGGTTGATATCAATATGAGAATTGAATCAGGATCAACCGAAACTTCCAACATTCTGCAGCCAGATTCTCAATCGTATCAACATAGAAGGTCTTCCCATCAATGGTAGGGTGTCTCATCAGCATATACATGTCAAAATTCATCACCAGATCACCCACATTGAGACCAATCTTCCCTCTTTTCACATCAATGATGGCACCAGCTGTAGCCAAGAATGGTCTGCCTAGGATAAGAGGATCCTTAGGCTCATCATTGTACTGTAAGACTACGAAGCAGTTGGGATAACACATTCACCAATCCTTACCGGTACATCCTCCAAGAGGCCCTCAGGAATCCTTATGGAGCGATCTGCTAGAATCAAGGATATTCTAGTAGGTGTGAAATCTGTCATTCCCATTTGCTTAGCAACTGAATATGGCATCAAATTGACGCTGGATCCCAAATCACACAATGATCTCTCAAATCTGTCTCTGAAGATGGTACAGTCCAAGCAAATCTCCCTGGATCCATTTGCTTTTCTGGAACTCTGTTTAAGATGACAGCACTACAGACCTCAGTGATCATCATTACACACTCGTCATCTCCCATATCAGAAGTCAACATCTGCTTCAAACACCTCTTCAACACTGGGTTATTGCTGACAGCGTCCATCAATGGCATTGAAAGATTTAGCTTGCTCTGCATAGCCATGTACTTAGCCTTGAACCGTTCAAACTTAGACCGCTTTGGGTTCCTAGGGAAAGGTACTTTGGGTTTGTACACTTTCCCTGCAGCTACAGGAGCTTTCGTCTGAGTTTCTGACTCTGTACGCGTCAGGTGTCGACCGACATCATCTTGGTGTCGATCGTCGTTAGTCGATTTCTTTCTGGCGTCGACCTCACAATCGACCTCGGTTGATTTCCGTCCGTCACGAGAACTCGAAGAACTAGGTGTCGCCCGACATCCAGTGTTGGTGTCGGTCGACGCCCGTTTCGCAGCTTCATACTCTTCTTCAAATTCCTCCATCTCCTTGATCTCCTTATCAGTAATCTGCCTATTAGGGATTGGTTGCAGCTCTTTCCCACTTCGCAGTGATATAGCATTGCAGTGATGCTTTGGATTAGTATCTGTACTTCCAGGAAGGAATCCGGCTTGCCTCTTATCAGCTCTAGCAGTTTGAGCAACTTGAGAATCCAACTGCTTCATATGTGTACTCAAAGATTCAAACTTCCCATTCAGATCTTCATACACATCATACAACTTCTTGTTAAAGTCCACAGTAGTCTTAGTCTCCAGCAACCGCTCCATCATAGCTTCCATCTAGCTCTCATGAGCACTAGCAGCAGGAGGTGTCTGATAGGAAGATGATCCATAGGTCCTATGATAGGAATTACTTTGCTGAAAAGGTTTCTGATAACCAGCATTCTGACCATATCCAGAAGATTTTTGGTTGCTTGTGAAAGCACTCTTCTGTCCACCATTAAAGAACTTGTTGCCTTGCTTATTTCCAAACCTGTTTCCTTGAAATCCAGAGCCACTGATGTAGTTCACATCCTCTTCTTGGCAGTCTTCTTCAGACTCAAACACTTCAACTTCTTGAGCAAAGTGAACAGCTTTCTTACTAGTCAACAAGCTATGAACAGTGTCCAGCTTGTTCTTGATATCATTAATCTGCAGATCATCAATCTTTCCACCAAACTCTTTCCTTCTTCTATCAGCAGTCTTGGTGCTGTTACTGCTCACCAAGTTATCAATCAGCAATCTAGCTTGCTCAGGAGTCTTTGTGTTGAAATTGCCATTGCTGGCAGCATCCAATGCAGACTGGTAATTGAGATCAATTCCCCTGAAGAATATGCCCAGCAACGTTACTTCAGAGAATCCATGATAAGGACAATCACGTTGGTACATCTTAAACCTCATCCAAGCAGACTTAAGAGGATCTGTAGGACCTTGAGTGAATGTGAGAAGGTCCTGTCTGAGCTGATCAGAGCGAGCATCATCATAGAAGTGTCGCAGGAACTCTCTCTTCACAACATCCCAAGTAGTCAACTTCCCAGGTGGAAGTTGCTTCAGCCAAGCAGCAGCCTCTCCAGCAAGAGAGTATGGGAAAACCTTCAGATACAAGACGTCATAATCTACCCCATTGTACTTCATTCCAGTGATGAAGGCTTCAAAATCCTCAATGTGGTCCATGGGTTTCTCATGTGGGAGACCATGGGAGGGGTGCTGCCTCAGCGTAGAGTAGTAGGCAGTCTTGATCTCAAAGTCATTCCTCTCAAAAGAAGGAGGAACAATTGCTGACTGGTTAGCATAAAACTCATCGGGATGGTTGTAGTCAGCAAGAGTCTTCTCAGCAACAACCATCTGCCTCTGAGCTTGACGCGGTTCAGGTTTAGGTTCAGGGATCACTCGTCCCTCAGCATCAATCCTTTGCCCCTGATCATTGTAGGGGTTGTTCTGTTGGTCTCTCAGAACTCCTCTAGCATCTGGTCTCAAAATCAAACGATTGTTCATCATTCTTGTTCTTAGACCCTTTCTGTTCGTTCTCTCTAGTCTAGCAAGCTCCTCAAGTCAGAGGTTCAAAAGTTCTTCGCTCTGGTTGCTTCGGGTATGTCGACTTGGCATACACTGATCTCAAAACACTGTCTCGAGGTCAATGTCGAGTGACACTAAGGAAAAAATCGGTCGACACTAAATGCGTCTGTCGAATCCTGCGCAACAAAAACAAGCCAAACAAGAGAAAAATCAGTAACAAAGAAATTAAAAACGACCTAGACTCAACTCTAAAACAAAATCTATCGGCGAACTCAGTTGAGTCCCCGGAAACGGCGCCAAAAACTTGATGGGTGTAAGTTTTATCCCTATTCTACTGCAAGTGCACAATTATGCTATTGTAGTATTTCAGGGTATCGAATCCACAAGGACTCACGGTCACACGATAGATTATATGCCGTCAAGTTAAGCTAAATCAAATCTTAAGAAAGCAGTAAATGAAAGCAAGTAACAAGAAGGTGTTTTCAAATAGAGAAAGGCGTCAGACTTAGGAAGTTCTCGGGAATTATGCTATGTAAGACACTTAACTAACCGGATTCAGATTAAACACAGGTTCAAGAACTAGAAACACAATGCTAAATAATCCAACTCTCGCTGAGATTATTTCTATATCTAGCAACCTAGCGATCCAAATATCTTTGTGATCCTAGAGTTCTAAACAAGCATTAAGAACATGTTCTATCGGTTCACAATTTTACTAAACCAAATCTCTTTGTATCTAGTCAAATTTTTCATACTAAGTTTGTTCAGATTATAACTCACACTCTCGCGCTATTGTTAATTATCTCAGATTTAAACCCTAGGTGATCAGTCCAGAATTCAGTATTAAGCACAACTTAGGTGATGAACAATAGATGGTGAATCCTAATCAATCAGTTGTCAAACAAGCATAAAACCTTTGTGAGAATTCCTAAATCTAACCAGGTTACTACTCAGGTATATTAGTAATCAAACAACACATCATGAATAGAAAACCAAAAGACTGAATAGATAAAGTAAAAGGGGTTCAGAATTCTTCTCTCAAGGTTACACGTAGTAAGAATCAGCCCCAACTCAATATCTCTCGATCTCTCAAGCAAGAACAAAGTAAGAACAAGATAAAAGGTAGAATGAGTCTGAAAACCTAATTAAACTCTCTAAACACGTTTTGGGGTCAGTTTAGAATTAGGGAAAACTTCTAGGCAATTCTGCAAATCTTCAAAACTTGTCATTAACTCTCGGGTATTGTTCTGTCGCGCTCAATGTCGACCGACATCCAAGTCAGTGTCGGTCGACACTCAATCGTGGTCGAGACACCAACTTCAGCTCGTTGCACAAATCACCAGAAACGCCCTATAATCCCATCATTTGCTCCAAACGCAAGCCTACCTGTAGAAGACTCAATAGACTCTAAAAACCAGGTTAAAGACTCAATATATACAACTATATCATGGTTGAAAACCTAGAAAAACCATGATATATCAGCTGTCCTAGATGTAACTGGGTCCAAGACCATTGTTAAGCCCATATAATTTCTTAATAAATTCACCCATGTTGATTAATTGAATTATGCATCAAGCATCATACTTCAAGTCTTAATTATGGAATCATAGTAAGATAAACAGACTCTCTAGACAATCAAATTTGGAGTTTTCTCTCTCTCCCTAGGACGATTAGGGTTTCGCCTTGCTAATTGAATCCTCTCCTTTCTCCCTCCTCTTCCTTTCTGCCATGTTTTCGCTGGTTCCTGGTTCGAGTTTTGTGATTCCGATGGCCTTTCGCCCTCCTCCTCCTCCAAAGCCGCCGCCACCGGAATTTCCTCCAGCTCCTCCTTCTACAGTCTCCCCTCCCGATCCTCCAGACCCTCAAGACCCTCCTGACCCTCATATTGCTCCCGGCTCTTCAGATCTGTTACTTGGCCTTTGTCGGTCAGATCTGTCTCATCCTCTTTCCGATTGGACAGCTTCTACCTTGGATATCTTGTCGATACTGGTCCTTAGAGTAACTCCAGTTATGCCCTTACATGCTCTTTCTGTGGGCTGTCGTTTCCAGAGCTATCTTGTTCTCAGTTTGAAGACTCGACCCCATCGTTTGCTCCTAACCTGTCTTTCAACAGGTCTGGTTCATGAAATCTCTTGGAATGTCTCGTATTTGTGTGGAGCTGGCCTTAGATTAGGACTTAAATTCGTGTGTCTTATGGTCCAGTCACCTCTATATGAATCTGTTAAGCTCTCGATTAAACATCATTTACCTCTGTATGAGGCTCTTTTACCTCAGTATGAGGTTCTCCTAACTGCAGTATGCAGTCTTGTTTCGGCCCGAGTTCATACCAAGTTATTATCTCGTATTTTGTGGCGATTTGATGGATTAAAACTTACTTTCTCCAGCCTGTCTCTACTGGACATGATTTGTCCACACTTCTCCTTTATGGAGCTTGTCTTTCTCCCAACTTTACCATTTGTTTTGAGTGGTTTTATCACAGTGAGTAATATGTCGAAGATATCAAATGATTCGACCTTTGTTCGGTTCCAAGGTTCAGTAGTTTGGTGCTTTGTCATCTCTACGTTTGTAGCCGGAATCTTGATTGATAATTGTGCACCAGTTGTTGTGTCAATCCCGGATATTAGATCTTCTAATTTCCACAGCATCATATCTCTTCCAAGCATCTTTGGCGTCAAGTTTAGAGGGCACCTCTACGTTTTTAGTTGCTGAAAAGCTATGTTTGCTCCTATCTTGTTGTTATATCTTCTCCTTTCATCTTCTGTGGCTGTTTATTTGGCCATGTTGGCCCTGTTGTTATGTGTTCTGAACATTTTCTCCTTCAATGGAGAGTAATCTATCAATGAAAGGAAGGTTTGACCCAAAAAAATTATGGAATCATAGTGAATCGATCAGAAGCGACGGCATAGAGCAGGATTTATATATATTTTTTAATTGAATCTTGAGAGAGCTGTTGCGAACTCTCTGAAAAAAAAAAAATGAGAATGTGTATTTCTCCAATTCAAACCCTGTCTTTTCTTGTATCTCTGCTGGAGTATGGTTTCAAAGAATTGTATATGTTAAATGTTTAATGAAATGCCACAAAGAAAATTCAATTATGAAAATGTTGACGATAAAAGAAAAATTCACATTCTTTTGAGAATTCAGGTTCGTGTTGTGCTGTCCCAAGCCTAGATATGAGAAGAAGTTGTAGAAGCATGGACTTCCAACCTTGAACATTGCATAATATTTCCACCTTTTTAATTTAACTTCCTTTAGTGTAGTGGTATATGTACTATACTTTATTGTGATATCCCAAGTTAAAACCACACAGAAACCTTTCTTTATTTCTAACTAGGAAACTTATGTGCTTCACGCGGATTGTTGTTGCATATTTTTACTCTTAAATTTTTCTTTGTTTTTTGATTTTCATCATGGTTTCTTTCTAACATTTTGATCCCGTTCGTTATCTTATTTTCAAATCGTGTTCAAAACATTGTTCCTTTTCTTTTTAAGAAAAATCTTCTTAGTTTTTACATTTATCTTTACTTATATTGAGTCGACCTATAATATAGTTACAGAGAATTAATATTCTTAATTTTAAACAATTAACAAAAATATTTTATTATCATCTATAATTATCTCTTTCATTTTTGTTTTCAAATTAGTAATTCTCTTGTTTTATAGTTGTTTTATCGTTTTTTCTATTAAATCCAATTTTGAAAGCTCACCAAGTTTATGTATTCCATTTTTCTATATCCCTTCACGGGAATTTTCCCCCATTTTGTAGTAACCGTAAAACCTATTATGTTTCTATTACGTTCTTTAAACCCCTATTTTTATGGTTAATGCATTGTTGGTTTAGCCCATTAAATTTTTGTTTTAGTTTATTGTATATCATATTTTGGTAGGGTTGTCATTTGCATATTTAAAACAATTAAATTTTGTTTTGGAGGAGTTTGTACATGTACTTAATCTATAGGGGTTGCTTAATGTATTCATCTATATCTTCTAATTCTAGTTTTCGAACAACATATACCCCTAATTGTCACGTGCTCAATCTTCTCCACTCTATGGTATTTAGTAGCATTGTCGCTCTCTTGGTTTTCCTTGCATTTCAAGCTGTGGTATGTTATAATACATCAAATATGTGAAGCAAAAATGTTATATTTGGTAGGAATAATGTCCATTGGTATTGTTGGAAAAGAGAGTTGGTAGCTTACACGATGCCATTAAAGTAAACTTTGTCCCATAAGTTGCATTGAGGTACAACTCTTTTTTTTTGTGCAAATCACCTTGGAAAGAATTGATATGATTTGAGTTTTATAGGTGGTTGTAATAGATGTTGACAACGTAGATTGTATATTACAGACCTCCAGAAAAACTTGGGATTGATATTTGTAGCCAACATCACACATGTCTATGCTTCTTTATGGCAAAAAATTTGATTGGGTGTGTTTGCATGAGCATCAAAATCACTGGCGTGGAGTATCTAGCTATTGGGGGAAGTAAATGACGGAGGGTACCAAATTGTCACTGAAACATATTTTTAAACATTGTAAACTTGATTGGGATTATTTAGTACCTTTCACGGCGAGATTAAGCAAAATTCATTCCAAAGCCGAAGTTGTTTTGTTAAAATATGCTTTTGTGGACCATACTTCCCCAATTATGTATGTGATCGTAAAGATGCTAGTTAGGGTAGATGGTAAAATCGTTAGTAGAAAATAGTGTGCTAAGTGTGAGGGACACATCAAGAAGGTCATTGTTAGTGTTGCCTAGGGCCATTAGTTGGTTATATGTGCGGAACCTGCATAGCTCTTTTGGGATTTAGCAGATGATATACTTGTATTTTCATGCATTTAGGCTATTGTTAGGATCATGTTTTACTTCTTTTTAGTTTCCTTTAGCTTCATTTCTTTGGTCATTGGTGTGTTTAGAGTATAGGATCATCTAGAGCTAGGTTTATGCATTCTAGGCTTGCATTTGGAGTGTTCCTTATGTTTTGTAGGTTCTTGGAGTTGCTAAGGATGTTTGGAAGAGTTTGGAGGCCAAAGGAGTGATTGCAAGTGAAATGGTGATGAAGGACCAAACCGATGAGCTTGAAAGATTGAGTCATATAAAGATATTACGTTGACTTTTAGCTCTGGGATTCTAAATACAAATCATGGGAAATTGAGTTAGCTTTCTAATGGAGGTGGTGTGAAGTCATTCAGAGCTATATGTAAAGAGTTATGCCTGATTTACTGGATGCATCTCAACACAGTCTGCATATCGGGTTGCATATCGACCTGGCAACCCGATACAGCCTCTCGGATTAAATTTTGTGCATCCATATCGGGTGGCGTATCGGGTGGCCAGGCCGATACGACCCTTCCCAGAAAAAATCCGAGAGTTCATACCGGGTTGCGTATCGGGTGGCAAGGCCGATACGCGTCCCAGAAATTGCCTTGGATCCGGGTCAACACCCGGTTTGTTCCGGGTTGACCCGGCTCGCACCCTATTGACTATTTAAGCCAAAAACCTATTTTTTATTGCATCTTAAGCTTTATTTTATGTTCTAAACACTTTGTAAGAACAAGTTTGGATTTCTTTGATTAATCTAGTACTTCTTTTGTGATTCCTTCATCAAATCTCTCAATCCATCATTAATCTCTGATGATCAACTCTATTTCTATGAGTTTTGTTGATCTAATGATGATTAGTGAGTAGTTCTCCATAGGCTTATGGGTTAGATAGGATTAGGTTGATTAGGGGTGATCAATAGATTTCTAGTGATTGATTGTTTAAAATCTCATCTAGCAAAGTGTGCTTAGTGCCTAATTAATCTTGATCACATTGATTAGGATGTTTAGAATTTCTTGTTCACAACATGTTCGATGAAATTCCAGTTTCTAGCTTTGTTAGGACTTTCACATTCTAGCGCATGAAAATGTATGTCTAGAGTGATCGTTTGCTGTTTGGAACCTGTTTGGATGCTCGTTTGATTCTAATTCACAAATGATGATTTGTTCTTGAGTTAGGCTTAAGTGAAGAATTGGTATTAAGAGATTAAACTGATTTACTTGGTGTGTTCCATGCTAGGAGATTAACTTTTAGAAGTTTGAATTAGGATTCCTTGGTCATCCCGAGTCACCTGTCCGTTGACCTTAACCTTTAGGCCTTATCTTTATCATTGATTGAATCCACTCGTTTACTTGCCTTTTACTTACTTCTGTTTGAATTGTTCTCGTTAGGATTGTTAGAAATCAAAAACTTAATTGAGTGATTTGACTCTAGAGGTTTAGTACTTGCTTATTGGTCTTATCCGTCCCAAAAAGGTTCGATACCTCAAAGCTACACGATAAGCTTGAGGAATTGGTACCTCAAAGGATTGCAAAAGCCCTTGTTATCAATTTGGCGCCGTTGCCATTTTGGGATTCTGGATATATCAATTCGTTTTCTATTCCTTTTTAGTTCAAGTTTTTGTTACTGATTTGCTACTTTCTCTCTTGTTGATGTTAGGTGTATGAACTTGCGCAGCAAAGGGACTACAAACTTAGTTGCAAGAGTTGACGACATCAAAGCACACGAGAGGAGATTAGCAAAGGAACGACGAGCACAAGAAAAAGCTGTTCACGTTGATAGACTTGGATTGGAACCAACTGTTGAAGATCTACACGACTTTGAAAGTGTTGAGCTGCAAGTTATGGATAACAATCAGGATCAAAAGCAGCAAGAGCAGCAAAGGCCAGCTAGGGCCATTGGTGATGGAGATGCACCGGATACAAATGCAAACCGGCAAGGAATCATTCCACCACCGGTCAACAATAACAACTTTGAGATCCGGGCTATGGTGATGAACATGGTGCAAAACAACCAGTTTCATGGGCTTGCATCCGAGGATCCATTGCAGCACTTGGACACATTTGACAAGATTTGTGCTACTACAAGGCTCAATGGTGTAACTGACGATGGTTTGAAGATACGTCTATTCTTCTTCTCATTGGCGGATAGAGCTAAGGATTGGGAAAGCACCATCCCTCCGGGAACCATCACCACTTGGGGAGAACTCAAGAAGGCTTTCTTGAAGAAGTTCTTCTCAGCTACTAGGACTGCCCGTTTTCGCAGTGAGCTATCCGGGTTTGTACAACGCAATAATGAGAGCTTTGCTGAAGCTTGGGAGAGGTTCAATAAGCTCACTACTCAGTGCCCCCACCACGGTTTCACTAAGGAGACACTACTCAGCAACCTCTATCACGGAGTTCTTCCTAGAATGAGGGCGATGCTAGACTCTTCTAGCAATGGACACTTCCTAGGCAAGGGAGTAGATGCAGCTATGGAGTTGATTGAAAACCTTGCAACAAGCGATGGTAACTACAATGAGGATTATGAGAGGACTAATAGAGGATCATCTTCTTCAGATGAGAAGTATGAGAAAGAAATCAAAGCTTTGAATGAGAAGATGGACAAGATGATCTCCTCTAGCCAAAAGCACATCAGCTTTGTGGGCAACTATGAGGATTCTCAGCCACTCCTCTATAGTGTGGATGAGGATATGACACAGGAGGAGATTAAATTCATTGCGGGACAAGGTGGTTTCAACAAGGGCTTCAACCAAAACTATAGAAACCACCAAAACTTTTCATACCGCAACCCCAATGTAGCCAATCCTCAAGACCAAGTCTATCCCCAAGCTCCCTCTCAAGGACAAGCTCCACAACAAAAGCCTTTTGTCTCCTACACCAACCAACAAGGGTTTGTCTCTCAGCCTCAACCTCAAGGACAACAAGGCTATGTCCCCAAGCAACAATACCCTCCACCCGGTTTTGGACAACAACAGCCACAAGCTTCTTCCTCTTCGGGTTTGAGTGATGAGTTAAGGGGAATGATGCAACAACTCATCCAAGGACAAGCAAGTTCGGTATTGGAAGTGAAGAACCTAAAGAATGAGCTGCAACATTTGACTTCTAGCTTGATCAATGTTGAGAACACGCACGCTTCCACTTCTAGACCTACCGGTACCTTGCCCGGAAACCCGGAGAAGAACCCGAAAGACTACTGCAATGCAATCTTCTCTACTGTTGATCATGAGAAATCAGACTATGAGCGAGAGGTTGATGAGATAGAAGCACTTCTCTATGGTTATGAACTCCCTCCTGCTGCACCTGTTCCTCTCAAGGAGATGAAGGCCACTGTAGTTATGCCTTCCTATGTTGAACCAGCTAAGGTGTTGAGTGCTACTGATATTTTTGCTGAAGATATTGTGCCTACTGTCCAAGTCACACCAAAGGTGCTCCCGAAGCTTGGCAATCCGGGTAAATTCACAATCAGTTGTACTTTGGGAGACTTGAAGATTAATGATGCATTGTGTGATTCCGGCTCTACTGTGAGTGTGATATCTCTTGACATGGTGGAATCTCTTCGGATTAAGAGCATGGAAAGGTACCCATCTTCTATTACATTTGGAGACTCTTACTCAAAAACTCCAATGGGAATGATCAAGGACTATCCACTAAAGATTGGTGAGTGCACTATCCCAACTGACTTTATTATCATGAAGATGAAGAAGAGTACCCAACTACCTCTCTTACTTGGTACCTCTTTCCTCAACACCACTGGAGCTTGTCTGGACTTCAAAAAGAAACGTGATGTGCTGAATAATGTTGATACCAAAGCTTCCTATCCTCTAAGAAGCACATCTCTTCACACTTGTGGTGTCATCCTCTCTCCCAATGAAGATGATGTGCTAGAGGAAGCAAGGCTATTTGCCAATGTTGGCAAGGAAGTTTGGCCTAAACACATTTCTTATGGATCACTGAGTGAGCACATGGGACGTGCTCAAAAGAAGGGAGTGGATAGAGCTATTGGAACTCCTCCCATGACCATAAGGACTGAGTTTGTTGGATCCATCTCTTCGAAGAAGCTGAGCATCGATGAGGAAAAAGCTCCCAAAGAGAAGGATGTGGATATGGTGATAAAGATGTCTCCAAAGGTTGTAAAGGCTTCGATCAGTCCAAGGTTCCAAGGCGACTCAGTCAATCTCAGTGAGCTGACTTCTCAGGTCCTAGCCATCACTCTCGAGGGCAGGCCACACTCTTCAACCGCCTAAATCTCGGTTTGCGAAAGTCGAGCTTAACGACTTTAAACAAAAGCGCACTTGGGAGACATTCCCATGTTTATCCTTGTACATATTGATCTTTTGCTAGTCATCTTTGACGTTTTGCTTTGAGTTTTATCAGGTTTTGGTTGATAGGGGAAGCTATGGACTCATTGGCGTTAAGAAAGGGCCGAAACATCTTAGACAAAGTGGTCGAAAGGAAAACAGTGAAGCAGTATCGGCCACGATATCGGCTGGCCAGGCCGATACGTGCCTCCCAGAAATAATCCGAGACATCATATCGGCTGGCGTATCGGTTGGCCAGGCCGATACGCTCTCACTGCCCAGGTTCACTCGACCGATACGCCTTCTCTTGGACCAGGTAACACTCCAACTTGTACATACTTGCATTTTAGCTTCTTTTCTTTCTTTTTCTCCTTTTGTTGAGTCTCTCTCTCGAGCTTACTTTCCCACCGAGACGGTGTGAACTAAGTTTTGGGGAGAGGCTGGTTGCTAACCATGTTTTCTTTGTTCCTATTTTCGATTTCCTCACTTTGAGTCTCATGCATTTCATTTATGGCATAGAAAAAACCAAAAAAATTGAAAAAAATTTCAAAAAATTTCAAAAAGAAAGCATGTAGTTGCACTTGCATCATAGGATCGAGTCTAGTTGCATCATATAGGACGCATGCATAGGGAGCAATGATTGAAATTCCTTGTAAGACTGATTGAGTGATGACGTGTTCTTTATGCTAGTTGTTTGAGCTAGTTGATTGTCCTAAGATTGCAATTCAAGAAAGGCTAGAAAGTTAAGACGGACCATGCTAGGATTGCTTGCTTTGAAACTTGATTTGAAACTGAAATAGGCTTTGAATTGACACTAGCTCTACCTAAATGAGAACTTTAATGATGACATCTAATTATCTTACTCTTGCTTTGTGTGCTAAACTCATGGATACTCTGAAAATATTCAAGCATTCTTATCCCTTTTACCACTCTCGCCTGCTTGAATAGATTCCATACCTTTCGCCACCCTTCTTTCAAACCATAAACACTCTTGTTGAGAGGTAGACCTATTTTCTTGAATGAGCTGGGTAAAAAGTGTTGAGTATGAGGCGACTAGGGAAAATTTCCATATAGTGCAAGCTCATCATCTTTAGCTTTGCAATGGGCTAGAATCCAAGTTTGGGGGAGGAATTGGGAATGGAAGAAGAGAGTAAAGAAAGGGAAGAATGAAAGGGATTTTGGTTGGGATCTTATGTTTGTTGGCAAAGTGTTTTAAAAGAAGAAAAGCTCTTATGTGTTTAAAGAAAAGAAAAGTGTCTCATATTTTGAAATGAAAAGAAGCCAAAGGCTCACCTTAAAGAAAGAAAAGAGACCATTGCTAAAGAAAGATTTGAGCTAAGTTAAAAAGAAAAGATTTGCCACTATTTTGAAAAGTCTTTATTGATCCTTGGGGAGTTTGATTGGAAAGTGTCTGATTGAGAAAAGGGGATGAGGCAAAAATAGCCTTGGTCAAGGGTAGTATCCATTTAGGTGGGCTAGATTAGGAGAAGAAGTAATTGGGGCATGGGTAGATGGAAATCAACCTAGTATGCACCAATTGCCTCTAACTCTTAGCATTTTACTATAGCTTATTCACTTCTTTATGAGAGAACCTTCATGCTTTTGGAATAAACCCCTCTTTTGATTGAGATCACTTTAATCTCAAAACTTTGTCCCTTTGCCAAATGAGTTTGATCACCTTGCATTGAGTAAGATCCACTTGAAAACCTAATGAATGTTAAAGAGCTAGTTGATAGGAATGCTTTTCTAGGTTGAGAATTGAGCTAAGAGTTTTGTCTTGATGAGCATGGCTAATTTTTTGGAGTAAGCCTAACTTGGTTGCATCTTGGTGACGTTGACTCGAATTGGAACTTGTTGATCTCAGTTTTGTCTTTGGATATGAGCTCCCGCCTTCAAACCTTTCTCCCAACTTGCTTTAATAGTCTTATGCTTGCTTGTGGACAAGCAAGGTTTAAGTTTGGAGGAATTGATATACTTGTATTTTCATGCATTTAGGCTATTGTTAGGATCATGTTTTACTTCTTTTTAGTTTCCTTTAGCTTCATTTCTTTGGTCATTGGTGTGTTTAGAGTATAGGATCATCTAAAGCTAGGTTTAGGCATTCTAGGTTTGCATTTGGAGTGTTTCTTATGTTTTGTAGGTTCTTGGAGTTGCTAAGGATGTTTGGAAGAGTTTGGAGGCCAAAGGAGTGATTGCAAGTGAAATGGTGATGAAGGACCAAACCAATGAGCTTGAAAGATTGAGTCATATGAAGATATTACGTTGACTTTTAGCTCTGGGATTCTAAATACAAATCATGGGAAATTGAGTTAGCTTTCTAATGGAGGTGGTGTGAAGTCATTCGGAGCTATATGTAGAGAGTTATGCCTGATTTACTAGATGCATCTCAACACAGTCTGCATATCGGGTTGCATATCGACCTGGCAACCCGATACAGCCTCTCGGATTAAATTTTGTGCATCCATATCGGGTGGCGTATCGGGTGGCCAGGCCGATACGCGTTCCAGAAATTGCCTTGGATCCGGGTCAACACCCGGTTTGTTCCGGGTTGACCCGGCTCGCACCCTATTGACTATTTAAGCCAAAAACCTATTTTTTATTGCATCTTAAGCTTTATTTTATGTTCTAAACACTTTGTAAGAACAAGTTTGGATTTATTTGATTAATCTAGTAATTCTTTTGTGATTCCTTCATCAAATCTCTCAATCCATCATTAATCTCCGATGATCAACTCTATTTCTATGAGTTTTGTTGATCTAATGATGATTAGTGAGTAGTTCTCCATAGGCTTATGGGTTAGGTAGGATTAGGTTGATTATGGGTGATCAATAGATTTCTAGTGATTGATTGTTTAAAATCTCATCTAGCAAAGTGTGCTTAGGGCCTAATTAATCTTGATCACATTGATTACGATGTTTAGAATTTCTTGTTCACAACATGTTCGATGAAATTCCAGTTTCTAGCCTTGTTAGGACTTTCACATTCTAGCGCATGAAAATGTATGTCTAGAGTGATCGTTTGCTGTTTGGAACCTGTTTGAATGCTCGTTTGATTCTAATTCACAAATGATGATTTGTTCTTGAAATAGGATTAAGTGAAGAATTGGTATTAAGAGATTAAACTGATTTACTTGGTGTGTTCCATGCTAGGAGATTAGCTTTTAGAAGTTTGAATTAGGATTCCTTGGTCATCCCGAGTCACCTGTCCGTTGACCTTAACCTTTAGGCCTTATCTTTATCATTGATTGAATCCACTCGTTTACTTGCCTTTTACTTACTTCTGTTTGAATTGTTCTCGTTAGGATTGTTAGAAACCAAAAACTTAATTGAGTGATTTGACTTTAGAGGTTTAGTACTTGCTTATTGGTCTTATCTGTCCCAAAAAGGTTCGATACCTCAAAGCTACACGATAAGCTTAAGGAATTGGTACCTCAAAAGATTGCAAAATCTTTGTTATCAGCAGAACGTATCGTCAAGTGGAACCAGCGAAGTGGTTTGACTGAAGCGGATGGAAAGGTGGAAATCGGTCATCTTGAATCGGTGGTTACTCCTTGTCACATCGAAACCAGTGATAACATATATTAATCCCTTTCGCAAAATTGGATGTAAGATTGGAAGTTGGTGGACATGAATGGAGCCTTGCATCATCGTACACTAAGAAGAAATATTTTTTTTAGCGTGAGTATTCGGTAGATAAGAGTTAATAGAATCAGAAGAAAGTTTATATTTTCGTCGAGAATCAGTATTTCGACATCCATTATTGAAGTAAGAAAATATTAGATTAAAAAAATAAGAAATGTTTCTGCAAGTGTTGAATCTTAGTTTTAGATATGTTAAAGTAATTGAAGTATAAATAATTACATTTTTATTTATAATTTAGGGCTTTAGGGTTTGTTTGGATATTGTTTTGTGACTGTTTTAGCGACTGATTTGCGTCTAATGTGCGACTTATTTGGCGACTACCAATAAATGTCACTATATGGTCGCTAATTTAGCGACTAATTAACTACTTAAAATTTGTGGTCAATATTAACGACTAAATAGCGACTATTCTCTACTAGTTGCAATATCAGTCGCAACTGTGTCGGTAGTTAGTCGCAAAATTTAGCGACTGTTAATTCAGTCACAACTCATAGTCGCAAAAAGCGTGTTTTCTTGTAGTGAAAACATATCTAAAATAGCAAAAGCATTCACATATAACACATAAGTTAGATAGAAAAACATAAAGAATTTTATAAACCCTAAATCTGGAACTCTAACAACGTTTTTTCCCCTCTTTCGATTTAGTGATAGAACACATTGCAATTTTTGATAGGTTGTAGCTTTGGTATATTTATTTTTGAAATAAATATTAAATGGGCTACCCATTTAAAAAATAACACACGTTTACTAAACGGGTCAGCCTGTTTAGACCTGTTAAAAATTATAAGATAAACGGGCCTAAACAGGTTAGTTTTGCCAAACGGACCCGTTTAGACCCATTAAATTTGGCCCGTTTAAACATCCCTAGGCGTTGGTGACATCGGAGTGGAGACGGATTTTGCGTCTAACATCTTTGTCTTCATCAACAAGTCCAAGATGTATTTCCTCTGCAGACAGTGGATACCTTGGTGTGTGAATGACCTCTATGCCGAGAAAGTAGGATAGATCAGAAGGAGCCTTTAACGAGAATCGTTGGGAGAGAGCTGTGATAAATCCATTGACCAACGTATTTCTGCTCCCTGTAACGATTATATCTTTTGACATATACTAGTGTGTAAAGCTGATCAACACCATTTTCGTAGGGGAAAACTGAGGTATCAGCAATAGAGTTGTGACATTCAATGAAGTAGGTAGTTTTCAGTTTTTGGTACCAAGCTCGGGGCGCTTGTTTGAATCCATATAGCGCCTTGTTTAACATACACACATGATGAGGGTGATCGCGGTCGATAAATCCTGGAGGCTGAGAGACAAATACTTCATCTGCGAGTGTGCCTTGAAGGAAGACATTATTGACATCAAACTGCTTAAGAGGCCATGACTTGGTGACGGATAAGTGTATAACAGCCCGTATGAAGACAGATTTGACGACCAGAGTGAATGTTTCCGAGTAATCCAAGCCATACTCTTGATGAAATCCGCGTGCCACGAGTCGCACTTTATACCTGGCAACTGTCACCATTTGGCAAGTATTTAATCGTAAAGAACCAGTTAGTAAAGATAAAATTATCACCTGGTTTGGAGGAACTAGGTTATAAGTAGGATGCTGGAGTTGAGCATTTATCTCATCTTCCATGGCTTTGCGCCAGTTATGATCTCGCAAGGCTTCACACACTGTTTTTGGGATTTGATGTGGATTGAGGGTGGTAATGGCAGTGAGGGATCTAGGTTTTGTGGTGTTGGTTTGGCTTCTTCTATTCATAGGATGAATCGATGGACGACTATGGTTCAATGGGGAAATTGAGGATGGTGGCTGTGCTGATATTGATTGTTGGTTAGAAAAGGTAACAAATCTCCAATTGAAACTTAGTCGCCATTAGTATCTTCCCTAAGGTAACTTTTCTCATAACTCATATTCTTCCTCATATCGCAATTAAACATTAAGAAAATAGGTTAAAAAGGAAAACAAAATATTCAATCGAAAACTAATGGAGGACAGTTTCTTCTCTTATGACCCATTTTCTTCCTCCTTTCACTAGTTATTGCTTTGACTTTCTTTGAAAAATTCTCTGCTTTTTTTTCCCACTAGTGTCATATAATATAAGGCTAATTAATTATGTGAGTATATGTTTGATAAATATTTTTAATTGCAGTGGGATGTTTTTGAATTGAATAAAAGAGGAGTTGAACAATTCATCAATACTAAAAAGAGTAAAACAAGTATGTAAAAGTAGATAAAACTCAGTTTTTAGAAAATAAAATCAACATGAATGGTGAAGAAATTTGATTAAATATTTATAATTTTGTTGAACATACATTCATTTTAGGAATTAATAGTATCAGTGTATCTTTTTATCTTGATAATAACAAAGTTGTATCTTTACGAATCTACTTGCACTTTTGTATTTTTTTTATATTTTTAGCCACTTAAAAAGATTTATATATCCCTACCCAATAAATCAATTAAAATTGTAGTTAGATTAAATACTGACATTATCGATTTAGTTAGCTTTTCACATTTTCTAAATGTCTAGTTAGTTTTTTGGTTTCTACAATGTCCTTGAAGATTGTGTCTCGTTATTTGGACTTAGTGAAAGAATATAATACACAATTTGAAGAGAAAGATGAAAACAATTCTTAACCAACGGAGCTAACATATGCACACCACCGCGACACCACCCTCGAATACACACTGCGTTGTTATATGTGGCTCATGATTGGTGAAGGGCGACAGGAGGTGGACATTTATTGTTGATGTAGACATGGTGTCACTAATTGTACCGATGAAAATATGAATGAAGTTTTGAGAACTTGTGATGGTAGTAATGACAGAGTTGGGGAGGGAGGTTCTGCTACGCCAAACTTCAACTACTCGCCGTGTGATACCCCGTATCACAAAATATGGTCAACGGGCAGAAGACAAGTCAACAGGGGCAAAATTGTAATTTTGCCAAACCCAGGGGCAAAATGGTAATTTTGCCAAAGTTCGAGACGGAAGACGAGACGGGCCAAATGTTCTAGTTTGAAATCATAAAGAACATTTACAAGATCAGAATTCGAAGAAACGGAGCGGAAATGCATTTTTCGGAGTGTCGGGTGAAAACCGAGCAAAACCGGGAAAACTTCGGAAAATCATAACGGGAGCTAGGAAACTCCAAATGAGATGATTCAAGTTGCCAAATTCATCTAAAATCAAGGAGAATTAGATTATGTAGGTTTGGGGATTTATGGGAACTTTCAGATATTTTCTAAAACAATTATCGGGGAAAAGGTCAAACCGAGCTAAGGGAATCAAACAAGTTAAGGAAAGGTTTTGTTGGTTTGGGCCGGTGCTATTGGGCCTCAGTGGGCTTCAGACATCCACCAGAGACAGGTGTGAGCACCCCAGGTCGCCAGCTTTAGGGTGAAAGGTGTCAACACCATATTTGGTGCATGAACCAAAAAGAAGCATGCAAAGAATCTCACACTATTCATCTCCTTTGGATTGTTGGGTGCTCAGAACCTTTCACTCCTCTCTCTCTCTGTCGAAAGCTCTCTCTTTCTCTCCAGAAACATTCAACAAAACTCATCAGAATCTCTTGAATCTCCAAAGAGTTCTTCATGTGTTCAAGATGTTCTTCAAGACTTCTTGCACAAGAAAGTGCATAACTTTCTCATCCTAGACCCAAATCCATCTCTGCAAAGTCCAGTAGCTTCATCTTGATCTCCTCTTCAAGTTCCAGCCAGCCGCCGTCGTCAGAAGTCGCCGGAGCTCGCCGGAAAATAAGAGAGAAGCAACCGTGGTTTTAAGGGTTAGGGTTACTCTCTCTCTCTTCAGCTTCTTCCAAGATTTCAAGGCCATGGGTGGATAGATCTCATCAAGAGGAGTAGTTTGGTGTGAAGTTGGCCGTCTGAAGTCGCCGGAAAAGCCACCTCCGCCGCGGTCAACGCCGGAGCCGCCGCGGTCAACGCCGGAATTCTCGCCGGAGAAGCTCCTTTCGTCGGCCAATCTTCAAGCGGTTCTTCAGGGGTGTTCTTGCCATGCATAGGAGTTGGTTTAGCCTTGGTTTGGTGGGTGAACCGGTCTAGTCAAACCGGTTAAGTCTCGGTCAACGCCGGTCAACGGTTTGACCTAACCGGTTTAACTAAACCGGATTGGTTTGGAGTGGTTTGGTTCGATTTGTGGTTCAATTGGTCAAGGAAGTAAACCGGAGTTGGTCAACGGTCAACCGGGTCAAAGTCAACGGTCAACGGTCAGCCGGTCAACGCCGGTCAACGCCACCGGTCAACGCGGTCAACGCCGGAAAACGAGCCGGTCAACTCTTGGTGGACGGTTGTTCAGTGGTTCGGGGTGTTCGTGACGTTTCGGAGTTCGTGTTCGTGTATTCGGAGGAGTTCGGGTTTAGTTCGGGTCTCGGGAGTCCGTATCTGCATCCGTGCCGTTCGTTCCGTCATATCACTGTGAGTCGGCTCAAACACCGTAGAAGCATATAGAACGTAAATGGGAAACCGTAGAGATAGGATTGCATACCCGTTGAATTGAATTGAATTGATTGATTGATTGATTGGGTTAACGGTAAACCGGCTAGGGTTAAAGAAGCATGTTAGACTTAAAATGGATTAAACCTGATTGTATGCCGCTAGGTTGATAGCGTTGTTGTGTGATGCATTCATATAGTCGTGGCATGAGTAGGACTATATATGCATATATACGTAAGTAAAGGACGGTATTAAATGAACATATATACGGGAATTAAGACGGGTTAAAATACGGAGTTTAACTTGAACCAATGTATAGAATATGGAACGGTATCGGGTTTTCCCGAGGTGAATGAACTAAGTGATGAATGATGAGACGTCGGGGAGTGTAGCAAGCGGCTAGCTCTAAACCGACGGATCGGGGAGTTATTAAAATATGATTAGGGTTGATTAAGAAGTGAGAAGTGTTGTGATTATGGAACCGTCTACGGGTTAACAAGCGGTTAACCCAAGGTAGCGGGCGTGAATTGGTTAAAAGACGATAGAAACCCTAATAGGCCTGTTGTGTGTGGTTGTGAGTCTACTTCGGTGTTGGGCCGAGTAGACGGTTGAATTGCGTGTTTGTATTGTGTTGTGTGGTGGTGGTTGATGTTTCTGTGCAGGCCTTTAGATCGTCTCGGTGTTGGGCCGAGCGATCCTCGTTGTTGCTTAACTCGGTCTCGGGACCGGTTAAGTGGTGGTGCTGACTCGGTACGGTGCCGAGTCAGAGCGGTGGTGAGTATGAGTGGACTTGCGGGATGCGGGGTTGAGTTGTTGTGGTGGTTGATTGTGATTGATTGCTAGAGTCCAAGCGAGTCTGCGTGTTTACATTTCTGCACTAGGACTCTAGGGTGCGTTAGATCCCGCAAGTCTAGGTGTGCGTGATTACGTGCTGGTACTTCCATCCCGATTGGATCCTCGGGAGTTGATAACCGGCCAGTGAATGCTGGCAGGTGCGAACCTATGGAGTGACGTCTGTAGGGTGTAGTCCGGAGAATACGGGGTCGCGTCCTAGGGCCGGATTGCATGGAAGCTCGGGCTATCTAGGGGTAGTCAGAGTCACCGCGTATCGATGGACAGAGAACGGTGTCCTAGTCGTTGTGTGGATGGCTAGGAGTCGCGTGGGTTAGTTGCCATATCGGTAACAGTGGAAACCCTGGAGGTCACCAAGTTCGTAGGGGCCCAGAGTGTGTGTGATCGGGGTAGTTGGTATTGCGCGATAGATAGATCGAGTCTCAATCGGGGACATGTGCCGCAGTGCTCCCGATTTCCTCTAATCGCCATTTCTTCTTTTGGCATTTGATTGTGTGTGGGCTCGACACGACGTGGTAGAGCGTGATCGGCTATTGTGTTGATTGATTGTTATTTTGGGTTTCGGGCGGGGATCTATAGATGATAGATAGATCAGGAGCCGTAGTGGGGAGCCGATTCACTGGGTGATCTTAGATCGCTCATTAGACTCTTTTGGTGTTTTTCAGGTGTAGCAGCGACGGACGCGGGAGGTCCTCGGTGTAGTGTCGGGATTGCTTGTGGCGGGGTTTTGATTCGATGGTTTTGGATGTTTTAATTCGGTTCGGCAGCTGCGCTATTTTGTGATTTGATTGTTTATATATGTATGTGAATGATTGTTTGTAAAACTCATTAAACGTTGCATTCAACGTTTGATTACCCAAAAATGAAATTGTTTTCCTGATATGAGGTTTTAGTCCGAACCGACACAACTCGTTGAAATAGTGCAAGTAGTACTGCTTGTGCTACGGATACGAGGATAGCGAAGTCGGGGATAGGTTGGTGTGAGCCTTTTGTCTCAAACCGATCCGTCTTTGGCTTCGTCCTGTGGCGAACTTTTCCTGTTCGACTTGCTCGGGTTCGATCGGTCATGTTCTTGTTTGATTGTTGACCGGTCAGCTCGGCGGTCAGCGGAGAATGGGAAAGGGGCGTTACAGAAAGGTGGTATCAGAGCATGGTTCTGCATGGGTTTCGAAACATTTCATTTTTGGGTGTTTTCCGTGGTTTTATCGAGTCAAAATGTGTCATACCCAAGCATCCATTAGGAAACTGAGCCGCGTCCGTACATCCGGGGTTGGGATGGGGTAGAGAATTTGTATTATGCGTACTAATTTTCATTTGTGGTTTGTGATTGCAGACAGCAGCAGAGCGTCCCTGGACGGTGTGTGTGTGGGTGCGTGCAGCGGGTGTGTGAGATTATCATGAGCAGTATGGGTGAGAGACGGATGACTCGAGCAGAGTACCAGGAGTTGGTAGACCAGCATCAGGCAGGTCTGAGGATAGGACCGCAGGGTCAGTCGCAGGGTTCGAGAGTGTCAGGTCGGCCGCCAGTTGTTCCCCGTGTGCATCAGGGGGCGAGAGCAGCCGCAGCAGATTGGAGTCGATTACCGGACCCGTTACCGCTTTCTTTACAGGATGATGCAGGTACCGCAGATCCGACTGCGGGAGTGACCGGACATTTGGGATTCGTGGATTACGGATTGCCAGCGTATCCACCTCAGTTGGAGGCCCCTACAGTACCAGCGGAGATGCAGCTTGAGGCACAGGAGGTGCCACTACCTGTCAGTCTGCACGAGTCAGACTTTATTCCTTTTGGTGGAGGACAGATACACCCAGCCTTTGACATGGACCTAGATATGGAGCCATTGGACCCGGAGCAGCATGCGCAGTGGGCACAGCAGATGGACGAGCAGGTGGCGATATTAGCAGACGTGTTGGAGCAGCATGTTGGGCCGCATCACCAGTCACCCGATGATGCCGAGCCACGCTCAGAGAGGGGATCGACCGCAGGTGTAGCACCGATGTCGACGACGGGGTCGGGCACGCAGTTCGAGTCAGTCACATCTCCAGAGGCACCACCGACCGAGCCAGATGTACCGCCGGAGATGCCATTCGCGGACACGCCAGAGTCCGTGCCTCAGATGCCCGTGTACCAGACGTGTAGCGCTTGCGGAGTTCGGGGTTTCCATATGCTTTGGTGCCCGCGACCTGTCGACCCGCCGTACCATGAGCCATATCAGCCAGTGCCGTGTCCATCTTATTGTCAGGTATGCGGTATGGATGGTCATCTTGCACCTATTTGTCCAGTCGTGGGACCCGGACCGCGTATGTCCGACGCAGAGCCGTATCGTGCCCCATTGCCAGAGGAGTATCGCCCAGGACCGAGCCGCAGAGACGCTGAGCTCATTCAGCAGCCAGTTATTCAGCAGCCAGCTGCGCAGTTACCTGTAGCGCAGCCACCGTTGGTGCAGCCACCGAGATTGTCGAGGTCGTGCAGGAGATGTGGAGACGAGGGACACAGAGCATCCACTTGTTCCCGTCGGTCCACTTCTCGTCGGTCCCGATCAGCGCCCGTTAGGTGTCAGATTTGTGGAGGTCAGGGGCATTGAGCAGTAGATTGTTTTCAGGAGCCTTCTTCGGGATCAGCTTCTTCTTGTCAGTTGTGTGGAGCGACGGACCACCAGGCGCCAGAATGTTTCCGTGGGCCACGCCCAGCGCCCGTTCCGGTTTGCGAGATTTACGGTCATAGGGGTCACGTCGCGCAGTTATGTCCGATGGCGGAGCCGCAGCAGGTTGGACCACCGACCAGAGAGGCACACCCACCACACCCTCCCGGCGCGCCTGCCAGTGGTTATCAGCGCGAGCCGCGGTGCCGATTGTGTATGGCATTTCGGTCGTGCTGGGGCTGTTAGGGTTTGATTAGTTAGGCCAGGTGAGTATGGGGCTCTAACTATGTTGTTGTTTGTGTGTATCCAGATCGACGGTGTTACGTATGTTGTTGGGAACATCTCCAGGATATGGCGATGCAGTTTGTGGGTTGGGTTGTTGATGACGGACATCTTGTGGTTGTATTCTGTTTCTTTATGTATTTCTATAAACCTCTAGACATGTGTATGTTGTTGTTTTGGTGTATGTATGTGATGCAGATTGTTCACTTATCGTTATGACTTTCGTAGTAATTGTTTGTATGCGTGTGATGGTTTTGTGATGCAAATGAATTACCACGTGAAGTCTGATGATGAGCGGAACTGGTGACCGTTCATCATAACCTAAACCCAGACTGACGACATATCCGGAGCGATCTGATGATTGCGTGTGGTAATTGGTTGTTTGCATTTCATTGCTTGTGTGGTTATCTAATGCTTGTGTGGTGCATTAGTTATTTTGGGTTGTGTTTCGTGTGTGGTGTAGCACTGTAAGAGTGCTAGTGTTATGGCATGCTTAGCATGTGCGGAGTGTAAGTAGTGGTGGTAAGCTATTGGTAGAGTAGCTTAAATTTTATTTGCAATCGTTAGTTGTTGTGAATAGAGGCGTTAGAACCTTTTCGTTTAAGGTGTTGAGCTAACGTGAGAATGGTTGGAATCGACTATCGATTCGCGAGAGAGCGGAATTGTAGGGTATCGTTACTTAATCATGGGTGACCATTGGGTACATGATTAACTAACTATATTTCTATGAGGAAGTGATATCGGGGATGGATTGGTTTGAATTCACCGCTCCAGTGAAAGTTGTTGTGTGAATGCAGGACGGAATGGACGATGCGATACGTATGCGAGACCGAACCCGAACTCGAAAGCGAGATGGGTTGAAAAGAAGCCGCGAGATGAGTTGACCCGGAACGCGAAGCAATCAGTGTGAAGTGCTAGTGGTAAATGTCAGTACCGAGCAGCGGAAAGAGTGAGGCGATTAGTGTGATGTGTTAGCAGCAGTGGCCGGATGGGAACCAGAGTGAAGTGGGGAAGTTAGAATGCGTGTCAGAGGAGAAAAACCAGCGGGAACAAGGTTAAGGTCGAGACAGATGGACGGGGAAAGACAGTGAAGCGTGAGGCGCAGTACGAAATGCAAGACGGAAAGCGAGAGGGGACGGTTGATGAGATCAATGAGACGGAAGGGTCGCCATAATGTCAGGTGTCAGTGAGATGCAACAAGGTTCGAGTAAGGAAGTGTTGGAAGCGAGTGATGGACCAACTTACAGGAGTTGGAACCGATTCAAAGTCTGGTAGTGACGGAGAATTCGGGGACGAATTCCTGTAAGTGGGGAAGAATGTGATACCCCGTATCACAAAATATGGTCAACGGGCAGAAGACAAGTCAACAGGGGCAAAATTGTAATTTTGCCAAACCCAGGGGCAAAATGGTAATTTTGCCAAAGTTCGAGACGGAAGACGAGACGGGCCAAATGTTCTAGTTTGAAATCATAAAGAACATTTACAAGATCAGAATTCGAAGAAACGGAGCGGAAATGCATTTTTCGGAGTGTCGGGTGAAAACCGAGCAAAACCGGGAAAACTTCGGAAAATCATAACGGGAGCTAGGAAACTCCAAATGAGATGATTCAAGTTGCCAAATTCATCTAAAATCAAGGAGAATTAGATTATGTAGGTTTGGGGATTTATGGGAACTTTCAGATATTTTCTAAAACAATTATCGGGGAAAAGGTCAAACCGAGCTAAGGGAATCAAACAAGTTAAGGAAAGGTTTTGTTGGTTTGGGCCGGTGCTATTGGGCCTCAGTGGGCTTCAGACATCCACCAGAGACAGGTGTGAGCACCCCAGGTCGCCAGCTTTAGGGTGAAAGGTGTCAACACCATATTTGGTGCATGAACCAAAAAGAAGCATGCAAAGAATCTCACACTATTCATCTCCTTTGGATTGTTGGGTGCTCAGAACCTTTCACTCCTCTCTCTCTCTGTCGAAAGCTCTCTCTTTCTCTCCAGAAACATTCAACAAAACTCATCAGAATCTCTTGAATCTCCAAAGAGTTCTTCATGTGTTCAAGATGTTCTTCAATACTTCTTGCACAAGAAAGTGCATAACTTTCTCATCCTAGACCCAAATCCATCTCTGCAAAGTCCAGTAGCTTCATCTTGATCTCCTCTTCAAGTTCCAGCCAGCCGCCGTCGTCAGAAGTCGCCGGAGCTCGCCGGAAAATAAGAGAGAAGCAACCGTGGTTTTAAGGGTTAGGGTTACTCTCTCTCTCTTCAGCTTCTTCCAAGATTTCAAGGCCATGGGTGGATAGATCTCATCAAGAGGAGTAGTTTGGTGTGAAGTTGGCCGTCTGAAGTCGCCGGAAAAGCCACCTCCGCCGCGGTCAACGCCGGAGCCGCCGCGGTCAACGCCGGAATTCTCGCCGGAGAAGCTCCTTTCGTCGGCCAATCTTCAAGCGGTTCTTCAGGGGTGTTCTTGCCATGCATAGGAGTTGGTTTAGCCTTGGTTTGGTGGGTGAACCGGTCTAGTCAAACCGGTTAAGTCTCGGTCAACGCCGGTCAACGGTTTGACCTAACCGGTTTAACTAAACCGGATTGGTTTGGAGTGGTTTGGTTCGATTTGTGGTTCAATTGGTCAAGGAAGTAAACCGGAGTTGGTCAACGGTCAACCGGGTCAAAGTCAACGGTCAACGGTCAGCCGGTCAACGCCGGTCAACGCCACCGGTCAACGCGGTCAACGCCGGAAAACGAGCCGGTCAACTCTTGGTGGACGGTTGTTCAGTGGTTCGGGGTGTTCGTGACGTTTCGGAGTTCGTGTTCGTGTATTCGGAGGAGTTCGGGTTTAGTTCGGGTCTCGGGAGTCCGTATCTGCATCCGTGCCGTTCGTTCCGTCATATCACTGTGAGTCGGCTCAAACACCGTAGAAGCATATAGAACGTAAATGGGAAACCGTAGAGATAGGATTGCATACCCGTTGAATTGAATTGAATTGATTGATTGATTGATTGGGTTAACGGTAAACCGGCTAGGGTTAAAGAAGCATGTTAGACTTAAAATGGATTAAACCTGATTGTATGCCGCTAGGTTGATAGCGTTGTTGTGTGATGCATTCATATAGTCGTGGCATGAGTAGGACTATATATGCATATATACGTAAGTAAAGGACGGTATTAAATGAACATATATACGGGAATTAAGACGGGTTAAAATACGGAGTTTAACTTGAACCAATGTATAGAATATGGAACGGTATCGGGTTTTCCCGAGGTGAATGAACTAAGTGATGAATGATGAGACGTCGGGGAGTGTAGCAAGCGGCTAGCTCTAAACCGACGGATCGGGGAGTTATTAAAATATGATTAGGGTTGATTAAGAAGTGAGAAGTGTTGTGATTATGGAACCGTCTACGGGTTAACAAGCGGTTAACCCAAGGTAGCGGGCGTGAATTGGTTAAAAGACGATAGAAACCCTAATAGGCCTGTTGTGTGTGGTTGTGAGTCTACTTCGGTGTTGGGCCGAGTAGACGGTTGAATTGCGTGTTTGTATTGTGTTGTGTGGTGGTGGTTGATGTTTCTGTGCAGGCCTTTAGATCGTCTCGGTGTTGGGCCGAGCGATCCTCGTTGTTGCTTAACTCGGTCTCGGGACCGGTTAAGTGGTGGTGCTGACTCGGTACGGTGCCGAGTCAGAGCGGTGGTGAGTATGAGTGGACTTGCGGGATGCGGGGTTGAGTTGTTGTGGTGGTTGATTGTGATTGATTGCTAGAGTCCAAGCGAGTCTGCGTGTTTACATTTCTGCACTAGGACTCTAGGGTGCGTTAGATCCCGCAAGTCTAGGTGTGCGTGATTACGTGCTGGTACTTCCATCCCGATTGGATCCTCGGGAGTTGATAACCGGCCAGTGAATGCTGGCAGGTGCGAACCTATGGAGTGACGTCTGTAGGGTGTAGTCCGGAGAATACGGGGTCGCGTCCTAGGGCCGGATTGCATGGAAGCTCGGGCTATCTAGGGGTAGTCAGAGTCACCGCGTATCGATGGACAGAGAACGGTGTCCTAGTCGTTGTGTGGATGGCTAGGAGTCGCGTGGGTTAGTTGCCATATCGGTAACAGTGGAAACCCTGGAGGTCACCAAGTTCGTAGGGGCCCAGAGTGTGTGTGATCGGGGTAGTTGGTATTGCGCGATAGATAGATCGAGTCTCAATCGGGGACATGTGCCGCAGTGCTCCCGATTTCCTCTAATCGCCATTTCTTCTTTTGGCATTTGATTGTGTGTGGGCTCGACACGACGTGGTAGAGCGTGATCGGCTATTGTGTTGATTGATTGTTATTTTGGGTTTCGGGCGGGGATCTATAGATGATAGATAGATCAGGAGCCGTAGTGGGGAGCCGATTCACTGGGTGATCTTAGATCGCTCATTAGACTCTTTTGGTGTTTTTCAGGTGTAGCAGCGACGGACGCGGGAGGTCCTCGGTGTAGTGTCGGGATTGCTTGTGGCGGGGTTTTGATTCGATGGTTTTGGATGTTTTAATTCGGTTCGGCAGCTGCGCTATTTTGTGATTTGATTGTTTATATATGTATGTGAATGATTGTTTGTAAAACTCATTAAACGTTGCATTCAACGTTTGATTACCCAAAAATGAAATTGTTTTCCTGATATGAGGTTTTAGTCCGAACCGACACAACTCGTTGAAATAGTGCAAGTAGTACTGCTTGTGCTACGGATACGAGGATAGCGAAGTCGGGGATAGGTTGGTGTGAGCCTTTTGTCTCAAACCGATCCGTCTTTGGCTTCGTCCTGTGGCGAACTTTTCCTGTTCGACTTGCTCGGGTTCGATCGGTCATGTTCTTGTTTGATTGTTGACCGGTCAGCTCGGCGGTCAGCGGAGAATGGGAAAGGGGCGTTACACGCCGGATGGTATGTCTTCCTGCACCAGCGACGGCTACTCACCGCCAGTTATGGTGACAACATAGTTTTTTGCTGGCTTGTTTCTTAGAATTGTTCTCCGCGAACCGCTCCATGACGCTCTTCCAGTCCTTGGGGAAGATAGTTAGGAGAGAAGGAGATTCCGGCAAGAAACAATATGGTAAGATAGCTCACCGAGGGAGGTTCATGACGCCGGTTAGACTTTTTGGTAATACAACTTCTTGTGGGAGTAGAGACTCTAGTAGTGCTAGATGATGAGACTCTGGAGACGCTAGAGTCGATGCTTTGTACATACCCGCCTCCGGCTAAGACAGGTGATCAAGGGTTCAACAAGACATCTGTCAAGCAGGAATTGGTTGATAGAATTACCGGGCAGTGCTCACCGCTATTCTCTAATACCTAGTATCTTGATAACCAGTATCCGATGGAACACGGTACATCATGCAAGTCTCCATTCAGCTTCAATTTACTAAATACAAACAGTCCAAATTTTTTTTAGTTAACGATGAAACAATAGGGGCAACCTTTTCACACTATCCATCGAAGCTTTAACGGATACAACGGATGAACACTGTGCGGAAAACAAGCCTCCATTCAGCTTCGGTTTACTAGATAAAGATAGCCAAGTAGATGTCTCCAAGAACGATGAAAAGTAAGGAATGCGGTTTCCGACAATCCACCTCCCAATGCTTTAGTGGATAGAGGAGAGGAACACGACACAAGAAACAAGCCTCCATTCAGCTTTGATTTACTAGATAAAGATAGCCAAAGCATGTGTCCTCTAATGCTGAAACAATTGAGCATTCGGTCCCAGAAAATGCACATGGTGATGCTAAAATGGATAGAGCAGAGGAAGAGGAGCTATGCACACCACATAATGAGATTGATGGTACATCAGAATAAGTGCTTGCGTATTTAGAGAATGTGAATCGTGAATTCTTGCCAAACCTTATTGGTGATGAATATGGATGTTTATACGCATTGGATGTAATGACGGAAAGCCACGTCCGCGTTGGAGTAGGGAAAAAAACCCAAACGGAAGACTATTGATTACGGTCCTGGACATCATGAATCCGTGTACATGTGGAGAGGTTCTAAAAAAGGTGATGAATATTACTCGTACGACGGCGAACATGCAGGTATTACGCCAATGGTGGATGATAATGAGTATCGATGCGATCATGTTCCTGATTTAGATCTAGAATCAATGGGTGATGATCTGTACAAGGGAAAAATTTTCAAGAAAAAGATGATTTCGTAGAATGGTTAGCAATCCATTCGATTAAGAACAAGTTTCACTATATATAACCAGTGTCAAGTCACACAAAATTGTTATTTATTGTCCGAAAGAAACTTGCAACTGGCGTGTGATGGTGCATGAGATGAAAAACACAAGATATTGGCACGTACGTAAGGAAGAGTTAGGGAACACATGCAGCATTGATACTTGGAACAAGTACTAGAAGCTAGGGAAAACAAAGTTCATCACTACCGCTTTCAAAGGGAAATATTCCAACCCGGCATCCGATCCAAAACCAGCTGGAATCAAAGCGCTATTGATGAAGGAGTTGCATATCCACACATTGTTTAATAAGTGTTGGCGTGAGAGGTCCAAGGCACATATGATGCTACGAGGGAGAGACGATGGATCCTATAGGAAGCTGTCAGAGTTCTTATACATGCTAAAACTAGCTAACCTTGGGGCGAGTTCTGATATCGAGTATGAGGTAGATGATGCTGGAGCGAGTGGTTTCTTTATCATTTCCTAGCATTTGGCGCATTCATTAAAGGGTTTGCGAAGTTGCGTAGGATGATTATTGTGGATGTCACACATTTGAGTGGCATATACTATGGATTTTGTTGAACGCCATTGGACATGATGCTAATTTCCATGTCTTTCCACTAGCATTTTGTATCATGGACAAAGAGAACGAAGAGACGTGGATATGTTTCTCTTACAAGCTTGAGAGGATTATTGCAGATAGTCCCACCTTTGACATTCATATCGGATAAATGTAAGTCTATTTACATATCTAAGGGTAGAATCTTCCCTCAAGCTCATTGTAATACTCTGTCTCAAGACATTGACAACATGCAAATTAGAAGCCAACAGAAAGTCACCGGAAGATATTTCTGCAGTTTGAAGCTCAGAGGTATTTTGGTAATTTTACCAAAATGAAGACGAAAAGCTTTGACGGGCCAAGTAACCTTCTTTTTATTTAAAGAAGTTACTTAGAAGACAGAGAGTTGAAATCAGAATTTTAGAAGATTTTACAGGCTACCCGGAATGGAAACCGACAAAACTGAGAAAAAGATGAAAATATCTTCTTGATGTTTTTGGAAGCTACGGAAGGGTGGATTGGACCAAATAAAATATGGAGAATTATTTTTGAATATTGGGGAAAATAAAATGAGGTTTAAAGCTGTTTCGGGAATTTCGGGAAAATATCAGAGAAATTAGCTCGGGATCGCCTATGCCACGTGACTCTCACCGATTGGCCACATGGCAGGTACATGTATTGGGGAATGCATATTCAGTTAAATTTTGGGAGGAATGAGGTGATTACACCTAATGAAACATGTGTCAAGAAGCATGAATAAAACCTTGCACCTAGCTATTTAGGTTCGATGCACCTTGGAGATTCAATGTACAAAAATGAATATGGATTCCCCTTGATCAGCTCGTTAATCGGCACCGGAATCAGCCGCTTTCACTTCAGAGACGTTGCCGGAGAGTCGATGGAATCTGTCGTCACCGCTGGAGATCTACCGCCTCTCCTCCACCATTCTCTCACCCTACCGATTCTCTCTCCTCCACTTTATCACGCCATCACCAGACTTCTCTTCTTCACTGGAGAATTCGCCGGAGTTGTCCACAATCGCCGGAGAAGCCTCACCGCCGGAGAAGCCTCACCGCCGGTCACCACTACTCGGTGGTTCATTAGTTCAGGTCAAAGCACGGTCAAGCCTCAGGTAAAGCTTGGGTCAACTTGTTGTCAACATTTGGTTAAAGTTCGGTTTAAGGAGTCAACAGTTCATGAAAAGGGTCGGTAGCATCGGTTAAGTCTCGGGTCTCGTAGTTCCATCATCCATCCATCTGTCATCACGATATCACTGTGTGTTGGCGAAACTTTGTGTGTGTGATGCATTCAGAATAGAATCATATTGATCTCCGAATTATAAAACCGTAGAATCATAGGATTGAATATCTGTAATTAAATCTGATAGAAAGCTTATGTTGATTAATTAACTCAGTTAAATTAATTTAAACAGATAGGGAATATTACATGGTATGTTAGATAACATTTATCGTATTGTGGATTGCGTGGTTGATTGTTGCATTCATATAGAACGGCATGTTAAGAAATATATATATATATATTTATATAATATATATATATATATATATATATATTATAACAATGTAATTAAATGAATATATATATGGGAATTAAGAGTTAAATTAAAATACAGATAAAACATATAATACTTTGTCCCAAAAAAAAACATATAATACTCCTTAGAATATGATAACTGGGTTGGGTTTAGTTAGAGAGGCTATCGGGTTAAAGTAGTTAATTATGAATTATTTGGAAGTTAAGAAAACAGTAAGTTTACTAATACGGATTAAGGTAATTAGAACATATAATTAAAGAGTTAGGTATTAAAAGAGTTAATTTGGGGTTGAGCCGTGTAGGAAGTTAGTAAGTTTATTAACTCCAATCTAGCAGTGAAATAATTGAATAATTAAAACTAAGGAAAAGATTAAATGAATTAATTTGGGGCTACGGGATTAGTAGGTTTACTAATCCCAATCCCAAGATAGCAGATTAAAATGAATTAGGGTTTAAACTAAGAATTAAAGATTAATTACACCTACGTAATTATCTGTTTGGTGATGTATTGTTGTTGCTGCTTAATTGTGCATGTACTCGGTGTTGGGCCGGGTAAACTGTTGATTGTGTGATTGTTTATCTACCCTGGTATTGGGCCGGATAAACTATTAATTATGTGATTGTTATCTACTCGGGTGTTGAGCCGTGTAGTATGTGTTGGCTAGTACGAGACCTGGTAAGTCTTGGTGTATATACTTATTCCGGTACGGGACCAGGGAGGTTGAGATGTGTTGATGAATGGTGGTAGGAATTGCGGGATAGACTGGGTACTGGGAATGAGTTATTGTTACTGTTTGACCATGTGGGTCTTGCGTGAAAGAGTACCAATGAGTCCGCTTTGTTTATATTAATGTTATTAGCTCACTACAAGGAAACTGTTTATTGATAGCACACTACGATAGCACAATTTTCGATTCTGCTATCAATGATGGTATTGTGGTTTTTGGTAATCATTCATAGCATTTCAAAAATTCTGTGAAGGAAAACTAATAAGCGGGTAACAAAATTCTCTTAAGCGCCACACTTAGCTAAAAAAACACTCTCGTAGCGCCAAAACAAAACATGTGTTTACCAAAAGAAAAACAAAATCAGAAACGTAAAATAAAAAAAATTCAGCTTTACTAATTCCTCACCGGCGAGGAGACTGGCGACCTCCATCTAGGTCTCATTTCCACCAAGTTCTCATTTCGTTCTAGGTATAAATCGATTTCCTTCAGCCTCAGTCTCATTCGTCCTCGAAAGTCTCGGCCTATCTCGCTAATTCCATCTGAAGGAAGACAAATCGGTACATGAATCTCGTCTCGTTACCTATTTTGATTCTTATTTGTTGGGTCTATGGTGTTTTGATTACTTATTTAGTTTATCTTTTTCGACTTCGATTTCGTTTTCATCTAGTCTCATTCGATTATGATTACTCAGTCTCGTTCGACTTCGATTTGGTTCTTATTTCAGTCTTATATATGTTTAATTTACTGTAATTTGTCTCATGTTTTGAAGTTTTGGCAAGCTCTATATATAACGAAGAAGGTTCCCATTGTAGATAAGCAAGAGAATCTTCATATACAGGTAATGTCAGTTGTTCCTCAGTTTTTTTTAACTTTAAAAGAATATGCTTTTGGTGTTTAAAGTTATTGGGTTTCTTTAATTGCTTTGTTCGTTTTAGGATAAGAAAGCTTGATTAGTTTTAGGACCCGATAATCCTGGATGTCTAAGGCAATGGGACGAGGTATGAGTTTGGCAAAATTAGCATGTTTCCAAGTGAAGAACCAATGTATGAATCAAATGCAAGAAAAGTAGTATGAGTTGCAGCAAAAGGTACAACAATTGGAAGGTGTAATTGCCAAAATGCAGAACCAGGTAAGCTATACCTCGATCAAATTAATAAATTGTTGAGTTTTTATGTGACACCTACTAACTGATAAACTAATATGTTTAGTTTCTTGTGTTATAGAAACAAGACGCTGAAGTTGGTGAAAACTCAGCCCCAAGAGTAAGTAATAAAGTTCAGATTCTTTAGTTAAGTTTATGTTTTCTATTCAATTTTTCAAGTGACAAACTCAGCTCCTGCTGTAAATACTGATATATTTAATTTTCTAATCAATATTTTGTAGAGTGTGAACAAAAGATCACTTCCTTAGTGTGTTTTGGTTGACTGGTCTGGTAGTGATGACCATGTTGCTGAGGGTCGTCTTCTTTCTTCTGATCCTGAGGACTTTTTGAACAACATTCCATTAGGGCCTCATTCTGTTAAAGTATTGGTTGAAACTAGTTTGAAACCAGATGCATTTCTTTGGCGGCCAGCACCTAACATGTTCACCGTTGAGGAAGCAGTAGGAAAAATGATTGCATGGGCAGCCTTTAACTGTGTTATCTTAGACAAGGAACCAGAACAAGAAGACATTGCGCCGAAGGTAATAACTTCTTAGTCAAGGAACTTCAATTTGTTTACTTGTGTTATTATTATCATCCTGTTATAATCCCAACTTGTAAGTTCTGAGTTTTGTGTGTGTTTACAAACTGAGGAAACATGTTGTTTTCTACATGTGCGTCACGGAGCTCAGGCAAAATTCTATGAATAGATGCACACTAATGGATTGGGCTGGAAATGAAGACGTTTTTGTTGCTGGAGGCCGTTGGCAGACTTGAGAACCTAAGGCATTGGTTAATGGACTTCCACTGGACCAAATGCTAGTAAAATTTTTTTGGACGAGGTGCTGCATCCTGAAACATTTTTGTGGAGGCCTACATCAGAAATGAGAAATATTGAGGAATCTTTAAAGTCTTTCATAGCATGGCCAGCCAACAAAGTTGTGTTCGACACAACCATAGATGCATCTGCTGGTCAGAAATCTCCTATTATAAAATCTATAGCTCTATCTCCTGTCCAAAGATCTCAGGTAAACTCCTACAATGTTCTGTACTTTGTTTATGTGTTATTGATTGTGTTAAGGATTTGCTATATTAAATGATCTTATTGTTAACATCGCAGCATAATAATCAGGACAGAGTTGTGAAAGAAAATCATCACTGTAAATTGATGGACTGTACTGGGAAGAAGCGAGTCGTTGTAGAAGGACGTTGGTCATCAAACAATCCAGAGCAAAAAGTCCACTTTGTACCCTTGGGACCTCATGAAGTTAAAGTTTGTGTAGATGTTGTAAAGGTGAAAGATGCAGCAATTTGGAGAAGTTCATCAGAAATCGAATGTATGGATGATGCACTGGGTTCAGCTATTGCATGGCCTAAAGACATAGTCATCCTCTCCTGATTTTACCAAATCAGATGTAAGAGTTTCTAAAATATAACTAACTGTGGTTTTAACTCATTGGTGATAATTCTGGTTTTTAAAATTTTGTAGGGAATGAAGAACCTTGGGTCCGATGTAGTTTTAGTTTTAAGGAATGACAAGGAATTAAGTACTTTTGGTCCGAAGTTGATGATGTTAGTTTTGGTTAAGACAATGGAATGCTTGTCATGTTTTCTTTTGTGAACATATACTTGGGATGTTTGATTAAAACATGTAATGCTTGTTTAGGACATGTAATGTTGTGTATGAATCTTCTTTTGCCTATGTTAATGAAGTAATGGATTGCTTGGATTTTTTATGATTGCTTCGTAATTGACCATAAAAAAATACGATAACATGACAAAAATGCAACAATAAAACATCTCAGAGCATTAAAGAAAAGCTATAAAAAATGTAAGACAACAAACAAATAACGCTACAATACCAAAATATATAGCATAAAAAATTTGTTATGATAGTGAATATTATAGCAATGCAGTTTACGCTATAAAAGAACAAAATATAATAGCGTATAAAAAACGCTATTGTATGGGGGTCTATAATAGTTCCGGCTGTAATAGCGTTTATGAAAGCGCTATTATACATGTATTATAGCGCTTATCGTGTGCTAATAATGTTTACATTTCCTGTAGTGACTCTAGAGGGTGCGTTAGATCCCACAAGTCTAGAGATTGCGTTATAGTACTTCCTTCCCGATTGAATCCTCAAGAGTTGAGTTCGTGGTCAGTTCACGTACCTTCAAGTAGTGGTTCTGATTAGGTCTTAACCTACGGAGTGACATCAGTAGGTGTGTAGTCCGGATCCAGGGGGTCGCATCCTAGGACCGGACTGCATGGAAACTTTTGCTATCTAGGGGTAGCCCGAGTCACTGTGTATCGATGGAAAGAGAAAGGTGTGCTAGTTGAAAGCTTTGACGGGCCAACTAACCTTCTATTTATTTAAAGAAGTTACTTAGAATACAGAGAAAGTTGAAATCAGAATTTTAGAAGATTTTACGGGCTGTCGGGAATGAAAACCGACAAAACCGAGAAAAATACGAAAATGTATTCTTGATGATTTTGGAAGCTACGAAAGGGTGTATTGAACTAAATAAAATATGGAGAACAATTTTTGAAGACCGGGGAAAATAAAAATGAGGTTTGAAACTGTTTCAGGAATTTTGGGAAAATATAGGAGAAATTGGCTCGGGATCGTCCATGCCACGTGACATTCACCGATTGGCCACGTGGCAGGTACATGTATTAGGGAATGCAGATTCTAACTTGATGGTAGGAATGAGGTGATGACACCTAATGAAACATGTGTCAAGAAGCATGAATAAATACCTTGCCACCTAGCTATTTAGGTTTGATGCACCTTGGAGATTCAATGTACAAAAATGAATTTGCATTCCCCATGATTATCTACGTTCAATTCACCTATTCACCCACCTTTGTCAATAACACGTTAACCTACAAGTGTCAAACAATAAACAAGATTCATCACCCTTACCTCCTTTTGATTCAATGACCATTTTTGATTCATGAACCTCCCTTCATATCTTGTTAAAAAAGCCCCTCCACCCTTGCCAATTCTCATCATCCGAAAATCACAGCAAAGATAACCAAGCAGCCTCTCTCCTCTCACTTCTCTCCTCCACGATAAGCCTCCTCTCTCTCCTCTCCTCCGCCGACGAAGCCATCTCTCTCCTCCTCTTCTTGTTACTTGCGGCCCAAGCTACTTCATTTGGCCTTGCATCTTGTGGGATCATCACAAATCCCCTGAACCATATAATTTATCATCTTCAGCTCGTTAATCGCCACCAGAATCAGCCGCTTTCATGTTGGAGACGTCGTTGGAATCTGCCGTCACCGCCAAAGTTCCGCCGTGTCTCCTCTACCATTGTCTCTCCCTGCCAGATCTCTCTCTCCTCCACCTTGTTACGCCGTCACCGGACTTCCTTTCCTCACCGGAGAAGTTGTCGGAGTTGTCCACCATTGCTGGAGAAGCCTTGTTGCCGGTCGCCACCCCTCGCTGGTTCATTAGTTTGGGTCAAAGCACGGTCAAACCTCAACTTGTGGTCAACATTTGGTTAAGATCGGGTAAAAGTTCAGGTTAAGGAGTCAACGGATCGGGAAAAGGTTCGGGTTAGCATCGGTTCAGTCTCGGGTCTCGTGGTTCCGTCATCCGTCCATATGTCATCACGATATCACTGTGAGTTTTCTAAACTGTGTGAGTGATGCATTAAAAAAAGAATCATATAGATCTCTGAATTATAAAACCATAATATCATAGGATTGCATACCCGTAATTGAATATGATAGAAAGGTTATGTTGATTAAATAACTCGGTTAAATTAATTAAAGCGGATAGGGAATATTACATGGCATGTTAGATAGCAGTTACCGATAATTGATTTATCGTATCTTGGATTGCGTGGTTGTTTGTTGCAATCATATAAAACGGCATTCATATAGCGAATGTAATTAAATGAATCTATATTGGATAAAACACATAACACAACTTCCACGGGAATTAAGAGTTAAATCCAAATTGGATAAAAACACATAACACACCTTTGAATATGATAACCGAGTTGGGTTTAGTTAGACGGGGATCTCGGGTTAAAATAAGTAATTAAGAATTAATTGGAAGTCAATCTGATGGATTGAGGTAATTAATACATAAAATTAAACAGTTATGTATTAGAAGAGTTAATTTGGGGTTGAGCCGTCTAGGGAGTTAGTAAGTTTACTAACTTCAATCTAGGGGCGAAATAATTGAATAATTAAAACCAAGGAACTAAAGATTAAATGAATTAATTTGGGGCTACGAGATTAGTAGATTTATCAATCCCAAGGTAGCAGATTAAAATGAATTAGAGTTTAACTAAGAATTAAAGATTAATTACACCTAAGTAATTATCTGTTTGGTGATGTGTTGTTACTGTTGCTTAATTGTGTATCTACTAGTTATTTGGTTGGGTAGACTGTTGCTTGTGTGATTGTTTATCTACCCCGGTGTTGGGCCGGGTAAACTATTAATTGTGTGATTCTTATCTACTCTAGTGTTGGGCCGAGTAGCTTTTGTTTGTGGATACTTACTCCAGTACGAGACCGGGTAAGTCTGGGTGTAGAGACCTATTTTGGTATGGGACCTGGTAGGTTGAGATCTGTTGATGAATCCTGGTAGGAATTGTGGGATAGACTGGGTACATGGATTGAGTTAATGTTAGTGTTTGACTTTATCGGTCTTGCATGATAGAGTCCCAATGAATCTGCTTGTTTATATTACTTTTATTAGGACGCTATATGGTGCGTTAGATCCCGCAAATCTAGAGATGGTATTCCATTACTTCCTTCCCAATTGGATCCTTGGGAGTTGAGTTCCTGGTCAGTTCACGTACCTTCGGGTAGCAGTTCTGGTTAGGTGTTAACCTACGGAGTGACGTCGGTAGGTGTGTAGTCCAGAGACACAAGGTCACATCATGGGACCGGACTGCATGGAAACTTTTGCTATCTAGGGGTAGCCCGAGTCACCGCGTTTCGATGGACAGAGATCGTTGTTCTAGTCGTAGGACTTCGTGTTTAGTATAGGAGTCGAGGGAGGTTTTAGTTATCATGGGATAGCTAAGTGTTCTTGTGGAAGTTACAGAGTTCACTTTTGGGGCCCATAGTGTGCAGATTGCGATAGAGCCGTGTTTAATATAGATCGAGCCCAATCGAGGGCATATGCCGCAGTGTTCTCGATTTTCTTCGTGATGAGATGTGTTTTTAATTGAATACTTGTGTGTTGTGGAGCTCATTACGTCTTGGTAGCACATGATCAGCTATTTTATATTTATCGATTGTTGTTGATTGTTTATTTTGGGTTTGGGTGGGGATATTATACCTTTTTAACAACATGTTTAGTTGGGAGCCAATTCAATGGATAATCTTAGATTGCTCATTAGACTCTCTTTTTGTTTTTCAGACGCGTAGGACACTCGAATTAGATTCTGGTTGGCATTTGGCTGCAATTTGTTTTTCAATCGTTTGGTTTTACTTCGGTTTTGGATTTTCAGGGTATCCATAAAATGCTTTTAGAAAACCTGTGAAATTAGTAAAAATAGATTTAAAGATTTAAAATACTTATAAACGAAATTATTCCATGATATATGGTTAGTCCGAACCGAACAAAACTCATGGAAGCGGTATGGGTTGAAAAGACTTGTATCGTGGAAACATGGTAAACATAGTCAAAGATGGTTTGGTTTGAGACATTGACTCAAACCGAACCGTCTCTGGCTTTTGTATTGTGACGAACTCTTCTCGTTTCGCCTGCTCGGGTTTGATCTGTCATGTTCTTGTCTAATTGTTGGCCGATTAGCTCGTCGGTCAGCAGATAACGGGAAGGGGGCGTTACACTCATCATGGAGCATGTCTTGAGAATATTTATAGAAATGTGAAATCCATGTTTAAATCGGAAGGACTTGCGCAAATGTTTAGAGTAACAGGGACTTCGTATAGGATTGGGGGTTACCGTGATATATACAATTGGATCCGTAACAATAACTTAGCATGTGCACAGTACCTTGACAATATAGGTGATGGACACTGGACAAGATCAAATTTGAAAGGAGAACGATACAATCTTATGACTAGCAACATTGCGAAGATATAATAAAAGGTGTTACTTGATGGGAGGAGCCAACCTATCGTTGACCAGGTGGTTTAGTTCTCAAAGGGCGAAATCAGTTGTGCAAAAGGATGACGTGTCTATTGAGTTTGATATCACAGCACCAAGATAACGAGTGTGGAAAACTAGAATTTCGAGTTAGTTAGGGAGTTTTGCGGGGGAAGCGTTTTCAAATTCTTCTAGAGGACAAGTGATGTACATGCAATATATTCGAGAAGCTGAAAATCCCATGTGGACACGCGGTAATAGCTGTAGACAGCCTTCATTTAAGCTACGTGGGCTTATACGAGTCACATTACAAGACATCAACGTGGAGAGCAACATACGAAGGCGTGGTAAGCCCAAGAGGGAATCCTGAAGACTGTGATATTACAGATGATGTATGCAACCATGTCTTGTATCCACCTGATGTCAACCGACCATCAGGTAGACCTAAGGAAGGGAGGTATCCGTCGATTGGAGAATTCCAGGCAACAACTCAAACCTAAATGTAAAATGTATATGTATATAGTATCTATGCCAGTATTAAATTTAATTGTGAAAACTGCTTGCAGAAGGAGAAAACTCCTCGATCAACACCAAACAGGTGATCGAAATGCAAATGTCACAATCACAATCATGCAACTTGCAAGACATGATTAAAAAAACTAGGTACAGTGGACAACGTATTTTGAGTCATAACTGCTCAATATTTGTATAGCAGTTATTTTTCACATTTCGATGTCAAAGCCTTTTTTATTTTGTAATGCTTCTTTTAAAACATTATCGACATTCTATAACGCGTCCTTAGTCAACTTATATCACTCATTCCTATTTTATTTTCCCCATTGATGGTTTGGATATTTATATTTGTTGTTACGTGATGTATCCACCCGTTCTAATAGTCATTTGTATGGATACGTCGACATGATATGTATTTGATATTTATTCATCGGAGACTTGGATGCAACATATTTTATCGAGAATGTGATTTGCTTTACCTACAAAAGCTGTTATATGCTATATTATATCCCAAGATATCTTGTCAAGACTTTTCAAGTGGAATCTTCTATCAATCTCTTTTTTTCCGATGCTACGCTGATGCCAGTTGTGTTTTTCAATAGGAGAAAAATTATTACATCTATAGTTTTGCTCAGTTATCCATTGTTGTTAAACATTATGGATACAAGGTCCATTTGTTCGGTCACATTTCATGTCAAAGCCTTTCTTGATTTTCTACTGTATCATCTACAATATTATTGAAATTGTACAACGCGTCCTCAATCATGTGATATCAGTTCATTCATATTTTATATCGTTATGTATCCACCCGTTCTAATAGTTCTTCGTATGGATGCGTCGATATGTACTTGATTCTAAAATTTAATTACGTGATAAAAATTCTGATATTTTATTTATTTGAGGCTTTGATGTGGCCCTTCTTTCATCGATAATGTTGAATAAAATAAAGTTGTAGGATCATTCATAAAAAGCTGTTACAAGCTTGCTTTACCAAGCTATCTTGTCCAGACTTTTCTACTGGAAACCTCTTACAAAAGTACCAAGCTATGTTAATGCTGACGTCATAAGCTGTTTAGAATAGTAAAGACGAATTAATTGATCTATAAATACGCATGTTTATATATGGTTGTCAAACATAAAGGATACAAAGACCCGTATACCATTTGTCCATGTAACTCATCTTTTACGAATCCGTATTTTTTATATTTAATCTTATAAGTAGGAGGCTACCCAGTCGCTCTTAAACATTCTATACAGTTATGAGCTTCACGTCTAATTCAACTTATCCCAGTTCTCAGCAAGCATTACCTGCTAGGTCCATAGGTGTGCCAGCCCCAACGATGTGTTGGTATAGCAAACGCACTAAATTAGGATATGGTACAACTCGTGCCAACCTTCACGTAGTTGGTTCAAATGTCCAGAGGTTAACCAGGTTAGGCTAAAACAAGGATTCATTTTTATAGTGTTTTTAGATTTGTAAGGTTTGTTGAAATTTATTTTTTAAGCAGTACCCAAATAAGGGCCACTTACGCGAGTGGGTGGATGCCACGATTATGAAAGAGGTTGATATATTTTCTAAGGATTTCAAAAAAAACAAGATGGCGTTAAAGATTGGAAAGGTGTTATGCGTTGGTTGGAGAGGAATTGGCGATCAAGATGACGAGAAAGATCTCTGCAGTAGAGGTCGCGAGGATAATAATGTAACATGTAGTAGGAGGCATGGACATGAGAGGATGAACATGATGAAGTTCGTATGGGTTGTTGTCGTGTGTATTTGTGAAGTTGTGTCGACGTTTGGGAAGTTGACGACATACCTTTATGATTGAAGAATGAACTTACTCGTTTGTTAGATCAGCATTAGGCACGCATATGATCTTGATTATTCCCTCTATTGTACACCCTTCTTTATGTTGACCATGTTTATGTTCAACATATCATCATGTAGTGTTCTAATCTGGTATGGATATCCATACAATCCATTTATCATGTTTCTAGTAACAACTGAATTCGGGGTTCAAAATGTATGTTTAATTCTATCCACATGTACTATATTGTTTTGTCTGTAATAGGATGGTATAACGGGTGTGTTATGTATCCGTCGTATCCCGAATATATAGAATTAGGTCTACATATATAATGTTCATCATATATTATATAAATAATCATGGATACACATTAAATGCGGTACGATTACGGATATACTAACTACGATATTTTGCGAATTTTGATGGATAGGAAATAGAAATAACATCCCTCGCACCTCTCACCAATATCCTCACAAAACATCGAGAGATCCCACCAACAACCATACAAATCGCTGCATCTCCATGAATCACGCCAATTGTCCATCAATCTTGGATCAACCACGAGAATGTAGTATGGTAGCATCTCCCCAATGGCCATTTCCTCATCATATGATCGCTGTGACCGGAATATCTTATACTCGGCATATCATTGTCTCCCGGTGCACCAGTTGAGAATGATATACATGAACCCGGCATGCAATACACGCCTTACAATTCGTGTAATATAGAGATGTATGTTTCAATATCACCCCTATTGAATGTGATGCGAAGGATGTCGGTGTACAATGCAGACATTTTTCTATGCTCTACGCATTTTCTGTAGAATTTGAATGCCATGAATATTGTTCGTCTGAAAACCAACTGAAGTCATGGCGCCTATCTATTCGGACTATTGAATGCACCTCATGTGAACAAACCGCAGCCATGCCTTCACGCACTGACTTTAGTAAGTTCGCACACTCATGAACGCCATCTTCTGAGAGTCGGGCGGCGATTCCGGTGATTATCGGACTTGGTAGCCAGATTAGGTGAACTGGTTTTGTTTATCTACGAGCCAGATTTGAGAATTAATTATGGTGCTTGACCTTACAAAGCAAGTGTTGAAGGTGGCTTCAGTGATTGAATTGAAAACCATTTTTTTGTCAGCTTATGTTCTTTAATTTTGGGTCAACATTGAGATGTGATGATGTAACACATGCGCGGAATAAGCTAACGGCTATAAGTTATAAGTTATAGCTTATAACTAAAGTATTGTGTAACTACTACAAAGGGTTAAGAGAAATTGAAGAGGTATGCATATTACATTTTACTGGTGGAGGTGTCTTGCATTCGACTATCCACATAAAACATCAATTTTAATCTATTGATCCCTATAGTGCCTTTAGATTTTTACTTGTTGTTAGATAATGTATTTGACACGCTTCTCAACTTCAATCGCTGCTTTTGTATAAGTAGGTAGTAAGAGTAAAGCGGCTATTGTTGAATGTTCTTCTTCATCTCTCAACCCTTTACTAAATATGTTCGTTTGTTCGTAGAAAATTAGTGAAGCGGTGATAAATTATGCTACAAATCGGGACTTCATGTGTCTGGTTTGAAGATGGTTGTGAAATCTACTAGGGAATCAGGTATTTCTAAATGTTTCGATTGCGGCTCTTAGATGTTCATAATGACCTCTAACTCACCTTATAATAGATGAAGGCGCTTCTACAAATGCCCTTACGATATTTTTGATGTATGCATACATCATTGTGCACACTATATTAGTTCCTATGTTTCTTATGTAATATTTGAACATATGTTCTTGGTATTGGTAGGACCCATCGCAAGGATGTGGGTTTAAGAAGTGGTGGGAGGTCTTGGAGGAATTTGAGAAGATGGAGATGGAGATGGAGAAATCTCTAAAATAATAAGCACACAAGTTACAAATTGCTGAATTAATGGAAAAGGGTCGACTCGTTTCTTTCGAAGGCTGGACACCCTGAAACCAAGTTTGAGGATATGCACCACTTAATGTATTGATTTGAGTAGTTTTAATTACGAGACCTTAACGAATGGATTTCAGTTTTTGTTTGTAATGAGCTTAATAAATGTCTTAATGGTTTAACAATTAATTATCCATCATTTACGATATATGCTAATGTTGATTTGTAGCACCTGAAGTGGACCTTTATCATTTGCTCGCACATGCATTTTAATGGATAGGTAGTCAGTTTATATGTTTTTCAAATGCTGGTATGTATAAACAATTATCCCACATAAGATTAATTTGCCCATTTAAACTGTCCCCAACGATTATAATCAATGGATTACGAACAACTATCCACTTGGAATATAGTTCTATCCATATTAACATATACAATATAACTAATATAGTGAATATTAACTATCTCTTAGAATCATAATATATGTATTACATATATAAATTTTTACATTGTATATAGTGTATCTATGCAACTACCCACTACGAATATGGATACTCGTGTATTACGAATATTAATATGCTAATATCTTTCCACTTGAAACATAGTACATGGATTACGAGTATGACTATCCATCACTAGGTTAATTAGATGATGTTGTTTATTTATATCCATCTTCTAAAGTAGCACTATGGTTAACCTCGTTGTATTCATCTTGCAATTTAATGGATAGATAGTTCTTAGTTCAAACTTAATAGAAGTAATATTACCACTAACAATCACGGCTTCAGATCATATTACACATATCCATGAGCCAAGATACTTCGTGGATGGAAGTATTTGGGTGTGCAATGGCATGTTTATTCTGTTATGCACTGAATTAAAGTTGTTAGGAACATGAAACGTTGTGCCGCTTCATCATTTATAAGTAAGATATGTCGACCCAAACATTATGTCCACACACACAAAACACATCAACAAAGATGAGAAGAGTGATTCCCTGACACGCCGCATCATCCAACTAGAACCACCACTCTCTGAATCTTTTTTATTTGCCAGACGACTTAAGAAGAGAAATCCGGGCCAGAAATTTTAGTGATAACGTTCGAGACCACATCAGGGTTATTACCGTGTGCAAGACTCTTCGTGATGATGCGGATCACGTGGATACGTTATTCCACATATATTTATAAAGACTCACCCCATAGAATAAACCATAAATTATTAATCCTTTTGTAAAATGTATGTTTAGATGTCAACAACCCAACCGTTGTATTCTTGAAGGGTCTCTGATTTCATGTACACAAACAAAAGAGTAGAAGCCATTCAACAGATCAAACATTGTGATGTGACTGGATGCAAGCCTGCTATGTACTGCTATGAAGTGATCCATCGATCCATCTCCCATGGCTTAGATGCAGGTTAAACCATTCCTCATCTCTCTCGCAGAGCTATCCGTGCTCTTAGGAGGCATGTCAAGATTTCCAGCTCTATAACTGGCTTATCGTCATCACAGTCGATCTCTCCATGATAAGGGAGTCGGTTGAACAAGGAAGAATAGCGACATGACCATGCACTATTCATCACTATGAAAACCTAAAAGGACCCGGTCTGTGCCATTTATGTTTTTGGACTATCTAGACTTCAGTGTTCTTCCGGACAATTCCGCAGACTTTCTTGGAGAGGCCTAAGATCAGTGGAGTACAAGATGCCGGCGGTTGGGGCGACGATAATGTGCAAGATGTAATCGTTTGGGGAAACACTAACGTGCAAGACGCCGGGGTTGGGGTGATGGTAATATGCAAGACGACATTCCGATGATTTGGGGCGCCTAAAGTCAAACTTAAATATTTGTCTAATTATTCTTAATTATCTTTAATATATGTAAGGAATAGCATTTGTTTTTTGAATCCACGCTATAATATGTCTTTGGTATCACAAATTATAGGCTTTGTTCCTATCCACAAACTGATACTATATGTGCTTTACTTAAAAATATATTAATTCAATTAAATTAATATATTTAGTTAAATACTCAAAAATTAATTATTGCAACGATCAATGTGTCTTCGAAACCAGAAATCTCTTAGCCATCAAATCATAGACTAGAGTTTCAAAGCCATCATTATACACGAGAACACATAAATATTTTTTTTATTAAAAAAAATAGTAAGTTGGGAGTTATACTTATGATTCAACTCCTTCCCCACGCGTCAATGTATAAGAAATTAGGTTTTAATAAGTTGCCTCGGCAGCCGCATCAAAACATAGGGAGAGAGACGTACTATTACATGCCACATACACAAATTGTTGTATGTGGAGTGTGTCTCTTTGAGACCCCAATCAAATCAAGACTAATCATGGTTAAATATCATGCAGACAAAGAGTTACGATGCTTGGTTAACATACTATGTTTTTTCATTAAAGATTGTTATAATATCTCGACATAAATAATTACGAAAAGCTTAAAACAAGAGAGATGTGGTCCAGTGTTGGTGAAGGTTTACTTTTACAAATCACAAGTTTTCAATTAATATTACGCCAACACACAAAATATGTTCATGCAAATAACGGCTAAATTAGACTGGAGCACCTTAGAGCCCTTGAACCGTACATTTGTTTTGTCTTTTGCTTTGTTGTAGTCTCTGAGCCCTTGAACCATATTCTAGTTTTTTCTTTTGTTCTCTTTCAGGATTTTCATAGTTCCCCAATTTTGGCGGGACCTTTATGTTGCAGCCATCCCCAATCTTGTTTTGCGTTTCATTTGGTTGGGTTGTTCTTATTGTTGACACATTAAATTAAAAGTAAGAAGAATATTCAATGTTTCTCTCAACCGATATTATTAAATTTCCTTAATATTTTAAGTACATATATACGCAATAAATAAATTAGGTATGTAGAAAAATTCACAAAAACAGAATTAAATATTTTGATACTATCATAAAACCGGTAATAATATTCCACACCAACCATTTCATTTCTCTATGTTTGACTAAGATCATTCGTAAATGCTATGTTTAATTTTCTTTAAATTTTATGTTTATATATTCCATTCAATTGCTTTTCGGCATGGACATTATAATTGGAAACACTACAAGAAAAACTCTAAATAGCCATGACCCAGCCACGGATTGGTCGTGGCTATTTTTTTCAACCACGAATGACTATGAAATAGCCACGAATTTTAAAATTTGAAATAGCCACGAAATAGTCGTGGAAGGGTTTAGCCACAAACTGCTACGACATTATTCGTGGCTATATCTGGCTAATTTAGCCACGAATAGCCATGAAATTATCGGGGAAGGATTTAGCCACGAACTGCTACTCCATTATTCGTGGCTATCTTAGCCACAAACATTTTCGTGGCTACCTGTGGATATTTAGCCATGAATTGCTAAATAGCCACTGATAGCCACTATTTTATCTGTGACTATTCAAAACCCTAAACCCTAAATATACCCTAAAACCTCAAACTATAAACCTTAAACTCTTAATCATAAACTATAAATTCAAAATACAAACCTTTAATTATATTTACATAAAACTATTATTTTCAAATCCAATACCACAATTGTATATCATGTATATATATAAAATCTAAACCCTAACCCTAAATAAACCCCAAACCCCTAAAATATAAACAAAAATATAACATTCCAATTACTATAGCATATCCAAAATTAATATTATTAATTAGTATAAAGAAACCAAAACAAATACATAAAACCCTAAACCCTAAACAAACCCCAAAACTTTAAAGTATAACCAAAACTCATATTAATAACATTTTAAATACTATAACATATTCAAAACTAATATTCAACACTTATAAACCTTCAGACCTTATACCCTAAACCATAATCAAACTCCAAACTTTAAATTCTTAATCATAAACTATAAAATTAAACTCTTACCCTTCAAACCCTAATTTATATTAAAAATAATTATTATTATAAACAAAAAAAACTAAAAAACCCCTAAATTATAAACAAAAATCTAATTAATAAACTTCTAATTACTTTAAACTCTAAGCATAAACCACAAACTCTATACCCCAAACTCTAACCTTAAATTGTAAACCTTATATTTATATATATTAATTAGTATGATATTTTATTTGAAAAGTTTATACATTACAAACTTAATCCTTTTTTTTTGGCAAAGGAAATTTTTATTAAGAAGCCCAATTGGTAACAAAGAGGAAAACAAAGTGTGTAGAATTTAAAGGATATAGGCTTAAAGGGCTAAAATGCCCAAACATAAAATAACCGAAAGTTGTTCTCGGATAAGATCAAAAACAAAGGCAACATCTGGCCCGCCACATGTCAAGCATGCATGATGAACGTCATGCACGCCGCCGGTGACCTTGCCGGTTACTTTAACTCCGCCGATTCGCTACCACTTCGCTTCCTGCCGATCTTCACCTTTAAGCCCCACAAAACCCCGCATACATATGTACATCCTTCATCCACCACTACTTTGCTGATGATAAGCATGCACTTCATAAAGGATAAATCCGAATCAGATTAACACCAGAGAAGAGGACGAGCAGGGAGAGCTTGTACAGCTCGATCAGGCCATCGAACCAACACCCTAAGCGCTCAACAACACAAGAGGAGGGAGGAAGATATATTCGGCATCGTGAAAGGGCAGCACAGAGGAGAAGATCGAGATCTGGAACTTGTCTGGGAGCAAAACCCGACAACATGTCGAAGGATCAACCGGATACAAGATCCGGAGTTATTAGCCGAAGAAACAAAACCCGGATGAATCCTCTGCATATATTACACCAAAAGAGAGAGAATCCACCGGAGAAACGAAAACGAACCAAAAGTAACCCGAAGGCTGGAAACACGATTTTGTCGAAGAAAATTTTAGAGAGAAGAGAGAGCGTAAAGAGGAGAGAGAAAATATCCTTCTTTTATAATCTCTCTACAACCTTAATCCTTAAATTTACATTAAAACTTAAATTTAATTTCTATTGGTTTGTAAAATAATTTTGTAAAATGATTTTATAAGTAGTTTAAGACTTTAATTCTTATTGGTTGTTAGAGAAAGGTAAGGATTGAGATCTCCTTTAATATAAACCATTAGATCTAAGATCAATATTAGATCTAATGGACATAAATTAATGCTCTTTAAACATAATCTCTTCCTCTTTCTTTAACTCATCCACCGTTCAACTCATGAACCTTCCTCTTCCTCTTCATTTTTTTATCAGGCGCACGGATTCGATGATGGATCGATGATGAATCGATGCAGAACCCGACGGCATGGCGGAGGAGGCGCACAGATTTGATGATGAATCGATGCAGAGCCACTATGTTATGATTAATCGATGATGAAATCTTATTCTCTCCTCTCTTTTCTCAGGCTTTAATCCTTTCTTCTCGAAATCGTGTGGGAAAATTCGATCTGAGCTTTCGTGTCTCTGTGTGTTCGATTATAAAAAGGAACACTTTTTATTTTCCATGGCTGGGAACGATGAAGTTAACCTTATTGAGAGCAAGGTGAGACCTTTTCTGGTTTTCTTCTATTTTGCATCTGATTGTTTGCTTAGATAATGAGACCTTTAGAGGTTTAATCGAATTTGAGGAAGCTTTTGTGTTTCTCTTGTAAGTTTTTGCTGTCACCTTATGGTCTTGTTGATGGCGTTTGTTGAGTGTAACATACTCATACCAGCCCATGTTAAAAATTTTGAAGAAAAAAGAAGGAAAGCCCAAAAGCCCTCTTCCTTCCCAAAACCCTAGCATTTCTCTTATAAATAGGAGTCACCTCCTTTAGAGAAACCAAGAAGAAGAGATCCACAGCGAAGCCCTGCTCCTGTTCCACCCATCCTCAGCCTCCAGAAGGTAGATCTGATGCTCCTCCATCGCCTAGAGTATAAAGAGATCCGGTAAGCCCTTTTTCAGATCTGATTTCCTTCAACCCGAATACTAAAAGCCTCGTATCTTTCTGACCGTGATGAATCAGGAAATCCGAGACCATAATCGTGTTCCTCTCGACGAGACGAAGCCGTAGCCGCCGACCTTGCCTCCATCAGCCTACGGACGCGCCCGCAATCGCCGAGAGAACATCCGCCGGAGTCACACTCGCCGCCGCCACGCGCCGCCGTCGCCGTTCACTGGAGCCACCGTCCACCGCCGGGAGTCCCCGCCGGACCGCCGCCGGACCGCCGCCGAGCCAACTCGCCGGCGACCGAGTCGACTCTGTCCGGCTTGGTCAACTGGGTTGACCGGTTTGGTTCGGTCTGACCCGGTCAATCCAATTCGGTTCGGTTAACCCGGTTTGGTTTGATTTCCAATTTCAATTCAATTTCAATTCCAAATCCCGGTTTAGTTCGATTAGGTCGGTTAAACTGATTTGAGCTGGGTATTTTTCAATCGATCATAACTAGCTCATCCTAAGCCCGATTTAAGCGAATCAAAAGCCTATCTCACTCGATTTCTCGTCCTCTTTCCAGATATGTTGTCCGTTCGGGCTGAGGAAGCTTCTATATTACCGTTTTTCCCTTTCTTTGGCCAAGGTGAGGACCGTTGGTTATCTCCCTTGCTCTATCTCATTTCCGGACGATAGTCCTCTGTTAATACCGTCTTTCCTAGGTAGTTTAGGGATAGTTATACACGTATAATGTGATTGCTTGAAAGAACGTAGAACTGCTAGGTTATCGCTAAAACCGAAAACGTTATTTGTGTGTGATGGATATGATTGTTTAAAACTGTGGTAGGTCCCCCGAAAGGGTGTTTCTTGGCGGCTCGCGTATATCGAGTTTGGTAGGCGACCCTTGTATCGTCGGAAGGGGGTTTTGGCGAGCCCCCCAAGAGGGATGGCCGACGGGCCGAGAAGGAAAGAAGGATTGTGTGGGCCTACGGGTCGAAGGAAGGGGTCCATGAGTGTGAAAGCACGAGTGGATGTAGATTGCGTGGTGAAAGACTTCGGGCCTGATTGCAAGGTGTTATTAGCTTAGGACTTGTGCTTCGTAGTTGTGTAGTGTAAGCTGGGATCGCGGGTTCCTTAAATCCGCCCTCACTGGGTAATTGTGTTTGAAACAATTACTCAGGCCTCCTTTCTTTTCCCTGTCCCCGTTTTCTTGCAGGTTCTGATGTGGGATCGATACAGTCATGTGACGTCATTGTTGCATTTGAATACGAGAAGGCGCCTGGGACCTGGGACAAGTTGAGTTGGCGTCCCGGTTGGACCGAATCCGGTTCAACGGACGTCCTAATGCCGCGTCTACGGTTCGCCGGGAGACGGGTGTTACATTGAGAATCATCATTTTTCAAAGATCTGTTAGATTCCCCGATTTATCATATGTCTATGTTTTGTGTTTTTGTTGCAGACAGTGGTTCCTCTCAATACATGGTTTTGATATCCAACTTTAAGCTAGCCTACAATCTCCTTCTTCGCCCTGACGGAACTTGTAGCAGCGGTGGGTGTGGAGCTGCCGCATCATCACTGGAGCAGAGGGCGGAGGCATCCCAGAGAAGAGGTGCTGGTGGAGACGTCGTAGGAGACGTCATCGGAGACGCGCCGGAGCAGGGGCGGAGACGCACCTATCTACGTTTTGTTTTCTTTTTGTATTTCTTTATCAATTTTATATTTATTTTGTAAATTAATTTATAATTATTTGTTTGTAGTAACTAATATATTAAATTAATTTATTTTTGTAATTTTTTTTAGATTGCCGCAGAATATTACGTGGAAATTCGTAGATAAGACCACAAAATTTATCGTGAAAAATTCATGGCTATGGCCACGACAAAACTCGTGGCTATATTAGCAACGAAAGCTTTTCCTGCTATTCGTGGCTATATAGCTACGAATTAATTTGTGGCTATTCGTGAAAGTGTAGCTACAAATTGCCACTAAAACCCGATATCAACGAACCCATAGCCACGAATTTTGTTCATGGCTATCCGTGGCTATGGATGAAATAGCCACGAATTAAGCCCCATAGCCCCGAATAAATATGTGGCTATGGGACAGTTTTCTTGTAGTAAAAGGCTTTTATCTAATATAATATCTCCAAAATATTAGATACCATCAAAAATAAATAAATTACACATCAACAATTATGATATTTTACGAAGACGTATCTGAAGTGTTAGTACAGATTTACGATAAAAATTAAAGTTTAATAAGAGAGGTGACAAGAAAAAAGGCTAAGTAAGAATTTTATGGACGTATCACAATCAAAACTTTTAAACAAATATAAAAATGTACATAAAATTTTATCGATGTGTCACATTCTTTTGGAGATGATCTTACATTCTAGTCCAAAAAAGAAGTTTTGAAGGTTTGTTGCAATGCCACAAACCCCAAAATTTGAGGATTTGATGGTTGGTTGGAAATACTCTACAAACGTAAAATAGGAAAGTATACTTTTCTGTTTACTATTTTTAATTTTAGGGTTTTAAAACTTTCAAAACAATTTCTGAATTTTTTTTGTGATTTATAATCCGAGAAGTATATCCAAAACATTCATAAAATTTAAAACTAAAAATTGTTTTCATAAAACATGTATTCAGTTATACTTAATATTGTATACAAACGTTTTTGGATTTTAACTAAGTCAAATAGAGAAGTATAAATTAAAAAAAATAGAGACCATAAAAAGAAAAATATGATGAGTAAGTTACGCCTACAAGTGGGTAAAATTAATAAAAATTGTCAATTTAATCTTGGAAACCAAAACCCAGTTTTATAACCCAAAACATTTCAATTACCCACCTAAGCCAATAATTTTTGACAAAGTGTCGAGGAATCCTCAATTACGACAAACCTTGTATTTATTTGTTCTTCACCTTTTCTGAAATCTCCTTCGAATCATCTCACTAGTCTCTCTCCAAATTCTTTTATGTGCCCACCCATCTCTAACTGATATCTCTTCTTTGTATCTCTTATTCGAGACTCTCAATTTCATCGCTAACTTTGGAAGAAACCATCTCGACCCTCTCAAACTATTCTTTGAATCTCTCAATCAAAAAAACCTCTGTGATATGATGCATACAGATACATGTAAGATACGACGTTAGGGTGAGTGTTAAACTGTATAGTTTGCTTCTGCTTTGCTTTACTTTTGTAACGAGATTGCTTTTGAATTTTATTATTGGTTTGCTTATGACTTGCTTCTGGTTTTCTTGTGTTTGAACAATTAATTTTGGTTCTACAACTTGTAAATGACTCATATATTCCTCTATCAGCTTCAATATTGTCTCCAAAGTCTGGATAAGTTGGTTGTCTTTTTATCAGTGTTTGATGAGTTCGAGTCTCTGATGGTTAGGATGTTAATCTTATAGTTATCAAGCAATTGAGTTTGATGTGTCAGTTTAACTACTCTTTGTGTTTTGTTAAGTTTGAGTGTATGGGCGTTTACAAGATAGTGTTTGTATCATTTGAGACATAATGAAACTATCCATTACTTTCTTCTATTAAAGTGTTTGTCTAGGTTTACTCATGACGGATAATCAACATTTTTTTAGGAGATCTGTCAACGACGGATGAAAGACATAGTTAGCACTGCAAAAGACTGAAGACGCATTGCAAAGGACTCCGGCCTCAAAAGCTCTCACAGATGAATATAGCCACATCTTTCTTCAGGTAAAGTAACATGTTTCACAATCCACGTTTATAAAGTCATCTCATGTTCTTTATTTAATTGTTTTCCTCTTATTGTCTTTAATTATCACAGACCACTGAGAAGGATGGATGAGGAAATTCTTATGGAGTCGAAAGCATCAAAGAAAATATTTTGATGGGCAAGTGAAAGCAGCCCATAGACTTTTCAGCGTTTGTTGCCCAACAAGAGCAACTGAAGGAAGCTCTCAACGTAAAACTACAACACCATCTTCTTCCTAGGTTACTAATCACTGTCTCTTGCACTTGTTAATTTTTTTGGGATATGATTTGGCAACTCCTTAATGCTGGAGTTTGCATATGTATATTGTTTGTGTCTATATACTACACATAAGTATATAAGTTACCAATGTTATTTGGAAGCAAATGTTTTTTTACATTTCTTATACAACTCAAATTACGGTATCACCAATTACCAAATTATAAATTGAAATAAATCCAAATTCTTATTTTTACGAATAAAAGCCACTAAAAATCGTCAATTAATCGCACTACACGTACAAAGTAGTCGAAAAATATTCACCATCATCGCATCTAGATTTTCTGAGTAGTCGTTGAATAGTCGTTAAATTAGTCATTAAACCGTCGCCAAGTGGTCACCATATATTACGAATAAGTTGTGACTATATTAGACAGTCAGAAAGTAGTCAGCAACTAGTGACACAATCATTACCATAATCGAATATGGATATTCCGGTCAGACGCTGCATAGTCGTTAAATTAATCATCAAACAGTCGCTAATTAATGGCAAAATGTTTACCATAATCATAGCAGGATGTTCATGTTAGTCATTTTATCGCCGGTAAATTAGTCAATAAACACTCGTCAAATAGTCAACATATTTTATGACTAAGATATGACTATATTAGACTGTCACTTAATAGTCGACAAGTAGTGGTCGAATTAGTACGATAATCGTATCTGGATGTTATGATTAGTCGTTGAATAGTTATTGACCTAGTCATTACTAAGTCGCCAATTAGTCTCCAATTTTTACTACTACATTGTGACTATATTATATAGTCACAAATTAGTCGGCCATTGGTCACCTAGGTTAACGACTATTTGGTGACTACATTTCTCTGACTACATCTGAACTATGACTTTAGTCGCACAATTATAGCCAAATTAGTAGCAAATTAGTCCCTATATATTGCGGAAACGCTACGCCTATGCTATGATTACCTTTGTTACTCGTAAAAATAGTCGTATACCGCCGACTATTTTTACGACTATGCATTTTACCGACTAAGGATTTACAACTATCATGTTTAGCCACTATTTAGTCGTAAAATATCGTTTAACGACAATAAGTCACAAAAACTTTGTTTTCTTGTAGTGTTTTTTGGAAAGATGTTTACGCAATATTCGATGGATGGGAATCATTAGTACTTAACGCATTTTTAGATGTGCCACAGTCTCACAGACAAAGTGTCCTGAGATAGTCAACATTGCCTCGCATCAGTCGATGACCATCTAATAGAGGCTCATAAGACATCATGCTTACTTATTTAACAAAATGTTTCATTTTATTTAAATATAATTCCATGTTAGCTCAACTTGCAAACATATACTATTTATATCTAAACGACAGATTTCTATTACGACAGATAGATACTACTATCCACCCTAAAGAAAATGGTCATATTTATAATGCTACTTATCCCCTATATACATAAAATTATATATCCATAACACTTCCGATATGGCACATGAGCTATATGGATTGTGCTTGGAACACCGCCTCTACACATTCTGATTCTACCTACATAGACATGCTCTACATAAATGTTACCTTTAACTTATATTATAATTATTGTTGTTGTGGTTATGATAAAATTTTTTTTATCAATACGACATACGAATATTTCTATCCATTCAAAATCGAAACCAACGTATTTATAACACTGCGTCTAAATAAACAGATACTACATATCCACTATAATATAGTAATATGTGATCCACATGTAATCATCGACCACAAACATATAATACATATCCTCATATATTTATAAACAAATACTCCTAATCTACTCTACAGTGATACTATTGCAAAAATTGGATATGCATGGTACTTCGAACATGTCTCTAGTTAGACAGATAATCCAGCATTTGGCAGACGTATATTGTCTATTCACTCAACTGTCACAACGTACAACATAAGGTATATGGATGGCGCTGGGAACACAAATATGTATCCATAACACTAATGACTACAAAACACTACAAGAAAATGGCTATTATTAGATCACGATAAATGTTATTATATGTGATTGATAGCATTTTTGAAATGACTATGTCTGCTCCAACTATAATAGATAGGCCATACCTGATAGCGTTTTCGTATGTGCTATAATAACGTCTACAAATGATAACGATATTTTCTTCTTGATATTATTGGGGTTACTTTATGATAGCTTTAGTCTTGTTCGCCATAGTAAAATATTTCATAGCTTGGTTGCATTGCTTTAATTGATTTACTAATAGCATAATCAGAACATTTGTGTTCTAAGTTATAGCTCTTGTATTATGCTATTTCACACGAAATCATAGCAGGTTTAAATTCATCATAATATTTGTTTTTATGGAAGTTTTATATTGTATTATGCTACACGAAATCGTATTATGCTATACGAAATACACTTACATTCAATTTTCCAGAGCCTGTTTTGAACACAAACTTATTTGCACTAATAAAATCAAACTAGTCTCATACCAACAACACATTACCAATCCTAAACATTTCTCAAGTCTAACACACTATACACTACATAGCTTAACTCCAACAAACCATTTAAGTATCAAATGACCAAGAAGTACTAATACATTAAACCTGATAAGATTTAACACAAGATCGCATTCTCCTTTGGCCATGCAACGGATGTACAACCTGCATCCCCCATACACTCGATTTCAGACTTTGGCCTCCAAATTTCTGCATTACTGACCTTCACTATATCAACCCAAACTCTAACTGCATTATGCCCCAAAGAAACAAAATGAACAGTTTGGACTGGGTTGTCTGAAGCCCAACGTCCTTCAGCAACCACTTGTTTCTTCCCAGCAATCAACATTAGCTTGCACTTCTAATTTTCCTTACATTTTCATTCGGACCAAGACGCTAAAACAAATGAAAGACAAACCATCTCATTACTGTGAAAGAAACAATCAATAACAGTTATTTCATCGCATATCCTAAGAAAATTACCTGAGATCTTCGAAGAGGAGAGTGGAATACTTGAATTTTCTTTGGGCTAGGCTTTGGAGATTTCTTCGTAGGAGATTTCTGCGTTGGAGATTTCTGTGTTGGTAATGCATAAGTTGTTCTGAGTGTTGCAGTTTTCCCCTTATGTGATTGTTGTTGTTTTTCACTTGATGTTTTCGCAGTTGAAACTTGATATTGTTGAGGAGATCTTTGACTTGCTTGCAGGCCATGCTAGAAAATTCTTCAAAGAGTCTCGAATGTAGGTATCTGGTTCACATATCAAATCGACAAACACTTTCACTGTATTTGGTCCAAGAGTAAGACCATTAGCCAATGCTTTTGGTTCCTCACACTACCACCATCTTCTGAAACTGCCTTATCGTTGCTAGACCAATTAAGAAGTTTGCATTTGTTCACAGAATTTGCTATTGGGCTATATCATACACATGCACAAAACATAATGATTATATTAAGTTAATCATCCCAGGAGATACCCACAAAGCGAACTGAAAAATCATTGTTCTCAAGAAGAAACTGTCGGATTATGTGTGTTCATGGTGTAATTATCAGGTTACATCCTAGCACATAATCAACTAGGATCTAGGTGATTTGCAGTTGAATCATAAACATATCAGATTCATTACCTTATGATTGCAGCGGATTGATCAAAGGAATGAAGAGATCACAGAGAGCTGATGATAACCGGCTCCTCCTAGGTATCCACACTCTTACAAGCTACTGGATCAGGCTGCTAGACCAAGTCGGAATGAACAGAGAGAGAGGAAGACGGTTGAGGCAAATCGCAGAGGTGGTGTGTCTTGCCCTAGGCGCGCCCCTCTTCCCTTATATGGGCCCAAGGAATTATCCTAATGGCCTATTGGAATTTTGGGCCCAAGACACAAATCAGACAAAAGCCTGTATTTTGTCTGGCCCAATTCTCTGTACAAATACAGTAAATGCCTTGCATCTTACCGTATTAATTCCATTTAACTTTCCCGTTAGCTATGGTGTGTGACCCTTTGGGATCATACAATACTGGTAATAAGTCCTAAACTTATAGATCAAGAGCGGACTCTAGCAAGTCATCATGATCACCCAGTATTTATGACTTATGTCTGATCTCGACACTTATCATACTTTCTAGAGATAGTACAGTAGATTTCAGGACATTCCCAACAATCTCCCACTTGTACTGGAATCCTACATTCCCTAATCCTTTTGTCTCAATATCTCGATCTGGCATAAGGCAAGATACGTGTCATCCTTATATAGCCAGACCATGTTCATCGGACCAGATTTGATACTGACAATGCAAACGACTTGGGCAAGTCCGTTTGGGAGTGGCCACTCTCTTACCAGCTATCAAGTCTCCGATTGGCCTAGAGATATTACCTCCGTTAAACGGCAAGGACAAATCCCATCTTGTTCCATCACTATGAACTACACACTTCTTAATACACCCAACCAAGGTCCTTATAGCTCCCAGTTACGAAACAGCGTTAGACAATGATCAAAGTGCATCAATCCATGTGCAGCCACATGCATGCGAACTCAGGTCTAAGGACTATACTCTATAGTCGTATATGAGAACCTCTTATGACACAGATATTAATATCTTGTAGAGTTCTCATCAGCGGGCCATGTCCGGTCATATGCTCCCCTACATATACCTATGTGTCGACTTTGATGCCGCGCATCTATGACCCCTCGAAACTTGGTCATAAGTCTCAACACACTCTAGTCTCAAGTGGTTGTTGGTGTTCCAATTTCAACAACCTTCGACTATGGACACTCTGATTTATGTCATTTCGTTAAACATGGGGTTTCAGGATCAAGTCTACTCATGTACTTCGATGGCCCATATATAATGACATGAATCATTTTGGAACGATTATTTTATATCACAGTTAAAAAATAATCCAGAAATAAAAATTTCATTAACATTTAAAAATGTTTACATGAACCAATCAAAATAACTAAATAAAGCCCTCACAACTCCCACTCAACAAGAGATTACATTTGAATATCTCTAATTCCTACAGCAGCAGTATGCAACTCGTGCTTAGGTCTCGGGAGTGGCTTTGTTAACGGGTCAGCCACGTTCTCATCAGTGGGAACTCTGCTGACCATCACTTCACCTCTATTCACTATATCACGAATCAGGTGATACCTTCTCATAATATGTTTGGATTTCTGATGATGTCTCGGTTCCTTGGCTTGAGCAATTGCACCATTGTTGTCACAATACAGTGCTAGAGGCTCAGTGGCATTTGGGAATACACCGAGTTCAATCAAGAAGTTCCTTATCCAAACTCCTTCCTTCGCAGCTTCTGAAGCAGCGATGTATTCAGCTTCAGTTGTGGAATCTGCCACGGTGCTCTGCTTGGAGCTCTTCCAACTTACTGCACCGCCATTCAGACAGAAGATGTAACCAGACTGTGACCGGAAATCATCTTTATCTGTCTGAAAACTTGCATCCGTGAATCCACTCATTTCAAGCACTTCACTTCCTCCGTAAACCAAGAACTTATCCTTAGTATTCCTCAAATACTTCAGGATATTCTTTACGGCAATCCAGTGACTCTCACCTGGATTAGACTGGTACCTACTCGTCATGCTTAGTGCATAAGCAACATCAGGACGAGTACAGATCATGGCATACATGATAGATCCTATAGCCGAAGCATAAGGAATCCTACTCATGCGCTTAAGCTCATCAGGTGTTTTAGGACACTGATCCTTGCTTAGTGTAGCACCATGTATCATTGGCGTGAATCCTTTCTTGGATTTATCCATTCCGAATCGATGCAGGACTTTGTCTATATAAGAATCTTGACAAAGTCCAACCAGCTTTTGAGATCTGTCTCTAAAGATTCGGATTCCAAGAACATACGCGGCTTCACCCATGTCCTTCATGGAAAAACAACTTCCCAGCCAGTCTTTAACAGACTTTAGCATTGGAATATCATTCCAAGAAGCAATATGTCATCGACATATAGGATAAGAAACGCCACTTTGCTCCCACTAGTTTTCTTATACACACATTGTTCTTCCTTGTTTCTGATGAAGTCAAAATTCTTTATTGCTTCATCAAAACGAAGATTCCAACTCCTCGATGCTTGCTTCAATCCATAAATGGATTTGTGAATTTTGCATACTTTCCCAGCATTCTTAGGATCAATGTAACCGTCAGGTTGTGTCATATACACATCCTCCTCCAAGATTCCATTCAGGAAGGCGGTTTTCACATCCATCTGCCAAATCTCATAATCATAATAAGCGGCAGTTGCTAGGAGAATCCGAATTGATTTCATCATGGCCACTGGTGAATAGGTTTCATCATAGTCTATACCATGAATTTGCTTGAAACCTTTTGCCACCAACCTGGCCTTGTAAATCTGGACATTTCCATCCATGTCAATCTTCTTCTTGAAGATCCATTTACACTCGATGGCTTTTGCACCAGCGGGTAAATCAACCAGTGAAAACACTCGGTTGACAGACATGGAGTCCATCTCGGATTCAGTGGCTTCACGCCACCTTAAGGAGTCAGGGCCCATCATGGCTTCTGCAAAGTTCGAGGGTTCATCACCGTCAATGATCAAAAGATCATGGCAATTAGTCACGAGGAATCCCTGATATCTATCGGGTTCGTGACGGATCCTTCCGGATCTTCGAACTTCAGGTACTGCAGGTTCAGGTTCTATTACAGCTTCATGTAATTCATCCTGCTGTTCTTCCTCATTAGGTTGAACAGGTTCCTGTCCTTCTTGAATTTCATCAAGTTGTACCTTACTCCCACTATCTTTCTTAGAGAGAAATTCCCTCTCAAGAAAAGTGCAATCCCGAGCAACAAAGATCTTGTTCTCGGATCGCAGATAGAAGTAATAAGCCTTGGTATCCCTAGGATAACCAATGAAGTAGCATTTGTCAGATTTTGGTGTAAGAATGTCTGAGATTAATCTTTTGACATAGGCTTCACAACCCCAAATTCTGAGAAAAGACATTGCTGGAGCTTTTCCAGTCTATAACTCATATGGTGTCTTTGCTACTGCTTTTGATGGCACTCTGTTCAGTGTGAACGTTGCGGTCAGCAAAGCATATCCCCAAAGGGATATAGGAAGGTCTGTGTGACTCATCATGGATCGGACCATATCTAACAATGTCCGATTCCTTCTCTCAGACACACCATTCCACTGAGGTGTTCCAGGAGGTGTGAGTTGGGAGATGATCCCACACTCACTCAGATGATCACGGAATTCCTGGCTCAAGTATTCTCCTCCTCGGTCCGACCGAAGAGCCTTAATACTTTTACCAAGCTGGTTCTGTACTTCATTCTGGAATTCTTTGAACTTCTCAAAGGTTTATGACTTATGTTTCATCAAGTAGACATATTCATATCTACTGAAATCATCAGTGAATGTAATGAAGTACTGATAGTTTCCTCTAGCATTTGTGGACATTGGGCCACACACGTCAGTATGTATCAGGCCCAATAGTTCACTGGCCCTTTCTGTGGGTTTATTAAAAGGGGCCCGTGTCATTTTGCCCATTAGGCAAGATTCGCATTGCTCACAAGACTCAAAGTCAAATGAGCCCAAGAGTCCATTTGAATGGAGCCTCTTGACGCGTTTCTCACTAATGTGCCCCAAACGACAATGCCAGAGAAACGTTTCATTTTCTTCGTTAGATTTGAACCGTTTTGTATTAATGTTATATACTGGAGGAGATTGATCCAGCATGTACAGCCCATTAATAAGAGGGGCACAGCCATAGAACATATTATTGAGATTAAAGGAACACAATTTATTCTTAATAGAAAAATCAAATCCTTGCAAATCCAATAATGAAACTGAAATGATATTTCTGCTTATAGCAGGTACAAAATAACAATTCTCAAGTTCTAAAATCAATCCAGAAGGTAAAGACAACAAGTAAGTGCCAACGGCCAGTGCTGGAACCTTCGCTCCATTGCCAACCCGCAACTCTACTTGCCCTTGCTTCAACCTTCTACTGTTGCTGAGCGCCTGCATATTAGTACAAATATGAGACCCACATCCAGTATCTAATACCCAAGTGGTATTATCAGAAGTAGCAGTATTTACTTCAATAACAAAAATACCTGAAGCAGTAGTCTCCAAGGACTTCTTCTTCTTCAGACTTTCCTGGTATTTCTTACAGTCCCTGCGATAATGCCCTGCCTCTTTGCAAAAGTGGCAGATATCAGAAGGCCCAGCTTTAGACACGGGCTTGGGCTTGGCCTTTTCGACTGCCTTGCCCTTTCCCTTGTCTGCAGCGGATTTCTTGAAACCCTTGCCCTTCTGCACCATGAGTACAGACGGCTCCTTGGCCTTCTTCAGATTAGGTTCTGCAGTCTTGAGCATACCATGTAGCTCAGGCAAAGTCTTTATCAACCCATGCATATTATAGTTCAAGATGAACTGGTCATATGCAGGAGTAAGAGACTGCAGAATGATATCACAAGCAAGCTCTTGGCTTATAGGACAGTCGAGTCTGGTCAAATGATCGAGATAACCCATCATTTTCAGAACATGTGGACTCACTGCTGTATCCTTAGCCATTTTACAGTCCAAGAGATTCTTTACAGTTTGGAATCTCTCTGTACGAGCCTGCTCCTGAAACAACGCTTTCAGGTTTGCCATCAGTTCCATGGGACAAGTCAGGCCTTCCCACTGCATCTGCAGTTCGGGAGCCATTGTCGCCAACATTAGGCAAACCACGTCATTAGCATCTGAAGAATGCGTATCCCAAGCATTCTTCACAGCTTGTGCGGCATTATTCGCAGGTCTAGGGGGGAGAACTCTTTCAAGGACATAAGCCTTCTTCTCCTGCCTGAGCACAAGTCTCAGGTTCCTGGACCAGTTCAGGAAGTTTGATCCGTTCAGTTTGTCATTCTCAAGGGCAGACCGGATCGAGAAAGTGTTTTGTGTTGTTGTGCTTGACATAGCTGAAATTATGAGACAATAGAGTTTTAGTTATTTAGTTCATAAAAGAGTTATCTTAATAACTTATAAGAAAACTCGCATTGCATTCAAAATTTCTTTGTTTAACCTCATAAGAATGCAATGATTCCGAGACCCATGTTCAGCTAAATCCAAAGTGGGCCACTGGCCGTCACCCAGAATTAGCTTTACTTGGTAAGCATACACACAGCTAGTTATAACCATATAACTCTCGGTTGTGGATTGGGCCCAAGGCCCAATTCACCAGATGTCTCAAGGCCCGGGACTCCCGATGGCCCAGTCAAGAAAACCAATCTCTTACAGCCAAATAATCACTAAAGTCTGGGACTCCCAATGAAATTAGTGACTATATACTACTTTACTTACGCAAAAACAGACACCTCACACTGTAAGCCATATCTGTAATTGAATAAGCGTTAAGTAGCTGACAAGATTGGGCAAGACATCCAAGCTTGATATTGGTTTTGAGGATTTTAGGTTTTCTTTCCAAAAATAGAAGATTACTATTTTGGGAAACTTACTTATTTTAGAAACTTTCTAAATTTAGAAACATACTAAAAATAGAAATTTCTAATTTAATATTTTATTAAAGTTTTCGGTTGGGTCACAAATTATAGGCCCAATTCTTGGCCCAAGACCACAGAATTCTAATTGGCCCAATAATTTGACATAACCGAGTCGGTTCATTAATTCTGGTCCAAGACCAAATTAACTACTAAATCCAACTGGTTATTTACTAAACCAGACCAGCTCTAAATTATTTGGTCCAACCAAATCAAACTTAGACCAGCCTTCGGTTTAGGTTAAAATTCAATTTTGAATTTAAATCCGGTTTAACCAGAAATTAAATAATACCATTTGTATTAAATAATTTCCAGCAAACCGCGATTTGGGTTATCCGCTTGAACCACCAATTAAATTGGATCGGTTCGGTTAAGTCCAAAACCGGGAAGAAACGCCTTGCGTTTTAGCCAATTTTGACCTAACTTGCGGGATAAGGCAAAACCAACGACGAACCGCAATGGCCCAATGGCACGATTGGTTCGCGTCTCGGGTTAGGTGGGACGAACCGCGAGGCTCGGCTTAACCGAATGGCTACTCGCGGGTCGTGATGCTCTCTCGCCGGATGCTCGCGTCAAGCTCGACTGATCGGATCAGCACATACGATGTGCCCGATCGATACACGCGACCATCCCGAACTCGTCACGCATACTATCACGATCCATCCGGATCGATATGCGAAACGAGACAGCCGGGAGAGCTGATGCGCTGAACGTGATCCGGGAGTCGATCGTGATACGATCATAACGATCGATACACGCACCGATCCCGTGAACGGTTTGCGCATCCGGACATGCGATCGTTCCGACGCATCACAGTCCGACGCATGCCGATCATCGGATCCGGCTTATGCGATTTTGGTTTGTTAGGTTTTTAAAGTTTTCTTAATCAAATTTTTCATTCAAATTCGATTTTATAAACATTAAAACAACCTATAAGATCCAAACATGCAAAACCTAACGACGTGGCTCTGATACCACTGTCGGATTATGTGTGTTCATGGTGTAATTATCAGGTTACATCCTAGCACATAATCAACTAGGATCTAGGTGATTTGCAGTTGAATCATAAACAGATCAGATTCATTACCTTATGATTGCAGCGGGTTGATCAAAGGAATGAAGAGATCACAGAGAGCTGATGATAACCGGCTCCTCCTAGGTATCCACACTCTTACAAGCTACTGGATCAGGCTGCTAGACCAAGTCGGAATGAACAGAGAGAGAGGAAGACGGCTGAGGCAAATCGCAGAGGTGGTGTGTCTTGCCCTAGGCGCGCCCCTCTTCCCTTATATGGGCCCAAGGAATTATCCTAATGGCCTATTGGGATTTTGGGCCCAAGACACAAATCAGACAAAAGCCTGTATTTTGTCTGGCCCAATTCTCTGTACAAATACAGTAAATGCCTTGCATCTTACCGTATTAATTCCATTTAACTTTCCCGTTAGCTATGGTGTGTGACCCTTTGGGATCATATAATACTGGTAATAAGTCCTAAACTTATAGATCAAGAGCGGACTCTAGCAAGTCATCATGATCACCCAGTATTTATGACTTATGTCTGATCTCGACACTTATCATACTTTCTAGAGATAGTACAGTAGATTTCAGGACATTCCCAACAGAAACATTACCATAAGAGGAATGTCAACTTAAAAGAGCCCCTGGAATTGAATGACACAATTACTTACAAGCCATGCAATCATTTCCCCATCGGCTTGCTCAATGTTAAACATCTCGGGTGCAAGTCTCTAGAGAAAGGCATCTGATTTGATTGCAGTATCAACCAACACTTTAACCGCTAGAGGGCCTAATGGGATGCCATTTACATAGTCTTCTGGATCAGTTGAAAAAATTCTTGCCTCAACGACGTTCTCATCAGAACCAGACCAGTCAACCAACAAGCACCTAGGATGTGCATGTTTGTTAACATTACAAATTGTTAATTTCATAAATGTCAGACATAAAAAGTCAACATGAATAACATAAATAGACCAAAATATTTCACTTACTTTTGCTCAAGCAGCTGCTGAATTCTCTCCTACTTCAAGTTCCTGCTTCTGAAACAGTAAACCATAGTCAATATTAGCTTAGACATTCAGCTCATATTGAAATATTTTACTACTTAATCTAGTATAACTAACATGTCTAAACGTTGCAATTTCATCTTCCAACTCCTTTACTTTGTATTGCAGTCGATTTTGCTTATCTTCCATATCAGCCATAAAATGTTTCTTAATTTCAAAACAAGCTAGTTTGGTCTTCCCTATTTTTCTACCCATTTCCCTCAAACGGCCCGGATTATCAGGTTCTAAAAGTTTGTAAAGTTGATCCATACTAGGTTTAGTTGGATTTGATGGACCATCATTATCAATGATCTCAGCTGCCTTTTTCTGTAAAGGCATAACGTGTGTAGTCAGATGCTAATATTGAAAAACAGAAGATCTTACAATTTTTTTTAAAATTACTAAACTTACAAACTTCTCTGCGGCAATTGTATTGACTGGTGTACCATCTTTTCTGGTATGTGACTTGACTCACGCCTTCAGCCTAGACATTTGAGTTGTTTCTCCACTCATCGGCATGATACGGGTCAAATTCTCAAAAGCTCCTTGACTCAAAGTCAATTTCCCACATACTCTTGCCTAATTTACCATACTCCCCTACTCCTCTCTTTTAATGTTATCCCCATTCTACCCTTAATGAATCAATTAAAAAAAATCTAAAATAAACCAAATAATCAACCAATCGGAGGAGAGCTTCTCTCTCCTCTTCCATCTCGACCACGCTCCCACCACGCTCGGTCACGCTCTCTCTCTCCTGTTCGATTTGGTCGATTTTTACAGCTATTTTGAATTTGATTTCCTCAAATCTATCCCAATTCTACCATCCCAACAACTTCTATTCGGGATTCTGATCATCCCAGGTAAGTCTCTCCCTTTTCTTGTCGTTTGTTTCTCTATTTTTTCTCTTTTTTGCTTGAGCTCGATTGAAGGTCGATTTTAATTTCTGGATTAAGAACATTGTGTTTGTAGCCGTGTTTTTTTGGTGAATTAGACAACTTAATCGATAATTAATCGAAATTTGTGGTTTAATCGTACTGCATCCTATTGTTGTATTGGCAATTTGGAGATATTTTGGGTCTGATAAAGTTGCTCAACTTAGTAAAACTTGGTAATAATAGATTAGTAAAAATCGGTACAACTTTGTAAAACTATTGTGGTTGAACTGGTAAAACTTTGTACATCTTAGTAAAAATTGGTAAAACTTGGTAAAACTACTCTGGCAGAACTGGTAGAACTTGGTAAAACTATTGTGGTATTACTATTGAAATTTGAGTGCTAATGCATATTTTTATATCATTTTCAGAAGAGGATGGGTTCTCCTTTCATAAACATACATTTTGATTATGAAGGACATTATTCAAAGATCGAAGATGACTATTAATGGATTCCTAGAGAAGCTCGGTTGTATGGTATATCGTTTAAGACATCATCTATGGAGGAGATAACGTATTCGTTGCTAGTGGATAGGATACGCAGAAAGATTTCAATAGATGATTCTACAAAGAGGCTGAATTTGAGTTATATTCCATTAGTAGTGAAACCTCAAAGGCAGTCGTATATTTTTGATGACGAGGATGTTTACGTGCATCTAACCTCTTTGGATAAAGAGCAACAAAGAAGTGTTTTGTATGTAGAGGTTGTCAGAGATTTGGAAATATTTCCGATTACCGAGCAACTTTCAAGAGTAGAGAGGAGGAAACGAGATGGTGGGAGTTATGGTGAGCTTATTTCTAGTGCCCGGGATAATATTGGGGTAATCAATGCTGGTGATGCTACTCATGTTACTGGCGAGGAATCAACAGAACAACCTATTGAGCCTATTGAGCCTATTGAACCAACTGAGCCGATTGAGCCATTGGAGAATGTTGCTATTGGCGATGGTGATATTGTACAACATGATAATATGCATGATTTGGATATGGTTGAATCAGTTGAGCTTCCATTGGTTGTGGAAGATACAAGGCGTTTAGATGAATGGGAAGATGGCTTGTTTCGAAATAGGTCAAGAATTTAAATGTAAAGAAGATGTGCAGTATTTGGTTGATAAAGCCGCAAATCTGAACTGTTATGGGATCTTAATAGGCAATTCAGATAAGAGTCGATACGTGGTGAAATGCCGTGAAGCGAAGCAAGGTTGTAAATGGCAGTTGAGAGCTGTAAAGATTAAGAATTCAACCATGTTCTCAGTTAGAACATACACGAATATGCATTCATGCTCTCGGACAAGTACTAGTGGTATAAGCAACAAGAGAAAAGGTACACCACGGTTAGTTGCAAGCGTCCTAAACGAAGACTATCCCGGTAACTTCGATACTCCATGTCCTAAAACTATTGTGCAGCTTGTCCAAAGAAGAGCCGGTGTGGAAGTGTCGTATTCTACGGCTTTTAGAGGGAAAAACCTTGCTGTTTCTGATATCCGTGGTAGTCCAGTTGATGGTTTCAAGATGTTGCCTTCTTATTTGCATATGTTGGAGAAGGTGAATCCTGGAACAAAAACCGATTTGGTGTTGGATGAACAAAGAAGGTTCAGGTATCTATTTGTGGCTTTGGGAGCTTCCATCGAAGGGTTTGTAGCCATGAGGAAAGTGCTCATCGTTGACGCAACTTTCATTAAGAATGTATATGGAGGTTGTTTAATATTCGCCACAGCGCAGGATCCGAATCATCACCACTATCCCATTGCTTTTGCTCTAGTTGATGGTGAAAAGGAAGAAAGTTGGATGTGGTTCTTCAATACGCTGAAAACCGTAATACCGGATAGTCGTGAGTTAGTTTTTATTAGCGACAGAAATGCAAGTCTCATCAAGGCAATAGGTCTAGTGTACCCTCTCTCGGATCATGGTTATTGCATCTACCGCCTGTCCCAGAATGTGAGAGGAGCAGTTTCCTACGAGAACAAAGAAGAAGTTGGAAAAAAATTTAGGGAAATTGCTCGGATATACTCCGAGGCTGATTTCCTAAGACAATATGGCGATTTTAGGAACAGATATCCTCAAGCAGCTCAATATCTTGACAAAAGCGTAGAAGAGAAGAAATGGGCAAGGTGTTATTCTCCCGGTGCAAGGTACAACATAGACACATCTAATTGTGTGGAGTCTATGAATGCAGTTTTTAAGAAGGCCAGAAGGTATCATCTACTGCCTATGATCGATGCTCTTATTGGAAAATTTGCAGAGTGGTTTAACAGTCATAGGAAAGATTCCGTTTCTGGATCGAGCGCGCGAAAATTGGTGCCGGAAGTGGAACTTGTGTTGCACGCTAGAATTGTGAAAGCAGCCAAACTCACGACATTTGAGCTTAATGCATTCGAGCTTCAATACGGTGTTGTTGGAGATGACGGCATTACTTATGTGGTGGATTTGATACATAACAAATGCAGCTGCAGATACTTTGATATTGACAGGTACCCATGTGTACACGCAATATCTGCTACCACTAAATTCTTGAAGCAAGACATTAGGCCAACGGAATTGAAGGATTTGTATGGTCTGTGCTCGCGTTACTACATGATAGAATTATGGGCATTGGCTTATACGAGGACAATTTTTCCAGTTCCGCATATGTCTGAGTGGATTATTCCGGAAGAGATAGAACAGTTGTAAGCTTTTCCTCCAAACTATGTGAAAAGAAAGGGAAGAGTGCAAGAAACAAGATATCCGTCAGTTGGGGAGCACGGACGGATAAGGAGCAAGAGAAAGGCAAGAAAGAATTTAGAGAGATGGTTTAATTGCAGTAATGAGAGCCATGCTGATGTGAGCCAAGAAGGAATTTAGTTGTATTTTTATTTCTTCAATTTACATATGTTATCATTTGTTGTGTAACTTTGGAAAACTTGGTAAAACCAAGATTTGTAGAACTATAATTGTTTGTGAAATTTAGTTTTTATAATAATGTTATATAGCATATCTCTTGCTAAAACAAAATAAACGCTTTTAGAATTTAAGGTAAATATTGCAGACTTGTTAGGGTAGCAAGCAAATATCATGTACATTTATGAGTTGTTTATCTATGTGAATCATCTTAATCTTCAAAAGGTCAGATAATATATGTATTTTCAAATATAATTGAATGAATTAATTTGTAATGCATATAATTATCCATAGATCTTGAGTATAACCAATTTTTTATTATTAAAGATAGAGTATAACCATTAAAACTGAATTTTGGCAGAAGTAAAACTTGACAGTTTTTGGTAAAACTGAAAACTTGGTAAAACTTTGATTCCCGCCTAAAAAATTTGAAACTCCCGCCCCCAAATTCCAAAAATTAAAATTTCCCCCCCCCCTTTTTTGGGAAAATCCTTATCTATCTATTTTTTTTATTTTTCTCTCATTTTTCGTTCTTCTCCCTCTCTCTCTAACCCGAATCTCCATCTCTCTTCTCTCTTCTCTCTCTCAAATGAGTTCAGAGAATTTCATGCTCCATCCCTATGAAGAGGAAAGGAGGAACAAGGAATACTCTGATCGGCTTGACGCAGTGACCTACTTGGAATATGGCATCCCAAAGGAATGTCCATGTGGTGGTGATATCGTGCGCGAGGTCGATAAGGTTACGCCTGTGGATACTACACCGGGCCGTACCTTCTTTACTTGTGAAAAATGGAGGGTAAATGGACTTTTTCTATTATAACTTAATAATCTTATTGTGCCACTTAGACAAATGTGAAAGATAAGCTAGATGGACTCCATATTCGTCAACCATATTCGTCAAAAATAGACAAACTCTGAATTTTTTGATTTTTTTGTAGGCCGATGGACTCCATATTCGTCAACCATGGTTGCGTGGTGTCGAACAAGAGTTTGAGAAGTTGCTGTACAGGATTCAACAGCAAGACGACAAAATCGCAGGCATGAATGTGGAGATTTTCCACAACCGAAGAGAAATTGCCAAGTTAAAGGAGATAATCGAAGGGATGCAAAGTTGATGTGGTTTAAGATCTACTATGTCTGGATATATATGTTTGAATTCTGTGTTTGTTTCTATGAAATTTTCTATGTTGAATTCTTATTGCTGGTGTTTAAGTTTGAATGAATGTTTTCGGGATAACTTGGCATAACTAGGTAAAACTACTTTGGAAATTTTGGTGTCAAACTTGGTAAAACTAGGCATAAATTGGTTAAACTAGGCATAAATTGGTAAAACTAGGCATAAATTGGTTAAACTAGGCATAACTTGGTAAAACTAGGCATAACTAGGTAAAACTACTTTGTCAAACATACTAGATAATATAGATAATTCAAACCAAAAGTACTAAAACATAGATAATTCAAACCAAAAAGTACTAAAACATAGATAATTCAAAACCAAACAGAGAAGATCACGGTTTGGTGGTTCCCTCAGCAACTTGGTTCTCCATTTTCTTCCCCCTAGTCATCACGGGACTCCTAATCTTTATCTTTTTTGTTGGAACGTTCTCAACGGGTACAACAACTCTCTTCTTACCTTTTCTGTCCTCGTCCTTCTCGGCCTCTGTTACGTCTACGTCCTTTGAGAGCTCTGTTTCCCCCTTATCTTCAACGGTTCCTTCTTCCTTCTCTTGTTCTTTTTCTCCCTTCTCTTCTTCCTTCTCTCGCTCTTTTTCTCCCTTCTTACTGCTTTTCTTAGCATTCTTTCTTCCCTTTCTTCCCTTTATTTCCTCTTGCACTTTAACAACACTTGGCTCACAAACGTTTCCTTCAAAAACACCATCATCGGCAGTAGCCTCAGGCTCTCTTGGCAATGTCTCCTTAACACCCGCTCTTAGTGTATTCACAACCGATTCCATATCGGTTAATCTACGGTTATACGTCTCAGTCAACTCCTTGAACTGAGCGTCGTAATACATCTTCAATCGAAACTCTGTTTCCTCATCTCTCTTCTTGATTAATTCCTCCACATCCGCAAGACTTAAAACAGTAGGAGTAGGAGCCCCTTCACGATCACCCTCAGACGCCTCATGAATAGCACGAGGTTGCTCCTGAGCATCTGCCTGAGACGCACGACCAGACACATCTTGGTTGAAAAGTTCTTCAAACCAAATTGTCTTCTTCTTTTTGAGCAGCCTGTTCCAACCATCGACTATTGGGTCATCAACATCATTCCAGCCAGAATCAGCGTCCATGGTATTCTCTAGAAGCGTCATTTCCATGGGAGATGGCTCCAAGATGCTTTGAATATCCTGGAAATATAAGAAGAAACAATTTAATATCAACCTCAAAGTATGATATGAGATACTAGGATTAGTAGTACGATATGAGATACTAACCTTGGTAGTTCCAAGCTTTTTATGTATCTCTGAGATACGGAAAAACCTTGACCCCTTGGTTTTATACCTCATCTTGCACATTCGCGGGCAATCCTCGCACGCACCCCGAACCCTTTCTCGGAAATGGTTCTTCAGAATTGGGATGGTCTCAAAAGCAAGGACCTCCAGAGGAACAATGCATCCAGGAAATACCCATGAAGTGGGTGCCACTCCTCCGGTATGGTCAATGAAGTGCAATATGTCTTTGACGTTCTCCTCGAATGACAAACGCTCCCACGGAAAAGTCTTGCACATCTCGAGATCATCAATGGCTCTGAGGAAGAAACTCTCAACAGAAGTAGCTCTTTTGCATGTCTTCTTCTTCCCAATGATCACGGATGACAAGAAGTACAAGACAGCCATCTTCAAACGATCCTTGCCATATATACTTTCTCTTGCCGAAATTTTTTTTGGTTTTCATAGCTAGGAATTGATTCACAACTTCTTCATGTGTAACCTTCTCTTCACCAAAGTACTTAGCAATAAAACCTGAGTCACCACCAAGGGATTCGTATTGGTTTGGATAGGAGTGACAGAACAACCCCGAAACGAGTGCATGCTCCCTAATGGAATAGCGGATTGGAACGCCGTTGACAATAAACCATAGCTCCATCTTCTTATCCACAGCCGTGACCCTAACAAGAATCATCCACAGTCCCATCCATTTTGAGCTTGTCTTCTCACCCATGTGGAAGAAGTGTTTGAATTGTGGATGCTCATGGAACCAATCAAGCTCATCATCCTCGAGAATGTCGTCTACAGTCTTCACGGCTTTGGCGATGTAGCACTTGGAAGAGAGCTTTATCGTCTTCACATACTCTGTGGGAGGGAAACACATCCTGAGGGGCTGCATTGGTTCGGTTTCGTCCTCTGAATTCTGCACACACAAAAAGTTAGACCAAGTATTACCCAGTTATACTAAGTTTTTCCAAGTTTTACAAAGTTTTACACGAAATTTATACTAAGTTTTACCAAGTTTTACTCTAACTATACTAAGTTTTACCAAGTTTTACTACGTTTTACCAAGTTTGTCACCAAGTTTGACACCAAGTTATACCAAGTTTTCTGTCTTTTCCAAATCAAAGTTTCACTAATTCCTACTAAGTTTTACATATCCGAAATCGACAAAAATTATACATGCAAGGCCCCATAAATGGAAATACGTACCGTTCCTTCCTCGAGTTTTTCACTGTGGTGGGTTAAAGAGCGGATTTCACTGGTTCGAACAACTTCTTCTTCTTCGTGAAACCCTAGTCCCGGAACGCGGGAATCTTCAACTTCATCCTCCTCGACTACGGCTTTCTCTTCATCGTCTACGGCTTTCTCCCCCTCGTTTATCCCTCCGGCTTCCTCCTCCTCATCGTCTTCTGTTTCATCGTCCTTCTCTTCCTCGTTCTCAATCTCTTCGTCGTCTTCCTCTTCTTCCGCATTCTCGGATTCTTTTTCCAAGTCTGTTGTTTTTTCTTCTTCATCAATTTGTTTCCACACAACATCGGCTTGTAGATTCGCCTCTTCTCTCGGGTCTCTCTCGGTTGGGGATTCGTTTGGAGGAATCGATTTATCCTCTACTCTCTTCGACTTTCGTAATCTCTTTCTCCCATAACTCCGCATGTTTCCTTCTACAAATGGAGATTGAAATTCTTCTTTTGTCGGATGAAGTCGGAAAACTGGGGAAAACTGTAAGAAGAAGGGAAGACGAACGGATATACTGAAGAGAAAAAAGGTTTTTTGATTTTTACCTTAAGACATTTTTAGGATTTAAAGAGTAGATCCGACCCGACTCAAATGGATGGACCAAACTCTTTGGGTCAATCCAGGTTGGGTTGTAAATAAGTTACAAAACCCAGGTTTTGCTGTCTTTTACCCCTTCTCTCGAATTAAAAAAAAAAAAGAAAAGAAAATGAATTTATGGGAGAGGAGTATATGGGACTTTGACTTTGAGTCAAAGAGCCCTAGAGAATTTGATCCGCATGATACAGTGTGCCACATATATGATATACCGATCGAGGCAGAGGTGGCGTGGGCGGATGCAGGGGAAGCACCTGCTTTTAGTCTTTACTCTTTATAAGTCAAAACTGCCCATTATTTAACAGAGAAGTTTAGTAGTGCAGGTGGCGAGAGCGTATAGTTGTTTCGGTAAGGTCGCGAATATCAACCATTGTATCTTTTACTTTTTTGTGCACTTTAGTACCTTTTTCTCTTTCATATTATTCTTGTATCTTTTGTCGAGTTATTTTGTAGTTGTTAGACCAATTTACCCCGCGGATAGGACAAACATTCAATTACCTTTGTTGATGGATAGACGTCACACAATTTATGTTCTATCCATAGATTTTTATTATTTTTTATTCCCTTTCATATCCTTCACACTCTCTCTTACTTTACATTTCTTTTCACCTCTTTTTTTGACGGTGGATACGATTGCGGAGTTGAGGTTTCCGGCCATATAAACCACCTGGATGGAGATATAATCGGTTGATGTACCGGAATTCAAAAAAAAATCGGGCTTAATAGAAAAATTTCGAATGGACAATTAAGACCAAGTGTCCACAATATTGGCAATTCCTGGACACAAATAGTGGGCTAAAAGTATTTTATGTCCACTGATTCGACGAACATGGCCTCATACCAAGTTTGGTTGTATTCCATGGCTTTGATCTCTTCACCAATCGCCTATATCCGCACCTTGTGCTCTTTGGCCTCCTCATAGGTGCTTCCTAAAAACACTTAATGTTCTGAGCAAGAGAACAAACCGCATGGTAGGATTAAATACAGGAGCGATCAAGTACAAGGGATGGAGAGATTGAAAGACACAAGGCAAGACTGGTAGCAAGAGGATTCACTCAAACATATGGAAAGGATTACTTGGATACCTTTGTACCAGTCGCCAAGATTCACACGGGTAAGAATCATTCTCTCTTTAGCAACCGCCTCTATCCACACGTTGTGCTCTTTGACCTCCTCATAGGTGCTTGGAACCTGTCTCTGATCCAATTTTTCAACAAACACTTGATGTTCTAAGGGAAAATGAGCAAGAGAGCAAACTGCTTGGTAGGATCAAGTACATGAACTAGAGGATGAAGTCTATATGACTCCCCACTTGGTCTTGAAGATATGGTTACACAAGGGAGGTTGTTTAGACTCAAGAAAGCTATACATGGGTTGAAGATATCTATGGTTATATTTCATGGCTTCGATCATATTTTGTGTCCACATACTCACAATTATGTGAACTCTTGACCACCTTCTGTTCATTAGAAATGTTTAGCATGTGATGTAATCGTGGTAGTGTCCATGAATAGTCGATATATGGTAGAACTCTTGACCATCTTCTGTTCATCAGAAGCGTTCTAGCATGTAATATAATTGTGGTAGTGTTCAAGAATAGTCGATACATAGTAAACACAGTTTTTAATATTTTCGATCGTACTTTGTGTCCACAGATTCACAAACATATCACATGCAAGTCGCTTATCATGGACACTACCACGATCATATCGTCTATTCGTGAATCTGTGGGATACATATTACAACGAGCCCCACTATCCACATAAAAAAAGCAACATTTCACGTGTCTCTGTCCATTCGAAGCTTCCGTATTAAGTCCGGGTTTTTTTTGAATTACGATACATCGACCGATAATATCTCCATCCTGGTGGTCTATATGGCCGGAAACCTCATCTTCGAGATCCTATCATCTGTCAAAAAACAAGGGGTTTAAAATAAATGAAAAGGAAGAAAGAGAGGGGAGAAGAAAAAAACAGAAAAAAAAATAATAATAAAAAAGTATGGATAGAAAAGAACAATGTCTTATTCGTGTCCATTCGAGGCTTTTCTTACCTATGAAGGTAATGTGGTCTTTAACCGGTAAACCCTATAAAAAAAGATACAAAGTTGCAACCAAACATAAAAAGATAAAAACTTGCTATTAAGACCATCTCCAATGTATTCCTCTATTTTTACCTCTAAAATAGAGGAACTCTATAATAGAGGTGGGTTTTGCTCCAATGTGTTCCTCTATATTTTCCTCTAAAAAAGAATATTCTCTCTAATATTCTTTTTTATTTTACTAATAATACTTTTTATTTATAAAAGTTGCAATTTAGCCCATTTATTTATTTTTACAATTATAAAATTATAATATTATTTAAATTATATATTAGTTATTAAAATATTATAATTTATAATTTATTAATTTTATATTGTTAGTTATTAAAATATTAATATTTAATTATTTTGGTCATAAATAAAAGTATTTGAAAGTTAATGGACTCATTTGTAAATTAAAAAGTTCACCTCTATTATAGAGAAAAAAATAGAGTTTCTCTATATGTAGAGGAAAAAATAGAAATCTCTATTTTACAGGTGAAAATAGAGGTGGGTTGGAGTAGATTTGCCTCTAAAATAGAGTTTAGAGGCAAATATAGAGATAGGTTGGAGATGCCCTAAGAAGATAAAAAATATACTCAAGGCAATATTTCCTTGACCATGTCACCATTGCTAAATATGCTGAAAATTAACATGCAACTTCTTATTCGTAACAATTGTTATGTAAATCAACATTTGAATAATTTATTCCATCTAGTTAGTGAAATAATTCATCTTCGTTTTCTGGTAAAGAGTATTCTTCAGTTTATAAGCTTGTGTCGTACAAATTCATTACTTAGGTTCAAACCATCTTTCGTGGAGTAATTCTATAACATTCTTATGCGGGGACTTTTGTACAAAATCGATTTGACTATCTATATCATCCAAATTCAATTATTATCTGGTCACCTGTTTTAAAGGAATTTCAAAGTTAAATGCATTTATATTACAACAATGAAACGCTAAGTGACCTATCAAAATTGATTTGCAATGAATACAAAACACGTTAAAAATTTTATGGTGATTAAAGAATTAGTAAATAAGTCTTTTGAGCTTTCCAGATTAACTTACTGGCCATCGGACGAGAGTGAATCCAATGGTCGAGAATGGGCATGAGATTCACAAACAATAACGGTTAGTTTGTACCACGGTTAGAGTGGTACAAATTCTATAAATCGGAATTTTCAAAAGCTGATTCTAAATCTGATAAAGATTATAAATCTAAGATTCAAAACATTCGCGGTTTACAAAAACAAAAAAAATTCATTACCTAGTGGATTTACTAAAGAAAAGTAAAATATCCTAAAGGTAACCTATATATCAAAGGAGAAACAGGAAACGTATGGTTGAAACAAAAAGTATATGAAAAGGATTGACTACGAAAACCCATTTGCATCCTGTTTATTATTTCCACCTTTATTTTTTGGTCTCACTTATTTAATCAAAGACTAATTGACTGATAAAAAAAAATTTGCATTAAAATAATTAATAATTAGCGATGCAACTTTATTATACTTTATGGAGTCTATGCGGTATTCGTCCTTACTTTCTTCAATCTTTCTTTATTTTCTGGTATATTCTATTTTTTTTTTGTCAACAAAAAAGAACTAATGAAGCCTAATTCTCCCTAATCCAGTTTGGTGGTTCCAGTCCAACGTGGATTGAATATGACGGTCTTAGGCGGGCACTGCGTGCTAGTCTATCTGTCATCAGATTTGTTGTGCGCGGTACATGGATTAGTTCAAAAGTTGAGAAGTACTCCCTTCTTGCTTGGAACTCCTCTAAGTGAATCGAGAAAGCTGGTCATTCTTCTGGTTCCGACACTATCTTCACCAATTCTAAACAGCCTATTGCAAATGTAATGTGTTGATGTTCATGATACTTCATGCATTCCATGACTCATACTAGGGCTTCAAATTCTGCATGCAATAGGGATAAACTGGCTCTGATATTCATTGCCCCCATCAAAACATTTGAGTCTCTCTCATAACCACTATACCATCCTTGTCCTGAAAACTGATCTCTCTCTTTCCAAGATCCATACACAAAACACTATTGACCATTGATATTCAAATCAGGTTCAGGAGATCCTCCACATGTTGTTCCTGGTGTTTCCTTTTTTACCATATTCATCTGCGCATCTGCCCATGTCGTCGACTCTGTTTCTGCCTGTCTTATTGTTTCTTGAGGGTTCCGGTCGTTATGACTATATACCATATCATTCCTATTCTTCCAAATATACCATAGTAACCAAGGATAGATATCCATCTTCGTATCCTTGGGTAACCTCCAGAACAGGTAATCCATATTCGTATAGATAGATGTCGTAGGGAAAAACTCCGGGTTTGTCGGTATGTGAGAAAGTGCCCAAGTCTGAATGGCTGGTGGACATTCAAACAACACATGATTTATTGATTCTTCCTCTATTCCTCACCGGACACAGCGAGTATCACATTTAATCCCTCTTCCTTTCAGATTTTTGGTCACTGGCAAACACCCTGATAAAGCTTGCCAAAATAAATGCCGTATCTTTGGTGGGCAGTTTAACATCCATGAGAAAGCTTGGAGTTTCTTGATACTTGGCTCCAAAATAGGAATAGCATCGGAAGCTATTGTAACATCTCTCTCCAAGTGATATCCCGATTTCACCGTGTATTTTCTAGACTTTGTAGGAAACCATCCCAGCGAGTCAGATCGATGAGATCTGCTAAAGGGAATACTCAGTATCATAGCCACGTCTTCTGATGCTATAATTGTCTCCATTAGTTGTATATTCCACATCTGGTTGTGTTGGTCAATCAATTGGTCAACAGTAACCAGAGAATGATGAGAATTTGTTTTTTGAGTAGCTGGTCTCGGGCGATAGGATGGTATCCACTGATCATTCCAAATTGAAATAGACTTCCTTGTTCTCACCCTTTTGATAAGTCCTTTCCTAACCAGAGTCCTAGCCGATGTAATACTCCGCCATCCATAGGATGCTGAATATTATTTTATTGGATCAAGAGGATCCACATACCTGAAATATCTCCCTTTAAAGACTTTTGAGAAGAGGATATTCAGCTTATCAATTAGCCTCCATAACTGTTTCGCCAAGAAAGCCGTATTCACATCGCGAAAGTCTCGGAATCCTATTCCGCCCTCTCCTTTTTCTCTACAAAGTTTGTCCCAAGACATCCAGTGCATACCTAAACCTGTGCCTCCTGAGCTCCACCAAAAATTTGACACTATACTTGTCAGTTTCGTAATGATCTTCTTTGGTAGCCTATAGCATGACATCACATGATTTGGCATAGCCGTTGCCACTGCCTTTATCATAACCTCCTTACCACATCTTGAAAGAAGCTTGGTCGTCCAGCCATTAACTCTTCCATGGAGTCTATTCCGTAAAAAGCTAAAAACCTACGTTTTTGGTCCACTCAGGCTCTCTGGAATACCCAAATATGCTCCCATTCCACCCAACATTGTGATACCTAAAGATTCTTTCACCTCCTCGCGAACTTCAGTCGCAACTGTATGCCCAAACTGGAGTGAAGATTTCACGAAGTTAATTTGTTGACCGGACACCCCCCTCATAATCTTTAAGTATCTTTAAAATTGTCTGGCATTCCTCCTTATTAGCTTTGCAGAAGAATAAACTATCATCCGCAAATAGTAGATGTGAGATTGGTTGACATGCTCTTGCAACCTTCATTCCCGTAAGTTCCTTGTCGCGTTCTGCTCTCTTTATATTCGTAATCAAGGCTTCCGTACATAAAATAAATAAGTAAGGTGATAAAGGGTCTCCTTGTCTTAAACCTCGTTGTGGAGCTATGAGACCCCGTTGCTGTCCATTAATGAGAACCCTATACTGAACCGTGGTTATACAACGCATTATCCGATCCACACATTGAGGTGTGAATCCCATCCTGCCCAGAAGTTTCTCAATGAAATCCCATTCAACTTTGTCATAAGCCTTTCTCATATCCGTGCAACATCTCCTGAGCGATTAAGATATTATCAGAAATCAATCTGCCTGCAACAAAAGCAGATTGCGTCTTCGAAACCAACATTGGTAATAGCCTCTTCAACCGTTGACATAAAACCTTTGAAATAATCTTGTAACCCACATTACAAAGACTAATTGGGCGCATCCATGTCATTCTGCTCGGTCTTTCCGTCTTTGGGATAAGGCATATATTTGTCTGATTAATTCTTGAATCCAATTCCCCATATTGAAGGAAATCGTTAACCAGATGAAAAACATCGTTCTTCACTATTGGCCATGCATGTTGGTAAAATAGAGTTGCCATCCCGTCTGGCCCCGGAGCCTTCTTTGGATGCATCATGAATAAAGCTTTTCTAACCTCCTCCTCCGTCGCCAAGACCATAAGTCTCTCATTCATCTTAGATGTGATTGAGATCGGGATCTCTCTTAAAAATTCCTCAAAACAGCTCGGGTTTGTTGTCGCAAATAACTATGTAAAGTATTCCACTGCTACTTGTTCCACTTCATGATCTTTTGTAACCCAATTTCCTGATGAATTGTGCAATCCAACGATACGATTCCTTGCCCTCCTTTGTTTGGTTATGGCAAAGAAGAATTTCGTGTATCTATCCCCCGATACGTGCCACATATTCCTGCTCTTTTGTTGCCAAAATTGTTCCTCGTCTCTACAGGCCTCTTTAAGTTTTCCTGTAATCTCCAACACCTCCGCTTGTGTCCTATTATCATCTTTTTGGGCCTCCTCCAGTATTCGCTGCAGCTCAATTATGTGATCCTTATTATATTGAGGATTGTTTTTCCTCTATTTTGATAATTCAAATATATTTAACTGATAATTTAAATAGAAAAGTCATAAAATAGCACAAAAAACATATCTTATCATACATATAAAACTAAAAAGAATAATTCATATTTTAGCATTATTTGAATTACAAAAACTTTTATAGCATTACATAATTTAGGGTTTAGGATTTATTTTTAGGGTTTGGGGTTTATTATTTAGGGTTTAGGGTTTAGTATTTAGGGTTAGGGTTTATTATTTAGGGTTTAGGGTTTAGTATTTTGAGTTTGGGATTTAGGATTAGGGTTAGTTTAGTCTTTATCCTTTAATGAATACTCTTTTATAATTTTTCTTTTTTGTTGCTATATTTGTGACAATACATGTTTTTCTGCTATTTTTGTGATTTACCCTAGTCTAAAAGATGTCAACAAAATAGATTTTTTTTAACGCTGAAACAGATTATGAGAACTATTACAAGGACAATTTTACAGATAATACTATCTCCGTTCTACCAGGATCCATCAACGGTCACGATCAACGGCTCCACCTGTTCCTGAAAACTTCCTTATAAGTTTGCCTCCATTAATCTTTTAAAACTACGCCTTCGGGGATTTGAACCCAGTACCTACCGATGTAAAGCTTTAACCACTTGACCACTAGGCCACGGTTGCTTCACAACAAAATAGATTACTATAGGAGAAGAGCATCTGCGTCAATGTTTCCATACATAAGGGGTTCATCAGAATCAGAATACATATTCAGACATGATCAGATTAAAATAAGGCATTTACAAAATATTATACAAATCTCAAGAATATTGTTGTAATATGTCAATGATCAAATCACTAGAGTATGCTTTGCTGCTAACAAAAGGAGCTTTATTTCATTGCCCTACGAATTGCCAATAATATAAAGCTCCACGAATAGAGCTTCAGTGAGTGGCATACTTTGGTAAATACTGAACAAAGTTATAGAATCATTTGTGATTATTTTACTAATTATCAATTTCAACTAAAAATATGCCACAATCAAATCACTAAAAGAACAACTTAACCCTCTTATTTGTCATTTGATTGTATATATTAAGTTAAAAGGTTCCGTTAAGAGTTGAACACATATACAAAGACGGGAAGTCAGGGTACAGCCACACCAATAGTTTGGATACCGGTTGTCTCCACCCCAAAGTTTGACCTCTTTCTTCAGTTACACAAAATTGTTTAGACGGTTTATAACTACACATATTGTTTAAGTCTGGGTAAAACCACACAGCCGTCTAATTGTGACGGATTCCGTTTAATTAACGTCTAAACCGGATTAAAATCGATCTTAATTTAGATGGTTTGCATATAACCAAATCAAACCTTTAACCGAACCAAAACTCACATATTTGAAACCCTCTGATTGAGAACAAAGGTTCGCTTTGGCTCAGGTTAAAAAAAGCACGTGCCTTTCTTCTCCCCCAAATCGTTTCCATCGTTCTCCCTCTCTAGAAACCTAAAATCTCAAATCTCCCTCTGAACTTTATGGGTTTCATAATCGAAATCGAGGAAGCAGCAAACATGAGGTCGAATTCAAATCTCCAAGTAAGCCAGGCCACTGGTTCGTCGGTGAATTCATCTGGAAACGTGCATGGTAGAGTCGTCGGGATTCCACTTGAAAATCTGTAATAATCTGTAAAAATCTGGTAGAATCATCGAGATTCTGTAAAAGTAGTTGTGAACCATAAGCATTTCTCATTCGCATATATTAACCATGTACAAACTGATTCAAGTGATTCGGATTGTGAAAACGATGGAAACGATTTCTATAGAGGAAGAATGATGGAAACAATTTGGGGGAGAAGAAAGGCACGTGCTTTTTTTTAAAACTTGAGCCAAAGCGAGCCTTTGTTCTCAATCAGAGGGTTTCAAATATGTGAGATTTGTTCCGGTTAAAGGTTTGATTTGGTTATATTCAAACCTTCTTAATTAAGATCGATTTTAATCCATTTAGACGTTAATTAAACGGAATCCGTCAAAATTAGACGGTTGTGTGGTTTTATCCAGATTTAAACAATATGTGTAGCTATAAACCGTCTAAACAATTTTGTGTAACTGAAGAAAGAGGTCAAACTTTGGGGTGGAGACAGCCGGTTTCCAAACTATTGGTATGGTTGTATCCCGACTTAACCTATTAATAAAAAGATGATCAAGGCCAACAAAACACAAAAGGAGAACAAAGCTCGCCTTTTTCGTCCCAAATATATATATTATAAAAAAAGAAAATCAAACACAAAATAAAACCGGATATAACCAGAGACAAAGCTCGAAAGAGTATGGAAAACTCATGTATACATTGATAATTAAACCCCACAGACATAACGAAGTCCCATATAAAGATTGATAAAAGGGGCAAAAAAAAAAGCAAAAAAAACTGGTTGAAGTGAGACTTCTTGTGTATAATATGTTATACTCTAAATTGATCGTCCACTTAATGTGCGTTACCCTTTAGTAGTTAGTCATTCCACCTTAGCTTTTTCGTCATGTCTTCACCTTTGAAATCAAGTATTTCATTGTTACGGTGGAGAGTAAAATTTCGACTGATTACAGTTCTCTTCACCTCACTACACTTCACACCTTCATCTCAATAATATTCCACAATTTGACATAGCCAATGATGACTTTGTCGGTATATATATCAGGAGGAAGGACCCTTCTTCCCTGAGATCTTAACCAATACGGCGAATCTAAAGACTGAAGACTGAAGATTTGGAGCAAGCCATAATCCTTGAGCCAGACCTGAACGGGGAGTGATTCAACGCCGTCGACCACCAAGATCTACGGCAAATTGTTCGTGGGCCAGGAGACTCAATAACGTGTTTTGACACATCTAAGATTCATATTGGGCTTGCAAATTCATTGTACCAAGAGGCCTGTTTTTGAATTATTCGTTCAAAGGTGTTGACTTTGCAACATTGTCCAACCTTGGCGTTTAACTTCAATTCAGTTTCAAAATTCCCTCATTTGAGGAGGGTTTTCACTAAGAAAAGTTTTACTCTAAACTCTAAAGTAAAAAAAAAAAATGAATATCATTGTTTAGAATTGTCAAGGTGTTGGAGCCGATTTTACAAGTGAACATTTAGAAGAGTTACATCGATGTTTTCGACCAGACTTTTTATTTTTATCAGAGACAAAGAACAAACGATATTTTCTGCAAAATTTGCAAGTTTCTTTTGCTTATGACCAAGTTTTTACGGTTGAACCGCAAGGTAGAAGTGGTGGTTTAGCATTATTTTATATGGATGATCTGAAAGTAACCATAACCTACTCGGATAACCGTATGATCGATGTTGAATCTACCTTTGAAGGAAATAAAATTTGTATGAGCTTTGTCTACGGAGATCATGTGGTGGAACATCCAGAGAAAGTATGGGAAAGACTCACGAGGATGAGTCTTAATCGGCGTAATGCTTGGCTTATGATATGTGATTTTAACGAAATTACCGGTAACCATGAAAAGAGAGGTGGACGACGTCGCGCCGAGTCCTCTTTCATCCCTTTCCGCACTATGCTTGATAATTGTGGAATGATTTTCCTTATAAAGGAAATTCCCTATCTTGGGTAGGAAAACTTAGATCTGAAAATGTCAAATGTCACCTAGACAGGGTGATATATCATGGTTTTTACTAGTTTTAGACCATGATATAAGTGTGTTTTTAGTGTCTTTTGTCTTTGTTTAGAGTCTTTTACAGGTATAATCAGGTTTGGAGCTGAATTGGAGATAATGGAGCATTTTGGAGATTTTTGGAGTGTTTGGCCGAGAGATAGAGTTCACTGTCCGAAACAGAGGAAGGTGTCGATCGTTGCACTCTAGCATCGATCGATGCACCAGCGAGATGGGCCAAAAACTCGGCGGTTTAGAAGAGTGAAGAATTTGCACTTTGATCCAGAAGTTCCTGATATTTACAAAGAAGCCATTGGCCGAGATTATGCCTATATAATAGAGTTTTTAGAGTTTTTATTAGATACGCTTTATACTTTTTACCATACACTTTGATAATTAAGAGCAGAGGATTTTAGAGCTTTTTGGGGCTGATCTGAACCTGTTACATCATCTGTATTTGGAGAAGATTTCGAACCCCTTTTACTCTTATTCTTTTATGCAATTTATTCATTCTATGATTATGTTTTCATTATCTATGTCTGAGTAGATCCATAGTTAGGTTTAGGGTTTCTCACATAGGATTTCATGACTTGCTAGACTTGTTCAAATTCAGTTAAGGATTCATAACTATACCTGTTCTTCAATTTAATTGTGCTTAAAGCTAGTTCTAACCTGATCAATTAGAATCTAGATCTTAGGTTGCTAAATACGTCACGGAAGTGGGGTTTAGGAATCTGAACTAATTAAATTGGGAAATTAAACTTTTCGCAAACGGAAGTTTGGTTTAGGATAATTGTGAACATATCAAACTTGGACTTATTGCTAGTTTAATCTGTTAGTTCTCGCAAACGAAAGTTTGGTTTGCTGCACTTAGACTTAGAGAATTATCGCAAAGGAATTTGGTTAATTCTATATCTGTGTTTTGAGTTCTAGAACCGTTCTTAATTAGATCCTTGCTGAATGAACTGTCTGCTTGTCTGATTTCCTGAGAATACCCTAGGCTTGACGCTTTTAATTACTTGCTTCACAACCGTTAATCTCTGTTACTGATTCACTTTCTCGCACCGCAATCTATTTCATTCACTACTTGCTTATTTCTAGTATTTATTCCTACAGTTTGATTCTCTTGAGACCAAGTGTCCCTGTGGATTCGATAACCCTATATACTACTTTGACATTGCTGTTCACTTGCAGTTTAGTATAGGGAAAACTTAGAACCTATCAAGTTTTTGGCGCCGTTGCCGGGGACTCTTTGAGTCTTCGATAGGACCGAACTTAGGGTTTTTGCTAGAAATTTTTCTTTTTGTTTTTGTTCTTTTTCGTTTTTATTTTTAGTTTTGCTGATTTTCTTTTTTCTCGGTTTCTTTCTGTCGCAGGTACGAATTTCGCCTTGCGTCGATCGTTGCATACCTTGCGTCGATCGTCACTAGGCGATTCTGAGAATTGAATCGATCGTTGCACTGATAGCATCGATCGTTGCTGGACGATTACAGACAGTTTATGCCAACGCAGAAAACTCGAAGTAATCCGAACTCGAGCTTGCTTAATCTCGGACTAGAGGAACTTGGACGTCTAGAAAGGACTAACAGAAGAGAAAAGAGAGAGAGAATGGTACGAGAACGTTTGATCTTGATACCGGATGCTGAAGGTACCCTGAGGGACCAAGATGACAACCCGTACAATGCTGCTGGGCATCGGGTTGATGCTGAAGGGAATGTTATCCCTGATCCTCCTGAGCAACAGGAGCTGAACCAAAACCAGGGTCAAGGACAGGCCCAAGGTAGAGAGATGGTGGTTCATGAGAGGACACTAGCTGATTACAACAGACCTGATGAGTTTCATGCAAACCGAGCAGCTCTAGTGCTTCCTGCTTTTGAGAGGAATGATTTTGAGGTAAAAACCATCTACTACCAGCTGATGAGACAGATTGCTTTTCATGGTCTTCAAACAGAGCAGCCTATGGATCACATTGACAAGTTTGAAGACATAGTCACTGGCATGAAGTATGAAGGAGTGTGCCCGGACTATCTGTTCCTTAAGCTATTTCCGCACAGTCTTGCTGGAGACGCTAGTGCATGGCTGAGACAACTGGCACCTGGTCAGTATACTACTTGGACAGCCTTAAAGAGTGAGTTCCTGCGTCACTTTTATGATGATGCACGCTCGGATCAGTCCAGACAGGACATACTCACATTTTCCCAAGGAGCTGTGGAGCCCTTGAAGACTGCCTGGATGAGATTTAAGCAGTATCAGCGTGACTGTCCACACCATGGATTCACAGAAGTACAGCTGATTGGTATCTTCTTCAGAGGCATAGATCTTCCTTATCAGACTGCGCTGGATAATTCCAGTAATGCTAATTTCAACACCAGGACTCCTACACAAGCTGTGCAGTTGATTGGGAACCTTATTAACAGCTACAGTTGCAAATCTATGGATGAAAAGAGGAAGAAATCCGGTGGAAGTATAGAGGATTCTAACATGACTGAGATTAGATCCAGGCTAGATACAGTTTACAGTCTCCTGACAAGTAAAAAAGCTGTCCACTCTGCCCAAGATATAGAGGTGATTCAGACTGAGGAGGACACTCAGGAAGAAGAAGCGAATTACATGGGAAGTTCTAGTTTCCAAAGCAATAGATTTAGAAATCAACAGGGAAACAGATTCTCAAATGGAGTTCAGCAAAGTGGTTTTAAGAAAGCCAATGAGTCTGATAGTAAAATAGAGATGATGCTAAGACAAATGATGGAGAATCAGACTAAGTATGCAGCAGATGCTGATGCAAAGATGGATACAATCTACATGGAGCTGAATGGGAAGTTTGAAAGTTTGAACACGCACATGAAAGAGCTTGATGCTAGGGTTGCAAAAACTGCTGGACATGCTCAAAGGGAAGAAGGATATCTCCCGGGGAGGACTGATGCCAATCCTAAGTACCAATGCAATGCCGTGACATTAAGAAGTGGTAAGGAGCTGTCATCTGGCGAGAAAAAGCAGTTAAGCGTTGAGGAACTCGTGGAAATTGAGGAATTGGAGGATGAGATACGCGATATTCGCCGAGCATCGATCGATGCATCTCAGCAGCAATCGTTGCCAAGCGAAATAAAGGAACCGGAGGTCGTAACAAAGTCGCCTAGCATCGATCGGTGCAATAAAGGCAACGATCGACACAAGGTGACTGCAGGAAGTTCGAGTGCTGAAAACCCAAAACAGTCGGCTGAAAGAGTATACAAGCCTAAAATACCTTATCCCAAGAACCCCAGAAAAGCTAAGAATGATAGGCAATATGCAAAATGGAAGGAGTTCATAAAAAAGGTAAAGGTTGAAGTACCTTTGTTGGATTCCATTGAAACTTCCCCCATGATGAAGAGATGCCTCAAGGATGCAATTTCTGGTAAATGGTCTGATGAAGAAAGTATAATGATGCTCAATGAAGTATGTAGTGCAGTGGTTCAAGGTAGAATTCCAGAGAAATTGAAAGATCCGGGCAGCTTCGTGTTGGATTGTGCTATCTACAAGGAGAGGTTCGAAAGATCCCTATGTGATCTTGGCTCCAGTGTAAATCTAATGCCCCTTTCTGTTGCTAAAAGGCTGGGGATGACAGATTTTATACCAACTAGGATATCACTGGTTCTGGCAGACAGATCAGTCAGGATTCCAGAAGGAGTAATAAAGGATGTGCCTATAACAGTTGGCAAGTGCGTAATCCCAACTGATTTTGTGGTTCTACAATATGGACAGGAGCCAAAAGACCCATTGATTCTAGGCAGGTCTTTCTTAGCAACAGCTGGTGCGATGATTGACTGTCAAGGAGGTAAGATAATCCTGAATGTGGGTGATCTGAAGATGAGTTTTGACATGAACAAACTGGTGAAGAGACCGACCATCGACGGGCAGACCTTTTATGTGGACACATTGGGTGATTTGGCTGCAGAGTACTTCCATCAATCACATGCTGAGGACCCACTAGAAAGGGCTTTACTAAGTTCTATTTTGGAGTTGGAATACCTGCAGGACGAGCCTGCGATGTGCTATACAAGATTAATGGATTCTGTCGAGGTTGCAATGCAAGTAGAAGTGTCTGACGCGGGACTGCAACGATCGATACCAACTAAGCAACGATCGTTGCAAGTCGACAGAGACTGGGCAGAGGAAAAAGCTCCGAAAATAGATCTGAAACCACTTCCATCCGGGCTAAGGTACGCATTTCTTGGACCAAATTCAACTTATCCAGTGATTGTCAACGCTAGTTTAAACAACGCAGAGCTCACTTTACTGCTAAGCAAGCTGCGCAAGCATCGCAAAGCTCTTGGCTATTCCCTTAATGATATTTCAGGTATCTCACCGGAGCTGTGCATGCACCGGATACATCTTGAGGATGAGTCCAAGACATCAATCGAACATCAGAGGAGACTTAATCCTAATCTGCAGGAAGTAGTCAAAAAGGAGATTATGAAACTCCTTGACGCTGGAATTATATATCCTATCTCTGACAGTGATTGGGTGAGTCCAGTCCATGTAGTGCCAAAGAAGGGCGGTGTTACAGTTGTGAAAAATGAGAAGAACGAGCTGATACCTACTAGAACCGTGACTGGACACAGGATGTGTATAGACTACAGGAATCTTAATGCTGCTACTAGGAAGGATCATTTTCCTTTGCCTTTTATTGATCAGATGCTCGAAAGGTTAGCAAATCATCCTTACTACTGCTTCCTAGATGGCTACTCAGGTTTCTTTCAGATTCCCATCCATCCGGAGGATCAGGGAAAGACCACTTTTACTTGTCCATATGGGACTTTCGCTTACCGTAGGATGCCTTTTGGACTCTGCAACGCACCAGCCACTTTCCAGAGATGCATGATGTCCATATTCACAGATATGATTGAGGATTTTATGGAAGTTCATGGATGATTTCTCAGTATATGGATCATCCTATAATGAATGCTTAGATAATCTGTGTAAAGTTCTGAAAAGATGTGAAGAGAAGCATTTAGTTCTTAACTGGGAGAAGTGTCATTTCATGGTCAGAGATGGCATTGTGCTTGGGCATAAAGTGTCCGAAGCAGGAATAGAGGTGGACCGCGCCAAAATTGAGGTAATGACGAACCTGCAGGCACCTGATTCTGTTAAGTCTATTAGAAGCTTTCTTGGACATGCTGGTTTCTATAGACGGTTCATTAAGGATTTTAGTAGGATTGCTAGGCCACTAACTGCTTTGCTGTGTAAAGACACCAAATTTGAGTTCACTGCAGATTGTCAAACTGCATTTGAGCAGATCAAGCAGGCATTAGTGAGTGCTCCCATAGTTCAGCCACCGGATTGGGATTTGCCTTTCGAGGTAATGTGTGATGCAAGTGATTATGCTGTGGGAGCTGTTCTTGGACAAAAGAAAGATAGAAAGCTTCATGCTATCTATTATGCCAGTAGGACACTGGATGATGCACAAAGAAACTATGCAACTACAGAGAAGGAATTGCTAGCAGTTGTCTTTGCATTTGAGAAATTTCGCTCTTATCTTGTTGGCTCCAAGGTGATTGTACACACTGATCATTCAGCACTGAAGTATCTGATGCAGAAAAAGGACGCTAAGCCAAGACTGCTGAGATGGATCTTGTTGCTTCAGGAATTTGATATTGAAGTGAGAGACAAAAAAGGGGTTGAGAATGGAGTTGCTGATCATCTTTCGAGGATGCTAGTAGAGGAGGACGTGCCAATTAATGACTACTTGCCTGAAGAAAACGTCAATATGGTTGGGACAATCTGTGAGACAGATTTAGACAGAAATCTGCAGAACTGTCGGATTAATCGCATTGCGTCGATCGATGCTACATCAGCGTCGATCGATGCATCTATCGGGGCAGTAACGATCGATACACCTGATTGTGACGATCGTTGCAGTGCGGATACAGACACAGAAACGTTTATGGTACGGATTGGAAAGCATGAGTTCGAGATTCACGCTGTCGCAACAAACGATCGACCATGGTATGCAGACATAGCCAATTATCTAGCTGCAGAGACTGAACCAGATAATCTGAAAGGATATGAAAAGAAGAGGTTCTTCAGAGAACTTAGGAGGTACTATTGGGATGAACCTTATCTCTATAAGCATTGTTCGGATGGCCTTTATAGAAGATGTGTTGATGAGTCAGAGGTTCCAGATATCCTGTTCCACTGTCACGGTTCAGATTATGCAGGACATTTTGCTACATTTAAGACTGTGTCTAAGGTTTTGCAAGCAGGTTTCTGGTGGCCTACAATGTTCGCTGATACTCATTCCTTTATTTCTCATTGTGATGCCTGCCAGAGAAGAGGGAAAATTAGTAGGAAGCATGAGATGCCTCAGAATTTCATTCTTGAGGTTGAGGTTTTTGATTGCTGGGGCATAGACTTTATGGGTCCCTTTCCCTCATCTTATGGGAATAAATTCATATTAGTTGCTGTGGATTATGTTTCTAAGTGGGTAGAGGCAATAGCCAGTCCAACCAATGACTCTTCAGTAGTCATTAAGCTGTTTAAATCTATCATATTCCCTAGATTTGGAGTACCCCGGATAGTAATTAGTGATGGAGGATCTCACTTTATTAATAAGGTTTTTGAGAAGCTCCTGAAGAAGCATGGAGTGCATCACCGAGTTGCTACTCCTTATCACCCACAGACTAGTGGACAGGTAGAGGTTTCTAACAGACAAATCAAGGAGATCTTGGAGAAGACAGTCGGGAAGACTAGGAAAGATTGGGCAGCTAAGCTTGATGATGCTTTATGGGCCTACAGGACTGCATTTAAAACACCATTAGGGACTACTCCATTCCATTTTCTGTATGGGAAAGCATGTCATCTGCCAGTGGAACTTGAGCACAAAGCAGCATGGGCTGTAAAACAGATGAACTTTGACCTCAAACCAGCTGCAGAGAGGAGACTGATACAGCTCAATGAGTTGGATGAGATTAGACATCTTGCCTATGAGAACTCAAAGCTGTACAAGGAGAGGACTAAGGCTTATCATGATAAAAAGATTGTTTCTAGACGGTTTGAGCCTAATGACCAGGTACTTCTGTACAATTCTCGTCTGCATTTGTTTCCAGGGAAGCTGAAATCAAGATGGTCCGGTCCCTACACAATTAAGGAAGTGCGTCCATATGGAGCTGTCATTTTAATTGGCAAGGAAGGTAATGAGTTTGCTGTTAATGGGCAGAGGGTAAAACACTATTGGGCTAAGGCCGAGATTCCAAGAGGTCAGATTTTGCCTCTGGATGCTGCACCCTCTACTTGAAAGATCTCATCCGTCCGGTCAAGCTATTGACCTTAAACAAGCGCTGGGTGGGAGGCAACCCACCATTAGGTACTGGTGTTTTTCTTTTTCATTTTTGGTCTTTTTGTTAGGATTTTACGTTTGTTTTTGTTTCTGGTGAGTTTATGATTGCAGGTCCCGGTTAAATCGCAGTGCAACGATCGACGCTCTTCTGTATCGATCGACACAACACGAAAGTAATCGCATTGCAGCGATCGTTGCGGTCCTGAGCAACGATCGACTATACAGGAAAATCGCCAAGTAACGGTCGATGCACTTAGTGCAACGGTCGATGCTTAGCGACAGAGGTAACCCGACAGACATAATTCCACCTTTTCAATTTTTATTTTCTTTTTACCGATCCTTCGCTGGACACTACTGGGGACAGTGTGTCTTAAGTGTGGGGGAGGTGCTACTGACTTATATCTTTCTGTTTTCTTAAGAGTCAGTCCGTTTTTCAAAAATTTTGGTTTTATTGAGTCAAAATTGTTTAAGTAAGAAACTATGATTTTCTGAGAAGATTTACAAGACTTGCAGGAACTTAAGTAACCATTGGGATGAAGTTGCAGGATCTATCTATGACTGTTAGAAAACCCCATCACAGATCAACCTACTGGGAACACCCACATCACTTCAGGTATCAGAGGATCCTTTACTGACTTCAACCTTAATACTGACTTAGATTTCTCACCTAAGGGCTTGGTATGCTTTATGTCGGATTCCCTGTTAGTTCTGACACAGCCTGTAAACCTGTCCTATTTAGTCCCCTTCTCCCCTTCTGTAAAGTAAAAAAATAAAAAATAAATAAACTGAGGATGAGTTAGTAACTCCGAAGTGGTCATGGGAATAGTAGCAAACACTATTATCTCTCATGTGATCCATGGAATGTGTCCAAAGTATACCCCATAACGGGAAGAACACTGATAAAAAAAAATAAAATGATACCCAGTGGGGAAAAATCAGTTGTTAAAGAAGGGAAAGAGAAGAAAGGGACTAGAGAAAGATAGTATGGTGGTCTAGAGCTGATAAGGTAAGAATCCATGTGCCTTTAGATCGATACTCCTTAGGTGAGACCGCACTTAAATACTTGCAGAAGTCAGTAGGGAGAATTTGAATGCTTGAATGTGATTGTGGAGTTTACCTAGGACAGTTGTTAAGTGTGGGGGAAGTACATTGTGGTCTTGATATCCTGTGATTGATTCTTGCAGTGGTTTACTAAGGGGAATCTGAGTATTGTAGCTTCTAGGATGAAATGAGTTTCTGAAGAGTTTTCAAACCTCTTCACCATGTTTTAGTTCTCTGTTTTGCTTGAGGGCAAGCAAAGGCTAAGTGTGGGGGGAGTTGATATATCATGGTTTTAACTAGTTTTAGACCATGATATAAGTGTGTTTTTAGTGTCTTTTGTCTTTGTTTAGAGTCTTTTACAGGTATAATCAGGTTTGGAGCTGAATTGGAGATAATGGAGCATTTTGGAGATTTTTGGAGTGTTTGGCCGAGAGATAGAGTTCACTGTCCGAAACAGAGGAAGGTGTCGATCGTTGCACTCTAGCATCGATCGATGCACCAGCGAGATGGGCCAAAAACTCGGCGGTTTAGAAGAGTGAAGAATTTGCACTTTGATCCAGAAGTTCCTGATATTTACAAAGAAGCCATTGGCCGAGATTATGCCTATATAATAGAGTTTTTAGAGTTTTTATTAGATACGCTTTATACTTTTTACCATACACTTTGATAATTAAGAGCAGAGGATTTTAGAGCTTTTTGGGGCTGATCTGAACCTGTTACATCATCTGTATTTGGAGAAGATTTCGAACCCCTTTTACTCTTATTCTTTTATGCAATTTATTCATTCTATGATTATGTTTTCATTATCTATGTCTGAGTAGATCCATAGTTAGGTTTAGGGTTTCTCACATAGGATTTCATGACTTGCTAGACTTGTTCAAATTCAGTTAAGGATTCATAACTATACCTGTTCTTCAATTTAATTGTGCTTAAAGCTAGTTCTAACCTGATCAATTAGAATCTAGATCTTAGGTTGCTAAATACGTCACGGAAGTGGGGTTTAGGAATCTGAACTAATTAAATTGGGCAATTAAACTTTGCGCAAACGGAAGTTTGGTTTAGGATAATTGTGAACATATCAAACTTGGACTTATTGCTAGTTTAATCTGTTAGTTCTCGCAAACGAAAGTTTGGTTTGCTGCACTTAGACTTAGAGAATTATCGCAAAGGAATTTGGTTAATTCTATATCTGTGTTTTGAGTTCTAGAACCGTTCTTAATTAGATCCTTGCTGAATGAACTGTCTGCTTGTCTGATTTCCTGAGAATACCCTAGGCTTGACGCTTTTAATTACTTGCTTCACAACCGTTAATCTCTGTTACTGATTCACTTTCTCGCACCGCAATCTATTTCATTCACTACTTGCTTATTTCTAGTATTTATTCCTACAGTTTGATTCTCTTGAGACCAAGTGTCCCTGTGGATTCGATAACCCTATATACTACTTTGACATTGCTGTTCACTTGCAGTTTAGTATAGGGAAAACTTAGAACCTATCACAGGGCAGTTGTGAATGAAGAATGGCACTATCTATTTTCCCACACGAATGTGGAGTATTTGAAGATCTGGGGTTCGGACCCCATCGTCCGGTTCTAGCGAGAGTACAGTCAGTGATTCGTCACCGGAAGAAAAATTTTAGGTTTGATAAGAGATGGTTTTGTAAGCAAGGCTTCGAAGAAGCTGTGATATCGGGATGGGGCCCACCTGACGAAATCCCTCTTAGGGATTTCCATCAGAAAGTGGCATCTTGTAGGAAAAAAATCTCCTCTCGGAAGACAACTCTGCCCACAAATACAACAAGACTGATTGAAGATCTAAAAATCAAAATAGACATTGCCACAGGAGATGATAATACTACTTTGGAAGAATTAAAAGATCTTAGGCGTCAACTTTGCTCAGCCTTTCGAGAAGAAGAAACTTTTTGGAGACAGAAAAGTCGGACTCTTTTTCATAGAGATGGTGACAAAAATACAAAATTTCACCATGCTCTCACAAAAATAAGACGTGCTAGGAACCGCATCATATGTCTTAAGGACAATCAAGGTAATTGGACGGAAAGCCCTGCAGCGATTGAGCGAGTTGCGATCGACTACTTCAATGAACTTTTTACGAGTTCAAATCCATCAGACTTTACAGATTCTCTCATGTTTATTACCGAGAAAGTACCTCAGCGGCTAACCAAATCCTGCTTTCGGATCCTTCGGTTGAGGAGATTAAAACAGCTCTCTTTGATATTAACCCTGATAAAGCTCCAGGTCCGGATGGCATGACTAGTCGTTTTTACCAAAGATTTTGGCAAGTGATATGTCATGACTTAACGACGCTGGTCAAGGACTTCTTTTCTACAGGGAGGTTTGATTCGAGGCTAAACGAGAAGAATATTTGTCTAATTCCGAAGAAAGATCGTCCAAGAACAATGACAGAATTTAGACCAATCAGCCTCTGCAATGTGAGCTACAAGGTCATCTCAAAGATCATGTGCAAAAGATTGAAGAAAGTTCTTCCAAAGCTTATCTCAGAGACACAAACAACTTTTATGGCCAAACGTCTTATTACTGATAATATTCTGCTTGCGCAAGAGAATTTTCACGCCCTCCAGACAAATCATATGTGCCAATTTGATTTCATGGCCATAAAAACGGACATGAGCAAAGCATATGACAGAGTAGAATGGGATTTTCTGAGAGCACTCTTGCTGAAGTTTGGCTTCGCAGAAAGATGGGTCGATCTCATGATGTTTTGCATCTCCTCGGTCTCGTACCAGGTTCTGATAAACGGAGAACCAAGGGGAAGGATTAAGCCCACCAGAGGACTCCGACAGGGAGATCCCCTATCCCCCTTCTTATTCATTCTTTGCACAGAGGCCCGTATCTCCCTCTTAAATGGAGCAGAAGAGGAGAGACGGATTACAGGGCTAAAGATCGCAAAGGCCAGCCCAAGCGTTTCCCATCTCTTATTCGCAGATGATAGTTTTTTCTTCTGCAAAGCAGATATCTGGCAGAGTGCCGAGATTTTGAACATTATCAAGGTTTATGGCGATGCATCGGGTCAACAACTCAACCCGGGGAAATCGTCAGTTTTTTTTTGTAGCAGAGTTGATTCTGACACTTGGCGTGCGATCAAGAACTCGGTTAGCATTACAAATTAAGGGGGCATGGGCATGTACCTTGGACTCCCGGAACAGATATGCGGATCAAACAGAAGGTCTTCTGTTTTGTGCAAGACAGACTAAATAATCGGGTTTGCACTTGGCCCGCAAAATTACTCTCGAAAGGAGGAAAAGAGGTGCAAATAAATCAGTTTCCCAAGCCGTACCTACATATGTTATGTCCTGCTTTCTCCTCCTTCAAAGTATCATTGATAAACTGAGGATTGCAATATCAAATTACTTGTGGAGCTCAAAACAAAATAGAACGGGACTTCATTGGATTGCATGGGATAAGATTTGCATTCCCCAGGATATGGGAGGTCTTGGATTCCGAGATTGGCATGATATGAACCTAGCACTTCTCGCTAAACAGATGTGGCGCTTGATTGATAACCCACACTCCCTTCTTGCGAAAGTCTTAAAAGGACGGTACTATAGAAACTCTGACCCCATGGAGGACCGCAGAGTATACTCACCATCCTATGGGTGGCGTAGTATCATGGATGGAAGAGATTTTCTTAAACTTGGATTAAGAAAAAAAAAGATTGGTTCGGGATGTAATACTAGAGTGTGGGACGAACGGTGGATTCCAGATATTCCGGCCCACGTGCCGAGAGGTGTTAACCCGATGGGGCAAAGGGACCCCCATCTCATGGTGTACCAACTAATGAGGCGGGGGTCGAGTGAGTGGAACGAACCCATGATACATGATCTTTTTCATCCTGAAGATGTTCCTCTAATTCTTGGGCTGAGACCTAGTCGCAGTCTCACATTAGATGGATATGTATGGAACCATACTACTTCTGGTGCTTACACAGTCAAATCGGGCTACGAGCTTTTACAGAAAACCAACTCTGCACAAGCAAATCAGGAGGTGCTAGAACCAAGCATAACCCCTTTGAAGAGTCATGTTTGGACGATTAAGACTCCTGATAAGCTTCGACATTTCATGTGGCAAGCCTTATCGGGATGTGTAGCGACGTGCCAACATCTTGCCTACCGGCATATCGGCATAGACAAGAGTTGCCCCAGATGTGGAGCAGCAGAGGAAACGATTAATCATCTATTATTTGAATGCCCCCCCAGCTTTGCAGGTGTGGGCTTTATCAGACTTTCCGTCCCTTCCGGGTTGCTTCCCGAGTACATCTTTATACCGAAACATGGATTTCCTGTTTTGGAGAACAAAAGAAATGGGTTTTCATGAGCCATAAAGAGATAACTATCCTTGGATCATATGGTTTATATGGAAAGCAAGAAATGATAAGGTTTTCAATGGCATCGAGAGATCTCCAAGAGACACCTTTCAACATGCCACTCTCGAAGCGGAGAGTTGGAGGATAGCGAACCAGAAGGAATGTGAGGTGGAAGTGGATACCTCTCCACAACGGATCTTGGCGGAACACCTCCCCCCCCCCCCAAGACTCGTTCTATCCCTACATGTCAGATTGATGCCTCTTGGGTGGATCATGATATTGTTAGTGGACTGGGATGGTGTCTACGGGATAATATGGGGTGGGTCCTAGCAGGCAAGAAGGGGTGCAGGAGAAGCCTATCTCCGCTTCATGCGGAATTGGACGGACTTATTTAGACTATGGAAGGTCTTTGTGATAGGGGTGTCCTCAGTGTTAGAATCGAAATCGACTGTGCGAACCTCATAAAGATGATTGAAGATCCGAGCGACTGGCCGGGCTTTACTTCCGATTTGGATATCGTCGCCACCATTAGAGAGAAATTTTCTTTTTTTAGTTTATTTCACATTGGCCGTAGGGATAATGTAATTGCCGATACCCTTGCTAAAATGGCTAGGACACATGGTAGAGAGTTTTCGTTTGTAAGTCATAACCTGTCGGATTTCAGAATTTCACAAGAAAACCGAAATGTCCGGCTTATTTTGACTTAGATTAAAAGTGTTGGTGACAAAAAAATATTATATGGCATTGCTTAAGACAATTTAACAGTTCTGACCAGATAATATATATGCAATGAATACCACTTCTTCTAATTAATTCCCTATTGTAGGACAGAGTTTTCACATCCATTTGGAGTCTTCAAAGCTACGGTAAGCCTAATAAGCATTCACATCAGGACTAGGAAATATGCATAACAGTAGTAATATCCATCGCGGTTTGCCTATAGACTTTTTAGACACTTAAACCAACTTAATCAGTTTCAAGTATAGCAGACATTGGTTCGGTACTGCTCGTAGGTGGGTGTCTCTATTTTTCTCTAGTCACTTGTGTAACGAACACTGAAGCTCGATCCCTCAACACGCTGGCTACTGCTCTCTTCTACTTTCTGTTTTCATCAGCAAAAAACAAGATCCATACTAAAGCATGCAAAAAAGAGATTCTAAAGACTCAACTCAAGCACACAGGTTATCACCAATTATTAAACTGCAGTGCGCTAATCTCATGTAAGGTTCAAACTATATTTTTGTTGAGTTTTTCTAACTATCCACAGTTTGATCAACTAAAAAAAACAGTCAACTGTCAACACAAGGGACATGTTTGAAGATTGGTTTTAAAGGATAGTGGACAACGGATTATGATGACTCCAAGAACATAAACAAACATAAGTCTAAACAAATGATCAACGAAGAGAATGAAATAGGAGAAAAAAATCGAAGCTGCAATCATCGTAACTGAGAAGTTAAGTTTTCTTAATATCTGTAAGGCTCCCTCTGTTCCAAATGCAAGGTATTCTCTAGTGACAAATTTTCTTCAAACCTCAGTAACCTTATACCACAACCACTGGTCTCATAAGCATATAACCTCAACCAATACAAATAATTATATAAGCTGATAGTTCGTGTCTCGGTGCCACAGGACGACCATCACTTTGTAAAGCCCCACTAACGTTCTGCGCAAATGTGAAATCCTCCTAAGACTGTTGATATAGACGCACCCGCTCCCAAATGGCAGAGAAAAGAAGGATGCTTGTGAGTTTTATGTTAAGCAAATCGGCCTTAAGTCTGTTGATATACAAGTCTTTTCAATAGAAGTTTCTGTTGAAATATGGCTTGCTAAGTAAAATGTTGCAGGCTTATCATAATGAGAAGAAGTGAAGCGAGAGAGTACACTCATTCATCATAGTTACATACACCAAAGAGAACACACATTCCAAATATAAAATGATCAGACGGTAGCAGCAAGAGCCTTGACGATATAATACCTTATAGGAACTGTAAGCACATGATCAACCCACTCAACATTTCCCCAAGTTTCAGAAATGCTGCGCCTTTCAAGCGCAATCTCCGCACACCAAATCATCTTCTCGCCACTAGAGAGCATATTCTTGTCCCACAAGACGGCCATCTTACCACCATAATCAGCCAATCTAACAGAATCACCAGGAAGAAACTTAGGTAGTCCTACCAAACCCTCCAAGTTTCTCCAAGTGTTTACCTCACTGTCATACCATCTGAACATTCTGTTATAAACAGAGTACAAAACATTCTCTATCACACAATAAGAATCTGAATGCCAAAAATAACTCATCCTTGCTTCGGCTATGTCCCATCTCCCTTCCTTAGAATCGTAATAAGCCACCCCTTGGTCAGTCGTCTCGTGAAACTTTCCGTCAATACATGCGCTTCTCAAGTTCAAAGAGCCGCGTGTTGTCTCGCTTGTAGGGATTGGCGGCACATGTTCCCACACTTGTTTTCTTGTGTCTAACACCTTGGATGAGTTCTTCAAGGAATCGCCATGGATTCCTGCTACATATATCTTTTCATCAACCACGCTGGCAGAGAGTGTCATTAGCTCCACAGGCAAGCTTGGAGCCTCGTGCCACTTATGACACCGACAATCCAGAATCGAGACCCTAGAAGAAGATCTGATGTTGTAAATCTCAGAACCAACCGCCACAAGACCCGAAAACAGCGCAGGAGGAGATTCGAGAGTTGGGACTGTAGCCAAAACATAACCCGTTGACTTCTTGTTACTATTGGTTAAGGTTTTATCAGGTTTACTACAAAGGGTGAACCACCGACAATCAGAAAAGGACTCTAAACAAACATAGAGACAACTCTCGGTGCGGTCTAAGAGTGATCGGGCTTTGTATAGCTCTGGTGAAATAAGAAGAGATCGAAAACTCTTGGAGACAAGGGAGAGAGTCGGATAGTACAGCTTTGAAATGCGTGCGACGCAGCTCATTAGCAGATCATCGGAAAGTGACAGAGTTGGTTTCGATTGCGGCGTCGGCGGGATCTTCTGCTTCTTCTTCTTCATTTCCGGGGACGACATCGACAGTAACGAGACGAAATCGCCGCCTTGTATGACCAAAATCGTTTAGTTTTTTTGTTTGGTCATTCGATTCTTTTTCAGTTGAATACAAAGACAAAATAAGAAGTAATGGTTACGTGAACAATTAGCTGTCCTAGATATATATTGGGCCCAGGCCCATTGTTAAAGCCCAGTATTTCTCTAGAAAATTCACCCATGAGGAAAAGTTGTATAGGCATGTAACGCATCTTGGACATACTTTTAAAAGCATAATCAAATATAAGCCTTCGAGTGATCTCTAGAGCTAAAGATACTTTGCATCATTCAAATAGCGCAAATAAAAGTAGTAAAATCCTTTACCTAATCATCAAAAGAAGTCATCACTATAAGACCGTAGTCAGTGACCAAACCTGAGAAAAGACGGAAGTTTCCAGTTTAACTTTCTTACACAATAACTCATAGAATGATTGCAGCCTAAATAATATATGTTGAATGAATGTTAATATCAGATAAATGAAAAAATGTATTACAAATAGTTAATCTATTACATTGTTTCCTTACAAATAAAAATAAAAAAGCAAAGAAAGCTAAGCTATCATCGGTGATTATTACAAGATTTGTTATCTTAACCAACGAGACATCGTCTAAGTTGTCTTAAAGTGATAATGTTATGGATATTTCTGTCAGTTTGAGAAGGTATGATTTCCCTTTAGCAAATGTGTCATAGGTGTCTTTACTAAATCGTCGAAAATACAATCTTATATCTTTTAATCCCGTGAAAGTAGCAAGTTATATAAGTTTACAATCAAACTGTGTGATTGGTTGTAAATAAAATTTCCTGGCCTTCAATTCTTTTTTATACCTTTTTGAGCAAATATAATGAAAACTTAATCTTCTCTCCATTTTTCGTCCTCTGTTGTTTATTTACGTTGAAATCATTATTACCATCATACTTTTGTTTGACCACATTTTTGATATATAAAGCTTTGGGCTTTATAAAATGTGTGTATGTGAATGAGAAATAAAATGGGCTATAAACTCATAAAGACCATAATATGTTGGCACATTTTATTGAGGAAGCAAGTGTAAAATGTCTTACATTGGTTAGAAAGGAAAATTTTCACTAGTATAAATAAGGATACTCTCATGTCATTGTCCAAATAGCTTGGACTACACTATGGAGTGTGAAAGAGATGATGGAAAGACCACACGCGCGCGCGCGCCGCCGTGTCGGGCCGGGCCGGTCTTGGGTCTTATTTTTTGGAGAAATTTTTGTTAAACCAAAATCAATTGGTTAATCGGTTTGGTGGTTTAAATTAAATGAATTGGTTTAGTTTAAATTTTGGTTAACGTTTTGGTTTAACCAAACGAGAGAATATGCTCTCGTCGATGCCTTCGTACCCCACCTCGGCCGAAAGCTCCACTCACCGTGATTTACGCGCACGATAACGGCTCTTGTCCCTTCTGGTCGGCTCGTTTTGAAAACGAGATCATCGTCTCCTTCCTTCATAAAACCAGAGCTGAAGCTCTAAGTTCGGGACTACGCTACAATGCTCATACTCATACACGCAAACGTTTACGATACTCTGTTCCTTCATCTCCTTCTTGCTTCGTAAGTCTCGAGAGTATATCGTACTACTTTTGTTCGTTGGAAACGTTTTCGAGTGTTTGCGAAATCGTTTCGATATCTGTTTTATCTTGGGATTCGATTATCACACAGAACCGTCACACTGCGGGTGATAATTCGAGTTAAGGAAAGAGACTTCATAGTCTCGACTCCGTTCTTCTTTCCTTAACGTTTATACAATCCGCGTCTCATTCACCATTCGCAGATATCCCATATATTTGGGGCTAACAGTCTTAACTCGAATTAAAAATTCGTTCTCTGTTTCATAGCTTTAGACGGATTTTAGTGAATTGCGTTTTGTGTTCTGGGTTTAAAGGAACGAATCTGAGAATCGTTTATCGATTACCCGGATTGAAAGTCGGATTTGCGAACCATATTTTGCGGTTACACGAATCGTCTTTCGGATTTCTTCAGTTCGCGATTAGCCTCATAGCTTCTCCGCGATTGCATATCGTTTTATAGCAAACGATTTTGACTCCAAGATTAGTGTTTCCGCTTCACCGCGTTTTAAACGATTAGCGTTTGAAACGATTCAAAAACGTTTTTGGATTTGTTAAACGCATCATATAGCGCTTACACAAATCGTTTCTAAACGATACAAAATCAGCTTTTGGCCGCGAAAAGCATCCCGATCGCGTTTGCGTTATAGCTTTTGCGGTCTCGTGTCTACGGTCTCATTTTTGCGACTGCGTTTGCGTTCTCGTTTATGCGATTACATTTGTGGTTTCTAAACCTGGAATATCGCTTTGTTTATCATTTGGATCGTTTACTTGTAAACGTGAAAAGCTGATACATTTTGTGTATTTGTGTCAGGAAAATGACAAACTAAACCGAGAATGTGGTTGGTTCGGGTTCGACACCAAACTCTCCTCTGGATGTAAGCGTCGAAGAAACAGTGATATATCATGGTTTTTACCCATTTTATACCATGATATAGATGTGTTTTTAGTGTCTTTTGTGTTCGTTTAGAGTCTTTTACAGGTTTAATCAGGTTTGGAGCTAATTGGAGATATTTGGAGCATTTTGGGACTTTTGGGACGTTTTGGCCGAGAGCTTAACTCACTGTCCGATTTATTGATCAAGCATCGACCGACACACCTTGTGCATCGGTCGACACACTAGCGAGATGGGCCGTACGCGTCGGTTTAACAAGTTATGAAGATTTGCAAAGAGGCCCAGAATAGTTCCAGTATTTACACAGAAGCCCCAGCCGAGATTAGGCTTATATATAGAGGATTTTGGTGTTTAATTTACTTACGCTTTCATACTTAGAGCTAAGAGATTTTTAGAGCTTTTGGGGCTGATCTATTTCCTGTATTCACTTATTTTGGAGAAGATTTCGAACCCCTTTAATATTTTATTCTCTTATATGCAATCTATTATTTCTATGATTATGTTTTCATCAATCATGTCTGAGTAGATCCATAGTTAAGTTTAGGGTTTCTCATTAGGGTTTGATGACTTGCTAGACTTGTTTAATTCAGTTAAGGATTCACATGATTAGAATGTTCTTCAAACTAAATTGTGCTTAATGCTAGTTCTAACCTGATCAATTAGAATCTAGATCTTAGGTTGCTAAATTCGACACGAGAGTGTGTTTTAGAATCTGAACTATTTAGGTTGAGCAATTAAATTATTCGCAAAGAGATTTGGTTTAGTTTAATTGTGAACATATCGAACTTGAACTTAATGCTAGTTTAATCTGTTAGTAATTGCAAAGAGATTTGGGTTACTGCACTTAGACTTAGAGAGTTTTCGCAAAGAGATTTGGTTAATTCTATTTCCGTGATTTGAGTTCTAGAACTGAGTTTAATTAGATCCTGACTGATTAACTTGTCTGCTTGTCTGATTTCCTGAGAACACCCTAGGCTTGACGCTTTTAGTTTATTGCTTTCACAACCAACTTGCTACCGTTTACTTTCTTGCTTCGCGATTTATTTACTTCACCATCTGCTTATTTCTAGTATTAATCTCTACATTTCTGATTCTATTGAGACCAAGTGTCCCTGTGGATTCGATAACCCTATATAGATATGGCTTACAGTGTGAGGTGTCTGTTTTTGCGTAAGTAAAGTAGTATGTAGTCACTAATTTCATTGGGAGTCCCAAATTTTAGTGATTATTTGGCTGTAAGAGATTGGTTTCCTTGACTGGGCCATCGGGAGTCCCGGGCCTTGAGACATCTGGTGTATTGGGCCTTGGGCCCAATTCACAACCGAGAGTTATTGGTTATAACTAGTTGTGTGTATGCTTACCAAGTAAAGCTAATTCTGGGTGACGGCCAGTGGCCCACTTTGGATTTAGCTGAACATGGGTCTCGGAATCATTGTATTCTTATGAGGTTAAACAAAGAAATTTTGAATGCAATGCGAGTTTTCTTATAAGTTATTAAGATTACTCTTTTATGAACTAAATAACTAAAACTCTATTTATCTCTAAATTTCAGCTATGACGAGCACAAACAATCAAAACACTTTCTCGATCCGGTATGTCCTTGAGATGGACAAACTGAACGGATCAAATTTCTTGACTTGGTCGCGGAACCTGAGACTAGTTCTCAGGCAGGAGAGAAAGGACTATATCCTTGAAAAGGCTCTCCCCGAGAGGATCGGGTCCAAGGCCTCTCATGCAGTTCGTAATGCTTGGAATAAGCATTATGATGATGCGGTAGATGTGCGTGGTCTGATATTGGCTACCATGGACTCAGATTTGCTGAAGCAATATGAGAACATGGAGTCGCCAATAGAGATGATCAGCAGCCTGAAATTGAGATTTCAGGAGCAGGTAAGAGTGGAGAGATACCAGTTGGTTAAATCTCTCACTAGCTGCAAGCTACCGAATGATCATCCAGTAAGTCCTCATATCAGTAAAATGATGGGTTACATTGATAACCTGAGGAAACTGGATTATCCAGTTAGCCAAGAATTGGCGACTAAGATCATTCTGCAGTCACTGCCGTCAAGCTATGATAAGTTCACAAGGAACTATATCAAGAAAGGCTTAACGAAGACGTTGACTGAACTGCATGATATGCTCAAGACAGTTGAGCCAAACGTGAAGAGTACCCTGTATCACCTCATGGAGGAGAAGGGTAGGTTTACTAAACCTAATGATGACAAGGGTGAAGACAAAGTTGTCCTGATTTTGAATCATGGCAAGCGTGTGTCTTCTGAGCCCGAGTCAGATACCTCTTACGTTGGTAAGTGCTGCTACTGTAAAGAGACTGGGCATTGGAAAAGAGATTGCATTAAATTCATGGAAGATTATGAGGAGTTGAAGTTGATGTATGAGACTACTTCCTCATGTATTCATGTTATTACTTCAAGTTATACCTTATAGGTATTGGATACTGGTTGTGGCACTGATATTTGTTATAATATGCAGAGCCTGAACAACAGTAGAACGTTGAAGGAAGGGCAAGTGGAACTGCGTGTCTGGAAGGAGCTTGGGATGCTGCCTCAGCCGTAGGGTTTTCACTTATAGATCCCTTTGAGGCTTGGTTTTGTATTAAGTAATTGCTACAATGTACCTGCTTTACGAAGAGTTGTTTTTCATTTTCTTGTAAGAATTTGAATGTTTTTCATTTTGATAAAGACAAGTTTTTGTTCTTTTGATCTTAATGAAATGTTAATTGTAGCACCCTATTCAAGGAATGGGTTTTATATCTTAAACCAAAGAGTGCCTAAATGTAACATAAATACTGAATTGGTTTAAATCTGATGAATTAAACCTGATTTTTCTTGGCATAAATGTTTTGGTCACATAGAGTAAGTCAGATTCAGAAACCCCATAGTTATGGACTTTTGGGCTCATTTGAATGGATATCTTATGAGACTTGAATTCTGCTTACTAGACCAAAAGACAAAGGGCCCATCTTAGCCGAGCTAAAGAAAGGCCCAAAGGCTTATTGGAGATTGAACATACTCATGTATGTGGTCCGATGAGCAGTAATGCCAGAGAAAATTTCCTGTACTTCATTGTCTCTACTGATTACTTCAGTGAGTAAGACTGTGTTCATTTGATGAGACACAAGTCGGAATTCTTTGACATGGTCGAAAGAGTTCCAGAATGAGGTATAGAATCAAAGTGACAGAAGTATTGAGACTCTGGATTAGATCAAGAGTGAGAATACTTAAGTCATTGATGGTGTGATCATCTGAATGAGTGTGAAGTCGTTTCACAGCTCATTTCTCCTGAAAACCTTGAGGTGTTTCTGTGAGAAAGAATCAGATCTTATTAGAAATGATTAAATATGAGTCGCACGAATCTTCCATGATATTCTTTAAGAATAACGCTCTAGAAATATCTAAGTTTACGCTGAAATAGTTCCACCAATATCAGTTGAAAGACACCACGTAAATGTGGATTGGAATCGATCCAAATTCGTCTTTACTGAGTATTTGTAGTTGTGCTACTTCGCTGGTTGTCCTAGGGAAACCAAGGCTTGTTACTTTTACGTCCATTCTGTTTTCTAAGAAGGGAAGTTACTTTCCAAGAAGAACAGTGGGAGTAAAAGTATAACTCGAAGAAATTCGAGAAATACAGGAGACTGCTCAACCTGTTTAGGGAGAGCAACGGATGGATTTACATATTTCTGTAGAATCTACACCTGTAGAGCATGAAGTTCGCAGATATGAATGAATCAGTCACTAATCCGAGAGTGATTTCTCGTCATTAGTTGAACCTGATGATCATTGAAAGTTCGCATGATCTGATGATCATTGAAAGCGACGAATCTGCGAAATTCAAAGAAGCGAAAATGAGCCCGGACTCCGAAAAATTACATTTTGTGTAAGTTAGCTTCATCGATCCATACATGGATGGAAGCAAACATATCGGAGTTGGAATCTTCGTTCTGTTGAAGTAGTCAAGGTTTTGACTTGAACAGGAACGAAATAGAACTGTGCGTTTACTAATAGATAAGTGGGAGCGATGTTGCATTTCTCATATTGTATGTCGATGACATACTGATTCTCGGAAATAACGTCCCAATGCTGCAATCGGTAAAGGACTGGCTTGGGAGTTGGTTTTATGATTGACATGGGTAAAGCCACGTAGTTCTTGGATTTTGGATCTAAAGATAGAGATCCAAAAGAGCTGGTAGGACAAAGTCAGGATTCTTAAATTGACAAAGTCCTACACGTTTTCAGCATTCCAAGAAGGGTTTTATGCCAATGTCACATGGCATTACGTTAAGCAAGATACAGTGTCCTACGATAACTGCTGAGCTTAAATGCATGGATGAGATTCCATATGCGTCGGCAATTGGATCTATCATGTATGCCATGAAACGTACTTGTTTGATGTTGTTTTAATGTTAAGCAAGACAAGTAAAGACCAGTCAAATCCAGCAAAGAATCACTGGATTGCCGTAAAGAATATCCTAAAGTATTTGAGGAATACTAAGGATAAATTCTTGATTTACGGAGAAAGTGAGGTGCTACAAGTCGATAGAGTCTGAAAGGCAAGTTTCCAATAGACAAAGATAATTCCCGGTCACAGTCCGGCTATATCTTGTGTATGACTGGCGGTGCAAGGCACTGTTGCTGACTCCATGACTTAAGCTGAACATTTCGCAGCTTGAGAAGCGGCGAAAGAGGTTGTTTGGAAAGAAGAGTTCATCACTGAACTTGATGTGATTCCCAGCATAGATGAGACTAGCTGCACATCAGAGGTCCAAACACCTTGAGGGTAGGTATAACCTATTCCGTGAGATAAATGACAGAGGTGTTAAGTAGATAAGCAAGTTTCATCGAATGAGAACGTTGCTAATCTATTAACGAAGCCACTCCTTATGCCTAAGCACGAGTCGCGGACTGTAGCTGTAGGATGAGTGAAATTAAGATGTAGTCTTAATTTCAGTGGGAGTTTGTAAAGGGCTTTACTTAGTTGTTTTGAAAGGTTCATGTAAACATAATATTTTATGTTTATGAAATCTATGATTTCTGGATTATTTTAACTGTGATATAAATAATCGTTCCAAAATGATTCATGTCATTATATATGGGCCATCGAAGTACATGAGTAAGACTTGATCCTTGATAGGTCTAGTTTTAACCCTATTCTAACTGCAAGTGCACAGTGATGTAGTTGTAGTACTTAGGGTATCGAATCCACAGGGACTCTGGTCAACGATAGATTTAGAACTATTAAGATTAAACTAGGAGAAAGCAAAGGTGATTAAACTAAAAGCAAAGCAGAAAAGTAAATAGCAGCGAGTTTGTGAGCAAGGAAGCGAAGCGTTAGGTTTCAGGAGTTCTCAGGAAATCAGGAACGCAAGCAATCAATCTATCTAGATCCAATCAATAACTATTCTAGAACTCAAACACTGATATAGAATTAACCAAATTCCTTTGCGATAATTCTCTAAGTCTAAGTGCAGCAAACCAAACTTTCGTTTGCGAGAACTAACAGATTAAACTAGCATTAATTCCAAGTTTGATATGTTCACAATTATCCTAAACCAAACTTTCGTTTGCGAATAGTTTAATTGCTTATCTAAGTTCTTTCTAGTTAAATTAATCAACTTCCGCTGAATTAATCAACCTAACATCATAACTCTGATTAGCTACTTCAGATTTAGCATTAAGAACAACTTAGATAAAGAACTAGCAGATATAAATCTCTACAGATTAATTAAACTATAATTCTCTGAAATCCTTGATGAGAATCCTTCAACCTAACAGGTGATCTACTCAGACATGTTCATCGAAACAGAAAACATCTCAAGTAGAAAACCAAATATCATATAATCAAATAAGAACTGGGGTTCAAAATCAAGTCTCTTTCGAGATCAGGATCAGCCCCTCAACCCTCTCTGAGTAAAACTTAACGTAAGAAAAGCTTGTCAAAGCGTAGCCTAACAAGTGGCTGTAAAACCTAATTATAATCCTAAAACACGTTTTGGGGCTTCTTTGTAAATATCAGGAACTTCTGCAAAATCAGCATTCTTCATTAAATCGGCGAGTCTGGTCCATTCGCATATGCAACGATCGATGCAGGTGTGCAACGATCGACGCAATCTCCAAAACTGGATAGTGAACTCTGTCTCTCGGACCAAATCTCCAAAATACACCAAACAGCTCCAAAATCTTCACTTCTGCTCCAAATGTGTCTAGACCTGAAAACATACTAAAAAGAACACAAAAGACACTAAAAACACATCTATATCATGGCATAAAATGGGTAAAAACCATGATATATCAACTCCCCCACACTTAGCTCTTGCTTGCCCTCAAGCAAGTAAAGAACCAAAGTATAAGCGAAGAGGTTTGAAAACACAGAAACTCATTTCGTCCTAGGAACTTTCACAATCACATTCACTTAGTAAGCCACTGAAAACTTCCCTACAGAACTCAAGACCACAATATACTTCCCCCACACTTAGCAACTGTCCTCAGTAAACTCCACAATCACATTCAAGCATTCAAATTCACCCTACTGACTTCTGCAAGTATTTAAGTGCGGTCTCACCTAAGGAGTATCGATCAAAGGGCACATGGATTCTTACCTTATCAGCTCTAGACCACCATACTATCTTTCTCTAGTTCCTTTCTTCTCTTTCCCTTCCTTAACAACTGATTTTTCCCCACTGGGTATCATTTTATTTTTTTTATCAGTGTTCTTCCCGTTATGGGGTGTACTTTGGACACATTCCATGGATCACATGAGAGAAAATAGTGTTTGCTACCCTTCCCATGACCACTTCGGAGTTACTAACTCATCCTCAGTTTATTATTATTTTTTTTTTTTACTTTATAGAAGGGGAGAAGGGAACTAAATAGGATAGGTTGACAGGCTGTGTCAGAACTAACAAGGGAATCCGACACAAAGTATACCAAGCCCTTAGGTGAGAAATCTAAGTCAGTATTAAATTGAAGTCAGTAAAAGGATCCTCTGATACCTGAAGTGATGTGGGTGTCCTCAGTAGGCTGATATGTGTCTGGGTTTTCTAACAGTCATAGAGGCTCTGCAAGTCTGTCCAATGGTCACTTAGTTCCTGTTCAAGCGAAAAGTTTCCTCGAAAAATCATAGTTTCATACAAATTTTGACTCAATAAAACAAATTTTGAAAAACTAAGAAAACAAAAGCGTGCGTCAGTAGCTTCCTCCCCCACACTTAAACTACACTGTCCCCAGTGTAATCGAAGCATGAGCTCGGTGAAAGAATAATCAAATTGAAGAACAAACCGAAAAGTTGCAGAATACTTACCTGTCGTCGCCCTGCGTCGATCGATGCCACAAGGGTGTCGATCGATGCAAGGCGATTATCGCTCGCGGTTATTTAGATAACCGATGTCTGAACCGCAATCATTTTGGCTAACCGTGAATCGCAACTGCATCGACCGATGCACGATGTGTGTCGATCGATGCAATGCGATTTTTCCTGTATCTCTCGGCTCTGAACACACTTAAACAGAAAAATCAAAATAGCAGAACCAAAACGAAAAATGAAAACAAAATCAAACCTAACAGTGGGTTGCCTTCCACTCAGCGCTTGTTTTAAGTCATTAGCTTGACTTTTGGAAAAGAGGTCAAACTTATGGTGGTTTCAACAGAGACTTTGAGTGTCTCTGTGAATGCCTTATCATCCATGGTGGGGTGTAAGCAGTAGCAGCATGATGTCGTCCTAGGAATGTGGGGCGGAATGTAGGGTGGGATTGACACTTGGGTGTTTTAACGCTCTTTCCTGCATTCAAAACAGTGGAGTCAGGAGGTTTAGACTTAGAGGATTTATGTTTTACATTTGGCAAAGATTTGATGTTCGGAGCCTTCTGTTTATGAGTAGTTTTAGGCCTTGAAGATGTTAGAATAGGCTCTTGTGGAACCACCATCTTCTTGTCAACCACCAATGTGCACTGAACCTCATTTGTAGATTTAACGGGAGCTTTCGGGAATGGTATCGGAGGTTTGTAGGCTTTTTCCTTAGCAGGTTCTCGAGATATGGGCGAAACTGGTTCCTTACGGGGTGCAACGATCGTTGCGTGTGGTGCAACGATCGATGCTGTCGTCTCAACTCGGGTTTCAACTACAGTCTCGGGTTTATCTGCTTCTCGGTCCATTCCAGCTATCTCAGATTCAAATTTCTCTTCTTGGCTTGGTCCCACTTCAATCTGGACTATCCAAGTCAAAAGATCCATGTCAATCTCTGTTGAGTCAGGTGCATCGAAGCTTTCGAGCTCAGGTAATTCAACATCAAATCCCCCTCTGTCTTCCACAAATTCCACAGCCTTAACTGCTAGACATGATCCATGATCCATCTGTGTGTTATCCTGAGTGAGAATGTTGCTGTCATGAGCTTCTTGAGAATCCTTTGTTGGGGTAGAACTTGGAACTTGATCCATCTGTGTGTCCAGCTGCTTCATACGAATGCTCAAGGATTCAAATTTCTCATTCAAATTAGTGTACAGGTTCTCTAGCTTCGAGCTGAAAGAAGCTGTGTTCTGCTGTTGTCTTTCAATTGATTGCTCTAACATCATCTCTAGTTTGCTCCTTTGTGTAGGAGATGCCAGATGGGAAGTATAATTATGGTCTCTTGATCCTTGAGTGTGCCTAGAACCTTGTCTGTGTTGATGTTCCAATGTACGTCCATAAGAGTCGGCTCCAGCCATATAATGTACCTCTGCAAATTTATCAGTTTTTGCCTCTGCTCGGAACTATCTCTCCCTAAGTAAGATGTCGTGGATGTCATCTATCTTACTCTGCATCTCAGTTACTTGCCCAACCAATACATGGTAATCTGGTAAGATGGGGTTTCCTTCCCCATTTATTTTCTGACCTTTTGCGTTGCATATGTGACCCTCTTGGTCTCGTAGAACGCCGTTTTCACCGCGAATCAAAATCACTGGTTCCATGGCGCGGAACCTATTGAATGTCTCAGATCTCAGCATCGCTGTCTTCGCCTAGTGTCGATCGTTGCAAGGTGAGCAACGATCGATGCTGTGCGAATCCCTGCAAATCCCAAAAATCAAAAACGTGAGTAAACAAGAAAATCAAAAAGAATGCTTAGTCTAAATCCTAGTACTAAATCTATCGGTGAACTCAAAGAGTCCCCGGCAACGGCGCCAAAAACTTGATAGGTCTAGTTTTAACCCTATTCTAACTGCAAGTGCACAGTGATGTAGTTGTAGTACTTAGGGTATCGAATCCACAGGGACTCTGGTCAACGATAGATTTAGAACTATTAAGATTAAACTAGGAGAAAGCAAAGGTGATTAAACTAAAAGCAAAGCAGAAAAGTAAATAGCAGCGAGTTTGTGAGCAAGGAAGCGAAGCGTTAGGTTTCAGGAGTTCTCAGGAAATCAGGAACGCAAGCAATCAATCTATCTAGATCCAATCAATAACTATTCTAGAACTCAAACACTGATATAGAATTAACCAAATTCCTTTGCGATAATTCTCTAAGTCTAAGTGCAGCAAACCAAACTTTCGTTTGCGAGAACTAACAGATTAAACTAGCATTAATTCCAAGTTTGATATGTTCACAATTATCCTAAACCAAACTTTCGTTTGCGAATAGTTTAATTGCTTATCTAAGTTCTTTCTAGTTAAATTAATCAACTTCCGCTGAATTAATCAACCTAACATCATAACTCTGATTAGCTACTTCAGATTTAGCATTAAGAACAACTTAGATAAAGAACTAGCAGATATAAATCTCTACAGATTAATTAAACTATAATTCTCTGAAATCCTTGATGAGAATCCTTCAACCTAACAGGTGATCTACTCAGACATGTTCATCGAAACAGAAAACATCTCAAGTAGAAAACCAAATATCATATAATCAAATAAGAACTGGGTTCAAAATCAAGTCTCTTTCGAGATCAGGATCAGCCCCTCAACCCTCTCTGAGTAAAACTTAACGTAAGAAAAGCTTGTCAAAGCGTAGCCTAACAAGTGGCTGTAAAACCTAATTATAATCCTAAAACACGTTTTGGGGCTTCTTTGTAAATATCAGGAACTTCTGCAAAATCAGCATTCTTCATTAAATCGGCGAGTCTGGCCCATTCGCATATGCAACGATCGATGCAGGTGTGCAACGATCGACGCAATCTCCAAAACTGGACAGTGAACTCTGTCTCTCGGACCAAATCTCCAAAATACACCAAACAGCTCCAAAATCTTCACTTCTGCTCCAAATGTGTCTAGACCTGAAAACATACTAAAAAGAACACAAAAGACACTAAAAACACATCTATATCATGGCATAAAATGGGTAAAAACCATGATATATCAATCCTGAAACTCCATATTTAACGAAATGACATAAATCATAGTGTCCATAGTCGAAGGTTGTTGAAATTGGAACACCAACAACCACTTGAGACTAGATTGTGTTGAGACTTATGACCAAGTTTCGAGGGGTCATAGATGCGCGGCATCAAAGTCGACACATAGGTATATGTAGGGGAGCATATGACCGGACATGGCCCGCTGATGAGAACTCTACAAGATATTAATATCTGTGTCATAAGAGGTTCTCATATACGACTATAGAGTATAGTCCTTAGACCTGAGTTCGCATGCATGTGGCTGCACATGGATTGATGCACTTTGATCATTGTCTAACGCTGTTTCGTAACTGGGAGCTATAAGGACCTTGGTTGGGTGTATTATGAAGCGTGTAGTTCATAGTGATGGAACAAGATGGGATTTGTCCCTGCCGTTTAACGGAGGTAATATCTCTAGGCCAATCGGAGACTTGATAGCTGGTAAGAGAGTGGCCACTCCCAAACGGACTTGCCCAAGTCGTTTGCATTGTCAGTATCAAATCTGGTCCGATGAACATGGTCTGGCTATATAAGGATGACACGCATCTTGCCTTATGCCAGATCGAGATATTGAGACAAAAGGACTAGGGAATGTAGGATTCCAGTACAAGTGGGAGATTGTTGGGAATGTCCTGAAATCTACCGTACTATCTCTAGAAAGTATGATAAGTGTCGAGATCAGACATAAGTCATAAATACTGGGTGATCATGATGACTTGCTAGAGCCCGCTCATGATCTATAAGTTTAGGACTTATTACCAGTATTGTATGATCCCTAGGGGTCACACACCATAGCTAACGGGAAAGTTAAATGGAATTAATACGGTAAGATGCAAAGGCATTTACTGTATTTGTACAGAGAGATGGGCCAGACAAAATACAGGCTTTTGTCTGATTTGTGTCTTGGGCCCAAAAGCCTAATAGGCCATTAGTTGATAACTTGGGCCTATATAAGGCAAAAGGGAGGCGCCAGAAACCCTACCTCTTCTGCGAGTTTCTGAGCTGTGCCGTCCTCTCTCTCTGTGATTTTCCAACTCGGTCTAGCAGCCTATCCGTGCTTGTAAGCGTGTGGATACCAAGGAGGAACAGGTAACCATCTGTTTTGTTGATCTCGTCATTACCATTATTCCGCTGCAAAAGGTAATGTCCAGGTTTGTTTATTTGATTCATTTACAAGAACCTAGATCTGTTTAAGATTATGTGCTAGGTTGCAATCTGAGAATTGAACCATGGAAAAACACATAATCCTTCACCGTACGCGTCGGTTTAACAAGTTATGAAGATTTGCAAAGAGGCCCAGAATAGTTCCAGTATTTACACAGAAGCCCCAGCCGAGATTAGGCTTATATATAGAGGATTTTGGTGTTTAATTTACTTACGCTTTCATACTTAGAGCTAAGAGATTTTTAGAGCTTTTGGGGCTGATCTATTTCCTGTATTCACTTATTTTGGAGAAGATTTCGAACCCCTTTAATATTTTATTCTCTTATATGCAATCTATTATTTCTATGATTATGTTTTCATCAATCATGTCTGAGTAGATCCATAGTTAAATATAGGGTTTCTCATTAGGGTTTGATGACTTGCTAGACTTGTTTAATTCAGTTAAGGATTCACATGATTAGAATGTTCTTCAAACTAAATTGTGCTTAATGCTAGTTCTAACCTGATCAATTAGAATCTAGATCTTAGGTTGCTAAATTCGACACGAGAGTGTGTTTTAGAATCTGAACTATTTAGGTTGAGCAATTAAATTATTCGCAAAGAGATTTGGTTTAGTTTAATTGTGAACATATCGAACTTGAACTTAATGCTAGTTTAATCTGTTAGTAATTGCAAAGAGATTTGGGTTACTGCACTTAGACTTAGAGAGTTTTCGCAAAGAGATTTGGTTAATTCTATTTCCGTGATTTGAGTTCTAGAACTGAGTTTAATTAGATCATGACTGATTAACTTGTCTGCTTGTCTGATTTCCTGAGAACACCCTAGGCTTGACGCTTTTAGTTTATTGCTTTCACAACCAACTTGCTACCGTTTACTTTCTTGCTTCGCGATTTATTTACTTCACCATCTGCTTATTTCTAGTATTAATCTCTACGTTTCTGATTCTATTGAGACCAAGTGTCCCTGTGGATTCGATAACCCTATATACTACTTTGACGATACTGTGCACTTGCAGTTTAGAATAGGGTAAAACTTAGAACCTATCAAACAGCACGCAGGGCTTTGTTTCAAGCTGATTCCGAGAGGATGGAAAGAGATAAAGCTGAAAAGGCAAGAGCTGAAAAAGAGAAAGCTGAGAAGAACGTGTGGTATCACGCTCCTCCTCCTCCACCAGCGTTTGCTTCTCTTCAATCCTCGTGCTAGGGATTAATTCCTGACAAGTTCAACGACAAAAGCTGGAAGATGTGGTCGAACAAGATGAAGTTCTATCTCCATGCGATGCATCTCTCGCGGTACCTCGAGGAGGATCAACCCGAAATTGGAGAAGGAACCGGCGATGTGTACACCGTCGGAACTCTGGATGCATGGAATCAAGGAGATTACATGACGAAAGGATGGATTCTTGGCCGTCTCGTTGAGCCGCTGTATGCAATCTACTGCGAGCAGAAGACCGCCAAATCCTTGTGGGCCGCTTTGGTGAAAAAGTACAAGGTCGATGATGATGGATGCCAGAAGCACGCAACGGAAAAGTTCTTGGAGTTCCAGATGGTGGACGACAAACCCATCATGGAACAAGTGGAGGCGTTCCAGCGAATCTGTCAGGAAGTCGCTACGGAGGGAATGTCCATCTGTGAGATCTTCATGGTGAACAGTTTCATTGAGAAGCTTCCTCCAAGTTGGCTGACTTTCAAGAACTACCTCAAGCATAAGAGGAAGGCCATCACACGGAGGATCGGAACCGTCAAGCAAATGGTGTCCAAATCCGTGAACACAATGAGAATGTGGCTACCCACAACAAAGAGAAAGGTAATGTGAACAAGGGAAAGGGCAAGGCAGTTTCTAAGTCACCCTTGAAGACTAACGGAAAGAACTTCAAGAAGCATGGCTCCTCGTCTACCCATGCCCCCACTGAGGACAAGAAGCAGTTCTTCAAAGGAAAATGCCACGCTTGTGGAAAGAATGGTCACAAGTCCAGTGAGTGCCGCACCAAGGAGAAAGCGGCAAAGTATCAGGCAAACCTGACCGAGGAGGACCTTTGTGCTGTGGTGACAGAGGTAAACATGGTGGATGAGAAGACCAATGAGTGGTGGTATGACACTGGTGACACAACACACATATGCAATGATAGGTCCATGTTCAGTACCTATCAGAAGAACAAGTCTGAGGAGGCGCTCTTCATGGGTAACAAGGTTGTCTCCAAGATCGAAGGAAATGGTTCAGTGGTGTTGAGGATGACCTCAGGACAGGAGATCACGTTGAAGAACGTGAAACATGTGTCCAACATGAGGAAGAATCTGATTTCCGGTACGCTGCTGGGCAAGGCCAGTTTCTCGGTGATCTTCGAAGCTGACAACCTCACCCTCAAGAAGTGGGGCATGTGTTGGGAATGTCCTGAAATCTATTGTACTTGCTCTTGAGTGAAAGTCGTACTGTCGAGATGAGACAATCATATGACACTGGGAAGTCGTAATGCTTTGCTAGAAGCCACTTATGATCAGTGAGTTGAGAACTCATTGCTAGTGTTATATGATCCTACGGGGTCACACACCTAAGAAAACTGGACGTAGTATATGAGGTTGATCATTAATGTAATGATCGGGTGAATGCATATTTGATATGCATTTAATACAAAGTTTTTGGACAGTGTCGATCGACACAATAAGTGTGTCGGTCGACACAGATCGACAGTGTCGATCGACACAGAGAGTGTGTCGGTCGACACGACTCACGGATTACCAGATTAATTCGGTTTAATCGTTGGTTAATTCCGTTGTGGTTTAAGTCGACATATATAAGATATATGGTCGACCTAAACTCGATCTTAACCTAATACACAGCCACCAGAAAAGAAACAGAAACCTCTTGAGAGATCTGATCTCTAAAGGCACTAGCATCCCTTCTGTTCAGTTTGTGTGCGTGTGGATACCAGTAGAGGCGCAGCATTTGAGGCGCTCTAGATCTCGATTATCTGCAAATCTTCCGCTGCTAAACACCAGGTAATTCTGAGATCCCAATGATTCAATTACATGAACCCTAGATCCTAGGCTTGGAATTCAGACCAGGGTTGCCTAATTGGATTAGGAACTGCTAGAAATTCCTTCAGTGGTATCAGAGCTTTAGGGTTCCATTGAATCTGTAGCATGTTGATTAGATTAGTTGAATCTGAATCTGTGTATGGTTGATACAAACTTGCTAAAATTCGTTTTCATGAAAACCTAGTTTTAGGATTTTTTGCTTGAAAACGATTAGGGTTTATCGCCCTGTGTCGATCGACACCAATCCGGTATCGGTCGACACAGAAGGATAACCCGAATAAAATTTGTTTCGCCTAGTGTGATCGACACAAGAGTTGTGTCGGTCGACACAAACCTCGCGAGATTGATGAATCGGTTCAATTGGATTGGACCGGTTATCGAGCTTGGTTAATAATGGTTGAACACTGTGAATGGTTTAATTGCGATTGGTTTGATTAGGTTGGTATCGACCGATGCTAGTGTAGCATCGATCGACACTGACCGGTATTCAAAACCGGATCAATTGGATTGATCGGTTATCGCGGATTGCTTTTGGTTATTCTGCATTGATCGACACTAAAGTAGTGTCGGTCGACACCAGATTCGATGGTTTAGGTTATGGAACCTGAAACCACAGAACCAAACCAAGACAAATCATTTAATTAGAAGAATTAAAACATAATAAAACTGAACGTTTTAAATAGTTCTGTTCCTCAATCAAATATCAAGTGATACTTGATGTCTTTCCAATCTTGTCAACTGTCAAGACTCGTTTCATTGTGCGATAGACTTGCAGTGCGAGATGTCCACAATTACATGAGTAAGGCAGGAGGTAATCGTGTTGATGGGCTTGCAGTGCATGACATCAACAATTACATGACTGAAGAGATTGGTTTACTTGACTGGGCCATCAAAATCGTTTTGGGCTCAGAGACATCAGGTGGATTGGGCATGGGATGTCGATCCACAACCAAGAGTTATATTGGATATAACTAGCAAAGTTATTGCTTACCTAGATAGCTAAATTTGGGTGATAGCCAGTGGCTCACTCAAGTTTAGTGAAGTATGGGTCTTGGATCATTATATTCATCTGAGGAAACAATGTTTGAATATAATGTGAGTTTTCTTAATTGTTAAGACTTCTCATTTCTTGAACATCATAACTAAAACCTCCCTTGTTTTTCAGCTATGTCTAGCACAAACCATCGTAACAATTTCTCCCTGCGATCCGTCCTTGAGAAGGACAAGTTAAATGGATCCAACTTTCTTGAATGGTATCGGAACTTGAGAATTGTTCTCAAACAGGAGAAAAAGGACTATGTCCTTGAGAAAGTTCTCCCCAAGAAGTACCGAGCCAATGCCTGGCAGTCAGATAAGGATGCTTGGGATAAACATTCTAATGATGCAGTGGATGTGAGTTGTCTCATGTTGGCTACCATGAACTCGGAATTGCAGAAGCAATATGAGTACATGGAGTCGCCAAAAGAGATGATCACTGGCCTGAAAAGTATGTTTCAGGAGCAGTCACGAACTCAGAGATACCAGACGGTTAGGTCTCTGATTGAGTGCAAGCTACCAAAGGGTGAACCAGTTAGTCCTCATGTCATTAAGATGATGGGTTATATTGATAACCTGGGGAAACTGGATTGTCCCATTAGCCAAGAGTTGGCTACTGACATCATTGTACAGTCACTGCCGTCAAGCTATGATCAATTTGTTATGAACTATAACATGAACAACTTGACGAAGACGTTGACTGAATTGCATGGGATGCTTAAGACTGCTGAACCTAACATCAAGAAGGACACCCCAAATGTCCTTATGGTACAAAAGGGTAAAAAGTTTAAGAAACTTGGTAAGAACAAAGGTGATGGCAAGACGAGCTCGATTGTGAATCCAAGCGAGTCTGGCCATGCTCCTAAGGTTAAAACCAGTCCTTCTGAAGATGTTAAGTGCCGTTATTGTAATGGTTATGGGCATTTGAAAAGAAACTGCAATAAATTCTTGGAAGATTATGAGAAGCTGAAGAAGACGTACGAGACTTCTTCTTCAGGTATTATGTTATAGAAGTAAATGTTACTTCTTATAATCCTACTTATTTGGTATTTGATACCAGCTGTGGTACTCATATTTTGTGAAAATGTGCAGGACCTGAGCAAAAGTAGGACTATGGAGAAAGGACAAGTGGATCTATGCGTGGAAATGGAGCAATAGTTGCTGCATTGGCCGTAGGAGTATTTCATTTGTTTTCTTTTATGGCATGTTTTGAACTTAAAACTGCTACTATGTACCTGCTATGAGCAGAAAGATTATTTCTAATCCTTGTTTGGATATAGAAGGATATCAGTTTTCAAATTAAGAATAAGTGTTATTCATTTGATTACAATGATATATTTTATAGTAGCAATCCATTAGAGAATGGACTTTATGTTCTAAACAAGAATGTGCCTAACTATAACATTAATACCAAGAGATTCAAGTCAAATGATACGAATCAAACTCTTTCTCTGGCATTGTCGTTTTGAGCCACATAAATGAGAAACAGATTCAGAAGCTCCATAGTGATGGGCTTTTGGGCTCATTTGATTATGAATCATAATGAGTAAAGTGAATCTTGTTTATTGGGTAAAATGACGAAGGCCCCTTTCAACAAAGGTAGTATCGATCGACACAAACGGTGCGTCGGTCGATACAGGTTGCGAACGAACAAAATGAAAGGGCCAGAGGCTTATTGGGCTTTATACATACAGATGTATATGGGCCGATGAGCACTAGTGCTAGAGGAAAATTTCAGTACTTCATTACCTTTACTGATATTTTCAGTAGGTACGGTTATGTCTTATTTATAAGACATAAGTCAGAATCTTTGAAAAGTTCAAAGAGTTCCAAAATGAAATACAGAATCAATTTGGCAGAGGTATTAAACCTCTACGATGAGATCATGGAGATGAATACTTAAGTCAAGAATTTAGTGATCATCTGAGAGATTGTGAAAGTGTTTCACAATTCACTCCTCCTGAATCGGACTTTATTAGATATGGTTCGATCAATGATGAGTCACTTAGATCTTCCATTATCCTTCTAAGAATACGCTCTAGAAAAATCTGAGTTTACATTAAATAGAGTTCCATCAAAATCAGTTACAGAGATACCACATGAGATGTGGAATGGAAATGTTTCTGATTTATCCATCATGGAGATTTGGAGTTGTGAGACTTATATAAAACGTTTAATCTCTGATAAGCTCACACCCAAATCCGATAAGTGCTACTTCATTGGTTGTCCTAACAAAACCAAGGCATGTTACTTTTACAACCAGTTCGAGAACAAATTGTTTGTTGCTCGGAACTATGTTCTCTTAAGAAAGACTTTCTTTCCAAGAAGAACAGTGGGAGTAAAAGCACAACTCGAAGAAATTCGAAAGTCACAGGAGACTGCTCAACCTGATGAGGAAGAGCAGCAGTTGGATCTACAAAGAGTTTTAGAACCTGCACCTGTGGTGCCTAAAGTTTATAAAGGATCTGGTGAATGTATATTCGATGTACATTCAAATGCGAGTTTCTGAAGAAGTGTCGATCGACACAAACGTTGTATCGATCGACACAGATCGCGAACCAAAATATTTTGGTTTATGACTCAATTAACTACGGTTTAAATCTTGGTTAATTAGGTCGTGGTAAAAGTATACATATGGGATATGTGTGCGCGACTTTTACAGGAAACTGAAGCTCGCAGATCCGAAAGGATCCGTCACGAACCCGAGAAATGTGGATTTCTCGTAACCAATTGCCGTGATCTATTGATCATTGAAAGTGATGGGCCTGCGAATTTTGAAGAAGCAATGATGGGCCTTGACTCCGAAAATGGCTGAAAGCCGCTGAATCCGAAATGGGATCCATGTCACAGAACCAAGTGTGGACTTTGGTCGATTTACCCGATGGTGCAAAAGCCATTGAGTGTAAATAGATTTTCAAAAAGGAAATTGATGTGAATGGTGATATCCAAAGCTGGATTGGTGGAAAAGGTTTCAAGCTAATTCATGGTGTTGACTATGAAGAAACCTATTCCCCAGTCAACATGCTTAAAGTCCATTCGGATTCTCCTAGCAACCGCCACTCATAATGGTTATGAGATCTGGCAGATGGATGTGAAAACAGTTTTCCTTAATGGAATTCTGGAAAAGGATGTGTACATGACACAACCTGAAGTTTTCATTGATCCTAATGAAGCTAGGAAGATGTGCAAGCTTCGCCGATCCATTTATGGATTGAAGCAAGCATCTCGGAGTTGGAATCTTCGTTTTGATAAAGCAGTCAAAAGGTTTGACTTCGTCATGAATGAAGAGGAACCGTGTGTTTACAAGAGGACTAGTGGGAGCGCAGTTGCATTTTTAGTATTGTATGATACTACTTCTCGGAAATGAAGTTCCATTGTTTCAGTCTGTTAAGATTTGACTCAAAAGTTGTTTTTCGATAAAATTATGGGAGAAACCGTATACATTCTTGGAATAAGAATCTATAAAGATAGATTGGATAAGCTAATTGGATTGTGTCAAGATACTTATGGTGATAAGGCCTTACACAGGTCCAGTGTGCAGGATTCCAAGAAGGGCTTCGTGCAAATAACTCTTGGTATTACTCTTAGCAAGACGCAATGTCCTTGGACACACGCTGAGCAAGAGCGAATGAGGGTCAGGCTACTGCTAAAGGCATTAGATGTCTTAAGATGTGATCTTAATTTTAGTGGGAGTTGTTGTTGATTTTAGTTATGATATGATGTTCGTGAAAACATAATTTGATTATGTTATTGAAATCTGACATCTGTATTATTTAATAATGGTTATTAAATAATAGTCCCAAAGTAATTTATGATATTTTTATAGGTCATCAAGTATGTGACTTGATCATGAAACCCTATAAGTGATAAATGACATAAATTATGTTGGTCCCTGGTCAAGGTTGTTAAAGTGGGACATTAACAACCGCGTGAGACCAGTATGTGAGGTGACTGATGACTAAGTTTCATGGAGTCATTAATAAGAGTATTAAAGTCAATCACATAGATATGTGTTAGAGAACACATGATCGGACATGACCCACTGATGAGAACTCTACAGGATAGTTATATAAGTGTCATGAGAGTTTTCATTACGACTATAGAGTATAGTCCTTAGACCTGAGTTCATCATGTTTTCTTACATATGAATTGGTCCGCTTTAACCTTGTCAAACGTCAGCTGTAACTGGTGACTATAAAGGCATTGATTGGGCGTATCATGAAGCGTGTGAAGAAACAGGGATGAAACAAGATGGGATTTGTCCCTCCTATATAATAGGAGATAAATATCTCAGGGCCCATCGAAGATTTGATACTGAGAAATGTGTGGCCACACTCAAACGAGGTGATTGTCAGTCGTTTGTCTTGTCAGTATAAATCGGAGTTCGATGAACATGATCTTGGCTAAATAAGGGTGACACAGATCTTGCCTTATGCCAGATCGAGGTATAGCGACGAAGGGATTATGGGAATAGATGATTCCAGTACAAGTGGGAGATTGTTGGGAATGTCCTGAAATCTATTGTACTTGCTCTTGAGTGAAAGTCGTACTGGTCGAGATGAGACAATCATATGACACTGGGAAGTCGTAATGCTTTGCTAGAAGCCACTTATGATCAGTGAGTTGAGAACTCATTGCTAGTGTTAAATGATCCTACAGGGTCACACACCTAAGCAAACTGGACGTAGTATATGAGGTTGATCATTAATGTAATGATCGGGTGAATGCATATTTGATATGCATTTAATACAAAGTTTCTGGACAGTGTCGATCGACACAATAAGTGTGTCGGTCGACACAGATCGACAGTGTCGATCGACACAGAGAGTGTGTCGGTCGACACGACTCGCGGATTACCAGATTAATTCGGTTTAATCGTTGGTTAATTCCGTTGTGGTTTAAGTCGACATATATAAGATATATGGTCGACCTAAACTCGATCTTAACCTAATACACAGCCACCAGAAAAGAAACAGAAACCTCTTGAGAGATCTGATCTCTAAAGGCACTAGCATCCCTTCTGTTCAGTTTGTGTGCGTGTGGATACCAGTAGAGGCGCAGCATTTGAGGCGCTCTAGATCTCGATTATCTGCAAATCTTCCGCTGCTAAACACCAGGTAATTCTGAGATCCCAATGATTCAATTACATGAACCCTAGATCCTAGGCTTGGAATTCAGACCAGGGTTGCCTAATTGGATTAGGAACTGCTAGAAATTCCTTCAGCATGTACCTGGGAAGAGGATTCGTGAAGATTGGATTGGTCAAGATGTGTGTCCAGGCTGTCCTAAAGAAAGAAGAAGCAAGTACCTCCAAGAACAAGAATAAGATTGTTGTTGCTAAGAATGATGTTGCAAATGTTTCCACTGTTGTAACTGATTCTGAAATGAATAAGAATAAGTATATTGCTTACTTGCTTGAGTCTTTTAATATTTGGCATGAAAGATTAGGACATGTGAATTATAAATCAATAAACCGATTAATGAATTCAAACCTAATCCTGAAATGCAAAATGAGTAAAGAAAAATGTGAAGTGTGCGTAAAGGCTAAACTCACAAAAACACCATCGTCCAAAGTCGAAAGGACTAACGCACCTCTAGATTTAATTCACACAGATTACGTGACTTAAAGTATGCTCCTACTAGAGGTAGGAAAAAGTATTTCGTGACTTTCATCGATGATCATACAAAATATTGTTATGTATATCTATTGTATAAGAAAGATGAGGCGCTGGATAAATTTAAAGAATATAAGCTGGAAGTTGAAAATCAACTTAGTAAGACTATTAAAATAGTCAGAAGCGATAGAGGAGGAGAATATGATGGGCGATTCAATGCTTTCTGTATGGAACATGAAATTATCCATCAGACAACTGCTCCTTACTCATCGGAATCTAACGGAGTTGCGGAACGAAAGAACTGAACTCTGAAAGAGATAATGAATGCAATGCTTCAAGAATCTGGGTTAGCCCAGAACATGTGGGGGGAAGCGTTGCTTACATCAAATTATATTCTTAACAAAATTTCGCACAAGGTCACCGGCAAGACACCCTATGAACTTTGGAAAGGTGTTGTACCTTCGTATAAATATCTGAAAGTGTGGGGGTGCCTAGCAAAAGTGGCAGTGCCGCCTCTGAAAAAGGTCACGATAGGACCAAAATCTATAAACTGTATTTTCATTGGATATGCGCACGACAGTAGTGCCTATCGGTTTTTGGTTCATAAATCGGACATACCGGATATCCATGTAAATATCGGAATGGAATCTCGCAATGCATCATTCTTTGAAACGGTGTTTACGTGTAAAGATAAATCTAATCCTAAGCGGACACGTGAGCAAAGAGATGAAAGTGAAGCTAGTACTTCGGGTACTTCAGCTCCTGAAGTCGTAGAAGTTGAACCTAGATGGAGCAAGAGAGCTCGTAAGGAAAAAGACTTTGGCGAGGACTTCATGATGATCTTTCTTTTAGAGAATGAACCAAAGACGTTCACAGAAGCCATGACTACACCTAACACACCTTTTTGGAAGGAAGCCGTTAATAGTGATATTGATTCTATTATGCAGAATCACACTTGGGAGATAATCGATCTACCTCAAGGGTTTAAGCCACTAGGGTGTAAATGGATTTTCAAAACCAAGTTGCAAACCGATGGCTAGGTAGATAAGTACACGGCTAGGCTTGTGGTTCAAGGATTTCGCCAAAAAGAAGGTTTGGATTTCTTTGACATTTATTCTCCGGTAACGAGAATAACCTCAATAAGAATGCTGATCGGCATTGCAGCATTAAGAGACCTAGAAATCCATCAAATGGATGTTAAAACTGCTTTTCTAAATGGAGAATTAGAAGAGGAGATTTATATGAAGCAACCCGAAGGGTTTGTTGTCCCTGGACAAGAACACAAGGTATGTATACTTGTGAAGTCATTGTATGAACTTAAGCAAGCTCCAAAACAATGGCATGAAAAGTTTGACAACGTAATGATGTCAAACGGTTTCAGCATAAACGAGTGTTATAAGTGTATTTATCTCAAAAGTACTCCACAAGGGTATGTCTTGCTATGTTTATACGTAGATGACATGCTCATCATTGGCAGTACCAAAGATATGATCAATCAGACTAAGAACATGCTTAGCCAGAGATTTGATATGAAAGATATGGGACTTGCAGATGTAGTTTTAGGGATTAAGATCATTAGAACTATGGAAGGTATAACCTTATCCCAAGCTCATTATGCTGAAAATATACTTGAAAGGTTTAAGTCTTACTCAAAAGGGACAGCAAATACTCCTGTTGATACTCAACTGCACTTGAAGAAAAATTCAGGTGAAGCAGTTTCACAATTGGAGTACGCAAGGGTGATCGGGAGTCTGATGTACTTAACAAATTGTACTAGACCCGATTTAGCGCACGTAGTAAATGTACTGAGTCACTATACTAGTAATCCAGGACATAAACATTGGAAAGGTATAACTATAGTATTGAATTACTTACGCCATACCAAAGATAGCCGGCTATTTTGGAGGGATATAGCGATGCATATCTGACTCTCAAAACTCGAAATCCACGAGTGGATACGTCTTTACACTTGCGGATGCAGCAGTTTCCTGGAGATCTTCCAAGCAAACAATTAAAGCCAGATCAACGATGGAGTCAGAGCTAGTAGCTCTAGACACCGCGGCAGCTGAAGCAGAATGGCTTCGGAATTGGCTGGAAGATATCCCAGAATGGGATAAACCCGTGTCCGCTATTCGTATGCATTGTGATAGTCAATCAACGATATTGCGGTCAAAGAGTACCTTGTATAATGGTAAGAACCATCATATTAGGAGACGTCATAAATCCATTAGGAAATTTATAACCACTCGTATAATCCATGTAGATTATATCAGAACGAATGACAACCTAGTGGATCCTTTCACAAAAGGATTGCCACGAGATAAAGTTCTAAAATCATCAAGAGGAATGGGTTTGAAGCCTACGAATTAAGAGGAAATTTGATGGAAACCCTACTTACGTGAGTGGAGATCCCAGGATGTAGGTTCAAAGGGAAAACTAATTCAAATGAAATCGAGCACTGCAAGACTTATGTCTTTACCAAGTTCCTTTAATGATAAAAGTACTACCTGTATGTGAATAAGGATAAGCATTGGCTTTTAATGATTCCATAGTTCCACAATAGTTGAGTATGACAGGATACTTCTGAAAAGAAACTAATGGCAGATCACCTAGTAAGTGTGAAATGGGGCCGTTTCTAGGAGAATGAAAGATAGACTATATTCTCCAAGTTCACTCATGAAAACCAGGAATGTTCAAGGCCAAAATGAACAAAAACAGAGAACAAAGTTCTACGAGAAAATGTCGATGCGCGATACATGTTGTCTCGGTTTACATAAAAATCTGGTTGGTTCAAGACATCATGTTCACCTCCCGGCAAGTAAACCCGACAGATATTAAAAATGATTGGTTCAAAGCTGAAAAATGCTACCTATCAGACACAATTACATTTTCGCATATACTCTCGAAAGTATGTCTAGTCTAGTCAAGTCAGTGTCTAGTCTAGTCAATGTCTAGTATAGGTCTTTCGAGTCTGTCGAGTCTTCATATGTTTAGAGCAATTTCTATTCATGTGGGGGATTGTTGGACCACATTTTTGATATAATAAAGCTTTGGGCTTTATAAAATGTGTGTGTGTGTGTGTGTGAATGAGAAATGAAATGGGTTATGGGCTCATAAAGGCCATAATATGTTGGCACATTTTAATGAGGAAGCAAGTGTAAAATGTCCCACATTGGTTAGAAGAGAAATTTTTCACTAGTATAAATAAGGACACTCTCATGTCATTGTCCAAATAGCTTGGACTACACTATGGAGTGTGAAAGAGAGGATGGAAAGACCACAGGCGAGCGCGGGCCGCCGTGCCATGCCGGGCCGGGCTTAGGTCTTAGGTCTTGGTAATAGGCCCCGAAGGGGCCTCAGAGCGCGTATTATTTTTTGGAGAAATTTTTGTTAAACCAAAATCAATTGGTTAATCGGTTTGGTGGTTTAAATTAAATGAATTGGTTTAGTTTAAATTTTGGTTAACGTTTTGGTTTAACCAAACGAAACGAGAGAATATGCTCTCGTCGATGCCTTCGTACCCCACCTCGGCCGAAAGCTCCACTCACCGTGATTTACGCGCATGATAACGGCTCATGTCCCTTCTGGTCGGCTCGTTTTGAAAACGAGATCATCGTCTCCTTCCTCCATAAAACCAGAGCTGAAGCTCTAAGTTCGGGACTACGCTACAACGCTCATACTCATACACGCAAACGTTTACGATACTCTGTTCCTTCATCTCCTTCTTGCTTCGTAAGTCTCGAGAGTATATCGTACTACTTTCGTTCGTTGGAAACGTTTTCGAGTGTTTGCGAAATTGTTTCGATATCGGTTTTATCCTGGGATTCGATTATTACACAGAACCATCACACTGCGGGTGATAATTCGAGTTAAGGAAAGAGACTTCATAATTTCGACTCCGTTCTTCTTTCCATAACGTTTATACAATCCGTGATTCATTCACCGTTCGCAGATATCCCATATATTTGGGGCTAACAACTTTATATAAGTTATATGTGCAACCTTTTCAGAACTAAATTCCATTCCTATACATATTTCATTTTTCTTATCATTTTTTTCGTTTATTTCTGAAACACTAACTTGTTTAGCTTCAAGATAATCTTCCTTTTTGGTTATGCCATCTTTTTCTTTCGAATTTAGTGACTTAAGCAAACTTTGTCTCCACTTACAAAATCATCTTTTCCTTGCCTGAATCAATCGAATTCTGACTTAAAAACCGGATTCACTTGATACTTACAAACTGGATCCATACTAACTAGCATCAGCAATATCATGAAGACCTAAATAGCTATTCTCCATTTCAATATACATTAACCATTTTAATATTACTATATATATATATATATATATATTATGTCACGTAAACTATGTCAACCACTGCCATATATTAAATGCACTAATATAATATATACTTTTAACAAATATAATAGGTTATAATAACTATCTAATTGAGAAAATGGTCATTCAATTCACGAATTTTTCGGTCAAAGCTAAAATATACACGAACTTTAAAACACATCAAAAAAAGCATGAACAAAATTTGACTTTCTAAATTAAATACAAACTTATCGTTGATTGACTGTTTTACATACGTCGTTTTGGTGCAAGGTTAAAAAAAGAAAAAATGACGTTGGTAAGACTCGAACCTAAGATCCTTAGCTTAAAATAGACCTTAACTCGCCATTGTACCACCAAGCTCTCTTCGGATATAACTAAATAATAATGTTATTTAACTTATACCAAATGCATTTAAGAGTTAAAATGCTAATTGCAGTTAATAATTTAAATGATAATCATTATAATAATTAAGAAAGTACAATTTTAAAGATAGCTTTGAAAAAGAAAAGATTATTTTATATAACTTTTTTATTTGAAGGATACTTATAATAAACGTTAAACAAAATCAAATCATATATAGAACAATCTTTTCTTTTTCAAAGCTATCTTTAAAATCGTACTTTCTTAATTATTATAATGATTACCATTTAAATTATTAACTGCAAATAGCATTTTAACTCATAAACGCACTCGGTATAAGTTAAATAACATTATTATTTACTTATATCTGAAGAAAGCTTGGTGGCACAGTGGCGAGTTAAGGTCTGTTTTAAGCTATGGATCTTAGGTTCGAGTCCTACTAACATCATTTTTTTCTTTTTTTAACCTTGCACCAAAACGACGTATGTAAAACGGTCAGTCAACGATAAGTTTGTATTTAATTTAAAAAGTCAAATTTTGTTCATGTTTTTTTTAGTGCGTTTTAAAGTTCGTGTATATTTTGGCTTTGACCGAAAAGTTCGTGAATTGAATGACCATTTTCTCATCTAATTAGATTAAAAAATCACTATAGCCCATATATATTACTAAAAGGAACACACAAACGTTCAAATCCCGTTGACGGATACATCAATCAAACGTTAACAACAAGAACCCTCATACAACCAATGCGTTAGGGACTGTAAGAACATGGTCAAACAAATCAGAGTTTCCCCCAAATCTGGGTTTCCCCCGATATCACTATAACTATGTATTTTAAGCGAAATCTCTGCATAGCAAAACAAATTAGAAAATGAAGGTGAGACAATATAAAAAAGTGTAGAAAGTAAGATAATACATTTTTTATCCAAATTTGAATTCACTTGAATAAAAACAATGACACTAAACACAAACGTATAGATCAAATTCTATTGAACTACCCTTTTATTCAATACCATGAACTTTTCAAGATCATCCAAACCCTAAACTAAACTCCTCCTCAGCATAGACTTTATTAAACACATGATCTCACAAATACAAAAACTCTTTTTTGAGTTTTTGTTTTCTTAGTTTCGCATCTTCATAAGACCACATCTTTGTTCTTTATATTAGGCTAAACTTGCTCAGCTAAATAAAATTATATCAAATATTCTTTTGTTAAGATATTTCGTATTCTTTTTTGCCTTGTTCGGAAATGTGCTAGACGCTATACGCGCGGTTAATCTGGACCTAGCAAGTTATCAGAAAAGTGGGGCAAACTCAAGGAATACGCGAAGCGGAATTTTTTCGACATTTTAATATGTGAGACTATAAATTTTTGACAATTGATATGTAATAATACAAATCTTTAAGTTTATGCATAGTTGGAACTTCCAACAGTAGTATAACATTCAATTGTTCGCTCAATAATGTGATGAGGAAAAGCTAACACAATCAAAGCAAGTAACATAGATCTCTTCTACGAGTAGAAATTAACAATGTAGGTATACTTTTACGATAATTCATCTCGTAGGAAATCATTGTTCCAGGATTCGACTACTTCTTTAACCTCTCGCTGCCACATGAAAAAGATAAGTTGAAATTTAGGATACACGACCATTGCAAGGACAACAATTAGGTTGACGTTGACTAGTGTTACCACTTAGGGAATCAAACGTGTAACTAAATGGTGATAATATGCTTGTTGAATCGAAAAGTAATGCATACCTAAACAATGAAAGACAACACACAATAGGTTCAACGATACTATAACCAATCTAATCAGAAGAGCTGTAAAAAGAAATTGAAAAGAGGCACATGAAACGAAGATCATAACAAAAGGAATCCACATAAACGACAATGATGAAGCTGAGGATGGGCCAATACCAGTCATTTATGATTTAATAATCGAACACAAACATTTATAGCCCAGTCCAATTGAGTCAATTGACTAGTTAATTTTGGAAGCCGCACAAAAAACGAAACCGGATCCCACAAAAACAAGACAAAAAATTAACCAAAAAGTATCAAGATTCGATTAATCTAATTCAAACAATTAACTCAAATTAAACTATTAAACCTAATCGCTACCTCAAATACCACAGCCGCCTCAGCTCCATCACCCCCACCAGATCTTTATAATCATCTCCTCTGCCATTTCAGTCAAACAATCCCCGACTCCACTTCCTCCTACCTCGATCCTTCCATCAACTATATCAATACAGTCACCGTCTCCTCCCTAACCGCCGAAAAAAAACCCACCTTATTCGCGGTCTTATAAGCGTTCACTCCAACTTTCTCGCAGTAACATGTCCATGGTTTCGTCGCCGCTCGTACGAAGATGATGGCAAAGAGAAGTCGTGAGAAAGGCGGAGAGACAATGGGTGAGGGAAGAGAGGCGCATTGATGAAGAATAAGAGAAATGAGATTAAGTTATTACGCGGCGATTTACACGGGTAGGCGTTGACTAATCTTAAAACGCGGACGAGATTCTCAGATTGGCGTTGACCAAGTAATAGCTCCAATCAGGATAAAGTCGCAGCGGGTGGTGTCCACGAGTGCCTACACGACTGCCGAAGCGGCTAGGCGGCCGCGTTTTCGAATAGAGCCTTTTTGTAACTTTTCATTTTTCCTATATCTTCTCCTAAAAATAAGTAAACCATTCCAAGTTGTAATCTTATCTCTAATATCTTCGTCCAGCTCAGCAAACAGCTCATAACCGAATCACATCATAAAGATTTATTCATATCTCAATAATCGAACATATCAACGTCCTCAGTAACTTCTTGTACTACCACTTGTACTACATCGTGAGTGACACATCAAATAGATATTCATTCTCCCCCTTTTTACTATGTATGTGAACTCAACAACCCTAGCATCAAAGGCCCTCTCACTAGCAACATCCAACATCATTCAGCACCAGCAACACCATTCTCCCCCTACTTGAGTCACATCATGTCTAAACTAACAGATGAACCTTCCTCCTCCATATTGAGGATGAAATCACATTGCACCATCTCGTAGGTGATTAACTTTCTTTCTCCAAATCTTCTTGGGCCTTGTCCCTCCATGATTAACCCTTTGAACATGTCTTTTACCTTCATAATGATAACATATCGTACCATGAAATCTCACTCCATAAGCTTCCTCCATTCGTTTATTCTCCCTCAATAACTTAAAACATCTTGGCCTAATATGCCCAACAACTCCACAATGATGAAAAATAGGTCGCCAAAGTCGTTGAGGTGCACTCTTCACTTCTGCGATTTTTCTTGTTGCAGTCGATGTAGCAGCTTTTGTACCAGTTGCAGTACCAGTTGCTGACTTTGTAACAGTTAGTCTTTGTAGTAGCTGTCGATGCAACATCCATGTTTCCACCAGACACAAAAACACAATCATCTTTTGAAGATTATCCCTTGAATTCAAGACCACATCGATCACTTTTGTCAATGGTGAGAAGATGATCCAAGTGCTTTGTGCCATTATTCAGCATCCTCACGCCTTTTCTGAGTTTCTTCAAGTTGAACTCTGGCTTGCTTTGCTTCTTCTTCGTTCTCTGTTGCATACTTTCGTACTTCAGCAACTTGAGCTTCTAACTTGACTTTCTCCTTAGTCAATGCTCAATTCTCCTCAACCAGCTTACACCAATGCACATACAAAGATTTGTAGGTCTCAGCAAAATCATCATCATCACTTCCATGATCGTCATCACTTTCATCCTTGTCACTTTCAATAGCACACCCTGTTGCAGAAGCTAACACAAATTCTGATGCAGACGCTGATGCAGACACTATTGCAAATTTTGTAGCAGAACTAGACTCAAAAGTTGTGAATGCCACAAATTTTTTAGTCCTCCACCATCACCTGAATCACTTTCAGAATCATCCTTGACTATCTTCTTCTTCTTATTCAGCTGCCAATTTGCACAATTACGACTAACATGACCAAATCCATGACATTCATAATAAAGAAACAGACACATAAGCTTGTAATGCCCCAACCCCTCCACTAGGCCGTATGAGGTTTTCCAACACCCTAACCGTGTATCTATGACCTAAGTTTGTGTATAAATTTCATTCTCCTAAGTCTAGAAAATATAGAACACAACAAATAAGGCAATAAACTGATTTTTCATTAATAATCCAAGGTACTAATACAATCAAGAGTTTGCACAATATGCTATTGTATTTTCCAATCCTATCTAAATCAGTTTATGCACCACTCGTCGGTCTAGGTCTTTAGCCCGTGCGCCTAAGCTCGGTCAATACTACGATCAACCTCAGGTCTTGTATCAATAAAACACATAAGAACTTATCATACTTAGAATATTAATCCAACAACCTAATGCATCCAAGTAATGTCTATATGCCCTATTTTACCCAACCGTAACTCCTCTTGTTCCACTATGTCCATCAATGGTCGCAATAAGCCTGTCCACGTTCTTTACCGAACCGTGGTCGAGACCATTTGCCAACCGCCGATCGACAGTCCTGATTTCTAAACAACGGTCGTGAGTTGACCCTAACGTGGATGATGGATTGCACCCGTCCGGGTCATGCTTATCGTCCGTACCATGATCTATGAACGGTTGCATCCATCCAGAAGCTCTCGCCCAAAACGCGACCCTTCCTAGACTGGTCCGCAATTGGCAACTATCTTAACCGACCATGCAACCCCACCGGCCCATGATATGGTTTCCACACGCGACCCAATCCGACACCATTTTGCGCACGATCACGCCCACACCCAATCTCCGACCCCACCAGTCATTGACTCAGGCGATCGTATTGGTTTAGTTTCTGATCCGCAAATCCACCTAACCATACCATCCAGAATTCCAAGAGAGATAGAAAGAGTGAATCGGTTGGCCTTGCAATCATCGACCGCACGCCATAGTCGTGGTCGAGGATCAGCCGTGATCACCCAAACACACCTTTGGGGTAGCGGTTGCTTTGCATGGGTCCTTAGAAGCACATGGATCCATTCCTTGATCCTTTTTTGCTTCTGAATAAATCGCCTGAACCACCCCTCCTTGTTATTCAAATCGCCGGCCAATCTTCAAAGATTTCCGGCCAAATCCCCTTCTTTATTGCCTTCAAGTCCCCCGGTTCTCTCTAGCAATTTCTGGGTATTTTTGTATGTTGATTGTGTCCGAAAATGGGACTGGGGAGTTGGTTTATATATTTCATGGAAGACCCATAAACCGCCAATGGCCAAAGGGCATGAGTGGTTGGCGAATGTGCCATTTCCACTCGTGTCCATTGGGTCATAAATGCCTCGTCAGCTAGTGTCACTAGCTAACTCAGCTAGTGTCACTAGCTGACTCAGCCCACCAGCTGACCTAAACACCTAACACTCACATCAGCTGAGTTGAGTTGAGTGTTAGCTGACCCAGCTGACTGTTCAACTCATTTTAGATGGAAACTCCCGATCTAGGTCCTCCATACTCGGCCAAGCTCCTTCCATCTGATCTTAGCCGCTCTTTGACTATGGAACACTCCTCTTGGATCTCCCTTGACCGTTTGTATGTTGTTCCGGTCCCATGGTTCGTCCCGCCGATGTTATAGTGCTTTCCAAAAGCGAATGACTCATTAGATATGTCACACAACTTATCACTAAATTGAGCCATGATTTCTCCTTCATCCATCCTTAGATTCTCAAATTTAGATGCTAACATATCCAGCTTAGTTCTCTTGACACTTGTGTTACCTTCAAACATATTCTCCAATGTTTTTCATACCTTTTAAGCTGACACACATTGAGAAATCAACTTGAAGTAACTTGTATCAGTTGCATTGTAAATTACAGTCTTGGTCTTAGAATTGCAACTCGATGCCCTCTTCTCTTCAGCATTCCATTGATCTCTCGGCTTAAGAAATTCGACTCCCTTATCATTAGTCATCACATGGGGATTCCAACCAATCTCAATCGAATTCCAACAATCCTCATCAAGACCACTAATGAAAGCTTGCATATGAACCTTCCAATATCCACAATTTGAAGAATCAAGCCGTGGTGGACTTGTCATAGACGTTCCTTCCTTATGAGACTCCGTCAAACCAGAGTTTGAACTCTGTGCTACTTCGTGAGCTACCTTATGATCCCCACCTTAGATCTGCCCGAAACAAGACCAAATCTCTATCGAGCACCCACTCTAATACCAATTAAAAATGCAAGTGAGACAATATAATAAAGTGCAGAAAGTAAGACAACACAAGGTTTTCTTTCTCAAATTCGAATTCACTTTAACAGAAAGTAATTATACCAGTCACAAACGCATAGATCAAACCCTATTAAACTACCGCTCTATTCAATACCATGAACTCTTCAGGATCATTCAATCCCTGAGCTAAACTCCCTCTGAGCCTAGACTTTATCAACACACGACCTCACAAATACAAAAGCTCTCTCTTGAGTTTTTATTATCTTAGCTCATGCATCTTCATAAGGCCACACCTTTCTTCTTTATATTAGACTAAACTTGCTCAAATTTACCTAAATAAAGATATAGTAAATATCATTTTTGTTAAGATATTTCCTATTCCTTTTTGTAACTTTTCCTTTTTCCTATATCTTCTCCTAAAAAATGTAAACTACATGCAATCTTCTCTTTAATATATTCATCCAGCTCAACAAACAACTCGTAAACTTAATCAAATCATAAAGATTCGTTTATTTCTCAACAATCGACCATATCCAGTGGCGGATCGAGAACATATTAAATCGGGAGCACATTATTAAAAATAGCAACAAAAAAAAATGATTGAGGGCAATTTTTCATTTTTCTTCATTAATATAAGAAATTTTAACTAAATTTAGTAATTTGCTTAAGCTATTTAAGAAAAAAAAAAAATTTGGTAGGGGACACTGGACCCCGTAGGCTTACCTCTGCGTCCGCCCCCGACCATATCAACGTCACAAATCACGCCTTGTACTACTACTTGTACTAAATCGGGACTGACACATCAGATACATGTTCACTCTCCAGTAAAACACTTATAACTACTCCACGAAACCATCATCTTACCACCATAATCAGCTAATCTAGCAGTGCCAGGTAGTATCTTTGGTAGTTCTACCAAACCAAACCTTTCAAAACTCTCCATATACCTACCTCATTGCCATACCATTTGAACACAAATCGGTAAGAAATATGGTACAATACATTATCTATCTCGCAATAAGACCGTACAAAATTAGATTTCTCCATCCTTCGTTCAAACAAGTCCCACTTACCTTCCTTCGAATTGTAACAAACCACCCCACCGCGTGCTAAGCAGCCAAGTAGCAAATCATTGGGAAGTGAAAAAATTGCGGTCGATTGAATGTCCAAAATCGTTTAGACCTTTAGGTTCGGTTTAGGTTGATTTTGGTTCATTCCATTCGGTTCAGTCGAATGCCTGATACGATTCGGTTTCAATTATCCTACATAATTATCTGGCCCCAAGCCCATATTCAAAGCCCAGTCAATTTCTTAAGAAGCGAGGGCACAATAAAGCAGGATCTGGGTTTTTTTTTCTTTTTCTTTGTGAATTGGATCTTCAAAGAGCTCTTGCGAACTATCTGAAACAAAGATGCAGGTATGTCTTCTCCAATTTCGAAACCCTAGCTTTTTATCTCCAGAGTTGAAACTGTGGATATCGCTAACCCTATTCGCTAGTTAACCTTTTCCATCGAACGATGTTGAATATGAATTTAACACAATTTTCTTCAAGACTAAACTAATTCTGTGAATAAATTAGGGCTTTTAGCATCAGATAGTTACGCAAATCTCAATTTATTTATTATTTTATTTGTGGGGTTTTGTGCAGGCAAGTGATAGGTTTAACATCAATTCTCAGCTTGAACATCTTCAAGCTAAATATGTTGGTACAGGGCATGCTGATTTGAGCAGATTGTGAGTTTCTTTTCTTTTTCTTTTTGTTTCAAGCTTATAAAACTGTGGACTAATTTGAGTATGTATTAAAATGTTTCCTAGTGAATGGGCTGTGAACATTCAGCGTGATAGTTATGCTTCATACATTGGTCACTACCCGATGCTTGCTTACTTTGCAATCGCAGAGAATGAGTCAATTGGACGAGAACGCTACAACTTCATGCAGGTTTTTACCTCTCTGTACTATATTTGCTTCTGTTAGTTTCATGTTAAGAGAATGCTATTGCAAATGTATCAATGTGTCTGTTTCTTTATTATGGTCTGCATTAACTGAAGGAACTACATTTTCTGGTTGCAATTATGATTTATGATAACCGGTTAGCTAATGAGAGTTGGTCTCAGTTGTGATCTCTGGCATTATGTCTAGTGTATTGCTTCATTCTTTTCTCTTTTCTATTACTCTCCATTGTTCATTGATTTGGTTTTATAGATGTTCTTGATTCAGAATAGTGGCAAAGCTCACGTTTGCTTAACTCCAAAACTCTTTGATTTTGCAGAAAATGCTTTTACCTTGTGGCCTTCCTCCAGAAAGAGAAGACGACTAAAGAGATTTGCTCGCAATTGGAAACAGAAATTATTTCTACTTCTTAAGGAACTCCCTCTCTCTCTCTTATGAGCTTGCAAGCCTCTCTAACTCTCTTTGATTCAATGAAAAATTACTATGCTTTTATATTATCAACCTATAATTGTTGTTCAGTCTCGTATTCGAATCTACGATTCTTACAAAAGATTTGACATAAAATGTTAGGTGGAAGCAGTTTAAAGTTTGTTTGAATCAATTGAATTAAAAAGGAACAAACTTTGTCGCTTTAAAATCTTCTTCATTCGTAACAATGATTTCATCGAAAGCCATAATCAAAACCCTGATTAAGTATCAAGCCAAGCAGCTTCACGCACAGTTCATCAGAACCCAATCTCTCTGCATCTACACCAACCTCGCATGGAAGTCAGTCATCAGATGCTTCACCCACCAGTCACTCTTCTCTCGCGCATTGGCTTCGTTCGTCGAAATGCGAGCTTCTGGGAGATGCCCAGATCACAATGTTTTCCTTCCGTCTTGAAATCGTGTACGATGATGACGGGTTTGAGATTGGGCGAGTCTGTTCATGGGTATATTGTTAGGCTTGGCATGGACTGCGTTTGTATGCTAAGCTTCAGGGGATGGGTTCGAAGATTAGTGTAGGTAAAATATTCGATGAATGCTTCACAGAAAGTCTTAACTTTTAAGAAGTTGATGATAACCGGAAAAAAATCACATTTTTACGAGAATTCAGGTTCGTATTGTGTTGCTTTCACGTTATCCAGTGTTCTTCCGATATTTTCTGAGTATGTGGATATTACTAAAGGAAAAGAGATTCATGGTTATGCGATTAGAAAGGGCATTGATGCTGATGTATGCAAAAAGTGCTCGGATCGAAGACTCTAAAAGAGTGTTTTCTCACTTGTCTCGTCGAGATTGTATCTCATATAACTGGCTTGTACAGAACGCTCTGAAGTTATTCAGGCAAATGGTAACTGCAAAGGTTAAACCAGGACCTGGGGAAACAACTTCACGGATATGTGTTAAGGGGTGGCTATAACGATAACATGAAGCAGTTTCCTTGTCTGAGGAAATGAAACTGCAAGGAGTGAAACCGAATCATGTGGCGTTTGTTGCTGTGGTGTTGGGGGTATTTCAACAGCATGGCTAAGGATTACGGTTTAAATCCGGAGTTAGAGCATTATGCAGCTGTAGTAGATCTTCTAGGCCGTGCAGGGAAGCTGGAAGAAGCATACGATTTCATTTCAAACACGCGTGTCAAGCTTGAACACGATAATAGACAATTTAAATTTAAACAAGTTCGAGAGAAAAGTGAAATATCCTAGCGTTATTGTCAGTGATTAAGGATGATCATATCATTATTGACCTCGTCTTAAAGTAAAGAGATGTTTCTTCTCCCCCTTAGACGATGCCAATTGTTGTTATGGGATTTCGACCAAGTCTGAGAGCGTTAGAGTTGGGGTCAAATGGGTCTGATTCCACCATTTCAACCGTGGAAGCTATTCTTGTGGAGACTGTTGGTGATAGTAAGTGTAAAACTTTTTGACCTCTTGTTTGTTCAGAGTTAGAACGATGTCGCTTAAGGGACAATTTCCATTACACTGATTCTAGGGTTGAGAGTTCTTTATTTTATTGCAAACTAAGATCATCCAATTCAATAATAAACTTTATTGTAATCAATACAACTTGAGACCAAAACCAGTCTTCAAACTAGAGCACCGTTTGTTCAGTTCCACCTATCCAATGCACATCATATGAAGTTAGATCTTTGGAACCAGACAACATAAAAAAAATGTGTAGGAAGCTTTTTAAAGAATCCATATGAAGATTCCGATCCTAGCTTGACTTCAAAAGATCAACACTTTTACTGCGAATTCAATCAAAACAAGCTGAGATTAAGGGAGACTAAGGAAGCTTTCGTAGTCAGTCAAGAGATTAACGATTTCTAAACTAATTTAATAGAAATCAAGCTGAGATTAAGGGAGACTAACCATCTGTCAAGGAAGCTTTCCTGATCGGAAAACAGCAAACTTTGTCATCTCCGAATCCTTAAACTCAATCTTGTTCACTGTAAGAAGCTCCTCGATCATTGTCTTGACACGTTCTGGTTCCTCTGTCTCGCATTCAATCTCGTAGCAATTCCCAAAAGCATACTTAGTCTCATCAACCTCAAGTTTCACACCTCTCCACTCATACACATTCCTCACATTCTCGAATCCACCCAAACAGACAAACCCTAGGAAGTCTTTAAATCCATATTCCTCTTTAACCCTTTTCAAAACCCTAGATCCAAGAGCTGATAGCTTAAACGGTGAATCCACACATTCTTCGCCTAATCCATGATCGATTTCCTCTTCGTCTTCCTCCACACGGCTGATCCCATTAGCCAGCGTTGGTTTCGCCTTCAGAGATAGGATACAACGCGGCGGAGTAGCCACCGTCGAAGACCCATTCTGGAGGAAACGAAGACGGAGGACGGCGCGGCGAAGGGAGAGGTCGTTTTTGGGTGTATCGAAAAAAAGGTTGCGTTGGTGAAGGGTTTTGAGGTGAAAGGGAGTGAGGAGAGTGGTGAGGCGGAGATGAGCAGCCGCGGTGAGGAGACGGAGCTTGACTTCGACTTCCATGGAGGATTGATTTTAGGAAGAGGAGAGGCCGATTCTGTCGGATTTGGAAGAAGGGTTTTGTTGTTTTGGGTCTATGAGGTGAAGGAGGGTGGAGGAAGATGGAGCGGTTGTGGTGGTGGGTGGTTCTGATTTGCGGGATTGTTCAAGCTCTTCGCGATCTTCGATTTTGAGTTGGATTTTTGTGGGTTTTCTTCTCAACATTTCAGATTTTGATTAGGGTTGATGTTGATCTTGTGACATATAGGACATTGAGTTGAGCTAGACCAGTATAGGTTTGCTATTGGTTTAGTTGGTACAATAAGTGAATTAAAGATTAGCTGGGTAGTTAATTGGTTTGGTTCATTTTAAGAGGTGTACCGGTTCTTCTTAGCTCATATAAGAAGAAAGGAATTAGCTGGTTAGGTGATGAGAGTGAGCTGAAAGAGATTGAGAGATTCTCTGTTCTTGAGAGTTCTCTCTGATTCCTTTTGTAAACACTCTGATCTTGAAAATAGTGGATTGTTGCTTGTGCCGTCAAGTCCCAGACGTAGGGATCTCACTCGAGACCTGAACTAGGTTACCAATTTCTGTGTTTTTCGTTTTCTTTGTTTCTGATATCAATCGAGCGTTTATTTTTACTTGTGTTCATTGAATTCAACTTGTTGATTCATAGTTAAATTCACAACAAGTGGTATCAAAGCTTAGGTTCTGGAATCAATGTCGAAATTGATGGGAAAACCAAGAATCGAAGTCGCGATCTTCGATGGACAAGGGAATTTTTCGATGTGGAAGAAACATATGCTTGCGCATCTATCAATACTGGGTTTGAAGGGCGCGTTAGTGGAGGAGACATCGGATGTGAGCTCAAGCACCAAGATCGTCATCAAGAAGGACAAATCGGATGCTGATTTTAAAGAAAGACTAGAACAAGATGAGGCGGACCGTCTCGAGAAAGCTGAGAGAGCCATGGATATGCTAACGCTCAATTTTGGAGATCATGTATTGAGGAAGCTCGATGCCTGCAACTGTACAACCGCGGCATTTGTATGTCTACTCTTAAAAGGTTGTATCTCTCCAAAACTCTACCTAATCGCATTCATCTACAACATCGTTTTTACACTTTTAAGATGGTTGAGTCGAAATCTATAGATTAGAACATAGATGATTTATTGAAATTGGTAGCTGATCTAGGTAGTGTGAATGTTACTGTCCCTGATGAAGTACAAGCTATCATGCTTTTGAGCTCTTTACCTTTGCAGTATAATCAGCTGAAAGAAACGCTAAAGTACGGTCGAGATTCACTATCTCTGGAAGAAGTAACCACTGCGGCTAAATCAAAAGAAACTGAGTTGATGGAGCTGAAGGAATCCAGTGGTTCCAGTAAAGGTGGAGAAGCCTACATTACACGAGGAAGAACAGATAAGAGAGAGAGAGTTACAATGGCAATAATAAGCACAAGTCACGGTCTCAGTCTGCATCAAAGGTGACTTGCTGGTATTGCAAGAAGGAGGGTCATATGAAGAAAGACTGCTTCTCCAGAAAGAATAAAATGGAGAACGACTCTGGTGAAGAAGCTGTAATGGTGGACAAGCTACTGGAAGTAGATGATTTGTCTATTGCAGATCAAGATCCCAAGGATTGATGGGTCACATATTCTGGGTGCTCATATCATATGACCTCTAGGCGAGAGTGGTTTGAGGACTTTCGTGAAATCACAGGAGGACAAGTCTTGCTAGCTGATGATAGGAGTGTTATGATTGAAGGGATTGGCTCCGTGAGAGTCAACATCAGAGGAGGAAGTGTCAAGCGTCTCATAAACGTCATGTACATACCTAACCTTAAAAGAAACTTAATATCAATAAGTTCTTTGGATTTGAAGGGATACAAGCAAGTAGGTGGAGACGACACGACAAGGTTTTATAAAAATGGATCTCTGGCACTTCAAGGCACTCTAATTGGAAGCTTGTACCTTCTGGATGGGGAGACTGTAAGATCAGAGGCAAGTGTAGCAGCTTCAAAAGATGATACATCTCTATGGCTGATAAGTCAAGAATTATCCCTATTCTACTGCAAGTGCACAGTTAATGCAATTATAGTATAAAAGGTATCGAATCCCACAGAGACTCTAGACTCTTGCGATATATTATAGAATTTCAGGTTAAGCTAGGAAAACAATAGAGAAAGCAGTAAATCAAACAGCAGAAAAGTAAATAGATCGGTTTGTAAGCAAGAAGGGAAAACGTTAGGTCAAGGGAGTTCTCAGGAAATCAGGAACATAGGCAATCAATCAATCGGGATCTAAATAAGAACTGTTCTATAATTGGAATCACGGAAGTATAAGAAACCAACTTTCGTTGTGAATCCTATCTATGTCCAACAACCTAGCAAGCCAACTTTCGCTGTGAATTCTAGAGTTCTAAACAAGCATTAATCTCAAGTTCTTTCGTTTACAATTCCCCTAAACCAAATTTCTTTGCGAGTAGATCAAATTGCTCATCTAGGTTCTTTCTAGCTAATTAACCAACTGTCGTTGTGGAAATCAACCTAATATCAATAATCTAAGTGGCCAGTTCAGATCAAGCATTAAGAACAACCCTAGATGAAGAACTAGAAAGATATGAGTCCCTACAGATTGATCAACCTATAATTCCATGAAATCCCCTGTGAGAATCCCTAAACCTAACTGGTAAACTACTCAGACATGATCATCGAAACAGAAGACATCATGAATAGAAAACCAAATATCATAAAACAGATAAAGAAACTGGGGTTCAAAATCCTCTCTCTTTCAAGAACAATATCAGCCCCTAACTCTCTCTGAAATAAATTAAAGCGTAAGAATGAAAGCGTATGAAAGCGTCTCCAAAAACTGATGTAAAAACCTAATTATATTAGCTAATCACGTCTTGGGGCTTCTTTGTAATTATCAAAAACTTCTAGGAAAGAGTGCAATATCAAATCTTCATTAAACCGCCGAAGAGAGCCCATCTCGCTAGTGTGTCGATCGATGCACGATGTGTGTCGATCGATGCATTACTCTGTTTTGGACAGTGAACTCTATCTTTCGGGCCAAAGCACCAAAATGCTCCAAAAAGCTCCATAAACTCCAATTACGCTCCAAACGTGCATATATCTAATAATACCTGTAAAAGACTCTAAAGAAACACTAAAAGACTCTAAAACATACTTTTATCATGGTCTAAAACCGGTAAAAACCATGATATATCAACTCCCCCACACTTAGCCTTTGCTTGTCCTCAAGCAAAACAGAGAACTAAAACATGGTGAAGAGGTTTGAAAACTTTCAGAAAATCTTTTCATCCTAGAAGCAACAACACTCAGATTCCCTTTAGTAAGCCACTGAAAGAATCACCTGCAAGACATCAAGACCAACATGTACTTCCCCCACACTTAGCAACTGTCCTAAAGTAAACTCCACAATCAATCCAAGCAATTCAAATTCACCCTACTGACTTCTTAAGAATATTAAGTGCGGTCTCACCTAAGGATTATCGATCAAAGGGCACATGGATTCTTACTCTGTTACCTCTAGACCACTATACTATCTTTTTCTGGTTCCTTTCTTCTCTTTTCCCTTCCTTAGCAATCTGATTTTTTCCCATTGGGTATCATTTTATTTTTTTATCAGTGCTCTTCCCGTTATGGGGTGTACTTTGGACATATTCCATGAATGCACATGAGGTAAGAGTGGTAGCTACTACTCCCGTGACCACTTCGGAGCTACTAGCTCATCCTTAGTTTATTATTCTCTTTTTTTTAGAGAAGGGGAGAAGGGAACCATACTCGGACATGTTTACAAGCTGTGTCAGAACTAACAGAGGAATCCGACTCAAGGTATTCCAAGCCCTTAGGTGAGAAATTTAAGTCAAAAGTAGGTGAAGTCAGTAAAGGATCCTCTGATACCTGAAGTGATGTGGGTGTCCTCAGTAGGCTGATCTGTGTTGGAGTTTTCTAATAGTCATAGACTGTCCTTGCAAGCTCATCCCAATGGTTAGTTAAGTTCCTGCAAGTGTTGTTAACTTCTCAAAAATTCACTGTTTCTTACTTAAACCGTTTTGACTCAATAAAACAAATTTTTGGACGGACTCTAAGAAAACAAAAGTGTGCGTCAGTAGCTACCTCCCCCACACTTGAACTACACTGTCCCCAGTGTAATAAAAGCATGAGATCGGTGAAAGAATAATCAAATTGAAGAACAATCCGAAAAGTTGCAGAATACTTACCTGTTGTCGCCCTGCGTCGATCGATGCCACAAGAGTGTCGATCGATGCAAGGCGAATATGCTCGCGGTTATTTAAATAACCGGTGTATGAACGGCAATCGAATCGGCTAACCAGAAATCGCAACTGCGTCGACCAATGCACTCAGTGTGTCGATCGTGTTGGATCGTTTAGTGTCTCCTGATTCAATTCTCAGATTGATTCATCCTACTAAACATGCAGATCTAGGTTCTCTTGAATAGAAACATAATAGATCTCACCTGTTACCTTATTTTGCAGCGGAATGGAAGGTACGGGTCAGAGATCAGCAGAACCACCAAGAGATGGATCCTCCAAAGGCTCACACACGCACGCACAGGAAAGTGGCTGCTAGACCGAGCAAGAAGGAGGCGCAGAGAGAGAGAGTTGGCGGCGCTTGGATCGCTAAGAAAAAGGAGCTAGGGCAAGTTTTATTAATTAAAACCATTGTCCAGTTCCTATGGGCTTTTGGGCCCAATTCTCAGTTCTGATTAAATCCCTTGGATTTAATCAGGCCCTTTAGACTCTCTTAGTACAGTAAATGCCTAGCACTTTTACTGTACTTCTGCTAAACCGTTCCTTCGTATTTTTCCCGTTAGCTTAGGCGTGTGACCCATATGGGATCATATAATAAAGGCAATAAGTCCACGACTTATAGATCATGAGCGGACTCTAGCAAGCCATCATGACCCCCAGTATTATATGATTTATGTCTGATCATTGACATACTCTTACTTTCTAGAGACAGTACAGAGATTACTGGACATAATTCCAACAATCTCCCACTTGAACTGGAATCTCTGTATTCATAATCCTTTTGTCTCAATATCTCGATTAGTCATAAGGCAAGATTAGTGTCATCCTTATAAAGCCTAATCTTGTTCATCGGACTCTGATTTGATACTGACAATCCAAACGACTCGGGAAAGTCCGTTTGAGCATGGCCATGCATTTTCCAGTATTCAAATCTCCGATTGGCCTAGAGATATTCACTCCATTTATATTGGAGGGACAAATCCCGTCTTGTTCCATCACTGTAAACTACTCATTTCATAATACACCCAAACAAGGTCCTTATAACTATCGCTTAACGACAGCATTAGACAATGATCAAAGCGCATTAGTTCATGTGCAGTCACATGCATGCGAACTCAGGTCTAAGGACTATACTCTATAGTCGTAGTAAGAATCTCTTATGACACATATATAAATATCCTGAAGAGTTCTTATAATCGGGTCTTGTCCGGTCGTATGTACCCTACATACACCTATGTACTGACTTTGATGCCGCGCATCTATGACACACTGAAACTTTGTCATAAATCACATACCAATCTAGTCTCACACGGTTGTTGGTGTTCCAATTTCAACAACCTTCGACTAGGGACATTATGATATAAGCCATCTATCAAATATAGGGTCTCATGATCAAGCTAAATGACTTTGATAACTCAAGATCAAGTCACTTACTTCGATGACCTATAAAATGGTTCATATCATTTTGGAACGATTATTTCATCACAGTTAAAATAATCTTGAAATAATAATTTCATTAAACATAAAATGTTTTACAAGAACATATCAAATAACTAAATAAAGCCATTAAACTCCCACTCAAATTTAGATTACATATCAATGTTTCTAATGCCTACAGCTTCAGTCAGATACTCGAGCTTAGGCCTTGGGAGTGGCTTTGTCAACGGATCAGCGACATTATCATCTGTCGGGACTCGGCTGATCTTGACTTCCTTTCTATTAACGATGTCACGTATCAAGTGAAATCTTCTTTGAACATGCTTGGATTTCTGATGTGATCTTGGTTCCTTTGCCTGAGCAATAGCACCATTGTTATCACAAAACAGTGCCAGAGGCTCAGCCGCATTTGGTATCACACCTAGTTCAATAATGAACTTTCGTATCCAAACAGCTTCCTTCGCTGCTTCTGAAGCGGCGATATATTCAGCTTCTGTAGTGGAATCAGCAACGGTGTCTTGCTTGGAGCTTCTCCAACTGATTGCACCGCCATTCAGACAAAAGATATAACCGGACTGTGACCGGAAATCATCTTGGTCTGTCTGGAAACTTGCGTCCGTGAATCCACTGACCTTAAGCACATCACTTCCACCGTATACCAAGAACTTGTCCTTAGTATGTCTTAAATACTTCAGGATATTCTTGACGGCAATCCAATGGTTTTCACCTAGATTTGACTGGTATCTACTCGTCATGCTCAATGCATAAGCAACATCAGGACGAGTACAGATCATGGCATACATGATAGATCCTATTGCAGATGCATAAGGAATATTCTTCATGCGCTCAAGCTCAGCAGCCGTCGTAGGGCTCTGCTTCTTGCTTAGCGTTGTGCCATGTACCATTGGCGTGAAGCCCTTCTTGGAATCTTTCATGCTGAATCTTTGTAGGACTTTGTCAATGTATGAATCTTGACATAAGCCTATCAGCCTTCTAGATCTATCCCGGTAGATCCTGATTCCAAGAACGTATGCGGCTTCACCCATGTCTTTCATGGAAAAACAACTTCCAAGCCAGTCCTTTACCGACTTCAGCATTGGAACGTCGTTTCCGAGAAGCAGTATGTCATCGACATACAGAATAAGAAATACTATCTTGCTCCCACTAGTTTTCTTATACACGCATTGTTCTTCTTCGTTTCTGATGAAGTCAAATTGCTTGATCGCTTCATCAAAACGAAGATTCCAGCTCCTCGATGCTTGCTTCAATCCATAAATGGATTTATGAAGCTTGCATACCTTTCCAGCATTCTTTGGATCTATGTAACCGTCAGGTTGTGTCATATACACATCCTCTTCCAGAATACCATTCAGGAAGGCGGTTTTCACGTCCATCTGCCAAATTTCATAATCATGAAAAGCTGCAGTTGCTAGTAGAATCCGAATAGATTTCATCATAGCCACTGGTGAATAGGTTTCATCGTAATCCACACCGTGAACTTGTCTGAAACCTTTTGCCACCAACCTGGCTTTATAAATCTGGACATTTCCATCCACGTCAATCTTCTTCTTGAAGATCCATTTGCACTCGATGGCTTTTACACCAGCGGGTAAGTCAACCAATGAAAACACTTGGTTGACCGACATGGAGTCCATTTCGGAATCAGTGGCCTTACGCCACTTAGAGGAATCTGGGCCCATCATGGCTTGATTGAAGTTCGATGGTTCATCACAATCAATGATCAGAAGATCATGACAGCCAGTCACGAGGAAACCTTGATATCTCTCGGGTTCGTGACGGATCCTCCCGGATCTTCGAACTTCAGGTACTACAGGTTCAGGCACTACAATTTCTTGTAGGTCCTCCTGCTGCTCTTCCTCTTCAGGTTGAGCAGTATCCTGTTCATCTTGAATTTCTTCAAGCAGTACCTTACTCCCACTGTCTTTCTTAGAGAGAAACTCCCTCTCAAGAAAGTTACAATCCCGGGCAACAAAGATCTTGTTCTCGGAACGTAGATAGAAGTAATAAGCCTTGGTTTCCTTCGGATAACCAATGAAGTAGCATTTATCAGACTTTGGTGTAAGCTTGTCTGAGATTAATCTCTTGACATAGGCTTCACAACCCCAAATTCTAAGATAAGACAGCACTGGAGCCACTCCAGTCCATAGTTCATATGGTGTCTTTGCTACTGCTTTCGATGGCGCTCTATTTAGAGTGAACACTGCTGTTAGCAGAGCATATCCCCAAAGGGATATTGGAAGGTCTGTGTGACTCATCATAGATCGAACCATATCCAATAAGGTCCGATTTCTCCTCTCAGACACACCATTCCATTGAGGTGTTCCAGGAGGAGTGAGTTGGGACACGATCCCACACTCTCTTAGATGATCACTGAATTCTTGGCTTAAGTATTCTCCTCCTCGGTCGGACCGAAGAGCCTTAATGCTTTTGCCAAGTTGGTTCTGTACTTCATTTTGGAATTCTATGAACTTCTCAAAGATTCAGACTTATGTTTCATTAAATAAACATATCCATACCTACTGAAATCATCAGTGAAGGTAATGAAGTACTGATACTTTCCTCTTGCATTTGTGGACATTGGGCCACACACATCAGTGTGTATCAGGCCCAATAAGTCACTGGCCCTCTCGTTAGATTTATTAAAGGGGGCCCGTGTCATTTTGCCCATCATGCAGGATTCGCATTTCTCACATGACTCAAAGTCAAATGAGCCAAGAAGTCCATTCGAATGGAGCCTCTTGATGCGTTTCTCGCTGATGTGCCCTAAACGACAATGCCATAGAAACGTTCGGTTCTCCTCATTAGGTTTGAACCGTTTGGTATCAATGTTATAAATTGGCGCGGATTGATCAAGTATGTAAAGCCCATTCGTAAGAGGGGCACAACCATAGAACAAATTGTTGCGATTGAAGGAACATAATTTATTCTTAACTGAAAAATCATAACCTTCCAAATCCAACAAAGAAATTGAAATAATATTTCTGCTTATCGCAGGTACAAAATAACAATTATTGAGTTCTAAAATCAATCCCGAAGGTAAAGACAACAAGTATGTGCCTACAGCTAGTGCAGGAACTTTCGCTCCATTCCCAACTCGTAGCTCCACTTGTCCTTGCTTCAGCCTTCTACTGTTGCTGAGTGCCTGCATATTAGTACAAATATGAGCCCCACAACCAGTATCCATAACCCATGAGGTATTATCAGAAGTAGTTGTATTAACTTCTATAACAAAAATATCTGATGAAGAAGTCTCGAGAGTCTTCTTCTTCAATTCCTTTAGACCTTCTTGGAATTTCTTACATTCTCTCCTCCAATGCCCTGGTTCTTTACAGAACCTGCAGATGTCAGTAGGCCCAGCCTTGGATTTGGGCTTGGGCTTTGGCGTGTCCTTGTCCGAGACTTGGACAGCCTTAGCCTTTCCCTTGTCCTTGGCAGAGGATTTCTTAAAGCCCTTGGCCTTTTTCACCATAAGCACATTAGGGTCCTTGGCAGTTTTCCTCAAGTTGGGCTCTGCAGTCTTGAGCATTCCGTGAAGCTCAGGCAATGTCTTACTCAAGCCATGCATATTGAAGTTCAGGATGAACTGATCATAGCTTGCAGGTAAAGACTGCAGAACGATGTCGCAGGCAAGTTCCTGACTGATAGGGCAGTCGAGTTTCTGAAGATGATCGAGATAACCCATCATCTTCAAGACATGAGGACTCACTGCCGCATTTGCAGCCAACTTACAGTCTAAGAGGTTCTTAACTGTCTGAAACCTCTCAGTCTTTGCTTGCTCCTGAAAAAGCGATTTCAGGCTTGCCATTATCTCGATGGGTGACAACACACTCTCGAACTGCATTTGCAGCTCAGCAGTCATTGTCGCCAACATCAGGCAATAGACATCATTTTCATCTGACGAATGCTTTTCCCAAGCATTATGCAGAGTCCTGGCGGCATTGTTAGGAGGCCTCTCGGGGAGGGGATCACGAAGGACATAATCCTTCTTCTCCTGCTTGAGGACCAGCCTCAAGTTCCTTGACCACGTCAGGAAGTTCGTTCCAGTCAGCTTCTCCTTTTCGAGAACAGACCGGATTGAGAATGTGTTTTGAGTGCTTGTAGTAGTCATAGCTGAAATATATAAGATAAAAAGGATTTTAGTTAATATGTTCAAAATGATTAATCTCGTATTAAATTTAATATGATTAATCACGCATTATATTCAATAACATAAGTTACCCTCAATAGAATATAATGATTCCAAGATCCACATATAACTAAGATCAAAGTGGGCCACTGGCCATCACCCAACCTTAGCTTATATCGGTAAGCCCTATGTCGGCTAATTATATCCGTGATATAACTCTTGGTTGTGAATCTGGGCCCGAGGCCCAATCCACTCTGATGTCTCAAGGCCCGGGACTCCCGATGGCCTAGTCAAGAAAACCAGACTATACAGTCATGTAATCATTAATGTCTGGGACTCCCAATGACATTTATGAATCACAAACCGTCTTACCCACGCAAAAGTAGACACCCTCACACTGTAAGGCCATGAGTACAATTGAATGAGCTTCGACAGCTGACATAGACTGGACAAGACATCCAACGCTTGATATTGTTTGAGGTTTGTAGGTTTATTATGATTTTATCCCAAAATAGAAGATTACTATTTTGGGAAACTTTCCCTTTTGGGAAACCTACTAATTTTGGAAACTTTCTAAAATTGGAAACTTCCTAAATTGGAAACTTTCTAAAATTGGAAATTTCCTAAAATCCAAAACATGCAAATCTAGAAACTTCTATTTTAAGAAACTTTCTAATTTCAAATTTGGAAACTTATTAATTTAAAAAATCGATTTTATAATTTTATAAAAATAAATTTTAAATTAATTCTGAAGAAAAGACTCAAATAATTGGCCCAATTGTTTTAACTTCTTGGCCCGATGCCCAAGAATTGGTTCATGTCCAAGACATAACCCAATTGCCCAATTAAATGACATAACCGGTCTGGTTCATTAAAATTGGTCTAACCAAAATTAATTACTACGACGACCACAATTGTCAACCGGTTATTTACTAAACCGGATTTTCTCAATTTATTTGGTCCAACCAAATCAAATTAGAAAATCACTGGTTTAGGCACAAAATCCAATTTTTCGACTTTGGATTTCTTATCTCGGTTTAACCAGAACTTAATAAATTTATTAAGTCTGTTTATTAAACCGTGACGATTAATTTTAATAAAATTTTAAACCGAGCCTTAAACCGAACCGATCAATTTGACGTGAACCCTAGCTTCACACGACGATCGGGACAGCCGCAGCGGGTCGATGATCGAGGCGCGAAACCGGACGGGACAGGACGATCGGGACGAGTGATCGGGACGGGACGGTCGGGTCGAGAGCTGGCACAGCCGATGATCCATGCGATCGATCCTTACGATCGATCCATGCGATCAGCACAGCCGATCGGACCAACTCTCGATCACGCTCGGGACGCTCGGTACAGCCGTGATCAAGACACGATCGGGACGAGTGAATCACGCGAGCGGGACGCGATCCATCCGCTGATCGGGACGCGACCACGCAACACGATCCTCGTCGATCGGTTCGTGCGTCTTTCCCGATCCGGACGATCCGACGCATACCGATTCATATAGATCGGATCATGCGATTTCATGTTTGTTTAGGTTTTTAATTCTTTGTTTCTTAAGTGTTTTTCCTTATCAGTAGATTGATTCAAAAAACACTTCTTAAACAATCCTAAACATGATTCTAAACAAGAAAAACCACAGAACCAATAGCTCTGATACCACTGTTGGATCGTTTAGTGTCTCCTGATTCAATTCTCAGATTGATTCATCCTACTAAACATGCAGATCTAGGTTCTCTTGAATAGAAACATAATAGATCTCACCTGTTACCTTATTTTGCAGCGGAATGGAAGGTACGGGTCAGAGATCAGCAGAACCACCAAGAGATGGATCCTCCAAAGGCTCACACACGCACGCACAGGAAAGTGGCTGCTAGACCGAGCAAGAAGGAGGCGCAGAGAGAGAGAGTTGGCGGCGCTTGGATCGCTAAGAAAAAGGAGCTAGGGCAAGTTTTATTAATTAAAACCCTTGTCCAGTTCCTATGGGCTTTTGGGCCCAATTCTCAGTTCTGATTAAATCCCTTGGATTTAATCAGGCCCTTTAGACTCTCTTAGTACAGTAAATGCCTAGCACTTTTACTGTACTTCTGCTAAACCGTTCCTTCGTATTTTTCCCGTTAGCTTAGGCGTGTGACCCATATGGGATCATATAATAAAGGCAATAAGTCCACGACTTATAGATCATGAGCGGACTCTAGTAAGCCATCATGACCCCCAGTATTATATGATTTATGTCTGATCATTGACATACTCTTACTTTCTAGAGACAGTACAGAGATTACTGGACATAATTCCAACAGATCGATGCAGTGCGATTTTGCCTGTTTCTCTCAGCTCTGAACACACTCAAACAGAAAAATCAAAACACCAAAATCAAAACGAAAAATGAAAAGAAAAACGGACCTACTAGTGGGTTGCCTCCCACTCAGCGCTTGTTTAAAGTCAATAACTTGACTATGGAAAGGGATCGGACTCATGGGGGATTCAGCAGAGACTTTGAGTGTCTCTGTGAATGTCTCTTCATCCAAGGTGGCATATAAGCATTCGGATCATGAGATCTCCCAAGGAACGAAGGAGTAGAACCAGGGCGGGAGCGAAGCGTGGGTGGAATACTGCGTTTTCCTGCATTCAAAGCTGAGGGATTAGGAGGTTTAAGTTTAGAAGATTTATGCCTTACCTTTGGTGGAAATGAGATGTCTGGAACTTTCTGCTTAAGAGCAGTTGCAGGCACTGAAGATGTTAGAGCATGTTCAAGAGGAACCGCCATCTTCTTTTCTCCAATAGGAATCTATGGTTCCACCTCAACACTGAAGCTCTGTCCATCAATGGTGGCTCTCTGTTTCCTATCCATCTTGAACTGCAATGGCTTATCTCCCAGTTGGAGATCAATCAGACCACGTCTCACATCTATCACAACTCTAGCAGTAGCTAAAAATGATCTTCCAAGCAGCAAAAGATCACCTGGCTCAACATTTTACTTCAGCACTACAAAGTCTGTTGGAATCAAGTAGTTTCCGACTCTGATAGGTACATCCTCAAGAACACCTTCGGGGTACCTCTTTGATAGATCAGCTAAGATAAGAGAGATCCTAGTAGGCTGAAATTCCATAAATCCTAATCTCTTAGCCACAGAGTATGGCATGAGATTCACACCAAATCCTAAATCACACATAGAATGATTGAATCTGCCCTTAGAGATGGAACAGTCAAGAACAAAGACTCCTGGATCTGGAAGCTTCTCTGAAATCTGAATCAACTGCCTTTCCATCACTTTCATGCAATTAGCTTCGTATAGCTCCCATTTGGACAACTTAGGAGGCTTAAAATGTGGTAATTGAGGCTCAAAGACTCGTTCTGAGACTGTTGCAGATTTCTGGTCCCGTCTGCGATCTGTGTCGATCGATGCACGTTGTGTGTCGATCGACACAAGGCGATTTCGAGCAATTTCATCAGACGTATCAGGACTGTGTGCACAGAGAACTTTGATGGGGGAATTGATATTTCGAGCATTTTGGTGTTTTGACCCGAGAGATAGAGTTCACTGTCTAAAATAGAGTAATGCATCGATCTACACACATCGTGCATCGATCGACACACTTGCGAGATGGGCCTTTCTCGGCGGATGAATGAAAAATGCAGAATTCACAAGTTTTGCCCAGAAGTTCTTGATAATTACAAAGAAGCCCCAAGACGTGATTAGCTTATATAATTAGGTTTTTACATCAGTTTTGAGAGACGCTTTTTGATACTTAGAGCTGAGAGTTTTTAGAGCTTGGGGCTGATCTAATCCTGTACTGCTTTCTGCTTTTTGGAGAAGATTTCGAACCCCTTTACTTCTTTATTCTCTTTTATGCAATCTATTATTTCATTGATTATGTCTTCATATTCTATGTCTGAGTAGTTTCATAGTTAGGTTTAAGGATTCTCATTAAGGATTTCATGACTTGCTAGATTTATTTATTTCAGTTAAGGATTCATATCAATAATTTTTCTTCGATCTAAATTGTGCTTTAACACGAGTTTCTAACCTGATCACTTAGAATCTAGATCTTAGATTGTTAAATTGACACGAAAGTGTGATTTAGAATCTGAACTATTTAGGTTGAGCAATTGAATTACTCGCAAAGAAATTTGGTTTAATTGAATTGTGAACATATCGAACTTAATCTTAAAGCTAGTTTAATCTGTTAGGAATTACAAAGAAATTTGGATTTCTGCAATTAGGCTTAGAGAATTCTCACAACGAAAGTTGGTTAATTCTATTTCCGTGTTTGAGTTCTAGAACTGTGCTTAATTTGATCTTGACTGAATAATTTATCTGCTTGTCTGATTTTCTGAGAACTCCCTAGACTTAGCGCTTTAGTTAATTGCCTACAAACCGATCTTGCTACTGATTTACTTTCTTGCATTGCTTTTAGTTTCTCATTACATTGCTTTCTCCTAGTTGTAATTTGACTGTTCTTAATTTATCGTTGCCTAGAGTCCTTGTGGATTCGATACCCTAAAGTACTACATTTACATCACTGTGCACTTGCAGTTAGAATAGGGATAATTCTTGACCTATCAAGTTTGTGGCACCGTTGCCGGGAACTCTTTTGAGTCTTCGATAGATTTTAACTTAGGGTTTAGACTAGGTTTTTCGTTTTTGTTTTACTGATTTATTTTTCTGTTTTTCTCTGTCTTGCGTTTCAGGTACGCCTGTAATCGCACTGCATCGATCGACACGGTCATGTGTGTCAATCGTCACATCTTCGCACTTGCATCGATCGACACTACTTTGCATCAATCGATACAGCACGTAAGATGATGGGAATGATGGTACAAATGTTGGAAAATCAGCAGAATAACTCATTCTGCAGAGACTATGGTTCTTATTCATTCACCAGAGATTATGAATCTTCATCATATCAGCCTGCTCCTCCTCCTCAAAATACGCAGTCTGATAAGCTGATAAGTATGATGGAGCAGTTACTGGAAAAACAAGAAAAGGATTTGAACTACATCAATGGCTCTGGATTCCAAGGAAATAGGTTTGGTAATCAGCAAGGTAGCAAGTTCTTTAATGGTGGACAGAAGAGTGCTTTCACAAGCAATCAGAACTCTTCTGGATATGGACAGACTGCTGGATATCAGAAACCTTTTCAGCAAGGTAATTCTTATCAGAGAACTTATGGATCATCCTCATATCAGACACCTCCTGCTGTTGATACTTATGAGAGCAAAATGGAAGCCATAATGGAGCAGTTGCTAGAGGATCAGACTAAGACAGCTGTAGACTTCGACAGGAAGCTGGATGCTATGCATAAAAATATGAATGGGAAGTTTGAATCCTTAAGCACACATGTGAAAAAGCTGGATGTTCAAGTTCAACAGATTACTGGAGCAGAACAAAGGCAAAATGGATCAGGAAGAGTTGAACAAAAGCAATACATTAATGATGTGACCATAAGAGATGAGATTGACTTGCTGGAAGAAGAAGAGAGCATAATCTCAGATTTTCTTGGTGAATTCTGTCTGTCTGAGACAAGCATCGATCGACACAACTCTTGCATCGATTGTCACAGTCCCGATACGTCTGATGAAATTGCTCGAAATCGCCTTGTGTCGATCGACACACAACGTGCATCGGTCGACACAAATCCCAGACGGGATCAGAAACCTGCAACAGTCCTAGAACGAGTCTACAAGCCCTCTGTGCCATATCCTAAGGTTCCTAAACTGTCTAAACAAGAGCTAGACGTGGCTAATTGCATGCAAGTGATGGAAAAGAAGCTGGTTCAGATTACAGAGAAGTTTCCAGATCGAGGAGCATTTGTGCTAGACTGTTATATATCTAAGGAAAGATTCAAGCGTTCTCTGTGTGACTTAGGATCTTGTGTGAATCTAATGCCATACTCAGTAGCTGTGAGATTGGGAAAGATGGAATTCCAGCCTACTAGGATCTCTCTTATCCTAGCTGATCGTTCAAAGCGATATCCATAAGGAGTTCTTGAGGATATTCCTGTCAGAGTTGGAAACTACTTGATTCCAACAGACTTTGTGGTGCTGAAGTATGAGATTGAACCTGATGATCCTCTACTACTTGGAAGATCATTCTTAGCCACTGCTGGAGCTGTGATTAATGTGCAACATGGTCTAATTGATCTCCACCTGGGAGATGAAACATTGAGGTTCAAGATGGATAAGCTGCAGAAATCCACCATTGATGGACATAGCTTTAGTGTTGAGGTGGAACCAGATGTTCCCATTGGAGAAGAGAAGATGGCAGTTCATTCTGAACCTGCTCTAACATCTTCAGTGCCTGCAACTGCTCATAAGCAGTAAGCTCCAGACATCTCATTTCCACCAAAGGTAAGACACAAATCATCTAAGCTTAAACCTCCTAACCGCATTACTTTGAATGCAGGAAAACGCAGTATCCCATCCATGCTTCGCTCCTGCCCCGGTTCTGTCTACTCTTTCCTTGGGAAATCTCATGATCCGACAGAATATACACCACCTTGGATGAGGAGACTTTCGCAGAGACAATCAAAGTCTCTGTTGAAACCTCTAGGAGCTTGATCTTGTTCGTCCGGTCAAGCTAATGACCTTAAACAAGCGCTGAGTGGGAGGCAACCCACTGTTTCGTTTTTGAATTTTCATTTTTATGTTTTTGTTAGGATTTTACATTTTTGGTTTTGGTGAGTTTTGTCTGCAGGTTTCGACAGAATCGCAATGCAACGATCTACACGGTTCTGTGTGTCGATCGTCACAACACGAAAATCGCATTGCAGCGATCGTTGCGGTCCTAAGCAACGATCGACTCATGATGCAAATCGCCTTGCAACGGTCGTCGCATTTATGTAACAATCGATGCATGAGCGACAGAGGTAAAATCAGACAGAACTTAACACATCCTTTAACTTTTTTCTTTATTTTACCAATCCTTAGCTTGACACTACTAGGGACTGTGTGTTTCAAGTGTGGGGGAGGTGGTTTTGACTATTATCTTTCTGTTTTCTTAGAGTCGGTCCTGTTTTTCAAAAAAAATTGTTTTATTGAGTCAAAAAGGTTTAAGTAGGAAACAATGAATTTTTGAGAAGTTAACAGCACTTGCAGGAACTTAAGTAACCATTGGGATGAAGTTGCAGGATCTATCTATGACTATTAGAAAACCCAACACGGATCAACCTACTGAAGACACCCATATCAATTCAGGTATTCAGAGGATCCTTTACTGACTTCACCCTTAATTTGACTTAATTTTCTCACCTAAGGGCTTGGTATACCTTGAGTCGGATTCCTTTGTTAGTTCTGACACAGCTTGTAAACATGTCCGAGTATGGTTCCCTTCTCCCCTTCCATAAAGTAAAAAAAAAGATTAATAAACTGAGGATGAGCTAGTAGCTCGGAAGTGGTCACGGGAGTAGTAGCAAACACTATTACCTCCTGTGCATTCATGGAATGTGTCCAAAGTACACCCCTTAACGGGAAGAGCACTAATAAAAAAAAATGATACCCAATGGGGAAAAACCAGAATGCTAAGGAAGGGAAAAGAGAAGAAAAAGAACCAGAAAAAGATAGTATGGTGGTCTAGAACTGACAAAGTAAGAATCCATGTGCCCTTTGATCGATAATCCTTAGGTGAGACCGCCTTTAATAGCTTATAGAAGTCAGTAGGGTGAACTTGAATTGCTTGGATTGATTGTGGAGTTTACTTAAGACAATTGCTAAGTGTGGGGGAAGTACATGTTGGTCTTGATGTCTTGCAGGTGATTCTTTCAGTGGCTTACTAAGGGGAATCTGAGTGTTGTTGCTTCTAGGATGGAAAGAGTTTCTGAAAGTTTTCAAACCTCTTCACCATGTTTTAGTTCTCTGTTTTGCTTGAGGGCAAGCAAAGGCTAAGTGTGGGGGAGTTGATATATCATGGTTTTTACCGGTTTTAGACCATGATATAAGTGTGTTTTAGAGTCTTTTAGTGTTTCTTTAGGGTATTTTACATGTGTTATTAGGTATTAGCACGTTTAGAGCGGAATTGGAGTTATTGGAGCTTTTTTGGAGCATTTTGGTGTTTTGACCCTAGAGATAGAGTTCACTGTCCAAAACAGAGTAATGCATCGATCGACACACATCGTGAATCGATCGACACACTATCGAGATGGGCCTTTCTCGGCGGATGAATGAAGAATGCAGAATTCACAAGTTTTGCAAGTGCAGGCCATGTGCATCGGTCGACAAAAATCCCAGACGGGATCAGAAACCTGCAACAGTCCTAGAACGAGTCTACAAGCCCTCTGTGCCATATCCCAAGGTTCCTAAACTGTCTAAACAAGAGCTAGACGTGGCTAATTTCATGCAAGTGATGGAAAAGAAGCTGGTTCAGATTACAGAGAAGCTTCCAGATCCATGAGCATTTGTGATAGACTGTTATATCTCTAAGGACAGATTCATGCGTTCTCTGTGTGACTTAGGATCTTGTGTGAATCTAATGCCGTACTCAGTAGCTGTGAGATTGGGAAAGATGTAATTCCAGCCTACTAGGATCTCTCTTATCCTAGATGATCGTTCAAAGCGATATCTGGAAGGAGTTCTTGAGGATATTCCTGTCAGAGTTGGAAACTACTTGATTCCAACAGACTTTGTGGTGCTGAAGTATGAGATTGAACCTGATGATCCTCTACTACTTGGAAGATCATTCTTAGCCACTGCTGGAGCTGTGATTAATGTGCAACATGGTCTAATTGATCTCCACCTGGGAGATGAAACATTGAGGTTCAAGATGGATAAGCTGCAGAAATCCACCATTGATGGACATAGCTTTAGTGTTGAGGTGGAGCCAGATGTTCCCATTGGAGAAGAGAAGATGGCAGTTCATTCTGAACCTGCTCTAACATCTTCAGTGCCTGCAACTGCTCATAAGCAGTAAGCTCCAGACATCTCATTTCCACCAAAGGTAAGACACAAATCATCTAAGCTTAAACCTCCTAACCGCATTACATTGAATGCAGGAAAACGCAGTATCCCATCCATGCTTCGCTCCTGCCCCGGTTCTGTCTACTCTTTCCTTGGGAAATCTCATGATCCGACAGAATATACACCACCTTGGATGAGGAGACTTTCGCAGAGACAATCACAGTCTCTGTTAAAACCGCCATAAGTCTAATCTCTATCCCATAGTCAAGCTAATGACTAAAAACAAGTTCTGAGTGGGAGGCAACCCACTATAGAGTCAGTTTTCGTTTTTATTTTTCATTTTTAGGTCTTTGTTACTTTGATTTTTTGTTTTGGTGTTTTCATACGAGAGAACATGTGAAAAATCTCCTTGCATCGATCGACACAGATGTGTGCATCGATCGACACAGATGTGTGCATCGATCGACACAGAGCGAAAACACGAATGAATTGAGCAAATGCGAATTGCGTCGATCGATGCAGTCCTGAGCATCGATCGACACAGTGCGACGAGATGTACGTAACTCTGGATTTTTCAGACTCTTTTCAATTTGATTATTTGTTCTCACCGAACCTAAGCTTGACACCACTGGGGACAGTGTTTTTTAAGTGTGGGAGAGGTAGCTACTTACGCACGCTTTCTGTTTTCTTAGAGTCAGTCCAAATTTGTTTTATTGAGTCAAATTGAGTAGGAAACATGACTTTTTGAGGAGATTATCACACTTGCAGGAACTTAAGTGACCATTGGAATGAGCTTGTAGATGAATCTATGGCTATTAGAAAACCCAACACAGATCAACCTACTGAGGACACCCATATCACTCCAGGTAATCAGAGGATCCATTACTGACTTCTCATTTAACTTGACTTAATTTTTCTTACCTATGGGCTTGGTATACTTTGAGTCGGATTCCTCTGTTGGTTCTGGCACAGCTTGTAAACCTGTCTGATTATGATTCCCTTCTCCCCATCCTTGAAAGTAAAAAAAAAGAGATAAACTGAGGATAAGCTAGTAGATTCGAAGTGGTCACGGGAGTGGTAGAGACCCTATTACCTCCTGTGCATCCATGGAAACATATCCAAAGTATGCCCCAGTAAGGGAAGAGCACTAATAGAAAAAATAAAATGATACCCAATGGGAAAAAACCAGTGCTAAGGAAGGGAAAAGAGAAGAAAGGGACCAGAAGCAACAGTTGAGTGGTCAGATGCTAACAGAGTAAGAATCCATGTGTTCTTTGATCGATACCCCGTAGGTGAGACCACACTTAATTTCTTATATAAGTCAGTGTGGTGAATTTGATTGCTCTAGATGTGATTGTGGAGTTTACTTAGGACAGTTGCTAAGTGTGGGGGAAGTACATGTTGGTCTTGATGTCTGCAGGTAAGTTTTTCATGTGGCTTACTAAGGGGAATCTGAGTGTGGTGCTTCAAACTTCTTCTCCTCATCTTGGTTTTTTGTTTGCTTGAGGGCAAGCAAAAGCTAAGTGTGGGGGAGTTGAAATACCATGGATTTTAGGGTTTTTAACCATGGTATATGTCTTTGTTATCGAGTCTTTCTATGTGTTTTGGAGTCTTTTCAGGTGTTTTACAGGTTTAAAGACATTTGGAGCCTAATTGGACGTTTTGGGAGCATTGGGAGCATTTCTGCACTGTTTAGAGGTTTCACAGAGTTCACTGGCTTCGAAATCGCCTTGCAACGATCGATGCAGTATGTGCAGTGGTCGACGCAAGGTGATTCCAGGGTTCTGCGCCCAAAAATCTGCATTTTGGAGAAATTACAGTATTTTCCTAGAAACTTCCCAGACTTGAAAAAGGCCCAAAAACGTGTTTAGATTTATATATTAGGGTTTTAAGTCATTGTTTAGGCTATACTTTATTTTACTTTGAGAGAGTTAGGGGCTGATCTTGTACTCGATAGAGAAGAGATTTCAAATGTTTATTCTATTTTATGCTATTTGGTTTTCTATTCATGATGTCTTCTGTTTCGATGATCATGTCTGAGTAGTTTACCTGTTAGGTTTAGGGATTCTCATTTAGGGATTTCATGGAATTATAGGTTGATCAATCTGTAGGGATTCATATCTGTTAGTTCTTCACCTAGGGTTGTTCTTAATGCTTGATCTGAAGTAGCTACCCAGATTATTGATGTTATGTTGATTTCCACAACGACAGTTGGTTAATTAACTAGAAAGAACCTAGGTGAGCAATTTGATCTACTCGCAATGAAATTTGGTTTAGGGGAATTGTGAACGAAAGAACTTGAGATTAATGCTTGTTTAGAGCTCTAGAATTCGCAACGAAAGTTGGCTTGCTAGGTTGTTAGACATAGATAGGATTCGCAACGAAAGTTGGTTTCTTATACTTCCGTGATTTCAGTTCTAGAACAGTTCTTAATTAGATCCCGATTGATTGATTGCCTGTGTTCCTGATTTCCTGAGAACTCCCTTGACCTAACGCTTTGCCTTCTTGCTTACAAACCTCTTGATCTACTTTTCTGCTGCTCTGATTTACTGCTTTCAACTATTTTCACCTAGCTTAATTCGACGTTCTATAATCTATCGCAAGAGTCTAGAGTCTCTGTGGGTTTCAATACCTTTTATACTATAATTGCATAACTGTGCACTTGCAGTAGAATAGGATTAAAACTTAGACCTATCATGTTCACTGTCCAAAACCGGTTAAAACCATGATATATCAACTCCCCCACACTTAGCCTTTGCTTGCACTCAAGCAAAACAGAGAACTAAAACATGGTGAAGAGGTTTGAAAACTTTCAGAAACTCTTTTCATCCTAGAAGCAACAACACTCATATTCCCCTTAGTAAGCCACTGAAAGAATCACCTGCAAGACATAAAGACCAATATGTACTTCCCCCACACTTAGCAACTGTCCTAAGTAAACTCCACAATCAATCCAAGCAATTCAAGTTCACCCTACTGACTTCTATAAGCTATTAAGTGCGGTCTCACCTAAGGATTATCGATCAAAGGGCACATGGATTCTTACTTTGTCAGTTCTAGACCACCATACTATCTTTTTCTGGTTCCTTTTCTTCTCTTTTCCCTTCCTTAGCATTCTGATTTTTCCCCATTGGGTATCATTTTATTTTTTTTATCAGTGCTCTTCCCGTTAAGTGGTGTACTTTGGACACATTCTATGAATGCACAGGAGGTAATAGTGTTTGCTACTACTCCCGTGACCACTTCGGAGCTACTAGCTCATCCTCAGTTTATTACTCTTTTTTTTTTTACTTTATGGAAGGGGAGATGGGAACCATACTCAGACAGGTTTACAAGCTGTGTCAGAACTAAAAAAGGAATCCGACTTAAGGTATACCAAGCCCTTAGGTGAGAAAATTAAGTCAAATTAAGGGTGAAGTCAGTAAAGGATCCTCTGAATACCTGAATTGATATGGGTGTCCTCAGTAGGTTGATCCGTGTTGGGTTTTCTAATAGTCATAGATAGATCCTGCAACTTCATCCCAATGGTTACTTAAGTTCCTGCAGGTGCTGTTAACTTCTCAAAAATTCACTGTTTCCTACTTAAACCGTTTTGACTCAATAAAACAAATTTTTTGAAAAACAGGATTGACTCTAAGAAAACAGAAAGATAATAGTCAGTACCACCTCCCCCACACTTGAAACACACTGTCCCCAGTAGTGTCAAGCTAAGGATTGGTAAAAGAAAGAAAAATGTTAATGGATATGTTAAGTTCTGTCTGATTTTACCTCTGTCGCTCATGCATCGATCGTTACATAAATGCGACGATCGTTGCAAGGCGATTTGCATCATGAGTCGATCGTTGCTTAGGACCGCAACGATCGCTGCAATGTGATTTTCGTGTTGTGACGATCGACACACAGGACCGTGTCGATCGTTGCATTGCGAATCTGTCGAGACCAGTTGGCAGACAGCAGGTTAGTCTGTGAGAAATTATCAAATTTCAAACCTACAAGCTGAAAATCAATCCAAACAAGTAGAATCAAAGCAACATATAGTCTCAATGTAAAAACATCATCCAAACATAAGAATCCTAAGAAAATCAAAAGAAAAATGCAAAAGAAAAGATGAAAACAGAAATACAGAACCGGTCTGAAAAGCCACTGCTCTCATTCGTCATCTATGCCATCATAGCGATCAATATCGCTCGAAAGAACAGGGGTCGGAGATCGCTGTCTACGTCGACGGGAAGGTCCGAGCTGATGAATCTGTGGCTGACTCCTGCATGTGCAGCCACGCATGTAGTTCCAGATGCTCCGCAGAATACCATCCTGACGCTCTCTCCACTCTCCCTCAGACATCTCACTCAAAGGCACTGAAGGCTTAGGATAAGGACAATTATCATCAGCAGGAGCAGCAGGTGCAGGCGCAGATGAAGAAGAAGGGCATGTAGAAGGCTCTTCCAGCGGATGAGCCATCGTAGGCACACTGCGCTGATCTCGAATAGGAGGCCGGAAACTCAAGGCAGCCAGCGTATCAATCTTGGTCAGATCAGCAGTAGGAAGGTCTATACCACTCTTCGTTGTGGTGTCATAATAGACCCATATACGTCCCTCCTTTAGTCATGTAGCACTCTGCAGGTGGGTAAAATCAAGGAATTCCTTGCTGTCATCACACTTTGTACCCTCTAAGGGAATCCTGCAATGCCTGAAAATGGGAGTAAGCAGACTCCCTACTTTCTTAGTATCCTTCCTATCGAATGGCTTCTTCTGCAGTGAGCACAAGTGATGAGCAAAGAAAGCTCCTAGGTTGAGTCCTCTGGCGGGATCTCTCAAATCAGTCTCAGCAAACTGCTCCCTTAATCCAATGAAAAGCATCTCCAGCTCGTTCTTACGCATCTTGTTGGCTTCAGCTTTGCACAACAGAGTATATCCCAAGATGCGTAAGACATATATGAGAACAGGATGCCTAACCTGTATCTGCTTCGTCGTCCTCGAGCAATACCGACCGTTGCCAATACAGTCCCAGAAATACTGAGCTTCCGGCACATCCCACTCAAGAGACATACCAATACGCGTAGGCTCAACGCTGAATCCATAAATCCGACAGATATCAAGAAGGGGAATCCGATACCTGACTCCTAAGCACATGAAGGTAAAGAAACCTCCTGAAGCTCTCCTGCTCTCTGGGTCAGGATAAATAACTATGCAGGTGGCCAACAGCTGTCTCACCAGATCAGGATACAACTCATAATGCTGCATAGGCATTGTCCCCAGACCAATGCCCTTAACCAATATCAGCACCTGCTCATCAATGCCTAGCCCTCTACAAGTCCAGTAGTCAGCAAACTTGGTCGGCTTAATCGTCATGCCACACCAACCATTGTAGAGCAATGTATCGAACTCGTCCCAATTGTCAAGTAGCGGCCTCTCTGTGAAAATGTCGGTCTTAAGCAGCTTATCAATCTCCATATCCCATACCTTGTTTGTCTGAATCTTCTCCCTATCTGCCTTAGGCCAAGGAAACTGTATCGCTTCCCTATCTCTCTGATAAGGCTCAGGATATGGCGAGTCTCGAGAAAACCACTCAACTGGCAAATGATGATGATCTGCAGCTGCAGCTGCTGTGGTAGCTCTACGTTTGCGAGGTTGTCCGCGAGGAGGCATCTGCAAACAAGAAAACAATGCAGCATTAGTCACGTAAAAACTCCCTGTGAAGTCGCAATGCAACGACCGTTGCATAAGTGCAGCGATCGTTGCAAGGCGATTTCACAGTCGCCAAATAATCCTCCAAATCGTTTCTAAATTCGTTCCACAATCTCACAAATAGCATAATTCCATCACCAATCAACCTAAATCAAGTCTATAACAGTATGGAATCATCATTCTCAAGCCAAAATCTTCTAATTCCAAAACCCTAGAACCGAATCCGAAAATGATGAAATTTGGAGCTCTTACCTCGGAATTGTTATGAATGGGCTAGAGGAATAGATAGAGCAAGTAAAAACAAGAAGAATGAGATTTAAATCAATGAAAATGATGAAGATTTGAGTGATTTAGGGAGTTGAGAGATGGGTTGTACGGACGGCGAAATGGGGAAGAAGAGAGAAAAGGGTTACCTGGATCGTGGATGCAATGACCGTTGCAGATAAGCAACGATCGTCGCTAGTGAACCAAATTGATTCCGGTTTAGCACGCGTACCTTTAATTTTTGTTTTTGTTTTTGCAATTGAACCATTTGCAACGACCGTTGCACAGGACCACAATGATCGTCACAAGGCGATTTCATCTCTTCGTCATTTCCCTCTGCAACGACCGTTGCACATGTTGGCAACGATCGTCACACATCTCCAGACAGTGTTCTGTAACGAAAAACTTAGCAAAAATAAAATCAAAACGTGAAATCCTAAGAAAACACCAAAAATAAGTAAGAAAAACACTAAAACCTAACAGTGGATTGCCTCCCACTCAGCGCTTGTTTAAGGTCATTAGCTGGACCTATCAGCTAAATCAGACAGAGGGTGCAACATCCAGAGGCAAAATCTGACCTTCTGGAATCTCGGCCTTAGTCCAATAATGCTTTACTCTCTGTCTATTGACAGTAAATTCCTTACCTTCCTGGCTGATCAGAACGACAGCCCCATAAGGATGTACCTCCTTGATTGTGAAAGGACCAGACCACCTTGATCTCAACTTACCTGGAAACAATTGCAAACGAGAGTTATACAAAAGTACCTGATCATTAGGCTCAAATTGTCTAGAGACAATCTTCTTGTCATGATAAGCTTTAGTCCTCTCCTTATACATCTTTGAGTTCTCATAAACATGATGCCTAATCTCATCCAACTCATTAAGCTGCATCAATCTCCTCTCTGCAACAGATTTAAGATTGAAGTTCATCTGCTTCACAGCCCATGCTGCTTTGTGCTCAAGCTCTACTGGCAGATGACATGCTTTTCCATACAGCAGATGAAATGGAGTAGTCCCAAGTGGTGTCTTGAATGCAGTCCGGTAAGCATATAGTGCATCATCTAGCTTTGCTGCCCAATCCTTCCTTGTCTTCCCAACTGTCTTCTCTAAGATCTCTTTGATCTGTCTGTTAGAAACCTCAACTTGTCCACTAGTCTGAGGGTGATAAGGAGTAGCAACTCGGTGATGAACTCCATGCTTCTGTAGCAACGTCTCGAAGACCTTATTAATGAAATGAGATCCTCCATCACTAATCACTATCCGAGGTACTCCAAATCTAGGGAATATGATGGTTTTAAACAGCTTAATAACCACCGAAGAATCATTGGTTGGACTAGCTATTGCTTCTACCCACTTAGATACATAGTCCACAACAACCAAGATAAACTTATTCCCATAGGATGAGGGAAAAGAACCCATGAAATCTATGCCCCAGCAATCGAAATCCTCAACCTCAAGAATGAAATTCTGAGGCATCTCATGCTTCTTGCTGATTTTCCCTCTCCTCTGACAGGCATCACACTGAGAAACAAATGAATGAGCATCCACAAAAATTGTAGGCCACCAGAAACCTGCTTGCAGAACCTTAGACACAGTCTTGAAAGTAGTAAAATGTCTAGCATAATCTGATCCATGACAGTGGAATAGAATATCTGGAACCTCTGATTCAGCAACGCATCTCCTGTAAAGACCATCCGAACAGTGCTTGTAGAGATAAGGCTCATCCCAGTAGTATCGTCTGAGCTCCCTGAAGAACTTCTTCTTTGCATACCCCTTCAAATCATCTGGTTCAGTCTCTGCAGCCAGGTAATTAGCTATATCTGTGTACCAGGGTAGATCGGTGGTTACGACAGCATCTACTTCGACGAGATAGTTTCCAATTTGAACCGTGAAAGGTTCTGGGTTCATATCCGCACTGCAACGATCGTCGCATAAGTAGCATCGATCGTCGCAGTCTCGACACATGCATCGATCATCACAGATGTGGCATCGATCGACGCAGTACGATTAATCCGACAGTTTTGCAAGTTTCTGTCCAAATCCATCTGAAACACTGTCCCAATCATATTGACGTTCTCCTCAGGCAAGAAATCATTAATGGGCATGTCTTCTTCAACCAACATCCTTGGAAGATGGTCAACAACTCCATTCTCAACTCCCTTTTTGTCCCTCACTTCAATGTCAAACTCCTGAAGCAACAAAATCCATCTTAACAATCTTGGCTTAGCATCTTTCTTCTGCATCAGATACTTCAGGGCTGAATGATTAGTGTGTACAATCACCTTGGAGCCAACAAGATAAGGGCAAAACTTCTCAAATGCAAAGACAACAGCCAACAACTCCTTCACTGTAGTGGCATAGTTTCTATGCGCATCATCTAGTGTCCTACTAGCATTATAGATAGCATGAAGCTTTATGTCCTTCTTCTGCCCAAGAACAGCTCCTACATCATAGTCACTTGCATCACACATAACCTCAAAAGGTAGATCCCAATCTGGTGGCTGAACTATAGGACCACTCACTAATGCCTGGTTGATCTGTTCAAATGTAGTCTAACAATCTGCATTGAACTCAAATTTGGTATCCTTACACAGCAAAGCAGTTAGTAGTCTAGCAATCTTACTGAAGTCCTTGATGAACCGTCTATAGAAACCAGCATGTCCAAGAAAGCTCCTCACAGACTTCACAGAATCAGGCGCCTGAAGGCTGGTCATTACCTCAATCGTAGCGCGGTCTACCTCGATCCCTGCTTCAGACACTTTATGTCCAAGTACAATGCCATCTCTGACCATGAAATGGCACTTCTCCCAATTAAGAACTAAGTGCTTTTCCTCGCATCTAGCTAGTACCTTGTACAAATTATCTAAACACTCATTATAAGATGACCCGTAGACTGAAAAGTCATCCATAAATACCTCCATAAAGTCCTCAATCATATCAGTGAATATGGACATCATGCATCTCTGGAAGGTGGCTGGTGCATTGCAGAGTCCAAAGGGCATCCTACGGTAAGCAAATGTGCCATATGGACAAGCGAAGGTGGTCTTTCCCTGATCCTCTGGATGGATGGGAATCTGGAAGAAACCTGAATATCCATCTAGGAGCAATAGTAAGGGTGATTTGCAAACCTCTCCAGCATCTGATCAATGAAAGGTAAAGGGAAATGATCCTTCCTTGTCGCAGCATTGAGCTTCCTGTAATCTATGCACATCCGGTGTCCAGTCACAGTCCTTGTAGGAATCAGCTCGTTCTTCTCATTCTTCACTACTGCAACTCCGCCCTTCTTAGGCACTACATGGACTGGACTCACCCAATCACTGTCTGAAATTGGATAGATAATGCCAGCAACTAAGAGTTTCATAATCTCCTTCTTAACCACATCCTTAAGGTTAGGATTCAGCCTTCTCTGATGCTCAACTGATGTCTTAGACTCGTCCTCAAGATGTATCCGATGCATGCACAGCTCCGGAGAGATACCTGAAATGTCATTAAGAGAATAACCAAGAGCTTTGCGATGCTTGCGCAGCTTGCTTAGCAGTAAAGTGAGCTCTGCATTGTTCAAACTAGCATTAACAATTACTGGATAAGTTGAATTAGGTCCAAGGAATGCGTACCTTAGCCCGGATGGAAGTTGTTTCAGTTCAATTTTCGGAGCCTTTTCCTCTGCCCAGTCTCTGTCGACATGCAACGATCAATGCCCTGAAGGTGTCGATCGATGCAATGTCGCGTCAGACACATCCAATTACATCACTTGCTCAGCAGAGTCCATTAGCCTTGCATAGTAGATTGCAGGCTCGTCTTGCAGGTGTTCCAGCTCCATTATAGAGCTCAGTAAGGCTCTCTCCAGTGGATCCTCAGCATGTGACATATGAAAGTATTCTACAACCAAATCACTGAGTGTGTCCACATAGATGGTCTGTCCGTCGATGGTGGGTCTCTTCACCAGTTTGTACATATCAAAGCTCATCTTCAGATCACCCACATTCAGAATTATTTTACCTCTCTGGCAGTCAATCATCACACCCGCAGTAGCTAAGAAAGGTCTGACAGACACAAGACATGCTCATACACCCCACAACAGAATGGGATGGCTGAGAGAATGAACCGAACAATCATGGAAAAAGTGAGATGTTTGTTGAATGGATCAGGTCTAGAGGAAAGGTTCTGAACAGAAGCTGTGGCTACTTCAGTTTATCTCATTAACAGGACTCCGTCTGTAGCGAATGATGGGAATATACCAGAGCAGATTTGGCTTGAAAAAGAACTAGGATACTCTCACCTAAGGAGGTTTGGATCGCTTGTATACGTTCATATAGATCAGGGGAAGCTAAAGCTTCGAGCCATCAAAGGTGTATTCCTGGGATATCCTTATGGAACCAAGGGTTACAAGGTATGGCTGTTAGAAGAGAGAAAATGTGTCGTTAGTCGTAATGCAGTCTTTAGAGAAGATCTTCTATACAAAGACTGGCTTCAAGAGAAGAAGTCAGTGTCATCTAATACTGATGTAACTAAAGAGATTAGTACATAACTTGAAGTGAAAAGAAAAGAATCTGAAGAAGAAGTAATATCTGATACTGAAGATGTTACTGAAGGTGGAGTTAATAATGAAAAACAAGAAGATGGTGAAGACTCAGAACACGAGACTGAGGAACCTGTTGAACAGAGGTTAAACCATGAAGAAGTAAGAAGAGAGATTAAGCTTCCAAGAAGATATTCAGAAGATGAGTATGTACTTGCCTTCTCACTTTCTGTTGTTGAAGAATTGAATATAGAGGAACCTAAAGACTATCAGGAATCAACTAGGTGTAAAAACTGGCCAAGATGGAAAGAAGCCTTTGAAGATGAAATGAAATCTCATCATAAGAATCAAACCTGGAATTTAGTCAAGAGACCAAAAGATCAGAGAATCATTGGCTGTAGGTGGGTTCTAACAAGGAAGCCATGCATTCCAGGAGTAGAGAAGCCAAGGTTTAAAGCCACATTAGTGGCAAAGGGGTATTCACAGAGAGAAGGAATAGATTTTCAGGAGATTTTCTTGCCAGTTGTTAAACACGTTTCGATTAGATTCAATTTATCTCTTACTGTGAATCTTGATCTAGAGCTTGAACAGCTCGACGTGAAAACTTCTTTTCTACACGGCAAGCTTGAGGAGGATATATTCATGGATCAGCCTGAGGGGTTTGTAGAAGAAGGTAAGAAGAACTTTGTCTGTCACTTAAAGAAATCCTTGTACGGACTTCGTCAGGTACCAAGGCAATGGAATCGCTGTTTTGATCAGTTCATGGTGAAACATGGATTCAGTAAGAGTGATTACGATCAATGTATCTACTTTAGGAGCTGTGAAGGTGGAATTGTATACCTGTTACTGTTTGTAGACGATATGCTATTGGCATCACAAAATACTACATAAATTAAGAAGGTTACGGATCTTCTAAAGAGTCAGTTTGACATTAAGGACTTAGGACCAGCCAAGAGAATTTTGGGTATGGATATCAATAGAGACAGATCTAATGGTATTCTGAGTTTGTCTCAAACTAACTATATCAAGAAGGTTCTTAGAATGTTTAGAATGGATGAAGCTAAAGTTGTATCTACGCCTATAGGAGCTCACTTCAAGTTGGCAGCCATTAAAGATGATGAAGAAATAGTAGGTGATGTCCCCTATAGCAATGCAGTTGGAAGCGTGATGTACGCTATGATTGGGACTAGACCAGATGTGGCTTATGCCATAGGACTAGTGAGTAAATTCATGAGTAATCCAAGGTCTATTCATTGGTCAGCGGTTCAGTGGATTCTAAGATACTTGAAGGGAGCTCAAGATAGAAAGCTGGTGTTCACTAAGGGGTCATGATTCATGATTGAAGGTTTCTCTGACTCAGACTATGCAAGTGATATAGATAGACGCATATCAATTACAAGCTATGTGTTCATGGCAGGAGGGAATGTTGTGAGCTGGAAGTCAAGCTTGCAGCCTGTTGTAGCATTATCAACAACAGAGGCTGAGTACATAGCCTTAACAGAGGCTGTCAAAGAGGGTATATGGTTGAAAGGTTTAGCAGAGGAGATGGGCTATGATCAAGGACCTATAGATGTTTGGTGTGACTCACAAAGTGCCATTTGTTTGGCCAAAAATAATGTCTTTCATGAGAGGACGAAGCACGTAGCTACCAAATATCACTTCATAAGAGATACGATCGAGGATGGGATTGTGAAGATTCAGAAGATTCCAACATCAAGGAACCCTGCAGATATGATTACTAAGGTTATACCTGTACATAAGTTTGAGCAAGCTTTAGCTTTGCTCATAGTGGTCAAGGACTGAGAAGGAGGCCATGCTTGACGGTTTACAAGAATAACGAGCACTCAATGTCTATGTCAAGGTGGAGATTGTTGATCTTGTGATATATAGGACATTGAGTTGACCTAGACCAGTTTCGGTTTGCTATTGGTTTAGTTGGTACAATAAGTGAATTAAAGATTAGCTGGGTAGTTAATTGGTTTGGTTCATTTTAAGAGGTGTACCGGTTCTTCTTAGCTCATATAAGAAGAAAGTAATTAGCTCGTTAGGTGCTGAGAGTGAGCTGAGAGAGATTGAGAGATTCTATGTTCTTGAGAGTTCTCTCTGATTCCTTTTGTAAACACTCTGATCTTGAAAATAGTGGATTGTTGCTTGTGCCATCAAGCCCCATATGTAGGGATCTCACTCGAGACTTGAACTGGGTTACCAATTTCTGTGTTCTTTGTTTTCTTTGTTTCTGATATCAATCGAGCGTTTAGTTTTACTTGTGTTTATTGAATTCGACTTGTTGATTCATAGTTAGATTCGCAACAGTTGAGAGTTATTTTTTCCCCATCCGGTAGATTATATATAAAAAGTCAAATAAAAAATATAGTCCCAAAAGACTAACAAATTTTCGTTGACAAAAAAAAACAAAGACTAACAAAATTTCAATAGAGAAATTTGCTTGCTAGATTATTTCCAATGTATTCTTCTATATTTATTTGTAAAATAGAATAATTTTATTAAGAATGGGCATTTTATCCAAAATCCGAACCCGAACCCGATCTGAAAAATCCATTCCTGATTCGAATCTATTTAAAAAAAAAACCTGAATGGGGTTTAAGTCAAGGTATTTCGAATATTAGGTAATACCCATACCAAATCCGAACCGAACCCTGAACAGATACCCGAAGTAGTTCGAAGTTTTATCTGATTTCGAGTAGTTATGATACTTTCGAGTATTTTTGGATAATTTAAGTAGTTTTTGTTTTTATATTTTAAGTAATACATATACTTTTGAGTAATTTTGAATATTTTTAGTTAATTTGTGTATATTTTTACGGGAGTTTTGGGTAACTCAAATATTTTTGAATATTTTCGAGTAAGTTTTTCAAGTTTTCAGAAATTTTATGGTAATTTTGGGTACTTGAATCGACCCGAACCTAATAAACCCCGAACCGAATCCGACCCGATATATAGAAATACTCGAACGAGTTCTCTAGCTCTAAACCCAAAATCCGAAAAACTTGACCCGAAACCGAACGCTCATGCCTAAATTTTATAATAAAGGGCCAGTTTCTCCCTAGTATATTATTTTTATATTTTTCTTTACAAAGAAATATTCATTCTAAGATTTTTTTTTTCCAATTTACCAATAATATTTTTTCTTAATAAAAATTATAAACTAAACCATGTTTATTTCTTTTTATTTTTAAAATTCTAATATGTTTTAGAAAACAACAAAAAATTTGCATACATGCATAAAACAATTTACTAGAATATTAAGTCAAAATTTGCATACATGCATAAAACAATTTACTAGAATATTAAGTCTTTATTTTTATTGTGTTAAAAATAATTGTTATAGAATGAATGAAAATAATTTTAATAATTCACATATATTTTTAAAAACTTTATATAATTTCTATATTGCAAATAATAGTTATAGTTTTAGAATCATATTTATAGATAAAACCTTTAAAACAACCAAATTTTTACAATGAGATGAATATTTAGTCTATAAATCAGTTATTTTATCAATAGTAATTCCATATTAAGATTTTGGAAAAAATTATAATTAACAATTTTTAGTTTAAGGTATAAACTTTTAAAATTTCAAAGATTTTTAAAATAAAATTTTAGTTTTTAAATAAAAAAAGAAATATTATCTTTATTGATTTCAGTTATTTTTATAGAAATATAAAAGCTAAAAGGCTATTGTGTAAATTAAAAAGTGGGCTGGAGTTGATTTTCTTCTATTTTAACATTTAGAAGTAGAAATATTAGAGTTGGAAATGCATTCTCAAACTCAACTCCATATTTGACTTCAAATACTATTTTAGAGGAAAATTCACTTCAATCTACCTCTATTTCTTTCTCTAAAATCGAGATTGCTATTTTTCATCTATATATTGAGGAAACTCTATTTTATTGGCACAATAGTTCTTAAATTTTTAATGTTTATAACTATAAATGAATCATATAAAATATTATGTTTTCCTTTATTTTAAAATTAAACTATATTAATTGGAAAATGATCATTTATATTTACAAATTTATATTTTTCTGTCATTTATCCACTAAACTAAATCAAGTTTTGCTTGACTAAAAAGTTTTTTGCAGTTCCTTCAATCGAAGCCGTCTGACTAATGTGGAAAAGGTTGCGCCTCGTGCTCGAGCCGTCTTTGCAAGTGAATCTGCTCTGAAATAAGTCTCTCGAGGAATATCACAAATGCTAAAAAGTTCGAAAGATTGTCTAAGAAGGATGATTCCATCTATATTTGACGAAAAGGCTGGCCAATCCTCCGAATTTTCGATCATATCCACCAATCAGAGCGATATGTCTCAAACAAAATACGTCGAATATGTCTATCATGGAGGCAAGTCATAGCCCAAATGAGCCCATCGATCTTTAGTTATAACCTAAAATTATGGTTTTACACAAAATAATTTATAGTTATAATTAATTATAATTTTTCTAAATTTTTCATATGATCTTTACTAAACCTTGGAATTTGAACCAAACCAAGCCCATTTCCGGTTTATGATTTTTGTTCGATTGAATACATTTAAAAAATTGGTTAGCGTTCGACATGGTTCGATTCGATAATTGGTGTTTGTTTTTTCAAAAAAATAACCAAATTCATACAAACTTAAACTAAACCAAAATGAGCCATATTCAATATAACGAACTGAATTACCCAAATAACAGAATTTAACAGAGTTATACCAAAAACAGAAAATAGTTAAACCAAACCGAATCGATCTGAAGTAACCGAATTTATCTAAAATTAATCGGATTACTTAATTTATCTAAAATAAACAAAAATTAACCAAAAATTTCTTTCTGAAAGCCTAAAGTTCAATTCATTTTGACAAAATTTGAAAAGCTCATATAACTGAAATCCAAACCGGATCGAACCAAGATAACCAATATATTAAATAATTAATAAGTAATTTTTTTTAAATAACAGTGATTAATATTCTAGTGGAATCATATAATTTTACCATTCAAACATTTATCTTGTACTCTATACTGCATTTTGTTTCACCATTCAAATATTGTTTCGTACCGCTTGTTCCGCACTAGCCGCACTTGTTCCGCATACTGAGTTTCTTTCATACAAATCACACTTGAACCATATCACTCTTCTGATCCGCTTGTTCCGCATCGTATGATTCCACTGTTACCATTCAAAGCCTTAAAATGAAAGTATTAATATGTGGTTATTAACACGATAATAGACAATTTAAATTTAAATACGTTCGAGAGAAAAGTGAGAAATAAATGTCCTAGCGTTTCGAGGGATTGTCAGTGATTAAGGATGATCATATCATTAGTGATCACCTTGTCTTAAAGTAAAGAGATGTTTCTTCTCCCCTCAGACGACGCCAATTGTTGTTACGGGATTTCGACCAAGTCTGAGAGAGTTAGAGTTGGGGTCAAATGGGTCCAAAAAAACAAGTAACATGAGATTAAAGTGGGGTCGGAAACTCTCTGTTATTAATAAATAGGCCGATGCTGAACACTAGGCGAGCTGATTTTGGTGTTCCCCCTCGTTTCGAGGATGTTAATGATCAAATGGGCGAGGACCTTCAGTCGAAGTGGGCTTCTGAAGATCTCCGTGGTTTTGAGGGCGCCCCTGCACTAGGCTGTCAGGGCAAGGGTGATCCGAATGCTTTGACTGCTAATGCTCAAGAGCAGGAGAAATGACTCGAGCCTCCTTCCCGAGGTAAGTGTTGCTGACCAGGTGGTTTTCGGACGGTTTTCGGAGAAGAGTATAAAAAGAGGAAGTGGTCGCCTGAAGCTATTCTGATTTCCATTTATAATGATAGGAATGGCGACAATGACTCGGAGCCAAAGAAAAAAGAATAAGAAAACCGGCCAAGGGGATCTGACTTCTGCTACCAAGGTGAAAAATGCGACCGAGCTGCCACTCCATATTTTTGGTGATCAGGGGGAGGGCGGATGCAGAAGAACTGAGGCGGTTGATTTCTCCTTTCATTTTAAATACTCAGGAGTTGGCGCGATTGATAATGATTCAAGTGCGTGTGTGTGTGTGATACCCCGATCTCGGAAGTTGATAAAATATTATTATTAAATGTAATGATATTTTTATCATTAATAAAATGAATTATCTTGCTAAGATATTCATTGGAGCTATTTTTGGAAATTCTTGGGAATTTTCATAAATAACCGGTTTTTCCGAGAAACCAATTAAATGTTCGGGCGAGATGGAAAACCATTTAGAAGCCACTACAAATCATGAAATTTTAACCACATCTCCATTATTATATGTAGCAGCTATGGTTAAAAGGATTTGGCAAGATTTGATCCCTAGATTAAGTTATAACTTTTAGACCATTAAAGGGTAATTAGTGGCTAAAAATTCAAAATAAATTCTTAGGAGCTTGGGCTTGGACCAGGGTGTTTAGGGCTGATTACTAAGGAAAATTTGGACCTAAATACATCTCAGTATGAACAATGGGCCATGAAATCTGGTCCAAGAAATTAAGAGGCTTTATGGTATTTTTGGTGCATGAATCTAAGTATGTGAGTTGTCATCAATCCAAGGGCTGCAAGGGGGAGGCTACAAGTGGATGGTAGTTGATCAAATGCATTGTTTTTGGATGGATTTTGTTGAGAAGGTCGTGGCATAAGATGGAGAAGAAGAGGAGACAAGTGGAAGGTGGAGATCACACCACTTTGGCTATAAAAGGAAGCCTCCACCCCTCACTTTTCTTCACACCAAACACACTCCACAGCAAGAGTGGTAAAGAAGAGAGAAAGAAGAGAGGGAGAAGGGAAGAAGGAGAAGAAGAAGGAGGCGGCAAGAAGAAGGAGGAGGAGCCGAGAGGAGGAGAAGCCGGAGGGAAGAAGAAGGAGGAGACGGAGGGAGAGAGAAGGAGAGAGGGAGGGAGGAGAGAGAGTTAGAGTAGTGAAGAGTTTGGTTGGTGACGGAGGAGCGGGGAAATATTTCCTAAACAGAGATTTTCCACGTTCATCCCGAGTACCGACCTTCTCTTCCGTTCTAGGCGGTCTAAAGGAAGGTCTGAAGGTTCTGGGTCAACCATGATAAAGTATCGGTGAGTTGGGGTTAATGGTATGACTAATATAGTATTCTGCAGGTTCCCGACATTAATTTATAATCCGGTGTGAGGGTTATAATTAGTGTCGGTTTGATTAGTATATTGTAATACGTGTTAGTGTTGATATGATGACTATGCTTGGTTTATTATTGAGTGAGATTATTATATAGTGATAGTAATAATGCGGTTGTTATTACTATATAGTATACTATTGATTGATAACCAAGTAATGAATAAATGATTAAAATGCAGAAAAACTAGTAAGTAACGTAATAGTAATGTGACAGCTGGTTCTAGAATGATTGCTTGATGAGATGTTTTGTAATTAATTGTTATAAGGGCTGTGATGTGGTATGTTTGATAGTTTGTTTGATGTGTTAGTGACATGGAGAAATAGTAGGCGTATCGGCTTCCCTACCCTATGGATCCTCGGGAGCGTACCGGCCGGTTCACGTACTCTCGGGTCGTGTTACTGGCAGGTGTTAACCTACTGGGTAACACCTGTAGGTGTGTGGTCCGGAGAATAAAGGGTCATGTCCTAGGGCCGGACTACATGGAATCTCTGGCTATCTAGGGGTAGTCCGAGTCACCGCGTATCGATGGACGGAGAACGGTGTCTTACTTGTAGTACTCCGTGTATATGAGTAAGAGTCGCGGAATTACTACCGTTGGCCCATCTGGTGGCGGGGCGAGTATTCCGAGGGAATGACGATATTGCCAAGGCCCATAGCATGCATGTAGTTTAATCATCGTTTTAGTGCTTCGGCAATTTAGGGTTGCGTGCGTAGCTTTCCGTCATTGCTTGTGTTTAGGGTTGGGTTGGGTCGACGAAAAGTTACATCATTAGTTAGGAATCTCAACTCACTGGGTCGATAATAAATCGCTCACCCCCTCTCCTTTTCATCTTTTCAGGTAACCCTTAGGAGTAGCGGAACGCGAGACGTTAGGCCAGCCGGTTTAGACTCGACGTCTCTTTCACAACGATATTTTCAAGTAATGTTTGTAATAGGTTTTAAGTAAATAATGTCCATGCACCTATTTGTATTTCCGCACTTTTTAAATAAAAGATGTTTTATATTCGTAAAAGCATGTTGGTTATATTAGATTAGGCCGGTCTAATATAACTACCAAATTTTATTAAAGTTGCAAAGCTTTAGTCAAAATTTGGGAAACATGTAATTGAATAGTTTGGTTCAGTTTTATGATGAAAGTTGTTAAGCCGAACCGGATTAGTCAAACACGGTAAAAATGTGACGGCTCTGGTCCCGACTAAGGAAAACCGGTGATCATGTTCTTGTCTGATTGTTGGTCATCGGTTGACTAAGGTCAAAGCGGAACAGGGGCGTTACAATCGGGTGGTATCAAAGCATGGTTCCGATCGTGCTCATACAACATGTGTTTTCAGATTTATCAAGTCAAATTTGAGTCGCGGAAGATACATTAGGAAACCGGTCACGTCCTGTTTAGTTAGGATTTAGTCACTTACCCGTTTATGATGCAGATGGAAGACGGGGCAATCAGTAGTGGCGAGATGGTGTGGGGTTCGGAAGGCGGAGGAATGGGACACGAGGAACCAGCCGAAAGATCTAAGTCACCAGAGAATCCAGGCAACCAAGAAGGACATGCAGACCAGATGCGAGCATCTGTAGAAAAGGACATCGAAGATACTGGATCTAGCAATGATCGTCGGGAAGAAATGCCGAAGGATGATCAGAATGCGGTGGGAAGCCAAGACATAAACCCGGAGCACACCCTGAAGATGGTTCACGAAGTAATGACGCGAGCCATGCAATCACCACAGATAACACCCGCTCTGGGGCCTCATTGATGTATACTAACGTATACACCCTACCATCCCGCTCTGGGGCCTCATTGATGTCTACTTCTAACGCATACACCCTACCATCTAAGGAAGTTTCCCCGCACTGCCCGTTCCGCTGATAACCCGATTTCTACTCTTACTGCTTTTTCCACCAAGTCCGTGAGGCTTGAGAAGTTCCCCACCGCAAGTCTGCTCTCCAACTCGGGTCGAAGACCAAATAGAAAATTAGTGATCATTGCCTCCTCATCTCCATTGTTATTTCCCACATAACGCTTAAGTCGCATGAACTCGGATTTGTACTCCCCAACTGACTTACTTCCTTGCTTAAGGTTCGCAAATTCACGCTGTAGTCGACGCTTTGACTCCGGGGTAAAGTACTTGCGCTCAAATTCCTCCTTGAACGCTGACCAGGTCTTCACCATATGTCCCAGTTGGGCTTCTCGGCTCTCCCACCAATCGGCTGCATCTCAGTCAAGGTAGTAAGCTCCCACGCTTAGCTTGTAGCCCTCCGGGCATCTGGTAGCCTTGAAATTCTTCTCCATCATTCGGATCCATCGATCTGCGACCAAAGGGTCAGTTCCACCAGAGAAATGCGCAGTTTCCATCTTCTTCATCGAAGATATCAAGGAGTTGTCACATAGGGTGTTGTCTGTGGTGATTGCATGGCTCGCGTCATTACTTCGTGAAGCATCCTCAGGGTGTGCTCCAGGTTTAGGTCTTGGCCTCCCACCGCATTCTGATCATCCTTCGGCATTTCTTCCCGACGATCATTGCTAGATCCAGTATCTTCGATGTCCTTTTTTGCAGATGCTCACGTCTAGTCTGCATGTCCTTCCTGGTTGCCTGGATTCTCTGGTGACTTAGATCTTTCGACTGGTTCCTCATGTCCCATTCCTCCGCGTTCTGAACCCCTTTCTGACCCCACACCATGCTCGCCACTACTGATTGCCCCGTCCTCCATCTGCATTATAAACGGGTAAGTAACTAAATCCTAACTAAACAGGATGTGACCGGTTTCCTAATGTCTCTTTTGCGACTCAAATTTGACTCGATAAATCTGAAAACAAATGTTGTATGAGCACGATCGGAACAATGCTCTGATACCACCTGATTGTAACGCCCCTGTTCCGCTTTGACCTTAGTCAACCGATGACCAACAATCATACAAGAACATGATCACCGGTTTTCCTTAGTCGGGACCAGAGCCGTCACATTTTTACCGTTTTTGACTAATCCGGTTCGGCTTAACAACTTTTGTCATCAAACTGAACCAAACTATTCAATTACACGTTTCCCAAATTTTGACTAAAGCTTTGCAACTTTAATAAAATTTGGTAGTTATATTAGACCGGCCTAATCTAATATAACAACCATGCTTTTACGAATATAAAACATCTTTTATTTAAAAAGTGCGGAAATACAAATAGGTCCATGGACATTATTTATTTAAAACTTATTACAAACATTACTTGAAAGTATCGTTGCGAAAGAGACGTCGAGTCTAAACCGGCTGGCCTAACGTCTCGCGTTCCGCTACTCCTAAGGGTTACCTGAAAAGATGAAAAGGAGAGGGGGTGAGCGATTTATTATCGACCCAATGATGTAACTTTTCGTCGACCCAACCCAACCCCAAACACAAGCACTGACAAAAATCTACGCAAGCAACCCTAAATAGCCGAAGCACTAAAACGATGATTAAACTACATGCATGCTATGGGCCCTGGCAATATCGTCATTCCCTCGGAATACTCGCCCCGTCACCAGATGGGCCAACGGTAGTAATTCCGCGACTCTTACTCATATACACGGAGTACTACAAGTAAGACACCGTTCTCCGTCCATCGATACGCGGTGACTCAGACTACCCCTAGATAGCCAAAGCTTCCATGTAGTCCGGCCCTAGGACATGGCCCCGTATTATCCGGATCACACACCTACCGGCGTCAACCAGTAGGTTAACACCTGCCAGAAACACGACCCGAGAGTACGTGAACCGGCCGGTACGCTCCCAAAGATCCATCAGGTAGGGAAGCCGATACGCCTACTATTTCTCCATGTCACTAACACATCAAACAAACTATCAAACATACCACATCACAGCCATCATAACAATTAATCACAAAACATCTCATCAAGCAATCATTCAAGAACCAGCCGTCACATTACTATTACGTTACTTACTAGTTTTTCCGCATTTTAATCATTTATTCATTACTTGGTTATCAATCAATAGTATACTATATAGTAATAACAACCGCATTATTACTATCATTCTATAATAATCTCACTCAATAATCAACCAAGCATAGTCATCATATCAACACTAACACAGTATTACTATATGGATGAGAAGGTTTTAAAGATCATCGAAGAAGTCAGAAATCGAGATGGACCAAACCAGAGCGGTTATCATCTGGCCAATGATGTTACATTACTGCTCAGGGGAAGGATCACTGTTCGAAAAGGACAGGGTTTGCGAGAAGAAATATTGGAAGCAGCGCATCATTCTTTGCTTAGCATCCACCCTGGGAGTTCAAAAATGTACCAGGACGTGAGGAGGTACTACCATTGACTGGGAATGAAGAAGTCGGTAGCTCGATGGGTAGCGCAATGTTCAAATTGTCAGCAGATCAAGGTGGAGCATCAAGTACCCGGTGGTTTACTTCAGAATCTCCCTATTCCACAGTGGAAATGGGATTCCATATCGATGGATTTCATCACCGGAATGCCGACAGCAAAAGGAAGGGCAAACAACGCAATTTGGGTAATCGTTGACCGTCTGACTAAGGTGGTGTATCTGATTCCGATAAAGGACACAGATAAGATGGAAGCTTTGGCCGAGCTCTATATCGATCGTATCATTCGCCTTCATGGAATTCCAGCAGATATCGTGTCAGATCGGGATCCACGTTTTACATCCGTCTTTTGGAGAGCGTTACAAGAAGCAATGGGGACGGAGTTGCGAATCAGTACCGCTTATCATCTGGAAACGGACGGCCAGACTGAAAGGACAATCCGGACCATTGAGGACATGTTGCGAATGTGTGCACTTGATTGGGCCGTAAATTGGGAAAAGCATTTACCATTAGTGGAGTTCTCGTATAACAACAACTACCATTCCAACATCGGAATGTCTCCATATGAAGCTCTATACGGACGACCGTGTAGAACTCCGCTATGTTGGATCGAGATCAGAGAGCGATAAATCTTTGGACCCAAGATCGTTGATGAGATGACCAGCAAGCTGCAAGTGATTCAAGCTAATATGAAGAAAGCTCAAGACCGGCAGAAGAAATTTGCAGACCAAGCAGGACGAGAGGTTAACTTCGAAATCGGAGATTGGGTGTATTTGAGGGTCTCATCTCAAATAAGGGGAGAACGGTTCGGTAAGGTTGGGAAGCTTGCAGTTCGCTACATCAGACCATACTAAGTAATTGGTAAGGTTGGAGAAGTGGCGTACAGACTGGATCTACCGTCAGACATGCGGATTCACCCAGTGTTCCATGTGTCTATGCTACGAAAATTCATCCGTGACCCAAGGGATGTGGAAACAGGGAAAATAGAGGATCTTCGGCCGAACCTTACCTACACCGAAGGACCCATTCGCATCGGAGAGAGACGCATCGGAAACTCAAGAATAGAGAGATTCCACAAGTTCAAGTCTTTTGGGGAAAGCAGAACCATGTGGTCGTCACATGGGAGAATGAAGCAAGGTTTAGAGAGTCGTATCCGGAGTTTTTTCTCTAGTGTTCAGTAGAAAGGAGTTTCCAGAACGATAAAGAATTCGGGGACAAATTCTAATAAGGGGCGGAGTATGTGATACCCCGTTCTCGGAAGTTGATAAAATATTATTATTAAATGTAATGCTATTTTTATCATTAATAAAATGAATTATCTTGCTAAGATATTCATTGGAGCTATTTTTGGAAATTCTTGGGAATTTTCAGAAATAACCGGTTTTTCCGAGAAACCGATAAAATGTTCGGACGAGTTGGAAAAACCTTTAGAAGCCACTAAAAATCATGAAATTTTAACCACAGCTCCATTATTAAATTTAGCAGCTATGGTAAAAAGTATTTGTAAAGATTTGATCCCTAGATTACGTTATAATATTTAGACCATTAAGGGGTAATTAGTGGATAAAAATTCAGAATAAATTCTTAGGAGCTTGGGCTTGGACCAGGGTGTTTAGGGCTGATTACTAAGGATATGTTGGACCTAAATCCAGCTCAGAATGAAGAATGGGACACGAAATCTGGTCCCAGAAATTAAGAGGCTTTATGGTATTTTAGGTGAATGAATCTAAGTATGTGAGTTGTCTTCAATCCAAGGGCTGAAAGGGGGAGGCTACAAGTGGATGGTTGTTGATCAAATGCATTGTTTTGGATTGATTTTGGTGAGAAGGTCGTGGCATAAGATGTAGAAGAAGAGGAGACAAGTGGAAGGTGGAGATCACACCACTTTGGCTATAAAAGGAAGCCTCCACCCCTCACTTTTCTTCACACCAAACACACTCCACAGCAAGAGTGGTAAAGAACAGAGAAAGAAGAGAGGGAGAAGGGAAGAAGGAGAAGAAGAAGGAGGCGGCAAGAAGAAGAAGGAGGAGGGGGAGCCGAGAGGAGGAGAAGCCGGAGGGAAGAAGAAGGAGAATCCGGAGGGAGAGAGAAGGAGAGGGAGGAGATAGAGAGGGAGGAGAGAGAGTTAGAGTAGTGAAGATTTCGGTTGGTGACGGAGGAGCGGTGAAATATTTCCTCAACGGAGATTTTCCACGTTTATCCCGAGTACCGACCTTCTCTTCTGTTCTAGGCAGTTTAAAGGAAGGTCTGAAGGTTCGGGGTCAACCACGACAAAGTATCGGTGAGTTGGGGTTAATTTTATGACTAATATAGTATTCTGCAGGTTCCCGACATTAATTTATAATCCGGTGTGAGGGTTATAATTAGTGTCGGTTTGATTAGTATATAGTAATACGTGTTAGTGTTGAGATGATGACTATGCTTGGTTGTTGATTATTGAGTGAGATTATTATAGAATGATAGTAATAATTCTGTTGTTATTACTATATAGTATACTATTGATTGATAACCAAGTAATGAATAAATGATTAAAATGCGGAAAAATAGTAAGTAACGTAATAGTAATGTGACAGCTGGTTCTTGAATGATTGCTTGATGAGATGTTTTGTGATTAATTGTTATAATGGCTGTGATGTGGTATGTTTGATAGTTTGTTTGATGTGTTAGTGACATGGAGAAATAGTAGGCGTATCGGCTTCCCTATCCGATGGATCCTCGGGAGCGTACCGGCCGGTTCACGTACTCTCGGGTCGTGTTACTGGCAGGTTTAACCTACTGGGTAACGCCTGTAGGTGTGTGGTCCAGAGAATACAGGGTCACGTCCTAGGGCCGGACTACATGGAATCTCTGGCTATCTAGGGGTAGTCCGAGTCACCGCGTATCGATGGACGGAGAACGGTGTCTTACTTGTAGTACTCCGTGTATATGAGTAAGAGTCGCGGAATTACTACCGTTGGCCCATCTGGTGGCGGGACGAGTATTCCGAGGGAATGACGATATTGCCAAGGCCCATAGCATGCATGTAGTTTAATCATCGTTTTAGTGCTTCGGCAATTTAGGGTTGCGTGCGTAGGTTTCTGTCATTGCTTGTGTTTAGGGTTGGGTTGGGTCGACGAAAAGTTACATCATTAGTTAGGAATCTCAACTCACTGGGTCGATAATAAATCGCTCACCCCCTCTCCTTTTCATCTTTTCAGGTAACCCTTAGGAGTAGCGGAACGCGAGACGTTAGGCCAGCCGGTTTAGACTCGACGTCTCTTTCACAATGATATTTTCAAGTAATGTTTGTAATAGGTTTTAAGTAATCTTTCACAATGACTCGATGTCCATGCACCTATTTGTATTTCCGCACTTTTTAAATTAAAGATGTTTTATATTCGTAAAAGCATGTTGGTTATATTAGATTAGGCCGGTCTAATATAACTACCAAATTTTATTAAAGTTGCAAAGCTTTAGTCAAAATTTGGGAAACATGTAATTGAATAGTTTGGTTCAGTTTTATGATGAAAGTTGTTAAGCCAAACAAGATTAGTCAAACACGGTAAAAATGTGACGGCTCTGGTCCCGACTAAGGAAAACCGGTGATCATGTTCTTGTCTGATTGTTGGTCATCGGTTGACTAAGGTCAAAGCGGAACAGGGGCGTTACAATCGGGTGGTATCAGAGCATGGTTCCGATCGTGCTCATACAACATGTGTTTTCAGATTTATCAAGTCAAATTTGAGTCGCGGAAGATACATTAGGAAACCGGTCACGTCCTGTTTAGTTAGGATTTAGTCACTTACCCGTTTATGATGCAGATGGAAGACGGGGCAATCAGTAGTGGCGAGATGGTGTGGGGTCGGAAAGGGGTTCGGAAGGCGGAGGAATGGGACACGAGGAACCAGTCGAAAGATCTAAGTCACCAGAGAATCCAGGCAACCAAGAAGGACATGCAGACCAGATGCGAGCATCTGTAGAAAAGGACATCGAAGATACTGGATCTAGCAATGATCGTCGGGAAGAAATGCCGAAGGATGATCAGAATGCGGTGGGAGGCCAAGACGTAAACCCGGAGCACACCCTGAAGATGGTTCACGAAGTAATGACGCGAGCCATGCAATCACCATAGACAACACCCGCTCTGGGGCCTCATTGATGTCTACTTCTAACGCATACACCCTACCATCTAAGGCTTGGCGCTTGCGGGCGGGCTTAATCGTAGGGCGAGCTGGCAGCTGAATGGCGAGTGGGGTGGCTGGGATCGGGTTCGAACATTCACGAGCATAGTGGCCCTTCTGACCACATCGGAAACAGGTAAGACCGGGCGATGCGTGCTGTGCTGCATTCCTCGAACAGTACTTGGAGATATGACCAGGCTGACCGCAGTTGAAGCATACTTATGCTCCCTTGAACGAGTCAGATGATCCAGAGTGTCGGCCCTGCTGATTTGACGATTTTCCGCCTTGATTTTAGTGGAAGTTTCCCCGCACTGCCCGTTCCGCTGATAACCCGATTTCTACGCTTACTGCTTTTTCCACCAAGTCCGTGAGGCTTGAGAAGTTCCCCACCGCAAGTCTGCTCTCCAACTCGGGTCGAAGACCAAATAGAAAATTGGTGATCATTGGCTCCTCATCTCCATTGTTATTTCCCACATAACGCTTAAGTCGCATGAACTCGGATTCGTACTCCCCAACTGACTTACTTCCTTGCTTAAGGTTCGCAAATTCACGCTGTAGTCGACGCTTTGACTCCGGGGTAAAGTACTTGCGCTCAAATTCCTCCTTGAACGCTGACCAGGTCTTCACCATATGTCCCAGTTGGGCTTCTCGGCTCTCCCCCCAATCGGCTGCATCTCAGTCAAGGTAGTAAGCTCCCACGCTTAGCTTGTAGTCCTCCGGGCATCTGGTAGCCTTGAAATTCTTCTCCATCATTCGGATCCATCGATCTGCGACCAAAGGGTCAGTTCCACCAGAGAAATGCGCAGTTCCCATCTTCTTCATCGAAGAGATCAAGGAGTTGTCACATCGGGTGTTGTCTGTGGTGATATCTGGCTCGCGTCATTACTTCGTGAAGCATCCTCAGGGTGTGCTCCAGGTTTACGTATTGGCCTCCCACCGCATCTGGTGTCGGGGTGAGTATTCTGAGGGAATGACGATATTGCCAGGGCCCATAGCATGCATGTAGTTTAATCATCGTTTTAGTGCTTCGGCTATTTAGGATTGCTTGCGTAGCTTTACGTCATTGCTTGTGTTTGGGGTTGGGTTGGGTAGACGGAAAGTTACATCATTAGTTGGGAATCTCAACTCACTGGGTCGATAATAGATCACTCACCCCTCTCCTTTTCATCTTTTCAGGTAACCCTTAGGAGTAGTGGAACGCGGGATGTTAGGCCAGCTAGTTTAGACTCGACTTCTCTTTTGCAATGATACTTTCAAGTAATGTTTGTAATAAGTTTTAAATAAATAATGTCCATGGACCTATTTGTATTTTCGCACTTTTTAAATAAAAGATGTTTTATATTCGTAAAAGCATGTTGGTTATATTAGATTAGGCCGGTCTAATATAACTACCAAATTTTATTAAAGTTGCAAAGCTTTAGTCAAAATTTGGGAAACGTGTAATTGAATAGTTCGGTTCAGTTTGATGACGAAAGTTGTTAAGCCGAACCGGATTAGTCAAACACGGTAAAAATGTGACGGCTCTGGTCCCGACTAAGGAAAACCGGTGATCATGTTCTTGTATGATTGTTGGTCATCGGTTGACTAAGGTGAAAGCGGAACAGGGGCGTTACAATCTGGTGGTATCAGAGCATGGTTCCGATCGTGCTCATACAACATTTGTTTTCAGATTTATCGAGTCTAATTTGAGTCGCAGAAGAGACATTAGGAAACCGGTCACATCCTGTTTAGTTAGGATTTAGTTACTTACCCGTTTATAATGCAGATGGAGGACGGGGCAATCAGTAGTGGCGAGCATGGTGTGGGGTCAGAAAGGGGTTCGGAACGCGGAGGAATGGGACATGAGAAACCAGTCGAAAGATCTAAGTCACCAGAGAATCCATGCAACCAGGAAGGACATGCAGACCAGACGCAAGCATCTGCAAAAAAGGACATCGAAGATACTGGATCTAGCAATGATCGTCGGGAAGAAATGCCGAAGGATGATCAGAATGCGGTGGGAGGCCAAGACCTAAACCTGGAGCACACCCTGAGGATGCTTCACGAAGTAATGAAGCGAGCCATGCAATCACCACATACAACACCCGATGTGACAACTCCTTGATATCTTCGATGAAGAAGATGGGAACTGCGCATTTCTCTGGTGGAACTGACCCTTTGGTCGCAGATCGATGGATCCGAATAATGGAGAAGAATTTCAAGGCTACCAGATGCCCGGAGGACTACAAGCTAAGCGTGGGAGCTTACTACCTTGACTGAGATGCAGCCGATTGGTGGGAGAGCCGAGAAGCCCAACTGGGACATATGGTGAAGACCTGGTCAGCGTTCAAGGAGGAATTTGAGCGCAAGTACTTTACCCCGGAGTCAAAGCGTCGACTACAACGTGAATTTGCGAACCTTAAGTAAGGAAGTAAGTCAGTTGGGGAGTACGAATCCGAGTTCATGCGACTTAAGCGTTATGTGGGAAATAACAATGGAGATGAGGAGGCAATGATCACTAATTTTCTATTTGGTCTTCGACCCGAGTTGGAGAGCAGACTTGCGGTGGGGAACTTCTCAAGTGTCACGGACTTGGTGGAAAAAGCAGTAAGCGTAGAAATCGGGTTATCAGCGGAACGGGCAGTGCGGGGAAACTTCCTTAGATGGTAGGGTGTATGCGTTAGAAGTAGACATCAATGAGGCCCCAGAGCGGGTGTTGTCTGTGGTGATTGCATGGCTCGCGTCATTACTTCGTGAACCATCTTCAGGGTGTGCTCCGGGTTTACGTCTTGGCTTCCCACCGCATTCTGATTATCCTTCGGCATTTCTTCCCGACGATCATTGCTAGATCCAGTATCTTCGATGTCCTTTTCTATAGATGCTCGCATCTGGTCTGCATGTCCTTCTTGGTTGCCTGGATTCTCTGGTGACTTAGATCTTTCGGCTGGTTCCTCGTGTCCCATTCCTTCGCCTTCCGAACCCCACACCATCTCGCCACTACTGTTTGCCCCGTCTTCCATCTGCATCATAAACGGGTAAGTGACTAAATCCTAACTAAACAGGACGTGACCGGTTTCCTAATGTATCTTCCGCGACTCAAATTTGACTTGATAAATCTGAAAACACATGTTGTATGAGCACGATCGGAACCATGCTTTGATACCACCCGATTGTAACGCCCATGTTCCGCTTTGACCTTAGTCAACCGATGACCAACAATCAGACAAGAACATGATCACCGGTTTTCCTTAATCGGGACCAGAGCCGTCACATTTTTACCGTGTTTGACTAATCCGGTTCGGCTTAACAACTTTCATCATAAAACTGAACCAAACTATTCAATTACATGTTTCCCAAATTTTGACTAAAGCTTTGCAACTTTAATAAAATTTGGTAGTTATATTAGACCGGCCTAATCTAATATAACCAACATGATTTTACGAATATAAAACATCTTTTATTTAAAAAGTGCGGAAATACAAATAGGTGCATGGACATTATTTACTTAAAACCTATTACAAACATTACTTGAAAATATCGTTGTGAAAGAGACGTCGAGTCTAAACCGGCTGGCCTAACGTCTCGCGTTCCGCTACTCCTAAGGGTTACCTGAAAAGATGAAAAGGAGAGGGGGTGAGCGATTTATTATCGACCCAGTGAGTTGAGATTCCTAACTAATGATGTAACTTTTCGTCGACCCAACCCAACCCTAAACACAAGCAATGACGGAAAGCTACGCACGCAACCCTAAATTGCCGAAGCACTAAAACGATGATTAAACTACATGCATGCTATGGGCCTTGGCAATATCGTCATTCCCTCGGAATACTCGCCCCGCCACCAGATGGGCCAACTGTTGAGGAAGCTAAGGGTATGTTGCTTTTCCCCCAAACCGCGAATAAATCTTAGTGTGCTAATCTTCGGGCATTTTGTGCCGAGGAAGTCGTTCGAGAGAGGGATGAAATTTTGTAAGGCTGAGGCTCGTTTATTGAAGGACAGAAAGGCCAGGGAGGAGGAAGCTCTTTCTGAGAAGAATATCATGGAGTTGAACCAAGTTGTTTCTATTTTGGCATTCTACTGTCTCCTTGTTATTGATGGCTTAAAGGTTCCAGCGTCAAAAATCGATGAATTGGTTGCTGATGAACAAGTCATGAGAGAGGAGCTATATTAAATGGAAGATATCGAGCTGTTCGATAAGGATCTTCATATGACTCCTCTTGGCGAGAATGGTCGCGTAGAGGATTCTCTGGCAGATCGACATGTATGGGATGTGTATGGCTAGAATGAGGCGGTTATTTCTGTTGCCGAAGCTACGAGGCTTCGTAATGATGAATCCATTTTTCTGGAGAGCCGATCTTCAGAGGTATCTTAGCTTCTCGTTTATTTTTGCCCCCTTTTTTGGTTCGGTTCCTGTTTTTAGGAGACTCATGAATTTTTATTATATACAAAAACGTTCTTTTCGCGATAGAAGAGATTTTGTTGTTTCGTGCGTGTTTTGCTTTGTTTAGTTGCTCTTTGGGTGCGGACCTTGGTGCGGCTTATCCCGTGATTTTTTTCTGAGGTGCGAGATTGTGCTTGGTTTAACCAGTAAACTACTCTTTTCTAGGTTCGGATCTGCATCTGGCTTATCCTATAAATCACTCTTAGGGAGTACGTGCTCAACTTATCATGTGGTTCATATCGAGGTGTGAACTGTTGCCGTCTTATCATTTAAGTTGTTTTAGGGGCGAGTTTCGCTCAGCTTATCCTTTAATTAAGTAACTTTTATGTGCAAATACGTGCTCGGCTTATCCTGTAGAAATCTTTGTTGATTTTGATGTGCGAAGGAATGTTCGGCTTATTTTTATCTCTTGGGTAAAATACTTTTGCGGGACTATACCCGGATTAAGTCTTTCAATATTGATATCATTTTGGAGTACGTGACGTGTGCGGTCACTGTGTTATGTGACACGTTGTTTTGATCGATCATTTAGCCAGAATGTTGAAATAGTTGAACCTTGAAAAAGGCTGCCTACGTACTCTTCGAGGACGGATCAAGCCGACCGTAGTTCACTTTACATATTTAAGAGAGTAACCTCAGCTTGTATAGAGAGGGCTTTTTTTTCTTTTTTCTATTGGGATCGGTGCCCATTTAGTAGTAGTATCTTTTGAGCTTGTTTGCGTTCCATGATCATGGTATTGCTTCGCCCTGCATGGTAATGAGCTCATAGACTCCTGGTTTGTCAACCTTCGAGATAATGTAAGGTTCTTACCAGTCACGCCAAGTTTACCAGCTTTGTCTTCCCGTGTGTTTTCGAAGACTTTGATCAGAACAAGGTCTCCATCGTTGTTGTAATATCTAGTCGCCCGTTGCTGATAACTTTGAATTCTGAGGGGTGCTTGGTCGTTGTTGTTAAGGTCCTTGTGTCCGGTGATAGCTTTTTTAGATTGTCGGGATGCATACTTCGCCTAAGGCCATTGCTTCCATTTCGTATGATAATGAGAAACATGTTTAACTAGTTGCTTGGAGCGGAGTCGTTCCATGGGACCAGAGAACTCCATCTAAATCGTCGGACAAAACTCCCATTTTTTCCTTGCTCCGTTTCTTTAATTTGTCTATAATTGTTTTGTTTGTCACCTCGGCTTTCCCGTTTCTTTGGGGGTAGCTAGGTTTTGATTTGCTTATACTTTGTTTCCATCATTCATAAAACCTTCGAATATGTTCGAAATGAAATTCGAGTCGTTGTCCGTTACGATTTCGTAAGTCAAACCGTGACTGCCTATGATGTATATCTAGACAAATTTTTATACATCAAGGCATAGGATTCTGCTTCTACCCATTTGGTGAAATAATCTTTCATTATGATAATGAATTTATTCTGCTTGCAGGCTTGTAAGGGACCCGTGATGTCTGTTGCCAATCTCATGAATGGATAACGCATGGTGGAAGTGGTCAAAAGTTTGGCGGGCTGATGAATATCTGGCTCATGATTTTGACATTTTTTTGCAGTGGGGGACATATTTTTCGCCGTCTGCTACCATCGTTGGTCAGAAATGTCCATGCCTTTTGATTTTCATGGCGAGAGCTCAACCGTTGAAATGGTTACCTCCTACTCCTCCGTGTGTTTCTTCCACTACCCATTTTATTTCTTCACTGTGGATACAACTTATGAGTGCTTTAGATGCGATTATTCAGAATAGCTTCCTGTCGTTTACGACATAGTGAGAGCATCTCGCTTTCAAGCTTCGGGTCGTCCACCTGTCTTCTGGGACTGTTCCTGCTAGGATATAAGATTTGAATTCGTCTCTCCAATCTTTTGTTTTCTCGGGAGCTTCTTTTATGATGGGCATATTTATTTCGTCGGCGTCATCCATACCGTCTTCGACTGGTATGACTAACCGAAGGTCGGGGTCGGACGTGGAAGCGAGGACGGCTAGTGCGTCTTTTGATGAATTGTCACTTCATGGATTTTTTTTAGTGTAAAGACACCGAGTTCACCTTCTAGATTTTGAACAGTTTTTTAAAATGCGCCCATCGAGTCATTTTTCCCCTCGTCCCCCGGTTGTAGTAGCGACGAGCTGCGAGTCGCAGATGCGTCGATGTGCCTTACTCCGATTGATTTTGCTAGTTGCAGTCCTACTTCCATGGCTTTGTACTCGGCCTCATTGTTTGACGCTTGGACCGCGAGTGGAAAAGCTTGCTCCAGACTTTCTCCTGTTGGGGAAGTCAACCTTATTCCGATCCCTGACCCGTTACGTGAGGAAGATCTATCGACGAACAAAGTCTCATTTTTCGACCGTTGCTTGCTTACCGTTGCAGGTGAGTTCTGGTTGTAATTCGATTAGTAAATCTGCCAGGAATTTGGATTTCGCGCTTGTCTGCGGTTTGTACTTGATGTAATATTCGTTCAAATCCACTACCCACTTCGCCTTTCTTCCAAACTGGCTCAGGATGTCTAGTATGGTCCTTAGCCGCGGGTTGGTGAGGATGAAAACTGAATGTCATGATTGAATATACGGCTGGAGCTTCCTAGCCTAGGTGAAAACTGATAAGGCGAGCTTTTCCAGAGAAGAATATCGGGTTCGGCGTCAGCGAGGCTCTTTCTGATAAAGAAAACTGGTTTTTGGTTGCCTCGATATTCTTTGACGAGGACGCCGCTTATTGTCGAGCTTGATACTAATATGTAGAGGTACATAGTTTCCCCCTCTCTTGTTTTTCCAAGACTGGAGGTGTTGTAAGTATTCCTTTAATTGTTGAAAGGCGTCATCACACTTGGCATTCCCCTAAAAGTGCTTATTCCCTTGGAGAAGTTGGTAGAAGGCAAGCATTTGCTCGTTGATTTTGAAATGAACCAACTCAGGGGGGCGATTCGTCCTGTGATTCTTTGTACTTCGCTCGTATTCTTTGGTAATGGTATTCCGGTGAGTGCCGTGATCTTCTGCGGATTCGCTTCCATTCCTCTCTTCATAACTATATACCCTACAAAATCCCCCAAAGTGACGCTGAAAGTACATTTGGCTGGATTGAATTTCAATCCATTCTTATTCAAATTGTCCAAACAAGTAGTTAGATGATCAATATGGTCGTCAGCCGATGCTGACTTTAACAACATGTCGTCTATGTACACCTCCATTGTTTGCCCGAGTTGATTGGAAAACATCTTTTAGACTAACCTTTGATATGTTTATCCGACGTTCTTGAGACCAAAGGAAATCACCTTGTAACAATACGTCTCTCGGTCAGTGATGAATGACGTCTGCTCGGGGTTGTGTGGATGCATCACTATCTTGTTCTATCCGGCAAATGTATCCATGAACGAGAGGAGTTCATTGCATGGTGACTGGAGATAACTCTCTCTACCTGCTGTTCCGATGACATAAGCTACCTTACCTGATTTCTATGCTTCGACGAGTATGTCGATGTGAGGCAGTGGGAAACTGTCTTTTGGGCCGACTTTGTTGAGGTCAGTGAAGTCGACACACACTCGCCACTTACCATTTTTCTTTTTAGCGACCACCAGATTTTCCAGCCAATCTTGATATTTTACTTCGGTTATCGAACCCTCTTTGGACAACTTTTCTACCTCTTCGTTGACTGCTTTGCAGCATTCCAAAATGAGCTTTCTTCTTTTCTGCTTGATAGTTTTAATAGTGGGTCATCATGGAGCTTGTGGTAGGCGACTGTAGGATCGATACATGTCATGTCACTAGTTACCAGAGAAGGGAAGGTAAATGGGGTTGCCAGACCGAGCTCGAAGAAAAGGAGGGTGGTTGGGGTGATTCTTCATGAGAGAGGGCCAACATCAATGCCGCTTCCGCGATGGGGGCGGCTTAGGTGACCACAATGACCGAGGTGCCTGCTGAGGGGAGACCAAAGGTGGGGGCGGATGTTGAGGGTTCCGATACCTCGGGAATAAGTTAATCATAGCTTCGAGTTCAAGTACCCAAATCGGTACGTAATTAGTGGGCTTCTTTGTTTTTTTAACATGACTTCCCATGTGCAGTTATTTCTCTCGCCAGTTGTCTACTCTGAGAGGGTGGAATGTTCAATAAATGAAGCCCGTGATGAGACAACACCCTTGAAGAGTCGAATAACAAAGGGTGAGTATTTCCTCTGTGAACGGGTCCGCGGGATGACGAAGGAGCTCAAGGAGAAAAAGGAACGATATGCAGAGCTTGAGAAAGAGTTTGAGAAGGAAATGAAACGGTCTACAGAACTGGAGCAGCAGCTATTCTGAGCTTCTAAATATGACAAAACCCATGGGGATCTTGACACGAAAAGGGGAAAACAGCTGTACTTGCACATCAGCCCGCTGAGTATAAAGAGAGCATGGCTAGGAGGCAGGATGGGCTTGATCTCGCCAATGGGGAAGTCATGGCCGCCTGTGCTGAATGGGAAGAACTTTGAAGCATGACGTCCAGACTGAGGGCCGCTGTTGAGGTGGAAAAGGTTACCCTAGTTCGGAAGAATGCGGAGGTCGTAGGGAAGTGGAAATCCATGAAGAGGAGATGGGCGGCCTAGCTAGAAAAAATCCGAGCTCACCTTGCGGGTTGAGACAAAGCGAAAACCCCTTTGTTGATGCTTATTCAAGTGGTGGGATCGCTCGAGTGGCTTGAGGCTTTGGAGGAGCATGATGGCCTTGTCATTCCTTCTTCGCGGACGGCAAAGCTCAAGGCAGAAGAAGCTAAGTATACCGTCGTTCTTGAAAATATGAATTATCCTGAGATTTCCGAGGAGGATCTTGAAGTTCCTTCCTATCTTGCGCCTTCAATTCTAGCCAAGCAAAGATTGCATGATTCGGCCCCTGAGGGGTACTAATTTGCTATGACATTTTATAAGATTAGCTTGTAATTTGTTCTTCTCTTTTTCTTTCGTTCTACTAGTGTGGTGCCATTTTTTTTGGAAATAATGACAGCTTGGTTGTAGGACATAAGTGTCGAATTTGCGAGTCGGAACTCGACTTAGACACTTATAGGTTGTGTGTCGTGCTTCGATTTGGGAAGCTCGTTTTAAGCACTGAGAATTCTTTGTGGTCCAAGGAAGGGCTCGGCTTAGATACTTATAGCTTGTTTTTTCGGGGTGCAAGCACTGGGCTTCCACTTTAAGCACTGATAGTTTGTGTGCTTTGCGAGTCAGGGCTCAGCTTAATCATTGAGAATGCTTTGTGGTGCGGGTCAGGGCTCATCTTTAAGAACTCATAGGTTGTGTGCTTTGCGTGTCTGGGCTCGGCTTAAGAACTCAAAATTCTTTGGTACGAGGCAGGGCTTGGATTAGACACTTATAGCTTATGTGTTGTGGTGCGATATCGGGGCTCAAGTTTAAGCAGTGAAAGTTGTATGCTTTGCGAATTTGGGCTCGCCTTAAAAACAAATTAAGATTGGAAGCTGCAATCTTCAAGAAATATTATTTCATTAAGATTATAGTTGTGGCTGGGTTAAAGGGTGCATATGTACCCTACGATGGAAGGGATCAAGCCATCCGTAGTTTGGGTACTTATAAATGTAAAAAAAAAAGGGAGGAGACCGGGGTGCTCTGTACTTCTAGAGATTCATTGAGTTCCAGGAAAATGGGATCTTGCCTCCCATTTTTGTCAGTTTGTAGACTTTCGGCTTAACTACTTTTGAGATGAATTAGGAGTCTTCCCAGCTATCAGCGGACTTGCCTTCTTTCCACAGACAACACCATTTTCACCCTTGAAGAGCGTTTTCGAAGACTCTTCTTATGACAAGTTCGCCTCTGGTGAAGAATTTATCCTTCATCCTTTCGTTGTTGAATTCTGATGCGAGCTCCTGATATTTCTGGGTCCGGGGTAGGCGCTGGTACTGTTTCTTTTTAAAGAAGTCTAGGTTGGCCAATTATGTGAGTGAAATCCGGCAGTTTATAGGTGTGTCGAGTTCGGAGAGAGCCATATATTTCATGATGGGTGCTAGGCCGAATGGTTACGAGTCATGGATTCTGAGTTCGGGGGAGCGGTCATGAGGCTCGCTCAGGATCTGAGAGTTGATGACGAGGCAGGTTAGCGACGGTCTGCGCATCTTTTGCTTGATGATGAAGCATGTACGAGACATTCTTTGATCACTCCAAACTGCATAGACTGCGTCCCATTTAGGGAACTTGAGAGATTGATGATAGGTCGAGGCGACCACCCTATATAGTTCAGCCAAGGGGTCATGAGGATGGCGTCGTAGATAGCAGGTTTGTTTGTTACTACGAACTGGACTATCATGGTCGACTGACCTACATAGATGAGCAAACCAATAATACCATTCACCATAGAAGTTTTCCCAGCAAAGCTATGGTTTCGTTTCGTATCCGTGCGGTTCATCTTTGTCATAGTTTCCTTGAAGATATAATATACCAAACTTCCAATATCGACCAAGACCCGGTTTACCTTGCATTTAGCGATCAACAATTTGATTACGAGGAGGTCACCTCAATCAGCGTCGGCCTCGGTGAAGATTACGCCATGACTGCTCGTGTCTTGCACGTTTTTTCAACTTATAGACGGTGCCAATTTTTCTCTCATGCAGCTTGATCGACTTTACTGAGTCGTGACATGATAGAATACCTCTCATGATCATTCAATTGAGAATTCACGCTGGTGGAGGTAATTACTCCCTTCGATCCTGTTGCTGAAGAGGCTGCCGGCGAGGACCCTTTTGGGAATCCTTGATTCTGTTTATCCTCGTCCCGACCTCAAGAATTCGACCACTGGCAGCAGTTGGCTGTTTGACCTTGGTCATCAGGTGGATGCCTAAGATCTTCCTGACCACAATAACCCGGCTTCCCGCTCCTCGGGAGAAAAGTGAGTGCATTCCATGGCGGTGGTGAATGCCGTTAAGTACTGGGAAGGGTCAATGTTCCCTTTTCCGGTAGGAGCTTGAATCTGGTGTGCCAGAATGGGATGGAAGAAATTTGGCGGGTGAACGATGTGTTTTATGTCTCTTCCAGTACGAGGTCTATTTCCAGAGCAGAAATGATGGCTTGGTGAACATTAGAGTTCATTTTCTGGGTCTTCTACTTCATAGCTTTGATATTATAGTCACGCTCTAGACCGATAACAGTTCACTGGAAATTTTACGGGCTGGAATTCGGAGGGCACATGTTACTGCTAGCTAAACGATTGTTTATGTTGACGAATCCTCTGGCTGGCTCCTCGGGTTCTGACGGCGAGTTTGCGAACAAGTTTCGTTGCAGACGCAGAACATCTGCCCTCGAGGCGTGTCTTTGATTTTGGTCGACTGATGACCCAAACTCATCTGAACGGCTGAGGGAAATGCCTCGACTTTTTTAAAGCTTCAATAACCGTTCGTTGTTGCAACATGGAGATTGGAGGGAGCTGGTCCCCCGGTGTCTTGGATGCGTAAGCGAGAGGTCGTGATGTATAGACAGATTGGGCGTTTGGCGGTTGATGTCCAGAGCTGTGGAGTAGAGTGTGTGTTGGAATTGTGTCCAGTAATCTCGGTACTGTCTCTAGAAAGTAAGAGTATGTCAATGATCAGACATAAGTCATATAATACTGGGGGTCATGATGGCTTGCTAGAGTCCGCTCATGATCTATAAGTCTTGGACTTATTGCCTTTATTATATGATCCCATATGGGTCACACGCCTAAGCTAACGGGAAAATGTGTAGGAACGGCTTAGCAGAAGTACGGTAAAAGTGCCAGGCATTTGTCGTACTTAGAGAGAGATTAATGGGTCTGATTAAATCCAAGGGATTTAATCAGATTGGTATTTGGGCCCAAAAGCCCAAAAGGGAAAGAGAAGGGTTTTATAAACTAAAACCCAAATCTCTTTCTCCCTAACCCTAGCCTCCCTCCGCCAACTCTCTCTCTCTCTGCGCCTCCTCTCCCTTGGTCTAGCAGCCTCTTTTCTTGCTTGGTGTGCGTGTGTGAACCTCTGGAGGAGTTATCACTTGGTGGCTCTCTGATCTCTGATATACCTTCTCTTTCCGCTGCATAAACAGGTATAAGGTGAGATCTACTTATGTTTCTATCCAAGAAGAACCTAGATCAGCATGTTTAGGATAATCTGAATCTGAGAATTGAATCAGGATTGATCTAAACATTCCTTCAGTGGTATCAGAGCTATTGGTTCTGGTTTTTCTTGTTTAGATTCATGTTTAGGATTGTTTTTCTTGTTTAAAAGTGTTTTGAATCAACTACTGATAAGAGAAATCACTTAAGCAACAAGGAATTGAAAAACCTAAACAAACTATTGAATGAAATCGCATGGACCAATCAGTTTTGGTATGCGTCGGCTGATGGTTTTGATGCATGGATCGATCATGGATCGATCGCATGATCATAGCCCATGATCATAGCCGAGCGGATCGCTTGATGCACGGGTCGATCGCGGACCGATCGCGTGATCATGCCGATCGCTTGTTGCTCACGGCGAGTGCATGGCATGGATCATCACGGATCGATCAAGTCCAGCTCACGCCGCGTCTCGACCCAACCGTCCCGTCCCGATCTCTCGTCCGGTTTCGCGCCTCGATCACCGACCAGCTGCGGCTGTCCCGATCGTCGTGTGAAGCTAGGGTTTTGGCGAGTAAATGGTTCGTTTCGGTTTAAGGCTCGGTTTAAAATTTCAATTAAATTTTTTCGTCCTGGTTTAATAAACAGATTTAATAAATTTATTAAGTCTGGTTAAACCGGGATAAGAAATCCAATGTCGAAAGAATTATTGGATTTTGTGCATAAACCAGGATTTTCTAATTTGATTTGGTTGGACCAAATAAATTGAGAAAATCCGGTTTAGTAAATAACCGGTTGACAATTGTGGTCATCGTAGTAATTAAAATTTGGTTAGACCAATTTTAATGAACCAGACCGGTTATGTCATTTAATTGGACAATTGGGTCATGTCTTGGACATGGACCAATTCTTGGGCCTCGGGCCAAGAAGTTAAAACAATTGGGCCAATTATTTGAGTCTTTCTTCAGATTAATTTAAAATTTATTTTATAAAGTTATATAAATCGATTTTAAATTAAAATTTCCGAAATTTTAAAATAGAAAGTTTCCGGTTTTAAAAAGTTTCCAATTTTAGAAAGTTTCCAAAAATAGTAGGTTTCCAAAAATAGAAAGTTTCCCGAAATATTAATCTTCTATTTTGGGAATGAAATTTTAATAAACCTACGAACCTCAAATAATATCAAGCGTTGGATGTCTTGTCCAGGCTATGTCAGCTGTCGAAGCCCATTCAATTGTATTCATGGCCTTACAGTGTGAGGGTGTCTACTTTTGCGTGGATAAGACGGTTTGTGATTCATAAATGTCATTGGGAGTCCCAGACATTAATGATTACATGACTGTATAGTCTGGTTTTCTTGACTAGGCCATCGGGAGTCCCGGGCCTTGAGACATCAGAGTGAATTGGGCCTCGGGCCCAGATTCACAACCAAGAGTTATATCACGGATATAATTAGCCGACATAGGGCTTACCGATATAAGCTAAGGTTGGGTGACGGCCAGTGGCCCACTTTGATCTTAGTTATATGTGGATCTTGGAATCATTATATTCTATTGAGGGTAACTTAGGTTATTGAATATAATGCATGATTGATCATATTAAGTATAATGTAAGATTAATCATATTGAACATATTAACTAATAACCTTTTATCTTATATATTTCAGCTATGACTACTACAAGCACACAAAACACATTCTCAATCCGGTCTGTTCTCGAGAAGGAGAAGCTGACTGGAACGAACTTCCTGACGTGGTCAAGGAACTTGAGGCTGGTCCTCAAGCAGGAGAAGAAGGATTATGTCCTTCGTGATCCTCTCCCCGAGAGGCCTGCTAACAATGCCGCCAGGACTCTGCATAATGCTTGGGAAAAGCATTCGTCAGATGAAAATGATGTGTATTGCCTTATGTTGGCGACAATGACTGCTGAGCTGCAAATGCAGTTCGAGAGTGTGTTGTCACCAATTGAGATAATGGCAAGCCTGAAATCGCTTTTTCAGGAGCAAGCAAGGACTGAGAGGTTTCAAACAGTTAAGAACCTCTTAGACTGTAAATTGGCTGCGAATGCGGCAGTGAGTCCTCATGTCTTGAAGATGATGGGTTATCTCGATCATCTTCAGAAACTCGACTGCCCTATCAGCCAGGAACTTGCTTGCGACATCATTCTGCAGTCATTACCTGCAAGCTATGATCAGTTCATTCTGAACTTTAACATGCATGGTTTGAGTAAGACATTGCCTGAGCTTCACGGAATGCTCAAGACTGCAGAGCCCAACTTGAGGAAAACCGCCAAGGACCCCAGTGTGCTTATGGTGCAAAAGGGAAAGGGGTTTAAGAAATCCTCTGCTAAGGATAAGGGAAAGGCCAAGGCTGTCCAAGTCGCGGACAAGGACACGCCAAAGCCCAAGCCCAAGTCCAAGGCTGGGCCAACTGACATATGCAGGTTCTGTAAAGAACCAGGGCATTGGAGGAGAGAATGTAAGAAATTCCAAGAAGGTCTAAAGGAATTGAAGAAGAAGACTCTCGAGACTTCTTCGACAGGTATTTTTGTTATAGAAGTTAATACAACTACTTCTGATAATACCTCATGGGTTATGGATACTGGTTGGGGGGCTCATATTTGTACTAATATGCAGGCACTCAGCAACAGTAGAAGGCTGAAGCAAGGACAAGTGGAGCTACGAGTTGGGAATGGAGCGAAAGTTCCAGCACTAGCTGTAGGCACATACTTGTTGTATTTACCTTCGGGATTGATTTTAGAACTCAATAATTGTTATTTTGTACCTGCTATAAGCAGAAATATTATTTCAATTTCTTTGTTGGATTTGGAAGGTTATGATTTTTCAGTTAAGAATAAATTATGTTCCTTCAATCGCAACAATTTGTTCTATGGTTCTGCCCCTCTTACGAATGGGCTTTACATACTTGATCAATCCGCGCCAATTTATAACATTAATACCAAACGGTTCAAACCTAATGAGGAGAACCGAACGTTTCTATGGCATTGTCGTTTAGGGCACATCAGCGAGAAACGCATCAAGAGGCTCCATTCGAATGGACTTCTTGGCTCATTTGATTTTGAGTCATGTGAGAAATGCGAATCCTGCATGATGGGCAAAATGACACGGGCCCCCTTTAATAAACCTAACGAGAGGGCCAGTGACTTATTGGGCCTGATACACACTGATGTGTGTGGCCCAATGTCCACAAATGCAAGAGGAAACTATCAGTACTTCATTACCTTCACTGATGATTTCAGTAGGTATGGATATGTTTATTTGATGAAACATAAGTCTGAATCTTTTGAGAAGTTCAGAGAATTCCAAAATGAAGTACAGAACCAACTTGGCAAAAGCATTAAGGCTCTTCGGTCCGACCGAGGAGGAGAATACTTAAGCCAAGAATTCAGTGATCATCTAAGAGAGTGTGGGATCGTATCCCAACTCACTCCTCCCGGAACACCTCAATGGAATGGTGTGTCTGAGAGGAGAAATCGGACCTTATTGGATATGGTTCGATCTATGATGAGTCACACAGACCTTCCAATATCCCTTTGGGGATATGCTCTGCTAACAGCAGTGTTCACTCTAAATAGAGCGCCATCGAAAGCGGTAGCAAAGACACCATATGAATTATGGACTGGATTGGCTCCAGTGTTGTCTTATCTTAGAATTTGGGGTTGTGAAGCCTATGTCAAGAGATTGATCTCAGACAAGCTTACACCAAAGTCTGATAAATGCTACTTCATTGGTTATCCGAAGGAAACCAAGGCTTATTACTTCTATCTACGTTCCGAGAACAAGATCTTTGTTGCCCGGGATTGTAACTTTCTTGAGAGGGAGTTTCTCTCTAAGAAAGACAGTGGGAGTAAGGTACTGCTTGAAGAAATTCAAGATGAACAGGATACTGCTCAACCTGAAGAGGAAGAGCAGCAGGAGGACCTACAAGAAATTGTAGTGCCTGAACCTGTAGTGCCTGAAGTTCGAAGATCCGGGAGGATCCGTCACGAACCCGAGAGATATCAAGGATTCCTCGTGACTGACTGTCATGATCTTTTGATCATTGATGGTGATGAACCATCGAACTTCAATCAAGCCATGATGGGCCCAGATTCCTCTAAGTGGCGCAAGGCCACTTATTCCGAAATGGACTCCATGTCGGTCAACCAAGTGTTTTCGTTGGTTGACTTACCCGCTGGTGTAAAAGCCATCGAGTGCAAATGGATCTTCAAGAAGAAGATTGACGTGGATGGAAATGTCCAGATTTATAAAGCCAGGTTGGTGGCAAAAGGTTTCAGACAAGTTCACGGTGTGGATTACGATGAAACCTATTCACCAGTGGCTATGATGAAATCTATTCGGATTCTACTAGCAACTGCAGCTTTTTATGATTATGAAATTTGGCAGATGGACGTGAAAACCGCCTTCCTGAATGGAATTCTGGAAGAGGATGTGTATATGACACAACCTGACGGTTACATAGATCCAAAGAATGCTGGGAAAGTATGCAAGCTTCATAAATCCATTTATGGATTGAAGCAAGCATCGAGGAGCTGGAATCTTCGTTTTGATGAAGCGATCAAGCAATTTGACTTCATCAGAAACGAAGAAGAACAATGCGTGTATAAGAAAACTAGTGGGAGCAAGATAGTATTTCTTATTCTGTATGTCGATGACATACTGCTTCTCGGAAACGACGTTCCAATGCTAAAGTCTGTAAAAGACTGGCTTGGAAGTTGTTTTTCCATGAAAGACATGGGTGAAGCCGCATACGTTCTTGGAATCAGGATCTACCGGGATAGATCTAAAAGGCTGATAGGCTTGTGTCAAGATTCATACATTGACAAAGTCCTACAAAGATTCAGCATGAAAGATTCCAAGAAAGGCTTCACGCCAATGGTACATGGCACAACGCTAAGCAAGAAGCAGAGCCCTACGACGGCTGCTGAGCTTGAGCGCATGAAGAATATTCCTTATGCATCTGCAATAGGATCTGTCATGTATGCCATGATCTGTACTCGTCCTGATGTTGCTTATGCATTGAGCATGACGAGTAGATACCAGTCAAATCCAGGTGAAAACCACTGGATTGCCGTAAAGAATATCTTGAAGTATCTAAGACATACTAAGGATAAGTTCTTGGTGTACGGTGGAAGTGATGTGCTTAAAGTCAGTGGATTCACGGACGCAAGTTTCCAGACAGACCAAGATGATTTCCGGTCACAGTCCGGTTATATCTTTTGTCTGAATGGCGGTGCAATCAGTTGGAGAAGCTCCAAGCAAGACACCGTTGCTGATTCCACTACAGAAGCTGAATATATCGCCGCCTCAGAAGCTGCGAAGGAAGCTGTTTGGATACGAAAGTTCATTATTGAACTAGGTGTGATACCAGATGCGGCTGAGCCTCTGGCACTGTTTTGTGACAACAATGGTGCTATTGCTCAGGCAAAGGAACCAAGATCACACCAGAAATCCAAGCATGTTCTAAGAAGATTTCACTTGATACGTGACATCATTAATAGAAAGGAAGTCAAGATCAGCCGAGTTCAGACAGATGATAACGTCGCTGATCCGTTGACAAAGCCACTCCCAAGGCCTAAGCTCGAGTTTCTGACTGAAGCTGTAGGCATTAGAGACATTGAAATGTAATCTAAATTTGAGTGGGAGTTTGAGGGCTTTTATTTAGTTATTTGATATGTTCTTGTAAAACATTCTTATGTTTAATGAAATTATTATTTCAAGATTATTTTAACTGTGATGAAATAATCGTTCCAAAGTGATATAAACCATTTTATAGGTCATCGAAGTAAGTGACTTGATCTTGAGTCATCAAAGTCATTTAGCTTGATCATGAGACCCTATATTTGATGGATGGATTATATCATCCTGTCCCTAGTCGAAGGTCGTTGAGATTGGAACACCAACAACCGTGAGAGACTAGATTGGTATGTGACTTATGACCAAGTTTCATGGTGTCATAGATACACGGCATCAAAGTCAATACATAGGTGTATGTTGGGAACATACGACCGGACACGACCCGCTTATAAGAACTCTTCAGGATATTTATATCTGTGTCATAAGAGATTCTTACTACGACTATAGAGTATAGTCCTTAGACCTGAGTTCGCATGCATGTGACTGCACATGGACTGATGCACTTTGATCATTGTCTAACGCTGTCGTTCTGCGATAGTTATAAGGACCTTGTTTGGGTACATTATGAAATGAGTAGTTTACAGTGATGGAACAAGACGGAATTTGTCCCTCCAATATAAATGGAGTGAATATCTCTAGGCCAATCGGAGATTTGAATACTGGAAAATGCATGGCCATGCTCAAACGGACTGTCCCGAGTCGTTTGGATTGTCAGTATCAAATCAGAGTCCGATGAACAAGATTAGGCTTTATAAGGATGACACCAATCTTGCCTTATGACTAATCGAGATATTGTGACAAAAGGATTATGAATACAGAGATTCCAGTACAAGTGGGAGATTGTTGGAATTGTGTCCAGTAATCTCGGTACTGTCTCTAGAAAGTAAGAGTATGTCAATGATCAGACATAAGTCATATAATACTGGGGGTCATGATGGCTTGCTAGAGTCCGCTCATGATCTATAAGTCTTGGACTTATTGCCTTTATTATATGATCCCATATGGGTCACACGCCTAAGCTAACGGGAAAATGTGTAGGAACGGCTTAGCAGAAGTACGGTAAAAGTGCCAGGCATTTGTCGTACTTAGAGAGAGATTAATGGGTCTGATTAAATCCAAGGGATTTAATCAGATTGGTATTTGGGCCCAAAAGCCCAAAAGGGAAAGAGAAGGGTTTTATAAACTAAAACCCAAATCTCTTTCTCCCTAACCCTAGCCTCCCTGCGCCAACTCTCTCTCTCTCTGCGCCTCCTCTCCCTTGGTCTAGCAGCCTCTTTTCTTGCTTGGTGTGCGTGTGTGAACCTCTGGAGGAGTTATCACTTGGTGGCTCTCTGATCTCTGATATACCTTCTCTTTCCGCTGCATAAACAGGTATAAGGTGAGATCTACTTATGTTTCTATCCAAGAAGAACCTAGATCAGCATGTTTAGGATAATCTGAATCTGAGAATTGAATCAGGATTGATCTAAACATTCCTTCAGTGTGCTCCAGTATCATGTGAGGGATCATGTGTTTGGGTAGAGCTCCTGAATCTGGGGCTACTGGATCACCCTTGGAGGTTGTCGCTATCATGGAGGACGTAAGTGCTGCAGAAGTCGCAATGGTCTGTGTTGACAGTGGTTGCTTAGCTATTAGAGGTTGTGGAGGCATTATGAAGGTTGGAGGTCTTGTAATCGTCGAAGATTTTTCTTTGCGTTTAGAAAATCTCTTGCCCCTTCCTTCTAGCACTAAATGTTGATCCAGCGGATCATTAAGTATAGTTCAATATGGATTAGGCCGAGATTTCCGTTTTAATAGAAAATATTGACTTTGACGAGACAATTTGACTAAATAGATTATATCGAGTATGTGGACGAATAGGTAGGGGACCATTTTATCTAAGTCAAAAGGGGAGAAGATGTTTAAATATTTAGACTTTCGAACTATCTCTGAGAGGATATCAGTTCGGCCTTTTAAACAAGTTCTAAAATTACAAGTTGGAACAGTGAAAGAGAGGTTACAAGTAGTTAAGTGCAATAACTTTAGGGATCCCTTCATAAATGATTTTCTAAGAATATTTATGAAGGAAATCATGGTGTCAAATCTTTACAACCTCGGGATGACGTGCGAGCTTATGCATCTTTCTAGGGTATGGCGTCTCTAGCCTTGCACCTAAACTACTCTGCGGCACATAGTAGAGTGATCATTATACGACGCCGAACTACTGTTAAGATAGGGTACTGTTTGTCGATCCATTCTGCTATGCGTTTCCTTTTGCTCGACTTTCAAACTGCTGATTAGCACCATAATGATGACAGGTCGGTAGGTCTACACTGACTGGATGTATATTGACTTAGGTTACTTTTTGGGCAATTGCCTTTTTGTAAAAATGGGTGTAACTAAGTGGGTGTGATAAGCCCACCTCCAGTGATAGTGGAATGTTGACTGATCATTATAACATCATATGCTCATGAATATGTAGTTTTTTTCTTAAAAGGTAGAGTTGGGTGAGTGAGATAATGCAGCAACAATTTGTACAATGTCGTAAAAATAATGGTGAATATGCGGATTCTATTAAAGCTTTGATTGGCTCTACCGTAAATAGTATGATAAACTAAGCATGTAAAATATAATTATCCCTAGATTTTGGCAAAATACCCGGATCCAAATACACGAACCTGGATTTGAAAAATACCTGAATATGTGATCGAATCGAAATAGGCATTTTATTCCATTGAGTATTTAGCTAGCATATCTGTGGGTATGGATATGGATACGAGTATTACCGAAAACCCGAATGAGTACCCGAGGACCTGAATAAAAGACACTAACCCACTAAGAGGGTTTATCCTTAACATTATTAGTCACTAGGTTTAGTCATTTAGTTTCGACATTCGTGTCCATGAGTTTTATAGTTGGGTAACATGAAGTACAAGATTATTCTTTGGACTTAGTAAGACTTGTGTTACTAGTCAGTTGTATAAATGTCTAATTAATACATTTTGGCACACAGATGGCATAAATAGCAGAGATAACCTCATGCATGGTGCTATTGTGAAGACTCTTATGGAACAACAAATGTAGATTCTTTGCTTAATTTGATTCAGTTAATTTTTTTGAGTATTTTGGGTGAAAATACCCATAAAGAACCAGAAATATCCGGAACCGAACCCAAAATAACCCGTTTATTTTAGGTATTTTTAGGTATAATAATTTAGAACTCGAACTGACCCGGACTCGAAAAGACCTGTCCTGAACCCATCTCGACCCGAACCGAAACTTGGTCGGGACCTGTATGGGTACAAAACTTCTTTACCCGGATGAACTTGTAGCCGAATACACCCGACCCGAATACCCGGACACCCATGCCTAATTACCACGATACAAAAGTGACGGTTCAATGATTTATGTTGTCGAGTTTTTTTATTTGTTTCTTATACCACCGACTCGGTTGAATTGCATTAGTTGTATATTTTTATATTTTTCCTTGCAAATCAGTATCTTTTGATATTTATGTGCAATTTTCTATCTTTGTTGAGAATAAATGGGTTGTAAAAAAGAAAATGAGCTTACTTCTATCCTTTTCTTTTTCCTTTATTATCTACTCATTCTCTTTCTTACTTTATCTTTTTTACTCCTTATGTTTTGGATGGTGGATGGAATGATAGCGGTGAAATTTCCGGCCATAGAGATCGTCATAATGGAGATATAATTGGTCGATACACCCGATTAAAAAAAAATACAAATCGGATTTGATACGGAAGATTCGAGTGGACAATCTAGACTCGGTGTCCATCTTGGCGTATATTCGTGGACACTATCAGGATCATATGACATGGTAGACACTTCCAATGGATAGCAGGTGTCCAAGCTAAATGTTGATTTTGGGTGGATAACGGGTCCAGACGTAATGTGTGTCCACGGATTCACGATCATATGAAATCTTGGCCACCTTCTGTCCATCAGAAGCGTCTAGCATGTGATATAATCGTGGTAGTGTCCATAATGTTGGGAATGTCCTGAAATCAATTTGTACTTACTCAAGTTAGTCGAGGTTCGATGATCATATAATATTAGGTGGTTATAATGTTTTGCTAGAAACCGCTTATAATCTATAAATTGAGAATTCATTACTAATATTATATGAACCTACAGGGTCACACACTTAAGCGAATTGGATCAATGTTATTTTTGGGGTTTAAGAATAATACATATATTATTTATGTACATTTGATGTTAATAAATAATATAATATGTGTTATAAGATAACACTACACGTATGAAGATGAGAATAATTAACCAGGAGCTCGTATCCTAGTGGTAAAGGGAGCGTTAGTAACCTCCCGCCACTCAGGTTCGATTCCTCCTGGCCACCGGGGAATTTACATTAGGGCATTGCCGGCTTCCAGTGACCACATGCGGCCGCCGCCAATGCGCGGATGAAGCATGCTAGTCGGGACCCACCTCGGTGGGGGCCCGGATACACTGGGTTATCCAAAAAAAGAAGAAGATGAGAATAATTGTTATTTTTATATTGGGCTTGGCCCACATATGTGTTAGGGTTTCAATCACATCATTATATGGAGGATATAATGATGCGACTAACAACAACCAATAATTCCTTTTTGAGGAAGCCACACGATTATTCTAAAACCCTAGAACTAAAGAGATAAATAGTTTATCAAAGTTCTGAGATTTGATCTCGACGACACTAGCATCCCGTTTCGATCCAGTTTGTGTACATGTGGATACCGGTAAAAGCACAACACTTGGAGTGCTTAGTAACCTCAATCGTTTTGTTCATTATTCCGCTGCAGAATATCCATGTATATTCAAATCCTTAGATCCATATTTATTTCAGTATTGGCAAGAGATCTTGGCTAGTGAATTCATATGTTGATTTATAAAACTTTTTATAAACCGGTATGAATTCCAACAGTGGTATCAGAGCCTACTTGTTTAATACTGATTTTGAATCTGAATTTCTTTTGAAACGTGTTCTGCAAAATATTTTGATTTGATTAAAATATCCAGATTTTTGAATATTGATTTACAAGACATGTTTGACATGACAACTTTGAAGTTCTTAAATTATAATTTAATTTTATTAGTTGTTATCTATATTTTCATTTACATGGCTGAAAGGTGTTTCGATGTACGTGATTGATGATAATAATAAAATAAGAACTCTTGTCATGTACACAATTTTCTATGCATATTAAATATATTTGATATATTATACATGTTCACTTGCCTAGAAAGTCTAAGCACGTTATGGTAGAAAATAATTATTTAATATGACTATTAAATGACATTTATGATGAGATCATATCAAATGGTTGATTTGACTCTATCAAAAATCTTTTGGAGATTGAAAAGATTTACGTTTCTTTATTTGATTCAAAGATTAATGTGATTAATGCTTATGAATTAAATTGAGATAATTAATAATTTAGTAATATTAAATTATTTGTAATCCAACTAAATACATATGAGATGTGTATTATATATAAGATATAAAATTTTAAATATAAATTGGATTAAAATTAATTTCTCAATTAATATCAAGTATTTGATGCCTTTCCAATCTTATCAACTATCAAGGCTTGTTTCCTTGTGTGATGGGCTTGCCAAAGCAAGGTGTCCGCAATAACATAAGTGAGGTAGATGGCAATGGTTACCGTATGAAACAAGATTGGTTTACTTGACTAAGCTATCAAAACGGTTTTGGGCTTAAAGGTATATGTTGAATAAGACATAAGATGTCATCTAACAACCAAGAGTTATATTTGATATAATTAACAAGGTGTTGTTTACCTAAATAACTAGACATTCGGGGGTTGAGCCAAAGCTCACTCGGGTTCTAGTGAAATATGGATCTTGGATCATTATATTCAATTTGAGGAAATTGTTATTTGAATATAATGTGAGTTTTCTTAATGGTTGAGATTACTCTTATTCCCGAACATCATATTAACATTTGTTATGCCTTATATTCAGCAATGTCAACTCCTCACAACTTGTTTTCATTGAGATCTGTCCTTGAGAAGGATAAACTTAATGGATCGAATTTTCTCGAATGGTATCGAAACTTGAGAATTGTTCTCAAACATGAGAAAAAGGATTTTGTCCTTGAAAAGGTTCTTCCTGAAAAACCTAAGACAATGCTCAGCATGCAAAGAGAAATGCTTATGAGAAGCATGTAAATGATAGGGTCGATGTGTGTTGTCTTATGTTGGCTACCATGAACTCAGACATGCAGAAGCAATATGAGAACGTGGATTTGCAAAGGGTAAAAAGTTTAAGAAACTTGGTAAAAACAAAGGAGATGGCAAGACGAGCTAGAATGTGAATCCAAGCGAGTCTAACCATGCCCCTAAGTTTAAACCGGGTCCTTCTAAAGATGATAAGTGCCATTATTATAATGGTTATAGGCATTGGAAAAGAAACTGCAATAAATTCCAGGAAGATCTGAAAAAGAAGAAGAAGAAGTCTTTTGAAACTTCATTTTCAGGTATTTATGTTATAGAAGTAATGTTACTACTTCTTGTGTATTAGATACCGACTGTGGCGCTCATATTTGTACAAATATGCAGGGCCTAAGCAACAGTAGAACTTTGGAGAAAGGACAAGTGGACCTACGTGTTGGAAATGGAGCAAGAGTTGTTGCATTAGCCGTAGGAACATTTCATTTGTCTTTGCCTTCTGGCATGGTTTTAGAACTTAAAAATTGCTACTATGTACCTGCTATAAGAAGAAATATTATTTATATTCCTTGTTTGGATATGGAAGGATATCAGTTTTCAATTAAGAACAAGTGTTGTTCATTTGATCACAATGGTATATTTTATGGTAGCGGTCCATTAGAGAATGGACTTTATGTTCTAAACCAAAGCGTTCCTATCTATAACATTAGTACCAAGAGATTCAAGTCAAATGACACGAATCAAATTTTCCTTTGGCATTGTCGTTTGGGCCACATAAATGAGAAGCGCATTCGAAAGCTTCATAGTGATGGACTTTTGAGCTCATTTGATTATGAATCATATGAGAAGTGTGAATCTTGTTTGTTGGGAAAAATGACTAAGGCTCCGTTTACTGGACACAGTGAAAAAGCTAAGAAATTGTTGGAACTTATACATACTGATGTATGTGGACCGATGAGCTTAAATGCTAGAGGAAACTACTAGTACTTCATCACATTTACTGTCGACTTCAATAGATATGGTTATGTTTATCTAATGAAACATAAGTCTGAATCTTTTGAAAAGTTCAAAGAATTTCAGAATGAAGTCCAAAACGAGCTTGGCAAGACAATCAAAGCTCTTCGATAAAATCGAGGTGGTGAATATTTGAGTCAAACTTTCGATGATCATCTGAGAGAATGTGGAATCGTTTCACAACTCACTCCTCTAGGAATGCCACAGTTCAATGGTGTTTCCGAAAGGAGAAATCAAACTTTATTAGATATGGTTCGATCAATGATGAGTCATGCAGATCTTCCATTATCCTTTTGGGGATACGCTCTAGAAACGTCTGTGTTTACGCTAAACAGATGTTCATGAAAATCAGTTGAGAAGACACCATATGAGATATGGACTGGAAGAGTTCCGAATTTGTCTTTTCTGAAAATTTGGGGTTGTGATGCTTATGTTAAACGTATGTTTACCGATAAGCTCGGACCTAAATCTGATAAAAGCTACTTCGTTGGTTATCCCAAAGAAACCAAAGGTTATTACTTTTAAAACCCTATTGAGAAAAAAGTGTTTGTTGCTCGTAATGGTTCTTTTATAGAAAAAGAATTTCTTTCCAAGAAAAACAGCATGAGTAAAGTACAACTCGAAGAAGTTCGAGAAACACAGGATATTGTTCCGGCTTCTCATGAAGAGGATCGATTAGATTTACGAAGAGTCGTAGAATCTACACATGTGGAACCTAAGGTACGTAGATCCGAAAGGACACGTCACGAACCTATTAGATATGGGTTTTTGGTGACTGATCATCATGACCTATTGATAATAGAGTGATGAACCTACGTCCTTTGAGGAAGCAATGATGGGCCCTGACTCTGAAAAGTGGCTAGAAGCCGCAAAATCCGAAATGGAATCCATGTCAATAAACAAAGTATGGACTTTGGTTGATTTACCTTATGGTGTCAAAACCATTGAGTGTAAATGGGTTTTCAAGAAGAAAACTGACATGGATGGGAATATACAGATATTCAAAGCTAGATTGGTGGCTAAAGGTTATAAGCAAATTCATGGTATAGACTATGATGAAACTTATTCCCCAGTCGTAATGCTGAAGTCCATTCGGATTCTCCTAGCAATTGCCGCTTATTATTATTATGAGATTTGGCAGATGGATGTGAAAACAACTTACCTTAATGGAAATCTCGAAGAGGATGTGTACATGACAAAACCTGAGGGTTTCACAGTCCATGGAAGTGCTAGGAAGGTGTGTAAGCTTCAACGTTCCATTTATGGTTTGAAGAAAGCATCTCGAAGTTGGAATCTTTGTTTTAATGAGGCAATCAAAGAGTTTGATTTCATTAGAAGAGAAGAAGAACCTTGCGTTTACAAGAAGACTAGTGGGAGTGCAGTTGTTTTCTTAGTATTTTATGTGGATGACATACTTCTTATTGGGAATGACATTCCTATGCTTAATTCTGTAAAGACTTGGCCAGGAAGTTTCTTTTCAATGAAAGACATGGGAGAAGCCGCGTATATTCTTGGAATAAGAATCTGTAGAGATAGATTAAACAAGCTTATTGGATTGTGTCAATACACTTATATAGATAAGGTCTTACACAGATTCCAAATGCATGATTCCAAGAAAGGTTTTCTACCAATGTTTCATGGCATAACTCTCAGCAAGACTCAGTGTCCTTCGACACATGATGAGCGAGAGCGGATGAGTAGAATCCCATATGCTTCTGCTATAGGATCTATCATGTATGACATGCTTTGTACTCGTCCAAATGTTGCATGTGCTTTGAGCATGACGAGTAGATACCAATCTGATCCAGGTGAGTGTCACTAGACAGCAGTCAAAAACATCCTTAAACATTTGAGAAATACTAAGGATGAGTTCTTGGTCTATAGAGGAAATGATGAGCTTGTTGTGAGTGGTTACAAGGATGCAAGTTTCCAGACAGACAAAGATGAAAACCGATCACAATATGGTTTTATCTTTTGTCTTAATGAAGGAGCTGTAAGTTGGAAGAGTTCCAAGCAGAGCACCGTAGCAGACTCTACAACCGAAGTTGAGTATATTGTTGCTTCAGAAGCAGCAAAGAAAGCTGTTTGGATTCAAAAGTTCATTATTGAACTAGGTGTGGTTCCTAGTATTTCTAGCCCAGTGGATCTCTATTGTGACAACAATGGAGCTATCGCACAAGCAAAAGAACCTAGATCCCACCAGAAATCCAAACACATCCAGAGGGGATATCATCTTATTCGTGAGATTGTTGATAGGGGTGATGTGAAAATTAGCAGAGTCTTAACGGATGGAAATGTTGCTGATCCATTGACAAAGCCTCTTCCACGGCCTAAGCATGAAAGTCATACTGCGGCTATAGGCATTAAGTTTCTTGAGATGTGATCTTGATTCTAGTGGGAGGACTTTCCTTTTATGATATGATGTTCCTAATTACATACATTTGGTTATGTTTTCAAATTAATGAAATTTGTTTCAGATTTATTTGGTCATTGGATAACAAATAAAGTCCCAAAATAATTTATATCATTTTATAGGTCATCAAGTTCGTGACTTGATCATGAAACCCTATAAGTGAAAGATGACATAAATTATCGTGGTCCCTAGTCAAGGTTATTGAAATGGGACATCAATAACTGAAGATGACTAGTATGTGAGGTGACTGATGACTAAGTTTCATGGAGTCATTTAATATGTTGTATTAAAGCCAATCGGATATACATGTGTTGGGGAACACAGGGTTGGACTGACCCGCTATGAGAAATCTACAAGATTGTTATATGAGTGTCATAAGAGTTTCTCATCATGACTAAAGAGTATAGTCTTTTGACCTGAGTTCGTCACGATTTCTTACTTATGGATTAGTTCATTTTGACTTTGTCAAACGTCAGCCGTAACAGGTGATTATAAAGACATTGATTGGGTGTACTATGAATTTTGTAAGGAACAGAGATGGAACAGGATGGAATTTTTCCCACCTATATAACGGGAGATAAATATCTCAGGGCCTATCGAAGATTTGATACTGAGAAATGGAAGGCCGTGCTCAAACGAGGTGAATGTCAGTCGTTTGTTTGATCAGTATAAATCAGAGTTCGATAAACGTGATCTAGCTTAATAAGGATGACACCGTTTCTTGCCTTATGCTGAGATCGAAATATAGAGACAAAGATATTATGGCAATAGATGATTCCAGTACAAGTGGGAGATTGATGGGAATGTCCTGAAATCAATTTGTACTTACTCAAGTTAGTCGAGGTTCGATGATCATATAATATTAGGTGGTTATAATGTTTTGCTAGAAACCGCTTATAATCTATGAATTGAGAATTCATTATTAATATTATATGAACCTACAGGGTCACACACTTAAGTAAATTGGATCAATGTTATTTTGGGTTTTAAGAATAATACATATATTATTTATGTACATGTGATATTAATAAATAATATAATATGTGTTATAAGATAACACATGCACGTATGAAGATGAGAATAATTATTATTCTTATATTGGGCTTGGCCCACATATGTGTTAGGGTTTCAATCACATCATTATATAAGGAGGATATAATGATGCGACTAACACCAAACAATAATTCCTTTTTGAGGAAGCCACACGATTATTCTAAAACCCTAGAACTAAAGAGATAAATAGTTTATCAAAGTTCTGAGATTTGATCTCTACGGCACTAGCATCATGTTTCGATCCAGTTTGTGTACGTGTGGATACCGGTAGAGCCACAACACTTGGAGTGCTTAGTAACCTCAATCGTTTTGTTCATTATTCCGCTGCAGAATATCCAGGTATATTCAAATCCTTAGATCCAGATTTATTTCAGTATTGGCAAGAGATCTTGGCTAGTGAATTCATAGGTTGATTTATAAAGCTGTTTATAAACCGGTATGAATCCCAACACATAAATAGTCGATATTGTCCCCCGATCTCTTAAAACTGTGTTTACTAGGTACATTTTCACGATCATGTGAACTCTTGGCCACCTTCTGTCCATTAGAAGTGTCTAGAATGTGATATAATTGTGGTAGTTTCCACGAATAGTCGATATTGTCCACTTGAGCTCATAAAACTGTGTTTACTAGGTATGTTTTTACGATCATGTAAACTCTTGGCCACATTCTGTCCATTGGAAGCGTCGAGCATGTGATAAGATTGTTGTAGTATCCAAAAATAGTCGATACTGTCCACCAGATATCTTAAAACTGTGTTTACTAGGTACTTTATCCGCCAACAGTTGTCTATGTGAACACTTAGTCTCTTATTCATGATTATTGATAATGTGGACGGTTGGCCACCTTCTATCTGTCTAAGATGTGATATTATCGTGGTAGTGGCCAAGAGTTCACATGGTCATGAAAATGTACCTAGTAAACTTAGTTCTAAGAGCTCAGGTGCAAAATATTGACTATTCATGGACACTACCACAATTATATCACATGCTTGGCCACCTTCCCGATGGACATAATGTGGCCAAATGTTCACATGATCGTGAAAAAGTCCTAGTAAACACAGTTTTAAGAGTTCAGGTGGACAATACCGACTATTCGTGGACATTACTACGATCATATGTAAACACTTAGTCTCTTGTTCATGTGTTCTCTATACACAGATTCTTGATAATGTGGACGCTTGGCAACCTGCTATCCATCAGAAGCATTTAGCATGTGAAATTTATTGTGTGGCTAGGAATGACTAATTAATATCATCCACATATTTAAGTCTTACAAGAGAAGCTAACCCGTAAAAAAAATCTATTTTTACTGTTCATCCGTGAAAAAAATACAAAAAGATATGAGGATGCATAGCATAGAGCATGCCATCCATCCATAGGCTCCTTTTTCAGTAAGGGTAAGATAGTGTTGTTAACGCACAAAAAATACAAATTGTACATAAACATCAAAAGATACAACTGTGCTATTATAAAGATAAAAAGATACACTGGGTGCAATTAATTCCCACCAACTCTTCGATTTATTGTAAGGTTGACTGGTGATAGAACTGATGAGACAATTGCTCTTAGTGTATATTTTACTTTTTAATTGCAGTTTAATATCTTTTGATGTTGTGCGCAATTTTGTATCTTTTTTACTGTGCAAAATGGTTGTGGAAACCAAAATATCCTTACTTTACATAAAATGTTTAATTATTCAATCATATAACTAGATATAACCCATGATTTCACGTTCTCCAATGTGATGGCGTGTCTTTGTGGTAAAGAGAATAATTTTCATTTTTAGATCTGTAAAAAAAAAATGTATGCCGTCTTCTGCATTAAGTTTTTTTTGTCCAGCGATAAATAATGATTCAATTTCCGTTTATGGCTTATGTTTCTTCCGTCGTCTTCCTTCATTAGATTCAAAATCGATTGTCCAGAAGGAAATACAGACTTCAAACCTATCAATAAGGTACGACTCTAAAACCTTAAATATTATCATTGTCTGGTACACTGGAAAAAGCTTACTTATTATTATTTTGCAGGCAATGGATGAAAAAAATACTCATACGACTGCACCAGATGGATCATTACCCAGAAAACCAATTGAGTATATATTCAAAACAAGATATTCTAAACAAAGTGTCGAAAAAGATTCGGACAATGCGGGAGTGCGAGATCATTCGAAATTCCAATTTTGAAGAGTTGTTTAAGCTTCCGGTCAAATAGAGTTCGATCTCTGAAAAAATGATTCATGGCCTATTGGTAAGACAACTAATAACGAAAAAATAATATAAGCTTACTTCAGTTTTTGCCGGACATCCCTTTGCTCTTTTCACTAGTTAATTTTGGTATGATAACAGGGTAAAATTGAGGTGAGTGACCCGAGCCATAGGAGATTGCAGAGAAGAAGAATATTCCTTAAAGATCCATATCCGTGTGGGAAGAGTTGTTTGGCAATATGGGTAAAGGGGGGGGGGAGAAGAGGGAGACCCAGGGGTGAGGATTACATATATACTTATAATGCTTGCTGATCAAAAGTTTCCTGGTACGGAAAGGTTGATATGCTCTTATATGCAATGTCGATGGAGTGATTATTAGCAGCCACTAAAAGGCAAATGTGACACCGGAGTATGTTGAGATGCTTAGGGATGTGCATTTCTTTCTACACTATCCATGGGGGGGGGCTTGAGTCTTTCCTGAAGATCATTAACTTAATGAAACCTTCCTCGAGATCTGGTCAAGCTGGTGATGATCCTATCCAAATATTCAGAACGCAGTTACAACAACAACGAAAGTCGTGTCTGGATTCCCGCTTGCATATAAACTCCTAGATTTTGATTGTATTTCATGATTTTTGGAAAGGATGCCTGATCATGGATCAACTCTTAAATTCATGCATATTATGTTTCAAAGATCCCCAAGAATAATTGGATAAGTGGTGATATTGTACTTTACATCGAGCTCGGATCTGAGGTGAGTGATTACTCGAACAATCCATCAAATATATACTCATTGCCCTCTATCCACTAACATGCATTATTTATCTGTACACAAGTGAGTGTGGTCCCCTACATGTAAGCGGAAGTGACTCCATCAGAAGAAGGTTGGGGGGAATGATGTGACGAGATTAAATACAAATAGATTATTTATCTTGAAAATATCATGTAGAGAAAACACGAGTTAAAAATATCCCGTGTGACCTGGTGGCAAATCTTCTCTGAGACTTATTGAACACATCCCTAATCTTTTGGTTGAGAATAAAAGTAAGAAAAGGCGACTGCACCACCTAAAGAGGGAACCATCAGTGGGGATGACTCAACTGACAATGACCAGTTAAAGAGTTGGGTAGAGGATAAAAATAAGAAAATGTCTCAGAGATTAAGCAAACAAGAGGCAAAGATGAATTTTTAACGTCCAGGTCATAAAAGTTCCCTTGGAACCATCGTCTACGCATCCCCATCCAGAAGAACACATTGACTGCGATGAAAAAGCAGTTTTTTGGTGGTGCAGCGTTTAACAAGGTTGTCAAGAATATTTCTTGTGATGGTTTTAATGGGAATTTTAATACCTGAGACGGTGATAATACTTTTACCAATGAAGACTCAATTTGGGATGGTATGAATACAATTATGGCTCAAGTTACCCACATTCTTGATGATTCTTCTTTCGATCAGGGAAATATGGGTAATGAATTTATAGTCCCCTAGTTTTATAGTCAACCCGTACTGAGTTCAACTCCGCATATATATACCATTTTGACGGTTGCAACGTTGGTGTCTTCCAACTCCCGTGAACTATAAAAAAAAATGTAGAGTAACCTGATGGCAAGGGGGTCGGGCCAGTGTTACCCGGCTAGGGACTCGAGATTAACGAAGTGTGATCTACCATCCACTCGACAATAGCACTACGGCAGAAGGACTACAAACTCTAGGAGAAAAGTAGGCATAAGATATTATGGCATCGAATCCACAAGAACATGTATATATGGATACATTTGGATGAGTTTTGTTTGATTTATCACCATCTGATTTTTTCTTACATTTATTTATATTTTTTGGATTTAAATCTTTGGAGGAAATGAAAGCTTCTGCAAATGTAAGAGGCGAATCATGGGATATGACCGGCGTCAAGATGGATACAATGGAATTTGAAAAGGTATCCATGACGCTTAAATATAACAACTAAAGTGTACATATATGTGCTAACTATTAAATACTTATGATGGGGTTCCAATATGTGGCAAGTATCCACGAGATGCCGAGTGTTGGGTCGACCGATAACTCATCCATGGAAAGTCAAGTGGATATTGGTTTGTCACATCATGTAGGGGTGAAAGACAGGAGTATGTGACACAGCAAAATTCATCCATGGTAATTCAATTTTATAGATTGTGTGTGTTTCCACACAATCATATTCAGGAACTGGTATAATTCATCACTTATAAGAGCTAACTTATTTTATGTTACATTCATCAGAGGGTGAAGATGGTGATGGAACAAGCAGGGATAACGATGATGTTGACCCGAAGAAATTGGAATAATAGCTGGGAGCGCATGTGTTCCCATAAAGCTCGACAAATCACCCTCGAAAGAATGCGTAAAAAGAAGCGTGTGTGTTTTGAAGAACACGGGAAAACACTGACGAAAATGTGGAACTAAGCGACTCCTATCCACCACCGAATCATGTTAAATCTGTGACAACACATGCAGAGGTAGAGCTAGATGTTCATTTTGAGATCTACCTCTAGGAAGAAATGAAATGTTTGTTGACCAACACCACTCCTGGCAGAAAAGGCGTAAGCTATGTCCTACGAGGTAAAGACACCATCTACTCAACAATGGTAGCTGAATATCAAATTATGATTAGGGTACAATCGTGCATGAAGTAGTTCATATATGGGGACCACATGATAGATAATAAATTCTTACTTGCCATCTCAAAGCCTAGTAAATTTCTAAACACAACGGCTAGTATGCCTTGAAACATAAAAGATTGATTATGTTGCCACCTTACAGACTATATGTGTACTGCAACAAATGTAGATACTTGGCGAGTTCATATCCTTGAATCATACTAAACAATTCACTGATGATAAGTAAGTCTTCATCCCACTTTGGTTCTCGAACCGTTTGCAAGGAAAGTTTATGAGCTTCACCTCGTGCCGCGAAAATCAAGGGTATCTTTGGGGCGATAACATCAAGGAGTACGTATATGGCGACTGGGCACACTGTCATATTAAGGAGAAGTGGTTTGAAGATGTCGAGGCAATGTACATCCCAATTATATGGGGGATGATCACTAGGTTGTAGTTGTTATCAATATCTTCTTGGTGTCAGTTGAAGTACTATACCCACTACTTAGCCACAGACTTGAGAATCAAGCTGTTGATAACATTGCGCCAATTGTAACCTTGATACCCTTCATAGTGGAAGCCTTTTTCAAACATGACCCAAAACTAAGCATATGAAGCCAAAAGATCCAAGGGAGATGAATGAACTTGTGCGGCCTTTAACATGGGGGCGTTCCAACGCTTTATACAAGAATGAACAAGCATGTGATTATGGACCTGTAACCAAGAGGTTTTTTAAGCTGCATGTGCTAGGCCAAGGAGAGGGGGAGATGACGTCGATAACAGACGAGTACGTGGAGAAGTTCAAACATCAGTACAAGATGGAGATTTATAAGTATTGGGTTGTCCCGCAAATTCTCACATAAAATTTCTAAGTATTCAGGACTGTGACTATGAAAATTTTCCCATTACGCTCTTTGTGACTCTTAGACTTGAAAAATGTTAGGCTTTTCGAATTATGTCTACGTCAACTTGTTATATGGTTGTATCCATATACAATATCATCATTTTAGATTGTGACGATATCCATGCTAGAGTCGATAATATGGATACATAAACAAATTAAATTAGAGGACTAATTTAAAAAGAAAATGAATATGGTGGTTGTGTCTATGTAGAGTGCGTATGTAGTATATGTCTGTTTTTCCATCCAACAACGATATACTGGTGATAGGTCAAGAATTAATCCCTATACTAAACTGCAAGTGAACAGCAATGTCAAAGTAGTATATAGGGTTATCGAATCCACAGGGACACTTGGTCTCAATAGATCAGAACAGTAAAGACTAATACTAGAAATAAGCAATATGATTGAATTAAAAGCGGTGCGAGAAAGTAAATCAGTAGCAGAGATTAACGGTTGTGAAAGCAATAAACTAAAAGCGTCAAGCCTAGGGTATTCTCAAGAAATCAGACAAGCAGACAGTTCATTCAGCAAGGATCTAATTAAGCACAGTTCTAGAACTCAAAACACAGATATAGAATTAACCAAATTCCTTTGCGATAATTCTCTAAGTCTAAGTGCAGCAAACCAAACTTTCGTTTGCGAGAACTAACAGATTAAACTAGCATTAATTCCAAGTTTGATATGTTCACAATTATCCTAAACCAAACTTCCGTTTGCGCAAAGTTTAATTGCCCAATTTAATTAGTTCAGATTCCTAAACCCCACTTCCGTGACATATTTAGCAACCTAAGATCTAGATTCTAATTGATCAGGTTAGAACTAGCTTTAAGCACAATTAAATTGAAGAACAGATATAGTTTGAATCCTTAACTGAATTTGAACAAGTCTAGCAAGTCATGAAATCCTATGTGAGAAACCCTAAACCTAACTAGGAATCTACTCAGACATAGATAATGAAAACATAATCATATGATGAATAAATTGCATAAAAGAATAAGAGTAAAAGGGGTTCGAAATCTTCTCCAAATACAGATGAAGTAATAGGTTCAGATCAGCCCCAAAAGCTCTAAAACTCCTCTGCTCTTAATTATGAAAGCGTGTCTAATAAAAACAACTAAAACTTGATTATATAGGTATAATCTCGGCTGGGGCTTCTGTGTAAATACTGGAACTATCTTGGACTTCTTTGCAAATCTTCATAACTTCATTAAACCGATGCGTACGGCCCATCTCGCTTGTGTGTCGACCGATGCACAAGGTATGTCGGTCGATGCATGATCAATAAATCGGACAATGAGTTAAGCTCTCGGCCAAAACGTCCCAAAAGTCCCAAAATGCTCCAAATATCTCCAATTAGCTCCAAACCTGATTAAACCTGTAAAAGACTCTAAACAAAGACAAAGGACACTAAAAACACATCTATATCATGGTCTAAAATGGGTAAAAACCATGATATATCAACTCCCCCACACTTAGCCTTTGCTTGCCCTCAAGCAAAACATAGAACTAAAACATGGTGAAGAGGTTTGAAAACTCTTCAGAAACTCATTTCATCCTAGAAGCTACAATACTCAGATTCCCTTTAGTAAACCACTGAAAGAATCAATCACAGGATATCAAGACCAACATGTACTTCCTCCACACTTAGCAACTGTCCTAGGTAAACTCCACAATCACATTCAAGCATTCAAATTCTCCCTACTGACTTCTGCAAGTATTTAAGTGCGGTCTCACCTAAGGAGTATCGATCAAAGGGCACATGGATTCTTACCTTATCAGCTCTAGACCACCATACTATCTTTCTCTAGTCCCTTTCTTCTCTTTCCCTTCTTTAACAACTGATTTTTCCCCACTGGGTATCATTTTATTTTTTTATCAGTGTTCTTCCCGTTATGGGGTGTACTTTGGACACATTCCATGGATCACATGAGAGATAATAGTGTTTGCTACTATTCCCATGACCACTTCGGAGTTACTAACTCATCCTCAGTTTATTATATTTTTTTTTACTTTATAGAAGGGGAGAAGGGAACTAAATAGGATAGGTTGACAGGCTGTGTCAGATCTAACAAGGGAATCCGACACAAAGTATACCAAGCCCTTAGGTGAGAAATCTAAGTCAGTATTAAGGTTGAAGTCAGTAAAAGGATCCTCTGATACCTGAAGTGATGTGGGTGTTCCCAGTAGGTTGATCTGTGATGGGGTTTTCTAACAGTCAAAGATAGATCCTGCAACTTCATCCCAATGGTTACTTAAGTTCCTGCAAGTCTTGTAAATCTTCTCAGAAAATCATAGTTTCTTACTTAAACAATTTTGACTCAATAAAACAATTTTTTTTTTGAAAAACGGACTGACTCTTAAGAAAACAGAAAAAAAAAGTTAGTAGCACCTCCCCCACACTTAAGACACACTGTCCCCAGTAGTGTCCAGCGAAGGATCGGTAAAAAGAAAATAAAAAAATGAAAAGATGAAATTATGTCTGTCGGGTTACCTCTGTCGCTCAGGCATCGATCGTTGCACTAAGTGCATCGACCGTTACTTGGCGATTTTCGTGTATGGTCGATCGTTGCTCAGGACCGCAACGATCGCTGCAATGCGATTCCTTTCGTGTTGTGACGATCGACACAGAAGTGCATCGATCGTTGCACTGCGATTTATCCGAGACCTGCAAACATAAACTCACCAGAAACAAAAACAAACGTAAAATCCTAACAAAAACACCAAAAATTAAGTAGAAAAACACCAGTACCTAATGGTGGGTTGCCTCCCACCCATCGCTTGTTTAAGGTCAATAGCTTGACCGGACGGATGGGAATTTTCAGGTACCAGGAGGTCCTGACAGAGAATTTTTCTGTCTCTGTTCAAGTCTCCTCATCCAAGGTGGTGAGTAGGCTGTTGCGGAATGCTCATGCCCAAGAAAAGATGGAGTGAAATGTGCTCCAGGATCTGTAACCATAGTATGATCAGGCTGCTCAAAATCTGCGTCCCTTATGGTGAATGTCTGCCCATCTATCAGTGGCTTTCGCAGCTTATCCATCTCATAGTGCAGTGGTTCATCTCCCAGATGGAGGTCTATCAAGCTGTTCCTAACATCAATCAACGCTCCTGCTGTAGCCAAAAAGGGTCTCCCAAGCAATAATGCTTCATCCGGATCACAGTCATATCTCAGCACAAGGAAGTCCGTTGGAACTAAGTAGTTTCCAACTCTCACCGGAATGTCCATAAGGAGTCCTTCAGGAACGCGTATGGACTGATCAGCTAGGACAAGAGAAGTCCTAGTAGGAGTAAAATCCAACATACCCAGCTTCTCTGCCACAGAGTAAGGCATCAAACTTCCAGCAGCTCCTAAATCACACAGAGAACGTCTAAAACTATCCTCAAAGATAGAACAATCCAGCACAAAGACTCCAGGATCAGGCAGCTTCTTCGGGACCTTAGTTAGCAGAACATCACTAATATGCTGAGGAACTATTATCACCCAGTCTTTCAGATCATCATCCAGGGGCAACATCTTGTTCAGGTACCTTTGCACACATGGATGATAAGGTGGATCATCAGAAGTTGGAATTTCTTCCAATTCTTCACCAATCCCTTCTAATTTCTTCAGCTCTTCAATCTCTTGCCTAATCACTTCAGACACTGAGGAGTGTTGTCTAAAAATCTGTTCGTAGATCTCCTGTTGAGTAATCTCAGAGGCTCCATTGAATAGGCGATCAAGCTCCAAGTCAGCATCTATGCCATTATCATCCGACAGTTCTGTCTGTTCACGCCCTGCAACGACCGACACTAAGGGTGTGTCGATCGTTGCCATCCCGACTGGTGTATCGATCGGCACAGATGTTGCATCGATCGACGCACTGCAGCAGATTTCACCCGAGAGTTTTTCACAAATATCCGAAAATTCTTGCTCAGTCACCAACTCAGCTGTACTTAGCTCAAATCTTTCACCTAGGTGAGATCCATCATTAATGTACACAGACCAGGCCTTAACATGAGTGTCTGCCACTCCTTTTCCCTTCAGGGAGCTGGACATCTGGTTCACCTGAGTGTCCAACTGCTTCAAGTGAGTGCTCATAGACTCAAACTTCCCATTGAGGTCTTCATAGACAGCGTCCAACTTCTTGTTGCAGTCCACAGAAATCTTGGTCTGACTCTCAATCAGTTGTTCCATCATAGCCTCCATTTTGCTCTCATGGGCTGTAGGTGCAGGAGGAGTCTGATAGGATGTAGATCCATAGGTTCTCTGAGTACCTTGTCCATAGGTCTTCTGAAAACCACCAGTCTGTCCTCCATTGGAGAATCTGTTCCCCTGTTGATTACTAAATCTATTACCTTGGAAACCAGAACCTCCTATGAAATTCACATCTTCTTCCTGAGTTTCCTCCTCAGTCTGAATCACCTCTACATCTTGGGCAAAGTGGACAGCTTTCTTACTTGTCAGGAGATTGTAGACTGTGTCCAATCTGGATCTTATATTAGCTATATCAGAATTCTCTACAGTTCCACCAGATTTCTTCCTCCTTTCATCCATTGTCTTGCAACTATTGCTGCCTATCAGGTTCTCAATCAACTGCTTAGCTTGTGTAGGAGTCCTGGTGTTGAAATTAGCATTACTGGAATTATCCAGCGCAGTCTGATAAGGGAGATCTATGCCTCTAAAGAAGATACCAATCAGCTGTACTTCTGTGAATCCATGGTGTGGACAGTCACGCTGATACTGCTTAAATCTCATCCAGGCAGTCTTCAAGGGCTCCACAGCTCCTTGGGAAAAAGTGAGTATGTCCTGCCTGGACTGATCCGAGCGCGCATCATCATAAAAGTGACGCAGGAACTCACTCTTTAAGGCTGCCCAAGTAGTATACTGACCAGGTGCCAATTGTCTCAGCCATGCACTAGCGTCTCCAGCAAGACTGTGCGGAAATAGCTTAAGGAACAGATAGTCCGGGCATACTCCTTCATACTTCATGCCAGTGACTATGTCCTCAAACTTGTCAATGTGATCCATAGGCTGCTCTGCTTGAAGACCATGAAAAGCAATCTGTCTCATCAGCTGGTAGTAGATGGTCTTTACCTCAAAATCGTTCCTCTCAAAAGCAGGAAGCACCAAAGCTGCTCGGTTTGCATGAAACTCATCAGGTCTGTTGTAGTCAGCTAGTGTCCTCTCATGAACCACCATCTCTCTACCTTGGGCCTGTCCTTGACCCTGGTTTCGGTTCAGCTGCTGTTGCTGTTGCTCAGGAGGATCAGGGATGACATTCCCTTCAGCATCAACCCGATGCCCAGCAGCATTGTACGGGTTGTTATCTTGGTCCCTCAGGGTACCTTCAGCATCTGGTATCAAGATCAGACGTTCTCGTACCATTCTCTCTCTCTTTTCTCTTCTGATAGTCCTTTCTAGACGTCCAAGTTCCTCTAGTCCGAGATTAAGCAAGCTCGAGTTCGGATTACTTCGAGTTTTCTGCGTTGGCATAAACTGTCTGTAATCGTCCAGCAACGATCGATGCTATCAGTGCAACGATCGATTCAATCTCAGAATCGCCTAGTGACGATCGACGCAGGGGATGCAACGATCGACGCAAGGCGAAATTCGTACCTGCGACAGAAAGAAACAGAGAAAAAGTTAGCAAAATAAAAACAAAACGAAAAAAAGCAAAAACAAAAAGAAAAATTTCTAGTAAAAACCCTAAGTTCGGTCCTATCGAAGACTCTAAGAGTCCCCGGCAACGGCGCCAAAAACTTGATAGGTCAAGAATTAATCCCTATACTAAACTGCAAGTGAACAGCAATGTCAAAGTAGTATATAGGGTTATCGAATTCACAGGGACACTTGGTCTCAATAGATCAGAACAGTAAAGACTAATACTAGAAATAAGCAATATGATTGAATTAAAAGCGGTGCGAGAAAGTAAATCAGTAGCAGAGATTAACGGTTGTGAAAGCAATAAACTAAAAGCGTCAAGCCTAGGGTATTCTCAGGAAATCAGACAAGCAGACAGTTCATTCAGCAAGGATCTAATTAAGCACAGTTCTAGAACTCAAAACACAGATATAGAATTAACCAAATTCCTTTGCGATAATTCTCTAAGTCTAAGTGCAGCAAACCAAACTTTCGTTTGCGAGAACTAACAGATTAAACTAGCATTAATTCCAAGTTTGATATGTTCACAATTATCCTAAACCAAACTTCCGTTTGCGCAAAGTTTAATTGCCCAATTTAATTAGTTCAGATTCCTAAACCCCACTTCCGTGACGTATTTAGCAACCTAAGATCTAGATTCTAATTGATCAGGTTAGAACTAGCTTTAAGCACAATTAAATTGAAGAACAGATATAGTTTGAATCCTTAACTGAATTTGAACAAGTCTAGCAAGTCATGAAATCCTATGTGAGAAACCCTAAACCTAACTAGGAATCTACTCAGACATAGATAATGAAAACATAATCATATGATGAATAAATTGCATAAAAGAATAAGAGTAAAAGGGGTTCGAAATCTTCTCCAAATACAGATGAAGTAATAGGTTCAGATCAGCCCCAAAAGCTCTAAAAATCCTCTGCTCTTAATTATGAAAGCGTGTCTAATAAAAACAACTAAAACTTGATTATATAGGTATAATCTCGGCTGGGGCTTCTGTGTAAATACTGGAACTATCTTGGACTTCTTTGCAAATCTTCATAACTTCATTAAACCGACGCGTACGGCCCATCTCGCTTGTGTGTCGACCGATGCACAAGGTGTGTCAGTCGATGCATGATCAATAAATCGGACAGTGAGTTAAGCTCTCGGCCAAAACGTCCCAAAAGTCTCAAAATGCTCCAAATATCTCCAATTAGCTCCAAACTGATTAAACCTGTAAAAGACTCTAAACAAAGACAAAGGACACTAAAAACACATCTATATCATGGTCTAAAATGGGTAAAAACCATGATATATCAACTGGTAACCAAAAAATCGGAGTCGTCACTATCGAAATATGTCGTTCAATTTCATGTTGAGCTAACGTGAAATTATTTTGTAATTAAGCTAAAGAATTTGTTAAATCAGGACTCATGATGCCCTATGAGCCTCTATTCGATAGTCATTCGACTGATGTGAGGCGGTGTTCACCATCTCATGGCAACTTGTTTGTGACACATGTAAAATTTCGTAAAGTAATAATGATTCCATTTATTGAATATTGCGTAAACATTTTTCCGAAATCCCTGAACCAGTTACATGAATGACCATTGTGTCTATGCCCATCTATTTAGATAATATTTATAAGTGTTGAGTTATTTCTACATCCATGATAACTATTGAATATGGATACCTAATGAACATCATTTAAGCTCAAGATTAAACAATCTACTCGTTTCGTTGCAATGGATTTACTTGTATATCGACTAGTGTAAGATGAGTTGGTTCGTAAGTATAACATATCAATTCATATCATGTTTTATTAATAACGAATATATTTGTTCTTGTGCATCATGATGGCCTTGAGAACAATAAACGAGTATGATTTGACGACTGAGGATCGATGGTTTCGAAGGCACTACAACTTCTGGCTGACACATCGATTGTTGCTAAAATTAATTGTGAACAGACAAGTAATTAATTAGATTATTAATTGAATTAGATGTAGGTATTTTTAAATTAGCATGTATCCACAATACAATATTTCGAGTCAATGTTAACACATCAATCAAAGATAATTCAAAATAATAAAACAAAATATATAAGTTCGGATATACGGATTTAAAGGCTCCACCTCCCGCCGTCTGGCCACCCACCGATTACATGCCACTCCCATAAAGCCTGCAGAATTATCCGGAAGAACAGTAAGTCTTGATAGCCTAGAAACATAAATCGCACATCCCCGGTCTTTTTACGTCTTCATGCCACCAGTCAAACCAATAGTAGTGAAAGGCGCATGGACGTGTCGATATTCTTCTGATGTCAACCACCTTCCTTCCCATGGAGAAATCTACTGTGATGCCGAGAGGCTAGTCGTGGCGCTCGAACTCAATGACTTTCCTCCTAAGAACACGGATAGCGCCACGATAAAGATGAGGAACAGTTGAACCTGCATCCATGGCAGGTATGATGAATTGATGAATTACTTTGTAGCAGTACATACCAGCCTTGCATTCAGCCACTACGCAATATTTGATCCGCTTAAAGCCTTGTTCACGTTTGTCAGTGTACATGAAATCTGATATACCCTTCAAGAAGATGGCAGTTGGGTTGTTAGCATCTAGGCAAGCATTTTCCAAAAGGGTAATCCTTTGTGGTTCCCGTCTGGGATGTGAGTCTTTAGAAGATCAATGAAAAATAACAAATCCAAGTGATCCGCGTCATCTCAAAAGGCTTTGCACACGACTCTAATCTTGAAATAATCTTAAATGTTGCCACTAGCATTTCTAGCCAGGACTTCTCTTCTATATCGTGATATGTTAATATGGATACACATATATTCATAGTGGATAGTTATATTCGTAATCCATTTACTATATTTGGAGTGAATAGTTTTAATGGATATATTAATTGATGGTAACCACATCACAAACCTGTTATAGAATACTCGATCCGCTTTTATGGCAAGTAAATAAATTACTATGCAAGGTAAGCAACAGACAGGTGTAATAATGATTCCATCCATCAAATTAATGTAGATAGGTGTAATAGTATGATATCATGGTTGGGGGGGGGGGGGATATACGTCTATACATATCAACATTTGAACTGAGTGCACATATAACTGACTAACTACCTATCCATTAAAATGCATGTGCAACACAATCAAAAGGTCCACTACAAATGTCGCAATAATAGATAAGCGAAGGACACAAATCAACAACATATATTGTAATGATGAACTTGTATTCGTAGTCCATTTACTATATTGTCGGAGATAGAAAATACATCTTATTTACCTGGAAGTCGTTGTAATGGATATATTAACTGATGGTAACCACATCATAAACCTGCTATAAAAAAGACAATATTCATCTATCTATCATACTACATATGCGACAATTAAAGGTGCCCATCGATGTTCCAATGACCAATGATGATGTATGTATAAATGTAGGTGTAAAGTTAATTGTTATACCATGACGACATATATTCAGTTCATTACAAAAAAAGTTACTCAGATCAGTATAGTAAGGTCTCGTAATTAACCAGAACCTACATATACTTTTCTTCCAAGTGTTGCATATCCTCCACCTTCGCGTCAAGGTGTGAAACTTTCGCAAGAAACAAGTCAAACCTTTTCATCAATTCAGAAATATGTGACTTGTGTGCTTCCTCTTTTTAGATGCCTCCATCTTCAACTTCTTAAACGATACCAAGAACTTATATTTAAACCTTAAATACGAAAGATAGTGTGCACGATGATGTTTGCGAGCTTACACTGGACATGTCGTAAGGGCATGTGTAGAAGCGTCTTTCTCTATGGTCAGCTGAGTTCGATGTCATTATGAACATCAAACAACCGCAAACACAACTCTTAGGAATACCTAATTTTTTAGTACATTACACAACCGTTTTCAATTCGGAGACAAGGGCTCCCCATTCGTAGCAGACTTTGTCCCCCATACTCATATTCTACAAACAAATAAATAGATTAAGTAAGGATTGAGAGATATGAATAAGAACATTTAACAATGGCCACTTTATTGCCTACTTATACTAAAACCAGTGATTGTCGCTGGTACAAAATAACCAATAATTTTATAAAGTGCACTATTAGGATGGATAGATTAAATACTGCCTTACTATAAAATGTTGATTGGCGAACATAAGATGCTATGTCCACCGGAAAATAAAGCAATTCAACCAAGATTTTACGCATTCGTTTTTTAATAGCTCTTAACTTATTGCAGCTGTTACGCAATGCTTTAGTTATAGCCCTTAGCATATTCCATTAATGTTTCACATCTTTACATCCAAATGGGAATAGTTTGACTTGAAAGGTACTCAATACAATCTTCAAATCCACCTTATCACTTGCGTTGGAAGGTCAAGCGCCGTAATTAATTTTCACATCTGAAAGAAGAAACAAATTAACAAAACCAATTTACCTTATGTGTATTCCAAGTCCGATACTGGCCGAAATTGCCTCCCGAGTCACAGAAGACGGCGTTGATGCGTGTGTAAACTTCATTAAGACATGACATGAAGGCACAAACGCAGTTTATTCACTTGAGGTGTATTCAAGAGTTTGACTAGATAAGTGTCATGAGCTCACTTGGTTTTGAGATGGACAATATTCATGGAATTAAAAATCTACAGAAAGTTTATTGAGGACGAGAACCTGTATGCCTTGTACACTGACAACCTTCGCATTGCATTCAAGTAGGGTCACATCCATGTTTCCAATGAATAAATATCAAAATAAAAAACATAACAATTGGTGCATCAAGCACAAATGTATATCTTAGAATTCATGTGTTGTGTCATATTATTTTTTGCCGACGCATCCATGTGAATGACTATTTCCAGGGGTAAATACATCACGTAATAACACATATAAGATACGAACCACCAATAGGAAAATAAAACACGAACGGGTGATATAAGTTGATTGAGGACGCGTTATACAATTCCAATAATGTCCTAGAAAATATATTGCAAAATTAAAAAGGCCTTGACATCTAAATGTGACAAATAACTCCTATACAAATGATATGCGGTTATAACCCAAAATATGATGTCCACCATACCTGTTTTGTGAACCACTCTTAGATGTTTCACATGTGAGAGTCGAAACTCACATTGTCGATATTTGTAGAGCTAAAATTTTTAGGGAACATAAATTTCAATGTAAACACACGACAAGAGAGACCCGAAAGATATTTTTATTGACAAATCGAATCGGAAACAAAGTACAAGGAATATAAGTTTAAGATGTTACAGCTAAACCTTATGAAAGGCTGCCTCAATTCGTAGTTCTAAGTCTATATGCTATGGTTTTTCAAGATGCCTAAGTCGTAGGAAGTCCATCTCCTTATATAGTTGCGGCAAGTCGGCTTCGAGGATCTTCGTCCGTAAGATACTCAAAAATCTTCATGTTATCGTCTTCTTCCATTTCCGTTAAGATTTACATTTTCAGCTCGGATTTTCCTCTTCTGCTTGGAGATATGTTAATATGGATACACATATATTCATAATGGATAGTTATATTCGTAATCCAATGTGATTGTATCATTTGCATTTGGAGAATATGTTTGGTGTTGATCGATGAGTCTTCTCTTTCAACAAGTTGATTTTCTAATTAGCTTTAAGATTGGCAGTGCTACTATATACATATAAAATTAGGTTTGTGTTATTGCATTAAATTCGCCGATTGATCGATACACCCTCTTCCTTAGGTCAACCCGATGGTCTGTTAACATATGGTGGATACAAGACGTGGTTGTGTACTTCATCCATAATATGAAAGTCTCCAGGATTTCCTCATGGATTTACCACGCCTTTGTAGGTTGCTCTCAACGTTAATGTCTTGTAATATAAATCGATTAAGCTCTCATAACTTAAATCACATCGGTCCCCAGCTATTTAAGTGTTCCCACATGGAATTTCCAGCTTGTCAAATATCTTTCATGTGCATTGCTTGTCCGCCAGAAGAACATGAAACGCTTCCCCGCCAAACTTTCCAACTACCTCGAAATTCCAGTTTGCAACACTCACTATCTTGTTGATGTGGATGTCATTCATATCATTATCCATTAGCTTATCAACCTCATAGACACTTCATCCTTGTGTACAACTGATTTTTCCCTTCGAGAACTAAACTGTATGGTCAACATAGATCGAATACACAAAAAGGTTGACGATAGGTTGACTCCTACTTCAATTAAAGCACTGTTTAATGTCTCCGTAATGTTGCTTGTCATAATATTGTACCGTTCTCTTTGAAATATGCTCTAGTCCAATTTCCTACACCTATATTGTCAAGGTACTTAGCACATTCTAAGTTATTGTTATGGATCCGGTTGTATATATCACGGTAACCTCCAATCGTATAAGCATTCCCCGCTGCTTTGACCATTTGCGCAATTTTGCTTGTCATAATATTGTACCATTCTGATTTGAAATATATTCTAGTCTAGTGCCAACACTTATATTGTCAAGGTATTTAGAAAATTATAAGTTATTGTTATGGAACCGGTTGTATATATCACGGTAACTTCCAATCCAATAAGTATTCCTCGGTGGTTTAACCATTTGCGCAAGTATTACCGCTTCAACCAATTCCAATTGTTGCTCGAGAGATGTTACTTGAAAAGAAATGCCTTGCGGAAAATGAATGTCGGACTTTGGGTCTTTATGGTGTGGCTGGAGTCGGAAAAACCACCCTTCTTACTCAGATTAAAAATAAGTTCATAGAAGATGGGTATATGTCTCGTAGACTTGTGCTATTTGTTGATGTGGAGTCTGAAGAGATCGAGGATATTCAAGTCACAATCATGAGAAGATTAGGCATAAACAGGAGACAAAAAAGTCGAAGGGAGAGAGCATCTCAAATATATGAGTTCCTAAATAGAAAGAGATTTGTGTTACTACTGGATGTCCCTACTGCGTCAGAATTAACAAGCACTTTTTTTTACTATATTTATCTAGTAAATCGAAGCAGAATGGAGACCTGCATGATGTACCATTTTTCCACTGGGTACTTGTTATCAGGATACTTGGACATGAATTTGATATTAAACGAAGGTTGTGAGCGCTGCCTGGTAATACTATCCACGTCTTCTTGCTTTACGAAGTCTTGTAGAACGAAGCTATTAATTAACCATGTATCACATGTCTTGTCCGGAGGCGGGTACGTATGAAGCTTCGATTCCAACGTCTCATTGTCTAGCATTATTGGGGAGTCTCTACTCCCATAAATAGTCATATCCAGCGAATTACAAAAAAATCTAACCGGCATCATGAACCTCTCTCTATAAGCTATCTTCTCGGATTGTTTCTCGTCGGAATCACATTCTCTCTTAACTACCTTCCCCATGGACAGTCAGAACATCATTGAGTGGTTTTCAGACAACAATTCTAAGAAAAAATTCCAAAATCTGTTGTCACCAAAACCGGCGGTGTATAATCTTCGGTGGAAGATGAGGACGCACTATCTGGTGAGTAGCTGAAACTAGGTTTTGCAACGACCTCCTCCCTGAACTTTGTCATCACCACAATTCCAAGTTATCGGATCTTCATTCTTATTTTCATGGGTCCATATTGCGACACTCTGTATGTGTCAACAACAAATCTCCACCTCCCGTTGCCCTTAGCCAACCAAGAGCCACATACGACGACAACGCAATGCATTTTTGAAAGCGGTATCATGGCGGTGTCAAAATGCTAGCTCACCAGTGGACTATACCTATTTTCACCTTCTTCTTCAAACTGGTTATTATATTTTTTCATTACATCCACATAACTAGACACAATTTTCAAGGACGTTGCAAAAACCAAAATGTAACTAGATATTTGAAAATTTCAAAAAGTTAACTAAATCGGTTATGTCACAGTTGAACCTAACTATTGCAGAGATGAATAACTATTTGTTGGCGAGGAGTATAACCGTCTTTTTAAGGGGCTTCTACAATAAAAAAAATACAAAAACTGCAAACACTTTCCTAAAAATTCAACTCTGCAATTAAAAAGATAAAAATATACATTGAGTGCAATTAGTTTTAGAACTAATTGTAAATTTTTACCGCAGTAGTAAAAGTTACTAGTCAAAAAACATACATAAGCATTAAGTTTGTTTATACAAAACAAGACCCAAAATTTGTTTGGAGTTTTTGTGTTTGGAACTACTTTCTTGACCTAAGAGGTTAATCTTAGTAGATTATTTATTTTTTGGAATAATGTGGAAGTTTTTAGCCATATGCCCATAATTTTTTACGAGTTTTGAACCAATATTTAGAAAATCCAATTTAAAATTAACCATTTGTACCAAAGAGAATTTGAATCTGTAGCACAAAGAAACTAACCCCCTATGTTACCACTAGGCCACTAGACCTTTGGTAACTTTAGTAAATTGTTTGATAAGAAAATTAAGATAAAACTTAGGTGTGCTAAAATCCAAGTTTCTCTTCGTTTTTTTAAAAGACTTGGTCTTTCTAAAGTCGGCGGTAGTATTAAATTACATTGTCTTTCAAATCAAACGATCTTGAAATATCCTCAAAAGGGCTCTAGTTCGAGACCAAGGGTTAGTGTTTTACGAACTCTTAAAAAACATAAGTTACTCTGAGATCTCATATTTTGTGTTATCTTGCGTCTTGTATGTTGGGGTCAAAATCCCTCTCTACGAAATCAATAGTCGAATACGGATCGAGGGATCAGATATAGCCGTTTCCCGCATAAACAACGCTTCGTATGGTCAACGTTTTGTATGCATAACGTTTAATATGAAACGTACGAAACCGTTTAGCCAAAATTTTTAGGAATCAAAACAGCTCGGATGGGTCACTCTGACAAGTATATCACTCGGAAAAATTCACGGATAAGCACGGACGCTCTAACAACCTACTCGGAAATTTTTAGCGTGAGGCACTGCTCGGAATTTCAGAGCAAGAAGCATTCTTCAGAAATTCCGATCATAACACAATTCTTGAACTTTCCGAGCAAGACACACTTCCTTGAAAGTTCCGATCATAACACACTTTCTTGGAAGTTCCGATTAGAACACAATTCTTGAGAAGTTTTGAGCAGAGCACACTTCCTCGGAAGTTCCGAGCATAACATATCCTCTGAAATTCCGAGCATAACACATTCCTTTAATCTTCCGAACGGACATTTCGCTTAGACTAACTACTCAGACACTCGATGATATCTTCCTTCGAATGCGTGACTAGCCGCAAACCATCTTCATAATGATAGTTTATACATTACTAGCCATTAACGGAATTGGCGAATAAGTTATACGAAATACGAACTCGCATCGTCTCTTTTCGGCTCATTCAGACGATAAAGTTACACCACAGAAATAAAATACAAAAACGGAAAGATAAACTCGAACAAGAAATGAAGAAGATAAATAGAAGAAGAAAATTCGAGTAGAAATGCAAATCCCAACGAAAATATTACGATAAAAGGAAGATTTTCAGAAATCTAACAGACGAATATCCTCGACACTGACTCTCCGTGACCATATAAGACGAATGACTTCCTGCGATCAAACCAGCTCAAAAAACCCTAGCAACTAGATTTGGACTTTTCTTTAGCCCTTATACTTTGTACTTTGTTTCCCGATCAAACATGATATCCTCCGAGTCTCTTTTCATATCGTTTACCTTTGAAATCATTTGTTCCCTAAAAGTTTTCGTCTCTCACAGTTTGGCGCCGTATGTTGGAATAGAAGTTTCTTACACTTAAAACCACTGACTAGAAAATCCGAAGATATAGCCACCGACGGAGATGGAAACGAATACAAGACAGATCACCAGCAGGTAATCAATGGAACGGACAACAACATTGCAGCGGACAACACTACGACGAGCAACGTCACAATAAGAAACGTTGCGGCAGACGACATTGTTACATACACAACCATGAAAGACGCAACAGCTAACACAACGCTGACCGATTTGAAAAGAGGTGGTAGCCGTGCTGATGCAGAGGACTGAAAAAAAGGAGAAGGTGAATAGCACGCTCACAGAGAAAATCGAGAGGCTTAGAACCAAAAAACCGAGCATGGAACACCCGAACGAGTGAATTTCGTCACAACTGAGCCTAGGCAACTCGATTTCTCAATGCTCGGAGGCTCAATGATAAACCATACACAACCTCGTTTGCAGCCCTCGAAGGAGAATACACTTCCAGCGACTAGATACAACACAATGGATCTGCCACCACTAATCCAAACAAGAAGCCTCAAGATGGCAATTGACATCGAGAAGACTGCGAAGAAAATGATCCAACCTTTCCCGAAAACAACTGACCAACAATCTATCGATGATCAAGAAAGAATAAGGGCTGACCAATACATTCCAGAACGAGGCAAAAAAACTCCTAGAGGAAGAAGGAAACATCCAACAGGCTCAACGAAACGAGTCAGCTGCAGGGAAACAAACAAGAAGACAATACGAACTCAACGAGCTTAGAGCCACATTGGCACAAACAACCGCATATATTAAAGCCATACGTTCGCAGGTTCATAGGTAAATGTGTGTTGCGCCCGAGATCGTCCGCGTCTTGGAAGAAATGTGGAAGACACTGTTCACGACTTGAATCACCAAAACATGAATACGTAATCCAGGTAAACTCAAAATCCCTTCTTACGATGGAACAACTAATCTGATCGCTGATATATCATGGTTTTCTAGGTTTTAACCATGATATAAATGTATATTGAGTCTTTAACCTTGTATTTTGAGTCTATCGAGTCTTTTAAAGGTTAGCATAGGAATGGAGTAAAGCTAGGGGATTTGGGACATTTCTGGAGCATTCTGCAAGAAGTTAAAGTTGGAGCTGTAACCAGATGTTAATGTCGGCCGACACCACTCTTTAGTGTCGGTCGATACTGAACCCTGAACGGGAGTTATGCGCGAGTGAAGAATATCTTTTGAAGAATTGCAAGAAAGCCTGGAAGTTTCATTATTTTTAATTTAGCCTCAAACGTGTTTAGAATATTAATTAGGTTTTTGAGAGTTTATTCTCTTATCTTTTGTTCTTGCTTTTGGCTTTTGGAGACTTGAGGAGACTATTGCTATTGGGGCTGATCTGCTACTCTGTAAACTTTGAGAGAAGGATTTCGAACCCCGTTATCTATATCTATTCAGTTTTTTGGTTTTCTATTCAATATGTGTATGTGTTGTCTGATTGATATGTATTAGTAGTAACCTTTGTTAGATTTAGGGATTCTCATAAGATTTTCATGCTTTGTTAGATCTCAGAATAATTGGAATTATAAAACTATCTGTTCATCACCTAAGTTGAGACTAAAATTGAATTATGGACTGATCACCTAGGGTTTGGATCTTAGATTAACAATTTGGCACAAGAGTGTGAATTATAATCTGACAGAACTTAGAGCGAGCAATTTGACTAGACACAAAGAGATTGGTTTAGGAGAATTGTGAACTAAAGAACTTTCTATTAATGCTTGTCTAGAACTAAGATTGCAAATAGATTTGAATCGTTAGGTTGCTAGACATAGAGAATAATTGCAGCGAGAGTTGAATTATTTGACACTTGTGAATCTAGTTCTTGAACATGTGCTTAATCTGAATCTTGATTAGTTAAGTATCTGACATTGCATGATTTCCTGAGAACTTCCTAAGTCTAGAGCTTTTCTCCCATCGAAAACACACTTTTAATTACTTGCATATTTACTGCTTTCATTTGTCTTGCTTAGCTTAATTTGATTACATATAATTTATCGCTTGCAACTTGAGTCTATGTGGATTCGATACCCTAGATATTACAACCTCGACACTGTGTACTCGTAGTTAGAAAATTGGGATAAGATTTGACCTATCAAGTTTTGGCGCTGTTGCCGGGGACTATTTGATTTTGCCGATAGATTTTGTATTAAAATTTAGACAAAGTTATTTTCTCTTTTGTTACTTACATCTCTCTGTCTTGCTTGTCTTTGTTGCTGCAGGAAACCGCGACCAGGGATACAATGTCGACTGACGCCCATTTAGTGTCGATCAACGCTCGATTCGAAACCAGCTTTTGAGTTCAGTATATGCTTAATCGTCACACCAGAAGCAACCCATACAAGGAGATTTTGAATCTTAGGAATCAAGAGCTTGCTAGAACTGAGAGAACGAACCGGAAAGCTCAGAAGCCAGTTAAAATGATGAATCTTAATGATGTTCTGTTATTCGGGATGAAGCTGGTGTTTTGAGAGATTTACAGAACAATTCGTACAACGATCAGGGCAATATGATTGATGTTGATGGGAACGTTATTGACCAGCCTCAACCTGAGCGACAAATTGCCCATCCTATAGGTAATGGACAAGGTGGAGGAGCAGAAGGAGATTTTGGGCAGCCCAATGCCCCCCCCCCCCCAATCTGCCACCTAATGCGCCCGTTGGGAGGGCTCTTGCTGATGACAACTGGCCTGACGAGTTCTATGCTAACAAGTCTGCGATTTTAGCTCCTCCCATAGGACGAAATGACTTTGAGATGAAGACTTCCTTCTACACTCTTGTGGGTCAGCACCTTTTTCATGGAAATCCACATGAGCATCCCATGGACCATATTGAGAAGTTTGAGTCATTGGTCACAGGGATGAAGCATAATGGAGTAAGCTATGACTTCCTGCACTGTAAGCTTTTTGAGAACTCACTTGGAGGAGAAGCTGCAAACTAGCTGAAGCAGATTCCAGCTAGGATTCTAACTACTTGGGATGCAGTTAAAAGGAAGCTTCTGACATATTTCTGTGATGATGCTCGATCTGATCGGCTGAGAGAGGATCTTCTACAGTTTAAACAAGGACCTACAGATCCTTTGAAAGCAGTGTGGGTAAGGTTTAAGATTTACCAGAGAGATTGCCCTCATCATTGTTTCTCTGAAGTGCAGCTGATGGGAATCTTCTTCAGAGGTGTTGATCTATGGTACCAGATGGCCTTGGATGCCGCCAGCAATGGCAACTTCAATACTAAATTTCCAGAGCAAGCTAAGGAGCTGATTGAGAACTTGGTGTGTAGCAATAGCACTAAGAATGCTGATCTAGAGAGGAACAAATTTGGTGGAAATGTTGATAGCTCACAGATGGCAGAGATGAAGAACAAGATTGATTCTGTTCACAGCCTTCTAATTGGGAAGAAGAATTTCAACTTTGCTCAGGATGTTGAAGTATTTGATGCTGAAGAGTGCTGTGAGGAAAAAGATGTGAACTAAATCATTGAGTCTGGTTTTCAGGTAATGGTCAGAGGAGTGCTTTCACATGTAATCAAAACTCTTCTGACTTTGCTCAAAAATCTGCTTTTCAGAAGCGTTTCCAGGAGAGCGACTCCTATCAGAGGACTTATGGAGCTTCCTCTTACCAGACACCTCATGCACCTACACATGAAGAATAGATTAGAAGCTATGATGGACAATCTACTTGATAGTCAACAAAAGTCTACTGTGGACTTCAACAAGAAGCTTGATGTTGTGTATGAAAATCTCAATGGGAAATTTGAGACATTGAATACTCATGTGAAGCAGCTAAATGTTCAAGTTGTTCAAACTGCTGGAGCTGTTAGGAGGCAAGATGGATTCCTTCCAGGGAGAACTGAGCACAACTCAAGGCAACATGTCAATGCTATATTCATTCAGCATGAAGAAGAGGTCGTTCCACAGCTAATTGGAGGTACTTTGGAGTTTAATTTCATGAGTTGCAGAGATGAGAAACATGTTTTGAAACTGCAGAAGCAGTGTTGATCGACGCTACTACCCAGTGTTAGTCGACACCAATGTTAAAAGAGGATATTTCGAGTTTCGAGCACGGACGGAAATCGACCAAGATCGACAAGGAAGGGTCGACAGTTCTCAAAATCGACCAACACACCTTTAGTGTCGGTCGACACCCGCCTATAAGGGAAGTTTCGAGTCCCGATTACGAAGGGAAATTAACCAGGGTCGATTCTGGGGTCGACATTTCAGAGAAATCAACAAAAGATTCAGAATACAAATCCAGTGTTGACCGACACTATTTTAGTGTCGATCGAAACTACGGTCGGATGGGAACAAATCTTCTACAACCTCAGACTTGTGAAGAAACAGAAGCCTACATGCCAAAGACCCCATTCCCTAGACCTCCTAACAATTCCAAACACTAACTAAATGCAGCTAGATGCATGGATGCAATGGACAAGGAGCAGACAGAGATCCCAATCGTTGATATATCACATATGCACCCTTCTATGCGGATGTATGCAGAAAGGATGATCTCTAAGGATGGAAATCTCAAAGAAGGAATGGTGAAGATCTCTTCACATGCCAGTTTTGTGCTATTGAATAAAGTTCCAGAGAAGCTACCGGATCCAATTGTCTTCGTGCTAAATTTTTTTATCTTCAAAGACGGTTTCCCACACTCTCTGTGTGATTTAGGATGTTGTATGAACCTCATGTCATACTCTGTGGTTGTAAGGTTGGTATTGATGGAATTCCAGCCGACTAGGATCTCTCTAATCCTAGTTAATGGTTCAAAACGGAAGCCAGAAGGGGTCCTCGAAAACATTCCTATTCGAGTGGGAAATTGTTTGATCCCTACGGACTTTGTGGTACTGGAGTATGAAACCAAACCAGATGATCCCTTATTGCTTGGTAGATCCTTTATAGCAACAGTTGGCGCAGTCATTGATGTGAAGCATGGTCTGATTTATCTCCATCTAGGAGACAAGCCTCTACACTTCAAGATAGAAAAGTTGTGATGACATACCATTGACGGTCAGATATCCAGAAGGTTAAGCGGAACCTGACATTCAGGTTGGTGAGACCATAGTACTTGATAGTGGAGAAGAGAAGATGGTAGTTGATATATCATGGTTTTTACTAGTTTTATGCCATGATATAGTTGTGTTTTTAGTGTCTTTTGTGTTCTTTTAGAGTCTTTTACAGGTATAATCAGGTTTGGAGCTAAATTGAAGATAATGGAGCATTTTGGAGATTTTTGGAGTGTTTGGCCGAGAGATAGAGTTCACTGTCTGAAACAGAGAAAGGTGTCGATCGTTGCACACCTGCAACGGTCGTTGCACCAGCGAGATGGGCCAAAAACTCGGCGGTTTAGAAGAATCAAGATATTGCACTTTGATCCAGAAGTTCCTGATATTTACAAAGAAGCCCCTGGCCGAGATTATACCTATATAATCAAGTTTTAGTTGTTTTTATTAGAGACGCTTTCATAATTAAGAGCAGAGGATTTTTAGAGCTTTTGGGGCTGATCTGAACCTGTTACATCATCTGTATTTGGAGAAGATTTCGAACCCCTTTTACTCTTATTCTTTTATGCAATTTATTCATCATATGATTATGTTTTCATTATCTATGTCTGAGTAGATTCCTTGTTAGGTTTAAGGTTTCTCACATAGGATTTCATGACTTGCTAGACTTGTTCAAATTCCGTTAAGGATTCATAACTATATCTGTTCTTCAATTTAATTGTGCTTAAAGCTAGTTCTAACCTGATCAATTAGATTCTAGATCTTAGGTTGCTAAATACGTCACGGAAGTGGGGTTTAGGAATCTGAACTAATTAAATTGGGCAATTAAACTTTGCGCAAACGGAAGTTTGGTTTAGGATAATTGTGAACATATCAAACTTGGGATTAATGCTAGTTTAATCTGTTAGTTCTCGCAAACGAATGTTTGGTTTGCTGCACTTAGACTTAGAGAATTATCGCAAAGGAATTTGGTTAATTCTATATCTGTGTTTTGAGTTCTAGAACTGTGCTTAATTAGATCCTTGCTGAATGAACTGTCTGCTTGTCTGATCTCCTGAGAACGCCCTAGACCTAGCGCTTTTAATTACTTGCTTTCACAACCAACAATCTCTGCTACTGATTTACTTTCTCGCACCACTTTTAATTCAATTACATTGCTTTCTTCCTAGTTAAATTCCTGTTCTTGAGCTATTGAACACCGGAGTCTCTGTGGATTTCGATACCCTATATACTACATTGATATTGCTGTGCACTTGCAGTTTAGTATAGGGTTAAAACTCTGAGCCTATCAAGTTTTTGGCGCCGTTGCCGGGGACTCTTTGAGTCTTCGATAGCTTCGAGCCTAGGGTTTTACTAGGATTTTTCTTTTTCTTTTCGTTTTTGTTTTTATTTTTTTATTTTTGCTGATTTATTTTTCTGATTTCGCATTGCATCGATCGACGCCCTTCTTGCATCGATCGACACACTTCGCTGAATCACCAAGAACACTAAGAGATCATCAGGACGATGTGTCGGAATGATATTTTCAGCTCAGGGATTGACAGTTCACAGATAGCTGGGTTGAAGAACCAAGTTGACTCTCTGCATAGTCTTCTACTTGGAAAGTATGCACAAGAAGCTAACCATTGCGTTGAAAGAACTGGATTCTATAGTCACGGATCTGCTTTTCAGAAACCCTTTACAAGGAGTTGTAGTGTTTCTTCTTACCAAGTACCGCCTGCACCTACAGCTCATGAGAGCAGAATGGAAATCATGATGGAGCAGTACCTTGAGAGACAACAACAGATTGATAGGTCCTTCAACTCAAAGATGGATGCTTTGTATGAAGACTTGAATGAGAAGTTTGAATCTTTGAGCACGCATATGGAGGAGCTGGATATCAAAATTGAACGAAGAGATGTAGCAATAGAGAGGCAGAATGAAGCTAAGAGAGCTGAACGGAAGCTGCACATCAATGTTGTGAACATAAGGGATGAGATTGAGTTGCTAGGTGAAGAAGAGAGCATAATCTCGGATTTTCTGGATGAATATTGTCTGCCTGATACATGCACCGATCGACACCCCCTCAGTGACGATCGACACGCCATTCTGACGGCAATTTCGAGTTCTTTCGAGAAACAGAATCGCCTTGCATCGATCGACACACATCATGCAACGACCGACACAGAACGCAGACATGACCAGAAAACTGCAACAGTACCAGAACGAGTCTACAAGCCCCCAGTGCCATATCCTAAGGTTCCTAAACCCTCCAAACAAGAGCTAGAAGTGGCTAACTGCATAAAAGTGATGGATAAGAAGGTGAATAAAACACCACCAGTTGAAACTTCGCGAGTTCATGCAAAGAAGATGATCTCCACTGATGGTCATCTAAAAGAAGAAGTTCAGATTGGTGGAACTACTGTATCTGATAGTGAAAAGAAGAAGATGGCGGTTCCTCTTGAACCTGCTCTAACATCTTCAGTACCTGCAACTGTTCATAAGCAGAAAGCTCCAGACATCAGATATACATCAAAGGTAAGGTACAAATCACCTAAGCTTAATCCTTTTGATCACATTGTTTTGAATGCAGGAAAACAAAGAATCCCGCCGAAGCTACACTCCCACCCCGACCCTTATCGTTCGTTCCTTGGAAGATCTCATGATCTGAATGCTTATACGCAACCTTGGATGAGGAGACATTCACAGAGACACTCAAAGTCTCTGTTGAAACCTCCATGAGTTCGATCTCTTTCTGATAGGTCAAGCTATTGACCTTAAACAAGCGCTGGGTGGGAGGCAACCCACCATTAGGTACTGGTGTTTTTTTCTACTTAATTTTGGTGTTTTTGTTAGGATTTTACGTTTGTTTTTGTTTTTGGTGCAGTTATGTTTGCAGGTCTCGGACAAAATCGCAGTGCAACGATCGACGCATTTCTGTGTCGATCGTCACAACACGAAAGGAATCGCATTGCAGCGATCGTTGCGGTCCTGAGCAACGATCGACCATACACGAAAATCGCCAAGTAACGGTCGATGCACTTAGTGCAACGATCGATGCCTGAGCGACAGAGGTAACCCGACAGACATAATTTCATCTTTTCAATTTATTTTTATTTTCTTTTTACCGATCCTTCGCTGGACACTACTGGGGACAGTGTGTCTTAAGTGTGGAGGAGGTGCTACTGACTTTTGTTTTCTGTTTTCTTAAGAGTCAGTCTGTTTTTCAAAAAAAAAAAATTGTTTTATTGAGTCAAAATTGTTTAAGTAAGAAACTATGATTTTCTGAGAAGATTTACCAGACTTGCAGGAACTTAAGTAACCATTGGGATAAAGTTGCAAGATCTATCTATGACTATTAGAAAACCCCATCACAGATCAACCTACTGGGAACACCCACATCACTTCAGGTATCAGAGGATCCTTTTACTGACTTCAATTTAATACTGACTTAGATTTCTCACCTAAGGGCTTGGTATACTTTGTGTCGGATTCCCTTGTTAGTTCTGACACAACCTGTCAACCTATCCTATTTAGTTCCCTTCTCCCCTTCTATAAAGTAAAAAAAAAAAAAATAATAATAAACTGAGGATGAGTTGGTAACTCCGAAGTGGTCATGGGAAGGGTAGCAAACACTATTTTCTCTCATGTGATCCATGGAATGTGTCCAAAGTACACCCCATAACGGGAAGAACACTGATAAAAAAAATAAAATGATACCCAATGGGGAAAAATCAGTTGTTAAAGAAGGGAAAGAGAAGAAAGGGACTAGAGAAAGATAGTATCGTGGTCTAGAGCTGATAAGGTAAGAATCCATGTGCCCTTTGATCGATACTCCTTAGGTGAGACCGCACTTAAATACTTGCAGAAGTCAGTAGGGAGAATTTGAATGCTTGAATGTGATTGTGGAGTTTACCTAGGATAGTTGCTAAGTGTGGGGGAAGTACATTGTGGTCTTGATATCCTGTGATTGATTCTTTCAGTGGTTTACTAAGGGGAATCTGAGTATTGTAGCTTCTAGGATGAAATGAGTTTCTGAAGAGTTTTCAAACCTCTTCGCCAAACTTTAGTTCTATGTTTTGCTTGAGGGCAAGCAAAGGCTAAGTGTGGGGGAGTTGATATATCATGGTTTTTACTAGTTTTATGCCATGATATAGTTGTGTTTTTAGTGTCTTTTGTGTTCTTTTAGAGTCTTTTACAGGTATAATCAGGTTTGGAGCTAAATTGAAGATAATGGAGCATTTTGGAGATTTTTGGAGTGTTTGGCCGAGAGATAGAGTTCACTGTCTGAAACAGAGAAAGGTGTCGATCGTTGCACACCTGCAACGGTCGTTGCACCAGCGAGATGGGCCAAAAACTCGGCGGTTTAGAAGAATCAAGATATTGCACTTTGATCCAGAAGTTCCTGATATTTACAAAGAAGCCCCTGGCCGAGATTATACCTATATAATCAAGTTTTAGTTGTTTTTATTAGAGACGCTTTCATAATTAAGAGCAGAGGATTTTTAGAGCTTTTGGGGCTGATCTGAACCTGTTACATCATCTGTATTTGGAGAAGATTTCGAACCCCTTTTACTCTTATTCTTTTATGCAATTTATTCATCATATGATTATGTTTTCATTATCTATGTCTGAGTAGATTCCTTTTTAGGTTTAAGGTTTCTCACATAGGATTTCATGACTTGCTAGACTTGTTCAAATTCTGTTAAGGATTCATAACTATATATGTTCTTCAATTTAATTGTGCTTAAAGCTAGTTCTAACCTGATCAATTAGAATCTAGATCTTAGGTTGCTAAATACGTCACGGAAGTGGGGTTTAGGAATCTGAACTAATTAAATTGGGCAATTAAACTTTGCGCAAACGAAAGTTTGGTTTAGGATAATTGTGAACATATCAAACTTGGGATTAATGCTAGTTTAATCTGTTAGTTCTCGCAAACGAAAGTTTGGTTTGCTGCACTTAGACTTAGAGAATTATCGCAAAGGAATTTGGTTAATTCTATATCTGTGTTTTGAGTTCTAGAACTGTGCTTAATTAGATCCTTGCTGAATGAACTGTCTGCTTGTCTGATCTCCTGAGAACGCCCTAGACCTAGCGCTTTTAATTACTTGCTTTCACAACCAACAATCTCTGCTACTGATTTACTTTCTCGCACCACTTTTAATTCAATTACATTGCTTTCTTCCTAGTTAAATTCCTGTTCTTGAGCTATTGAACACCGGAGTCTCTGTGGATTTCGATACCCTATATACTACATTGATATTGCTGTGCACTTGCAGTTTAGTATAGGGTTAAAATTCTGAGCCTATCAGTAGTTCCTCCTGAACTTACTCTAACATCTTCAGCACCTGCAACTGCTCTTAAGCAGAAAGCTCCAGACATCACACTTCTACCAATGCAAAGGTATGCACCTTTCTACACCTTTAATACATGACTCTATTGTTTTGATTTCAAAGAAATGAACTATACCACCCAAGCTACGCTCTCACTCTTGTGTTGCTCCCACCTTCCTTGGACGATCTCATGCTGATACTACCAACACACCTCCATGGATGAGGAGACTTTAACAGAGGCACCCTCCACCTCTGTCAAAAACCCGGGAGCTTAATCCCCTACCCAGCTAATGACTAAAAACAAGTGTTGAGTGGGAGGCAACCCACTGTTGAGTCAGTTTTCTTTTATTTTTCAATTTTGGTTTTGTTTCTTTGATTTTTCTGTCTTTAGTGTGTCAGACGCGAGACGAACAAGTTACACACATCAGTGTCGGTCGACACTCTTTTAGTGTCAGTCGATACTCAACTCGAAACGACGGACAGTAATCGAGGACGCTCGACACGTATCAGACTATGTCGACCTAAGATTAGTGTCGCTAACACTAGCGGTGTGTCGGTCGACAATCACCCCGCTAGCAGGTAAGGTTTCTGATTTTCTGAATTTTCACTTGATTATACTTTGTTCTCCCGAGCCCAAGCTTCTGTAACACTGCAGACAATGTTGTTTAGGTGTGGGGGAGGTATTTTACTGACACACCTTTTCAGTTCTCTTAGAGTTAGTCGATTGTTTTTGAACTTGTTTTATTGAGTCAAAATTAGTTGGAAACAAAGATTTTTCGAGGAAATTTTCACTTTCACAGGATCATAAGTGACCATTGGACAGACCTGCAGTAGCTATATGACTGTTAGAAAACCACACATGGATCAACCTACCAAGGAAACCCATATCAATTCAGGTATTCAGAGGACCCATCACTAACTTCACCATTAATCTTGAATTAATTTTCTTACCCAGGGGTTTGGTATGCATTCACTACAAGAAAACAGGCCAATTCCGAGGGACATTTCCGACGGGTATCCCTCGGAAATGACCATTTCCGACTGATTTCCCACCCAAAAAATCCGTCACTTCTATTTCGTCGGAAATAAATATCCGTCGGTTTTTCGTCTGTAAAAACCGAAGGATTACCGATGGATCAATAAACCGACGGAAAACAGACGGATAATAAACCGACGGATTACCGTTCATAAACCAACGAAGTAGACCGATGGTTAAACGACGTAAATGTACCGACAGAATACCGACGGTAAATTTCTGATGGAACACCGACGGAACATAACCTACGGTATTCCGACGGAATACAACCGACGGTATTCCGATGGGTTAATAACCGACGATATTCCGACGGGTTAATAACCGACGGTATTCCGACAGTTCACAACCGACGGTATTCTGACGGTTCATGACCGACGGTATTCTGACAGTTCATAACCGACGGTATATACCGACGGTTTACCGACGGATACGTTAAAATAGTTAAAAAAAAAACTAATTCTGAAATTAATTATTATTCTGAAATTAATTAATATTTTTAGAAATATATAACAAAAAAAGAGATTTATTAAAATTTATTTTTAAAAAAACAGTCAAAAAATCCGCAGTAAAGCGGCCACTTCGCTGCATCTAACATGTCAAAAAATCTCCTAGTTTCTACATTAGGTTCCTCATCTACCCTAGGAATTTGATGTTCACCTACTTCTACAATATTTTCTCTATATGCATCATTAACCATCTGGACGGTACCTACACCAAAATCTACATCGGCACTATAAGGTTCGCTAGAACTAACATTTGGTTCCCAAGTACTAATACTTCTGTAAGGTTCTCTACTACTACTTGCATAATTCGCAGTTTCTCCATGAAGATCTCAAATCTTATAACCCGACATAAACCCAACTGAATACAAGTGATACCATACTTCGCCAATCGTAACAGTTCTAAAATTTTGGCAAGTAAGACATGGACATCTTAACTTACCGGTTTTCAGTGTATGTGGTTGATTGGAAGCTAACGACATGAATTCCGCAATACCAAGTGCATATTCCCTGTGCACAAGGCTCGTCGCCTCATCAACCCTAACTCCATCCATCCACGATCGGTAATAGTTAGAAGATGACATTTTGCTCGGTTAAAGAGAGAGGAAGAGAGAGAGTTATGGAGGGATATGTGTTGAGGGGATGAGAGGAGACATGACATATATATAGCATAATTTCTGACGGAGTTCCGTCGGAAATCGGTCGGTTTTTAGTCCCCCAACGGTCAAATAAACGGTCATATTAACGGCTATAATAAACCGACGCTAAACCGACCAAAATAGGACGGAAAACCGATGGCTAATTATACCGTCGGTTTATCGTCAGGAATTTACGACGGAATGAGAAACCGTCGGAAATTTCCAACGATATTCAGTCGAAAAACGTCCCGTCGAAATTCCGTCGGTTAATCGTCGGTAATTTCTGACGGATTTTATTCCTTCGGAAATTCCGTCAGTAAAGGGCCTGTTTTCTTGTAGTGATTAGATCGGACTCCTCTGTCAGTTCTGAAAGGTCTATAAAGCTGTCTGAGTATGGTTCCCTTCTCCCTTCCCTTCAAGCAAAGTAAAATAAAAGAGTTATAAACTTCGGATAAGCTAGTAGCTTCGAAGATCACAGGAGTGGTAGAGACCCCTATTACCTTTTGTGCTTCATGGAATGTGTCCAATGTAATACCCCAATGAGGGAAGAGCAGCTGATAAAAAAATGATACCCAAAGGGGAAAAATCAACTGCTGAAGTGAGAAAAGGGAGAAGAAAGGAACCAGAAGTTGACAGTCTGCAAATAGGGAACTGCTGAGTAAGTGTCCATGTGTCCTTTGACCGACACCCCCTTGGTGAGACCGCACTTAATTATTTACAAAAGTTAGTATGGTGAATTTGGATTTCTTGTCTTGATTGTGGAGTTTACCCGGGACAGTGCTAAGTGTGGGGGAAGTACATTGTGGTCTTGATCTCTACTGGAATGTTTTCATGTGGATTACTAAGTGAATGTGAATGTGATGTTCTTAGGACGAAATGAGTTTCCGTGTTTTTAAACTTCTTTTTCATACTTTGGTTTTTTGTTTGCTTGAGGGCAAGCAAAAGCTAAGTGTGGGGGAGTTGATATATCATGGTTTTTCTAGGTTTTTCACCATGATATAAGTGTATATATTGAGTCTTTAACCTTGTATTTCGATTCTATCGAGTCTTTTACAGTTTAGCATACGAATGGAGAAAAGCTAGGAATTTTGGGACATTTCTAGAGCATTCTGCAAGAAGTTAAAGTAGGAGCCGTAACCAGATGTTAATGTCGACCGACACCACTCTTTAGTGTCGGTCGACACTGAACCTTGAACGAGAGTTATACGCGAGTGATGAATATCTTTTGAAGAATTACAAGAAAGTCAAGAAGTTTTATTATTTCTAATTTATCCCCAAACCTGTTTAGACTATTAATTAGGTTTTGAGAGTTTATTCTCTTATTTTTTGTTATTGCTTTTGGCTTTAGGAACCTTGAGGAGATTATTGCTATTGGGGCTGATCTGCTACTCTGTAACCTTTGAGAAAAAGATTTTTAACCCTGTTATTTATATATATTCAGTCTTTTGGTTTTCTATTCAATATGTGTTGTCTGATTGATATCATTTCTGAGTAGTAACCTTTGTTAGAATTAGGGATTCTCATAGGGTTTTCATGCTTTGTTAGATCTTTGAATAATTAGCATTCTAAAACTACATGTTCATCACCTAAATTGAGATTAAAACTGAATTCTGGACTGATCACCTAGGGTTTAGATCTTAGATTAACAATTTGGCACGAGAGTGTGAATTATAATCCGACAGAACTTAGAGTTAACAATTTGACTAGATACAAAGAGATTTGGTTTAGGAGATTGTGAACTAAAGAACTTTCTATTAATGCTTTTCTAGAACTCTAAGATTGCAAAGAGATTTGAATCGTTAGGTTACTAGACATAAAGAATAATTGCAGCGAGAGTTGAATTATTTGACACTTGTGATTCTAGTCCCTGACCATGTTCTTAATTTGAATAATAATTAGTTAAGTGTCTGACATTGCATGATTTCCTGAGAACTTTCTAAGTCTAGCGTTTTTCTCCCATCGAAAACACACTTTTAATTACTTGCATTTTACTGCTTTCATCTGTCTTGCTTAGCTTAATTTGATTACATATTATATATCAAGTTAAACTTGAGTCTCTGTGGATTCGATACCCTAGATATTATAACTTCGACACTGTGCACTTGCAGTTAGAAAATAGGAATAAGATTTGACCTATCAACGGCTCACATGATGGCTTTCCACATAGCAATAGGGAGAACCAACATGAGGGAAAGGGAAAAGGATGTGGTTTCTACCTCTTGTTCTTAGAACATCTAAAAGGAGAGGCGCTCGAATGGTTCTCAAGGTTAACGTAACTCCATTAATAGGTTCCAGCAGATATCCTCACAATTCATGAAACAATACTCGATATTCATGGATCGGGAGACTTCAAGCGTTGATTTATGGTCGATGTCTCAAAGCATGACCGAAAGCCTAAGGAAGTTTATCGAAAGATTCAAGAAGGTGGTGTTAAGGATCGAAGGCTAAAGCGACAAAGATGGCATTGACGCGTTATAGAAAGCACTATGGTACAAGTCGGACTTCAGGAGGGAAATCTCGCTGAACAGACCTCAAACGATATTAGACTCCTTGCGTAAGACAATAGACTTCATAGTCAACGAAGAATCCCAAAAGTCAAAGTAAAAAAATCAGTCAAGTAAAGACGCATGTCTACCCTCTAATGCAGGAAACGACAAACGAAGAACAAGCAGCAACGCGCGACACGAAAACACGAGCGGATCATACAACTATCAAGATGGCTCGAGCGATCGAGGAAGCGGATCAGCCAGTTGATGAATAGGTCCATGTAATACATGGACAAAGAATTCTAACTCGTACATGAGAATCCGCGAGCATCATCAATCGTATGGACATCACACCGCTGACTGTCTCAGAATTGGCATTAAACTCGCAGCAAAACTTGTCGCCGGAGAACTCGGCAACGTGGTAAGTGTCAAAGATTTTGAGGACAACAAAACCAGAGGTCAGCCAAATGAGGCAAACAAGGGCAATGATCCAAATTAAGACGAGCGAGAAAAACATCTTCTAGAAAGAAAAAACGAAAACTGGCAATAACATTTGGAAAAAAAAAACGACGAAGATTCTAAGGCAAGCAACCGACAAAAGATAAATATGATCTTGGAAGGAACACAATATCGCCTGGACACGAGGCCATCCATCAATCATTATCCCATAAATTCATGGAGAATCATGATTACCAAATACAAGCAAGGATAAGTGCTCATTGGTCTACGCCCTATAAAATCCTGAAAACATGATAATTTTCGAGGATATTGGATTTCGGGAATCAATCAACCGCGTAACGATCCTTGTTGGAAGCCTAGGATCTAGGGTTCGTTGTATTGAAATTACCAACCTCGTTCTTACCTTGAACTGGCAGCGGAATGATTGGTGACGAGATCAGTAAGCGACTCAGATGCTTCGCCTCTACCAGATACACACGCACACAAACCTGGAAAGTCGGGATGCTAGTGCCGGATCTTTGGGATTTCTGAGTTTTTGGTGTTTCTGCTTTTTCTGTCAAGAAAAAGACGACGGCTACGATTCTAGGTCGAAACTCATTGTTTTATTAAGACCTAGAATCACTCAAAACGGGCCGACTCGTTTAAGTCATAAAATCGAAACGTCTGTTTCGAAACCCGATCTGTGTCGACCGACACACATACTGTGTCGATCGACACACCACCATATACTCGATATTAATGTGTATCCAATACACATCAACATGATCATTACCATAATGATCATTTCCATATTGAAGCTTCCAGTTTGCTTAGGTGTGTGACCCTATAGGATCATATAATACTGGCAGTAAGTCTACAACTTACAGATTGCAAGAAGCTTCTAGCAAAACATTGCAACCGCCCAGTATTATACGAATGTCTGATCTCGACACACAACTATCATCAGGAGTGAGTACAAGTGTGATTTCAGGACACTATCCCAACAATCTCCCACTTGTACTGGAATCATCAATTCCTATAATCCTTTTGTCACTATATCTCGATTTGGCATAAGGCAAGATTGGTGTCATCCTTATTTAGCCAATATCGTGTTTATCGAACTCCTGATCTATACTGAACAAGACAAACAACTGAACTACAGTTCGTTTGAGTGCGGCCACACATTTTCTCAGTATTAAATCTTCGATAGGCCCTGAGATATTTATCTCCCGTTATTCAGGAGGGACAAATCCCTTCTTGTTCCATCCCTGTCTCAACACACACTTCATGATACACCTGAGCAGTGCCGTTATAGCCGCCAGTTACGGGTCGACATTTGACAAGGTTAAAGTGCACCAATTCATATGTAAGAAAACATGATGAACTCAGGTCTAAGGACTATACTCTATAGTCGTAATGAGAATCTCTCATGACACATATATAACTATTTTGGAGACTTCTCATTAGCGGGTCACGTCCGATCATATGTTCATCAACATATATCTATGTGACTGACTGTGATAATCATATCATTGACTCCATGAAACTTAGTCAACAATCACCTCACAATCTAGTCTCTCGCGGTTGTCATTGTCCCACTTTGACAACCTCGACTAGGGACACATCATAATTTATGTCATCTATAACTAATAGGGTTCCATGATCAAGTCCTCAACTTGATGACCTATGATATGGCATAAACTTATTTTGGGACCATTATTTAGATCACAATAAATAATGCTGAAATCAAATTTCATTAAACATATCCAAAGTATGTTTGCAAGAACATCTTAATATAACTAAAATAAAACCACAAAACTCCCACTAGAATCAAGATTACATCTTCAGATCTCTAATGCCTACATCAGTCGTATGACTCTCATGCTTAGGCCTTGGGAGTGGCTTAGTCAGAGAATCAACGACATTCTCGTCCGTCGGAACTCGGCTGATCTTCACATCACCTCTATTGACGATATCACGAAACAGGTGATATCTCCTCTCTACGTGTTTGGACTTCTGGTGTGACCTGGGTTCTTTCGCCTGAGCAATGGCTCCATTGTTGTCACAAAATAAAGCCACTGGCTCCAAGATACTAGGAACCACACCAAGTTCAGTCATGAACTTCTTGATCCAAACAGCTTCCTTTGCCGCTTCTGAAGCAGCAACATATTCAGCTTCCGTCGTGGAATCAGCTACGGTATTCTGCTTAGAGCTCTTCCAGCTCACTGCACCGCCATTTAGACATAAGACATATCCAGATTGTGATCGGAAATCGCCTCTGTCCGTCTAAAAACTCGCATCAGTGAATCCATTCACCACAAGTTCTTCACTTCCTCCATATACCAAGAACTTATCCTTGGTGTGTCTCAAATACTTGAGAATATTCTTGACCGCTGTCCAGTGATCTTCACCTGGATCAGATTGGTATCTACTCGTCATGCTTAACGCGTAAGCTACATCTGGACGAGTGCAGAGCATGGCATACATGATAGATCCTATTGCAGAAGCATAAGGAATCCTACCCATGCGTTCTCGCTCAGCATGTGTCGCCGGACACTGCTTCTTGCTGAGACTAATGCCATGAGACATTGGTATGAAGCCCTTCTTGGAATCATGCATCTTGAATCTGTGCAACACCTTATCAATATAAGTGTCCTGGCACAATCCAATCAGCATGTTCGCTCTATCTCTGTAGATTCTGATTCCAAGGATGTACGCGGCTTCTCCCATGTCTTTCATGGAAAAACAACTTCTGAGCCAAGTCTTAACAGACTGAAGCAACAGAACGTCATTACCGAGAAGGAGTATGTCATCAACATACAGTACAAGAAACGCAATTCCGCTCCCACTAGTCTTCTTGTATACACATGGCTCTTCCTCGTTCTTGATGAAACCAAATTGTTTTACTGCTTCATCAAAATGAAGATTCCAACTCCGTGATGCTTGCTTCAATCCATAAATGGATTTATGAAGCTTGCATACCTTCCCAGCATTCTTAGGATCTACAAAACCCTCAGGCTGTGTCATATACACATCCTCTTCCAGAATTCCATTCAGGAAGGCGGTTTTGACATCCATCTGCCAAATCTCATAATCATAATAAGCGGCAGTTGCTAGAAGAATCCGAATGGATTTAAGCATAGCGACTGGGGAATAGGTTTCATCATAGTCAATACCATGAATTTTCTTGAAACCTTTAGCCACCAACCTAGCTTTATAAATTTGGACATTGCCATCCACGTCAATCTTCTTCTTGAAGATCCATTTACACTCAATGGCTTTTGCACCATTAGGTAAATCGACCAAGGACCATACTTGGTTTTCTGACATGGATCCCATTTCGGATTTAGAGGCTCCAAGCCACTTTTCGGAGTCCGGGCCCATCATTGCTTCCGCAAAGGTCGCTGGTTCGTCACTTTCAATGATCATCAGATCATTGCAATTGGTCACGAGAAATCCATAATATCTCTCGGGTTCGTGACGGATCCTTCCGGATCTGCGAACTTCAGGCTCCACGGGCGCGGGTTCCATAGAACTTTGTGGATCCAACTGCTGCTCTTCCTCAGCAGGTTGAGCAGTCTCCTGTGCATCTTGAATTTCTTCGAGATGTACTTTCCTCCCATTGTTTTTCTTAGAAAGAAATTCTCTCTCAAGAAAAGAACAGTCCCGAGCAACAAAAACTTTGTTCTCAGATTGGTTGTAAAAGTAGTAAGCCTTGGTTTCCCTAGGATAACCAACGAAGTAACATTTATCTGATTTGGGTGCGAGCTTGTCAGAGATTAAACGTTTGACATAAGCCTCACAACCCCAAATCTTCAGGAAAGACAGACTTGGAATATTCCCAGTCCACAATTCATGTGGTGTATTTTCCACTGATTTAGATGGCACCCTATTTAGTGTAAACGCAGACGTTTCTAGAGCGTATCCCCAAAAGGATAATGGAAGATTTGAATGACTCATCATAGACCGAACCATATCCAATAAGGTTCGATTCCTCCTCTCTGACACTCCATTCCATTGAGGTGTTCCAGGAGGAGTGAGTTGTGAAACAATTCCACACTCGCTCAGATAGTCACTGAACTCTTGGCTCAATTATTCTCCTCCGCGATCCGACCGCAGAACTTTGATACTTTTGCCAAGTTGGTTTTGTACCTCATTCTTGAACTCCTTGAATCTATCAAAGGATTCTGACTTGTGTCTCATTAAATAGACGTAGTCATACCTACTGAAGTCATCAGTAAAGGTAATGAAGTACTTGTAACTTCCTCTGGCAACAGTGCTCATCGGCCCACATACATCAGTATGAATAAGGCCCAATAAGTCACTGGCCCTTTCATTGGGTTTGTTGAAAGGGGCCCTAGCCATTTTGCCCATCAAGCAAGATTCGCATTTCTCACATGATTCAAAATCAAATGAGCCCAGAAGCCCATTTCGATGGAGTCTCTGAATGTGTTTCTCATTGATATGGCCCAAACGACAATGCCATAAGAAAGTCGGGTTTTCGTCATTTGACTTAAACCGCTTTGTATTTATGTTAAAGACTGGCATTTCTTGGTTTAAGACATATAACCCATTATCTAATAGGGCGCTACCATAAAACGTACCATCACGATTAAAAGAACAAACTTTATTCTTAACAGCGAAATCAAAACCTTCCAAATCCAAAACGGAAACTGAAATTATGTTTATGCTAATCGCAGGTACAAAGTAGCAATTATTCAATTCTAAAACCATGCCAGAAGGTAAAGACAAATCATAAGTGCCTACGGCCAGTGCAGCAACCTTAGCTCCATTCCCGACCCGTAGCTCTACTTGTCCTTTCTTCAGCGTTCTACTGTTTCTTAGTGCCTGCACATTAGTACAAATATGAGCACCGCAGCCGGTATCCAATACCCACGAAGTAGAACTAGAAGACATAACATTAAATGCGATAACATAAATACCTGAGTCAGACGCATCATACGTCTTCTTCAGCTTCTTGTAATCTTCCATGAACTTCTTGCAGTCTCTCTTCCAATGCCCAAGTTGCTTGCAGTAGTTTCATTTGTCCTCAGGAGAAGGCCCGGATTTGGGCTTGGGCTTGGGCTTGTCTTGACTCTCAGTCTGGACAGCTTTAGCTTTTCCCTTATCCTTACTAGGTTTCTTAAACCTTTTACCCCCTTGTACCATAAGTACACTAGGAGTTGCCTTCTTGAGATTCGGCTCCGCTGTCTTAAGCATACCGTGCAACTCAGTCAATGTCTTAGTCATGTTTTGCATGTTGTAGTTCAAGATGAACTGATCAAAACACGACGGCAAAGACTGCAGAATCATGTCAGTGGCTAGCTCCTGACTAATGGCACAGTCCAGTTTCCCCAGGTTATCAATGTAACCCATCATTTTAAGGACATGAGGACTTACTGGACTGTCCTTAGCCATCTTGCAATCCATGAGAAATTTAACCGTCTGGTATCTCTCTGTGCGAGCTTGCTCCTGAAACAAAGCTTTCAGGCTGTTAATCATCTCAATGGGTGACATCACGTTCTCATATTGCTTATGCAGCTCAGAGTTCATAGTCACCAGCATTAGACAATTAACGTCTTTGACATCAGCTGAATGCTTATCCCAAGCATTCTTATCTGCCTGCGTGGCATTGGAACGTGGCCTCTCGGGGAGAACTCTTGTAAGGACATATTCCTTGTTCTCCTGCCTGAGAACTATTCTCAGGTTCCGATACCATTCCAAGAAATTTGATCCATTAAGCTTGTCCTTCTCAAGGACGGATCTTAGCGAGAAAGTGTTGATGTGAGTTGAGACATACATAGCTGTAATTAAAAGAGGTAGAGGTTTTTGTTATGATGCTCAAGAAATGAGAATTCTTATCTAATAAGAAAACTCGCATTGTATTCAAAAACTATGTTTCCTCAGATAAATACAATGAACCAAGATCCTCAGGTCACCAAAATTTGAGTGGGCGACTCGCCATCACCCAAACTTTAGTTATCTAGGTAAGCAAATCATTGCTAATTGCACCCAGTACAACTCTTGGTCGCAGATAAGACAATCCATGTCTTATCCACTCTGATGTCTCTGAGCCCAGAACTTCTGATAGCCCAGTCAAGTAAACCAATCTCTTCAGTCTTGTGATCATTGACAGTCGCACTGCAAGTCTATCAATGATCACCTGTCTTACTCATGTAGCTGTGGATACCAAGGACTCCAAGGCTATCCAACAACAAAACGAGTCTTGACAGTAGACAAGATCGGGCATGACATCAAGATCACTTGATATTAAATTGAGGAAAATAACTATTTAATCTTGATGTATATCCAATATTCATCCAAGAATTTATTAAGTTAATTAAAACATTTAGTTTTATAAGCTTAGTTTTAACTAGAACTTTAGGATTAAATTTCGTCCAGTATTTACAGATTTGAGGTCCAACCATCAAGTCTGCGATTGGTGTGTCGATCGACGCCAACCATTGGCATCGGTCGACACAACCCAATTTAAACCGGTCTTCGAAAACCGGTCAAACCGGATCGAATTTCCTCAACCGATTCAATCTAATTGAACCGGTCCGGTTTAATGGTCCATATCGATCGTCACACAACTCTGTGTCGATCGACATTACCCAACCAGAACCAAATTGATTAATTAAAATTAACCGAGCGAGATAACCGGTTCAATCTAATTGAACCGATCTATCCATTCGCAAAGTCTGTGTCGACCGACACACCCAGTGTATCGACCGACACAGAAAGGATACGGATATTCGATCATGGATCGAAACCCTAAAATTTTAAACGTTTCACGGCGTGTCGACCGACACAAGCTTAGTGTCGATCGACACAGTGCGAAAACAGCAGTTCATCGTTTTCAACAGAAACTTAATCCGAGATTAAAATCTTCAAAACACGATTTAACATGCACTAAACTAATCAAATTCATCAGTATTCGATTTAAATTCCTTAGATTCAATAGACTAAACCCTAATAGCTCTGATACCACTGTTGGAAGCCTAGGATCTAGGGTTCGTTGTATTGAAATTACCAACCTCGTTCTTACCTTGAACTGGCAACGGAATGATTGGTGACGAGATCAGTAAGCGACTCAGATGCTTCGCCTCTACCAGATACACACGCACACAAACCTGGAAAGCCGTGATGCTAGTGCCGGATCTTTGGGATTTTTGAGTTTTTGGTGTTTTTGCTTTTTCTGTCAAGAAAACGACGACGGCTACGATTCTAGGTCGAAACTCATTGTTTTATTAAGACCTAGAATCACTCAAAACGGGCCGACTCGTTTAAGTCATAAAATCGAAACGTCTGTTTCGAAACCCGATCTGTGTCGACCGACACACATACTGTGTCGATCGACACACCATCATATACTCGATATTAATGTGTATCCAATACACATCAACATGATCATTACCATAATGATCATTTCCATATTTAAGCTTCCAGTTTGCTTAGGTGTGTGACCCTATAGGATCATATAATACTGGCAGTAAGTCTACAACTTACAGATTGCAAGAGGCTTCTAGCAAAACATTGCAACCGCCCAGTATTATACGAATGTCTGATCTCGACACACAACTATCATCAGGAGTGAGTACAAGTGTGATTTCAGGACACTATCCCAACAATCTTCTCTTCATTAAACTAATTATCAAAGATCATAGCATACCAAGGATCCTAGTCGATACAAGAAGTTATGTGGACTTGATATTCAGCAATACCTTAAGGAGAATGAATGTAAGCTTGAGAAAAGTGTAACCTTCCCTATCACCATTAGCGGGATTTGCTGGAGACGAGACAATAACTCTCAGGACAATCAAGTTGCAAGTGCAAGCCGGAGTGGTCACTAAAATCTCTGAATTCTCGGTGATAGACTATTTAGCAATCTATATCGTAATCATAGGAACTCCATGGATAAAATCAATGAGAGACATCCTGTCGACGTCCCATCTATGTATAGTTCCCGACACCCATTGGAATCTTGACAATATTGGGAATCCGAGGACGGCCCGCATTGAATTACCCCGGAACAACGAGCGCGATCGACTTGCAAACGGGTAAGAAAGAAATTACAAATCCCATCAAACAAACGGTCAATGTCAACGTTTCTTCGAAGGAGATTTGGACCTAAGGAAAGTGTGGCACCATCTGACGGTAAGAAGAATAGGATCAGACAGGGACAAATCATACAAAATCACCAAAGGGATTCGCCCTTAGTTTACGAACATAAAACCATGGAAAACGTCAAGATGCTAACGGTTGGAACACAATACATCTTAGGAAATACTGTTAAGCCAAGACTTTTAAACGTCTAAAAAAGAAAAGGAAAAAAAGAGAGATCACTTGAAATACGGGACGTCTTAATCCCCGAAAGGGGTACGTAGGCAGCCGATTTTTTGATCGGTTTAGCTGTCCCCGCTCTCAGAAAGAGGGAAGTGGGTCCGTATATACCTTTAATTCCACATCAGAAATTCAGAAATTTTCGAAACAATTTTCAGACTAAAATGCAACCTTGTCGGAGATCTCTCCTCGAACAAAGTTGCTCAAAAAGTCGGAACTCGCAAAGCTGCTCGGAACTTCCAGGAATACATGAGTATCCGCACGAATCTGCTCAGAAATTCAGAGCAGACGCCCTCGGAAATTCTGAAGCAAACATGCTTGATAATCCGAGCGCACACGAAGCAGACATACCACACTCTTCGACTAGCGGTAAAACTTGCCCGCTTGCTCATTCAACCAGTTCGGAGGCCTACTCGGACAATCTACTCTGTGTGTTCAACCCATAAAACATTTAACTTGGTACTCCCTCGAAAAGCTCGGCTCACTAGACCACGACCACACAGCTCGACGCCTCCGCAAAGGCTCAATTCCTTGATCATATGCCCGGAATTATTCGGTATACTATAAACGAGTTTCTTTCTACTTTTAGTCCATTTACTTGTCTTAGAATCAACTTTAGAATCCGATCTTCATAAATTAGTAAACAATTTCATTAGCTGTCATGTCATTCCGAGTCAAGTCTTGTACATTAGCATGATTTCCCAGCAGATAAACAAAACGCATCCTTTACGGATCCTAACCGATATATCTTATATAGATTGTGGTTCTATACATTCTAAAAATGGATAATACGGGCTATAGAAATTTCGGTCTAATATCGGCTAAGTATATCCTAGATATTCGTATTAGTTAGCTATCGACAACGACAATATAAGTCGACATGCCTCGCAGAAGTACCAATATTAAGTAAACCACTAACTCAGTAAACGCTGCTTAGAACACTGGTTTATAACGTCTCAACCAAGAATACCTTGGTCTTATATCTGCTAGGTATATACGCGCTAATATAGATTTACTGTCGACAACGGAAATTTAAGTCGATATAACTCGCAAAAGTACTAAACTTGAAGTCAACATCTAAACCCAGTAAACGCTGCTTAGCACAATGTTCTCAACGACGTCTCGACCAAGAATTCAGTGGACTAGTATCCGCTAGGCATGTCCTAGCCGATATTAATTTACTATCGACAACAAAAATGTAATTCGAGATGTCTCGCAAAAGTACCAAATTCGAAGTAAACCTCTAAACCCATTTAGACGCTTTCGAGCACACTGGTCTTAATCATCACAGGTCCATACGTCGAGTATATCTCGCTAACCTTCGAATTAACTCGAAACCCAGTCAGCCACTTCCGAGCACACTGTTCTTAATCATCATAGGTTTGTAAGTCGATTATGCCTTGCCAGTCTTCGAACTTAACGCAAAACCCAGTCAAACGCTTCCGATCACACTGGTCTTAATTATCATAGTTCCGTAAGTCGATTATATCTCGCCAATTTTAAACTTAACTCAAAACCCAGTTATACGCTTCTGAAGACGCTGGTCTTAATCATCATAGGTCCGTAATTGGGGTGTATCTCCCCAAACTTTGAACTCTTAACTAGACTCAGAACATTGTAAAGCGCTTCTAAGCATGCCGATCTTAAGCATCTCCACCATTACTAAAATAAGTCTTTAAGACGAGTATGTCACGCTAACCTCTAAACTTGCAATATGATCTGATTTGCTTCCAAGCGCAAGACTCCCAAAGTGATATACCATGGATTTTAGGGCTTTTAACCATGGTATATATATTATTTATCGAGTCTTATGTTATGTTTTGGAGTCTTTTAGTTATGTTTAAAGGTCTAGACGCGTTTGGAGCGGAATTGGAGTTATTGGAGCATTCTGGAGCATTTTGGAGATTTAACCCGAGAGATGGACTTAACTGTCGAATTCACAGACCTGCATCGATCGACACACTTGTGGCAACGATCGATGCAAGGTCGACGCAGACAAATACTCGGCGTTTAATGAAGAGTTTGGATATTGCAACTTTGCCCAGAAGTTCTTCATAATTACAAAGAAGCCCCAACCGACTTTAGACCATTATATTAGGGTTTTTAAGCCATTGTTTAGGCTACGCTTTACTTAAGTTTTATTTTATTCAGAGAGAGTTGGGGGCTGATCCTGTTCTCGAAAGAGAGAGGATTTTGAACCCCAATTCTTTATTTGATTTTATAATATTTGGTTTTCTATTCATGATGTCTTCTGTTTCGATGAACATGTCTGAGTAGATTACCTGTTAGGTTTAGGGATTCTCATTAGGGATTTCATGGAATTATAGATTAATCAATCTGTTAGGGATTCATACTTTCTAGTTCTTCGTCTAGGATTGTTCTTAATGCTTAATCTGAATTGGCCACTTAGATTATTGATGTTAGGTTGATTGATGCAACGACAGTTGGTTAATTAGCTAGAAGGAACCTAGATGAGCAATTGAATTACTCGCAAAGGAATTTGGTTTAGTTTAATTGTGAACATATCGAACTCGATCTTAAAGCTAGTTTAATCTGTTAGTAATTGCAAAGGAATTTGGATTTCTGCGCTTAGACTTAGAGAATTCTCGCAACGACAGTTGGTTAATTCTATATCTGTGTTTGAGTTCTAGAACAGTTCCTAATTAGATCCCGATTGATTGATTGCCTATGTTCCTGAGAACTCCCTAGACTTAACGCCTTCGCCTTTTGATTTACAACCGATCTATTTACTTTTCTGCTTGTTTGATTTACTGCTTTCTCACTACTTTCACCTAGTTTAATCTTTTCTGTTCTAAATCTATCGTTGACCGGAGTCCCTGTGGATTCGATACCCTAAGTACTACAACTACATCACTGTGCACTTGCAATAGAATAGGATTAAAACTATACCCCTATCACAAAGCGCTAAGAATCAAACACAAACACAAAATGACAACTCCCTCCGGGAACTATGCAAAGCAATTTGTAAATCCTCTAGAAATACGGAACCAAGTCAAACAGTTTTTACAAAGCCGATGAGGAAGATTTTCTTCCGACAAAATATGCTCGACTTTCCGCATTAATTAATTTAACGTCAACAGGATTGCTCGACTGATAGAATAGACGGACATCCTAGCAGGCTTGACAACCTAACCTGGAATCAAATCCCGCTCGGAAATCTGAGCAGACGTGCTCAGAAAATCCAAGCAAACATGCTCATAAAGCTTAGAAATCCGGGCAAATATGCTCAGAAATTCTGAGCATACATGATCGGCCAGCCCACCACGATATCTTTCTCCAACTCATCACATTTGGTTCACGATTCAACGCACTTTTCGACTATTTTTCTTGACTCAAAGTCAAAAATGGCAACGAAGAACCGACAATGGATTTTCAAAACATCTGAGAACAAAAAAATTTGTCTAAAATGACAAGGCGATCAGTTCATAAGTCGGAACGACCAACCATTCTGAGGAGAGAATTCTGAGACATACGATAAACACGGACATAGTCAATAAACTCAACGTTCAAAGCATTAAAGTCTCATGCGATACGCCGAATAGTGTTGTTTCATCCTAAAATGATGCGTCCCATTGAGACTAACCGATCATACTCGAGGACATCGCTGACCACCAAACAGACTCTCGTCGACCTAAGCTTAGTCTCCTTGGAGTCAAATACGGAAGGGCCCTTTGATTTCAAATCTGCGATCATATCAAGGTTACTCCTTTCCTCTAGGTACCGGCTTTGCCTTCCTTTCTACATTGACATTTTCAAGAAGACTCCGCAAAGTTTAGAAAGGCGGGATGCAATCTTTTGAACATCCCTCTCTTTCCTTTCTCTGTCGATTCTCTTAAAGCCGCTTTACGGGAAGCTTCTCGTCCACATATTGAATTTTAAGGATCTCGGCTTCGGAAAGGGCTTGTCCTTTTTCATTACCAAGAGAAAAACTCACCGCCTCATAATATGCCCTCTTTTCTTCGGGCGATTGAATGTCTAGTGAGTCGGCCTTAAATTTATGGATCTTCCTATCAGATTCAGCAGCGTGCATGTTAATCAATGCCCACGCCTCGAAACGAAAAAAAAAATTAGCAAGTCCGGCCAATCGGACCGTGAAATAAGGAAGAATTGTACCAGTAAAAAGAAAATATTCTAACCTTCAACAAGTTATGTCCCGCGTTAATAATAGAATTTCCGCAGATCGTGTTCTCGTATCTCTCATGGTCATCTTTGGGATGCGCACGCCCGCGCAAAAGTTTTCCACTTCGGTAATGTTAGCATAAGAGAACTACCTTCGCATGGATCAAATCGCACCGATTCCGAGTTAGGTTGAGGAACCTCACCATTTTTGCAGTGCTTCTTCTTTCGTCGATGTTTCGGCTTAGGCATGTCGGTGTGATCCATCAACCCTGAGACTAGTCCTTGGGGAATTTCAGGGACGGTCATCTTCTGGATGAAATCAACTCCACCAACAGCAACAAAAATGTTTTCGTAGAGAATCGGATCTTGTCCATTCCAAAGGTCGCCCCCGTAAAAATCAAACTCAGGGAGCAGAGCTCCATGATATATCATGGTTTTTATAGGTTTTAATGACATGATATAAGTCTTTATCTAGAGTCTTTTGGTTGTTTTTGGAGTCCCTTGAGTCATTTACAGGTTCCTATACGTTTGGAGTTAATTGGGAGTTTTGGAACATTCTGGAAAGCTTTTAGAGCACTTGTACGTGAAGGGGACTTTGGAGCCGATATTTGGTGTTAGTGTCAATCAACACTGCATTACTGTCGGTCGACACCCAGTTTGATGACAAGTTGTACGCACCGTTTTGGACAAGTCTTGAAGATTTGCAAAGAAGTCCAAAAGTTTCTGTTAATTCTAATTTAACCCCAAAACGTGTTTAGACTATTTAATTAGGGTTTGCAGCCACTTGTTAGGCTACCCTTTTATTCTATCAGAGATTAGGAGATTTGGGGCTGATCTTGTACTCGAAATAAGAGATTTCGAACCCCTGCTTTTCTACTTCTTTTATGATATTTCATTTTCTATTCATCATGTCTATTGTTATGATTGCCATGTCTGAGTAGTTCTCTTGTTAGATTTAGGGATTCTCATTAGGGATTTCATGGAGTTATAGATTGATTGATTAATTGGGATTCAAAACATCTAGTTCTTCATGTAGGTTGTCCTTAATGCTTAATCTAAATTAGCTACTTAGATTATTGATATCAGATTGATTAGCGCAGCGAGAGTTGGTTAATTAGTTAGAAAATAACCTGGTTGAGCAAATTACCTATTCGCAAAGAGATTTCGCTTAGGGAATTTGTGAACGAAAGAACCTGAATTAAATGCATGTTTAGAACTCTAGAATTCGCAAAGAGATTTGGCTTTCTAGGTTGTTAGACATAGTTAGCATTCGCAGCGAGAGTTGGTTTGTTATATATAAGTGATTTTAGTTCTAGAGCATCGATATCTGAATCATGGTTGATTGGTTGATTTTTATTTCTGATTTCCTGAGAATTTCCCTAGGTCTAGCGCTTTCGCATATTGATCACACACACTTTTAATTACTTGCATTATTTACTGCTTACATCTGGTTTTCTTAGCTTAATTCGACTGCATACAATCTATCGTGTGAAACTTGAGTCTCTGTGGATTCGATACCCTAAATACTACAATCACGTATGTGCACTTTCAGTTAAAAAGTAGGGATTAAAATTTGACCTATCAAGTTTTTGGCGCCGTTGCCGGGGACTTTTTGAGTTCACCGATAGATTTTGAATTAGAATTTAGACTAAGTGTTTTCTTTTTTTGTTACTTACACATCTTGTCTCGCTTGTCTTTGTTGCTGCAGGAAACCGCGACCAGGAGCATTTAGTGTTGATCGACACCTTCTTAGTGTCGATCGACACTCGATTCGAAGCCAGCTTCTGAGTTCAGTGGATGCCCAATTGTCACACCAGAAGCAAACCAGACGAGAAGCTTTTGAACCTCAGACTTGAGGAGCTTGCTAGACTTGAGAGAACGAATCGGAAAGCTCAGAAATCTGTGAAGATGATGAATCTGAATGTTGTTGTGTTGATTCGGGATGCAGAAGGTGTTCTGAGGGATTTGTAGAACAATTCCTACAATGATCAGGGTCGGAGAGTTGATGCAGAAGGGAATGTGATCCCTGAAGCTGAGCGACAGTTTGTTAATACTGATGCTGGATCTCAAGGTGGAGGCGCATGTGGACAAGGCAATCCACGAGTTTAGTGTCACCTAATGCACCTAATCCGCCAGTTGGGAGGACTCTTGCTGATTACAGCTGACCTGATGAGTTCTATGCTAACAGGTATGCGATTGTGCCTCCTCCCATCCAGAGGAATGAAGTTGAGCTGAAGACTTCCTACTATACTCTTGTGGACAGCATGAGCATCCCATGGACCATATTGAGAACTTTGAGTCTTTGGTTACTGGAATGAAGCATAATCGAGTGAGCTATGACTTCCTGCCCTATAAGCTTTTCCCTCACTCTCGTGGAGGAGAAGCTGCAAATTGGCTAAAGCAGAATCCACCTAGGACTCTGACTACTTGGGATGTATTTAAAAGGAAGTTCCTTATACATTCCTATGATAATGCTAGATCTGATCAGCTTAGAGAGGAGCTTTTGACATTCAATAAGGGACCTACAGAGCCTCTTAAAACCGCTTGGGTGAGGTTTAAGATGTACTAGAGAGACTGCCCTCATCATGGTTTCTCGGAAGTTCAGCTGCTGGGCATTTTCTTTAGAGGTGTTGATTTGTGGTACCACATGGCTTTGGATGCTGCTAGCAATGGAAACTTTAACACCAAATCTCCAGACCAAGCTAAGAAGTTGATTGAGAACTTGGTGCACAGTAATAGCACCAAGAACGCTGATTTGGAGCGACAAAAGTCTGGTGGAAAAGTTGACAGCTCGCAGATGGCAGATATGAAGAGTAAGATCGATTCAGTCCATAGTCTTCTGCTTGGGAAGAAGAATGTCCACTTTTCTCAGTATGTTGAGGTATTGGATGCTGGATATTGTGCACAAGAAGTTGTCAATTACGTTGGAGGGACTGGATTTCATAGTCAGAAATATGGTAATTTGCAGCCAACTCAAAACCCTTCGGTTTTCGTTCAGAAGTTTGCATTTTAGAAGCCTTTACCAGCAGCAGAACAATTCCTTCTCAAATAACTATGGAGCCTCTTCCTACCAAACACCTCATGCACCTACACATCAGAGAAGATTAGATGCTATGATGGAGCAGCTTCTTGAGGGACAGCAGCAGACCACAATGAGCTTTAACTCGAAGCTTGATGCCCTGTACAATGATTTGAATGGGAAATTTGAGTCTTTGAACGCTCATGTGAAGCAGCTAGATACACAAGTGGCTCAGATTTCAAGTTCAGTCAAGGGGAAGAATGCTCAGAACGCCCATATCAATGCTATCTCAGTTGAGATTGAAGATAGGTTGTATCAATAACAACAGTTTGGGGTTAAGGTTAATCGTTGATAAACTGTAAAAAATCCGATATTGCAGAATTAGTGTCATGTGACACAGCTGAAGAGTGACGATCGACACTGCTTGAAAAGCCCGAGTTCTCGAGTTTTGACGGAGCAAAATCGACCGAGATCGGCATTGATCTGCTGGCTATAGCACTCAGCGTCGATCGACATCCACTTAATGTCGGTCGACACCCAGCTTCAACGGAGATTTTGAGCTTTCATGACGAACGTAAATCGACCAAGCTCGATTCCAGAGTCTATATTGCTGGAAATTCTGCGACAAAGTCAACAACTACGGAGAGTGCCGATCGACACTATGGTCGGGCAGAACCAATTTCATCCAAATCCCACATTGTTCCTCTTATACAATTCCCCAGGGTTCCTACAAAGTCTAAACAAGAGCTGGATGAGGTCAAATGCATAGTAGTGATGGATAAGAAGATGAATGAGATTCCACCAGATGATGCTTTGCGAATTCACCCTTGTCTGCAAATATATGTGAAGAAGATGACCCCCATGGATGGAGATTCGCAACAAGGAACGGTAGTGGTATCTAAGCAAGTCTGTTATGTGCTGTTGAATCATATTCCAGAGAAGCTACCAGATCCTGGTGTCTTTGTGCTAGATTGCTCTATCTTTAAGGACAGCTTCAAGCGCTCCTTATGTGACTTGGGATCTAGTGTTAATCTCATGCCATACTCTGTGGCTATGAGATTGGAATTGACAGACTTCCAGCACACTAGGATCTCTTTAATCCTAGCTGATCGATCGAAGAGGATCCCAGTAGGAGTTCTTGAGGACATCCCTATCAGATTTGGAAACTACTTGATTCCAACAGACTTTGTGGTGTTGAAATATGATGTTGAACCGGATGATCCTCTGCTACTTGGCAGATCATTTTTAGCTACAGCTGGAGTAGTGATTGATGTGAGGCACAGTCTGATTGATCTCCACCTGGGAGATAAGCCTCTGCACTTCAAAATGGATAAGCTGCAAAGATCCACCATTGATGGTCAAGCCTTTAGTGTCAAAGGGGAGCAAGAAGTTCAGATTGGTGAGGCTACAGTGTCTGATATTGGAGAGGAGAAGATGGTGGTTCGTCAGTAATCTACTCTAACATCTTCAGCGCTTGCAACTGTTCATAAGCAGAAAGCTCCAAACATCAGATCTCCACCAAAGCGAAGGTATGCATCTTCTAAACCTAAACCTCCTAACTTCATTGATGTGAATGCAGGGAAACGCTCTATCCCACCCAAGCTTCACTCCCACCCTGGATATATTCCCTCATTCCTTAAACACTCTCATACTGATACTGCCTACACACCTCCATGGATGAGGAGACTTTCGAAGAGCCACTCTTTGCCTTTGTTGAAACCCTAGGGAGCCTAACCTCCTACCCATAGTCAAGCTAATGACTAAAAACAAGCGCAGAGTGGGAGGCAACCCACTGTTGAGTCAATTTTTCTTTTATTTTTCGGCTTTTGGTTTTGTTTCTTTGATTTTTGTGGTTTTGGTATGTCAGAAACGTGACGAACAGGTTGCAGAGACCAGTGTCGGTCGACATTCTTTTGTGTCGGTTGACACTCAACTCGAAAAGACGGACCAAAGTCGATCGACACTGAACCCGCTAGCAGGTGAGGTTTCTGATTTTCCGAATTTTCACTTGATATTACCTTGTTCTCTCAAGCCCAAGCTTCTATAACATTGGGGACAGTGTTGTTTAAGTGTGGGGGATGTATTTTACTGACCACCATTTGTTTTCTTTTCTTAGAGTCAGTCCATTGTTCTTGAAAATGTTTTATTGAGTCAAAATTAATTGGAACAAATATTTTTTTCGAGGAAATTTTCACTTTCACAGAATTCTAAGTGACCATTAGACAGACCTGCAACACCTCTATGATTATTGGTGAAGTTAGCTTCTAAGTGATCACATGAGTGGTAGATACCCCTATTACCTCATGTGAATTCATGGAATGTGTCCAAAGTAATACCCCAATGTGGGAAGAGCAGCTGATTAAAACAATGATACCCAGTGGGGAAAAATCAGCTGCTGAAGTGAGAAAATGGCGCAGAAAGGAACCAGAAGTTTATAGTCTGCAATTAGGGAACTGATGAGTAAGAATCCATGTGTCCTTTGATCGTTACCCCCTTGGTAAGACCGCACTTAATTATTTACAGAAGTTAGTATGGTGAATTTGGATTTCTTATCTTGATTGTGGAGTTTACTCGGAATAGTTGCTAAGTGTAGGGGAAGTACATTGTGGTCTTGATCTCTGTAGGAATGTTTCCATGTGGATTACTAAGTGAATGTGAATGTGATGTTCTTATGACGAAATGAGTTTCTGCATTTTCAAACGTCTTTTCCATACTTTGGTTTTATGTTTTCTTGAGCGCAAGCAAAGGCTAAGTGTGGGAGAGTTGATATATCATGGTTTTTACAGGTTTTCATGCCATGATATAACTTCTTTATCTAGAGTCTTTGTTTTTTTTTGGGAGTCCCTTGAGTCATTTACAGGTTCCTATACGTTTGGAGTTAATTGGGAGTTTTGGAGCATTCTGGGGAGTTTTTAGAGCACTTGTACGTGAAGGAGACTTTGGAGCCGATATTTGGTGTTAGTGTCGATCAACACTGCATTAGTGTTGGTCGATACCTGGTTCGTTGACAAGTTGTACGCACCGTTTTGGACAAGTCTTGAAGATTTTCATAGAAGTCCAGAAGTTTTTATAATTTCTAATTTAATCCCAAAACGTGTTTAGGCAATTTAATTAGGGTTTTCAGCCACTTGTTAGGCTACACTTTTATTCTATCAGAGATTAGGAGATTTGGGGGCTGATCTTGTACTAGAGAGAGAAAATGTTTCGAACCCCTGCTTTCTACTTCTTTTATGATATTTGAATTTCTAGTCATTATGTCTATTGTTATGATTGTCATGTCTGTATAGTTCTCTTGTTATATTTAAGGATTCTCATTAAGGATTTCATGCAGTTATAGATTGATTGATTAATTGGGATTCAAAACATCTAGTTCTTCATCTAGGTTGTCCTTAATACTTATTTTAAATTAGCTACTTAGATTATTGATATTAGATTGATTAGTGGAGCGAGAGTTGGATAATTAATTAGAAAATAACATGGTTGAGCAAATTACCTATTCGCAAAGAGATTTAGCTTAGGGAATTTGTGAACGAAAGAACCTAAATTAAATTCATGTTTAGAACTCTAGTATTCGCAAAGAGATTTGGCTTTCTAGGTTGTTAGACATAGTTAGCATTCGCAGCGAGAGTTGGTTTGTTATATATTAGTGATTCTAGTTCTAGAGCATCGATATATGAATCATGGTTGATTGGTTGATTTGTATTCATGATTTCCTGAAAACTTCCCTAGGTCTAGCGCTTTCGCTTATTGATCACACACTCTTTTAATTACTTGCATTATTTACTGCTTACATCTGGTTTACTTAGCTTAATTCGACTGCATACAATCTATCGTGTGAAACTTGAGTCTTTGTGGATTCGATACCCTAAATACTAAAATCAGGTATGTGCACTTGCAGTTAGAAAATAGGGATTAAAATTTGACCTATCACTCCACTGTTAAGACACGAAGTGAGCGGATTGGTTTCTTTCACTTGTTCCTCGTCGCTTCGCCTCTCCTCTTCAACAGCCCGCTCCTCGGACCTCGCTGCTAGACGCGGCATCTCAATTCTCATCGCTTGACCAACTCTTTCGCAAGAAAAACTCATGTTCTAGTATGTCCCTTCGGCTTGCAGTTTCCTGACAATCTCGACCAGATCCGACGGACACGACATAACGAGATTCGGTTCTGTAGGAAAGAAAAACAAAAGAAAGAGTTAAGGCAACAAGCGGCAGACAGAAACAGCCCAAAGCCAAACGACTGAATCAGCTACCGAATGTTTCCCAGTTCGACTTCATCAACGAAACGCAATTCTTTTCAACGGAAGCTTTGTCGATCAAGACATAAAAGAAGTGATGCCTCCACTGAGGATCCTTGCTTTCAAAATTCCTAACGATCGTCTGATGCGCACGAGGCTTGAGATAATGCTCGAGACCACCATTGACTGTCGGACTCACACTCGACATGTTCCGAAGATGTAATAGTCAAAGAACAATTCTGCACTCGAAACATTGAACCAATGTTCCAATCAAATGTTGTAGGCCTCAAGGAGTGAGTTGTGTGAGAGCCAATCCATGACGTCAAAGATAGTGGACTATCAGCCTGTGAATTGAAAACCATAGGAAACACGACTCGAAAAGATATTCATACACAGAAAAATAAACAGCTAGTGGAGAATCAACTCGATCGCATTGTAAAAAAATCAAAACATCATCGCTTCAGAAATTCTTAACTTACGCCAAATTTTCTCGACTGATTCTTCGAGGATAAAGTCGAACCAGAAGGATGCAGAATATTTTTCTTCTCGTTTTTCTTCTTTCGCCGAACCATTTTTCCGTCGTTTGAGGATAGCCCCAATAACAGATGGCTTCTTCTTGGAATTTCCGAGGAAGGTTTTCCTGCTCGGAACTTCCGAGGAAGTGTGTTCTGCTCGGAACTTACAAGTGTGTTCTGATCAGAATTTCCGAGCACAATGCATTGCTCAGAATTTCCAAGGACAGTGAACTGCTCGAAATTTCCGAGCATAGTGAACTGCTTCAAATATCCGAGCACAAAGCTCTGCACGGAATTTCCGAGCATGAGGCACTGCTCGGAATTTACAAGCAAGATGCATTCTTTGGAAATTCCGAGCATAACACCTTTTTAGAACTTTTCGAGCGGGACACACTTCCTCAGAAATTCCGATCAGGACTCACTTACTCAAAAGTTCCAATCAGAACACACTTCCTCAGATGTTCTAAGCAGAACACACTTCCTCGGAAGTTCAAAGCAAAACATACTTCCTCAGAAATTCCGAGAAGAGCATATTTCCCGAATCTTCTCAACGGACACTTTACTTAGATTAACTGCTCCGACACTCGTTGATATCTTCCTCCGAATATGCGAGTAGCCGCAACCCATCTTCAGAACTTGTTTTACTGAGTCAAAATTAGTTGGAAACAAAGATTTTTCGAGGAAATTTTCACTTTCACAGGATCATAAGTGACCATTGGACAGACCTGCAGTAGCTATATGACTGTTAGAAAACCACACATGGATCAACCTACCAAGGAAACCCATATCAGTTCAGGTATTCAGAGGATCCATCACTAACTTCACCATTAATCTTGAATTAATTTTCTTACCCAGGGGTTTGGTATGCATTAGATCGGACTCCTCTGTCAGTTCTGAAAGGTCTGTAAAGCTGTCTGAGTATGGTTCTCTTCTCCCTTCCCTTCAAGCAAAGTAAAATAAAAGAGTTATAAACTTCGGATAAGCTAGTAGCTTCGAAGATCACAGGAGTGGTAGAGACCCCTATTACCTTTTGTACTTCATGGAATGTGTCCAATGTAATACCCCAATGAGGGAAGAGCAGCTGATAAAAAAATGATACCCAAAGGGGAAAAATCAACTGCTGAAGTGAGAAAAGGGAGAAGAAAGGAACCAGAAGTTGACAGTCTGCAAATAGGGAACTGCTGAGTAAGTGTCCATGTGTCCTTTGACCGACACCCCCTTGGTGAGACCGCACTTAATTATTTACAAAAGTTAGTATGGTGAATTTGGATTTCTTGTCTTGATTGTGGAGTTTATCCGGGACAGTGCTAAGTGTGGGGGAAGTACATTGTGGTCTTGATCTCTGTAGGAATGTTTCCATGTGGATTACTAAGTGAATGTGAATGTGATGTTCTTAGGACGAAATGAGTTTCCGTGTTTTTAAACTTCTTTTTCATACTTTGGTTTTTTGTTTGCTTGAGGGCAAGCAAAAGCTAAGTGTGGGGGAGTTGATATATCATGGTTTTTCTAGGTTTTTAATCATGATATAAGTGTATATATTGAGTCTTTAACCTTGTATTTCGATTCTATCGAGTCTTTTACAGTTTAGCATACGAATGGAGAAAAGCTAGGAATTTTGGGACATTTCTAGAGCATTCTGCAAGAAGTTAAAGTTGGAGCCGTAACCAGATGTTAATGTCGACCGACACCACTCTTTACTGTCGGTCGACACTGAACCTTGAACGAGAGTTATGCGCGAGTGATGAATATCTTTTGAAGAATTACAAGAATGTCCAGAAGTTTTATTATTTCTAATTTATCCCCAAACCTGTTTAGACTATTAATTAGGTTTTGAGAGTTTATTCTCTTATCTTTTGTTATTGCTTTTGGCTTTTGGAAACTTGAGGAGATTATTGCTATTGGGGCTGATCTGCTACTCTGTAAACTTTGAGAAATAGATTTTTAACCCTGTTATTTATATCTATTCAGTCTTTTGGTTTTCTATTCAATATGTGTTGTCTGATTGATATCATTTCTGAGTAGTAACCTTTGTTAGAATTAGGGATTCTCATAGGGTTTTCATGCTTTGTTAGATCTTTGAATAATTAGCATTCTAAAACTACATGTTCATCACCTAAATTGAGATTAAAACTGAATTCTGGACTGATCACCTAGGGTTTAGATCTTAGATTAACAATTTGGCACGAGAGTGTGAATTATAATCCGACAGAACTTAGAGTTAACAATTTGACTAGATACAAAGAGATTTGGTTTAGGATATTGTGAACTAAATAACTTTCTATTAATGCTTTTCTAGAACTCTAATATTGCAAAGAGATTTGAATCGTTAGGTTACTAGACATAAAGAATAATTGCAGCGAGAGTTGAATTATTTGACACTTTTGATTCTAGTTCCTAACCATGTGCTTAATTTGAATAATGATTAGTTAAGTGTCTGACATTGCATGATTTCCTGAGAACTTTCTAAGTCTAGCGTTTTTCTCCCATCGAAACACACACTTTTAATTACTTGCATTTTACTGCTTTCATCTGTCTTGCTTAGCTTAATTTGATTACATATAATATATCAAGTGAAACTTGAGTCTCTGTGGATTCGATACCCTAGATATTATAACTTCGACACTGTGCACTTGCAGTTAGAAAATAGGAATAAGATTTGACCTATCAACGGCTCACATGATGGCTTTCCACATAGCAATGGTGAGAACCAACATGAGGGAAAGGGAAAAGGATGCGGTTTCTGCCTCTTGTTCTTAGAACATATAAAAGGAGCGGCGCTCGAATGGTTCTCAAGGTTAACGTAACTCCATTAATAGGTTCCAACAGATATCCTCACAGTTCATGAAACAATACTCGATATTCATGGATCGGGAGACTTTAAGCGTTGATTTATGGTCGATGTCTCAAAGCATGACCGAAAGCCTAAGGAAGTTTATCGAAAGAATCAAGAAGGTGGTGTTAAGGATCGAAGGCTAAAGCGACAAAGATGGTATTGACGCGTTATAGAAAGCACTATGGTACAAGTCGGACTTCAGGAGGGAAATATCGCTGAACAGACCTCAAACGATATTAGACTCCTTGCGTAAGACAATAGACTTCATAGTCAACGAAGAATCCTAAAAGCCAAAGTAAAAAAATCAGTCAAGTAAAGACGCATGTCTACCCTCTAATGCAGGAAACGACAAACGAAGAACAAGCAGCAACGCGTGACACGAAAACACAAGCGGATCACACAACTATCAACATGGCTCGAGCGATCGAGGAAGCGGATCAGCCAGTTGATGAATAGGTCCATGTAATACATGGACAAGGAATTCTAACTCGTACATGAGAATCTGCGAGCATCATCAATCGTATGGACATCACACCGCTGACTGTCTCAGACTTGGCATTAAACTCGCAGCAAAACTTGTCGCCGGAGAACTCGGCAACGCGGTAAGTGTCAAAGATTTTGAGGACAACAAAACCAGAGGTCATCCAAATGAGGCAAACAAGGGCAATGATCCAAATCAAGACGAGCGAGAATAACATCTTCTAGAAAGAAAAACGAAAACTGGCAATAACATTTGGAAAAAAAAGAAACGACGAAGATTCTAAGGCAAGCAACCGACAAAAGATAAATATGATCTTGGAAGGAACACAATATCGCCTGGACACGAGGCCATCCATCAATCATTATCCCATAAATTCATGGAGAATCATGATTACCAAATACAAGCAAGGAGAAGTGCTCATTGGTCTACGCCCTATAAAATCCCGAAAACATGATAATTTTCGAGGATATTGGATTTCGGGAATCAATCAACCGCGTAACGATCCTCTCTTCATTAAACTAATTATCAAAGATCATAGCATACCAAGGATCCTAGTCGATACAAGAAGTTATGTGGACGTGATATTCAGCAATACCTTAAGGAGAATGAACGTAAGCTTGAACAAAGTGTCACCTTCCCTATCACCATTAACGGGATTTGCTGGAGACGAGACAATAACTCTCAGGACAATCAAGTTGCAAGTGCAAGCCGGAGTGGTCACTAAAATCTCTGAATTCTGGGTGATAGACTGTTTAGCAATCTATATCGTAATCATAGGAACTCCATGGATAAAATCCATGAGAGACATCCCGTCAACGTCTCATCTATGTATAGTTCCTGACACCCATTGGAATCTTGACAATTTGGCGAATCCGAGGACAGCCCGCATTGAATTACCCCGGAACAACGAGCGCGATCGACTTGCAAACGGGTAAGAAAGAAATTACAAATCCCATCAAACAAACGGTCAATGTCAACGTTTCTTCGAAGGAGATTAGGACCTAAGGAAAGTGTGGCACCATCTGACGGTAAGAAGAATAGGATCAGACAGGGACAAACCATACAAAATCACCAAAGGGATTCGCCCTTAGTTTACGAACACAAAACCATGGAAAACGTCAAGATGCTAACGGTTGGAACGCAATACATCTTAGGAAATACTGTTAAGCCAAGACTTTTAAACGTCTAAAAAAGAAAAGGAAAAAAAGAGAGATCACTTGAACTACGGGACGTCTTAATCCCCGAAAGGGGTACGTAGGCAGCCGATTTTTTTTATCGGTTTAGCTGTCCCCGCTCTCAGAAAGGGGGGAAGTGGGTCCGTATATACCTTTAATTCCACATCAGAAATTCAGAAATTTTCGAAACAATTTTCAGACTAAAATGCAACCTTGTCGGAGATCTCTCCTCGAACAAAGTTGCTCAAAAAGTCGGAACTCGCAAAGCTGCTCGGAACTTCCAGGAATACATGACTATCCGCACGAATCTGCTCAGAAATTCAGAGCAGACGCCCTCGGAAATTCTGAAGCAAACATGCTTGATAATCCGAGCGCACACGAAGCAGACATACCACACTCTTCGACTAGCGTTAAAACTTGCCCGCTTGCTCATTCAACCAGTTCAGAGGCCTACTCGGACAATCTACTATGTGTATTCAACCCATAAAACATTTAACTTGGTACTCCCTCGAAAAGCTCGGCTCACTAGACCACGACCACACAGCTCGACGCCTCCGCAAAGGCTCAACTCCTTGATCATATGCCCGGAATTATTCGGTAAACTATAAACGAGTTTCTTTCTACTTTTAGTCCATTTACTTGTCTTAGAATCAACTTTAGAATCCGATCTTCATAAATTAGTAAACAATTTCATTAGCTGTCATGTCATTTCGAGTCAAGTCTTGTACATTTGCATGATTTCCCAGCAGATAAACAAAACGCATCCTTTACGGATCCTAACCGATATATCTTATATAGATTGTGGTTCTATACATTCTAAAAATGGATAATACGGGCTATAGAAATTTTGGTCTAATATCGGCTAAGTATATCCTAGATATTCGTATTAGTTAGCTATCGACAACGACAATATAAGTCGACATACCTCGCAGAAGTACCAATATTAAGTAAACCACTAACTCAGTAAACGCTGGTTAGAACACTGGTTTATAATGTCTCAACCAAGAATACCTTGGTCTTATATCTGCTAGGTATATACGCGCTAATATAGATTTACTATCGACAACGGAAATTTAAGTCGATATAACTCGCAAAAGTACTGAACTTGAAGTAAACATCTAAACCCAGTAAACGCTGCTTAGCACAATGTTCTCAACGACGTCTCGACCAAGTATACAGTGGACTAGTATCCGCTAGGCATGTCCTAGCCGATATCAATTTACTATCGACAACAAAAATGTAATTCGAGATGTCTCGCAAAAGTACCAAATTCGAAGTAAACCTCTAAACCCATTTAGACGCTTTCGAGCACACTGGTCTTAATCATCACAGGTCCATACGTCGAGTATATCTCGCTAACCTTCGAATTTAACTCGAAACCCAGTCAGCCACTTCCGAGCACACTGTTCTTAATCATCATAGGTTTGTAAGTCGATTATGCCTTGCCAGTCTTCGAACTTAACGCAAAACCCAGTCAAACGCTTCCGATCACACTGGTCTTAATTATCATAGTTCCGTAAGTCGATTATATCTCGCCAATTTTAAACTTAACTCAAAACCCAGTTATACGCTTCTGAAGACGCTGGTCTTAATCATCATAGGTCCGTAATTCGGGTGTATCTCCCCAAACTTCGAACTCTTAATTAGACTCAGAACATTGTAAAGCGCTTCTAAGCATGCCGATCTTAAGCATCGCCACCATTACCAAAATAAGTCTTTAAGACGAGTATGTCACGCTAACCTCTAAACTTGCAATATGATCTGATTTGCTTCCAAGCGCAAGACTCCCAAAGCGCTAAGAATCAAACACAAACACAAAATGACAACTCCCTCTGGGAACTATTCAAAGCAATTTGTAAATCCTCTAGAAATACGGAACCAAGTCAAACAGTTTGTACAAAGCCGATGAAGAAGATTTTCTTCCGACAAAATCTGCTCGACTTTCCGCATTAAATAATTTAACGTCAACAGGATTGCTCGACTGATAGAATAGACGGACATCCTAGCAGACTTGACAACCTAACCTGGAATCAAATCCCGCTTGGAAATCTGAGCAGACATGCTCAGAAAATCCAAGCAAACATGCTCATAAAGCTTAGAAATCCGGGCAAATATGCTCAGAAATTCTGAGCATACATGATCGGCCAGCCCACCACGATATCTTTCTCCAACTCATCACATTTGGTTCACGATTCAACGCACTTTTCGACTATTTTTCTCGACTCAAAGTCAAAAATGGCAACGAAGAACCGACAATGGATTTTCAAAACATCTGAGAACAAAACAATTTGTCTAAAATGACAAGGCGATCAGTTCATAAGTCGGAACGACCAACAATTCTGAGGAGAGAATTCTGAGACATACGATAAACACGGACATAGTCAATAAACTCAACATTCAAAGCATTAAAGTGTCATGCGATACGCCGAATAGTGTTGTTTCATCCTAAAATGATGTGTCCCATTGAGACTAACCGATCATACTCGAGGACATCGCTGACCACCAAACAGACTCTCGTCGACCTAAGCTTAGCCTCCTTGGAGTCAAATGCGGAAGGGCCCTTTGATTTCAAATCGTCGATCATATCAAGGTTACTCCTTTCCTCTAGGTACTGGCTTTGCCTTCCTTTCTACATTGACATTTTCAAGAAGACTCCGCAAAGTTTAGAAAGGCGGGATGCAATCTTTTGAACATCCCTCTCTTTCCTTTCTCTGTCGATTCTCTTAAAGCCGCTTTACGGGAAGCTTCTCGTCCACATATTGAATTTTAAGGATCTCGGCTTCGGAAAGGGCTTGTCCTTTTTCATTACCAAGAGAAAAACTCACCGCCTCATAATATGCCCTCTTTTCTTCGGGCGATTGAATGTCTAGTGAGTCGGCCTTAAATTTATGGATCTTCCTATCAGATTCAGCAGCGTGCATGTTAATCAATGCCCACGCCTCGAAACGAAAAAAAATTAGCAAGTTCGGCCAATCGGACCGTGAAATAAGGAAGAATTGTACCAGTAAAAAGAAAATATTCTAACCTTCAACAAGTCATGTCCCGCGTTAATAATAGAATTTCCGTAGATCGTGTTCTCGTATCTCTCATGGTAATCTTTGGGATGCGAACGCCCGCGCAAAAGTTTTCCACTATGGTAATGTTAGCATAAGAGAACTACCTTCGCATGGATCAAACCGCACCGATTCCAAGTCAGGTTGAGGAACCTCGCCATCTTTGCAGTGCTTCTTCTTTCTTTGATGTTTTGGCTTAGGCATGTCGGTGTGATCCATCAACCCTGACACTAGTCCTTGGGGAACTTCAGGGACGGTCATCTTCTTGATGAAATCAACTCCACCAACAGCAACAAAAATGTTTTTGTAGTGCATCGGATCTTGTCCATTCCAAAGGTCGCCCCCGTAAAAATCAAACTCAGGGAGCAGAGCTCCGTGATATATCATGGTTTTTATAGGTTTTAATGCCATGATATAAGTCTTTATCTAGAGTCTTTTGGTTGTTTTTGGAGTCCCTTGAGTCATTTACAGGTTCCTATACGTTTGGAGTTAATTGGGAGTTTTGGAGCATTTTGGAAAGCTTTTAGAGCACTTGTACGTGAAGGGGACTTTGGAGCCGATATTTGGTGCTAGTGTCAATCAACACTGCATTACTGTCGGTCGACACCCGGTTTGATGACAAGTTGTACGCACCGTTTTGGACAAGTCTTGAAGATTTGCAAAGAAGTCCAAAAGTTTCTGTTAATTATAATTTAACCCCAAAACGTGTTTATACTAGTTAATTAGGGTTTGCAGCCACTTGTTAGGCTACCCTTTTATTCTATCTGAGATTAGGAGATTTGGGGGCTGATCTTGTACTCGAAATAAGAGATTTTGAATCAAGGTGGAGGCGCATGTGGACAAGGCAATCCACAAGTTTTAGTGTCACCTAATGCACCTAATCCGCCAGTTGGGAGGACTCTTGCTGATTACAGCTGACCTGATGAGTTCTATGCTAACAGGTATGCGATTGTGCCTCCTCCCATCCAGAGGAATGAAGTTGAGCTGAAGACTTCCTACTATACTCTTGTGGACAGCATGAGTAATACTCTTGTGGACAGCATGAGCATCCCATGGAGTCTTTGGTTACTGGAATGAAGCATAATTGAGTGAGCTATGACTTCATGCCCTATAAGCTTTTCTCGCACTCTCGTGGAGGAGAAGCTGCAAATTGGCTAAAGCAGAATCCACCTAGGACTCTGACTACTTGGGATGCATTTAAAAGGAAGTTCCTTATACATTCCTACGATGATGCTAGATCTGATCAGCTTAGAGAGGAGCTTTTGACATTCAAGAAGGGGCCTGCAGAGCCTCTTAAAACCACTTGGGTGAGGTTTAAGATGTACTAGAGAGACTGCCATCATCATGGTTTCTCGGAAGTTCAGCTGCTGGGCATTTTCTTTAGAGGTGTTGATTTGTGGTACCACATGGCTTTGGATGCTGCTAGCAATGGAAACTTTAACACCAAATCTCCAGACCCAGCTAAGAAGTTGATTGAGAACTTGGTGCACAGTAATAGCACCAAGAATGCTGATTTGGAGCGACAAAAGTCTGGTGGAAAAGTTGGCAGCTTGCAGATAGCAGATATGAAGAGTAAGATCGATTCAGTCCATAGTCTTCTGCTTGGGAAGAAGAATGTCCACTTTTCTCAGGATGTTGAGGTATTGGATGCTGGATATTGTGCACAAGAAGTTTTCAATTACGTTGGAGGGACTGGATTTCATAGTCAGAAATATGGTAATTTGCAGCCAACTCAATACCCTTCGGTTTTCGTTCAGAAGTTTGCATTTTAGAAGCCTTTACCAGCAGCAGAACAATTCCTTCTCAAAGAACTATGGAGCCTCTTCCTACCAAACACCTCATGCACCTACACATCAGAGAATATTAGAAGCTATGATGGAGCAGCTTCTTGAGGGACAGCAGCAGACCACAATGAGCTTTAACTCGAAGCTTGTTGCCCTGTACAATGATTTGAATGGGAAATTTGAGTCTTTGAACGCTCATGTGAAGCAGCTAGATACACAAGTGGCTCAGATTTCAAGTTCAGTCAAGGGGAAAAATGCTCAGAACGCCCATATCAATGCTATCTCAGTTGAGATTGAAGATAGGTTGTATCAATAACAACAATTTGTGGTTAAGGCTAATCGTTGATAAACTGTAAAAAATCCGAGATTGCAGAATTAGTGTCATGTGACACAGCTGAAGAGTGACGATCGACACTGCTTGAAAAGCCCGAGTTCTCGAGTTTTGACGGAGCAAAATAGACCGAGATCGACATTGATCTGCTGGCTATAGCACTCAGCGTCGATCGACATCCACTTAATGTCGGTCGACACCCAGCTTCAACGGAGATTTCGAGCTTTCATGACGAACGTAAATCGACCAAGCTCGATTCCAGAGTCTATATTGCTGGAAATTCTGCGACAAAGTCAACAACTACGGAGAGTGCCGATCGACACTATGGTCGGGCAGAACCAATTTCATCCAAATCCCACATTGTTGCTAAAGATAGGGTCTACAAGCCTCTTATACAATTCCCCAGGGTTCCTACAAAGTCTAAACAAGAGCTGGATGAGGTCAAATGCATAGTAGTGATGGATAAGAAGATGAATGAGATTCCACCATATGATGCTTTGCGAATTCACCCTTGTCTGCAAATATATGTGAAGAAGATGACCCCCATGGATGGAGATTCGCAACAAGGAACGGTAGTGGTATCTAAGCAAGTCTGTTATGTGCTGTTGAATCATATTCCGGAGAAGCTACCAGATCCAGGTGTCTTTGTGCTAGATTGCTCTATCTTTAAGGACAGCTTCAAGCGCTCCTTATGTGACTTGGGATCTAGTGTTAATCTCATGCCATACTCTGTGGCTATGAGATTGGAATTGACAGACTTCCAGCACACTAGGATCTCTTTAATCCTAGCTGATCGATCGAAGAGGATCCCAGTAGGAGTTCTTGAGGACATCCCTATCAGATTTGGAAACTACTTGATTCCAACAGACTTTGTGGTGTTGAAATATGATGTTGAACCGGATGATCCTCTGCTACTTGGCAGATCATTTTTAGCTACAGCTTGAGTAGTGATTGATGTGAGGCACAGTCTGATTGATCTCCACCTGGGAGATAAGCCTCTGCACTTCAAAATGGATAAGCTGCAAAGATCCACCATTGATGGTCAAGCCTTTAGTGTCAAAGGGGAGCAAGAAGTTCAGATTGGTGAGGCTACAGTGTCTGATATTGGAGAGGAGAAGATGGTGGTTCGTCAGTAATCTACTCTAACATCTTCAGCGCTTGCTGATAGGTCAAGAATTAATCCCTATTCTAACTGCAAGTGCACAGTGATGTCAATGTAGTACTTAGGGTATCGAATCCACAGGGACTCCGGTCAACGATAGATTTAGAACAGAAAAGATTAAACTAGGAGAAAGCAATATGGGAAAGCAGTAAATCAGCAAGCAGAAAGTAAATAGCAGCGAGTTGTGAGCAAGGAAACGAAGCGTTAAGTCTAGGAAGTTCTCAGGAAATCAGGAACACAAGCAATCAATCAATCGGGATCTAATCAGAAAATGTTCTAGAACTCAAAACACAGATATAGAATTAACCAACTCTCGTTGCGAGAATTCTCTAAGTCTAAGTGCAGCAATCCAAATCTCTTTGCAATTACTAACAGATTAAACCAGCTTTAATTCCAAGTTTGATATGTTCACAATTAAACTAAACCAAATCTCTTTGCGAGTAATTTAATTGCTCATCTAGGTTCTTTCTAGCTGATTAACCAACTGTCGTTGCATCAATCAACCTAACATCATAAATCTGGATAGCTACTTCAGATTAAGCATTAAGAGCAATCCTAGGCGAAGAACTAGCAGATATGAATCCCTACAGATTGATTAAACTATAATTCCATGAAATCCCTAATGAGAATCCCTAAACGTAACAGGTAATCTACTTAGACATGTTCGTCGAAACAGAAAACATCTTGAATAGAAAACCAAATATTATAAAATCAAATAAAGAACTGTGGTTCGAAATCAAGTCTCTTTCGAGAACAAGATCAGCCCCTAAAACTCTCTCTGAAAAATAAAGCGTAACCTAAACAAGTGGCTAAAAACCCTAATATATAGTCTAAAACATGTTTTGGGCTTCTGTGTAAATATATGGGCTTTTCTGCAATATCAGCGTTCTTCATTAAACCGCCAAGTCTGGCCCATTCGCGCTATGCATCGATCGATGCAGGTGTGCAACGATCGACGCAATCCTCAAATCTGGACAGTGAACTCTGTCTCTCGGCCAAACACTCCAAAAAGCTCCAGAAAGTGCCATAATCACCAAATCTGCTCCAAATGTGCTTGTACCTAATAAATACCTAAAAAGACTCTAAAACATAATGATAGACTCGATAAATAAGATATATACCATGATTAAAATCCCTAAAATCCATGGTATATCAACTCCCCAACACTTAGCTCTTGCTTGTCCTCAAGCAAGTAAAGAACCAAAGTATAAGAAAAGAAGTTTGAAAACACAGAAACTCATTTCGTCCTAGGAACTTTCGCATTCACATTCACATAGTAATCCACTGAAAACTTTCCTACAGAACTCAAGACCACAATATACTTCCCCCACACTTAGCAACTGTCCTAAGTAAACTCCACAATCACATTCACGCATTCAAATTCACCCTACTGACTTCTGCAAGTATTTAAGTGCGGTCTCACCTAAGGAGTATCGATCAGAGGCACATGGACTTTTTCCCCACTGGGTATCATTTTTTTTTTATCAGTGTTCTTCCCGTTTTGGGGTGTACTTTGGACACATTCCATGGATGCACATGAGATTATAGTTGTATCTAGCACTCCCAGAGACCACTTCGGAGTTACTAACTCATCCTCAGTTTATTATTATTATTTTTTTTTTTACTTTATGGAAGGGGAGAAGGGAACCAAATAGGACAGGTTTACAGGCTGTGTCAGAACTAACAAAGGAATCCGACACAAAGTATACCAAGCCCTTACGTGAGAAAATTAAGTCAGTATTAAGGTGAAGTCAGTAAAAGGATCCTCTGATACCTGAAGTGATGTGGGTGTTCTCAGTAGGTTGATCCGTGTCTGGGTTTTCTAATAGTCATAGAGGCTCTGCAAGTCTTTCCAATGGTCACTTAGTTCCTGTTCAAGCGAAAAGTTTCCTCGAAAAATCATAGTTTCATACAGATTTTGACTCAATAAAATAAATTTTTGAAAAACAAAGAACTAACTCTAAGAAAACAAAAGCGTGCGTCAGTAGCTCCTCCCTCACACTTAAAACACACTGTTCCCAGTAGTGTCAAGCTTAGGGTCGGCGAGAAAATAAATCAAATTGAAACGAATCCGAAAGTTGCAGATTACTTACCTGTCGTCGCCCTGTGTCGATCGATGCGCAATGTGTGTCGATCGATGCAAGGCGAATTTTGCTCGCGGTTATGTGAATAACCGATGTCTAAACCGCAATTGATTCGGCTAATGGTGAATCGCGACTGCATCGACCGATGCACTATATGTGTCGATCGATGCAATGCGATTCTGCCTGTTTCTCATGCCTCTGAACACACTTAAACAGAAACAAAAAAATCAAAACACCAAAATCAAAACGAAAAATGAAAACAAAAACGAACCTAACAGTGGGTTGCCTCCCACTCAGCGCTTGTTTAAAGTCAGTAGCTTGACTATTGGAAGAGATCAGATTCATGGGGGTTTCAACAGAGACTTTGAGTGTCTCTGTGAATATCTCTTCATCCAAGGAGGTGTATAGGCTTTCAGATCATGAGGCTTTCCAAGGAATGAATAAACAGCATCAGGGCGGGAGCGAATCTTGGGTGGTACACTGCGTTTTCCTGCATTCAAAACAATATGGTCAGGAGGTTTAAGCTTGGGTGATTTATACCTTACCATTGGTGCAGATCTGATGTTTGGGGCTTTCTGCTTATGAGCAGTTGCAGGCTCTGAAGATGTTAGAGCAGGTTCAAGAGGACCCTGTTGGAATTATGTCCAGTAATCTCTGTACTGTCTCTAGAAAGTAAGAGTATGTCAATGATCAGACATAAGTCATATAATACTGGGGGTCATGATGGCTTGCTAGAGTCCGCTCATGATCTATAAGTCTTGGACTTATTGCCTTTATTATATGATCCCATATGGGTCACACGCCTAAGCTAACAGGAAACAATGAAGGAACGGTTCAGCAGAAGTACGGTAAAAGTGCTAGGCATTTACTGTGCTTGGAGAGATAGAAGGGCCTGATTAAATCCAAGGGATTTAATTAGACTGAGAATTGGGCCCAAAAGCCCATGAGAACTAAAAGGAGTTTTAATGAATAAAACTTGACCTAGCTCTCTAATTTTTCCCAAGCCTTCTGCGCCTCTCTCTCTCTCTCTTCTGCGCCTCCCTCCCTGTGGTCTAGCAGCCAATTTCCTGAAGTGTGCGTGTGTGAACCTTTGGAGGAGCTGTCTCTTGGCGGTTCTGCTGATCTCTGACCCATACCTCTCCATTCCGCTGCATAACAAGGTATTAGGTGAGATCTTTTATGATTCAGCAAGAGAACCTAGATCCAAGCATGTTTAGTAGGATCAATCAATCTGAAATTGGATCAGGATATACTAAACAATCCTTCAGTGGTATCAGAGCCATTGGTTCTATTAGGATTTCTTGTTAGAATCATGTTTAGGTTGTTTAGAAGTGTTTGAATCAATCTGTGCTTGAATGTGATAAGAAAACACTTAAGAAACATTAATTGAAACCCTAAACTAAAATTGCATCGACCGATGCATCGGAATGACGCACGAACCGATCGTCGATCGTGTTGCGTGGTCATACCGGTCAGACGTTAGGCGCGAGAGCATCGATCGATTCGATGGGCTGATCCGCAAGGCGGATCGCATGGACACGATCGCGTCATGCTCTCGTCCCGTCGCCTCTCGTCCCGATCGCACGACCCAAGCTATTCCGATCGATCGCGTGAGAGCATCGATCGATTCCGGATCGATGGCAAGAGCATCGATCGTTGCGGTTTGGTTTTGTGGCTCGGTTTAAGATAATTTAAAAACTTAATCGTCACGGTTTAATAATTACAGATTTAATAAAATTTATTAAAATCTGGTTAAACCGTGATAAGAAATCCAAAGTCGTAAAATTGGATTTAGTGCCTAAACCAGTGGTTTTCTAATTTGATTTGGTTGGACCAAATAAATTGAGAAAATCCGGTTTAGTAAATAACCGGTTGACAATTGTGGTCATCGTAGTAATTAATTTTGGTTAGACCAATTTTAATGAACCAGACCGGTTATGTCATTTAATTGGACAATTGGGTTATGTCTTGGACATAGACCAATTCTTGGGCCATGGGCCAAGAAGTTAAAACAATTGGGCCAGTTATTTGAGTCTTTTCTTCAGATTTATTTTAAAATTCATTTAATAATTAAAATTTGATTTTAAAATTAATCAGTTTCCAAAATTTCAAATTAGAAAGTTTCTTAGAATAGAAGTTTCTAGATTTGCATGTTTTGGATTATAGGAAATTTCTATAGTTAGAAAGTTTCCAATTTTAGGAAGTTTCCAATTTTAGAAAGTTTCCAAAATAGTAGGTTTCCAAAAATGGAAAGTTTCCAAAAATAGTAATCTTCTATTTTGGGAATGAAATTTTAAGAAAAACCTACAAACCTCAAATAATATCAAGCGTTGGATGTCTTGTCCAGATTATGTCAGCTGTTGAAGCCCATTCAATCGTACACACGGCCTTACAGTGTGAGGGTGTCTATCTTTTGCGTGGGTAAGACAGTTTGTGATTCATTGATGTCATTGGGAGTCCCAGACATTAGTGATTACATGACTGTATAGTCTGGTTTTCTTGACTAGGCCATCGGGAGTCCCGGGCCTTGAGACATCAGAGTGGATTGGGCCTCGGGCCCAGATTCACAACCAAGAGTTATATCACAGATATAATTAGCCGAGATAGGGCTTACCGATATAAGCCAAGGTTGGGTGACGGCCAGTGGCCCACTTTGATCTTAGTTATATGTGGATCTTGGAATCATTATATTCTATTGAGGGTAACTGATGTTATTGAATATAATGAGAGATTAATCATTTTGAACATATTAACTAAAATCCTTTTATCTTATATTTCAGCTATGACTACTACAAGCACACAAAACACATTCTCAATCCGGTCTGTTCTCGACAAGGAGAAGCTGACTGGAACGAACTTCCTGACGTGGTCAAGGAACTTGAGGCTGGTCCTCAAGCAGGAGAAGAAGGAATATGTCCTTCGTGATCCCCTCCCCGAGAGGCCTCCTAACAATGCCGCCAGGAATCTGCATATTGCTTGGGAAAAGCATTCGTCAGATGAAAATGATGTCTATTGCCTGATGTTGGCGACCATGACTCCTGAGCTGCAAATGCAGTTCGAGAGTGTGCTGTCGCCCATCGAGATAATGGCAAGCCTGAAATCGCTTTTTCAGGAGCAGGCAAGGACTGAGAGGTTCCAGACAGTAAAGAACCTCTTGGACTGTAAGATGGCTGCAAATGCGGCAGTGAGTCCTCATGTCTTGAAGATGATGGGTTATCTCGATCATCTTCAGAAACTCGACTGCCCTATCAGCCAGGAACTTGCCTGCGACATCGTTCTGCAGTCTTTACATGCAAGCTATGATCAGTTCATTCTGAACTTCAATATGCATGGCTTGAGTAAGACATTGCCTGAGCTTCACGGAATGCTCAAGACTGCAGAGCCCAACTTGAAGAAAGCCAAGGACCCCAATGTGCTTATGGTGCAAAAGGGCAAGGGCTTTAAGAAATCCTCTGCCAAGGACAAGGGAAAGGCTAAGGCTGTTCAAGTCCCGGACAAGGACACGCCAAAGCCCAAGCCCAAGTCCAAGGCTGGGCCTACTGACATCTGCAGGTTCTGTAAAGAACCGGGGCATTGGAGGAGAGAATGTAAGAAATTCCTGGAAGGTCTTAAGGAATTAAAGAAGAAGACTCTGGAGACTTCTTCATCAGGTATTTTTGTTATAGAAGTTAATACAACTACTTCTGATAATACCTCATGGGTTATGGATACTGGTTGTGGGGCTCATATTTGTACTAATATGCAGGCACTCAGCAACAGTAGGAGGCTGAAGCAAGGACAAGTGGAGCTACGAGTTGGGAATGGAGCGAAAGTTCCTGCACTAGCTGTAGGCACATACTTGTTGTCTTTACCTTCGGGATTGGTTTTAGAACTCAGTAATTGTTATTTTGTACCTGCGATAAGCAGAAATATTATTTCAATTTCATTGTTGGATTTGGAAGGTTATGATTTTTCAGTTAAGAATAAATTATGTTCCTTCAATCGCAACAATTTGTTCTATGGTTGTGCCCCTCTTACGAATGGGCTTTACATACTTGATCAATCCGCGCCAATTTATAACATTAATACCAAACGGTTCAAACCTAATGAGGAGAACCGAACGTTTCTATGGCATTGTCGTTTAGGGCACATCAGCGAGAAACGCATTAAGAGGCTCCATACGAATGGACTTCTTGGCTCGTTTGACTTTGAGTCATGTGAGAAATGCGAATCCTGCATGATGGGCAAAATGACGCGGGCCCCCTTTAATAAACCTAACGAGAGGGCCAGTGACTTATTGGGCCTGATACACACAGATGTGTGTGGCCCAATGTCCACAAATGCAAGAGGAAACTATCAGTACTTCATTACCTTCACTGATGATTTCAGTAGGTATGGATATGTTTATTTAATGAAACATAAGTCTGAATCGTTTGAGAGATTTAGAGAATTCCAAAATGAAGTACAGAACCAACTTGGCAAAAGCATTAAAGTTCTTCGGTCCGACCGAGGAGGAGAATACTTGAGCCAAGAGTTCAGTGATCATCTAAGAGAGTGTGGGATAGTTTCCCAACTCACTCCTCCTGGAACACCTCAATGGAATGGTGTGTCTGAGAGGAGGAATCGGACCTTATTGGATATGGTTCGGTCTATGATGAGTCACACAGACCTTCCAATATCCCTTTGGGGATATGCTCTGCTAACAGCAGTGTTCACTCTAAATAGAGCGCCATCAAAAGCAGTAGCAAAGACACCATATGAATTATGGACTGGAGAAACTCCAGTGCTGTCTTATCTTAGAATTTGGGGTTGTGAAGCCTATGTCAAGAGATTGATCTCTGACAAGCTTACACCAAAGTCTGATAAATGCTACTTCATTGGTTATCCGAAGGAGACCAAGGCTTATTACTTCTACCTACGATCCGAGAACAAGATCTTTGTTGCTCGGGATTGTAATTTTCTTGAGAGGGAGTTTCTCTCTAAGAAAAACAGTGGGAGTAAGGTACTGCTTGAAGAAATTCAAGATGAACAGGATACTGCTCAACCTAATGAGGAAGAGCAGCAGGAGGACCTACAAGAAATTGTAGAGCCTGAACCTGTGGTACCTGAAGTTCGAAGATCCGGGAGGATCCGTCACGAACCCAAGAGATATCAAGGATTTCTCGTGACTAACTGTCATGATCTTCTGATCATTGATGGTGATGAACCATCGAACTTCAATCAAGCCATGATGGGCCCAGATTCCTCTAAGTGGCGTAAGGCCACTGATTCCGAAATGGACTCCATGTCGGTCAACCAAGTGTTTTCGTTGGTTGACTTATCCGCTGGTGTAAAAGCCATCGAGTGCAAATGGATCTTCAAGAAGAAGATTGATGTGGATGGAAATGTCCAGATTTATAAAGCCAGGTTGGTGGCAAAAGGTTTCAGACAAGTTCACGGTGTGGATTATGATGAAACCTATTCCCCAGTGGCTATGATGAAATCTATTCGGATTCTACTAGCAACTGCAGCTTTTCATGATTATGAAATTTGGCAGATGGACGTGAAAACCGCCTTCCTGAATGGTATTCTGGAAGAGGATGTGTATATGACACAACCTGACGGTTACATAGATCCAAAGAATGCTGGGAAAGTATGCAAGCTTCATAAATCCATTTATGGATTGAAGCAAGCATCGAGGAGCTGGAATCTTCGTTTTGATGAAGCGATCAAGCAATTTGACTTCATCAGAAACGAAGAAGAACAATGTGTGTATAAGAAAACTAGTGGGAGCAAGATAGTATTTCTCATTATGTATGTCGATGACATACTGCTTCTCGGAAACGACGTACCAATGCTGAGGTCCGTAAAGGACTGGCTTGGAAGTTGTTTTTCCATGAAAGACATGGGTGAAGCCGCATACGTTCTTGGAATCCGGATCTACCGGGATAGATCTAAAAGGCTGATAGGCTTGTGTCAAGATTCATACATTGACAAAGTCCTGCATAGATTCAGCATGGCAGATTCCAAGAAGGGCTTCACGCCAATGGTACATGGCACAACGCTAAGCAAGAAGCAGAGCCCTACGACGGCTGCTGAGCTTGAGCGCATGAAGAATATTCCTTATGCATCTGCAATAGGATCTGTCATGTATGCCATGATCTGTACTCGTCCTGATGTTGCTTATGCATTGAGCATGACGAGTAGATACCAGTCGAATCCAGGTGAAAACCATTGGATTGCCGTCAAGAATATCCTGAAGTATCTAAGACATACTAAGGATAAGTTCTTGGTGTACGGTGGAAGTAATGTGCTTGAAGTCAGTGGATTCACGGACGCAAGTTTCCAGACAGACCAAGATGATTTCCGGTCACAGTCCGGTTATATCTTTTGTCTGAATGGCGGTGCAATCAGTTGGAGAAGCTCCAAGCAAGACACCGTTGCTGATTCCACTACAGAAGCTGAATATATAGCCGCTTCGGAAGCAGCGAAGGAAGCTGTTTGGATACGAAAGTTCATTATTGAACTAGGTGTGATACCAAATGCGGCTGAGCCTCTAGCACTGTTTTGTGATAACAATGGTGCTATTGCTCAGGCAAAGGAACCAAGATCACACCAGAAATCCAAGCATGTGCTAAGAAGATTTCACTTGATACGTGATATCATTAATAGAAAGGAAGTCAAGATCAGCCGAGTTCAGACAGATGATAACGTCGCTGATCCATTGACAAAGCCACTCCCAAGACCTAAGCTCGAGTTCCTGACTGAAGCTGTAGGCATTAGAGACATTGAAATGTAATCTAAATTTGAGTGGGAGTTTGAGGGCTTTATTTAGTTATTGATATGTTCTTGTAAAACATTTAAGATGTTTAAATAAAATTATTATTTCAAGATTATTTAACTGTGATGAAATAATCGTTCCAAAATGATATGAACCATTTTATAGGTCATCGAAGTAAGTGACTTGATCTTGAGTCATCAAAGTCATTTAGCTTGATCATGAGACCCTATATTTGATAGATGGCTTATATCATCCTGTCCCTAGTCGAAGGTTGTTGAAATTGGAACACCAACAACCGCGTGAGACTAGATTGGTATGTGACTTATGACCAAGTTTCATGGTGTCATAGATGCGCGGCATCAAAGTCAGTACATAGGTGTATGTTGGGTACATACGACCGGATAAGACCCGCCTATAAGAACTCTTCAGGATATTTATATCTGTGTCATAAGAGATTCTTACTACGACTATAGAGTATAGTCCTTAGACCTGAGTTCGCATGCATGTGACTGCACATGAACTGATGCACTTTGATCATTGTCTAACACTGTCGTTAAGCGATAGTTATAAGAACCCTGTTTGGGTGTATTATGAAATGAGTAGTTTACAGTGATGGAACAAGACGGGATTTGTCCCTCCAATATAAATGGAGTGAATATCTCTAGGCCAATCGGAGATTTGAATACTGGAAAATGCATGGCCATGCTCAAACGGACTGTCCCGAGTCGTTTGGATTGTCAGTATCAAATCAGAGTCCGATGAACTAGATTAGGCTTTATAAGGATGACACTCATCTTGCCTTATGACTAATCGAGATATTGAGACAAAAGGATTATGAATACAGAGATTCCAGTACAAGTGGGAGATTGTTGGAATTATGTCCAGTAATCTCTGTACTGTCTCTAGAAAGTAAGAGTATGTCAATGATCAGACATAAATCATATAATACTGGGGGTCATGATGGCTTGCTAGAGTCCGCTCATGATCTATAAGTCTTGGACTTATTGCCTTTATTATATGATCCCATATGGGTCACACGCCTAAGCTAACAGGAAACAATGAAGGAACGGTTCAGCAGAAGTACGGTAAAAGTGCTAGGCATTTACTGTGCTTGGAGAGATAGAAGGGCCTGATTAAATCCAAGGGATTTAATTAGACTGAGAATTGGGCCCAAAAGCCCATGAGAACTAAAAGGAGTTTTAATGAATAAAACTTGACCTAGCTCTCTAATTTTTCCCAAGCCTTGTGCGCCTCTCTCTCTCTCTTCTGCGCCTCCCTCCCTGTGGTCTAGCAGCCAATTTCCTGAAGTGTGCGTGTGTGAACCTTTGGAGGAGCTGTCTCTTGGCGGTTCTGCTGATCTCTGACCCATACCTCTCCATTCCGCTGCATAACAAGGTATTAGGTGAGGTCTTTTATGATTCAGCAAGAGAACCTAGATCCAAGCATGTTTAGTAGGATCAATCAATCTGAAATTGGATCAGGATATACTAAACAATCCTTCAGACCCGCCATTTTCTTCTTTCCACTATCAGATATTGTAGTTCCACCAATCTGAACTTCTTTTTTCAGATGACCATCAGTGGAGATCATCTTCTTTGCATGAACTCGCGAAGCTTCATCTGGTAGAGTTTCATTCATCTTCTTATCCATCACTTTCATGCAGTTAGCCACTTCTAGCTCTTGTTTAGATGGTTTAAGAACCTTAGGATATGGCACAATGGGCTTGTAGACTTGTTCTGGGACTGTTGCAGGCTTCTGGTCTCGTCTGCGATCTGTGTCGATCGATGCAGTAGGTGTGTCGATCGACACAAGGCGATTATGTTTATCGTAAGAACTCAAAATTGCCGTCAGAACTGCGTGTCGACCGACACTAAGGGGGTGTCGATCGGTGCATGTCTCAGATAGACAATTTTCATCCAGAAAATCCGAGATTATGCTCTCTTCTTCACCTAGCAACTCAATCTCATCTCTTAAGGTCACAGCTTTGATGGATCTGTACTGTTCAGCTTTCCTAGCTTCATTATGCCTTTGTATTGCTGCAGCTGTTTGTTGAACTTGGACATCTAGCTTCTTCACATGTGTTCTCAAAGATTCAAGCTTTCCATTCAGATCTTCATACAATGCATCTATCTTTGAGTTGTATGACACATTGATCTGTTGTTGTCCCTCAAGAAACTGCTCCATCATGGTTTCCAATCTGCTCTTATATGCAGGTGCAGACGGTGCTTGGTAAGAAGAAACACCATAGTTGCTTGAGAATGAGTTACTCTGTTGCTGGAAGGGTCTCTGAAAAGCAGATTCCTGACTGTAGAATCCATTCCCTCCAACACAGTTGATAGCTTTTTGCGCATACTTTCCCAGTACAAGACTATGTAGAGAGTCTACCTTGCTCTTCAGCCCAGCTATCTGCGAGCTGTCAATCCCTGAACTAAAGAAATCATACATCTTCCTTACGATATGTGTCGATCGATCGACACACAGGACCGTGTCGATCGTTGCAGGGTGATTACAGGCGTACCTGAAACGCAAGAACAGAAAGAAAAAAAATTAGTAATAAAAAAAAAAAAAAAACGAAAAACCTAGTCTAAACCCTAAGTTCAAATCTATCGAAGACTCAAAAGAGTCCCCGGCAACGGTGCCAAAAACTTGATAGGTCGAGTTTTAATCCCTATTTTAACTGCAAGTGCACAGTGATGTAGTTGTAGTACTTAGGGTATCGAATCCACAGGGACTCCGGTCAACGATAGAATTAAAACAGAAGAGATTAAACTAGGAGAAAGCAATATGGAAAAGCAGTAAATCAGCAAGCAGAAAGTAAATAGCAGCGAGTTGTGAGAAAGGAAACGAAGCGTTAAGTCTAGGAAGTTCTCAGGAAATCAGGAACACAAGCAATCAATCAATCGGGATCTAATCAGAAACTGTTCTAGAACTCAAAACACAGATATAGAATTAACCAACTCTCGTTGCGAGAATTCTCTAAGTCTAAGTGCAGCAATCCAAATCTCTTTGCAATTACTAACAGATTAAACCAGATTTAATTCCAAGTTTGATATGTTCACAATTAAACTAAACCAAATCTCTTTGCGAGTAATTTAATTGCTCATCTAGCTTCTTTCTAGCTGATTAACCAACTGTCGTTGCATCAATCGACCTAACATCATAAATCTGGATAGCTACTTCAGATTAAGCATTAAGAGCAATCCTAGGCGAAGAACTAGCAGATATGAATCCCTACAGATTGATTAAACTATAATTCCATGAAATCCCTAATGAGAATCCCTAAACTTAACAGGTAATCTACTCAGACATGTTCATCGAAACAGAAAACATCTTGAATAGAAAACCAAATATTATAAAATCAAATAAAGAACTAGGGTTCGAAATCAAGTCTCTTTCGAGAACAAGATCAGCCCCTAAAACTCTCTCTGAAAAATAAAGCATAGCCTAAACAAGTGGCTAAAAACCCTAATATATAGTCTAAAACACGTTTTGGGCTTCTGTGTAAATATATGGGCTTTTCTGCAATATCAGCGTTCTTCATTAAACCGCCGAGTCTGGCCCATTCGCGCTATGCATCGATCGATGCAGGTGTGCAACGATTGACGCAATCCTCAAATCTGGACAGTGAACTCTGTCTCTCGGCCAAACACTCCAAAAAGCTCCAGAAAGTGCCATAATCACCAAATCTGCTCCAAATGTGTTTGTACCTAATAAATACCTAAAAAGACTCTAAAACATAATAATAGACTCGGTAAATAAGATATATACCATGGTTAAAATCCCTAAAATCCATGGTATATCACTTGCAACTGTTCATAAGCAGAAAGCTCCAAACATCAGATCTCCACCAAAGCGAAGGTATGCATCTTCTAAACCTAAACCTCCTAACTTCATTGATGTGAATGCAGGGAAACGCTCTATCCCACCCAAGCTTCACTCCCACCCTGGATATATTCCCTCATTCCTTAAACATTCTCATACTGATACTGCCTACACACCTCCATGGATGAGGAGACTTTCGAAGAGCCACTCTTTGCCTTTGTTGAAACCCTAGGGAGCCTAACCTCCTACCCATAGTCAAGCTAATGACTAAAAACAAGTGCAGAGTGGGAGGCAACCCACTGTTGAGTCAATTTTTCTTTTATTTTTCGGCTTTTGGTTTTGTTTCTTTGATTTTTGTGGTTTTGGTATGTTATAAACGTGACGAACAGGTTGCAGAGACCAGTGTCGGTCCACATTATTTTGTGTCGGTTGACACTCAACTCAAAAAGACGGACCAAAGTCGAGGACGCTCGATTTGGATCAGGAATGTGTCGACCTAAGCCTAGTGTCGCTCGACACTGGTTGTGTGTCGATCGACACTGAACCCGCTAGCAGGGTGAGGTTTCTGATTTTCCGAATTTTCACTTGATATTACCTTGTTCTCTCAAGCCCAAGCTTCTATAACATTGGTGACAGTGTTGTTTAAGTGTGGGGGATGTATTTTACTGACCACCATTTGTTTTCTTTTCTTAGAGTCAGTCCATTGTTCTTGAAAATGTTTTATTGAGTCAAAATTAGTTGGAACAAATATTTTTTTCGAGGAAATTTTTACTTTCACAGAATTCTAAGTGACCATTAGACAGACCTGCAACACCTCTATGATTATTGGTGAAGTTAGCTTCTAAGTGATCACATGAGTGGTAGATACCCCTATTACCTCATGTGAATTCATGGAATGTGTCCAAAGTAATACCCCAATGTGGGAAGAGCAGCTAATTAAAAAAATGATACCCAGTGGGGAAAAATCAGCTGCTGAAGTGAGAAAATGGAGTAGAAAGGAACCAGAAGTTTATAGTCTGCAATTAGGGAACTGATGAGTAAGAATCCATGTGTCCTTTGATCGTTACCCCCTTGGTAAGACCGCACTTAATTATTTACAGAAGTTAGTACGGTGAATTTGGATTTCTTATCTTGATTGTGGAGTTTACTCGGGACAGTTGCTAAGTGTAGGGGAAGTACATTGTGGTCTTGATCTCTGTAGGAATGTTTCCATGTGGACTAGTAAGTGAATGTGAATGTGATGTTCTTATGACGAAATGAGTTTCTGCATTTTCAAACCTCTTTTCCATACTTTGGTTTTATGTTTTCTTGAGCGCAAGCAAAGGCTAAGTGTGGGAGAGTTGATATATCATGGTTTTTATAGGTTTTCATTCCATGATATAACTTTTTTATCTAGAGTCTTTGTTTTTTTTTTGGGAGTCCCTTAAGTCATTTACAGGTTCCTATACGTTTGGAGTTAATTGGGAGTTTTGGAGCATTCTGGGGAGTTTTCGAGCACTTGTACGTGAAGGAGACTTTGGAGCCGATATTTGGTGTTAGTGTCGATCGACACTGCATTAGTGTTGGTCGATACCTGGTTCGTTGACAAGTTGTACGCACCGTTTTGGACAAGTCTTGAAGATTTTCATAGAAGTCCAGAAGTTTTTATAATTTCTAATTTAATCCCAAAACGTGTTTAGGCAATTTAATTAGGGTTTATCAGCCACTTGTTAGGCTACACTTTTATTCTATCAGAGATTAGGAGATTTGGGGGCTGATCTTGTACTAGAGAGAGAAAATATTTCGAACCCATGATTTCTACTTCTTTTATGATATTTGAATTTCTAGTCATTATGTCTATTGTTATGATTGTCATGTCTGTATAGTTCTCTTGTTATATTTAAGGATTCTCATTAAGGATTTCATGCAGTTATAGATTGATTGATTAATTGGGATTCAAAACATCTAGTTCTTCATCTAGGTTGTCCTTAATACTTAATTTAAATTAGCTACTTAGATTATTGATATTAGATTGATTAGTGGAGCGAGAGTTGGATAATTAATTAGAAAATAACATGGTTGAGAAAATTACCTATTCGCAAAGAGATTTAGCTTAGGGAATTTGTGAACGAAAGAACCTAAATTAAATTCATGTTTAGAACTCTAGTATTCGCAAAGAGATTTGGATTTCTAGGTTGTTAGACATAGTTAGCATTCGCAGCGAGAGTTGGTTTGTTATATATTAGTGATTCTAGTTCTATAGCATCGATATATGAATCATGGTTGATTGGTTGATTTGTATTCCTGATTTCCTGAAAACTTCCCTAGGTCTAGCGCTTTCGCTTATTGATTGATATATCATGGTTTTTACTAGTTTTAGACCATGATATAAGTGTGTTTTTAGTGTCTTTTGTGTTCTTTTAGAGTCTTTTACAGGTATAATCAGGTTGGGAGCTGAATTGGAGATAATGGAGCATTTTGGAGATTTTTGGAGTGTTTGGCCGAGAGATAGAGTTCACTGTCCGAAACAGAGAAGGGTGTCGATCGTTGCACTCTAGCAACGATCGATGCACCAGCGAGATGGGCCGAAACTCGGCGGTTTAGAAGAATCAAGTTATTGCACTTTGATCTAGAAGTTCCTGATATTTACAAAGAAGCCCTTGGCCGAGATTATGCCTATATAATAGAGTTTTTAGTGTTTTTATTAGATACGCTTTATACTTTTTACAATACACTTTGATAATTAAGAGCAGAGGATTTTAGAGCTTTCTGGGGCTGATCTGAACCTATTACTTCATCTGTATTTGGAGAAGATTTCGAACCCCTTTTTCTCTTATTCTTTTATGCAATTTATTCATTCTATGATTATGTTTTCATTATCTATGTCTGAGTAGATTCCTAGTTAGGTTTAGGGTTTCTCACATAGGATTTCATGACTTGCTAGACTTGTTCAAATTCAGTTAAGGATTCATAACTATATATGTTCTTCAATTTAATTGTGCTTAAAACTAGTTCTAACCTGATCAATTAGAATCTAGATCTTAGGTTGCTAAATACGTCACGGAAGTGGGGTTTAGGAATCTGAACTAATTAAATTGGGCAATTAAACTTTGCGCAAACGGAAGTTTGGTTTAGGATAATTGTGAACATATCAAACTTGGACTTATTGCTAGTTTAATCTGTTAGTTCTCGCAAACGAAAGTTTGGTTTGCTGCACTTAGACTTAGAGAATTATCGCAAAGGAATTTGGTTAATTCTATATCTGTGTTTTGAGTTCTAGAACCGTGCTTAATTAGATCCTTGCTGAATGAACTGTCTGCTTGTCTGATTTCCTGAGAATACCCTAGGCTTGACGCTTTTAATTACTTGCTTCACAACCGTTAATCTCTGCTACTGATTTACTTTCTCGCACCGCAATTTATTCCATTCACTATTTGCTTATTTCTAGTATTTATTCCTATAGTTTGATTCTCTTGAGACCAAGTGTCCCTGTGGATTCGATAACCCTATATACTACCTTGATATTGCTGTTCACTTGCAGTTTAGTATAGGGAAAACTTAGAACCTATCAAATTTTTGGCGCCGTTGCGGGGGACTCTTTGAGTCTTCGATAGGACCGAACTTAGGGTTTTTGCTAGAAATTTTTCTTTTTGTTTTTGTTCTTTTCGTTTTTTATTTTATTTTGATTTTGCTAACTTTTTCTCTGATTTCTCTCTGTCGCAGGTACGAATTTCGCCTTGCGTCGATCGTTGCATCCCTTGCGTCGATCGTCACTAGGCGATTCTGAGAATTGAATCGATCGTTGCACTGATAGCATCGATCGTTGCTGGATGATTACAGACAGTTTATGCCAACGCAGAAAACTCGAAGTAATCCGAACTTGAGCTTGCTTAATCTCGGACTAGAGGAACTTGGACGTTTATAAAGAGCTAACAGAAGAGAAAAGAGAGAGAGAATGGTACGAGAACGTTTGATCTTGATACCAGATGCTGAAGGTACCCTAAGGGACCAAGATGACAACCCGTACAATGCTGATGGGCATCGGGTTGATGTTGAAGGGAATGTCATCCCTGATCCTCCTGAGCAACAGGAGCTGAACCGAAACCAGGGTCAAGGACAGGTCCAAGGTAGAGAGATGGTGGTTCATGAGAGGACACTAGCTGATTACAACAGACCTGATGAGTTTCATGCAAACCGAGCAGCTCTAGTGCTTCCTACTTTCGAGAGGAATGATTTTGAGGTAAAAACCATCTACTACCAGCTGATGAGACAGATTGCTTTTCATGGTCTTCAAACAGAGCAGCCTATGGATCACATTGACAAGTTTGAGGACATAGTCACTGGCATGAAGTATGAAGGAGTATGCCCGGACTATCTGTTCCTTAAGCTATTTCCGCACAGTCTTGCTGGAGACGCTAGTGCATGGCTGAGACAACTGGCACCTGGTCAGTATACTACTTGGACAGCCTTAAAGAGTGAGTTCCTGCGTCACTTTTATGATGATGCACGCTCGGATCAGTCCAGACAGGACATACTCACCTTTTCCCAAGGAGCTGTGGAGCCCTTGAAGACTGCCTGGATGAGATATAAGCAGTATCAGCGTGACTGTCCACACCATGGATTCACAGAAGTACAGCTGATTGGTATCTTCTTCAGAGGCATAGATCTCCCTTATCAGACTGCGCTGGATAATTCCAGTAATGCTAATTTCAACACCAGGACTCCTACACAGGCTAAGCAGTTGATAGAGAACCTGATTGGCAGCAACAGTTGCAAAACAATGGATGAAAGGAGGAAGAAATCTGGTGGAACTGTAGAGAATTCTGATATAGCTAATATAAGATCCAGATTGGACACAGTCTACAATCTCCTGACTAGTAAGAAATCTGTCCACTTTGCCCAAGATGTAGAGGTGATTCAGGCTGAGGAGGAAACTCAGGAAGAAGATGTGAATTTCATAGGAGGTTCTGGTTTCCAAGGTAATAGATTTGGTAATCAACAGGGGAACAGATTCTCCAATGGTGGACAGACTGGTGGTTTTCAGAAGACCTATGGACAAGGTAATCAGAGAACCTATGGGTCTACATCCTATCAGACTCCTCCTGCGCCTACAGCCCATGAGAGCAAAATGGAGGCTATGATGGAACAACTGATAGAGAGTCAAACCAAGCTTTATGTGGACAACAATAAGAAGCTGGACGCTGTCTATCAAGACCTCAATGGAAAGTTTGAGTCACTGAGCACTCACATGAAGCAGTTGGACACTCAGGTGAACCAGATGTCCAGCTCAATGAAGGGAAAAGGAGTTGCAGAGACTCATATTAAGGCCTGGTCTGTACTCATTAATGATGGATCTTATCTAGGGGAGAAATTTGAGCTAAGTACAGCTGAGTTGGTGACTGAGGCAGAATTTTCGGATTTCTGTGAAAAACTCTCGGGTAGAAACTGCAGTGATGCAACGATCGACACACAGCTGGCATCGATCGATGCAGGTCGTGAACGAGCAGAAGATCCGTGGGATGAAAGTGAGATTGATGCAGAACTAGCCCGCCTATTCCCTGATGTATCTGAGATCACTCAAGAGGATGTTTATGCACAAGCCATTAGGCAATATCCCAAGGTGTCTGAAGTGATTAAACAAGAGATTGAAGAGCTGAAAAGGCTAGAAGAGAGTGGTGAAGACTTGGAAGAAATTCCACCTTCTGATGATCCACCTTATCATCCATGTGTTCAGAGATATTTGAACAAGATGTTGCCTTTAGATGAGGAGCTGAGAGAATGGGTGATAATAGTTCCTCAGCATATCAGTGATGTTTTGCTAACTAAGGTCCCGAAGAAACTGCCTGATCCTGGATTTTTTGTGCTAGATTGTTCTATCTTTGAGGATAGTTTTAGGCGCTCTCTGTGTGATTTAGGAGCTGCTGGAAGCATAATGCCTTACTCTGTGGCAGAGAAGCTGGGAATATTGGATTTTACTCCTACTAGGACTTCTCTTATCCTAGCTGATCAGTCCATACGAGTTCCTGAAGGACTTCTTATGGACATTCCGGTGAGAGTTGGGAACTACTTAGTTCCAACAGACTTCCTTGTGCTGAAATATGATTGTGATTCGGATGAAGCTTTATTGCTTGGGAGACCATTCTTGGCTACAGCAGGAGCTGTGATTGATGTTAGACAGAGTCTAATAGACCTCCACCTGGGAGATGAACCGCTGCACTATGAGATGGATAAGCTGCGAAAGCCACTGATAGATGGGCAGACATTCACCATAAGGGACGCAGATTTTGAGCAGCCTGATCATACCATGGTTATAGATCCTGGAGCACATTTCACTCCATCTTTTCTTGGACATGAGCATTCCGCAACAGCCTACTCACCACCTTGGATGAGGAGACTTGAACAGAGACAGAAAAATTCTCTGTCAGGACCTCCTGGTACTTGAAAATTCCAATCCGTCCGGTCAAGCTATTGACCTTAAACAAGCGCTGGGTGGGAGGCAACCCACCATTAGGTACTAGTGTTTTTCTTTTTCATTTTTGGTGTTTTTGTTAGGATTTTACGTTTGTTTTTGTTTCTGGTGAGTTTATGTTTGCAGGTCTTGGTTAAATCGCAGTGCAGCGATCGATGCACTTCTGCATCGATCGTCACAACACGAAAGGAATCGCATTGCAGCGATCGTTGCGGTCCTGAGCAACGATCGACTATACACGAAAATCGCCAAGTAACGGTCGATGCACTTAGTGCATCGGTCGATGCCTGTGCGACAAAGGTAACCCGACAGACATAACTTCATCTTTTCAAAAAATTTCTTTCTTTTTACCAATCCTTCGATGGACACTACTGGGGACAGTGTGTCTTAAGTGTGGGGGAGGTGCTACTGACTTATATCTTTCTGTTTTCTTAAGAGTCAGTCCGTTTTTCAAAAAAAATTTGTTTTATTGAGTCAAAATTGTTTAAGTAAGAAAACTATGATTTTCTGAGAAGATTTACAAGACTTGCAGGAACTTAAGTAACCATTGGGATGAAGTTGCAGGATCTATCTATGACTATTAGAAAACCCCATCACAGATCAACCTACTGGGAACACCCACATCACTTCAGGTATCAGAGGATCCTTTACTGACTTCAACCTTAATACTGACTTAGATTTCTCACCTAAGGGCTTGGTATGCTTTATGTCGGATTCCCTGTTAGTTCTGACACAGCCTGTAAACCTGTCCTATTTAGTCCCCTTCTCCCCTTCTATAAAGTAAAAAAAAAAATATAATAAACTGAGGATGAGTTAGTAACTCCGAAGTGGTCATGAGAATGGTAGCAAACACTATTTTCTCTCATGTGATCCATGGAATGTGTCCAAAGTACACCCCATAACGGGAAGAACACTGATAAAAAAAAAATGATACCCAATGGGGAAAAATCAGTTGTTAAAGAAGGGAAAGAGAAGAAAAGGACTAGAGAAAGATAGTATGGTGGTCTAGAGCTGATAAGGTAAGAATCCATGTGCCTTTAGATCGATACTCCTTAGGTGAGACCGCACTTAAATACTTGCAGAAGTCAGTAGGGAGAATTTGAATGCTTGAATGTGATTGTGGAGTTTACCTAGGACAGTTGCTAAGTGTGGGGGAAGTACATGTTGGTCTTGATATCCTGTGATTGATTCTTTCAGTGGTTTACTAAGGGGAATCTGAGTATTGTAGCTTCTAGGATGAAATGAGTTTCTGAAGAGTTTTCAAACCTCTTCACCATGTTTTAGTTCTCTGTTTTGCTTGAGGGCAAGCAAAGGCTAAGTGTGGGGGAGTTGATATATCATGGTTTTTACTAGTTTTAGACCATGATATAAGTGTGTTTTTAGTGTCTTTTGTGTTCTTTTAGAGTCTTTTACAGGTATAATCAGGTTGGGAGCTGAATTGGAGATAATGGAGCATTTTGGAGATTTTTGGAGTGTTTGGCCGAGAGATAGAGTTCACTGTCCGAAACAGAGAAGGGTGTCGATCGTTGCACTCTAGCAACGATCGATGCACCAGCGAGATGGGCCGAAACTCGGCGGTTTAGAAGAATCAAGTTATTGCACTTTGATCTAGAAGTTCCTGATATTTACAAAGAAGCCCTTGGCCGAGATTATGCCTATATAATAGAGTTTTTAGTGTTTTTATTAGATACGCTTTATACTTTTTACAATACACTTTGATAATTAAGACCAGAGGATTTTAGAGCTTTCTGGGGCTGATCTGAACCTATTACTTCATCTGTATTTGGAGAATATTTCGAACCCCTTTTACTCTTATTCTTTTATGCAATTTATTCATTCTATGATTATGTTTTCATTATCTATGTCTGAGTAGATTCCTAGTTAGGTTTAGGGTTTCTCACATAGGATTTCATGACTTGCTAGACTTGTTCAAATTCAGTTAAGGATTCATAACTATATCTGTTCTTCAATTTAATTGTGCTTAAAGCTAGTTCTAACCTGATCAATTAGAATCTAGATCTTAGGTTGCTAAATACGTCACGGAAGTGGGGTTTAGGAATCTGAACTAATTAAATTGGGCAATTAAACTTTGCGCAAACGGAAGTTTGGTTTAGGATAATTGTGAACATATCAAACTTGGACTTATTGCTAGTTTAATCTGTTAGTTCTCGCAAACGAAAGTTTGGTTTGCTGCACTTAGACTTAGAGAATTATCGCAAAGGAATTTGGTTAATTCTATATCTGTGTTTTGAGTTCTAGAACCGTGCTTAATTAGATCCTTGCTGAATGAACTGTCTGCTTGTCTGATTTCCTGAGAATACCCTAGGCTTGACGCTTTTAATTACTTGCTTCACAACCATTAATCTCTGCTACTGATTTACTTTCTCGCACCGCAATTTATTCCATTCACTATTTGCTTATTTCTAGTATTTATTCCTATAGTTTGATTCTCTTGAGACCAAGTGTCCCTGTGGATTCGATAACCCTATATACTACCTTGACATTGCTGTTCACTTGCAGTTTAGTATAGGGAAAACTTAGAACCTATCATTGATCACACACTCTTTTAATTACTTGCATTATTTACTGCTTACATCTGGTTTACTTAGCTTAATTCGACTGCATACAATCTATCGTGTGAAACTTGAGTCTTTGTGGATTCGATACCCTAAATACTAAAATCAGGTATGTGCACTTGCAGTTAGAAAATAGGGATTAAAATTTGACCTATCACTCCACTGTTAAGACACGAAGTGAGCGGATTGGTTTCTTTCACTTGTTCCTCGTCGCTTCGCCTCTCCTCTTTAACAGCCCGCTCCTCGCACCTCGCTGCTAGACGCGGCATCTCAATTCTCCTCGCTTGATCAACTCTTTCGCAAGAAAAACTCATGTTCTAGTATGTCCCTTCGGCTTGCAGTTTCCTGACAATCTCGACCAGATCCGACGGACACGACATAACGAGATTCGGTTCTTCAGGAAAGAAAAACAAAAGAAAGAGTTAAGGCAACAAGCGGCAGACAGAAACAGCCCAAAGCCAAACGACTGAATCAGCTACCGGATCTTTCCCAGTTCGACTTCATCAACGAAACGCAATTCTTTTCAACGGAAGCTTTGTCGATCAAGACATAAAAGAAGTGATGCCTCCACTGAGGATCCTTGCTTTCAAAATTCCTAACGATCGTCTGATGCGCACGAGGCTTGAGATAATGCTCGAGACCACCATTGACTGTCGGACTCACACTCGACATGTTCCGAAGATGTGATAGTCAAAGAACAATTCTGCACTCGAAACATTGAACCAATGTTCCAATCAAATGTTGTAGGCCTCAAGGAGTGAGTTGTGTGAGAGCCAATCCATGACGTCAAAGATAGTGGACTATCAGCCTGTGAATTGAAAACCATAGGAAACACGACTCGAAAAGATATTCATACACAGAAAAATAAACAGCTAGTGGAGAATCAACTCGATCGCATTGTAAAAAAATCAAAACATCATCGCTTCAGAAATTCTTAACTTACGCCAAATTTTCTCGACTGATTCTTCGAGGATAAAGTCGAACCAGAAGGATGCAGAATATTTTTCTTCTCATTTTTCTTCTTTCGCCGAACCATTTTCCGTCGTTTGAGGATAGCCCCAATAACAGATGGCTTCTTCTTGGAATTTCTGAGGAAGGTTTTCCTGCTCGGAACTTCCGAGGAAGTGTGTTCTGCTCGGAACTTACAAGTGTGTTCTTATCAGAATTTCCGAGCACAATGCATTGCTCAGAATTTCCAAGGACAGTGAACTGCTCGAAATTTCCGAGCATAGTGAACTGCTTGAAATCTCCGAGCACAAAGCTCTGCACGGAATTTCCGAGCATGAGGCACTGCTCGGAATTTACAAGCAAGATGCATTCTTTGAAAATTCCGAGCATAACACCTTTTTAGAACTTTTCGAGCGGGACACACTTCCTCAGAAATTCCGATCAGAACACACTTACTCAGAATTTCCAATCAGAACACACTTCCTCATCTGTTCTAAGCATAACACACTTCCTCGGAAATTCAAAGCAAAACATACTTCCTCAGAAATTCCAAGAAGAGCATATTTCCCGAATCTTCTCAACAGACACTTTACTTAGATTAACTGCTCCGACACTCGCTGATATCTTCCTCCGAATATGCGAGTAGCTGCAACCCATCTTCATAACGATAGTTTATACATTACAAGCCATTAATGGAATCGTCGAATAAGTTATACAAAATACGAACTTGGGTTGAACCGACAAGATTCATATTTCGTAGACTTTGGGCCGGATTAAGAAGACTTATACTTAAATGAACTTGGATCGTTTATTTTCTGCCCATTCAGAAGATAAAGTTACACAACAGAAATATAACTACAAAAACGGAAAGATAAACTCGTAGAAGAAAAGAGGAAGATCAATTCAAGCAAGAAATGGAAATAGAATATTCGATAATAGGAAAATTTCCGGAAATCTGGTAGGCGAATATCCTCGACACCGACTCACCGCGACTATATAAGACGAAAGACTTTCTACCATCAAACCAGCTCGAAAAACAATAGCAACTAGACTTAGACTTTTTTTAGCTCTTATGCTTTGTACTTTGTTTCCGATCAAACATATCAATAAAATATCCTCTGGGTCTCTTTTCGTGTCGTTTAGCTTTGAAATCTTTTGTTCCCTAAAAGTTTGCTCTACATAAATCGATAGTGCGAGTTTTGACTCTCACATTGTCTCCACCAGCCATATCCAAAACCAACTCTTAACTCTCCAGGCTGCAGAATAAAAGAGAAAATCTTTCAGATATAACTTGAACTAAGGTCCTATGTTTCTAAGGAGATAATAAAATTGTTGACTGCTCGTGAAATCTGATAATTAAATGTTGAAAACTTTGGAACTTTATGTGTCAACCTTGAGAAAGTGTGTTTGTCTCCTTCATAAGTTTTAAATCGAGATCTTGCCTGAACTTATTTTTTTATGCTTAGATAGTTGAAGACTTAGATTTGAAGTTTATTGTCTATTTTCTGCAGTGGGGCAAGATCTGCGAGAAAAATTCTCAGGTACGATTGAAGCATTCGTCCGACGAAATGTATCGAGTCCTGGAATTGGCTCTTCTGAAGAAGTGGTTAGATTTTTTCATTCGAATCTTCTATATCTGATATGATCTTAACCAGCTCATCTCATGATTCAAGCAATTGGACAGAACCGGTCATGGAGCCAAAGAAGGCACCACCTAATTTCAGCTTCAAATAAACAAGTGGAGATCTTTCTATTCGGCCAACCACCACTTAGACTACATGATCACCTCATCTAGAGCACACCTCGAACTTGAATCAGTCCATTCGTAGTTCTGGTGAAATGGTCATTCAACTTTCAACTCATACCATTTCAAGCTTACTTGATTTAGACACGCGACCATTCAAAGGAGGTCTAAGAACGAAACCAAAGAATTTAAGTTGTGAACTAAATTTTCCCAGAGAAGTTATGAGAATTGGAATCACCTCAAAATAGATTTATATGAAAAAATAAGAATTTTACAAACTGATTGTTCTGTTTAAGGTTGTATCGCGCGGCTGAGCCAAAGATTAAGTCACCCAACCAATAGCATGTACAACTTAGGCAAGAAAAAAATTGGATCTTCTTCCTGGATCTCTTAGATTTCCAAAAATCTCAAGATCATAGAAAAAGTCCAATAGATCAGAAAGATACATTTCATTTGCGGATCAACCTGGTACATTACTTGAAAATCTCTAGGCCTATTTGGATTGGAAGCTTACAGACTTATGTTTGGCGTCCAGGATACTTTACTAGGCCCAATAGGAGATATATTTCGTGGCCCAAAAATATCAATTCGACAAAGAAGTTCAAGTGCCAGTGTCGGATAAAGGGTGTACAATCAAGAAGAATGTACGGGTACATTATGCTAAATATGCATTGTTCCTTGAGGACTGAATCAATCAATGTAAGAAACGTGAAACGGTCAATTTTCTGAAGGAAAATGAGTAAAGTGACCTGGAATACGCCTTGGTGTATGACCTGAAGCAGTTGTACACTGTCGGCCAGATTCACTACAAATCAGTCCAAAAGTCAGTCAAAAGTCTTAATTTAGTCATGTCTTTGTTCTTTATTGTTTTCTATTTCCTAAGTTAGATATCTATACTCTTCATGTAAGAGAAGAGAAACTCTATATGTATTCTGATTTCAAAATCAATAAAGAGAACCTTTTCATATTTTAACTTTTGATATTTGATCATCTTTAAGAGCAATCTCACCATTGTTCCTTGTGAATTTTCTGAAGATCTGGTGCGTAATATCCAAGTCTTCAACCCTCTGAAATATGACATGTGTGTCACATCAGGGTATTGAATAGGTTGGAACATCAGTGGCCTTCCACATCTATTGTGCGACCCATCGATCTATTTCTCTTGTCCAAGCCAGTTGTTAATAGCTTTTCTTGGACCAACGCCTATCCAATCTACCACACTAAGAGTGCTTATCTTTGGGAGTATCATATCAGGTGGTATCAGAACCCATTCTAAGTCTGGTATTCGAAACTCCATTCATCTTCTCATCTTCCATATCGATTCACTTATAAACTCTTATGTTTCATCATTTCTATATACAAAAATCAAAAAATATATATATATATTCTCTATCTTCTTTGCTAGTTGAGCCACACTATTTAAAAAAAAAAGAGTTCTAATAGCCTCAAAATAAAAATAAAAATATTAGAACCATGAAAATTCGATTCTAAGTGTTGGTCAATCAAATTAGCCTCAAAAATCTTGCAATTTGTCTATCTTTCTCTTCTTCTTCTTTGGAATTAAAACTCTTTGGATCTTGTGGTTAGTTTTTTTGGAACATTGTGAGCATTCTAAGCCTAAACACCATGAGAGAAGAGAGAAACAAGTGAGGAAAATATCAATAGGGAAAGTGAGGATTGTTTTGTTTCTCTTACTTGTTTGCTAAGTATTTGTTGGAACAAAATGTTTGGCCTTAAAAGGAAAAGTATACATGAACAGAAAGACATTTTTTATTCATCATTTAAACCTTTCTTGAGAAGAAAGAAAATGTTTTCAAGAAATGAGAGCAAGTTTGGTCTTAACAGATCTAATTTTGTGCAGGAAAAAGTCTAACCAAGGAGACCAGAGGAACGAAAAATTAGGAGAAGCAGAGATCATTCTTGACCAGCCAGAGAAAGAGGCTATGATGAATACTACCGTGAGGATCCAAGGAGTTTTCAACAAACTAGCCAGCTTCAAAACCGGTTGAGTAGGGAAAAACAACAAGATCTGGAAAAGTGGATGAATGAAGCACTTGAAGCTGTGTTTGATAACCAAAATAAAGGGCAACACCACCACCTCATGTTGAGAAGCATCCACGGATGTTGATGAGCCATTGGTGACTGAAATCACTCCAAGCATTCAAAACCGAGCTAAGTGTCCGCTTATTTCTTCTAGATCTGATTTTATGCTTGAGAATGAACAAGCTTCTGAAGAACTAACAAATTTTGAACCTGTGAAACCGAATAGACATGTCTCTTGTTCACAGGTCTTACAAGAAATTTCACAAAAGAATTTTCCATTGGTGGATTATTCTGAGGTCACAACCAGCCTTGATCTTGCACCAGCCATCAGCCATTGATAAAAACTGCAGCAACCTTGGTAGGGAAATTGATGTGCATTTTAATTTTCCTAGCTTGTTTGTTTTGGTTACTCCTGAAGAATAAAATCGTTTTGGTTTAAGCCATGTGAAAGAAATTTTTGTTTCAAACTTCGTTTTTGACAAACTGATTTTAAATTTTGAAGCATCCAAACTTGAGAAGCTTTTGAAACCAAAGAGTTTTCTGCTTGATGAAATGTCTGATTCTAATCTTGATTTGAGGTCATCTAGTGCATGTTGTGATATTTTGTGTTATGAACAAGCTTGAACATGAAAGTAAAGGTTTTTGATCAAAGGTTTTCTAATCTAAAACAATTACACATATTTTATGCATTGTCTTTTCTCATGCTTAGTTCACTTCAAGAAATTTGTGAATTCAGTTGTGCTATGAATGTGTTTTGGTTCAGTAAATGGCGTGAAAAAATGCTTAGAGCTAATAGAGGTTTTACATCTAGGAAGGCTGAGAAATTTTCTATTTTGTCACCTTTCAATCTGTTTTCTAGCAAAGATACATTCTTGTTTTCTTTGAATCCAAATGAAGATTACTGGATCAATTGGTGTTCTAATTTCATTCTCGTCTGTGAGAAAGTTTTAGATGAAAATCCAATGAACTCGAGACTTGCTTTTGATGCATGGATGAAAACAGAGTTGTTTGATCTTTCCTTTGACACATATGACTTGTCTTTTCGAGATTGTGTGAAAGAACAGGTTGAGCATGTCAAGGATTTTGTCTTAAAGGCAAGGATGATTCAAGGCTTGGATAACCAAGTGGATTATGTACCAGGCGAACACTTGATCAGGGAGTGGTTTCAAATGAGAACAAGCATAGGACATCCATAAGAGAGCTTGCCACAGAAGTATGTCTTAGAACAGCCAACCAATTTTATGCTACAACCAGTCCTTATGTCATTTCTTAATGACTATCCAAAGCACTGTAAGAAAGTTGGTTTGTTTGATGCAAAGTCGTATTTGGTAGAAACAAGAAAAACGATTTTGTTTGGCTAAGGAAAAAGAGTTTTGTGTTTCTAGATTTTTTTTTTGATAAAAAAGATCCAACCTTTTGAAACACTTAAACATGTGAAGTTTTCTATGCCAAAATGTTTTTTGTTTGAGGGATTTCGTAAGTTTAAAAGTTCTTTAAGAGTTTCTTTGATGGATAAAGCATATGAGCTATTTAGAACTAAAGAAGATTATGCATTTGTTAAAACTTTCTCTAAGATTAAAGGGTTGATTGCAAAAATGTCCTCGAAATTGAAGTCAAACCTGAAACTAGCTTCTCCCTTCTCCTTCCTCAACTTCGCTAATATATCCCCCTAATAATTAGTGTATTCACAATAATGTCATCGTCAGACTTCATATGAAGTCTGATATTTTTACCAAAAGACAAAAAAAAAGCCTTTCAGATTTAACTTAATTACGAAACTGTAATCTTCTCTAATTCATCCAACCACCATTAACAATCAAATTTGAGCTTCTAATTCCTCACACAACCAATTTCGAGCCATCAAAACTCCATATTAGAGCTCACAGCCTTCTATTCTCCTATTTTCTCTCCAATTTCATCCAAAAAACTCTTTAATTCACGTTTTAAAAATTTTTAAAATTTGAATCTCTTGTGGTTTTGGTTATTCTTGCATAAAATGGTTGGGTTTGTTGGGTATTGGTGTAACTAAAAGTTTTGAGTGTTTGGGGAAGGTAAAAATGAGCTCAAAACCAAATTTATGTGATTTTTCACAAGATCCCCCGATTTTCAGATTTGTTTCGCGATTTCAGACTTCCCATGAAGTCTTTATAAAAAAGTATGATCAACGAGTGGGTAGTTTTGCAATTGACTTTCAATTGACAGACCTCCACAGAAGTCTGTGAAATTCCACCAAGAAGTCTAAATAAGAAGAGGGTAGTTTTGCAATTGATTCAAATTTATTTTTTTTTGTCAGACTTCTGATGTAGTCTGGATAGAAATTGACCGATTCTTAACTTTTTGTCAAACGGAATCCGATGTCTGAAAATACTGTGCGGTAGAAACTGTAATTGACCCAAATTTTCAGATGTTGACCAGAATAAGCGAAAAAATTGTCAGATTTCTAAATCTGTCTCAAAATAAGGAAAAATATATATATAAGACGGCTATAGACATCAGAAATTCCAAACTTTTGCCAGACGGCTATAGACATCTGAAAAATTGAATTTTGGTCAACGTTGGATAAAAACCGAAAATGCGATGTTTTTTATCAGACTTCCCTCGCTGTTTGAAATTCTTGTCAGAAAGCATAAGAAGTCTGAAAATTTCAAATTCAATTGCAAAACTACCCTCTACTTTTTGTCAGACTTCTTGGAGAAGTCTGAAAATTATCAGACTTCTTGGAGAAGTCTGACATTTCAAAATCAATTGCAAAACTACCTTTTTTCTCAGACTTCATAAGTTGTCTAACAAAAAGTTCAAAAATTTCCAAAGCAGACTGCGTACGTTGTCTGATGGATTTCAGACTGCATCCGCTGTCTGACACTTTGATTTCAATGGCAAAAATACACCACTTTTTCAGACTGTCATAGAAGTCTTGTTTCACTACAATCAAACTTCTATAGACGTCTGAAATGTTAAAAACTTTTAAAATGTATTTTATTGTATATTTGTGATTAATTTCGTTGATTTTAATTTTTATAAATGTGTGTTAGTTTTCTATGTTCCTTATACGTGAGTTTTACATTCTTATATATGGTAATTATTTTTAAATTAATTTTTGAATAATATTGGCAATGTAACTAATAGCATCAAACTTCGCAAAGAAGTGTGGCTTTTCCCAAAATATCTCTAATGTGGTTTATACGTGTTTGTTTATACATATAATAGTTCAGTTACCTGTTAATTTTGGTGAATAGATTGTGAGAGACCATATAGTAGAAGATGATTATATGTTGGACAAGAAAACCGAGCTGGTGGAACGGATGTATATGCGTAAACGTCATACTCAACATTATATATGTTGGTTATTTATTGAGTGCTTTGATATAACTGAATTGATTACACCAAAGCATATAAAAGTATCAATGAAGAAGCAGATTGGGATTAAGATGAGCTACACAACCACATGCAGAGTGTTTACAAGCTGATTTTTCCAATAAGATCGCTAATGTGATGATGTGAGAAAGAACTTGACATTTGGACTTGTTAATTTTATAAACTTTTATCTCATAAAAAACAGACAGCAGTAGAGGTCTAATGACCAATTCACCACCACTTAAGGTTATTTTAGTTTGTCATATGTTGGTGTATGTAATCTAAGTAGTAATGTTTTCTTCCAAGGTTAAGGTGACCCATTTTCTGATATTATATATTTTCAATGAACAAAATTCCTTGTTGATTTGAGTAGACAAAATTAAATTTATACAACTTTGTATTTTTCTGCAAGCATAGTAGACAAGGAGAACTTCCTTTCTTTGATTTGATCATCCAATAATCTAATACAATACAATGTGTTCAATAAGAAAACTAATGACCAGTAAAAATCTATAAAAGTGAGAAAACACAAAATTTAGTATCAGACTTCAGACTTCAAAAGTAGTCTAAATAAGACTTCATGTTGTATTTTCACTCTCAGACTTCGATTGTGGTCTGATATTAGAATTTTAACTGCTTTGCGTTCCTTGTATCGTCATACACATCATGTTCCTCAGTTTTGTCTACCATGTCTACAATTTCAGTCCCACCATAGACATTCCTTCATATATGGTGAACCTCCTTGGAAATTACCTTTCTCTTCTTCTCCACCAATTTAAGAGTATCTTCAAGATTTCTCTTCTTATGTTTTCTTGTTTTGTCCAAAGCACCTTCAACATCTACACTAAATCAACTTATGTATTAGTTTGCATAAAGATTTATCAAGCAAAAGCTCTGTTAGTTAAGAGAAACATGTAAGAAACCAAATTAACCTATGTAAGAGTTTTGTTCACAAAAAGAGAGATTTTTTCTTGTTTGGTTGTTGCATGGTATCAGACTTCATATGCAGTCTGAGATGTAACTTTTGAATCGAGTGGGAAAATTTTTCCCCTTTTTAAAAAAAAATTGTGTGAAAATTTTCAAAAACTTTTAAATTTCAGACTTCATACGTAGTCTAAAAAAAGACTTCGAGAAGTCTAAATACTTGAACCAGATTTACCTGGAAGTCTGAGAAACTCTCAGACTTTGTTTGCAATCTGATATTAGACTCTCAGACTTCGTATTCCTCGAACTACAGTGAAATTTTATGAGCCATTAGCAACATAAGAAGTCCTAACTCCAACCTCTTTGGAGAGTCAGTTGGCTCAACCTTAAACCAAGCACCTGAAAAAGCAAAAACACAGAGCTCTTGCATTAGTTAGAGAACAAGTCTCCAAGAAATGGATAATAAAGGATTGTTTGAGAAAATCAAATTGAATAATCAAAAGTCTATGTCTCAATTAGTTCAGTTAAAAACTTTTAAAAACACTAAATAAGAACAGATTCACTCACCTATTTCGCAACTCAAAGAGAATCAGCTATGAAGCACATACATAAAGAACTCAAATGAGAGAATAAGCTTGAGAATCTTTTTGGGTGACAAATTTGAAAGAGGTTTTACAAAAGCGAGAGAAAGAGAGGTTGTAAAAGAAGGAAGAATGTGAAGATTTTTTTTTCTAGTTGTTATATGTTTGTAAAAGATTAGGTTTAGATAAGAGAAGAGAAATTGGAGGAAAACTTTGCTGCCAAATTTTTAACAATTAAAAATTGTAAAATATCTGGTATCAGACTTCATATGCAGTCTGAGAAGGAACTTCTGAATTGAGCGGGAATTCTGAAATTTTCAGACAGAAAATTTTTCGCCTTTTTAAAAAGTTTTCGTGTGAAAATTTTTAAAAACATTTAAATTTCAGACATCATATGCAATCTGAAATAATATTTCATGACAAGTTTAAATGCTTCAACCACATTTACCTGGAAGTCTGAGAAATCCTAAATCTAATAATTACTACTTAAACACCATCATATTATATATAAAACTTATAATAAACATCAAACTCATTTAAAATAGTCACAAACTAACTACTATATGTAAATGTAATGATATGAATGAAAATTCACAAACTCTCAATCTAACTTACAGATAAAACATGATATTCAACTTCATATGTGAAACATATATCAAACTATATGGTGTTTTGAACCAAATATATCTTAAATGATTAAATTTGATCAAAGGTTATGTTATTTTAATTTATAATACATAAAAATACTTATGCTTAATTTATGTATCAAATTTTATATCAAATTATTTTTTTATAATTTTTTAAATTTAAATTTTTAACTTAAATACGTCTCAGACTTCAAAGAAAAGTCTGAGAAACCAAAAAATTCAGACTTCGTCGTGAAGTCTGAAAAATCCTAAACCTAATTTTATCACTTATAAGTGAAAATATTTAAACAAAACAACTAGAAAACATCAAACTCGCTTAATATATGCACATTATAACACATATATACAAATTTAATATTTCAAATGTAAATTTGGTAAACCATGAATCTAACCCTAAAGTTATATGTAAGTTATATGTAAATGTTCCATTACAAAGCATGTTTTGAGGTTTAGAACTTACACTACCTTACATATTGTTTAGTTTGACTCAATTTTACCATATTTTAATTTATATACTATTAAATTTTCTATATTTGATTTTTGTATATAAATCTTTTGACAAAATATTTTTTTATAATTTTAAAATTTAAATTTACTAATTTATTATGTATCAGACTTCTAGGAAAAGACTGATAAAGTCATTTAGACTTCTATTAGAGTCTAACTAATCAGTGACACAGGTGAAGGTTATAATGGTTATTGCGGTTTCTGTTTTTTTGTTTGGTCATTAGGTCTTCGCGGTAATTTCCTTAGGGCAAAAGGGCAGTTTTGCATTTGATTCAATTTCGAGGGTACGCTTTTATTTAAAATCAATTATAAGAGCATTTTTAGCAATTCCCCCAAGATTAAACAATGTTTTGAAAGGTTTTTGGTTGTTACAACAAATTCATTCATTGAAAACGTTTTGAATGATTACAGACTGCTTTTTAAAGATCATGATTTTGATGAACGATTTTCTAAGATTACAAAGATCAATTTGTTTTTCAAGAGAAATTTTGCTTGTGTTAAGGTCAGTTGATGATTTATGTGATATTTGGTGTTATAAACGTGGTTTGAACTTTAACCAAGTGCTTGGAAGGTTTCTTAGAAATTTGAATCATGTTTTTGACCTTCTAAGAAAAAAAGAAATTGTTTGATTACTTCTTTTGCACATTTGATGTGGTTTATCTAGATGTTTTGAAAGAACAGGATACATCGGTTGAGGAGTTTGTTCCTAGAGAAAACATAAAACCATGCTTTACTAATCATGCTGATCATGGACCAAAAGCAAACATGAACCAGGATCAATCTTAAAAGGAAATAAGAAAGGATAGCCCAAAGGAAATTCATCAGTTGAAGTTTGGAATTGGAAGTACTTGAGAAAAACAACTTCAATACCAAAAGAAAGTTTCGTTCCAAAACTTTACTTTTCAGTTTCTTTCATGATTATTTTCTTGATTTTTTTCTTTCCGTCTAACCCATTACTTTTAATGTAGGAGATTTGGATATGAGGGTAAATCCTTTTCAAGAGGGAGGGTATGATATGATCTTGATTAGCTCATCTCATGATTCAAGCAATTGGACAGAACCGGTCATGGAGCCAAAGAAGAAACCGCCTGATTTCAGCTTCAAATCAACAAATGGAGATATTTCAATTCGGCCACCACCAATTGGACTACATTCTCACCTCATCTAGAGCACACCTCGAAATTGAATCAATCCATTCATAGTTCTGGTGAAGAAGTTATTCAACTTTCAACTTAGACCATTTCAATTCGATTTGGAGGAGGTCTCAAAACGAACCCAAAGGATTTAAGATGTGAACTAAATTTTTCTGAAAAAAGATATGAATTTTACAAACTGATTGTTCTGCTTAAGACCGTATTGAACGACTGAGCCAAATATTGAGTCATCCAGCCCATACATTTTAGGCTTGAAACAAATTGGAGTTTCTTCCTTGATCTCTTAGCTTTCCAAAAAGCTCCCGGTCAGAATAAAAGTCTAACAGATTAGAAAGATACATCTCATTTGCCTAAATTAGTCAACCTGGTGCATTACATGAAAGTCTCTAGGCCTATTTGGATTGGAAGCTTACAGACTTATGTTTGGCATCCAAGATATTTTCCTATTTCGTGGCCCAAAAATATCAACTCGGCCAAGAAGTTCAGGGGCCGATTTGGGATAAAGTGTGTACACTCAAGAGGAGTGTACGTGTACATTATGTTGAACTATGCACTATTTCGCGGAGACTGAGTCGACCAATGCAAGAAACTTGAAACGTTCAACTTGTTGTTGAAGGAAAATGAGTGAAGTGTACGTCATGGAATACGCTTTGGTGTACGACCTGAAGCAGTTGTACACTGTCGACCAGATTCACTCTAAGAGTCAGTCAATAGTCTTAATTTAGTCAAGTCTTTTTTTTATTGTTTTCTCTTTCCTAAGTTAGATTTATATACTTCATGCAAGAGAAACTCTATATGTACTATGATTTCACAATCAATCGAAAGAACCTTTTCATCTTTTAATTTTTGATCTTTGATCATCTTTAAGAGCAATCTCACCTTTGTTCTTTGTGAACTTTCTGAAGATCTGCTGCGTAATATCCAAGTCTTCAACCTTTTGAAATAGGACATGTGCGTATATCAGGCTATTGAAGAGGTGGGAACATCGGTGACCTTCTGCGTCCATTGTACGACCCATCGATCCATTTCCCTTGTCCAAACCGATTGCTAATAGTTTATGTTGGACTAAGGCCTATCCAATCTACCACATTAAGAGTGCATATTCTTGGGAGGATCATATCAATAGCTATATCTCGTTCCTAAATTGGTGTTTTTGATAAGTGCATGACTTAAAAATTTAATATACTGAATCTTGAGATCAAAGAAACTCTGTTTACTCTGAAAATCAATCATGAAAACTGTTTACTTCATCATCCAAAGTGATTTGAGTTATTATGTTGTGATATTTGTTGCAATATGCAGCACGAGTCTGAGAGTGCCACAAAAAGGGTGTTGATGTCAAGCAGCCGACCTGGCTCATCAGCTGAGCTGAGCGAGTACCGCACAAGTAAACTGTTTTCAAGCTGTGCCCAGAAGATTCAACCGGGCCAAGAATATAAGTCATCTGCAAGGCTTGGGCGTGATGACGCCCTTAGAAGCTTTGATCTGCTTACTATCGGTCCAGAAAGTGGAAATGAGTCACGTATAGGGATTGTGAAGTTTGAAAGAATCTGTTAATCCCTCTGAAAATCATAAAAAGATAACAACTTTACAGTCCCTTTTCTATGTTTTAACCTTTTGGGAAGAAGATGAGAGAAAATAGTCTCTCTCCTCTCAATGTATTTATATAATTTGTTCGTAAAACATCTATAAGAATGGCGTACATGTAACTTGTAACAAAGTACTTTGTTTAATATATTAATTACATTCGGTCAAATACTCTATTAATAGTTTGTTAACTTCTCCTGAAGTGTCTGAGCTAAAAAAATGGTTGTACATGAGAATATTTGGTCTTAAGCTAACATTTAAGTGAATTTTGGAGACAGAAAAGATTTCAGATTTGTTTTTTTGTTTTGAATTATTTGATGGGTACACTTTGGTTTGGGGAAATCAAGAAACAAGCCTCTTTGTTTCTTCATGACAAGTACAATGTTGCTAGACTTGTTCTCACCGATGTTACCGAAGCTGAGCTGTGAGTAAGACTACACTAATTAGCTAACTAATGATACAAATGATGGTTTAATTTCTTTAATAAGAAAAAAAAAATTTGGTAATATTTTTTAGGTTAGTAGAAGAAGCTACAAATGATGATCCATCTTCTTCTCCAGACGCTAAAACGATGACTAAAATAGCTGAAGCATCATTTGATACAGTGGATTATTGGAGAATCGTAGATGTTCTTCACAGGAAGTAATGAATAAATGAATTCTCTAAGATCCTGATTAAGTTTGTTTCCTGTTAAGATTAAGTATTAATTTAACATTGATTATATAAACTACTGAAAATAGGATAGGGAAAGAAGAAGGGGAGATGAAAAGGTGGAAGTGGAGAGAAGCTTATAAGGCCATGGTGTTGTTGGAGTTTTTATTAACTCATGGCCCTCTTCATTTGCCTCATGAATTTCTTTATGACTTGGATCGTATTCGTTTCCTCTCCACCTTCCAATACGTTGACGATAAAGGGTACTTAATTTTCAAAAGATATATCCAAGAACTTTTTTTATATTTTAGGGTGGGACGTGTGCTATTTTTTAGTTTGAGTTTCATATTCATTGTGTAAAAGATTTTAATTTTGATTAAAGCATTTTTTACTTATTTTACTTTTACATTTTATTAACCAAACTACATTCAACCAATTTTTTACGAAGAATAATTAGTACTAATCAGTGTTATATATATAGCGGATGATCTATAATTTTATGGAAAAAAAATAATAATAATTAGTATTATTTGAATTTATAATCCAATGTAGTTATAAATATTATTTACTACTTGATGGAGTTGTGATTTTAAAATAATTTTGTGATAAATTGAGTTAAATGTTAAAAAATTGATTTAAGTGGTTATTATAATGAATTTTGTTGAATTTACTTCATTTTTACCTCTATAGATTTGATTGGGGAGCTCAAATTCAGAAGAAGGCGGATCAGATACAAACTCTTCTTCTAGGGAAAGAAGAATTGAGAGAAGCTCGTCTTAAAGCTCTCAAGATTACCTCCCAAATCAATGGCTTCGGAAACTCCACATGTTTTACTACTCCTCCGTCTCCTTCATCGGACATGTATCGGAAGAGCTCCGATTCAGCACTAACCGAAAGAGAAAAACATGTATCGGAGTCCGATTCTTTGATCGGCGATGATGAAGACAAGATGAGTCGAGTCGCCGGTGAAGAGACGCTGATCAGTGGGATCTGCTCCAAGCTCGCCGGTTTTAGCCCTCTGAAGAAACTTCACGGTGTTCGTACGGCGGCCGGATTTCAAACTCTGTCGAACGTTGAGAGAGTTTCCAGTAAATGTTACGATCGTCGCAATTCTATTGGCTACTGATTTTGATTCTTTGTAATTAAAAACAAAAAAAGACGGTTCGGTTTTGATTTACATATCTACCGAAATCTCGGTTTAGTCAAACCTAATTACGATACAAGAAATTTCGCTTTTGCTAATCCTGTTTAAAGCTTCTTTAGCTAAACATTTTGCAGCTTCTTGTGGATCTTCCATGTGTCTGATTAGGTTAATCGCTTCTTGATTCTTCATCACCTGCATCAAAATCAAAAACTATTAACGATTTTTTGCTTAAGTAATTAGTCTCTGTATTTTGATTTGATTATTAAACTTACCTCCCAAATCCCAGAGCTACCGATTATGATAAACTCGGTATCTGAATTAATCTTCTGTGTAACCAAAGCAAGTTCTGAATTTCTTGGATCTGATTCATCTTCTGTTTCTCCTTGATTACAAACTGAGGTTACATATGTAAATCAAAATTTAGATCTCAATAGCAAAACCGGATTTAACCAGCGTAATATCGGGTTAAAATAAGCAAACCTGGGAAAATAAAATCTGACCAATTTCTTGTTGAGGATCTCCGGTTCTTAGCTCTGATTTGATAAGCCTCACCGTCTCTGCAAACCACCACTCGATGGCCGCCTATACTCGCCATAGCTAGCTGTTCTCCGTTCACCACCGTCACCGAAGCAGCCGAGCTACGGCTTCTCTCTTCCTCAACGTACGCTCTTCTCATAATCTCTTTACATCTTCTCAAAACTCCATGCTGCAATTCCACCAATCACTCATTAAAGAAACGAATGTTTTGATTACAGAATTTAACTGAAACTTTTCAGTCACCTCATTGTGGAGCTTATCGAAGAGATGGTTCTGCATATATTTGACAATCTCTTTCCCAGTTCCAGTATTTGACACTGCAAACAACCAAATCTCAAGCCCTTCATTTTGTTGCTCTCTCTGTACGATGACCGAATCTGCATTCGATGAACGGTCGTAATAGCTTGACCGGTCGATAGTATAGTATCCGTGAGAAACCGGAGTTAACCAAGATGGTTTCTTCTTCCTTCTCCTTCCATCCTCATCTACAAGTCGTCTAAACCGGGACGCCTGTTGAATTGGGGTACTTTTACAGAATACTCACATTTCGAAAGATATTATTATATGATCAAAGCATATCCAAAAGATGATATATGTTCTGAAGATCAAGATCTTCAAAACCCATAAATTAGAACCCATAAGAAAAACACAATCTTGAATCGAAGATTATAGTATCAGAGAACGAAAGAGATGACCTTTTGCATGAAAGAGAAATCCCAGAAGCCCATCTTGCATTCATAGCTTCTTATTTGCTTACTATCATTTAAATTGCAATATGCTTTTGATGAAAACAAGAAAACTTTTTCGATTCTCACAATTAAAAAAAAAAAAAACAGAAGACAACTTTTTCAGTTGCAAGATACACTTTCTTTAATTATTTTGAATATTATAAAATTATAGTTAAGGTGTATAATCATTGACTTATTAGAATTTAGCAGTGTGTAACGAAACTGTGATAATGTTTTTCAAGAAAACGCTATCACAAAACATTTTGGAATACATACTCACACGTAACTGAACATTAAATAAAGCGTCAAAGACAGTAACGTACGCCTTATTGTCTCATCACGCTTATACTTTGACTACGTTTACGTTTCATGTACCCTTGAAACACAAGCGTTGGAAAAATTATGCTTTCAAATACGACTTACGTTTTTTTCTCTCTCCCATGAACTGTTGTCATTATCGCTACGTATTTTACTTCCCTTCGTGTGATGCATGTGTTTTCCCACTCAATAATTAATTGGCTAAACCCACTAATATTTTAAATATCATATCCAAAAAAATCACGAAACCACCTCCAAAACACATTAGAAAGACAAACAGTATAATACTCCAGAGCCCATGAAAAATAGGAGGCATAGTGTTTTTTTTTTATTGTAGTTATTACAAATAATGTTTATTTAGAGGGTTAAAATAAATATTTCGGAAGATATGCACATGATTTACACGCGACCGTCTTTTTCTCTCTCAAACTTCGTTAGATTCTTTCAGCTTCTTCTTGGTGTTCGGAGGCTTCTCTGGCGACGACGGTCTCCGTCGTGGTCTTGGTCGTGAGAGGTCTCATGGTTTGATGCAGGTCTTCAGATTACAGATCGTGGTGGGTAAATAGCTAGAAGATGCCCGATTTTCTATTCATCGGCAACATGTGGAAGGGATCCTCCGCGGCTCACCGGACAGGATCTAGAGCATGACGATTCGACAGGTCTGTGTTAGTCGCATGCTCGGAAGCCAATTGAGGACGAGGCAGAAAGGTTGGCGCGCAGGAGGAAGGAGAGTTTTAGATCTGGGTTTTTAGTCCGCGGCGGCGTTATCGCGGAGGCAGGAGGGTTTGCGTTGTGAGCGGAGGAGTTTTCGGGGAGGGGGTAGCTGTCCGCCTCGACTCCGGAGGTACATGGCGGTGGCGGCTGGTGTTCTTTCCCGGTTTGCATGTCGGTATCCTTTAGTGCCGCATCCTTCGTCGGTGAAGATCGAGTTTGTGGCACCGGTAAAGATAGGTCGGTACGCCGGTCTCGGAGGCTCGGGATCGAAGATTGCGGCGAGGAAACTTAGCTCTGGCGGTTTCAACCGGTTCAGACTGTGGGTACGTCTAAATGAAGTGTGTCGTCGCCGAAAAAAGGGGGAGGGGATCAGGTCCTCCGGGTGTCGAGACGTCGGCGGGGTTTGGCAACCATCGCCGTGCGGGAAGACTCTCCGGTTGAAACCGCAAATCCTCTGATTTGTTGCCGGCGGCGTCAGAGTTATGGAATGAAGGCATGAACTCTAAACAAGCGTCATTTAGGTTATTGAGTTCCGGTCCGGTTTAGACTCTTTTCGGTTTTGGTGCGGTTTATTTTATTTTTCGTTATTTATTTGTAAACCCAATTTGATTCCTGGTTTGGATCGATTATTTAATATTATATTTGTATCAAAAAAAGTTTATTTAGAGGGTTTATATTAAAAAAAAAAAATTAATTTTGGATGCAAGATATTTATCTTTTACTTTTAGCCCATAGTGGTTTAATACAATGTTATGATGTAATAAAAAAATTTACTTAGAAATGTGTTTTAGATTTTGTCCTAGGTCCACAAAATACTTGTCTTTCGGGAAGTAATGGGGGGTTTTGCTAGGTTTTTAGGTTTTTTAGAAACAGAAACACATTTCTAAAAAACCCGTTATCGCATTTCTAAAAAACCCAGATCTAAAACACAGATATGAAATTAGGGTTTTGCTAGGTTTCCAGGAAGAAACAGAATGGCTGATCAAAGGTGTTTAAGTCGGTTGAAAACGATTTGTGTTTAGATTCTTGTAAAGAGCTCTCTAAAGACTTGTATTAATTTTCGGTGTATCTTATTTGATTAGCTTGATGCCTTTAAATAAGCTACAAAAGTCGGCGGAACTAATCAGGAAAACCTAGAATAATATCAGAATTTTTCATAATATCTCGGCGTGAATATCTTCAAAACGTATCTTCTTATTTGGCGTGATACCTACGTGTGCCGCCTTCCTTTTGCCGCCTTCATCTCCTATCTCTTCTGCGTTAACCTAATTTACTCCGTCGTTGGACCGAGTTGAGAGAGTACTTCGACCTCGGGCCGAAGTTAACCGATATTTTCCTTATTAGGCCGACCTAAATTCTTGAATGGGCCCTTTTGGAAAGGTGCTAATCTTGACTCCAACAATAAGCCCCACAGTGCAGCGATTCGAATTCATTTGGATCGGCGATATGAGGAGACTACCTATTGGTTTAGGAAGCGATTTAGGTTGGCCGGTTCTGGTAACTTGACTCCGGTTTTGGTTGAGTTGAATTCCGGTCAAACTGCCTCGTAGGTGCGAGAAACGAAGCGTCACCTAAGTAATGATGGCTTCTCGAACACGACGCCCATTTCCTCTATAAATGTCTCGATCTCACTCTTCATTTCTTTATTTATGCTCGAGTGAAGAATAACATGTATCCTTCTTTTGCTCTCTGTCGGTTTTATTTTCCGATTAATCCTCTGTCGTTGCTTAGCTGTAATCCACTAGGATTCATAGATCGAATCCCGTTGTTCTGCCTAGATATTTTTCTGTTCTTTGTAAAATCATGTCTTTGATTCGTTGCTCGGAGAGTAAAGATAAGTAAGTTGTTTTCGTATCATCGGAAGACAAATCACCAAGTCAGCGAGGCGTTTCTGGGAACTCGTCATCTTGCAACACTTCTTTTGTCCTGAGGAATCATCCCGGCTATCACGCGTTTAAAGAACTCGAACGTCGTCGTGAGTCATCTCGGCTGACAGACACCGCAGAGAGTTCGGGCCGAAATGAGTTTGTGATTCCCTAGCTTAGGGATTCTGATTCTTACGATCTGGAAAGAACGATACTGAAACCGAGAAGGATGAACCCGAGGAAGACAAAAGCGAAAACGTTCCTTCTGAAGGAAATGATGTCGCGATCGTTCCTTTTGACGGGTTTCGGCTGCTCTGACCGATTTTTTTGCTAATGTCTTCCCGGCTCGGTCTACTGAAGTTTTGGTAATTTCTGCACTGGCGAACTGCAAAGCCAATCCAAAGATCAAATTCATCATTCCCGGCCCGATGGACCGACCAACCTTGGACTCCGCCTCCCGGTTATAACCGCTTGTACAATTCTTATTTCCTCAATGCGGACTCGTATGACTGCCGACTTTGGCTTCCTCTTCCCGATTTGCTTGTTTCCCACTGCGCCCGGCGCGAGATTGAGATCTTGCAACTCTCGGCAACCGCAGTTCGTGACATGGTAGGACTCCGTGTTCTGGCCGCCGAGTGCGATATTACGATTGACATTAGAATATTCGAGGAGATGACCTCCATCAGTCATATGACGACTAGCCCAGGATGCTTTCCTGTAAGGATGAGAGCGGATTAAGGATTCGTTCTGGGGGCGTCGAGAAAAGTTTGAGTTTGGCAAAGATACTATTTCTATGCCGAGATAACGCCTTTGTCGTCTTTAAACCGCATAGGGAATTTAGATCATCGTGGAACACTAATATTGGTAGATATTGTTCCAAAATTTTTTGATTCTTTGTACGGATAACTTACTCATTTATTCTCTTCCTTTATAGTGTGCCTCCCTTTCTTCAAGCCTTATCCGGATAACTTCTTCTCTATTGTCGAGGTCATCCGAACTCTCAGCCGGCTCAAGTGGAAGCACATCACTCGAGCGGGCATCGATCGGTCCCATTCAACGATATCCAAAGGTAAGTCTCTTTGGAGTTGATCGATTCTTTTGAAGAGTTTGATCTTTTTCTTATATTGCAGTTAAGTGGGATACTCTAGCGAAAGTAGATCCCGCCGACTTGGTAAAGACAAAAATGAGCAAGGTGAAGAAAATATCGGTCAAATATGCGAAGAGGCTTACCGCGAATCCTTCTGCTGAGACAGATCCATCCAAATCCGAGAAGGCTTTGCCATTGGCCGAAGGCAGCAGCAAACCATTAACTGCAATGAGCGTCGCACCTGTTGACCCTTATCAACGAAAAGATAAAGCGACGGTTTAGTAGAATGTGCCAGTCGCTCCAGAGAAGACTTTTCTAATGAAGAGAGCGGGTGCAGACAAACCAGATGGGAAGAGTTCCGCCAAAAAGATGGCCAAGGAGACTCCTTCTAGAGATAAGCTTGTAGATCCGTGGAGGTAATTAACTGTGGAGACTGGGGAAAGATCTGATTCTGACTCCGGCGAGAATATGCATTTCGTTTCTCTTAAGGAGATCGTCACGGTATTACCTCGTGGCTCGATGATATATCATGGTTTTTACCGGTTTTATGCCATGATATAAGTCTGTTTTAGTGTCTTTTGGTGTTCCTTTAGAGTCTTTTGCAGGTTTTATTGGGTACACGTACGTTTGTAGCAGAAGTGGAGATTATGGAGCTAATTGGAGCACTTTGGAGATTTGACCCGAGAGGTTGTGTTCACTGTCCAGATTTGATGACTGCGTCGATCGTTGCACACCTGGATCGGTCGATGCACAGCGCGAATGGGCCAGATCTCGGCGGTTTAATGAAGAATGCTGATATTGCAAAGATGCCCAGAAGTTCCAGATATTTACACAGAAGCCCCAAGTCGTGTTTTAGCTATTTAATTAGGTTTTTAGCTTCAGTTTTAATTACTCTATCATAACTTAGAGCAGAGAGTTTTTAGAGCTTTTGGGGCTGATCTGGTCCTGTACTACATTCGTTTTGGAGAAGTTTTCGAACCCCTTTTATATTCTAATCGCTTTTATGATTTCTATTGATTCATTGATTATGTTTACATGATCTATGTCTGAGTAGTTTCATAGTTAGGTTTATGGTTTCTCATAGGGATTTCATGACTTGCTAGATATAATTAATTCAGTTAAGGATTCACATCAATAGATGTTTTTCAAACTAAATTGTGTTTAATGCTAGTTCTAACCTGATCAATTAGAATCTAGATCTTAGGTTGCTAAATACGACACGACAGTGTGGTTTAGAATCTGAAATATTTAGGTTGAGCAATTTAATTACTCGCAAAGGAATTTGGTTTAATTAGATTGTGAACATATCAAACTTGGAATTAAAGCTGCTTTAATCTGTTAGTAATTGCAAAGGAATTTGGATTACTGCACTTAGACTTAAAGAATTCTCGCAAAGGAATTTGGTTAATTCTATATATGTGTTTTGAGTTCTAGAACTGAGTTTAATTAGATCCTGACTGATTGATTTATCTGCTTGTCTGATTTCCTGAGAACGCCCTAGACTTAGCGCCCTTAGTTTATTGCCTACAACAACAACCTGCTACTTGTTTACTTTCTTGCTAGCTTTTCAGTTATTCAATACAATTTGCTTTTTGTTTTCTCCTAGTTTTAATCTCTTTAAGTTCTTAATCCTATCGTTGCCTAGAGTCCTCGTGGATTCGATCCCTAAGTACTACATTGACATTACTGTGCACTTGCAGTTAGTATAGGGTAAAACTTTAGACCTATCAAGTTTTTGGCGCCGTTGTCGGGGACTCTTAGAGTCTTCGATAGCTTCGAACTTAGGGCTTTTACTAGGATTTTTTGTTTTTATTTTTGTTTACTGATTTTTTGTTTTTCTCTGTATTCTCTCTGTCGCAGGTTTCGAAATCGCATAGCATCGACCGTTGCACTTCTTGTGTCGATCGACACTAGGCGATTGGAGACGAATCGATCGTTGCACTGTTAGCATCGATCGTTTCTTGGTGATTACAGATGGTTTATGCAGACGCGTGATACCAGAAGTAATCCGAACACTAATCTCGTAAACCTCCAACTTGAAGAGCTTGCTAGACTAGAGAAGACTAACAGAAGAGTTAGAAGAACAAGGATGGTTGTTGAACGTGTGATCATAAAGCCTGATGCTCAAGGTACCCTCAGGGACCGACACAACAATCCTTACAATGCTGCTGGAGAACCGATAGATGCTGAAGGGAATGTCATCCCTGATCCTCCAGAGCAACCACATCAACAGGAGCAGAACCAAGGACAGAACCAAGGTAGACAGATGGTTGTCCATGAGAGGACTTTAGCTGACTATAACCGTCCGGATGAGTTTCATGCTAACCGGCCAGCTCTTGTACTTCCTGATTTTGAGAGGAATGATTTTGAAATCAAAACCGTCTACTACTCCCTCCTGAGGCAGAAAGCCTTACATGGCTCTCCAAGTGAGCAGCCAATGGATCACATAGATGAGTTTGAGGGCATAGTCACCGGAATAAAGTACGATGGAGTTAACCAAGACTATCTGTTTCTCAAGCTTTTCCCCTACTCTCTGGCTGGAGATGCTGAAGCCTGGCTGAAACAAATTCCATCTGGGACGTTTGTTACTTGGGCAGCCCTGAAGAGTGAGTTTCTGCGTCACTTCTATGATGATGCCCGCTCAGATCAGTCCAGACAGGACATTCTTACCTTTACCCAAGGTCCTACTGAGCCTCTTAAGACAGCCTGGATGAGATTCAAGAAATACCAACGTGACTGCCCGCACCATGGATTCACTGAGGTAACACTTTTACGCATCTTCTTTAGAGGAATAGATCTTCCATATCAGACTGCGTTGGACAACTCTAGCAATGCCAACTTTAACACTAGGACTCCTGTTCAAGCTAAGCAGTTGATAGATAATCTGGTAAGCAGTAATAGCTGCAAGACCACTGATGAGAGAAGGAAGAATTCCGGTGGGAAGATGGAGAATTCTGAGATAGCTGATATTAGATCTAAGTTGGACACAGTTTGCAATCTTCTAGCTGGGAAGAAAGCTGTCCACTTTGTTCAAGATGTTGAGATGATCAATAATGAAGAAGAAGAGCAGGAAGAGGATGTGAATTACATCGGAGGATCTGGTTTCCAAGGAAACAGGTTTGGAAATCAGTCTGGTAACAGGTTCTTCAATGGAGGACAGAAGAGTGCTTTCAACAGCAACCAAAACTCTTCTGGATTTGGACAGACTAGTGGTTTTCAGAAACCTTTCCAACAAGGTAATCAGAGAACCTATGGATCTTCCTCTTACCAAGCACCTCCTGTAGCTACTACCCATTAAAGTAAGATGGAGGCTATGTTGGAACAGCTGTTGAAAGGTCATATTAAGAATTCTGCAGACCTCGAGAAGAAGATAGGTACTGTCTATGAGGATCTGAACGGGAAATTTGAATACCTGAGCGCTCATATGAAGGAGCTTGATGCTAAAGTTGCAAGAACTGCTGGGTATGTTCAGAGGGTAGATGGATATCTCCCAGGACGAACTGATGCTAACCCCAAGTATCAATGCAATGCAGTAACATTGAGAAATGGTAAGGAGCTGTCTCTTGGCCAGAAAAGCAGTTGAGTGTTGAAGAACTCGTGGAAATTGAAGAATTGGAAGATGGGATCCGTGATATTCGCAATGCATCGATCGACGCTACTCAGCAACGGTCGTTGCAAAGCGAAAACGAAGAACCTATCGTAACAAAGTCGCCCAGCAATGATCGACACAACACCAGTGACGATCGACGCAAGGCGACTGTAGAAAGTTCAAAACCAGAGAAACCAAAGAAGTCGAGTGAAAGGATTTACAAACCTAAAGTACCTTTTCCCAAAAATGGAAAGCTAGGAACGATAGACAGTATACCAAATGCAAGGAAATCATTAAAAAGGTGAAAGTCGAAGTGCCTTTGATTGACTCTATGGAGACTTCTCCTGTGATGAGGAGATGTCTTAAGGACTTGCGGTTTAACCAGAAATTAAATAATACCAATTGTATTAAATAATTTCCAGCAAACCGCGATTTGGGTTAACGGCTTAAACCATACATTAATTAAATAATTAATCGATTCATGCATTAAAGAATCACTTAAGCAAATCGTGCGATACACAAATCGTATCACTTTAAACAATCACATTGACCTTAATTCATTAAGCAAATCGTTTCAAGTAATCATAATTCATCAATTGCTTTTGACTTATTCAATTCGTTTCATGACATACACAAAAGACAAAACCGATTTTGACTTTTCAATTCGAATGATAATTAATTTAACAATCACTTCAAGACAAAATCGATATTGAACATTAACAAACGATATCATACAGAATCGATAACTAACAAATCGATTCTTATGATTATAATACAAAGCTAACAAGCGATTCATACAGAAACGATATCAACTTATGATTAACAAGCGAACAAATCGATTTTTCTTATTTCTAGGTTTTCCAAGTTTCAATCAATTTTACTCATTAAAATCGATTCATCAAACTAATAAACAACCTAGTATGATCCAAAAAGCAAAAACCTAACGACCTAGGCTCTGATACCACTGAAGGATTATGTGTGTGTTCATAGGTTCAATTAACAGATTGCAACCTAACATAATCATCTAGGATCTAGGTGATTTTGCAGATGAATCATAAACAGATCAGATTCATTACCTTTTGTTGCAGCGGATTGATCAAGGAATGAAGAGATCACTGAGAGCTGATTATCACCGGCTCCTCCTAGGTATCCACACGCTTACAAGCTACGGATCAGGCTGCTAGACCAAGCTCGGAATCAACAGAGAGAGAGAGGACGGCTCAGGTGAAAAAATCGCAGAAGCAAGAAGCATTAGGGCTTCCTACGCCTTTCCTCTTCCTTATATGGGCCAAGGTAATTAAACTAATGGCTCATTAGGCTTTTGGGCCCAAGGCCCAAATCAGACAAAAGACTGTATTTTGTCTGGCCCAATTCTCTGTACAAATACAGTAAATGTCTTGCATCTTACTGTATTAATTCCTTGTTAACTTTCCCGTTAGCTATGGTGTGTGACCCTTAGGGATCATACAATACTGGTAATAAGTCCTAAACTTATAGATCATGAGCGGGCTCTAGCAAGTCATCATGATCACCCAGTATTTATGACTTATGTCTGATCTCGACACTTATCATACTTTCTAGAGATAGCACAGAAGATTTCAGGACATTCCCAACATTACTTACGTAGAAGATCGGCTTCTGATCGCCTCTGTCTGCGCGGACTAGGACCCCGCTCACAGCCGTCGTCGAGATAGAGACGTATACGAAGAGTGTTTTGTCGTTTTCTGCTTTATATAACACCGGCGGGTTCGAAAGATAGTCTTTAAGCTGAACGAAATGTTCTTGAACTTGTAGTCCCATATGAACCTTTTGTTACCTCGGAGGAGTACGTAGAATGGTAGGAATTTATCCGTGGAGCGCGAGATGAACTTGTTCAACGCAACAATGCGGCCAGTAAGGCGTTGCACTTCGTGAGTGTTCTTCGGTGAGGGTACGTCGATGATGGCCGAGATCTGTTTCAGTTTTGCTTTGATCCCTCTTCGAATGACTACATAGCCGAGAAATTTGCCTGATGTAACGCCGAAAGTACACTTTATCAGGTTCAACTTCATATTGTATCTGTTCAAGATATTGAAAACTTCTTTTAGATGTCCCATGTGCTGAGATGCGATTAAGGACTTAACGATCATATCGTCGATGTACACTTCCATTGTCTTGCCAAGTTGACTTGCAAACATCTCGTTGACCAACCGTTGGTAATTCGCTCTTTCGTTCTTAAGGCAAAGGGCATAACCTTGTAGCAGTAAGTGCCGCGATAGGTTGTGAAAGCTGTTTTCTCCCGATCATCTGGGTTCATGAGTATCTGATTGTACCCAGAAAAGGCATCTATGAACGATAGTAGCTTGTTTCCAGTTGTTGCTTCCACAAGGCGGTCGATGTGTGGTAGAGGAAAATTGTCTTTTGAACAAGCTTTATTGAGATCCGTGAAATCTAGGCAGACCCTCCATTTACCGTTTTTCTTTTTGAAAACGACAAGATTAGCTAGACAATCAGGGTATTTAATTTCCTGGATTGAACCGGTGTCCATAAGTTTGCCAACCTCGTCATTGACGGCTTTGGCTCTTTCAGGATCTAGTTTGCGCCTTTTCTGTTTGATTGGTTTGTAAGTCGGATCTTCATTGAGATCGTTAGTTGTGATGGAAGGGTTAATACCTTTCATGTCCTTGACCGACCAGGCGAAGGTCGAAACGTTTTGCTGGAGGAAGCTGGCATCTCGCTTTTGATGTCGTATGGGATTTCCGATCCGATTCCTACACACATGCTCGCATCCGATTCCTCGATGACGACTTGCTGGATAAGTTATTTTATTGGGCCCTTCATGCCTTTCTCCGTGTTGATCATAAATGACGGCACTCTCATCCGGTGTTCTTTTATGAAACACAACCGACTTTCCCTCTGGCATCCTTTAACCGTCTGAATTCCCTTCGTCAATGGGAACCTCAAACATTGATGGTAGGCTGATGCTACCGCCTTCATGTTGTATAGCCATGGAGTGCCGAGGATGGCATTGTAAATGGTTGGCTTATTGATAACATGGAACTTTACCAGCTTTGTTACTCCGCTAGCGTAAACGGGTAATTTGATTGTTCTAATAGTATATGTTCTCATAAAGCCGGTAAGTGTTTTGGCCTTTTGCTTGATATCTTCCTCTTTGATTTCATTCTTTTTCAATGTTTCCAGGAAGATCAAGTCAATAGAGCTACCTGTATCGACCAAGATCATTGATAATTTGTAGTTACCGACCAGGAGTTAAACAACCAAGGGATTGTTGTGAGGGTAATGAGTACCTGACAAGTCATCATCGGTGAAGACAAGAGGTGGTTCGTCGGTGAGAATTGGCCGTGGAGCGCTCTGCGCAGAAAAATCCTTACGCTCGTACCCCCTGATTGACTGGACTGAATCATTCACCGCGATCAGGCCAACCATGATTATGTTGATCCTACACACAACCCTTGGGGCCTCATCGTCTTTGTCCTTATGATCGTCACGGTTGCGTTTCTGAGCGTTGCTTGAAGGTCGGCACTGCTTTCTGCCCTGTTTAGGCGACTGATTGCCGGATTGCTCATCTTGGTTACGTTGCGTCGCACTCCTTAACTCATCGATAGACGTCTTTAACTTTCCGCTTTTAAATTGGGCGTACAGTGCCTCTTTGAGATATCGGCATGATGAAGTGTTATGCGAGGTGGTTTTGTGGTACTCGCAATACCGCTGACCCTCTTCTGGTTAGGTGGCAGCTTGCGGTGTTGTCTCCTTTTCCTCTCGGATCCACTTATTCAAAGGCTTGGATGTCGTACATTGATTCCCAGTGTTGCCGACTACCATGGTCGCCTTCGTCCCTTTCTCTTTTTCATAGTGCTGTCTCGGCTCGCGATCTTCATTCTTACCGGTCTGTTTAGCGGAGCCGAATTTCTTGGCTAAGGCCACTTTTTGTTCGCCTAACTCGATGAACTTGTTTTCCCGGTGAAGAGAATCTTTGATTGTAAGCGGCTTGTCTAGGAACAAGTTCTGATAAAAGGGAGTTTCGTGCCATACAACGTTTGTCAAAGCCGTGATGGCAAAGTTATATGGGATTTACTTTTGTCCTTGCGACATGGACATCAGAGTGTTTAAGGACGTGTCTTTGTTCACATACGTGAATTGATGCCGCACGAAAGATCGTGTTAACTCTTGGAAATTATCGATTGATTCCGGCGGAAGCCTGGACAACAAGGTTAAGGCCACGCCTTCCAAAGTTTCTGCGAAGAGTTGGCAGAAACCTATATCTCGGTCTTTGGCCGACGAGAATCGTGCTTTTGCTGTTGCAATCTTGAAAGTGGTCAGACAGGCTGCGGAATCCTTAGGGCCGTTGTAAGTTGGCAGCTTGATTTTATCCGTTTGTCAGACGTACGTATTGGTAATACGCGAAGTGAACGGTGTTCTTTGAGTCTTCTCAATTATCCAATCGATCTCCAAGGCAGACCCCATGACGTTATGGACCTCGACTTTTAACTCCTTCAGGGTATCCCTTAACTTTTTCTATGACGACTTATGATGCAATATCAAAGTCTTCAATACATGTGTTTATTATGAGAATCTCAGCCTCATTACTTCATAAAATATTCATGGATTCTCATTCAATGGCTATGACTAAATTGGTGGCAAGAAAACTAATTTTTGATTTAGCTAATTTTTCTCCTTTTTGTTTAATTGTAAATCATTTCTTTTAATGTCTTTTATTGTAAAGATCACCTTGTAATAGCTATAAAAAGCTCAGTTGTTCTAATGTAAATAATATAGAAATTTTTTGAATAATAAGAGTTCTCTCTTCTAAAGCTTTGATGCTTTGTTCTTCGTTTCTCTAAGTTGTGCGGATTTCCCTTCTTAGGAAACATTATGAATTTACGTCTTATGTGTGGATTCACTAAGACTTAGATTCTTGAGCTTATCACAAGGGCTTTCACACCCTTGAGTGGCGTTACTATCCACCCATCGCTTCATTTCCATCCACTATCGTTTCGGAGAGTTACTTGAGTACAGCCGGCTCGATCCATCCTCATCCGCGCGCGTTCGATCATTAACCGGTCCTTAGAGAGTGACTTGAGTCCAGCCACCGACCTCCATGAATATCTTGTAGGATCCTACCTCCGGATCTTATATCATTTGGTATCAGAGCCGAATGTCCTATCATCTATCTTTTTTTAGTTGTTTTCTTTTCCATTTTAATATCGAAAACCAATAAAAAAAACATTTTCTGCTTTTGTTCTTTTTATATTTTTTAAAAAATCATAAAATAGTTTTTCTTATTTTTCTAAAGTTTTATTTGTTTCTCTTTAAAAAAAAATCTGTTTTTTTTTTAAAACTCGTTTCTCCTTTTTATTTGAAAAAAATATTGGCCTCATTTTAATTTGGTTTTATTTCAAAAAAAAAAATCATTTCTACTTTGTGTCTCTAAAACAAAACAAAATCTGTTTTCATTTTGTTTCTAAAAAAAAACCTTTTTGTTTTAAATAAAAATACAAAAATAAAATTCTCAAGGTGAAACGGTTTTGAGGACAAAACCATTTGAAGAGTGAGAGAATGATGCAATATCAAAGTCTTCAATACATGTGTTTATTATGAGAATCTCAGCCTCATTACTTCATAAAATATTCATGGATTCTCATTCAATGGCTATGACTAAATTGGTGGCAAGAAAACTAATTTTTGATTTAGCTAATTTTTCTCCTTTTTGTTTAATTGTAAATCATTTCTTTTAATGTCTTTTATTGTAAAGATCACCTTGTAATAGCTATAAAAAGCTCAGTTGTTCTAATGTAAATAATATAGAAATTTTTTGAATAATAAGAGTTCTCTCTTCTAAAGCTTTGATGCTTTGTTCTTCGTTTCTCTAAGTTGTGCGGATTTCCCTTCTTAGGAAACATTATGAATTTACGTCTTATGTGTGGATTCACTAAGACTTAGATTCTTGAGCTTATCACAAGGGCTTTCACACCCTTGAGTGGCGTTACTATCCACCCATCGCTTCATTTCCATCCACTATCGTTTCGGAGAGTTACTTGAGTACAGCCGGCTCGATCCATCCTCATCCGCGCGCGTTCGATCATTAACCGGTGCTTGGAGAGTGACTTGAGTCCAGCCACCGACCTCCATGAATATCCCATAGGATCATACCTCCGGATCTTACATCAACTTACATCATCATGGTTCATTCCTCGGATTTGTGTTTTTTGAACGTCATCGCGATCGCGGTTTGTGCCACGCTCACGACGTGGGTTACGATCTTAGTGTGAGTCGCATTCACGGTATGTGTCGCTCTCACGATGTGAATCGCATTCATGTGGTGAATTGCGTTCATGGTGCGAATCTCGCTCATGGTGTGAATCATGATCACGGTGTGAACGTTCATGGTGTGAATCACGTTCATGGTGTGAATCACGTTTTGGAGTATTATAGACTAGTCGTCTGAAGACGTCTTCCTTCGCCTTGGAAGGGATGACGTGTCGAGGTTTGGACGGATATTTTGATTGTTGCTCAGAGCGAATTTGTCATGATCGGTCTGCAACTGGTCGATTTTTTCTGAGAATTATCTTAGCAAATTGTTCTGGAAATCGATTTTGGCTATCAGAATGGCTAAAACAGAGTCTTGGTCGACTTTTTTGATGTTTCGTCGGCTGGCGGGATGTCCTCGTCGCCTTTCTGGGTTTGTCCAGATTTAGGGCTTGAGGCGGATTGCCGTCGTTAAGGCCCCTAATCTATCTTCGAGATCTCTGAGGTCGTGATTGATATACCATGGATTTTAGAGATTTTAACCATGGTATATATCTTATTTATCGAGTATTTTATTATGTTTTGGAGTCTTTTATCTAGTTTTACAGGTTTAGGTACGTTTGAAGCTTATCTGGAGATTCTGGGAGCTTTTGGAGAGATTTGGCAGCTTACATGGATGTCACAGAGTTTACTGGGTTCGTCTGCACTCTGTGTCGATCAACACAGAGTCTGCATCGGTCGACACCACTACAGGACGTAATTCCTGCGCCCAAAAATCTGCATTTTGGAGAATTACAATTTTTGCCCAGAAACTTCCCAGATTTGCAAAAAGACCCCAGACGTGTTTTAGACTATATATTAGGGTTTTTAGCCACTTGTTTAGGCTACGCTTTCATAACTAAGTTTTATTTTCAGAGAGAGTTTTAGGGGCTGATCTTGATCTCGAAAGAGAGAGAATTTTGAACCCCAATTCTTTATTTGATTTTATAATATTTATTTTCTATTCAAGATGTTTTCTGTCTCGATGAACATGTCTGAGTAGATTACCTGTTAGGTTTAGGGATTCTCATTAGGGATTTCATGGAATTATAGGTTAATAAATCTGTAGGGATTCATATATGTTAGTTATTCATCTAGGATTGTTCTTAATGCTTAATCTGAAGTAGCTATCCAGATTTATGATGTTAGGTTGATTGATACAACGACAGTTGGTTAATTAGCTAGAAAGAACCTAGATGAGAAATTTAATCACTCGCAAAGGAATTTGGTTTAATTAGATTGTGAACATATCGAACTTGGAATTAAAGCTGGTTTAATCTGTTAGTAATTGCAAAGGAATTTGGATTGCTGCACTTAGACTTAGAGAATTCTCGCAACGACAGTTGGTTAATTCTATATCTGTGTTTGAGTTCAAGAACAGTTCTTAATTAGATCCCGATTGATTGATTGCTTGTGTTCCTGATTTCCTGAGAACTCCCTAGACTTAACTCTTCGCTTCCTTGCTTACAACTCGCCTGATTTTACTTTCCTACTTTGCTTTTTAGTTTCTAATCATATTTTCTTTGTCCTAGTTTAATCTCTTCTATTTTATAATCTATCGTTGACCGGAGTCCCTGTGGATTCGATACCCTAAGTACTACAACTACATCACTGTGCACTTGCAGTTAGTATAGGGTTAAAACAAGACCTATCAAGTTTTTGGCGCCGTTGCCGGGGACTCTTTTGAGTCTTAGATAGATTTGAACTTAGGGTTTAGACTAGGTTTTTCATTTTTGTTTTTTGTTACTAATTTTTTTTCTTTTTTTTCTTTTTATGTTCTTGCGTTTCAGGTACGCCTGTAATCGCCCTGCAACGATCGACACGGTCCTGTGTGTCGATCGCCACATCATCGCGCTTGCATCGATCGACGCTTCTCCTGCATCGATCGACACATATCGTAAGGAAGATGTATGATTTCTTCAGTCCAGGGATTTACAGCTCGCAGATAGCTGGGATAAAGAGTAAAGTAGACTCTCTGCATAGTCTTGTACTTGGAAAGTATGCGCAAAGAGCTATCAACTGCGTTGGAGGGAATGGATTCTACAGTCAGGAATCTGCTTTTCAGAAACCCCTCCAGCAACAGAGTAACTCATTCTCAAGGAATTATGGTGCTTCCTCTTACCAAGCAACGCATGCACCTACACATAAGAGCAGATTGGAAGCTATGATGGAGCAGTTTCTTGAGGGAGAACAACAGACCACTGTGTCCTTCAACTTAAAGATAGAGGCATTGTATGAAAATCTGAATAGAAAGTTTGAATCTTTGAGCACACATGTGAAGAAGATAGATGCCCGAGTTCAACAAACAGCTGGAGCAATACAAAGGCATAATGAAGCTGGGAAAGCTGAACAGAGGCTGTACATCAATGCTGTGACCATAAGAGATGGGATTGAGTTGCTAGGAGAAGAAGAGAGCATAATCTCGGATTTTCTGGATGAATATTGCCTGTCTGAGACATGCATCGATCGACACACACTTGATGTCGATCGATGCAACCCCGATCCGTCTAATGGAATTGAGCATAATCGCCTTGTGTCGATCGACACACCTACTGCATCGATCGACACAGATCGCAGACAGGACCAGAAGCCTGCAACAATCCTGGAACAAGTCTATAAGCTCTTTGTGCCATATCCTAAGGTTCATAAACCGTCTAAACAGGAGCTAGAAGTGGCTAACTGCATGAAAGTGATAGATAAGGAGCTGAATGAAACCCCACCAGTTGAAGCTTCGCGAGTTCATGCAAAGAAGATGATATCCGCTGATAGTCATTTGAAAGAAGAAGTTCAGATTGGTGGAACTACAGTATCTGATAGTGGGGAAAAGAAGATGGTGGGTCCTCAGGAATTTGCTCTAACATCTTCAGTGCCTGCAACTGCTCATAAGCAGAAAGCTCCAAACATCAGATCTCCACCAAAGGTAAGGCATAAATCATCTAAGCTTAAACCTCCTAACCGCATTGCTTTGAATGCAGGAAAACGCAGCATCCCACCCAAGCTTTGCCGCCCTGATTTTGTTTACTCTTTCCTTGGGAAGCCTCATGATCAAACAACATACACACCTCCTTGGATGAAGAGATATTCGCAGAGACACTCAAAGTCTCTGTTGAAACCGCCATGAGTCAAATCTATATCCCATAGTCAAGCTAATGACTAAAAACAAGCGCTGAGTGGGAGGCAACCCACTCTAAAGTCAGTTTTTGTTTTTGTTTTTCATTTTTCAGTCTTTGTTATTTTAATTTTTCGTTTTAGTGTTTTCAGCCGAAAGAACAGTTAAAAATCGCCTAGCATCGATCGACACAACATGTGTGTCGATCGACACAGTGCGATTACATCAATGAATTGAGCAAATGCGCCTTGCATCGATCGATGCAGTCCTGTGCAACGATCGACGCAGTGCGACGAGAGGTACGTAACTCTGGATTTTTCAGACTCTTTTCAATTTGATTATCTGTTTTCCCCGAGCTCATGCTTTGATTACACTGGGGACAGTGTAGTTTAAGTGTGGGGGAGGTAGCTACTGACGCACGCTTTTGTTTTCTTAGTGTCAGTCCAATTTTCAAAAAAATTTGTTTTATTGAGTCAAAACTAGTTTAAGTAAGAAACAGTGAATTTTTTAGAAGATTAACAACAACTTGCAGGAACTTAAGATACCATTGGGATGAAGCTAAAATATCAATCTATGACTATTAGAAAACCCAGACACGGATCAACCTACTGAGGACACCCACATCACTTCAGGTATCAGAGGAACCTTTTACTGACTTCACCTTAATACTGACTTAATTTTCTCACCTAAGGGCTTGGTATACCTTGTGTCGGATTCCTTTGTTAGTTCTGACACAGCCTGTAAACCTGTCCTATTTGGTTCCCTTCTCCCCTTCCATAAAGTAAAAAAAAAATAATAATAATAAACTGAGGATGAGTTAGTAACTCCGAAGTGGTCTCTGGGAGTGGTAGCTACAACTATCATCTCCTGTGCATCCATGGAATGTGTCCAAAGTACACCCCTTAACGGGAAGAGCACTGATAAAAAAAAAATGATACCCAATGGGAAAAATCAGAATGCTAAGGAAGGGAAAAGAGAAGAAAGGGACCAGAGAAAGATAGTATGGTGGTCTAGAGCTGACAAGGTAAGAGTCCATGTGCCCCTTGATCGATACTCCTTAGGTGAGACCGCACTTAAATACTCGCAGAAGTCAGTAGGGTGAATTTGAATGCGTGAATGTGATTGTGGAGTTTACTTAGGACAGTTGCTAAGTGTGGGGGAAGTACATGTTGGTCTTGATGTCTTGCAGGTGATTCTTTCAGTGGCTTACTAAGGGGAAATTTGAGTGTTGTTGCTTCTAGGATGAAAAGAGTTTCTGAAAATTTTCAAACCTCTTCACCATGTTTTGGTTCTTTACTTGCTTGAGGGCAAGCAAGAGCTAAGTGTGGGGGAGTTGATATACCATGGGTTTTAGAGATTTTAACCATGGTATATATCTTATTTATCGAGTCTTTTATTATGTTTTGGAGTCTTTTATCTATTTTTACAGGTTTAGGTACGTTTGGAGCTTATCTGGAGATTCTGAGAGCTTTTGGAGTGATTTGGCAGCTTACATGGATGTCACAGAGTTTACTGGGTTCGTCTGCACTCTGTGACGATCGACACAAAGTCTGCATCGGTCGACACCACTACAGGACGAAATTCCTGCGCCCAAAAATCTGCATTTTGGAGAATTACAGTTTTTGCCCAGAAACTTCCCAGATTTGCAAAAAGACCCCAGACGTGTTTTAGACTATATATTAGGGTTTTTAGCCACTTGTTTAGGCTACGCTTTCATAACTAAGTTTTATTTTCAGAGAGAGTTTTAGGGGCTGGTCCTGATCTCGAAAGAGAGAGGATTTTGAACCCCAGTTCTTTATTTGATTTTATAATATTTGGTTTTCTATTCAAGATGTTTTCTGTCCCGATGAACATGTCTGAGTAGATTACCTGTCAGGTTTAGGGATTCTCATTAGGGATTTCATGGAATTATAGGTTAATAAATCTGTAGGGATTCATATCTGTTAGTTCTTCATCTAGGATTGTTCTTAATGCTTAATATGAAGTAGCTATCCAGATTTATGATGTTAGGTTGATTGATACAACGACAGTTGGTTAATTAGCTAGAAAGAACCTAGATGGGCAATTTAATCACTCGCAAAGGAATTTGGTTTAATTAGATTGTGAACATATCGAACTTGGAATTAAAGCTGGTTTAATCTGTTAGTAATTGCAAAGGAATTTGGATTGCTGCACTTAGACTTAGAGAATTCTCGCAACGACAGTTGGTTAATTCTATATCTGTGTTTGAGTTCTAGAACAGTTCTTAATTAGATCCCGATTGATTGATTGCTTGTGTTCCTGATTTCCTGAGAACTCCCTAGACTTAACTCTTCGCTTCCTTGCTTACAACTCGCATAATTTTACTTTCCCGCTTTGCTTTTTAGTTTCTAATCATATTTGCTTTCTCCTAGTTTAATCTCTTCTGTTTTATAATCTAGCGTTGACCGGAGTCCCTGTGGATTCGATACCCTAAGTACTACAACTACATCACTGTGCACTTGCAGTTAGTATAGGGTTAAAACTAGACCTATCAGTGATCGCTGAGTTTCCAATTGACCCTAGGATTGTTCTTAGGATCAACGTCGTCAAGATTTCCAGTCATCCTGAGTTTAGAAACTTTTTAAGAATGTCCTCACAGACGGCGTCAATTGTATGATCTCAACTCGGCCTATCCAAAGACAGAAAGAGTTCTAGGGTTTCTTGAAGTATTCTTAAAAGAGATTCAAACTCGGCTCGGTGGAAAGAATGAAATTAGGGTTTTGCTAGGTTTCCGAGAAGACAGAGAGCGGCTGATCAAAGGTGTTTAAGTCGGTTGAAAATGATTTGTGTTTAGATTCTTGCAAAGAGCTTTCCAAAGACTAGTATTAATTTTTCGGTGTATTTTATTTAATTAGCTTGATGCCTTTAAATAGGCTACAGAAGTCGGCATAACTAATCAGGAAAACCTAGAATAATATCAGAATCATTCCTAATATGTCGGCGTGAGTATCTTCAAAACGTATTTTTTTTTTGGCGTGATCCCCACGCACGCCGCCTTCCTTCTGCCGCCATAATCTCCTATCTCTTCTGCGTTAACCTAATTTACTCCGTCATTGGGCCGAGTTGAGACAGTACTTCGATCTCGGGCCGAATTTAACTGATTCTTTCCTTATAGGGCCGACCTAAATTCCCGAATGGGTCTTTAGGAAATGTGATAATATTGACTCCAACATATACTGTAAATTTTAGGCACACTAACCCTTAAGTGAAGAGCCATAGTAAACACAAAAAAATCGTCAAGAAACTATTTATCTCACATCATTACTATCTATACTATAACTTATTTCCTCCCAAAAAATTTCCCCTAAATATATGCTATTCTTTGCTTAAAAGTATCTATGGGCATTCAGGTATTCAGTTTGGTTCCGGATAAGAACCGTTCGTTTTGGGTATTTTGATCCCATGCATTTAAGATCTAATGGGTACTTTACAATATTCGATTCGGTTCCGGTTTGGTTCACTTCGGTTCCAGTTCTGCTCGGTTTCATAATTTTAGGAACCGTAAACTACCCAGATTTTTTTGTTCTTAAACGGTTCCGGGGTTTTTGGAACCGAAATAGCAATTTTTACCCAAAATCAATAAAATTACTTAAAATCAACATGAAAACTCTGAAATTTCTGTTAATTCAACAAATCATTAACTAACAGAAAAAGTTCATAATTCAATGTCAATTACATAACATAAATATAAATTAAATGGGTTTAACAACATTTTTATATGATTTTTTATGTTTGTGTTGAAACAATTAATAATCTTTTTACTATGCCTTATATAAATTTTGTTCTTCGGTTCCTAGTTTCGGTTCTAGGTTTGGTTCCAGTTCCTACCCGATATTCATGGTTCCTCAACTCAAGATCCAATGGGTAATATAGGTGGAACCAAATAAAAGTTTTCGGTTTTTCGGTTCCAAATTTTGTGCCAAAGACTACATAAAAGTATCTCCAACTGTTTCTCACCAAGAGAAGTTGGTGTAAACAAAAGAAAAATGTATTCCATGTTTAAATAATATAAATATATATATTTTATATTGTAACCGACGTTAAGAGTCGGTTTACTACCCCTATAAATAAGGCTGACTCCTCCTTGTATCAAAGTTGTAGATACACAGATATACACACAACACAAAACCTTTCTCATCTCTCTTGTTCTCTTTTTTCTTTTTTTTTCTTTAATCCACCTTTTTATTTTAAAACACGTTATCAGCACGACCGTCTCTTGATCCGGTCAAATACCAAAAAGTGAAGTTTAATTATGACTAATTTATTTTATAAAAACAAAATTCTATTTTTTATATTTCCGTTTATATATTATTTCGGAAAGATAGGCACTGCCTTCTCCAAACCGATCATTATAGTAGGCTATGTCTTCACGATTATGATCACATGGTAGATTATGTCTCCTTAGATCATATTTATGAAGTGGTAGGTTAAGTCTCCTCCTTATCATTATGGTAGACTATGCCTCCACGATTTGATCACATGGTAGACTATGTCTCCTCAGATCATATTTATGAAGTGGTAGGTTAAGCTTCATCCTTATCGTTGTGGTAGGCTATTCCTCCATGATTTGATCACATGGTAGACTATATCTCTTCATATCATATTTATGGAGTGGTAGGTTAAGTCTCTTCCTTATCGTTATAGGCTATGCCTCCACGATTTGATCACATGGTAGACTATGTCTCCTCAGATCATATTTATGGAGTGAGAAGTTATGTCTCCTTCTTGAATTTATGGTAGGCACTGCCTTCTCAATTATTTTAATTTTGTTTTTTAGTTATGCACTTAAATTATACATTTATATTTATGCTTTTAAATTACTACTTTTAATATGCTTTTAAATTACTGCATTTAAATTTACCTTATTTCTTTAAAATGAAATAAAAAATTTAATAAAATGTTTAAATCATATAAAGATAATGTCGAACTTAGCAAAGCTCGAGATCATTGCCCTTGATGTTGTTGGCAAAAATTATATGACATGGGCATCAGATGCAAAATGGCGTATGAGATCAAATGTTCTTCTAGAAACCATTGATCCGTCGGAACAACGCCTGATGAGGCTAAAGCCATGGTGTTTTTACACCACCACCTCCATGATTATTTGAAAAATGAATACATCACGAAGGAGGATCAATCAGATCTCTTGCAATCACTCAAAGATAGGTTCGATCATCAAAAATATGTGATCTTACCAAAGGCCATATACGATTGTCTGCACCTCCGATTCATGAATTACAAAAATGTTGAAGAGTATAATTCCGCGTTTTTTGGAATTACTGCCAGAATGGCATTATGTGGAGGAAATATAAGTGATAATGATATGAATGAGAAAACACTCACCACATTCCATTCTGGAAATGTAATCTCGTAGCAACAGTACCGAGCAAAAGATTACACCCAGTACTCGGAGTTGATGCAAGTCCTCCTTGTAGCAGAACAAAATAATGAACTCGTGATGTTAAACCATCAGACTCGTCCATTTGGATCAGCTCCATTCCCAAAAGCGAATGTCGTAGCATCCAGAAATAATGATAACTATCATGGACGAAGATATGGACGTGACAGAGGCCGCAGTCGAGGGCGTGGACGATATCATGGACGTGGACAATGAAGAGGTTTCAACACTGGAAGAAATAATAATTTCCAGATAAATGAAGGTGGTCGTGCCATAAAGAAGCCGACCGATAATTCTTGTTACAGATGCGGTATGAAAGGGCATTGAGAACATATATGCCACACACCAAAGCACTTTTTCGATCTGTATCAAGGATCAGAAAAGGCCACAATCAATGATGTTGAAACCAACTTCATCAATGATGAAGCCAACCATTCCTTTAGCGGCATAAATGAGGCCACTCATCTGGATGTCACATATTTCCTCTTCGATGAACCATAAATGAGTTGTCAAGGATACTAGATATCATAAATCTTAATGTTTTCATGTTATCTAATATGTTTTGTAAAAAAAACTATTAGCAGCTTTAATAAGCTTGTGTAATATGCTTTTGTTATATAAAAGATATTTTAATATATCATTATCTTATGACACAGAAGATGTCGCATATTGAGAACCAGGATGGAGATTTATGTCTAGCAGACAGTGCTACGACACATACTATCCTTAAGGATAAACAATATTTCTTCTGTCTCAAAATCAAACACTCTGCCAAAAGCGTGAGCACCATTTCTGGTAATGCAAAAATAATATTAAGCTATGGAGAAGACAGATTTTCAATGCCAAGGGGAACTAAATTTAAGATAAATAATGCATTATATTCCCCTAAATCTCTCCAAAACTTGATAAGTTTCCGTAATATCCGTAGAAATGCACATCACATAGAGACTATGGACAAGAATAGCACGAAATATCTATGCATTACGTCTGAGAAAAAATATTTATTGGAAGAGCTACCGATGTTAGCCTCCAGATTATATTGCACAAAAATAAACATTACTGAATCCTATGCTATAATAAACCAAGAGGTTTCTAATACCTTTCGAGTCTGACATGAAAGGTTAGGACATCCATGAGCAGTAATGATGAGAAGAATTGTGCAAAATTCTAGTGGTCACCCATTGAAAAACGAAAAAAAATCTCAATCGGGAGAGTTTCCATGTAATTCTTGTTCTCAAGGTAAACTCATCACTCGGCCATCACCAGAAAAAGTTGGGAATGAATCCCCATTCTTCTTAGAAAGAATACATGGAGACATATGTGGACCTATCTATCCACCATGCGGGCTCGATATTATATGGTATTAGTTGACGAATCTAGTAGATTGTCACATGTGTGTCTGTTGACAAACAGAAATACGGCTTTCACAATATTCATTACCAAAATAATCAGGTTGAGAGCACAATTCCCTGATTATCCCATTAAGAAAATAAGGCTTGGTAACGCTGGTGAATTCACTTCACAAGAATTTGATAATTATTGTATGTCAGTAGGAATCGATGTTGAGCATCCAGTACCCCATGTGCATACACAAAATGGTATGGCCGAAAGTTTAATAAAACGATTGCAATGAATTGCAAGACCACTGAAATTGAGAACAAAATTTTGTATGAGGACATGCTATATTGCATGCGGATGCATTGGTACAGATAAGTGATATATCATGATTTTTAGGTGTTTTGAGCCATGATATATGTACATAATCGAGTCTTCTATAGAGTCTTTCGAGTCCTTTCAGGTAATTTACAGGTTTTAGCACGTTCGGAGCTTACTTGGACAATATGGCGCATTTTGGAGCATTTTGGAGCAATTGGCCGAGAAGAAGAAGTCACTGCCGATATCAGACACTTGTGTCGATCGACACCTATTGTGAATCGGTCGACACAAGGTCATGACAGATTTATCTCGCGAGTTTTAATAAAGGTTTTTCAGCCACTTGTTAGGCTAAGATTTTCTTAAGTTTTATTCTGAGTTTTGTTCTAGAGGGATTAGGAGATTTGGGGCTGGTTTGGTTCTCGAGAGAGACCTGATTTCAAACCCCTGTTCTTACTCTTTCTGATTCATCTAAGATATCTATTTTGACTATGTTTTCTGTTATGATTGATATGTCTGAGTAGATCTCTTGTTAGGTTAGGGAATTCTCATTAGGGATTTGAAGGAATGCTAGATTAACTGACTGATTTGGATTCATCATCTAGTTCTTCATCTAAATCGTTATTAATGCTTAATCTGAACTGGCCACTTAGATTATTGATATTAGGTTGATTTACACAACGAGAGTTGGTTAATTAGCTAGAAAGGATTTAGGTGAGCAACTTATCTATTCGCAAGGAGATTTGGTCTAAAGAAGTTATGAACAAACAAACTTGGAATTAATGCATGTTTAGAACTCTAGGAATCGCAACGAGAGTTGGTTTGCTAGGTTGTTAGACATAGATAACTATCGCAGCGAGAGCTGGATAGTTTTACTTCCGTGATTCTAGTTCAAGAACACTAATAGATTGAATCTGATTGTTTGTTATCTGACTTCCTGATTTCCTGAGAACTTCCCGAAACCTGACGCCTTCGTTAATTGCTTACATTCACCTCACTTCATTTTTTTTACTTGCTGTCTTGTTTACTGCTTTACAATCTGCTTCGCTTAGCTCAATTTGATTACTCATAATCTATCGTGTGACCGTGAGTCTTTGTGGATTCGATACCCTAAATACTACAATAGCATAACTGTTCACTTGTAGTAGAATAGGGTTAATTCTTGGCCTATCAAGTTTTTGGCACCGTTTCCGGGGACTCTTTGAGTTCGCCGATAGATTCAGTATTAGAATTTAGACTAAGCATTTTTCTTTTATTTTCTGTTTACTCATGTTCTTGTTTATTTGGTATCGCAGGAATCGCATAGTGTCGATCGACACTCATAGTGAATCGATCGACACCAGCCGCGACTAAAGACAGCGAGAGCTTGAGCACCTAGCAGGTTTCTCTCTATGGAACCTGTTATTCTGATTCGTGGTGAGGAATGCATTTTACGAGACCAAGAGGGTCATATACGCAATGCGAAGGGTCAGAAACTGGATGGGGAAGGAAACCCCATCATACCAGATGTTGCCGTGGGCGCGGAACATCCACGAGAGGAAGATGGTCGCGAGAAAACACTTGCTGATTACAACACACCGGATCAGTTCTATGCTAATCGGTCTGCGATTCGACCACCTCCCTTTGCCAGAGCTGAGTTCAGGCTGAAACCAGAGTACTATGCATTGGTTGGGAAGCATCAGTTTCATGGTCTCTCTAGCGAGCATCTTATGGATCATATAGAGACTTTCGAGGAATTGGCTAGCAGTATTATAGCTGAAGGAGTCTCATTCGATTATCTTTTCTGCAAGCTCTTTCCATTTTCTCTTAATGGAGAGGCAGCCTACTAGTTAAAACAGCTAACACAAGGATCTTTAACTACTTGGGATGCGGTTAAGAGAGAGTTCCTTAGACACTATTATGATGATGCTAGATCCGACCAGCTTAGACAAGATCTTTTGACATTCAATCAAGGACCTACAGAGCCTTTTAGGACTGCTTGGGTAAGGTTCAAAAGGTACCAAAGAGATTGTCCACACCATCGTTTTTCTGAAGTGTAGATGTTGTGTGTTTTCTTCAGAGGAGTTGATTTGTGGTATCAGACAACTATGGATTCTGCAAGTAATGGGAACTTCTATACCAAGACTCCAGAGGAAGCTAAAAAGCTTAGTGAGAACTTGATAACTAGCAATAGTGTCAAAAATTCTGATCTTGAGAGACAGAAGAATGATGGCAAAGATGACAGCTTGCAGATTGAGACATAATCTGATATGCCCCTATATCTCCATCAACAATCTCAAATGGCCCTGTTATATTTTTAATGTCGAAATGACAATTTTACCCTTAATGAGTGGTTGTAAGGGTTAAATATAATTACATCGGATAGTAGTTGTTGAAAAACACGGTAGTTCAGTGGTGGGAGCTTCACACCCGTACATGTGTGCAACGCGCGCCCAGGGTTCGAATCCCTTAGGCGTGGTAATACTTGGTATTACTGGGTATTACCCGGTATTACCAGGTATTACCCAATAATAACAGGTTGGTCATATTGGGTGATACTTGGTAATACCCGGTAATACCCAGTAATACTGGTAGTACTGGTAATACCAGTACTACTACAAGTGGAGGTAATACTGGTAATACCCGGTAGTACTGGCAATACCAGTACTACTACAAGTGGAGGTAATACTGGTAATATCGGGTAATACTAGTAATACTGGGACAATTAAGGTGGGAATCGACATCAAGTACATAAAATCAGTGAATTTTCATTTCAAAAAGGTAAAGGGTATTTTCGTCCTTTCATTAAAGTGAGGGGCATTACAGATTAGTGGGGGATATAGTGGATTAGTTTCTGACAGATAGGGGCATACAAGACAATGTTTCTTGCAGATTGCTGAGATGAGGGACAAGGTTGATTCTGTCTACAGCATCCTATTAGGAAGTGGCAAATCTGATCTGATGCAGAAGCTGAAGAGTTTGCAGAGGTGAACTATATAGCTGGGGCTGATTATCATGGACAGACATATGGAAATCCGCAGAGATAAGGTCCTAGTTATGCTCCGAGGTCGAAAGATTATGGCTATTCATCTCACCAAGCTCCTCCCACTAATGAGCAGACAAAGATTGAGTCCATGCTTGAGCAGTTGCTTCTTGGGCAGAATAAGATGACATGAGATCTGAATGGAAAGCTAAATTCCATGTATCAAGATCTAAGTGGGAAATTGGAAGCTTTGACAAGCAGAGTTGATAATTTGGATACTAGAATGACGCAGGCAGAGACCGGTATTAAAGAAAAGATGACTCGATCTCAGAAAGAACATGTTAAAGCGGTTTTGGTAGAGGACGAAGTTGAGCAGAATTATGAAATTAAGGCTTCAGAGCTGCAAAACCCGAGAGAAATTCGAAATAAAGACCATGTGTCGATCGATACACTTACGTGTCGGTCGACACGTGTTTCGAATTTTCATGACGAACCGAAATCGACCCACCTTGACATTAAGGTCGACTCGAATCGAGCCAATGTCGATCGACACCACTTTCATGTCGATCGACATCATGGACGTGAGCAGCCAGTTTGTCCAGAGAAGCCAAATATGGTTGAGGAAAAGGTCTACAAACCGAAGATTTCTTTCCCAAAAATGTCTAAGCAAGAGATTCAGTCGGAAAAGTACAAGAAGATAATGAGGGATAAGCTGACTGAAGTCTCATTGTTAGGTGCTACTAAGACCATTCCTCTGGTAAAGAGATGTTTTACAGACATACTTTCTAGTAATATGACTGACGAAGAAGGTGTCTTGATGATCTCTGAAGTGTGCGATGCCGTTATTCATGGCAGGATCTCTGAGAAGCTAAAGGATCCAGGGAGTTTCATGATACACTGTTCTTATAAAAAGACAGATTTAAGAGGTCATTGTGTGATCTTGGCTCAAGTGTAAATCTCATGCCATACTTTGTGGCTACGAGATTGGGACTGTTGAACTTTCAGCCCACTAGGATCTCTCTTCTCTTAGCTGATCGATCGAAGAATATCCAGAAGGAATTCTTGAGAACATCCCTCTCAGAGTTGGAAACTACTTTATTCCAACGGACTTTGTGGTACTGAAGTATGAGATTGAGCCTGATGATCCTCTACTACTTGGTAGATCCTTTTTAGCCACTGCTGGAGCTGTAATTGATGTGCGACATGTCTGATTGATCACCACCTGGGAGATAAACCTTTGCAGTTCAATATGGATGGGTTGGAGAGATACACTATTGATGGACAGAGTTTCAGTGTTGAGATAGAACCAGAGTTTGCGATTGGAGAGGAGAAGATGGCGGTTCATACTGAGCCTGCTCTAACATCTTCAAAGCCTATACCTGCTCTTAAGCAGAAAGCTCCAAACATCACATCTAAGCCACATTTGATCAAGCCAAGGTATGCATTCTCTGACTTTAAGTATGCTAACTCTGATGCTGATTTTGCAAGGAATAAAGTCAGGAAATGAAATGTTCCACCTGACCTTGCTGTCATTCCCAAATTTCTCGGTCAGTCTCATGCACACAATGCATATACGCCACCATGGATGAGGAGAATTTCGCAAAGGCATGCTCTGCCTTTGGCGAAATCACCTGACATCTGACCATGTGCCACAGTCAAGCTAATGACTTAAAACAAGAGCTGAGTGGGAGACAACCCACTGGTGAGTCTGAACATATGAGTTTTCGTCCTAAATTTTTGTTTTTGTTTTTCTTGAGTCTTTACAGGGAAAAGTAGCGACATGAATGTATTGTGTCGATCGACACAAACTATGAATCTATCGACATGGAGGCAACAGGGTCGATCCAGCACTTTGGGTCGATCGATCAACCTTTTCGCAAAATCGAGGTTTGACCACTCTGGCCGGTTCAAATTTCAAACACCGTGTCGATCGATACGAATAGGTTGGATCGATCGACACGAAGCGTCCCGAGGTAAGTATTTCTTTCTCTTTCTCGCGACTGTTCTTCATTTTACCCGAAACCACCATTCGCAAAACCTCTCTCAAATCCGATTTTCTTCGTTTCTCAACAAAATCCGACGATTCAAAAGCCAAACCCGAGCGGATTTTCGCCCTCTATCCATATCTATAATCCATTTGTGTCGATTCCAAGGTATGCTCCCTAAAACCCCAATTTTCAGATTCGGTTCTAAAGGGAAGGTTCGATTTTTGCTTTCATTTCTTAATCCCGTGGTGAAATAACACTGATTTAGGTTGCTTGGTAGTGGAATAGTGATGCCTAGGTAGTTTTCATGATTAATTTTGCAAGTTTCTGATAATTAATGGTTTTGTGATGAAAATTGTGATTTTGTGCGAAAATGCAGAAATAAAAACGTGAATGAACTGTTTCTACCGCTCTGTTCGATGCTGCACATGCTTTTGTTGAGGTTTTGATGGGTTTGTTTCTGATTTTTCAACTAATATCAGTTTTTGTTCTGATTTTTGCTCACAGATGCCTCCAAGGAAGAAGAACCGGACAGATGGGGCGAGTTTATCTGGGTCAACACCAGCAGAGCCACCTCCACCTATGACTCCTCAGTCTCCTCCGGGTTCTCCACAGTTACCAGCAGAGGTTCCTACACACCCATGGCCCAGAGATGAAAGAGTGAAGATATTGACAAAGAAGGTGTGGGATAAGCCAGCTAGGCTGGTCGTGATCAGTAATGATTGTATGCACAGAGAGGTGTTGGACACCTGGGATGAGTATGAAACCTTGTTGTACAATGGGTGGTGCGATGTTGAGATTGAGTCTACGAAGCTGGTAAGCCCTGACTTTCTGAGAATGACTGGTATGCGAGAGCAGGTTGTGCTATGCTTGAGGATGATGGGTTTAGGTACCATGCCTTATGTCCGGTATGCTTTGTATCCGTAGTTGGTAGTCAGTTTATGGCTACAGTGCGAGTCACGTACAGGGACTGGAACGCTAAGAATGCGCAGGAAGGTCATTTGTGCTTCATGGTACATGGCAGGAGATACAGACTGTCAATGCAAGACCTCTGTGTTATCTATGGGTTCAAGAAAGGCTACACACGAGCTACACTTCCAGAGGGCTTTCCTGACCTTGATAAGTTTTGGGGTAACTTCGGTTCTACACCCTATTTCGCCAGTGATACGAAGATGAAGGATTTACGACATCCGGTCCTGCGATATGTCGTACGTGTCTTGGCTAACACTCTCCTGTGCAAGATGGAGCCGATAGACACGCATGATGACTTACGACATGCGACATGCACCGCTATCGATAGACACGCAGGATGACTTACGTTTCAGACCTGATCCGAGGATTGAGAGGCGGGCACCTGCTGCTCGTTCCTGCAGAGGATCTTCTTCCCAGGCTGCTCCTACTCCTGCTGAGGATGAGCTTGTTCCTGACCCTGTTGGGGGTCCACACCCACATCCGCATTGGGTTCTTCCACTGGATGCCCCTCCATGATAGGTCAAGAATTAATCCCTATACTAAACTGCAAGTGCACAACAATATCAATGTAGTATATAGGGTATCGAAATCCACAGAGACTCTGGTGTTCAATAGCTCAAGAACAGGAATTTAACTAGGAAGAAAGCAATGTAATTGAATTAAAAGCAATGCAAGAAAGTAAGCAGATAGCAAAGATTGTTGGTTGTGAAAGCAAGTTATTAAGAGCGCTAGGTCTAGGGCGTTCTCAGAAAATCAGACAAGCAGACAGTTCATTCAGCAAGGATCTAATTAAGCACAGTTCTAGAACTCAAAACACAGATATAGAATTAACCAAATTCCTTTGCGATAATTCTCTAAGTCTAAGTGCAGCAAACCAAACTTTCGTTTGCGAGAACTAACAGATTAAACCAGCTTTAATTCCAAGTTTGATATGTTCACAATTATCCTAAACCAAACTTCCGTTTGCGAGTAGTTTAATTGCCCAATTTAATTAGTTCAGATTCCTAAACCCCACTTCCGTGACGTATTTAGCAACCTAAGATCTAGATTCTAATTGATCAGGTTAGAACTAGCTTTAAGCACAATTAAATTGAAGAACAAATATAGTTTGAATCCTTAACTGAAATTGAACAAGTCTAGCAGGTCATGAAATCCTATGTGAGAAACCCTAAACCTAACAAGGAATCTACTCAGACATGATTGATGAAAACATAATCATAGAAATAATAGATTGCATAAAAGATAAAAGATTAAAAGGGTTCGAAATCTTCTCCAAATACAGATGATGTAACAGGTTCAGATCAGCCCCAAAAGCTCTAAAAATCCTCTGCTCTTAATTATGAAAGCGTATCTAATAAAAACAGCTAAAACTTAAATATATAGGTATAATCTCGGCCAGGGGCTTCTTTGTAAATATCAGGAATTTCTGGATCAAAGTGCAATATCTTGATTCTTCTAAACCGCCGAGTTTTGGCCCATCTCGCTGGTGCATCGATCGATGCTAGGCATGCAACGATCGACACCTTTCTCTGTTTCGGACAGTGAACTCTATCTCTCGGCCAAACACTCCAAAAATCTCCAAAATGCTCCATTATCTCCAATTTAGCTCCAAACCTGATTATACATGTAAAAGACTCTAAAAGAACACAAAAGACACTAAAAACACAACTATATCATGGCATAAAACCGGTAAAAACATGATATATCAACTCCCCCACACTTAGCCTTTGCTTGCCCTCAAGCAAAACATAGAGCTAAAGCTTGGTGAAGAGGTTTGAAAACTTTCAGAAACTCATTTCATCCTAGAAGCTACAATACTCATATTCCCCTTAGTAAACCATTGAAAGAATCAATTACAGGATATCAAGACCAACATGTACTTCCCCCACACTTAGCAACTGTCCTAAGTAAACTCCACAATCACATTCAAGCATTCAAATTCTCCCTACTGACTTCTGCAAGTATTTAAGTGCGGTCTCACCTAAGGAGTATCGATCAAAGGGCACATGGATTCTTACCTTATCAGCTCTAGACCACCATACTATCTTTCTCTAGTCCCTTTCTTCTCTTTCCCTTCTTTAACAACTGATTTTTCCCCATTGGGTATCATTTTATTTTTTTTATCAGTGTTCTTCCCGTTATGGGGTGTACTTTGGACACATTCCATGGATCACATGAGAGAAAATAGTGTTTGCTACCATTCCCATGACCACTTCGGAGTTACTAACTCATCCTCAGTTTATTATCTTTTTTTTTTTACTTTATAGAAGGGGAGAAGAGAACTAAATAGGATAGGTTGACAGGCTGTGTCAGAACTAACAAGGGAATCCGACACAGAGTATACCAAGCCCTTAGGTGAGAAATCTAAGTCAGTATTAAATTGAAGTCAGTAAAAGGATCCTCTGATACCTGAAGTGATGTGGGTGTTCCCAGTAGGTTGATCTGTGATGGGGTTTTCTAATAGTCAGAGATAGATCCTGCAACTTCATCCCAATGGTTACTTAAGTTCCTGCAAGTCTTGTAAATCTTCTCAGAAAATCATAGTTTCTTACTTAAACAATTTTGACTCAATAAAACAATTTTTTTTTTGAAAAACGGACTGACTCTTAAGAAAACAGAAAACAAAAGTCAGTAGCACCTCCCCCACACTTAAGACACACTGTCCCCAGTAGTGTCCAGCGAAGGATCGGTAAAAAGAAAAGAAAAAAAAAATTGAAAAGATGAAATTATGTCTGTCGGGTTACCTCTGTCGCTCAGGCATCGATCGTTGCACTAAGTGCATCGGCCGTTATTTGGCGATTTTCGTGTATGATCGATCATTGCTCAGGACCGCAACGATCGCTGCAATGCGATTCCTTTCGTGTTGTGACGATCGACACAGAAGTGAGTCGATCGTTGCACTGCGATTTTGTCCGAGACCTGCAAACATAACTGCACCAAAAACAAAAACAAACGTAAAATCCTAACAAAAACACCAAAAATTAAGTAGAAAAACACCAGTACCTAATGGTGGGTTGCCTCCCACCCAGCGCTTGTTTAAGGTCAATAGCTTGACCGGACGGATGGGAATTTTCAGGTACCAGGAGGTCCTGACAGAGACTTTTTCTGTCTCTGTTCAAGTCTCCTCATCCAAGGTGGTGAGTAGGCTGTTGCGGAATGCTCATGTCCAAGAAAAGATGGAGTGAAATGTGCTCCAGGATCTATAACCATAGTATTATCCGGCTGCTCAAAATCTGCGTCCTTTATGGTGAATGTCTGCCCATCTATCAGTGGCTTTCGCAGCTTATCCATCTCATAGTGCAGTGGTTCATCTCCCAGATGGAGGTCTATCAAGCTGTTCCTAACATCAATCAACGCTCCTGCTGTAGCCAAAAAGGGTCTCCCAAGCAATAATGCTTCATCCGGATCACAGTCATATCTCAGCACAAGGAAGTCCGTTGGAACTAAGTAGTTTCCAACTCTCACCGGAATGTCCATAAGGAGTCCTTCAGGAACTCGTATGGACTGATCAGCTAGGACAAGAGAAGTCCTAGTAGGAGTAAAATCCAACATACCCAGCTTCTCTGCCACAGAGTAAGGCATTATGCTTCCAGCAGCTCCTAAATCACACAGAGAACGCCTAAAGCTATCCTCAAAGATAGAACAATCCAGCACAAAGACTCCAGGATCAGGCAGCTTCTTCGGGATCTTAGTTAGCAAAACATCACTAATATGTTGAGGAACTATTATCACCCAGTCTTTTAGATCATCATCCAGGGGCAACATCTTGTTTTGGTACCTCTGCACACAAGGATGATAAGGTGGATCTTCAGAAGGTGGAATTTCTTCCAATTCTTCACCAATCTCTTCTAATTTCTTCAGCTCTTCAATCTCTTGCTTAATCACTTCAGAAATTGAGGTACGTTGCTTAAGGATCTGAGCATAAATCTCCTGTTGAGAAATCTCAGAGGTTCTGGAGCATAAGTCATCAGAATCTAGATCTGCATCAATACCAGCATCGCTCAGAGAATATGTATGTTCTCGCCCTTCACCGATCGTTCCCATGGGAGTATCGATCGTTGTCCTCCCGACGGGTGCATCGATCGTCGCAGGAGTTGCATCGATCGACGCACTGCAGCAGATTTCACCCGAGAGTTTTTCACAAATATCCGAAAATTCTTGTTCTGTCACCAACTCAGCTGTACTTAGCTCAAATCTTTCACCTAGGTGAGATCCATCATTAATGTACACAGACCAGGCCTTAACATGAGTGTCTGCCACTCCTTTTCCCTTCAGTGAGCTGGACATCTGGTTCACCTGAGTGTCCAACTGCTTCATGTGAGTGCTCAGAGACTCAAACTTCCCATTGAGGTCTTCATAGACAGCGTCCAACTTCTTGTTGCAGTCCACAGAAATCTTGGTCTGACTCTCCATCAGTTGTTCCATCATAGCCTCCATTCTGCTCTCATGGGCTGTAGGTGCAGGAGGAGTCTGATAGGATGTAGATCCATAGGTTCTCTGAGTACCTTGTCCATAGGTCTTCTGAAAACCACCAGTCTGTCCTCCATTGGAGAATCTGTTCCCCTGTTGATTACTAAATCTATTACCTTGGAAACCAGAACCTCCTATGAAATTCACATCTTCCTCCTAAGTGTCCTCCTCAGTCTGAATCACCTCTACATCTTGGGCAAAGTGGACAGCTTTCTTACTTGTCAGGAGATTGTAAACTGTGTCCAATCTGGATCTTATATTAGCTATATCAGAATTCTCTACATTTCCACCAGATTTCTTCCTCCTTTCATCCATTGTCTTGCAACTGTTGCTGCCAATCAGGTTCTCAATCAACTGCTTAGCTTGTGTAGGAGTCCTGGTATTGAAATTAGCATTACTGGAATTATCCAGCGCAGTCTGATAAGGGAGATCTATGCCTCTGAAGAAGATACCAATCAGCTGTACTTCTGTGAATCCATGGTGTGGACAGTCACGCTGATACTGCTTAAATCTCATCCAAGCAGTCTTCAAGGGCTCCACAGCTCCTTGGGAAAAAGTGAGTATGTCCTGTCTGGACTGATCTGAGCGCGCATCATCATAAAAGTGACGCAGGAACTCACTCTTTAAGGCTGCCCAAGTAGTATACTGACCAGGTGCCAGTTGTCTCAGCCATGCACTAGCGTCTCCAGCAATACTGTGCGGAAATAGCTTAAGGAACAGATACTCCGGGCATACTCCTTCATACTTCATGCCAGTGACTATGTCCTCAAACTTGTCAATGTGATCCATAGGCTTCTCTGCTTGAAGACCATGAAAAGCAATCTGCCTCATCAGCTGGTAGTAGATGGTCTTGACCTCAAAATCATTCCTCTCAAAAGCAGGAAGCATTAGAGCTGCTCGGTTTGCATGAAACTCATCAGGTCTGTTGTAGTCAGCTAGTGTCCTCTCATGAACCACCATCTCTCTACCTTGGGCCCGTTCCTGACCCTGGTTTTGGTTCTGCTCCTGTTGTTGTTGCTCAGGAATGACATTCCCTTCAGCATCAACCCTCTGCCAGTCGGCATTGTAGCGGTTGTTATCTCGGTCCCTCAGGACACCTTCAGCATCGCGTTCCAGAATCAAACGCTCTCGCATCATTCTTTCTCTTCTTTCTCTTATGTTAGCTCTCTCTAAACGTCCAAGCTCCTCAAGATCGAGATTAACCAAGCTCGAGTTCGGATTACTTCTAGTTTTCTGCGTTGGCATAAACTGTCTGTAATCGTCCAGCAACGATCGATGCTATCAGTGCAACGATCGGTTCAATCTCAAATCGCCTAGTGACGAACGATGCAAGGGTGCAAACCCTATACTAAACTGCAAGTGCACAGCAATGTCAATGTAGTATATAGGGTATCGAAATCCACAGAGACTCCGGTGTTCAATAGCTCAAGAACAGGAATTTAACTAGGAAGAAAGCAATGTAATTGAATTAAAAGCAATGCAAGAAAGTAAGCTGATAGCAAAGATTGTTGGTTGTGAAAGCAAGTTATTAAGAGCGCTAGGTCTAGGGCGTTCTCAGGAAATCAGACAAGCAGACAGTTCATTCAGCAAGGATCTAATTAAGCACAGTTCTAGAACTCAAAACACAGATATAGAATTAACCAAATTCCTTTGCGATAATTCTCTAAGTCTAAGTGCAGCAAACCAAACTTTCGTTTGCGAGAACTAACAGATTAAACCAGCTTTAATTCCAAGTTTGATATGTTCACAATTATCCTAAACCAAACTTCCGTTTGCGAGTAGTTTAATTGCCCAATTTAATTAGTTCAGATTCCTAAACCCCACTTCCGTGACGTATTTAGAAACCTAAGATCTAGATTCTAATTGATCAGGTTAGAACTAGCTTTAAGCACAATTAAATTGAAGAACAGATATAGTTTGAATCCTTAACTGAAATTGAACAAGTCTAGCAGGTCATGAAATCCTATGTGAGAAATCCTAAACCTAACAAGGAATCTACTCAGACATGATTGATGAAAACATAATCATAGAAATAATAGATTGCATAAAAGATAAAAGATTAAAGGGGTTCGAAATCTTCTCCAAATACAGATGATGTAACAGGTTCAGATCAGCCCCAAAAGCTCTAAAAATCCTCTGCTCTTAATTATGAAAGCGTATCTAATAAAAACAGCTAAAACTTAAATATATAGGTATAATCTCGGCCAGGGGCTTCTTTGTAAATATCAGGAACTTCTGGATCAAAGTGCAATATCTTGATTCTTCTAAACCGCCGAGTTTTGGCCCATCTCGCTGGTGCATCGATCGATGCTAGGCATGCAACGATCGACACCTTTCTCTGTTTCGGACAGTGAACTCTATCTCTCGGCCAAACACTCCAAAAATCTCCAAAATGCTCCATTATCTCCAATTTAGCTCCAAACCTGATTATACCTGTAAAAGACTCTAAAAGAACACAAAAGACACTAAAAGCACAACTATATCATGGCATAAAACCGGTAAAAACCATGATATATCACTCCACCACTTCCTGTTTATGATGCAGATCCACACATGAAGTTCCTGACAGACACAGTTCGATCACTTTGGGGTGGTATTGCTAGAGCTTTCAGCTACACCTGCGCTTGTCCTTCTCACGGTCGCAGACGTCAGTGATCACCTACACCACCAGAGGGACACGACGATGATTCTGATTCTTAGTTCTTCCGTGATCCTAGCATTTCCTTGAGTTTGCTTTCCTTTTCCTTTTCATTTTTCTTAAGTCTGCTTTGATTTTGTTTGAGTCAGTTTGTCATGTTTCTTTTGATTTGAACTTTGTGGAACTCTTTTATATCCATCTTGTTGCTTTTGACTTGCTTCTTAGTGATCTGACAGTGCTGACATTGAGGAAATTGTGTGACTAAACACAACTTACTCGGATCCTGTTCAAGTCGGTAGCATTGGTACTGAAAAACATGCAACGTGTCGACCGATTCAGTCTTCATGTCGGTCGACACGAAACGAATTCTGTGGCGATCGATCTGGTACACGCCAAAATATGGGTCGACCTAAGCTTTGAATCGATCGATTCAAGCTGTGTGTCGGTCGACACCATTAGCTACAGAAGGTAAGAACACAGTTTTTCCCAGTTTCAACACAGTTTTCACCCATATTTCGCTTCCTCTATACTCGGTAACACTGGGGACAGTGTTATTCAAGTGTGGGGGAGGAAGTTACTGACATCGTTTTCTATTTTCTTAGTGTCAGTCCCATGTTTTTTCACTAGTTTTCAAAATTGTTTTATTGAGTCAAAATTTGTATGAAACTATGATTTTTCGAGGAAATGTTTCGCTGGAACAGGAACTAAGTGACCATTGGACAAACTTGCAGGACCTCTATGACTATTAGAAAACCCCAAACGGATCAACTTACCAAGGACACCCATATCTAACCAGGTATTCATAGGATCCATCACTAGTCTCACACTTAATGTTGACTTTAATTTCTCTCCTAGGGGCTTGGAAATCTTTGGGTCGGATTCCTTTGATGTGTTTGGCACAGCCTATGATCATGTTCTAAAGTATGGTTTCTGATTTTCCCCTCCCTTGAAAGTAAAAAAAAAGAGATAAAAACCGAGGATAAGCTAGTAGCTTCGAAGTGGTCACGAGAGTGGTAGAGACCCCTATTACCTCCTGTTTATCCATGGAAAGATCCAAAGTTTAAACCCCAATAAAAAGGAAAGAGCACTGATAGAAAAAATAAAATGATACCCAGTGGGGAAAAATCAGTGCTAAGGGAGAAATGGAAAAGAAAGAAACCGGAAACTGATAGTTTGGTGGTCATACACTGAATAGGTTGAGTCCATGTGCCCTTTGATTCGATACTCCCTCTGTGAGACTGCACTAAATTGTAAACAGAGACTAGTGTGGTGAACTTGAATGTCCTAACTTGATTGTGGAGTTTACTTGGGACATTTGCTAAGTGTGGGGGAAGTATATTGTGGTCTTGAGTTCTGTAGGAAAGTTTTCAGTGGTTTAGTAAGTGAATGTGAATGCGAAAGTTCCTAGGACGAAATGAGTTTCTATGATTTCAAACCTCTTTTCTTATGCTTTAGTTCTCCACTTGCTTGAGAGCAAGCAAGATCTAAGTGTGGGGGAGTTGATATATCATGGTTTTTAGGTGTTTTGAGCCATGATATATGTACATAATCGAGTCTTCTATAGAGTCTTTCGAGTCCTTTCAGGTACTTTACAGGTTTTAGCACGTTCAGAGCTTACTTGGACATTATGGCGCATTCTGGAGCATTTTGGAGCAATTGGCCGAGAAGAAGAAGACATTGTCGATATCAGACACTTGTGTCGATCGACACCTATTGTGAATCGGTCGACACAAGGTCGTGACAGAGTTATCTCACGAGTTTTAATGAAGATTTGGAAATTGTAACTTGGCCTAAAAGTTTCTCATAATTACAAAGTGGCCTAAATCGTGTTTTAGCTTTTAATTAGTTTTTTCAGCCACTTGTTAGGCTAAGCTTTCTTAAGTTTTATTCTGAGTTTTGTTCTAGAGGGATTAGGAGATTTGGGCTGGTTTGGTTCTCAAGAGAGACCTGATTTCAATCCCCTGTTCTTACTCTTTCTGATTCATCTAAGATATCTATTTTGACTATGTTTTCTGTTATGATTGATATGTCTGAGTAGATCTCTTCTTAGGTTAGGGAATTCTCATTAGGGATTTGAAGGAATGCTAGATTAACTGATTAATTTGGATTCATCATCTAGTTCTTCATCTAAATCGTTCTTAACGCTTAATTTGAACTGGCCACTTAGATTATTGATATTAGGTTGATTTACACAACGAGAGTTGGTTAATTAGCTATAAAGGATTTAGGTGAGCAACTTATCTATTCGCAAATAGATTTGGTCTAGAGAAGTTGTGAACAAACGAACTTGGAATTAATGCATGTTTAGAACTCTAGGAATCGCAACGAGAGTTGGTTTGCTAGGTTGTTAGACATAGATAATTGCCGCAGCGAGAGCTGGATAGTTTTACTTCCGTGATTCTAGTTCAAGAACACTAATAGATTGAATTTGATTGTTTGTTATCTGACTTCCTGATTTCCTGAGAACTTCCTGAAACCTGACGCTTTCGTTAATTGCTTACATTCACCTCACTTCATTTGTTTACTTGTTGTCTTCTTTACTGCTTTACAATCTGCTTCGCTTAGCTTAATTCGATTACTCATAATCTATCGTGTGATCGTGAGTCCTTGTGGATTCGATACCCTAAATACTACAATAGCATAACTGTTCACTTGCAGTAGAATAGGGTTAATTCCTGGCCTATCAATAAGACCAAGTTCATATAATAAATTTCCCCCATTACAGTTGACACCTGGTCAAGAAACTAATATATCCCATCTCTGAGTTTTTGGGTGTGCAGTTTATGTTCCAATAGCACAACCCCAAAGAACAAAAATGGGGCCACAAGGTCCCCATCTCCGCAAGGTCCCTGCTCAAGTCAAATTACTTTATATAGCTACAAGGAAGAATAAACAATTTACCAACGAGAGCAAGTCTTGCTTGTGAGTTGAGTACCTATGGGTTGCATCAAAAGCGCTGTGCAGCAAAAGGATCTGGATGCATCACACCACCATACGGCTTTCATCTATCATTAAAACGAACCAAGAATCTCACAGGGGAAGTGTTTGGCAACAAGATCTAAGAGTAAAAACATATAACTAGGAGACAGAACTATAATGAAACTGTTCAAGAGATGGGATATCTCAAAACCTGTCAAGAAACGACATTGAACAATACAATTTATGAAACACAAGCCAAATACCAAATTACATAACTGCTATATTGATCAAATGTAACAAGAGCCCTTAATCTCGTATCTTAAAAGGACCAGGACAAGCGAAAAGGTGACTTACAAAAATCAAAGGAATCCACACATCTGATAGCTGCAAGAAAAATCAATTTCACAGAAATTCATAAAGCTACAACCGGAGTGTGACGACGATTCGGAATCGGAAAGAGAGAGAGAGCCGACGGTGGATCTGGATTCGGAAAGTCGGAGCGGCGGCGTCGGCTTAATCGACTTGGAGTCGGAAACTGGAGAGGTCAGTGACGCGGAGGTCGGATAATGGGACAAGAAGAGGCGATCGAAGGATGGGACAAGAAGAGATGAAGAAGAACCCATCTCAGAGAGAGAGAGAGAGAGAGATAGAGAGAGAGAGAGAGAGATGAGAGATGACGGTGGGTTTGCTAAAGAATGGAGAAAATTTGCCAACATTTTGACCGCCAAACTAAAAAAATTTTGGGAAAGTTGCGCCAAACCAAATTTTTGATCAAAAATATCTGGTAATATTATAACTAATGGACTACTTATTTCAACAAAAATAAGTCATGGTTTTCATGTTATATATTCTAAAACCTATATTCATTAGTAATGTGTAACTATGACAATGAATAGATTACAATTATACCTTTATGTAGGGTTTAGAGTCTTAGGATTTATCAATTAGATTTATATAAAATGTGGTATAAGTTTCAAGTTTAGGGTTTGAGTACTTGAGATTAAGTTTAGTATTTTGGTATAAAATTTAAGATTAAAGTTCATAATTTAGGTTTGCTAATTAGGTTTTTGAATTTGAGATGGAAGATTTGGGATTCATAATATGGTTGAGAATAAAAATTAAGGATTATAGTTCATATTTATGTTTAAATTTTATGTTTGAGAATAAAAAATAAGGGTTATAGTTCATAGTTTAGGGTTTGATAATTAGGTTTTTGATTTAAAATGGATTAGGAGTTTAGGGTTAGTGTTTATGATAGATAGTTAGGGTTTTAGAATGGTTTTATAATTTAGAATGAAAAAAAAAATTATCAATACCCTAACACTAAACCCTAACCCTCCAATACCCTAAACATTATACAATGGTGTTTGTGAGACTTTAACATTTGTATTAATTGGAAATTTTATTTTTTAGACTAACCCTAATCTTAAACCCTAACCTTAAACCCTAACCCTCCAATACCCTAAACTCTATACAATTATTTATAGATTATGTTATACATATGATATAATAATAAATTGTATATTTTACTGATAATTGGGAATTTTTTTAAAAAATATATATTTCAAACCCTAAACCCTTAATCAAATTAAAAAGAATTATATTTCATCAATAACCCAAAATATGTTTATACAAAGATCATTAACAACACATAGCAAAGTTAACATTAACTTAAGGATTTCCAATATTAATGAGACCATCAAACTTATTGATTCTCTCTTTCAAAGGATTCCATTGATTAGAGCTTTAGAAGATGTTCATCCTAATTTTTTTTTTCATCCTAATTTTGTATTATCATACATACAATACAAAATTTATATATTTTAAGTGTATAAAAACATACAATGTTTTTTATATTTATTTACTTATTTTTGTGGTTCTAGTATTTAAGTTACTAATACTAATGATATAAATTAGTAACAAGACCATTTTAAAATCTTACAAAAGCATTATATAAGAACCATGGTCGTGTATACGAATGAGAATACATACTGACATAAAACAAGCGTTCCAAACAAACTATAAACAAAGAAATACACATGGCAATTGAAGATAATTCAATTCCTTTAGTCGTTGAGAAATCAGAAGTGGTTCTTGTGAAACCCTCACAGCTAACACCTGATGTCTCTCTATCTCTCTCCACCATCGAAAACGAACCAAACATCGAAACTATCAACAAAACCATATGTGTCTACGGTCGCGTGCACTCTCTCTTCAATTGAATTGCAAAGCCGGAGATGGAGTCACCTTTACAAGTGCAACGGTCGCGGGCACTCTCTCTTCTCTCAATTACTTGGATAGTGTTGGGGATGCAGCTTATTATTGTATGTTTGGATTCACCTAGAGCCTGTTTCTTGGCGTAACACTGCAAAACTACACATTCAAAGAGTTATTTACTTCTATTCAATGGATCTAAAACCCGTAATGATCCAACTGTTTGCCATTTAAAGTTATACATGTGGCATCAAGAAGATCACCCTTCCACAATCAGAACAAGTCAACTAATTAGATAAGCCGGAGAAAAAGAGTTATGCTCGGGCCAATATCGAGTATACCTGAAAGTGAAGATGGTTGATAGTAGCAAAAGCCCCCAAACTGTTGTAACCAAGTCTGAAGCTCCTGCCTCTGCCTTTGTTTTCATGAAAGAACCATGTAAGAAATCTACAATAGGATTCTTAAATCACAGCTATATAAGTTTCTCAAAAACGAGCATTAAGAAATGTAGTGAGAAGGAGGTGCATACCGAGTTGTGTAAACCCCCGCAGCTAATGATGTAACTCCTCCAACAGTCATAATCAGCCTATTACGGTCAGTTAATAAGGCCTTGACTCCCCCTGTCAAGTTCAATATAGAAGCAAACAAATGTAAGCATAACAAGAAGTGGATACTTCTCAGGAAACAATGATTATAAGTTCCAGTATTTACCTTCTCCATTGTGAATCGCATCAACAAAAGCTGTGTAGTTCCAGTTCTTATGACATTGTAAGGACGCTGAGACTTTACCCTCTTCTTGAAGCATGTACTCTCTCTTCATTTCCTCCAATACTTTATCATTGGTGCTGAAGAATTAACAAAACAAATTTCATGATTAGACTGACATGTAACCATCAGCCTGAGCTCAGGTGATTTTCATCAGGGAGTCGCAAAGAAAGAACTTGTGCACCAAGAACAAACTCGATTTTGACTGTGTTATTCTATCTCCTTACCAACTCCAAACATGAACACAGTTATCGCATTAAGCCAGTAACACAGAATCACCCCTTTTATAAGTTTATATTTTCTCACAGAGGACTAGAAGTGGTGCTTGATGGTCAGACTATGCTTCTCCTAACCACAAGATGTCTACCAAGAATTAACCCGTTAAGGCTAATTGTAGGATCAGCTCTATATTGCAACAGTAGACCAACAACAACCCTTATCATCCTCTGAACACCTATCTAAACACCACCTATACATGTATACTATATACCTGCGAAGATGAACCCATGCCTTGTCCAACATTTTATGTCTAAACCTTATTAAAAGGTTATACAGGTTTGTTAAACTCAACCATAAGCACTCAAACAAAAACACAACAACAACAGCTTAATCACATTGAAATAACAATCACAGAGAATATTCATGCTAACACAAGAACAAGCATATTCATCACAACTCAAAGTAAAACAAAAATAATCACTAATACACAACAGTCACAACAAAAGTCTAGTAGTCCTAAACAATATTAACACTAAGACGTAAGTAGATGAGACACTCACTGTAAAAGCTCCGTGAATGAGTACTGTTATGAGTTTCCTTTCCTTTGAGCCGAATAATTCTTCACCTGAAAACGAAGAACTTAGTACAATTAGATTTCAAATCTGAAGATTAAAAAAGGGTTTGAACAGATCTAACCCCAATATGAACCCTAACATTGAATCTTACCTCTAGAAAAGGCCTGAAGAAGATGATTCTCTGGATTATCTTCATTCTATATCCTCTTCGTTATCACTTGCATTAAGCCAAATACAAAGTCAGTGACCATCAGAAGAAGTAAAAATGCGAACCTAGTGAAGCAATTGATGAGATTCTTACCTTCGACTTTCGTCTACCTGAAGAGTGACGACTGAAACAGAAGACCTAAACCCTAATCTTAGACCCAGCTCGAAGGTTAGAGATGAAGACTGAAATCACGGCCGTCGAAGATAGAGATTATCGACGGCAATGAGTTTCGTGGCCGGAAAATTGAGTTTGAGTTTAGTGATGATGGGATTGTCGGAGAAACCGAAGGAAAGAGGGTTTTTTTTTTTTTTGCCAAGCTTTGTGTTTTTTTTTTGTTCGCTAAAGCTAAATGAACATAGGAGCTAAAATCAGTCTTTTTTTACTAAGTCTTGGCGCCTATAGAAAGATAGCAGAAATTGGGCTTCAAAACCTGATTTTGGTTTTCCGCTTATTAAAAATATGGTTTAGCACTAATTTTATGCTGTAATAGAGTACCCAAACCTGCATGCCCGCTATAATAGCAGTTTCCAAATTCGTGCTATCCTCATGTGCTATCAATACCCGTTTTTCTTGTAGTGAATGGAGATTGGTGATATATGTAGGGTATACATCACCAAGTATAATAAGGTATCTGGAATCACAAACCGGTGATATGTTTACAACACAGTTTGTTGATTGCCATTTTAATGAAGATGAATTTCCCGCTTTAGGGGGAGGATTGAGAGAATCACCAAATATCACATGGTGTACAAAATCTTTGGATTATCTTGATCTTCCTACTAATCAACGCGAGTTGGAAGTTCAGAAAATTATACATTTACAAAGTATGGCAAATCAATTACCAGAAGCATTTATAGATACAAAAAGGTGACCAAATCATATATACCCGCTGCAAATGCTCCATCTAGAATTGAAATTCCAAAAGAACGAAGTGATGGAAGCATTGCTAATGCACCCAAGGTTCAGTTAAAAGGGGGGGCCATTGGGCGCTAAAGAATAAAAAACCCCAAAAGAAAAAGAAGTTGGGAGAACAAAATGAAAAGGTTCAAGAGGAACCGAATCATGAAAAATGTCCAAAAGACATTTGTGAAAAATGTACATGAAGAACCCAATGAAGAGAAAAACCTTGAAGTCGAGCTTGATGAAGAAAATTGTGAGATTTCCATTAATTACGTCCATAAGGGAAAAATATGGATTAGATATGGAATTGATGAAATTGATGATGTAGATGAAACATTCTCCTTTTCTATCTTCAAATACATTGATAATAATAATGATGATCCGGATCCAAGATCCATATCGGAATGCCAGAAAAGACCCGATTGGGAGAAATGGCAAGAAGCCATGAGAAATGAATTACTCTCCCTTAGTGAGCAAAATGTTTTCGGACCAGTTGGTATTAAAACTGCAGATGTAATACCAGTTGGATGCAAATGGGTCTTTGTGAGAAAAAGAAATGAAAATAATGAAGTCACTAGATATTAAGCTCGACTTGTGGCACAAGGGTTTTCTCAAAGATCGGGAATTGATTATGATGAAACATATTCCCCGGTAATGGATGCAATCACGTTCAGGTACTTAATGAGCCTAACAACATCGAAAAATCTAGAAATGTACCTCATGGATGTTGTGACTGCATATCTATATGGATCACTAGATAGTGACATATATATGAAAATCTCAGAAGGATTTAAGATCCCAGAAGGATCAAAAATTCCAAAAGAATCTGAGAAAATTTGTTCGGTCAAATTACAACGATCACTTTACGGATTAAAACAATTCGGACGCATGTGGTATAATCGCTTGAGCGGATTTTTTTGAAGAAATGATTTATCTATAACACGATATGCCCTTGTATATTTATAAGGAAATCCCTATCAGGATTTGTGATCATTGCTGTTTATGTTAATGACATAAACATCATTGGAAATCAAAAGGAAGATGATGATGCAAGAAGTCATATGAAAAAAAAGAGTTTGAGATGAAAGATCTTGGAAAGACAAATTGTTGTCTTGGGCTTAAAATAGAGCATTTACAAGATTGTATATTTGTGTATCAATCAAATTACACATCAAGGGTGTTAAAACGTTTTAATATGGATAAAGCAAATCCTTTGAGTACTCCAATGGTCAATAGATTGCTTAATATTGACAAGGATCCATTTCGACCTTGTGAAGATAACAAGGAAATATTAGGTCCAGAAATACCTTATATGAGTACCATAGGTGCACTTATGTATCTTGTAAACTGTACCAGGCCAGATATAACATATGCTACTAATCTTTTTGAAAGATACAATTCATCTCATGCGTAGAGATATTGGACCGAGAAAAACATATCCTTTGATATCTCCGAGGTACGATTGACTTGGGATTATATAATCCTCGAAATTTTGCACTTGGTCTAGTTTGTTTGCAGATACATGATATTTATCTGATCCGCATAAAGCTCGATCGCAAACCGGATACATTTTTACAATGGGAGGAACTGCGATCTCGTGGCGTTCTCAAAAGCAAACTCTATTCACCACATCTTCAAATTATGCAGAGACAATTGCGCTTCATGAAGCATGTCGAGAATGTATATGGTTAGGATCTATGACTCATCAGATACAAGAAGCTAGCGAGATAGTTACGAACAAAGAACCAACAATAGTATTTGAAAACAATTCTGCATGTGTTGCTCAACTCAAAAAGGATATATCAAGAGCGACAGAACAGAGCATATTCCCCATAGATTTTTCTCCTATATTCAATAACTCGAGAAAAATCAAGAAGTGAACATCCAGTGTATCCATTCAAACGACAATGCAGTTGATCTCTTTACAAAGACGCTTCCCACTACAACATTCAGAAAACATATTCAAAATATTGGAATGTGCCATTTACGAGATTTATGAAGATCTATTATTTTCAAGAGAAGTTTATGTCACTGTATTCATTTTTCTTTGTCATGATTTTTATCCCACTAAATTTTCTTTTATGATAAAGTTTTTACGAGACATTACATAATATAAAAGAAAATATTTAAAGGAAAATTTTAAATAATATATATATATATATATTATTATTTATATATATATATATGTATTATATTGTAACCGACGTTAAGAGTCGGTTTACTACCCCTATAAATAAGGCTGACTCCTCCTTGTATCAACGTTGTAGAACATATATACATATATATATATATATACAATACAAAATCTTTCTCAGTCTTAGTATCTTTTATTTTTTTGTGCGTTTTAGTATCTTTTGATGTTTCATTGCAATTTTGTATCTTTTGACAACTTATTATATAGCACTTGGACCAGTTTACCCCTCACATATTGGATAAAATCATTCAAATACCCCGTTTGATGAATATGTGTCGCAATATCCCTTGTATCCACTGATTTTTTATTTATTATTTTTTCTTTTTTCTTTCCATACACTCTCTCTCTCTTACTTTACATTGTTTCACCCCTTGTTTTTGACGGTGGATACGATGAAGAAATTGCGGTTTCCGGCCATATAAACCTTTGGAATGGAGATATAATCGGACAATGTACCGGAATTAAAAAAAAAAAATGGGCTTAATACGAAATTTTTGAATGGACAATTAGACTATGTGTCCATAATATCGGCAATTTGTGGACGCTACTGCGATCATATCATATGCAAGTCACTTATCATGGATAGGAGGTGGCGAAGCAAAAAATATTGCTTTTTAATGGATAAGGGTCCACACGTATTTTGGATCCAAAGATTCACAATAATGTAAACTTTTGACAACCTTATGTTCATCAAAAGTGTCTAGCATGTGATGTCATCGTGGTAGTGTCCACAAATAGTTGATACATAGTAGAAATCTTGACCACATTATGTTCATCAGAAGCGTCTAGCATGTGATATAATTGTGGTAATGTCTCTTGACCACCTTTTTCTTCATCAGATCGTCTAGCATGTGATATAACCGTGATAGTGTTCATGAATAGTCGATACATAGTAAACACAAAAGCGTCTAACATGTGATGTCATTGTGGTAGTGTCCACGAATACAAAGATACATAGTAAACACAATTTTTAATGTTTTCTATCGTACCTGTGTCCACAAATTCACAATCATGTGAACTCTTGACCACCTTATGTTCATCAGGAGCGTCTAGCATGTGATATAATCGTGGTAGTGTCCACGAAGAGTCGATACATGGTAAAACTCTTGACCACCTTCTGTTCATCCAAAGCGTTTAGCATTTGATGTAATCGTGGTAGTGTCCACGAATAGTCGATACATAGTAAAACACAGTTTTAATATTTTTATATCGTATTTTGTGTCCACATATTCACAATCATGTGAACTCTTGACCACCTTTTGTTCGTGTGAAACGTTGGTAGAGCTCTTGACCCCCTTCTGTTCATCAGAAGTGTCTAGCATGTGATATTGTAGTGTCTAGGAATAGTCGATACAGAGTAGAATTCTTGACCATCTTTTGTTCATCAGAAGCGTCTGGCATGTGATATAATTATGATAGTGTCCACGAATAGTCGATACATAGTAAGTGTCTTGTATGTTATATGATTGTGGTAGTATCCACGAGTAGTCGATATTGTGGACACATAATCTAACTGTCCATTCGAAATTTTCGTATTAAGTCCAAATTTTTTTTTGAATTCCGGTACATCGTCCGACTATACCTCTATTCTGAAGGTTTATATGGCCAGGAACCTCAACTCTATTATAGTATCGACCTTAAAAAAATTGAGGGTTGAAAAATAAATGAAAAAAAGAAAGAAATAGGAGAAAAAAAATAATAATAATAAAGTATGGATAGACGAGAACAGTGCTATATCTGTGTCCATTCAAAAATGTTCTTGTCTATAGAGATAAATGGTGTTTTTACAATAAAACCTATAAAAATACAAAAATGCAACCAAACATAAAAAAAATACAAAATTGTTATTAGAAACCAGTGCTTGAAAAATTGCTAGGCGCTAGTCGGGCGGTCGGACTGGGCCTAGTGCCTAATAAGAAAATCGGGGATTAATCGGAAACTAGGCGGGACGGAATTTTCGAACTATTTTTATGTTATTAAATATTAATTCTATAATTTTATATAACTCTAGTATACTTTCATGTCCAAAATTCATGAAACATACAAATAATAACATTAAGAGTTTAATACTTAGGTTTTGGTTACATTTTGTAAGCAAATATGTTATAAATTGATTTATAAGCAAATTGTTATTGGTTTTACTTCACATCTAACTCAAAATACAAAAAAAAAAAAAAAAAATCAGTTCCAATCACAATATACAAAATAGAATATATGTGTAGAACAGACCAAGAAAATAAAATAGAATTAGAAACTCTACTTGATGCAAAGGAAAACGTCTACATGGAGTAGATAAGAAGAATCTAGATCAGAAAACTCTCCTTGGTGCAAAGGAACAAAATTTCATCTATTTATTATATTTGATGATCTCTGCACATACCATTTATAATAAACCAAATGCTCACAGACAAATATAATAATTCTATTGTTCAAAAGGAATTATAACATGATTATAAAAAAGGGGCTAAAAATGCAAATATTTTTGGGTTTCTCTAGGCGGATCTAGGCGGATTTAGATGAGTTTAGGCGGGAATTAATAGCCGATTAATGCAGTTAGGCGGGTCTAGACAGGATCAACGTAAGAATCCGATTTGTATCAACGATTTGGTTTTAATCGCGGCGTTAACACTCCGCCGGGCGCCTAGCATTTTTGAACACTGTTAGAAACATATAAAAAGATACAGCGCAATATTTCCATCTTTCCCATCTCTCTTGTTCTCTCTTTTTTTTTTTATGGTCAAATTCTCTTTTTTTCTTTAGTCCACCTTTTTATTTTACTTTTAATTCTTTTAGGCCGGTCAGAACCGTATTAAAACAAAACCGTGGAAACCCGGTTAATTACATAACCGAAATAAGCTCAACAAATCATGTCCCCTTTTGTCTCCCCTCAGAACCACCTTTTCTTCCCGGAGCTTCTCCTCCCTCTCTTCTTAAACCTCAAAAACCCTTTCTCCTCAGAACCACCTTTCTCGAGCCTTTTCGGAAATAGTTCAGAAAATGGCCATTGGGCGTCTTCTTACGCCCAAAACGAATCCCCATTTCAGTAGCAGAGGTGATAACAGAGAAACCCTTATTCTGAATTATTGTGATTTTTCATTTTCTTCCCCCTTCAGCGCAGATGGTTTTCATCCTGCCGCTATTTTAATCGATATTGATCATGAAATCCTGTTTTTATAGGTTTCGCACCTTTGACGAGGAGGTGGTTTTCTTCTTCTTCCCTGGAGGATGCCCGGAAATTCGAGAGATTTCCGGATTCTAAGGCTTCCGCTAACAAGTGAGTACTCTTCTCCTCTCTTGCGATATGTTTTTTTTGTTGTTGTTGAGAACTGTAGTGAAGAGTAACGAAGCTACTTATTAGAAACCAAATGTGGAAATGGAATTTTGCTAGGTGTTGTTAAATGGTTGATTTAACTCATGCCTTTGTGTATTGTGATTTGTCCTCTTTCTCTTGAGTCGCTTCACCTGGTTCACACCATTGCAAACTATTTGGAGCTACCAAGCTTCGTATTAGATTCATTCTCATGTTAATGTGCGTGATACATTGTTCTTTCAAAGAGTTTCATTTTTATAGTTTATCTTGGATATGTAGAGATATTGGCCAAAAGGGAATGCATTGGTATTCTTTAGGAGGCGTACTGACTAATCTAAAGCATAAGATTATGGGAAACATGCCCTTGATCAACAAATCTCCAGGTGAAGGCTCGGTTCTGTCAAAATCACCCATGGTTTCCTCAGAAGATGTGGCTGTTAAAAAGGTGGCCAGCTTGCAGAATGTTGCAGAGAACAAAAGCTATATCCCTCCGAGTGTAAAGGAAGAGTCTTTAGTCTCTGAAATGGGAACTGAGATTTCTGGGAAGAGAGAAACGACATATGTAGAGAAAGAGATGTTAGATAGTATTAGCTTAGACGGCTTGAAGTTTGCCAAGGTGTTGAGTTTGACACAAGCTGGAAGAGTGGATATTCCTGAGGAACTAAGTTCTAAAGCATCGGAAAGTATGGCGTCATCTGAGGAGAATCACGGGAAGTTGCAGCCTGAGAAAGGGCAATCCGATAAAAAGGAATCACCTGTGAATAAACTCTCAAACATGTTCATAAACCTGCATCCAGATAAGGAGGTTAAGCCTCGTCTCAGATTTGAGGCATTAAGTAACATTAATTCCAGAATGTCTACAACAGAATCCTGTCATGATGTGGGTGGTCAACACAGCCCTGTCCAGAAAATGAAGAGTATCACCAAAGAAAATGATAAACAATGGTTTCCGGATGCTATCCAAAAACCTGAGTCTTTGTCGTCGTTTCTACTAACCGGTGCGAGTCATGATCGGAAGAGCGGAGACCTGGCTGCTATTAGAGAAAGGGAGACTACATTTCCTTTTGGAAGTTGTAGAGGAACCGGTGTACCTGTGGCAGTGAGTAGAGACCTGAGAATCAAGCACTTGATGAAGTCCCTTAACGCTCCAACTTACAATGGCACGAGAGCGGATACCAGCTCGTGTAATCCTAATGGTGGAGAAGGAAAATGCGCATCGAAAGGATATTCTGTAACGAAAAAGAGTGATCTTTTATGTGCACCGGAGGAAGAAGTATCCAAAGGACTGTGCAGCCAGGTCACCTTGGCTGCTACTACCAGTGCGAATCAAGAGTCAACAAAAAAGAGTTTGGACGCATTATCTATCGAAGAACACTCTTTTAACAAAGTAGTGCTAAGGTTTTTGCCCGAAGGATTTCAGAAGAGACACATCGTTGAACAATTTTCTGACTTTGGAGCCGTTTTAGATGTACAAGAAGTTCCATCTTTCGAGGGATGCATTTACAAAGATGCTCTCTTGACTTTTGAGGTTAGTTTTTCCCTATCTCGAGAAACGGGTCACATTGTCTTCTTGTTTAAATGAGTCCCTTTGCTTCCATATTTGTAGACTAACTCAGCCGTCAAGAAGGCTGTCACGAAAGGTGTTGTGATGGTGAAGCATTATAGTGCAATTGTTGATGCAATTTCTCAGAAAGACATGGTAGAAAAGACACGCATTCCGGATCTCATTGGCGATCCAGATGTGCCTGTTTCATTGGTGAAGAAACCAACCCGAACAGTTAAGATTCATCCGCTGGATCACAATATAGGTTCGAATCAGATCAGAGAAGCGCTAAGGTTTTGTAAGAGCGACATATCTAAGATTATCTTTGGTTCTTCATCGAAAACAGCTGCGTTCGTTGAGTTCGAGGTGCAGTTTTATTGTTAGTTATAATACTCAAAACCTAATGGCAAAGATAGATAAATCAATCATCTACTTTGTGGTTTGCAGACGGAAGATGGCAAAGAGAGAGCACTTGCAGCGCATTCAATTGACGTACTCAACAAGCAATTGTTTATCTCTAGGATTGATATACCGAGGACAACCGTTGCAAGAATCTCAAACTTTTCAGGACCAACGACGGGTGACTTACGGAAACTCTGTGTACGTTATGGACATGTCAAGCAGTTATTTCACAGGGGAAAGGGTATTTCAGATGTTCGTTTCGATATCTCTGAATGGCCAAACATGCACACTATTCTCAACAGGTAAAACCTGGACATTGCTTTTTTTTTTTTTTGAAATAATGAGTGAAAGTCTTGACATTTTTCTGTCTTCTTTATGAAAGCATGAATGGTAAAGAGATCAATGGTAGGAAGTTGGTGGTTCGACCTGCGACAACAGTTATACCTCATGAGATTCTAAAGGTTTTGTGGGAAGACCCTCAAGGAAAGAGGTATGTGAAAGGTTTGATTAAGAATATGGTGAGGGAGATTGAACAGCCTTTAGATGCAACTGCTATATCTTCATTGTACTCAACTCTTGAAGATTAGAGGGTAGAGCCATTGTTTTGGTATCAAAAGAAAAGCTAACCACGTTGGAATTAGTTTTGTTTAAGAGACACGTAAAGAAAAGTTATAATTTAAAAAGAAAATTTCAGAAGCTCTACTTAAATAGGTTAAAGAACGAATTACTATTAAAAAAATGAGACGTTATCGTCGTGATTAGGCTTGGGCTTTTTTTGTCTGGATTCACTCGAAACTCAAAAAAAATCGGTTTGGGTCAAGTCTAGATCCTAAGAAATGAACCTCTTAGTGTCGACTAAAAAAAAAAAAATGAAATGAACCTCTTAGGAATATTAGGGGAGGATCCGTGGATGTCGGGTCGGTTTGATTTTGTCCCGGATTCGTTTGGATATAACTTTTTTATTATATATTAAACTAGTATTCTGGTCCATGCATTGCACGGACATTGGATTTCAATTCAATTAATTCAAATAACATTTTAAAGTATAACTAATCAAGATAACATTACCATGTAATATTCGATTTAAAAAGGTAAATTAAAGAAGTGTTAGAGAGTCATATTTTGTGATAATATTTAACGAAACACATAAACATAAAAGATGGTATAAAAAAATCAACCTCACATTCGATCGACAAAAAAGGACTGTCGTACTAAAAAAATTGATTCATCATCGTCTTAAGTTTGGAAATGCAAGAATAGTAAAAATTACATAACATATTCTAATCATCCAAAAAATATTATGAAAGTAAATGTTTTAGTTCTATACCCAATTTTGGCACTTAATATAAACTCTATATCTACGTATAAAAACATTATATTATACATCTATTATTCGACTATTCTCATAGCACAAAAAAATAAGATATTGTATGTTATTGAATTGTAACGTAGGACATGGCCTATCGTTTACTTTTCCAAATATTAATGTTTGGAAAAGTCTTACATTATGCAACACTTTTTTTATGAATCTACACATCTACATTCGAAGACCTAATCTTTCTATAAACTAAAAAATTAATTTTTATTATTCCATACATATTCTCTTATGCAAAAATTTAAATTATTTCTTTTGGTAAAAAAAATTATGATTTAATAATATATGGTCATAACATTTTCAAATTGTTAGGGCTAAGAAATATGAATGCAAAAAAAAAACGGAAATCTAAATTTTGATGTAGCTTATCAACAAATTATTATGTTTACATTGTGATGTAAAATGAGAAAGATCTGGGAACTACCCAAAAGAAACACATCATATTTCACTAAAGATTCAAAAAAACTCGGGAGATACTTCAAGTTAATGGCAACACGATCTAGCAAGTGCTCTCGAACAGCACCTTCTTCAGGGTTATAGGTTGCACTTAATAGTGGTTTACATGGATGCCTAAAGCTGATTCCTTCTCTTTCAACTATATTAACACCATCCGTCAATACATTGAGAAGCAAATTACTAGTGCCCTCATCTAAGAGATTTATCTCATCAACATACAACACTCCCCTATGTGCTTCAGCCAAAAGACCAGGTTGGAAAACAGTTGTTCCCCTTTTCACAGAGTCCTCAACATCAACATACCCAATGAGTCTGTCATCTGTGACACCTAGAGGAATCTGTGTAATGCAAATGACAGAAAAAAATCTTAGTAATAAAGAAAACTGTTTCAGAAAATCTGTTTATTTACTATTTTATCAAATTTTAATACATGGTATATCGAATAAATAAAAAAAATAATAGGAACATATAATCCTATACTAAATTTATTGTAAAAAGAAGATATATAAAAAACAAATTATAACCTCTTATGATTGAGCTAAAAAGAAAAGGATAACAATATGTAGTTTGAAACAAAAAAAAACGGATAAAAGTCCAAAAAAAACTTCATAGCTAAAATTAAGAAATCTTAATCATAATTTCAAATGATAAAATGATACAAACACATAATTTTAAAATACGTCTTTATAATTAGAAATCTTCATAGCTAAAATTATCTCAAAAGTATAACGAAACAAACTGCCACAAAATAAATTTCAGTTCAAGTCTTTATCACAAAAGCCAAACAAGTTGTCCTAAGTTTTATATTACCAACATAGTTAATTATAGATTGATTAAGGATCGTAAATTGGATTTTTCTACTATCAACATACATCAAAGACTTCATACTGATACTATCCATTTACATTTGATTCATCTCTCAGCTTTGTGAGCTTCAGGACCTCACCCTTAAGCATCTTGACTTTCATTGTCAAAGCTTCGTTCTTCTCTTCCACATTCTTCTTTATCTTTCTCTGTAGTGTAAGTGTGTAACCTCTGCATGTGCTTTCTCTTGCATTTCCTCTAGACTTTGTTCTGCAGACGAAGGTCGTTTGCTTCAGCCAATGTCTTTGTTGTTAGATTCTCATGCTCGCTCAGTTTCGATTCCATTTCGAGAGAAAGCCTCTTTGTTGTTATAGAACTTTTCCATCTTGTTTTCCTCAGATTCTCCTCTGCTTTGATGGCTATTTGCTCTTGTTTTGTTTTCTCCCGCATCATCGTGTTGAGATCTTCATCGAAAGCTCATGCTTGATCCTCCAGCTCTTTCTTTAACTCCTTAACCTGAGACTCGAGCTCAATAACATTAATCAAGCATTCCGAGTACTCAAGTGATTGTTGCTTCAGTTTCCCTTCCAATATCTCTACCTGAGATTTCAAATCTTCAAGACTATCCTTTGATTCTTCTTCCGGTTTTGAGCATTCTAACTTTAAAGATACATGTTTGTGATTTTCCTCCTCTAAGGACTCATATTCCCGAATAAGATCATCCAGAAGAATTGTTGGAATTGTGTCCAGTAATCTCGGTACTGTCTCTAGAAAGTAAGAGTATGTCAAAGATCAGACATAAGTCATATAATACTGGGGGTCATGATGGCTTGCTAGAGTCCGCTCATGATCTATAAGTCTTGGACTTATTGCCTTTATTATATGATCCCATATGGGTCACACGCCTAAGCTAACAGGAAATCGTGTAGGAACGGTTTAGCAGGAGTATGGTAAAAGTGCTAGGCATTTACTATACTTAGAGAGAATAAGAGGGTTTAGCCATTGTGCATCGATCGATGCATAAGGTGCAACGATCGTTGCAATGCGCGAACGCCTCGGAGTTAATTGGCATTTGGGCCAAATGGCCCAAAACGAACTGAACAAGTTTTATATAAACTTAAGACGAGTTCAGGTCGATTAGAAGCCCTAGCCGCGACTCTCTCTCTCCCTGCGACCTCCCACAGCTCGGTCTAGCAGCTTTCTTCCTGCTTGGTGTGCGTGTGTGAACCTCTGGAGGAGTTATCTCTCGGTGGCTCTCTGATCTCTGATCTGTTCTTCATATTTCCGCTGCAAAAAAGGTAACAGGTGAGATCTATATTGTTTCTATTCAAGAGAACCTAGATCTGGCATGTTTAGGATCAAGTAATCTGATGAATTGAATCAGGATTAACACCGAAAGATCCTTCAGTGGTATCAGAGCCATTGGTTCTGGTTTTTCTTGTTTAGATTCAAGTTTAGGATTGTTTTCTTGTTTTAGAAGTGTTTTGAATCAATTACTGATAAGAGAAATCACTTAAGCAACAAGGAATTGAAACCTAAACACATTTGAAATCGCAAAAATCCAAGCTATATTGATTTGGAAGAATGCGATTTTCATTAAGAAGTATCGGCTGTGATCGCGATGCATCGATCGATGCGATCGCATGATCGGTCGATGCAACCACGAGAGATCGCATTGCATCGATCGATGCAATGCAAGGATCGATCGTTGCAGTCGCGAGAGATTGACCGCGATCGCATGGATCGTTCAAACGATCGCATGGATCTCGCGAGAATCTCTCGGCCAAACCTGATAACCGTTCGTGCATGCGTGAGAGCATCGATCGATGCAGGATCGATGAACGATCGTTGCAGGATCGATGCTGAGAGCATCGATCGATGCGGTTATGGTTTAGACTCGGTTTAATTTAATAAAATTAAACGTCTCGGTTTAATAAACAGATTTAATAATTTTATTAAGTCTGGTTAAACCGGGATAAGAAATCCAATGTCGAAAGAATTATTGGATTTAGTGCCTAAACCAGGATTTTCTAATTTGATTTGGTTGGACCAAATAAATTGAGAAAATCCGGTTTAGTAAATAACCGGTTGACAATTGTGGTCGTCGTAGTAATTAATTTTGGTTAGACCAATTTTAATGAACCAGACCGGTTATGTCATTTAATTGGACAATTGGGTCATGTCTTGGACATGGACCAATTCTTGGGCCTCGGGCCAAGAAGTTAAAACAATTGGGCCAATTATTTAAGTCTTCTTCAGATTAATTTAAAATTTATTTTTATAAAATTTTAAAATCGATTTTAAATTAATAAGTTTCCAAAATTTTGAAATTAGAAAGTTTCTTAAATTAGAAGTTTCTGAATTTGCATGTTTTGGATTTAAGGAAAGTTTCCTTTTTAGAAAGTTTCCTAAAATAGTAGGTTTCCTAAAATAGAAAGTTTCCCGAAATAGTAATCTTCTATTTTGGGAATGAAATTTTAATAAACCTACGAACCTCATATAATATCAAGTGTTGGATGTCTTGTCCATTCTATGTCAGCTGTCAAAGCCCATTCAATTGTATTCATGGCCTTACAGTGTGAGGATGTCTGCTTTTGCGTGGGTAAGACGGTTTGTGATTCATAAATGTCATTGGGAGTCCCAGACATTAATGATTACATGACTGTATAGTCTGGTTTTCTTGACTAGGCCATCGGGAGTCCCGGGCCTTGAGACATCAGAGTGGATTGGGCCTCGGGCCCAGATTCACAACCAAGAGTTATATCACGGATATAATTAGCCGATATAGGGCTTACCGATATAAGCTAAGATTGGGTGACGGCCAGTGGCCCACTTTAATCTTAGTTATATGTGGATCTTGGAATCATTATATTCTATTGAGGGTAACTGATGTTATTGAATATAATGCGTGATTAATCATATTAAATTTAATACGAGATTAATCATATTGAACATATTAACTAAAATCCTTTTATCTTAATTTTCAGTTATGACTAGCACTAACAATCAAAACACTTTCTCGATCCGGTCTATCCTTGGGATGGACAAGCTGAACGGATCAAATTTCTTGACTTGGTCGCGGAACCTGAGGCTAGTCCTCAGGCAGGAGAGAAAGGACTATGTTCTTGAGAGAGCTCTCCCCGTGAGGATCGGGTCCAATGCTTCTCATGCAGTATATGATGCTTGGAATAAGCATTATAATGATGCGGTAGATGTGCGTGGTCTGATATTGGCTACCATGGACTCAGACTTGCGGAAGCAATATGAGAACATGGAGTCGCCAATAGAGATGATCAGCAGCCTGAAATTGAAATTTCAGGAGCAGATAAGAGTGGAGAGATACCAGTTGGTTAAATCTCTCACTAGCTGCAAGCTACCAAATGATCATCCAGTAAGTCCTCATGTCAGTAAAATGATGGGTTACATTGATAACCTGAGGAAACTGGATTATCCAGTTAGCCAAGAATTGGCAACTGAGATCATTCTGCAGTCACTGCCGTCAAGCTATGATAAGTTCAGAAGGAACTATATCAAGAAAGGCTTAACGAAGACGCTGACTGAACTGCATGATATGCTCAAGACAGTTGAGCCAAACGTGAAGAGTACCCTGTACAATCTCATGAATGAGAAGGGTAGGTTTACTAAACCTAATGCAGACAAGGGTGAAGACAAAGTTGTCCAGATTTTGAATCATGGCAAGCGTGTGTCTTCTGAGCCCGAGTCAGACTCTTACGTTGGTAAGTGCTGCTACTGTAAGGAGACAGGGCATTGGAAGAGAGATTGCATTAAATTCATGGAAGATGATGAGGAGTTAAAGTCGATGTATGCGACTACTTCCTCAGGTATTCATGTTATTACTTCAAGTTCTACCTTAAAGGTATTGGATACTGGTTATGGCACTGATATTTGTGATAATATGCAGAGCTTTAGCAACAGTAGAACGTTGAAGGAAGGGCAAGTGAAACTACATGTCTGGAAGGAGCTTGGGATGCTGCCTCAGTCGTAGGGTTTTTCACTTATAGATCCCTTTTGAGGCTTGGTTTTGTATTAAGTAATTGCTACAATGTACCTGCTTTAAGCAGAGTTGTCTTTCATTTTCTTTTAAGAATTTGAATGTTTTTCATTTTGATAAAAGACAAGTTTTGTTCTTTTGATCTTAATGAAATATTAATTGTAGCACCCTATTCATGGAATGGGTTTTATATCTTAAACCAAAGAGTGCCTAAATGTAACATAAATACCGAATTGGTTTAAATCTGATGAATTAAACCTGATTTTTCTTGGCATAAAAGTCTTGGTCACATAGAGTAAGTCGGATTCAGAAATCCCATAGTCATGGACGTTTGGGCTCATTTGATAAAATATCTTATGAGACTTGAATTCTGTTTACTAGACCAAAAGGTAAAAGGCCTATCTTAGCCGAGCTAGAGAAAAGCCCAAAGGCTTATTGGACCTGGAACATACTCATGTATATGGCCCAATGAGCAGTAATGCCAGAGAAAATCTCCTGTACTTCATTGTCTCTACTGATTACTTCAGTGAGTGTGACTGTGTTCATTTGATGAGACACAAGTCGTAATTCTTTGACATGGTCAAAAGAGTTCCAGAATGAAGTATAGAATCTGAATGACAGAAGTATTAAGACTCTGGATTAAATCACGAGTGAGAATACTTAAGTCATTGATTGTGTGATCATCTTAATGAGTGTGAAATCGTTTCACAGCTCATTTCTCCTGAAAACCTGAAGGTGTTTCTGTGAGAAAGAATCAGATCTTATTAGAAATGATTAAAGATGAGTCACACGAATCTTCCATGATATTATTTAAAAATAACGCTCTAAAATATCTAAGTTTACGCTGAAATAGTTCCACAAATATCGGTTGAAAGACACCACGTTAATGTGGATTGGAATCGATCCAAATTTGTCTTTGCTGAGTATTTGTACTTGTGCTACTTCGCTGGTTGTCCTAGAGAAACTAAGGCTTGTTACTTTTACGTCCAATCTGTTTTCTAAGAAGGGAAGTTATTTTCCAAGAAGAACAGTGGGAGTAAAAGCATAACTCGAAGTTTTCTTAGGGAAACCAAAGCTCGGTACTTTTACGACCATTCTGTTTTCTAAGAAGGAAATTACTTTCCAAGAAGAACAGTGGGAGTAAAAAGTATTTTTTACGACCATTCTGTTTTCTAAGAAGGGAAGTTACTTTCCAAAGAAGAACAGTGGGAGTAAAAGTACAACTCGAAGAAATTCGAGAAATACAGGAGGCTGCTTAACCTATTGAGGGAGAGCAGCGGAAGGATTTACAGATTTCTGTAGAATCTACACCTGTGGAGCCTGAAGTTCGCAGATATGAATCAGTTACTAATCCGAGAATGATTTCTCGTCATTAGTTGAACCTGATAATCATTGAAAGTTCGCATGATCTGATGATCATTGAAAGCGATGAATCTGCGAAATTCAAAGAAGCGAAAGTGAGCCCGGACTCCGAAAAATTACATTTTATGTAAGTTAGCTTCATCGATCCATTCATGGATGGAAGCAAACATATCGGAGTTGGAATCTTCGTTCTGTTAAAGTAGTCAAGGTTTTGACTTGAACAGGAACGAAGCGGAACTGTGTGTTTACTAATAGATAAGTGGGAGCGATATTGCATTTCTCATAGTGTATGTCGATGACATACTGATTCTCGGATATAACGTCCCAATGCTGCAGTCGGTAAAGGACTGGCTTGGGAGTTGGTTTTGTGAATGACATGGGTATAGCCACGAAAGTCTTGGATTTTGGATTTAAAGATAGAGATCCAAAAGAGCTGGTAGGACAATGTCAGGATTCTTAAATTAACAAAGTCCTACACGTTTTTCAGCAATCCAAGAAGGGTTTTATGCCAATGTCACATGGCATTACGTTAAGCAAGATACAGTATCCTACGATAACTGCTGAGCTTAAATGCATGGATAAGATTCCATATGCGTCGGCAATTGGATCTATCATGTATGCCATGAAACATACATGTTTGATGTTGCTTTAAGGTTAAGCAAGACAAATAAAGACCATTCAAATCAAGCAAAGAATCAAGTTTCCTAAAGTATGTCCTAAAGTATTTGAGGAATACTAAGGATAAGTTCTTGATTTACGGAGAAAGTGATGTGCTACAAGTCAGCAGAGTCTGAAAGGCAAGTTTCCAACAGACAAAGATGATTTCCGGTCACAGTCCGGTTATATCTTGTGTCTGTCTGGCGGTGCAAGGCACTGTTGCTGACTCCATGACTTAAACTGAACATTTTGCAGCTTGGAAAGCGGCGAAAGAGGTTGTTTGAAAGAAGAGTTCGTCAATGAACTTGATGTGATTCCCAGCATAGATGAGACTAGCTGCACATCAGAGGTCCAAACACCTTAAGATAAATGACAGAGATGTTAAGTAGATCAGCAAGTTTCAACAAATGAGAACGTTGCTAATCTATTAACGAAGCCACTCCTTAGACCTAAGCACGAGTCACGGACTGTAGCTGTAGGATAAGTGAAGTTAAGATGTAGTCTTAATTTCAGTGGGAGTTAGTAAAGGGCTTTATTTAGTTATTGATATGTTCTTGTAAAACATTTGAGATGTTTGATAATGAAATTATTATTTCAAGATTATTTTAACTGTGATGAAATAATCGTTCCAAAGTGATATAAAGCATTTTATAGGTCATCGAAGTAAGTGACTTGATCTTGAGTCATCAAAGTCATTTAGCTTGATCATGAGACCCTATATTTGATAGATGTTTTATATCATCCTGTCCCTAGTCGAAGGTTGTTGAAATTGGAACACCAACAACCGTGTGAGACTGGATTGGTACGTGACTTATGACAAAGTCTCAGTGTGTCATAGATGCGCGGCATCAAAGTCAGTACATAGGTGTATGTTGGGGAACATACGACCGGACACGACCCGCTTATGAGAACTCTTCAGGATATTTATATCTGTGTCATAAGAGATTCTCACTACGACTATAGAGTATAGTCCTTAGACCTGAGTTCGCATGCATGTGACTGCACATGGACTGATGCACTTTGATCATTGTCTAACGCTATCGTTCTGCGATAGTTATAAGGACCTTGTTTGGGTACGTTGTGAAGTGAGTAGTTTACAGTGATGGAACAAGACGGGATTTGTCCCTCCAATATAAATGGAGTGAATATCTCTAGGCCAATCGGAGATTTGAATACTGGAAAATGCATGGCCATGCTCAAACGGACTGTCCCGAGTCGTTTGGATTGACAGTATCAAATCAGAGTCCGAAGAACAAGATTAGGCTTTATAAGGATGACACTAATCTTGCCTTATGACTAATCGAGATATTGTGACAAAAGGATTATGAATACAGAGATTCCAGTACAAGTGGGAGATTGTTGGAATTGTGTCCAGTAATCTCGGTACTGTCTCTAGAAAGTAAGAGTATGTCAAAGATCAGACATAAGTCATATAATACTGGGGGTCATGATGGCTTGCTAGAGTCCGCTCATGATCTATAAGTCTTGGACTTATTGCCTTTATTATATGATCCCATATGGGTCACACGCCTAAGCTAACAGGAAATCGTGTAGGAACGGTTTAGCAGGAGTATGGTAAAAGTGTTAGGCATTTACTATACTTAGAGAGAATAAGAGGGTTTAGCCATTGTGCATCGATCGATGCATAAGGTGCAACGATCGTTGCAATGCGCGAACGCCTCGGAGTTAATTGGCATTTGGGCCAAATGGCCCAAAACGAACTGAACAAGTTTTATATAAACTTAAGACGAGTTCAGGTCGATTAGAAGCCCTAGCCGCGACTCTCTCTCTCCCTGCGACCTCCCACAGCTCGGTCTAGCAGCTTTCTTCCTGCTTGGTGTGCGTGTGTGAACCTCTGGAGGAGTTATCTCTCGGTGGCTCTCTGATCTCTGATCTGTTCTTCATATTTCCGCTGCAAAAAAGGTAACAGGTGAGATCTATATTGTTTCTATTCAAGAGAACCTAGATCTGGCATGTTTAGGATCAAGTAATCTGATGAATTGAATCAGGATTAACACCGAAAGATCCTTCAAGAATCTCATGTTCTTCGTTCTTCTCATGTAAGATTCTACATCCCAATCTAGATCTTCAATTTGCTGCTTCAACGTATTTATCTCTTCATTGTGTCCATAATCCATTCCAAGCTTCTTGGTCTCTTCTAATAACCTATTCAGAGAAGATATCTCATTCTTTTTCTCCTCCAACAACTAATTGAGATCTCTCACAGCAAGAATCAAATCAGAGTTTGACTCTTGCGTCCTTTACAGCTGCTAGTTAAGGTCACTCATCAAATCATTTTCACAGCTCATCTCATCTCTGATCTCCTCGATCCAATTTTGAGCTTCTTAATAGGGTCACTCGAGTCAGTACCAACATGATATCCTCTTTGGAAGCTGTTCTCGGGACTGTTTCTTGATTTGATGTGGCTTTTGATCTGATGTTGAGCTTACTCAAACTGGTGTTTGATCTCCGATGTCCGTTTTTTGTTGCAGGAACTCAGTTATGTCGTTGAGGCAGGCATGCATTGCCATCGGTACCATCCATCCAACCTGATCCACCAATGGAATCGAAGGAACCTCACATAGCCCATAATTCTTAGCTGTGTTTACATCTAAGCTCCTTTCCGGCAAGGCGATTTGATAACTATCACGACTTTCTCTATGGACTTCAAGATAGTTTTAATTCTCTGAATCAAGAACCTTGCATCTTGGTTATATCCCTCTAAGTCATCATTGCTTGATAGACTTTTGAAGCTGTCTCCCTTGGAAAGTTTTGCTCCTGATTTTCCTCAATTAATCTGCAAAAGTTTGAAGTCAAGAATCTCATAACATGCTCTAAATGATATCTGCAAAAACAATATATACATGTAAATGATATAGAAACTATTTTACCTTAAAACATTGGCTCCTTGGATCTTCTCTATTGTCACCTGCACGCACCAAGACAGTCACAAACATTTTATTGTCATCTTGAAGAACTGTTATTTTTTTTTAACTTCTCACGTCATTTTTCACATATTTTCTCGGTTTAGATCTTGAAAAATCGTTGACACAATTATTCTTACTCAGGCCTTAAAAGGAGAAGAAGAGAGATTACATTTAAGACAACACCAGAGTTGGCAAATTTGAGAGGTAAGGAGACAGTTAATGGCTCTCCTTTTGTCAGAAAATCTGCAAAATCAATGGAAGCTTCTCCTAGAAATCCTGATTTCGAAGAACCTGAAACAATTTTTGGAGTTCAAAATGACTTTTACTCATCAATCACGAAAGACATAGAGATTGTCACATGAACAGATCCCTTTCCATGTGGTGACGTTTCTAGCAGCGGAAACGTTTCCTTGGTGTAGCTTAGTGGTGAGGTAAGTGATTAGATTCCCAGCAATGCCATAGTAAGCTAGATCTCGCAGCATTCATTGCTGGGATATGCTGAACTTACTAACCGGTTCTCTCTTGCTCTTGTACCTCGATCTATCTTCAGAGCTACTTTTGGCGGTGATGAGAATCCGAGCGAAGCTGCAGCCTCCTGCACAAAAATAAAGATTTCAGGTTTACTCAAATTTGCAAATGTAGCTCATATGGCAGACATCCGAAAACAGTTTTCTATGTATTTCTGATTTTACAGTTGGTAATTGTTATATATTAACTTTAAGAAATCGCATTACTTTGAACCTCATATTGTTCACTTGCAATCTGTGCGAGCCTATAAACGGGCAAACCTATAAACCGTTCACGATCGCAGAGATAGATCTCCTACTCCGCTTCTGATAACTGATTCGCCAAAGATTGTTGAGGAATATCGATTTCTGATAAATTTAGAAGTTTAAGTGGTTGGGATTTCAGATCAGATATGACCACGAACCTCCATAATTTGAATCAGTTAACACTTTGGCCTCATGATTTGTTCTCGAGAGATGCAGAGAAGACGAAGATCTCCATGTCGACTGGTGTAGAAACCCTAACACAGAAAAATCCAGAGGATCAAAATAGTGAGAAAGAAATCGAAAACGGTTGACATTGAAAATCAAAGAAAAACGATTGATTTCATACCTTGATGGGAGAGAAATGGAGAAGACAAAATTGGGAAGGCTCTGCTATTGTGAACTGTTTAGAGGAGGAGAGAAATGGAGAGAGACTTTTTCGAGAGAAAGGGAGAGAGATGAAATTTTTTGAGAGAATAGTCATCAAAAATGGTTTTAGAGTAGTCACCAAAATGGCTTGACACGTCAGCATAATCCATTGTTTTGATTGGACCAGGTAAGACTTTTTCTCTCTCATGACTTGTCTATTATATATATTAGATATCTGATAAAATTTGTTAGTAAACTACTCAGTAAAAATTGATAGAACATCGATATGACTTGCATGATCCGATATAATCTGGAAAAAATCTGATAAGATTTATAGTTTGCAACTATTTTTATAAGTTTTTCGGGTATTTTATAGATTTTTTGGTATATAACGATATCCAAAAAAAATGGGTTTTACAGATATGTCACTGCTAGATTCGAGTCGAATCCAAATGAATCCCACACGAACCTAATCCTAAAATGTTGGGTCTTTAAGTTAGTCTTTATTTTTTACTCCCTCTGTTTCGAAATGTAAATAGTTTTAGTTAAAAATACAAAGATTAAGAAATTCACTTTTTGATTTAAAAATTTTAATAAAAATATAATTAAAAACAGTTTAACCAATTATAAAAGAGATCATAAATTATTATTAGTTACACAGTTTTTAATAAAGTTAAAAGTTATCTAAAAATATAAAAACAATATATAATATGAAACAAATAAAAATAGCTAAAACTAGTTATATATAGAAACACAGGGAGTATATGTTCTGTTGGATTCAGTATCTATAAACGCGGAATCCAAACCTGGTTTGAAGACTCGAATATCTAAGCTTAATCATAATGTAAAGAAAATTAGTAATTTTAAATTTAATTTAAGAAGCGCCACTGAAATGAGAAAGAATGAATTATAAAGAAAAATGAATTTTTTTTTGTCGTAAAGAACATTTGTAATAAAGTTCATTTAAGAAGCTCTATTCATAGGGGTTGATTGGAAGAACTGTGGTTTTTATTTTTTTGCTGTATAAATTATGCTGTAGGTTTTTTTGCTTTGACTTTAAATTTAATTGATGTAGGTTTTTGGCTGTGAAAATATTTTCATTTTTCACAGCTCAATTTTTTTGCTCTGCATATTTAGCTTTGTACGGTCAAAACAAAAAATAAAAAATAATAAAGAGCTTTTGGACAGAAAAATATTTACAAAGCATGATTGGATTAGATTGTGTACTTTGGAGAGAAATTAGGCTTTACTGCTTTAAAGAGATTCTAAAGCCATTATCAATCACCCCCATAGTCTTAGAAAATGAAAATTTATCGTAAACCATTAACTGTAGTCACAAAAGCAATAAATTTGCGATTCTTTCAACCATGCCCCAAGGAATAATAATGGACTGAATTTGAATTAGTTGAAAGTTGTTAACTATTATCAAAAACTTTTTCTTCCACATCCTGGATTAACTAATTTTCTACTATCAAGCAGTGAGTGCATTTGCACGGGGTCCAAGGCCCAATTTAAAAATTCTGCAGCCTAATTTTTTTTGTTTTTCTTTGCATTTTCTGAAAAAAACTAGTGTATCAAGGGGTTTTTTTTTTAATGGCTCTGGGTCCACTCTGTTAATGAGCCGGCATTGCTATCAAGTAAATATATTTTTTGGAACCAAGCGCAAAGGCTCTTCAGAAGCAAAGGCTCTTCAGAAACACGTTTGGAAACTGAAAACCTCGCTGAAAACTAAACACTTTTTTTTTTCGGACAAGCTTTGTCCAGATTCATCACCTCTGCTAATCGTCTCGTCGATCGGCGTTGCAGCTCAGATCAGTCTTGCCAGAGATGTGGTGAGGAAGATGAGACAATCAATCACATTTTTTTTTTCAAATGCCCCCCCCACCCTCCAATTCAATGTTGGGTCCTTTCAGCAATTATGACCGGTTCGGGTGCTTTCCCGCATATTGGACTATTTGCTAGCTTTGATTTTCTCTTTTGGCGTGCGAAAGAGATAAAGTTCAAGTATGACGTTTTGGAGGTTATATCGTGGCTGATTTAGTATATATGAAAAGCGTGTAATGAGAAGGTCTTTAACAGAGTGAAAATATCACCGGAATACACAGTACAATTGGCATTACACGAAGCTGAAGTTTGGAAAGTATCTCAGATCAATACTCCAGAGGAGGAAGTGGAACATAATAATCAAACGGAACTTATCGAAGATCAACATGAGGAAGTGGTGGATCTAAGGTGGTGTTTTCGAGTAGACACGTCATGGAGCCCCAAGGATAAAATTGCCGATCTATAGACTTCACAGTTATAGAAGGTAACCAAAAATCCCTATTATGAATGCAAGGAATCCGCGATATCATGTATCCCCTCCACGTAAAGATCGAAAGCTTATTATATGGGCGATGAAGGAAATGTTGCAACACCAAAGATTGTATGTAGCCTTCAAAACAGATTGTGAGCATTTAGTCAATATCATCCGCAACGACAAAGATTGGCTGGCACTTGAACATGAGTAGATGATTACAATCTCGTACCTTATCGTTTTATGATATTCATGTTGCCTTTTATTTGTAGATCTTTAAATATCCCTGCAGACACTTTTGTTAAAAGTGTGCGATCATTCGTTATGTTTTTTCTCTTGTAACCAACGAAAACCCGAATTGGCTAGGTACTTATACTAGCTTTATCTAATAAAGTTTGTTTTTGATGCCATGGAGCCCCAAGGATAAAATTGCCGATCAAGACTTCACACTTATAGAAGGTAACCGAGAATCCCTATTAGGAATGCAAGGAATCCGCGATATCATGTATCCCCTCCACGTAGAGATTGAAAGATTATTATGGGCAATGAAGGAAATGTTGCAACACCAAAGATTGTATGTATCCTTCGAAACAAATTGTGAGCATTTAGTCAATATCGTCCGCAACGACAAAGGTTGGCCGGCACTTGAACCTGAGATAAATGATTACAAACTCTTACGTTCTCAGTTTTATGATATTCATGCTGTCTTTTATTTGTAGATTTTTAAGTATCCCTGAAGACGTTTTTGTTAAAAAGTGTGCGACCATGCGATTCTGTTTTTCTCTCTTGTGACCGACGAAAACCTGAATCGGCTACATACTTATACTAGTTTGATCTAACAAATTTTGTTTTTGATGCCACAAAAGTAATATATCATTATACGGATTAATTGGTATAATTGCTTCCTATATATAATGAGAGAAAGGGGCTCTCTCAAGCTGCCACGTCAGCCCCCATTGATTGGTCAATTTTAATCAAAATTTTCCACATCATCATTAGCTAAAACAAATATAATATTTAATGTAATATAACTTAATTTATTGTAATTAATCAAAACTGTTAAAACATAAATTCTAAATTTGAATTTAATTTAAAATCCCATAAATATATAAATATTATATATTATAAATTTTATATATATCTTCCATATTTTTATATAATAAATAAATAAAATTAAATAAAATCTCAATGAAAGTGAAATAAAGAATTATAAAAGTAAAAGTAAAGATAGCATTACTAAAAAAATTACAATAATTAAAAACTATAAGCAAAAAACCATAAAAATTTATAAATAATTGAAATAATTATTATTAAAAATGGATAGAAAATATAAGAAAAATGAGGTACAATGATAATAAAAAATTATAGAAAATCTAGGAACATAAGAAATAAAATAAAATTAATGATATATATTGATTAAATCTAAAATGATAACTAAAAATATTAAAATATAGATATAATTATATTCAGAATAGAAAGAAAATGTTACAAAATGAGATAAAATGATTATAAAAAATTATATAAAATATAAGAACATAGAAAAAAAATAAAATCTATGAAATATATATAAATTAATAAAATTAAAATGATAACTAAAAATATTAAATATTATGAATGAAAACTAAAAATTTAAGAGTTTGAAGAATGAAAATGTATAAATAACAAATATATATATACTTTTAAATAGTTTATAAAAATTAAAAGGATGATAAAAAAGTTGAAGGAAATAAAATTTTATAAAATGCTCACTAAAACTTGATAATTAAAAATATTTATTTATAAAACAATTTAAATTAATTATCGTATGTTATCGCATATTCTCTTTTAAAATCATTATATTCATAAAAAAAGAAAAAAAAAATATAAATTCGTAATTTTAAACAAAAGCTAGACTAGCTAGACAAGCTTCAAGATAAAAATGACCTGTATAGGATGCTCTGCTATGCAGAAACACTTCCCCCTTGTCATTTCTTAAGACCCACGAGACCCCAACCGTCTGAGTTTTTTTCTTCCATGCCATCCCTATATTGCATTTTCCATGATTTGGGAGGTTTAGACCATTTCTTTTGTCGATCATGAACAATTGCAGTTTCAATCCTCACATCGTCATTGTTTAACCTTTGACATAGAAACCACTAATGAGCATCCTCAGTTATCTTGCCCATTGTTGTTGTTGCCTTGAAAGTCATTCCCTCAAAGATGAGGTTGTTGCAATTCTTCAAAAGCATCCACAAAATCCAAGGAAAAGATCTTCTTATCTTGATAGGAATCCGTTTTGAACATTGTACTTGGAACAAGTAATAGAAGTTCTGAAATATTGATTCCTTTTTGAAGCCATCTTGAGGAAGAGGTATGTTAGATAAAGCCCATACCTGTCTCGATAAGGAGCAAACAAATAAAAGGTGGTTTGCTGACTCTCCTCCTCACCACAAACCTGACACCTACTATCAACCACCATACCATGGGATTTGATTTTGTCAGACACTGGAAGAGCCCCACTTATTGTCTTCCACATGAAGACTTTAATCTTATTTGGTTCTTGAACTTTCCAGATTTATTCCTTTAGGACATTGATAGACGGTAACATCATCGCTTCCGAGATAAGCTTTGCTTTGTTCATCTGATTTGCAAGCCAATATCCAGACTTGACAATGTAATATCCCTTACTGTTATATTTCCAAGTCCAATAGACTGGATTCAACTTCAGTATTCTTTTCACATCATTCATCAAGAAGTTTTCGTGAAGTTTATCAATATCCCACCACTTAGTTGAAGCATCAAGCAAATCCGAGACCCTTAGTTCTAAGTTTACAAAGCTGTTTTTTTTCCTCAATGGAGCTCTCGATATATCATCAGAGATCCATTTTGAAATCCAGACCAAAATGGATTGACAATTACCAACCATCTGTTGCAGTCCATTTTTGAGCAGTTCCCTTCCATGGAGTATGCTACGCCACACAAATGAAGGTCTCCTGCCAAGCTCGGCATAAAGGAAGTTCCCATTTTCAAAATATCTGCTCCTTAACACCTGAGCAGAGGAGCTTGAATGATTCTCCAAGCTTGTTTCCTCAAAAGCGTCTGATTGAAAATCTCTAGATCCTCGAAACCTAAGCCACCAAGGTCCTTAGGAAGGCAAACTTTTTCCCAAGCAATCCAATGAACTTTTCTCTTATCTTCCATGGAATTCCACCAATAATCAGACATGGCACTGGTGAGGTTTTGGTAGGTTGATTTTGGTATCTTAAAACAGGTTATGGCAAAGACCGGAAAAGCCATTGCAATGGATTTAAATAACCTCCTTACGGCCTTGTGAAGCCAGCTTTTCATAGTATCCTGAAAGCCTACTTTTCATTTTGTCCTAAATATAATCCAACATCTCTACCTTGGATCCACTGAAGCACTCAGGAAGTTCAAGGTATTTTCATGTCCCTCCTTCATTGCTTATACAAAAAATCCCTTTGATTCTCTCTTTGACACTCTCTTGAACTTGAGATCCAAAGGTTATAGCCGACTTCTGAACATTGATTGTTTGCCAGGTTACACTTTCATAAGATTTAAGGATGTGTTGAATGCTAGAGCATGGATTTTCATCTGCTTTGGACATGATCAACGTATCATCTGCAAAAAGCAGATGATGGATCATTGGGCCAGAATCTGAAAATTGAATCCCCTGAAATAGTCCTTGAACAACTGCTTGATTCATCAAATGGGTAAGCTCTTCTGTGCAAAGAGAAAAGAGAAAAGGAGAGAGAGGATCTCTTTTCCTCAGTTCTCTTTACGGATTTATCAAACCATGAGCTTTCCCATTGATGAACACTGAATAGGTCACTGAAGTAACACATCACATAACCCATTCAACCCACTTCAAATTAAAGCCTAGAGCAATCAAAAGATCTTGAAGGTAATTTCACTCAACCCTATCATATGATTTCGACATATCCGTCTTGATAACTAAATACTCCTTTGACATTACTTGATGGGTTTTTAGTCTGTGGATAGCTTCATGGGCAATGATGATACTATCAGAGATTGATCTTTCCGGTACGAAGGCAGTCATCAGAGGAGAGTTTTCCACCTTCGGGATTAAAGAGATATGAGTAAAGTTCCACTCATTTGGAACCAGATGACCTCAAAAAAAGAAGAAAAATTTCTTCTGAGACTTTCTCACCAACAATGTTCCAATACTATTTGTTAAACACTCCAATCATTCCATCCATGCCGGAAACAATTTCTCCTTTAATTGTAAACATTGCAGCTTTAATTTATTCCTGTAAGACTTCAATTAATAGAAAAATTGTTGAGGTTTTCTGAAACTCTCGGTTGGAATCCCTCAAAGAAGCTCTGAGAATTTCCTGAGCTCGTAGATGAGAACAAATTTTTGAAATAAGCGCATACAATTTCACCTTTGGAGGCTTCTGACTTATGTAAATCCCATATTCATCCAAAAGAGCTTCAAGTACATTCTTCGCACGAGCTGCCTTAACTAATGCATAAAATATCTTGGTATTCTTATCTCCAACTTTAGACCAAGCCTGTTTACTCTTTTGAGCCCAGAAATCAGATTCCTCATTCAGTTGAAACAAGGGGAAATCAAAGCATATTCTCCTTCAAGTTAAAACTGGATCACATCAGTTTTAACTATAAAGTTAGCCACATTATCCTTTTTTCATTTACTCAACTCTCTTATGCTCAATCTTAATCTTTCATAAACATCATCTATTTTATCTCCCCTGATTTCAGAGCTCCACGCTTTCTTTATTGCTTCTTCCACTAGGGGATGATTAAGCATCCATTTATCAAACCGAAAAGAGCCATATTATCTCTATTGCGAGGTAAAGAGACTAACTAGTAGAGGCCTATGGTAAGAACCTATTTTATCCATAAAAGCTTGATTAGAATTCAGAAACATCTTGAACCTGTTTTTGTGTCCAAAACTTCTGGTAATCTTACTTTGAATCCACATGTCCCCTCTACGACCTCCCCACAAAAAGCTATTACCAGAACTATTTAGCTCCTGCATCGCACACTCTTCCAAAATAACTTTGAAAGGCTGAAAAGATTTATCTAGGACCACCTAGCTTCTCAGATTTATTTCCAAAAAGGAGCTAGACCACCGCACCTTCCTATCGGATCAACAGTATAACCAGAATTGTACTCGAGCCATTCTTGAAGACACACCAAAACATTACGTTTGTGTATTGTTTCCATTAGAAATAGTAACTCCGAAAAATTCTCTTTTTTTTGCGCATTTCTATCAGTCTCTGAACTGTCAAATCCTCAGACCGACCTAAGCCTTGACAATTCTAGCTCAAGAAACTCATTAGATATGGGACGGTCCCTCATTTGGGACCACCTCTTTTTTTTTGCGCCTAACGACTTTTAAGACTTCCTCTTCTTCACCTGTACTTTTCCTTTTCTCCAGGATCCCATACTCCATACCTTTTTTCTCCAGCTTTTCAGGATCACCAAACAATCCAGACTTAACTTTCTGTTTTCTGTTTGATTTGAAGGGTCTCCTCCGGGTATTACTGGTTTTCTTTTGAGTCTTGGAGAGGTTTGGCGTTGAAGAGCCTTCCCCCATACAATTGGACTACTAAAGAAACCATCATACCCTCTTGAATCATTGGTAGACTCACAGACTGTTCTGGTTTGGACATGGGATGGTCTCCAATTCATTTGACCTCCAGATTTAAACGCTCCTGCCAGACGTAGACCTTCCAAAAAGAAACTGAGCCGATGCATCATAGTATTGCTTGACAACTATTTGAGTGGAACTTCAAAACTGTACGTAGCATATTGTATGTAAGTTTCAACATTATAACTACGTCTATGCTTGTACGAACATGGTTTGGGGAGATGATCGTCGAGATCAGTGCGGACCCTCCTCTCGGCCATTAACGGAGCTTTGGAAGCCACAATCGCAATCGACTCTGATCCTCCATCTGTCGCCATCGCTCTTTCTATCTCGTTGTGTATTGTGATGTGGAGAGGCTTTGCTTTATATAATAAAACAGATCTGAGAGAGTGGAACCGATTCCAAATAACTCGCGGGAGTTGCTTCCCCTCTTGTGTTCACACGTGGTCGTCTTTACACGTGTTTCTATGAAATCCCTGATAAAGAGGAAAATCCTCATTTGTATGAGGTTGTTGCGGATATGATGATGCATGGTTCATGTGGCCCTCACAATAAAGATAGTCCATGCATGCAAGATGGGAAGAGTACAAAGTACTTTCCAAAACCTTTTAGTGAAACAACTCATGTTGATGTGGGGGGGGGGGGGGGGGGTTTCCTATTTACACACGTAGAGAGGACAATACAAGGTTTGTAACAAAAAGAGAGTTTAATTTTGACAATTGATACGTGATACCTTACAACAGTACTCTATCCAAACGTAATCGAGCTCATATCAATGTTGAGTGGTGTTGCCAAACCCGAGCTGTCAAATAGCTCTTCAAATATATTCACAAGGGTCCTGACTATGTAAGAGCATCTTTAGGAAAAAAAGCTTGTGATGGTAACGTTGCAGATAAGGATCAAGTCAAATATGAAATTAAAGAGTATACCAGCTGTCGGTATGTGAACCCAATAAAACTATTGTTGTAATAAAAATTATACTGAGATGTTCGTAAGAGTGCATATGATCGTCCTCTATTTTCAACTAACAGTCATAGTATATGGTTTATAAGTTATGTTCTGGACTTGTCAGAACCTTCCAAGCTTGTTTCCCTAAGAGTGCTTGGTTTGTAAATGGTTCCTTCCAAGAAACGCTCATGACATGTAGCCTCGTAGGAAGATATATACTTGTATAAAATATAATTATTTTCAACTAAAATATTGTATATATGACACAATCACATTAACAAAACAAACAACAATGGTTTTATTGGGTTCACATACCGACAACTGGTATACTCTTTAATATCATCTTTGACTTGATCCTTATCTGCAATGTTACCATCACAAGCTTCGTTTCTTAAAGATGCTCTTACATAGTCAAGACCCTTGTGAATATATTTGAAGAGGTATTTGACAGCTCGGGTTTGGCAACACCACTCAACGTTGATATGAGCTCGATTACGTTTGGATAGAGTACTGTTGTAAAGTATCACGTATCAATTGTCAAAATTAAACCCTATTTTTGTTACAAACCTTGTACTGTCCTCTCTACGTGTGTAAATAGGAAACCCCCTACATCAACATGAGTTGTTTCACTAAAAGGTTTTGGAAAGTACTTTGTATACTTCCCATCTTGCATGCATGGACTATCTTTATTGTGATGGCCACATGGACCATGAATTATCATATCCGCAAAAACCTCATACAAATGAGGATCGTCCTCTTTATCAAGAATTTTTGCACTGATGAACTTATCTATATCATCACCAGTTGGTAGCCTAGAATCAGGATGCAAAAAAAACAATCAGCTGCGCATGTGAAAGTCCTCTCTTTTGCCACTCTATTGTGTACATAGCTGCAAAATAGATATATACTTGATTTAAACTTTCAGATTAATAATTTTGAATAGTTCTAAATAATGTTTGTAACATATAAAGATACTAAAAGAAAAATATTATATAATCCATATTGATGCAAGGATTTTTGTTTTTTTTTACCTGAATTGACGTTACCAAACGTCTTATTCTTTGTCAAATCTTCAACTAAACTGTCGAGTTTCAATTTGAATACTTTGCAACATGCTTCAGGTCTATCTTCTGGTTTTAAACCATTCTTCTCAAGTAATCTTTTAATTTCAGGCCACTTTGGGTTGCATGTAATCGTTATGAAAAGATCTGAAAAACCAAAATACTTGCATGTAGCCATTGCATCTAGATAATTTTGCATCATATACCTTGGACCACCAACAAATGAAGATGACAAATGTACTTTTGTTCCCTGATTAGACAGATTCACATCTCCTTTCGACGAAGCATCTTTTAACTTATCTTAACTTTCAACTCTAAGTTTTTTCCTGATTCTGCCGTAAAAATGACAATTGGCTTGTCTCAATCATGGTGTAAACATCAACCAAAAACTGCTGAAATAATTTTCCAGACATGAAAATAGTCAGAGATTCATTACGCCTTTCGAGAATTCGAAATGCAAAAAATTCTCGCATGGTGATTTTTGTTCTAGTTCTTCCGTTTGTGTCAACAAAGTCAATGTCTATACCTAGCCTGATTTTTTTTTTAAATTAAATGAATAAAGCAAAGAATAAACCATGAGAATCATATAATTTGTTCATACCATTGAGCCACATTACTAATCTGAAACCGTCCTCACCGTATGAAAATAGCAAAGGTATTGCAATGACAAATATGCCTTGTGCAATCACTTATTCCCTACATTTTGATTTACTCTGAATAATAACATCACGCGGTTCCATGTCCATTCAAAAACCCTCAAGTATTCATCCATCCACCTCGTTTGTCGTAGGTAAATTATAGGTTCTACCATCTCTATCTCTTCTGCTTGAAATTCTAAGTTTTATACTTTCCATATTCTTTGTCAAGTCCATTCGATCTCTTGCTGATCTTAATGCACCAACGTGAGGATTATGTTTATCCAACATTTTCTTGATCAAATCCACTATTTTTGGTCGAATTTTTTCGACCCAGTCTTCCTAAAATTTGAAAACCATGTAATCAGAAACAAAATAAAATAATCGATTTTTAAATAAGTAATTTTGTTACCCGTAAGCCTTTATCCGATTATTAGTCTCATTATGGCAATCGTGAATATAGAGTTGCAAAAAGCTGGATCTTGATCAGGATCTCGTAACATATCTCCTATTCTATGGTATTTTTTACCTTGTAGCTGAAACAAATAATGTCCTTTCCCAGTGTTCAATTTGTGGTTCACTTTCCCACCAAGCGACATGAATGAAAACATCATATTATATGCCCTAATAATCTCCCAAAAATTCTTGCTATCATCATCATCATCATTATACAACAATGCAAGCAATGTAGACGGAGGTGTTTTAAGAAGAGGAATCTCACTTTTCCATGTTTACAACACATTGAGAAAACGGGTCGTGCTTTCGATCCTCTTTTGTTTATACGCTCATCAGACCACATATAAGCACCGCAATGGGTACACGTGTATGAAGGATCTCCATGGTCCTTGTATCCTAATGCCATATACTTCAAAACTTAGTCAAACTCTAGTTAGATTGAAAAGAATTATTGATAAATAAGTTGAAACAATAAAATAATACCATTTTCCGCAATTCCTGGCTTAACACTCCCTGATGCCAGATGCATCTTATTAAACCTTTCTAACGCTTTTTTATTAATTGAACTCATTTTTCTTTCTTGAAGGATATGATCCGCTGCGTGATAATTTCCAACAGTGTAATCATGATTGAAAGTCGTGGTACTGGGATCAAACTGATCGTCGAAATCTATACATATAAAGTATAGATAATTGATTTTTTTAATCATATACATATAAAAAGCTGGTAAACTAATTCTATATATTCATAATTATTACCTTCATTGTCTGATTCTTCTTCGTGTTCTGAATCGGTCGCTACAAATGCAACGAAATCATCTTCATGTGCATAGGAGATAAGAGTATTTGTAAAAAATGAGATCCAACATTGAGTTGTATAAAATTGAAATCGATTCTATAAATAAAGCATATAGAAATTATAGTAAACAAAATATCTTACTATCATTCGATAAACTAATATATGGTTGAATCGACACAGAAATAATTTATATTTAAAGAACAAACTTTTAAAACGATAATGAACCTCCATTTTTCAGGTTTTTTTTGTGTTTTCCTTTCATGTACTATGCTTGACTCTGTAGATAAGAAAGCGAAAATTAAATGTATACATTTTTACATAAATTAAAATTAATTAATAAAAACATCCAAACTAATATTTTATAAACATATAAACGAACCTGGATCCTGAGAAAAAACACGGCCAAGTCGCTTATGTCTTATAATGTTCATCCTAGACATCCGAGGACTCGATACATTTGTGACATTCATGAATTGAGTTTTTTGGACTGGCCTTCCACCCGATAGGTACAAAAATGTGAGAAAGTAAAATATATGAACATATAAACACATTATAAAATAACATAACTTACATTTCTCTAATGGAGGTGGTGGAGCAGTGCTTGTAATATTCATGAATGGAACCCTATTTTGAGATGCAGTCAAACAACTACTTGAAGGACTTCTAATTTTATATATTACTTTGTGTAATTGGCCTTCCAACTAAGAAATATAGGAGATTAAACTATATTTAGAGTTTATCAAGACAAAATCGAACTAATCGTTATAAAGATTCATTATATAAGAAAATTACGTTTTCATAATTGGGGTGGAGGAGGAATCTGTTCTTTTTCCAACCCATACAGTAATGGCTTCTTACGCTTCATTTCTAATCTCGACGTATATAAAGATAAAAAGACTGTAACGGAAACACTACATTCATACGGTGTTAGAGAAACAATTAATAAGTCGTATCATCAAAATATTGAAAGCTAAGTTCGATAACCATACCGTAAATATATGAGGACAATGATGGGAAAATATAAATGTTAGACTTTCACATAGAACTAATTAACCTTGTTTCAAAGAAGGCAAAAACTTATGATGATATGAAAAATAATAAATTCATTAGAAAACACCAATTCGAGCGAAAACGGCGATAGATTTTTATGTGAACAAAAAAAGAAGACTTAGAATATAGTAGGTGTATGGAAAATAGTTAGGGTTTTCCTTTTGTATATTTTCGTTAGGTTAAAAGACCAGGGTTCGTAGATTTATTATATATTGTGTAATATTCGTAGATTGTATTTAGATCTCATGATTTTATATTCTGATCAAAGATTTTTTACAAATAAACATTAATGTCGGTCTCCAAAAATTTAATTAGATAATCGTAGATGATAATTAATTAACATGGTTTTAGTCTAACACATGGTATAGTATTCCACATTTTTATACTTGGTGGTTAGTCATTTTTTATAAGATGTAGACATTTCATAAGAATAATTATAATAAATAAGTAAAAATAAAAATAAAATATATTAACATAACTGTAAACAAAAAAATCCATCAACTCCAAATATTTATATATTAGCGATGTTAAGTCAATGTTCGAGACGAAGTAAATTAGAAGAGATATTCAGGGTCTAAAATGTGATCCAGTTGCTTTGGTGAACAGAGCCTTACAAGAAAATAAATATCCCACAATTTAGTAAATAACACCAATTTGTTTAAAAATTAACATAATGTTTGCAAATATATCACTGCTTATACTCTCTTACATCTTCAATAAATAGATCAAATTGAAGTTGTGAAATTGCCCCAGAATTGTGGAGATATGGAGCACCTATTTCATAAACAAATAATTAAAATCTATACTATTAAAGCAGAAGTACATTTTAGAAACTACCCAAAATTTTTCAATTATTTACAAGGAATGTCACTCATATTCTTTGTTAAATTCCAAATCTCATTAAGGGTAAAAATGTATTTATAATCTTTCACAAAATCAACAATAAATCAAAATAAAAAATCATTGATTTTAGGAATGTGCATTAAATGTAGCTCGATTTTAGGAACAAGAATCCAGTTTTAGTATATTTCATTACAATTATTTTGGTAGTGAAACTAATATTTTTTTATATAGGGAAAGTGTAGAAAGCGGGGACAATTTAAAAATTTAAAAATTTAATACTTTTGCTTTTTAATTATTAAGAAAATGATTTTTCAAATCTTTTAGTTTGGAGAAAAATAATAATGCTACTAATATAATATTTTATTAACTAAAATGATATTTATTTAGATGTGCTAAATGAAATATTTTTATTTCAAACAATAAAAACAAAAGAAAATCTCCAGTTTTTTTATTCTTAATAATAAATTATTAGATATGGGTTTTTAAGAGAAAACCATATATTATTATTTTTTTAAATAATATCATGTCATCTCCAGAACTTTATATTTTTTAAAGTTATTTGATGTAAAGTTTAATAAATTTAATAGTCAATAAATTTAGTTAATAAATTTATTTTCTCTAAAAAATTTCAACAAAAATAATTATGGCATATACCATTTTTAAGGAACTACCCAATTTTTCAATTATTTACAAGGAATGCCACTCATTTTCTTTGTTAAATTCCAAATCTCATTAAGGGTCGTGTGTTAATTCTTATGGGTTTAAAAAAACAAGTCTTAAATATTAACATTCTAAACAGGGCCGTGTATACTAACTAAAATTTTAAAAAACAAAATCCAAAAAAATAATTTTTAAATATTTCTTAAATATCTGAGAAATATTAGTTCAATCGAAGTAAAAATATATAGAGAAAAGTAGAAAGTTAAATTTTATGTATATTATATTAAAATTTAAAAAATGTAAAAGATATAAACGGATTTAAATAGGCATGTGTTACTTCTACTATATTTAAATTGGCGAGTCGAAACAAGTCTTAAATATATACGGATCTAAACGAACCCGTTTAACATCTCTATGTAAATCCAAATAAAATTTATAAAGAAAATCCCAAAAAAAACTATTTTACTAAATATTTTTTGCAGGAAGAAAAATTACTAGATGCGAAGTAATGGATTCATTTAGAGTATAAATGTATACGTAAATATACTAAGTTAAATTTACTGTATTTTGTATTAAAATTTTAAGAAAAATTTATAAAAGATCCTAATGGGTTTAAATAGTTATGTAACTTCTGACGGTTTTAAACGAATGGATCTAAATGGATTATAACTACTAACGGTTTAAACGGACTGGTTTCCCGTCTTAACATCACTATGTAAACTCAAATAAAATTTTAAAAGAAAAACAAAAAATAGGTGATTTACTAAATAATTTTGCAAGAAGAAAAATTAAAAAGCTACTATAAAACCAAAAAATAGATCCAAAAATAAATAATTTAGTGTGTAAATCCAAAACTAGATCAATTTTATTTTTATTAAAAATGTATATAATTAAATAATAATACTATAAAACCAACATAAGATCTCGAATTAAAAACCAAAAAAACTGAAAAACAAACAATAAAAAAATAATTAGCTTTTGTATAACCGAAAACTACATAAAATCTATGTTTGCTGAAAGAAAAAATAAATAAAATAAATAGTACTATATAACCAATAAATAATAAAGAATAAAAAACTTGAACAAAGCAAATATTAACATGAAAATATCAAAACAATATCCCGTGCTTAGCGCATATCAAAATCAAGTTAGTAAATTTAGTACTTCTAGCAATTATGTTTTAAAATTATAACTAAGAATTTAAATTTACTACAAAACCAAGCTTTACATACCCTCATTATAGTTGACACGCCAAAACCTAAGCACAACAATGGTTTCATAGTCACCAATCGAATGCGAGTAATCATGAAAATCGACTGCAAATTTGTCTAATGCTATGCATTTGATTGACGTCCCACTAAAGAAAAATATAATTATAAGATAAGTATTTCAATAGGAATATATACATATTAATATTAATAATGAAACATGGTATCAAGAAACATTTTCAACTTACTCTATATCTCCGATACAAAAGTCAATTGTTTTGTCGTAATTGTTTCGGCCATGCCTTGTACTTTGAATTTCCCCAACATGACAAATTACTCCAATCAAATCTAAAAAACAATTAAACCAAAAGAAATTAAAATTTTGGTATACAAAAGTTTAGATAATATACCAAAAATCTGAACATCCATATGAAATCATATTACCAATGGTGTACGCTGGACAATGTAAGCAGTCCCTAATACTCCAAATGCCAACAAAATGATAAAAATGATTCAGACTTATTGTATAGCCATTTGTAATCAGCGTGTTCTCGCTCATGACGATCTTTTTCCTACTGATAGTGCTTCTAACATCAATTTTGTTGTACATTTGAAAACTTCGAAATTCTATATATTTCCAGTCACCGACTTGAAAATGCCACAAATCTAGGGTTCCAAACAATCTGTTTGGGATGTTTGGGTCTGATTGGATCTGATAACCCTACATATGAGAAGTTATGGTAATCAATTTCTTGTTACTATTATCAGACAACAAAGAGAGTGCAATTATGATACAATAATCTTACCAGTTCATCACATAAGATCACATAGCATGTTTCGCCATGGAGAGAAGAATTTGTGAACCATCTTTTTATAGTTTTCAAACAAACTCGCCAGTTAGTTGTTGAATCATCGACATGCCATAACAATGAAAAAGCTTCCATATTTTTTGGATATGCGAATATGGTAGATGTTTAAGAAAGAGATGATTTGGAATTTGCCAAAAAGGCATCAATACATATAAAGAGAAGACAAAATGTTATATTTGAAAATCATTAATAGCGGAGCAACAGTTTAATTTCCAATATACAAATATAAAAATAAATAAAGGACTGTATAATAAAGGATTGTAGCATATGTAAGTTTATAAATAATCATTATTTTAGATTACAAAATCTTAGAATACATTGTACTCTTAATCTCATATGTAATAGTTTTTTGTTTAAAGGCGATTTGTATTATGGAGTTGGCTTAATGAATAGATGTTTTCGTTTTTAATCATGGCCATTGAAAAAATTCTATAATGAACTGAAAACGATTTAATATTTTCTTAAACCGTGTGCAAAACTGAACCTAAAAAGTAATCAAAAGTGGAGGCTAAGAATGGGGTCATGATGACCTATGTTTTCAAATCAAGTCATAATTAATGTATAGAGAAAGTTGGAAATTCAAAAGATCTACATAAGATCATAGAAAGAGAAACTCATGCTTAAAAATATAATAAAATGTGTTGGAAAGATTATTTATTATAAAATGTGTTCTTATATATTTGTCGTTTATGTAAAGCTTGATTTGTATATTTTCTATTAAAAATTTTCCCAAAACTGTTTATAAAATCTTTAGATTGTTTAATTGTAGTACTCCATTCTCCATGTTTCTAGTTTCCATATTTTATATCATGTTGTCTTATTAATTTGTAGTTTCCATATTTTCTTTGATCTTTTTAATGTATTTTTCATAAACAATACCTCGACGTCGAAATAACCCTAACAAACTTTAAGTTAATAAAATAAAGTTTATAAACTACAAAACAACCCTAATACATATTTTAAAAAGCAGACTAAAATAAGAAATGTTAACTATCTTCCAGGGACATCTTTATGTTTCGCAATGAAAGCTTCAATGAGCTCAAATTCATCCAGCATATCTTCAACTTCAGGTAAAGGAGGGTTGAGTAGAATATCAGACAATCCATCTTGTGTCTTACTTCAACATCTGAAGTATCACCTGGAAAAAACTGATGTTTAGTACAAATCTAACGCTTCTAGTAAGACAAAGATGATACATTTAAAACGATGAAAACTTACCTCCAAAACGGTTTATCTACCAGAATCTCAAAACACAAACGACATCTTCACGTTTAGAAGCATCTAATCTCTTTTTGAAATCATGGGCGTGAGTACATAAAGCTATACATCTTAACCGGTTACCCCTACAAAATGTAAGAAAAATAAATTACAAATATTATTTGCATATTATACAAAGAACAATTACTCTATAACCTAATAATTGATATTACTGTGAGTCTTTGATATGAAATATTCTTTTTGATGTTGCAGGGTTATCAACGTCTACAACCATGGGTCCTAAACTGAACAGCAGACCCATTACATCTGCAAAATACATGAATATGTTAAAACAGTAAATAATAAAATAAAAAGTTATAAAAAGAAAAATCTGACATCCATACCAACAGAAGCATTAGTAGGAGTTGAGTAATCTTGGACTTCTTTGATAGTCAAGAAATCAAAGAAATGTTTATCATTAATGGCAACTTTTATTCTCTGGATGCTAGATCCAATACTTATACAGAGAATGTATTCAGACTTCGTTGCGCGAAATCTGGAAGAATCATAAGCAACCTTGACACATCGTATGTCAATCCACTTCCCTTCTTCTCCCTGTAAACATTTATAGTCGGAAGAATATTCTGGAGCAAGAACCAATTCCATTTTTGTACTATGTACCAAAAATGATTGAAATTAGTTTATATATATCCGGTATAACCCTTGCCTATGAATGTTAAACTCATATGCCCTTGGAATTTTAACCTTAAAATGGCAATCTCTGTTGATCGGTTAACCTCTGAAAAAAGATTGTATCTCTCCATAGATTTCTTTTGTTAAATTTGTAAATTTTAAAAATGGTTTTGGATCTTTAGGAGAAGAGAAATGAGTTCTTTTCAATGAATATAGGAAATTCAAGAGACTATCTATACCTTTAAAGACACTTTTTTAAAAGAAATCGCCTAGAAAAAACCATCTTCAATATACTTAGTGTAACGTTATATGCATTGAATAAATGAGTTAATCTGTAAAGATTTTCAGTCATTATTATTTTTTTCCTGAACGATGATAAGAAAGTTATAATATAAACTAAAGGATCATTTTCTTCCTATTAATTTGTACATACAAAAAACATGCAAATAATAAAGAAGTAGATATATCGATAACCGTAAATATCTATCCTAAATAAAAATCAAAACACAATAATATATGACCTTCATATCTTGGTATACCCATTGAATTCAGCGTAACAATACTAGACACAAATAATTATTAAAAAAATACAGAATGCAATGGAAGTATTGATAAAGATAAAATAATATAAAATTAAATTTATTTTTATTTATGCTTCTCGTTTGCGCTTGCGTTCATTTTCTTCTTGTTTTTTCATCTTCCACTCAATTGTATCTCTCATAGGATATAGAATATTGTATGACCGAAAGCAATACACTCCATGCAATAATTTCGTCTTCGGTGACTACAATTTTAATAAAATATAAACATAAGCAAGTAATGTTAGACTTATTTCGTTAAAATCATTAATTTTTTAAGTAATAAATATTTTGAATACTTACATTAAAGACTTTGCACTCTCGAATATCTCGCTTCGATAAAAACTTGTTTCCTAAACGATTAATGAGATTGTTTAACAAAGAGGAATATTTTTCATCACTTAACTTCGAATTCGGAGTCTACAAATTTAATATAATATGCACATGCGAACTTGATGTTAGAATTAACATGGAAACTCAATGTCTTTTCAAAATACTAAGTATTAACACTTACAATAAGTGTTATCTTGTCTAGTATGTGATGGTAGTTTCGAGATTCTACCTATTAAGCAAAATTTACATGATCACGGAGGTTCAAATTCAAAAATATATCATTTAACCATGTTAGTAACAAAAAATTATTACCTTATTGTAATGTTTTATATGAAAAAACTCTACAAATTCACACATTCCACAATACAAACTGAACACCATGCTCTTTTCGATAGAATATAAATGATTATTTCAATTATGTGTGTTTTGGAACGTGGTACAAACTCAATTTATAAGGATCTTTCGTGTTAGGGTATTAGTTATTTGGCCGCAATCTTCTACTGGAAGATTCGTATATACCAATTGTTTTAATATAGTTTAAAAGATCATTATATTTCGACAAATTTAAAAAATCAAACTATAAAGATTTTCAAAAAGAGATTACAATATGTTTTGGGGAAACTTTCAATAATCTTAACAGATTTTAAATAATCAAACTTCATATAATCTTCCAAATTTATATAGTCAAGATATCAACTCGATTTAAATAGAAATAATAAATGAAAATTTGCATTTGTTAAGATTTAGTTGAAATGTTTACCATTCGCTAAACCGTTTTATTATTATAAAACTCCGTCTTTAAACAAATGTAAAATGTCTAATTAGATTAAGTAGTTATATATTAATGTTTCACATATTCTCATGCCGATATTCTCATAGACACATATTTTTAAAAATATATATTGACCTTTGCCAAATTGGATTGTCCAAAAGACTGTAAGATATCTAAATATACTAATGTGTCTAAGTGGTTGTGAGACTTATAAAGAAAGCCATACACATTACTGATATATAATCCAGTATAACTGCTACAATGTAATATTCGTTCATAAAATGTTTTATATAAAGTTTAACATTGAGAATACATCATTTAAAATATAAAATGTGAGAGGTCGATTTCTTCAGGATACTGATCAGGAACTGGATTTCGAAAGCTACATAACAGAAACAATGTATTAATAACTACTCATGATATTTCTTCAATCCGGTAAAAACAATTCCCATCTATTGAAGCATAAAACATGGAAAATTGAATCGAATATATGAACACAACCCGTTGAGGAGTCCAACTAAGTCTGAATTCTCAGTTTGATCGTACATAATTGTTGAAATAGGCTCCTCCCCTCTTAGCCAAGTTACATCTATATTATAAAACAAACAAATATCAAGTTTAAATCACTCATAAACAACAATATGTAATAAACATACGATCACTCTAATCATAAAACATTTCATATCTAATCTTACTAGATTCGTGCTTTATGTACAAGCACTGGAGAATCACAAAGAGATGCCTATCGGCATCTTTCCAGAACCTTCTTCTGAGTTCGTGTGCAGTTTTACCGATTATTAAACACTGAAGATTCCGGAGGCTATTAGACAAAGTTTTCCAAATTATAGTACTCCATACATAAAACTTATTTACGACATATATTAAATAAATTTGAAAATGTTTATGAGATTTGCATATTAACTAACCTTGTGTCGCGGATTGTAAAATGCAACTTTGCTCCTTCCCAATAAGGCTGAACGTTTCCAGCGTATGTAACAACACCAAGAACATCTAGACAAAATAGTAAAGTAATTTAGACAATCATATCTTAATAGACTATACAAAGTCAAATGAGTTCTTCAATTCTGTTTATTGTAACCAAAAGGATTATTATGATCAGAACAAATATACTAAATCCGCATATTAACGTTACCTTTAGGATATTCATCAGCCACTCTCCCATCCAATATATCCGGAATTGATGGAAATTTCATAAAATGACCATCAGGTGGTGAGTAAAAGGTGTAAGTCACTTAATGAAAACCATTGGTTCGGTAATCACGTTTGGCCCATAACCGCTTATATTAATCCTATTTAATTGTATTAGCTCAAATCGTTTGGAGGTTACCTTTAATACAAAACCATGAAAATACACTTCATATCAATACAAAACCATGATCCCAAACATTTTGGCTTAAGTTTGCATCTCTTAATTCTCCAACATTAGTATACAAAAACCATAAAATAGACATCAAATAAAACAAAAACCAAAACTAAAGAATTTATATTTACTTGGAAGCTAATTATGACTGGACTAATGTTTTGCATCTCTTCCAAACAAAACATTATCATAATACCAAAACCATAACAATAGCTATGGTATAAAACCAAAACCATAAAATTAGTATCTCCCATCCTTAAACTTTACCATCTTCTTTCATGGGAAAGAAACACTCATTCGGACCATAGGCTCACTGGGACAAAAGGGTCATGTGATGTGAACTATGATCCCAAATATTTCGGCTTAAGTTTGCATCTCTTAATTCCCCAATATTAGTATACAAAAAACCATAAAATAGACATCAAATAAAACAAAAACCAAAACTAAAGAATTTATATTTACTTGGAAGCTAATTATGACCGACTAATGTTTTGCATCTCTTTAAAACAAAACATTAGCATAATACCAAAACCATAACAATAGCCATGGTATAAAACCAAAACCATAAAATTAGTATCTCCCATCCTTAAACTTTACCATCTTCTTTCATGGGAAAGAAACACTCATTCGGACCATAGGTTCACTGAGACAAAAGGGTCATGTGATGTGAACTATGATCCCAAACATTTCGGCTTAAGTTTGCATCTCTTAATTCCCCAACATTAATATACGGAAAACATAAAATAGACATCATATAAAACAAAAACCAAAACTAAAGAATTTATATTTACTTGGAAGATAATTATCATCGGACTAATGTTTTGCATCTCTTTAAAACAAAACATTAGCATAATACCAAAACCATAACAATAGCCATGGTATAAAACCAAAACCATAAAATTAGCATCTCACATCCTTAAACTTTACAATCTTCTTTCATGGGAAAGAAACACTGATTCGGACCATAGGCTCACTGGGACAAAAGGGTCATGTGATGTGAACTAACAACGTCTTGCCAACAACATTCAATCAGACTTTTAGATCTCACACTCCTATATAAAATCTCAAACGTTTTTTAGTTCATATCACATCATTAGATCTTCGCTTTGTGATAACCGAACTTCCTTTTTCATGGGACCAAACGAACAAAACAGAACCAAAAAACCAAAAAATCAAAATCCTTTGAAAACCGATAAGAAGAAGAAAGCAATAGTAATGACAACAGATAATTTGACCAAAGCTTTGATGATCCGGAAGAAAACTTCCATGGCTAATGAGAAAAACAAATGAGACAAAAGCTTCTTGAAAATTTGGAAGATGCAGACGATTTATGTTTCTAAGCCACCCCAAGCTCATCTTATATAGGATTTCAAAACTTCTCTTGAAAGCTTGGTCTATGCAATAAAATATCCTTTTTCAAACTCGAAATAATAGGATATTCAGAAAAAATTATGATTTTCTTAAGCAAATGAATTAATTAACTTTAAATCGAGCTGATGGCATTCCTGTAATTAAATCGAACCCCAAACCCATTTGTTTATTTGTGGGATTTCCACGTCACACTTCCACATCATCATTATCCGCCTCTAGAGCCCTCTCGTGACGATACGTCAGCAATCGCCCAAAATTACTTCTCATTTAAAGGTATAGATAAATTAACACTATGGTTATGGTTGAACCATGCTAGTGTACTCAGATAACTAAAAACTAATAGGATCCTTTATTATAATATATTCAAGAATTACAGGTTACATCCATGACAAAGGCAACACATATAACACTGGTGTCACATTAGGAGTGCCTAAATTTAACTAATGGACTAGACTTTTGATCGGTGTTAAAGAAGTATATGTATTTATTTTTTAAAATAATAATTTTAAACTAATTTTTTCTATTTATAATAAATTTATTAATTATTCAACATATTTTTAGTAAGTAAATATTATGATGATTATGTGATATATGAAGGAGTGTATTGTATAAATATTTTTTGTTTGAAAATAATTTATAATATTTTGTCTTTAATAAAACATTCATTATAAATTTTATGTGGTATAAATTTAATATGTATTATGTTGATTTGAATATTTATTTCTATAAAACATCATATCCTCATATATATATATATATATATATATATATATATGTTTGTGTTTTCAATATCTTAATTATTAAATTTAGAAATATTATAAATATAATTACAGATTTATGAAAGTGGAAGCATGATAATTCGTTCATTTAAAACCTTTACATTGGTTTAAGTTCATTTTAATGTTTATATAATTAAAATTGGTTAATAATTCTTTTTAACTTGTCTTCCCATGAATAAAATTATTTAAACATATTTTTATATTCCAACCAAAATTAATCTATTTTCTAACCCATCATATAGTAGTTTAAATATTTTGAAAATATGATAAAATAACGCGTCAAAAACTGCGGTCTAAATGATATAAAATATTTTGAAATCATTCATCATATATTCAACTAATATAAATATTGAATTATTTCCTGTACAAAGACAGTCTCTCTTGGCGATATAATATCTTCAAGAAACGGCTTGATTCGTCCAACTAGAATTTTTGAGACGACCTTGTAAATGACTGAACATAAACTGATGGGTCTTTGGTCTGTCATCAGAGGAGAGTTTTCCACCTTCGGAATTAAAGAGATATGAGTAAAGTTCCACTCCTTTGGAACCAGCCGACCTCAGGAAAAAAAGAATTTCTTCAGAGACTTTCTCACCAACAATGTTCCAATACTGTTTGTAGAACACTCCAGTTATTCCATCCAGGCCGGAAACAGTTTCTCCTTTAATTGAGAACATTTCAGCTTTAATTTCTTCCTTTGTGACTTCACTTTACAGAAAATTGTTGAGGTTTTCTGAAACTCTCGGTTGGAAGTCCTCAAAGAATCTCTTAGAATTTCCTAAGCTCGTAGATAAGAACAAATTTTGGAAATAAGCGCCTACAATTTCACCTTTGGAGGCTTCTGACTTATGTAAAATCCCATGTTCATCCAAAAGAGCTTCAAGTCCATTCTTCGCACGAGCTGTCTTAACTGATGCATGAAATATATTGGTATTCTTATCTCCACCTTTAGACCAAGCCTGTTTACTCTTTTGAGCCCAGAAATCAGATTCCTCGTGATACGCTTTGATCATCTCATCTTTGAGAATCTTCATTCGGTTGAAACAAGGGGAAATCAAAGCATATTCTCCTTCAAGTTCAAACTGGATCACATCAATTTTAACTCTAGAGTTAGCCTCATTATCCCTTTTCCATTTACTCAACTCTCTTCTGCTCAATCTTAATCTTTCAGAAACATCATCTATTATATCTCCCCTGATTTCAGAGCTCCACGCTTTCTTTATCGCTTCTTCCACCAAGGGATGATTAAGCATCCATTTATCAAACCGAAAAGAGCCACTGTATCTCTCTTGTGAGGTAAAGTGACTAACTAGTAAAGGCTATGGTAAGAACCTATTTTACCCATAATCTTGATTAGAATTCGAAAACATCTTGAACCAGTTTTTGTTTCCAAAACTTCTGGCAATCTTACTTTGAATCCACAGGTCCCCTCTAGGACCTCACCACGAAAAGCTATTACCAGAACTATTTAGCTCCTGCATCTCACACCCTTCCAAAATATCTTTGAGAGGATGAAAAGATTTATCTCCTGTTCTCGGACCACCTAGCTTGTCAGAGTTATCAAGGATTTCGTTGAAATCCCCTAACATGAGCCAACTATCTGATCTATGTACACCGATTCTAAGAAGCCTTTCCCAGACTAAAGGATGCAACACTACCAAAGGATTGCCATATATACATGAAACAAAGAAGTTCATTTTGCCAAACTGTACACCGACATCGATTACATTCTTATCTACAAAAATAGAATCCAGCTTAACTGATTTTTTTCCAAAAAGATGCTAGACCATCGCACCTTCCTCTCGGATCAACAATATAAACAGAATCATACCCGAGCCATTCTTGAAGACACACCAAAACATTACATTTGTGTATTGTTTCCATTAGAAATGGTAACTCCGGAAAATGCTTTTTTTTTTTGCGCATTTCCTTCAGTCTCTGAATTGTCAAATCCTCAGGCCGGCCTAAGCCTTGACAATTCCAGTATATGGGACTGTCCCTCATTTGGGACCCCTTTTTTGCGCCTAGCGACTTTTAAGACTTCCTCTTCTTCACCAGTACTTTTCCTTTTCTCCAGGATCCCATACTCCAAACCTTTTTCTCTGGCCTTTTACTATTTCTTCTCTAATCTTCCTTTCATCACCGTTAACAACCAAGAAATATTGTCTCATCCCATCTAGTACTTATTTTGCAATCTCCGGTCTGCCCGTATTAGGATTGTATCTGGCTTGCTTATCACTCAAAATACATACAACATATCGTTTTCTTTGATAAATTTTCTCATATGTCTTCTTCTCTGGCCTTTCCAAACCCGAGCTTAATGACAAGCCATTGAGAATAGGACATTTACTCTTTTCATGAGTTACTCGCTGACAATGGTAACATCTCTTTTGTATTTTTCGTAGGCAAACCACACCGTAACTGACGATCCATCTGGTATGTTGACATTTCTAGATCTATGAAGAGGTTTTGCAACATTAAGCCATATCTTTACTCTGGTGAAATCTTGGCTTTGAGCTTTTAAGGGTCGAAGGCAACCTCTGTAACTAAACCAACTTGACCTCCCAAGGCTGTGATAGCTTTTTCAGTTTTGTAGTTGACCGGGATATTTCCAATCCTTAGCCAAATCGGTATTTATTGCAGATAATTCGGCGGGGATATTCAACCCACATTTCTATTGCTACATCCCAATCATTGTACGTTTGAACTCCTTTCTCCAAGATTTCAATTAGATCATGTTCATACTTGAAAATGAATTAAAATTTCTCCTTGGTTAAAGCTTACTTTCACCCTCTCATACTTTTGCCACTTCCTAGGCATATCCAGAATTAAGCTACTCATCTTCTGACAATCTGGATTCAAAAGTCTACCCATTAAACTGCATATGTTCTTCTCGCTACTACAATATTCTGGTAAATCCGTCAAGTTGAAGGCTTCTCTAACATCCTCATCAATAGACATAGCTAACAACCCTCTATCCAGAGCTACTGACATGATGTTCAGCCACCCAAAAAACCATAAAAGACGAAACGTACATGATTACATAATCGTTACCAAGAAATTTTTTTGATTTCCAGAAACGCAAAATTGGATTTCAATCGGTAGATCTTCTTTCACAACCTTCATATGAGGATTCCTACTTCAAAACCTTACAGACTAAACACCAACTCCTTCATAGAATGCTCGAGAACTTCATGAAATCTCTGCCCTACTTCAAGATCTAAGAGCTGACCATTCAAAGCGCGCAAGATATTATTCGAAAGGTAAACTGTAGATGCAATCATGTGGTTGAGATACAATGTGAAAATATATTTCCAAAACTTAAGCTCTACCCGTAAAAAAAAGGACACATTTTAAGGGAGAGAGTCCTGAGCCCGAAAAGGGGATTTCTTTGGAAGGGTTTTTTAGGAGTCATTTTTCTTGATATATATATATTATTAAAAGATATATATTTTTGATTCTTGAAAAAATAATTAAAAATTTCTTCCTTATTATTAAATTTACTATAAAATAATTTTAATTATATTTAATATAAATATTTTTTAATTTATGATTTTATTCAAAATATATTTTCATAATATTTTTAATATCTTTTTAATTGAAATTTATATTTATATTATATAAAATCTTAAAAAACTATTTTTAACTACTTGATTTTTTTATTTGTATTTATTATTTAAATTTATTAAAATCATTCTAGTTATATTTTGATCTATTAAGTTAAATATTTTTTTAAAATATATAGACCATTATAAAACATAAAACAGATTGAAAATAAATTAACTGATCAATTATCAATACTAAAAACAAATTTGACTTCTGAAAGACATGTTAAAAATATATATTAACTAATTTCAATTGATGTATTCATAATTCGAGAAAATATTAAAACTGTTCAATATTTATACTATTGAAATATATGATGAGTTTGATTACGCGTGATCATTTTACGATAACAGTTTTAAAGGATTTTTTATCAATTTTTCAAAATACTTAGACTATTATAGGATTGGTTAAAATATAGTTTATTTGATTTTTTATTATAAAATATTTAAAAATATTTATGTTCAATGGAAGACAACTTAAAAGATGAATTAACCAATTTTAATTATAGAAATATTAAATAAACTTAAACCAATCCAAAAATGTTAAATAAACGAATTATTATATTTCAGTTCTAATTTGATCTATAAAATAAACATAAATATTTTTATATTTAAACCACTATATAACAGGCTGAAAAATCGATTACCAATTTCAATTATCTTTATTATTAAAAAAAATTTTCCTACTCGAAGACGGGTTAAAAAGATCCTTTAATAAAATTTAGTTGATATGTTCTTAATTTTATAAGATATTAAAATTATTAGTAAATTCAAAATCATGCTTTAAAACTAAACTATTCAAAAAAATAATTATATATATAATTAAATCAAAAACGTAGCATATCGAATCTAACAATTTATATATTACTATAATTGCATTCTATATAAAGATTATTGATTTTAATATTTTTTATTTTTAGTAGTAAAATCCCGGGTTGAACTTAAGTTAGAATTACTTTAAATATAAAATTATCAAATAAAATATACATACTAAAAATAACAATAAACTACAATAACTAAAAATATAATAAAACAAAAACAAAACTTCTTAAAAAATGTCTCACATTTAGCACATATTATCATATTTTCCCACTTAAGATAGATTGGATTAATTAATTAATAAATTTAATTTATAAAAATATAAGTTAAGATTAGAAAGAAATTGTTTAAAAAGTATATATAAACTTACACTTATTTAGTAGGGGTTATTGCAAAAATGCCCCTGAAATTGAAGTCAACCCTGAAACTACCCTTCCCCTTCTCCTTCCTTCCATTCGCTAATATATCCCCCTAATAATCTGTGTATTCACGATAATGCCATCGTCAGACTTCATATGAAGTCTGATATTTTTACCAAAAGACCAAAAAAACCCTTTAGATCTAACTTAATTACGAAACTGTCATCTTCTTCAATTCACCCAAACACCATTAACAACCAATTTTGAGCTCCTAATGCCTCACACAACCAATTTCGACCCATCAAAACTCCATATTAGAGTTCACAACCTTCTATTCTCCTATTTTCTCTCCAATTTCATCCAAAAAACTCTTTAATTCACGTTCTACAAAATTTTAAAATTTGGATCTATTGCGATTTTGGTCATTCTTGCATAAAAATGGTTGGGTTTGTTGGGTATTGGTGTAACTAAAAGTTTTGAGTGTTTGGGGAAGGTAAAAACGAGCTCAAAATCAGATTTATGTGATTTTTCACAAGATCCCCCGATTTTCAGATCTGTTTCGCGATTTCAGACTTCCCACGAAGTCTGATGAAAAATTATGGTCAACGAAAGGGTAGTTTTGCAATTGACTTTCAATTGACAGACTTCCATAGAAGTCTGAGAAATTCCTTTGAAAACAAAAAAAAAATTTATCTGACGTCACCAAGACGTCAAGGGTAGTTTTGTAATTGATTCAAATTTGATTTTTTAGTCAGACTTCTTATGTAGTCTGGCAAGAAATTGACCGATTTTTGACTTTTTGTCAGACGGGATCCGATGTCTGACAAAAAGGAGGGGTAGAAACTGCAATTGACCCAAATTTTCAGATGTTGACCAGAGTAAGCGAAAAAATCGTCAGACTTCTAAATCTGTCTGAAAATAGGGAAAAATAACACCAGACGGCTATAGACATCTGAAATTTCAAACTCTTGTCAGACGGCTATAGACATCTGAAAAATCGAATTTTGGTCAACGATGGATAAAAACCGAAAATGCGATGTTTTTTATCAGACTTCCCTCGCCGTCTGAAACTCGTGTCAGACAGCATAAGAAGTCTGAAAATTATCACATACATTAGAGAAGTCTGACATTTCAAAATCAATTGCAAAACTACCCTCTCAGACTTCTAGTAATTATCAGACTTCTCCGAGAAGTCTGGCAATTCAAATTCAATTGCAAAACTACCCTTTTTTTCTCAGACTTCATAAGCTGTCTGACAAAATTTCCAAAGCAGACAGCGTATGCTGTCTGATGGATTTCAGACTGCATCCGCTGTCTGACATTTCGATTTCAATTGCAAAAATACCCCTTTTTCCAGACTGCCATAGAGGTCTGGTTTCACTTTTCTCAGACAGCTATAGCCGTCTGAAATGTTAAAAACTTTAAAAATGCATTTTATTCTATATTTGTGATTAATTTTGTTGATTTTAATTTTTTATAAATGTGTGTTAGTTTTATATGTTCCTTCTGCATCGGTTTTACATTCTTATATATGGTAATTATTTTTAAATCATTTTTTGAATAATATTGGCAATGTAGCTAATAGCATAAGAATTCGAAAGAAGTTTGGCTTTTCCCAAAAGACCTCTAATGTGGTTTATACATGTTTGTTTATACAAATAATACAAGAAAACCGAACTGGTGGAACGGATGTCTATGCGTAAACGTCATACTCCACATTATATATGTTGGTTGTTTATTGAATGCTTTGATATAATTGAAATGATTACACCAAAGCATATCAAAGTATCAGTGAAGAAGCAAATTGGGATTAGGATGAGCTACACAACCACATGTCGAGCGTTTACAAGCTGATTTTTTCAATAAGATCGCTAATGTGATGATGAGAGAACGAACTTGACATTTGAACTTGTTAATTTTATAAACTTTTAGCTCATAAGAATCAGACAGCAGTTGATGTCTGACGACATATTCAGCACCACTTAAGGTTATTTTAGTTTGTCATATGTTGGTGTATGTAATCTAAAGAGTAATGTTTTCTTCCAAAGTTAAAGTGACCCATTTTCTGATATTGTATACTTTCAATAAGCAAAATTCCTTGTTGATTTGAGTAGACAAAAGTAAATTTATACAACTTGATCATCCAATAATCTAATACAATACAAGCATAGTATACTAGAATTTTGATTGCTTTGTGTTTCTTGTATCGCCATACACACCATGTGCACAATGTCAGTCCCACCATAGACATTCAAGATTGCTCTTCTTATGTTTTCTTGTTTTGTCCAAAGCACCTTCAACACCTACACTAAATCAACATATGTATTAGTTTTCATGGTATCAGACTTCATACGCAGTCTGAAATAAGACTTCGATAAGTCTAAATACTTGAACCAGACTTACCTGGTAGTCTGATATTAGACTCTCAGACTTCGTGTTCCTCGTACTACAGTGAAATTTTATGAGCCATTAGCAGCATAAAAAGTCTCAACTCCAGCCTCTTTGGAGAGTCAGCTGGCTCAACTTAAACCAAGCACCTGAAAAAGCTTGAACACAGAGCTCTTGCATTAGTTAGCAAACAAGTCTCCAAGAGAATACCTTTTAGAACCTTTTTGGTTGAGACATTTGAAAGAGGTTTTACAAAAGAGAGATGGAGATAAATGTATTTACAAGATTAAGTTTAGATAAATGGAGATAAATTGGAGAGAACTTTTCCAACCAGATTTTTATTAATTAAAAATTTTAAAATATTTTGTATCAGACTTCATATGCAGTCTGAGAAGGAACTTCTGTGAGCGGGAAAATTTCCCGCCTTTTTAAAAAGTTTCCGCGTGAAATTTTTTAAAGACTTGCAAATTTCAGACTTCATACGCAGTCTAAATACTTGAACGAGACTTACCTGGAAGTCTGAGAAACTATCAGACTTCGGTTGTAGTCTGGTATTAGATTCTCAGACTTCGTGTTCCTCGTACTACACTCAAAATTTATGAGCCATTAGCATCATAAGAAGTCCCAACTCCTGCCTCCTTGGAGAGTCAGCTGGCTCAATCTTAAACCAAGCACCTGAAAAAGTAAAAACACATAGCTCTTGCATTAGTTAGCGAATAAGTCTCAAAGAAATGGATAATAAAAGATTGTTTGAGAAAATCAAATTGTATAATCAAAAGTCTATGTAAAAAGTCTCAATTATTTCAGTTAAAAACTTTTGAAAACACTAAAAAGAACAGATTCACTTGCCTATTTCGCAGCTCAAAGAGAGTCAACTATAAATCACATACATAAGAACTCATATGAGACAATAAGCTTGAGAACATTTTTGGATGAGAAATTTGAGAGAGGTTTTACAAAAGAGAGAGAGAGAAAGAGAGGTTGTAAGAGAGGGAAGAATGTGGAGATTTTTTTTTTGGTGTTATATGTGTACAAGATTAGGTTTAGATAAGTGGAGATAAATTGGAGGGAAATTTTCCCGCCATATTTTTAATAATTAAAAATTATAAAATATTTTGTATCAGACTTCATATGCAGTCTGAGAAGGAACTTCTGTGAGCGGGATTTCCCGCCTTTTTAAAAAAATTTCGCCTGAAATTTTTTAAAAACTTTCAAATTTCAGACTTCATATGCAGTCTGAAATAAGACTTCATGGAAGTCTAAATACTTAAACCAGATTTATCTAGAAGTCTGAGAAACCCTAAATCTAATAATTAGTATTTAAATACCATCATTTTATATAGAAACTTATAATAAACATCAAACTCGTTAAACATAGTCATAAACTAACCACTATATGTAAATGTAACAATATGAATGAAAATTCACAAACTTTCAATCTAACCCTACAAAGAAAAACATGATATTCAACTTCATATGTGAAACATAGACCAAACTACATGGTGTTTTGAACAAAATATATCTTCAATGCTTAATTTTGATCAAAGTTTATATAATTTTAATTTATATACATAAAAAATGCTTATGCTTAATTTATGTATCAAAAAGTATATCAAATTATTTTTTATATCTTTTTAAATTTAAATTTTTAACTTAAATACGTCTCAGACTTCGCCATGAAGTCTGGTAAACCCTAAATCTAATATTTATTACATATAAGTAAAAATATTTAAGCAAAACAACTAGGAAACATAAAATTTGTTAAATATATGAACATTATAACACATATGTGCACATTTTAAATTTTAAATGTTAATTTGGTAAACCATGAATCTAACCCTAAAGTTATATGTAACTTGTATGTAAATGTTCCATTACAAAACATGTTTTGAGGTTTACAACTTACTTTACCTTATATATTGTTTAGTTTGACTCAATTTACCAAATTTTAATTTATATACTATTAAATTGTATATATTTAATTTTTGTATATAAATTTTTTGATAAAATATTTTTTTATAATTTTAAAATTTAAATTTACAAATTTATTCTGTATCAAACTTCTATAGAAGTCTGACACATGCGAAGGTTATAATGGTAATTGCGGTTTCTGTTTTTTTGTTTGGTCATAAGGGCTTCGCAGTAATTTACCTAGGAAGGAAAACATGTTTTACATTTGATTCAAATTGAGGGGTACACTTTTATTTAAAACCAATTTGGATAGTGTCATTGTCTTTTTCTTAAAAATGCCCCTCAAAGTCATATCATTAACACTAGTAGTTAACTTAAGAAAAAGACAATGACACTATCCAAGTCATATCATTAACGCGGACGATGACCGTTAAATACATGTGGTTAAAACTTAATATAATTTGAACACTTTATTCCTACTAATTATCTCTAAAGATTTGAGAGATGTGAAGGCTTAAAATATGCCTTCTTGTTTAGTATCCAATGAATTAACACTATGATTATGGTTGAACCATGCTAGTGTACTCAGATAACTAAAAAAATAATAGGATCGTTTATTATAATATATTTAAGAATTAGAGGTTACATCCATAACAAAGGCAACACATATAACAGTGGTGGCACTTTAGGAGTGCCTAAATTTAACTAATGAACTAGACTTAGATTTTTGATCCGTGCTAAGATAAGAATATGTATTTTTTTTTAAATAATAATTTTAAACTAATTTTCTATTTTATAATAAATTTATTAATTATCCAACATATTTTTAGTAAGTAACTATTATGATGATTATGTGATATATGAAGGAGTGTATTGTATAAATATTTTTGTTTGAAAATAATTTATTATATTTTGTCTTTAATAAAACATTCATTATAAAAGTTATGTGGTATAAGTTTAATATGTATTATGTTGATTTAAATATTTATTTTTATAAAACATCATATCCTCACATATATATATGTGTGTGTGTGTGTGTTTTCAATATCAAAATAATCAAGTTTAGTAATATTATAAATATAATTATAGATTTATGAAAGTCGAAGCATGACAATTCGTTCATTTAAAACTTTTGCATTGGTTTAAGTTGATTTTAATGATGATTTAATTAGAATTTGTTAATAATTCTTCTTAACTTGTCTTTCCATGAATAAAATTATTTTAAAAAAAATTTATAGTCAAAAAATTTAATCTATTTTATAACACATCATATAATAGTTTAAATATTTTGAAAATATGATAAAATAACCCGTCAAAAACTGCGGTCGTAAAAAAAATCAATGGTAATATGATCCGTCGTATATTTAAATAATATAAATATTTAATGATTTTAATATTTATATCAAAATTAATTATATATTAATTGGAATTGGTGATCCAGATTTTTTACCTATCTTTGAATATGAAAATTTGTTTTTATTATTTTTATAATTGATATTGGCTAATTAACTTGTCTTGTTAAGGTCTAAATATAAATATCATTACATTTATTTTATATATCAAAAATATAATCACAATTATTGTGTAATAAATTTTAGTAAAACATTCAAATTTAATAATTAATTTTCTTATGAAATCATAAAATTTACAAATTTATAAAACAAAAAAATAAGATATTAAAATATTATATGAATTTATTTTGAATAAAATCATAAATTAGGTAGTATTTTCTTATATTTAAAAATGATGTATAAATTATTTAATTATATTTATCAGTTGATTTAATAGTTTCATAATATATTAATTAATTAGGAAAATTGAACCTATTATATTTATATTGCTTGGATACATGTTTGATAATAATCTTGTTTGAAAACATGTTTAGTAGATGTAATTTTATATTCTGTAATTACTCTTAATGAAGTTTTGATCTTATAAAAGGTCCTATAAGAGTCCAAAATAAAACTTTTTAATCAAAACTTCTTAAAACATATGTGTCATTTAATAGTTTCATAATATATTAATTAATTAGGAAAATTGAACCTATTATATTTATATTGCTTGGATACATGTTTGATAATAATCTTGTTTGAAAACATGTTTAGTAGATGTAATTTTATATTCTGTAATTACTCTTAATGAAGTTTTGATCTTATAAAAGGTCCTATAAGAGTCCAAAATAAAACTTTTTAATCAAAACTTCTTAAAACATATGTGTCATGGATTGGAGAAATTAGGAGAGATAAAATAACTATAAGTAAGTTTTTGTAGGCTCATAAAGTTAGAATTAGAAGCATATGATACTAATTTATGCTTCTTAGAATCACCCTTAAGTAACCCTTCCAAAAGATAACAAATAAACGTTTATCCTCTAAAAAGACCAATAAGAATCCTAAGCATAACTTTATTACCAACACTTCTTGACGCATAAGTGTAGTGGATTTAGAAAACTAGGTGAGGTAATATAACTATAAGTAGGTATTTGTTGGCTCGTAAAACTAGAATGAGAAGCATGTTATACACGGTTATGTTCCTTGGAATCACCCTTAAGTAACCTATCTAAAAGACTAGAAATAAAATTTTGTCCTTTAAAAGTTCATATGAAATTCCTAAACAAAAATTTATAACCAAAGATTCTTGAAACATATGTGTACTGGGTTGGGGAAACTAGGTGAGGTAAGAAAACTATAAGTAAGTTTTTGTAGGCACATAAAGGTAGAATAAGAATCATGTTATACAAATTTATGTTCCTTGAAATCACCCATAAGTAACCCTTCTAAAAGACTAAAAAGAAACTTTGATCTTCTAAAAGGTCATATAAGAATCTTAAATAAAACTTTTTAACTAAAACTTCTTGAAACATATGTGTCACGGATTGAAGAAACTAGGTGAGGTAAAACAACTATAAATAAGTTTTGGTAGGCTCATAAAGGTATAATTAGAAGCATATGAGACAAGTTTATGCTCCTTGAAATCACCCCTAAGTAACCCTTTTAAAAGACTAGAAATAAACATTTATCCTCTAAAAAACCCAATGAGAATCCTAAACAAAATTTTATAACCAACACTTCTTGACGCATAAATGTAGTGGATTTGGGAAACTAGGTGAGATAATATAACTATAAGTAAGTATTTGTAAGTTCGTTAAGCTAGAATGAGAAGCATGTTATACGAGTTTATGTTCCTTGAAATCACTCCTATGTAACCCTTATACAAGACTAGAAATAAACTTTGATCTTCTAAAAGGTCCTATTAGAATCTTAAATAAAACTTTTTAACCAAAACTTCTTGCATATGTGTCATGGATTGAAGAACTAGGTGAGGTAAAACAACTATAAGTAAGTTTTTGTAGGCTCCTAAAGGTAGAATTAGAAACATATGATACAAGTTTATGCTCCTTGGGGTAACAACAATAAGTAAGTTTTTGTAGGCTCCTAAAGGTAGAATTAGAAGCATATGATGCAAGTTAATGCTCATTGGAATCACCCCTAGGTAACACCTTCTAAAAGACTAGAAATAAACGTTTATCCTCTAAAAAGACCAATGAGAATCCTAATTTTCAGAGCCATAAAAGTTACGCTAATAATATATGTATACTATTTTGAAAATTGTATTCTTAATACATTTTACAACAAAAAAAGTCTATGATTTAACTAATCTTGGGTCTCTTGTTAAAAGCATCCTAGCAGAATATTGTCAAGAGATTCGTCAACCTAGGTGTTCTAGACAGTAAGTCCTAGAGGCAGCGAGACCGTTGGCAAGCCACAATTTCGTCTGTCCTCGATAAGTACCGGTTAGTTTGCATGTTACATATAGTCTACGTAAAGTCTAAAGCATGACCTCTTCAGTTAAGAAGTGGTTTAAGTCTAAACATGGTTATTCTTCTGCATCTCAAAAACAATTATTCAAGAGAAATTATGTAAGAAATTACAATTTTTAATAAAGAAATATCACATGACTAATTACCTCATGTTAATCCTGAAAACATATACCAAATATGAACTTTTGATTTTAAACTGCATATTCAATAAAAGAACATGAACAAACTATTTCATTACAAAATGAGATGAAGAAGTTAAATTACTTTCTTCAATGGCATTAATTAGAAAGTTATAAACAAAAGAAATTTGATTACATTCATTTTGGATTAATACAAATAGCTATAAAACCTTTATCTAGAACATGGATAGATTCTCCTATACATATGCTTTTAAGAGATATTAAAATTAGAAGACTCTTTATTGGGAGTTACACAATCAAATTTATGTAATGGGGCTGTATATTTTAATTGTTCTCCAAATTTTCAAGTACGCTTGCATGAACCTATTATATTTAATACTTTAGTACTAAATGTACACTTACCTGAAATCAAATTTAAACAAGAAAGACATAGCTACTTATTGTTGTACCTGAAATTAAATTTAAACAAGAAAGACATAGCTACTTATTGTTGTATCGAATTTATTTCAACAAATCTACATCTGAATTTAATCGACGATATTTATTGTGATGATAAATGTGAAACAACAATACTACCTGTTCATAGTAAATATACTCCAACATATACCTACACCAAAACAATTTAAATGGACAGAAATTACCATCCCCGACCAATGGAAAATAAATATTACTCAGCCACCAAGAAATTTTGAACAAAAAACTATTACTAGTATAACCGAACAAAGTGATGGAAAATACTATTAAAATTTAGATCATTTAGGGAACCAACTTCGTTAAGAATTAGTTCATTTTATCCTTGGTCTTATTTCTCTTATTATAAAGTTAGTAGAGCTAGTACTGAATCACAAGAAAGTATAGAACAAATTTTTGAAAACAAAATCAATGAAACTTCCAATTAATTTTCAAGCACCTATAGCATAACTATTCGAAACTCAGAAGCAAGATCTAGTATCCCAATTCTCCAATAACTTTAGACGTTAAATCAATAAATGTTATTTCTAAAAAAGTGAAATAGACAAACAATATTTTAAAGAAGAATTTTTATCCGATAAAAATAAAAATAAAAGACAATGGTATTTTAAAACATTCACTAAAGAAATAACTATTATTATCGAGAAATATGGTATGATCATATGGAAAACATGGAAGCCAATATTCCATTATTTACATGGTTTGAAACCTATGCTTTACAAAATAAAATAGATTATCCTTATAAAAACGAATCTATTAACACTACTTCAACATTATATAACACTTGGAATATGATTAATGAAGAAAGACCTAAATATTTTCATCCACCTCTAAAAGATTTAAAGATATACACACCACAACGTAAAGTAGTAGCTACACCTTTTAGAACATGAGCAAATAGAGACGATAAAGACATAATAGTATGTCAGATATTAAAATAGTGTATGAACAAATAATTATGAGAGTCAAATACTTCATACTATATCACGATAAATAGATCACATAGATAATAAATTAGAAAAGGATGAAACTGATTCAGTTACTCACTATCAACAATTTTCACATCCATTTAGTTCTATACTTTCACCACTCTTTAAACCTTCAACTAAGCCAGTTAAATTTCCAGAAAATAAAATATTAACGTCTATCTCAACTAGGTTAGAACGACTAGATAAAAATAAAGGAATTAATATTATTGATGAAGATAATCAGGATGAAATTGATCAAGAAGTGAAAATTAATCGTTTAAAAAGAAAACTTCAATCGTCAAAAATCCTTATTATCCTAGACACTCTCCACCCGACATATTATTTGAAGAACACCATAAGTTCCTACCGCCAACTTTTACACCGGAGAAGGTATATATGAATGGAATATAGATGATAGATTGGAATATGAAATAATGAACTTATTCCAAGAAATGAGGATTGTTGCTTTGGCCTATAAAGCTAAATGCTTATTGGACAAGCACGCATGTGTTCTCCTCATTTCAGGATTTAATGGTGCACTAAAATATTGGTGGGATAACTCTTTACATACAATATCTCAAAATTCAATAATAAATCATACTGAAACTAGATGGTTAGAAGGGGATGATGGACTTTACGAAGAAGAACAAATCCCTAGAAGTATTATTACACACAATGACCATGCACTTCGAAGGAAATCCTTCAGAAGAATTATCTAGTAAAAAAACTGGTTTTAACCAACCTTATATGTCCAACCCTAGGAGATTTCAAATGGTATAAAGATATATTTATAACAAATATATTTCAAAGGAATGATTGCCCTTCTGGAAAGAAATGTTTATTGCTGGATTACCATCATTCTTTGCAGAAAGATTAATTAGTAAATTAAAATTTTTTGCTGGAGGACTATCAATACCATGGGATTCTATAACTTATGGTCAATTGTTTGCCTTCGTCAAAAAAGAAGGATTGCAAATTTGTCAAGAACATAAAGATAAAAAAACAAACTAGTAAATTTTGATTCGATGCAACTATGGGGCTCATTTTGTGAGCAATATGACTATCACCGTCTTACTCCTCTCTCTAGAGAAAAATGAAAAAACCATAAATACAATAAATTTACTTACTCACAATCTCAAAATAGAAATAAAATTTTCTCAAAAGGCCTTCTAACTCCTACTATACAAAAAAAAAGTTTTCAAAACCAATCAAACGTGAAAAAGAAATTGTTTGTTGGAATTGCAAACGTCCTGGACATAAGTACACTGACTGTAAAATGAAAAAGAAAATTAATGAAATTTTCTATGATCAGCAAGATATTATGGAAAAACTAGAAAACTACTTCTTTCAGGATCCGAAAACTCTGAAGAATATAGTAGTGAGCCTTCCTTTGACATTATAGAAGACCAAAGGGATTCATCATCTGGAAATTCTGAAGATTATTCAGATGATATTTGCAACTGTAAAACAATAAATGCTATCACCAAAGATATTGATAAACAATTTCTAATAGAGATAATTGACAAAAAAATGATCCAGAAACCAAAAGGGAATATTTATTGAAATTAAAGGATATAATACATAAACAAAACCAACTTTCTACCTCCCATCCTTTTAGCCTTAGCAAAGTATTAGAAAATACCCCTCTCCAACTTTATTTAAACAAGTAACTACATGAGAATTACAAGGAGAAGTTATATGTCTAAAGGCAAAGTAAAAGAATTACAACAAATAGTCCACAAACAACAATTAGAAAAATTAAAAAAAATACATGCAAAATAGCTTTAATTGAACCAAAATTTCATTACTCCATGCCTTCTGTTCCAACGGAGCCATCGACAAATAACCCTGAAAAACATGATGAAACAAAGAAGGAGAATATATCAATATTATAAATAAAATAAATTATCAAAAATCGTATACATAATTACACACTACAAGAAATAAGCTGTTAACCGACGGACATTACCGTCGGTAATCCGTCGGAAATGGTGTTTCCCGACTGAATACCGACCGGACAAATCCGTCGGTTCTATGTCGTCAAAAAAACATATCCGTCGGAAAACTGTCAGTTTTTTCCGACGGCCTTCCGAGAAACTGTTTCCGACGGGTTTCCGACTGTTTATCGATAGTGCGTGTTGGTTATTCACCGTCGGTTTACTGTCGGTTAAATGCCGTCGGTAAATAACCGTCGGTTTACCGTCGGTAAATAACAGTCGGTTATTTACCGTCGGTTATTTACCGTCGGTTAAATACCGTCGGTTTAAATATTTTAATATTTTATATATGATAAATGATTTAATATACGAAATATATTATAATATTTTATTAATTTTATTAATTTTATTAACTAAAAGTATTTATTTAAATTACATAACAGTGGGATTTCCATCGTGTCCCAGTCCCGTTCCCAACTCCTCTACCGAACCCGTCCCCGTCTTCGTTCCCGTTCCCGTCTCCGTGCCCGTCCCCGCTCCCGTTCCCGCTTCTGCTCCCGCTCCCATTCCCATTCCCGATGCTCCAGTTCCCGCTCTCGGTCTCACTACATTAGTTGTCCCGTCCGATCCTTCTCCTGGAACAGGTCCGCCAAACAATGTAGTACATGATTTGATCTCGCATCTCCCGCATCTTTCGGGCATTTTCCTCCCTTTCCTCTTGCAACAGAGTTTCGAAACTCGTCTTGAGAGCTGCGATTTCCACATCTTTCTCGCGCAAAGCTTCGGTGAAGATGTCGCTCTCGGGTCGGAAGCGGGAATGCGGCGTCGACCCTTCCTCCCCCAAGTTTCCTAAACCGAAAAGACGGCCCTTCGTACGTTGCGTTTCCTGTAAAGTAAACTAACAAATATTAATTCCACAAATTACTTTTAGAAGTGTTATGTAAATTTTTATTAAACAAACAAACTTACCTCAAGAAAGATCTCGTTGATCCTTTGTGATGGTAGCTCCTCCGTTGAGCCGACTTCCTCGGACTGTTGGGTCGGCACCTCTTCAACCCGCCTCTTAGCCAATTGTACGGTTCTCCGAGCGACCGGATCCTGAATCTCGCCTGTAATCTTGTTGGTATGGCCTTCCTCGGTGAGCTGAACAAACGTTGGCTCCTTTCCTATCCTTTTTACCTGCACATTTTATAAATGGTCAACCAAATCCAATTAATCACAGTATTTAACATTTTAAAAACAATACTTACAAAGTCAATCTTCCTCTGTGCGGTGCTCTTTGCTCCCGCGTTATGTGTCGCCATCCCCAAACCGTTTCTGTCACTCTTGCGGTTTTGGGAATGCGTCACAGAGTCCGCTGCAGTAGCTGGCAAGGACCAATGAAGAATGAACCCTGCAAACAGTGTGAGGTTCACTCCCTTCGTTCTCCGCTAGAATCCACTTCTGCTTCCACTCGTTGAGGACGTGGGAGTAGTGGGACTTTGCCTTCTTTTGGAAAGCCTTCTCCACGATGGTCGTATGGTTCCTGTGCCAAGTGTACTCTTGCTTTAAAAAGAAAAACGATTGACGTTAGCATAGATTGATAAAAACTAAAAATTTGTAAGGAACCGAACAGAGATACACATACTGCAAATGCTCGAAACCAGTTATCCTGGTCGAACCTGGGCATATTCACGTAAAGCGGGTATGGGCGACGTAGCATGCTACACATCATCCCTAAAATGCTCTTGGTGATCTTCGAAGACGTCATATTGAACCTGTAACAAGTTAATTAAAAACATTGTAAATTAAAACGACGTATTACCGTAAATTTTATTTAATAACTAAAATGTTGAAGTGCAAATAACTTACCAATAAGTTCCTGGGTTGTTAAACGGATCTGGATGTAGTCGTTTCAGCGACTCCCGCCCCGGCTGGTCGACCAATAACTCTATCTCTGGTGCGATCGTCGCGGGAGCATCGTCGTCCTGGGTATCAGGGACCTGTGACACCGAATGGCTTCCGGAAGCTGTTTGTTGCTGCGGGACCGACGGCGTCGGTCTAAGCTGAGTCGATCGAGCTCGGCGCGGAGGTGTCATGACGGAGCGGCCTGAGAAGGCGGTGCCAGAGGAGGCTAAGAAGACGGTGCCGGAGGAGGATGAGAAGTGTCCCCAGGAATTAATCCATCCGTCTGAGACAGGAATTCCTCGAAAGCTCTGTAATCCCTGAATTACGTTCAAATAACGTAAAGGTCAATAGTCCGTCAAATTGTTTTTTAAAAAGATTACTAAATCATAAAATCATAATGTTTCTAATTAACTTAATAATTTTTTGAAAATGTTTTTATAAAAGAAAATAATAAAAAATGTTTGTTATAATAAAATTGTAAAAATACAACTTTAAATCATAATTTTTTTTAAAAAAAACTTTAAAATTTAAGGGAAATTATTAAAAAACGTTTTTAAATTATAAAAAATTTAGAAAAACATTTTTAAATCATAAATTTTTGAATTACCTTATTAAAATTATAAATTTAATAAAAAGCGATTATAATTCATAAAATCTATAAAAAAAAATTAAAAAATTTATGAAATTTATTTAAAAAACGGTTTTAAATCATAAAATTTGAAAAAACCTTTTTTAAAATTATAATAATTTATAAAAAACGTTTTAAGTCATATAATTTTAAAGAAATTGTTAAAATTTATAAAAAAAATATTGTAAAAAGGATTTTAAATCATAATATTTTAAAAAACTATTTTCAAAATTATAAATATTCTAAAAACGTTTTTATAATTAGTATAAAAATCTTAATTTTTTTAAATTATTAAAATTACAAATACGTTTTTAAAATTTATAAAAACATTTTTATATAGTTTAAGTGTATATAAACTTAAAAATGTTGAATTTTGTTTTAAAAAAAACATTCCTAACTAAATTAACCAAACAATTCACCTTAAACACCATAAATAGGATCTACAACCTAAATCCAAACATCTAACAACCTAAAACCACAAATGTTTTTGATTTTGATCGGTTAAAAAGGAAGCTTACATGGATTTAAAGCTTTGGACGGTTGGATTTTGTGATTGGTGGCCGGATTCTTGATCGGAATGTAGAGAGAAGTCGGAGAAGCTTCGATAGAGAGAGAGAGAGAGAGAGAGAGAGAGAGAGAGAGAGAGAGAGAGAGAGAGTGAGAGAGAGAGAGAAAATGAGGAAGAAGAATGAAACCGTAAAATATTCCTAGGCGGTCCAATTATTTGGCGGGTTGACTGAAAATAATTGGGCGCTAAATCGAAAAATTTGTAAAAGGAACCGACGGATTTCCGACAGATAATTAATTTCCGTCGGAAATCCGTCGGAAAATAAAAATGGGATTACCCAGGTTCGAACCTGGGTTCTTTGGTATGTGTATTAGAAGCCTAAGCCATTGTGACATGTGTTGTTAGTTGTATTATGTTTACATCTAATATCATATAAGTGAAATGTGTTTTCTTATACACTAAATGACATTAATTAAACGGAACAGTTATTATAATTATTTCATTAAACATAACATTTTAATTAAAAAAACAACATTATTACATGATTAAGAAAACATAACAGACGGATCAGTTATTATAATTCGGAACTGGTTCTCGAACCAGTTCCCTGCGTCCTTCTGCCTCCACTGACGGATCATACGGTTCCATGACCTCGCTGGGATCCATTCAGGTTTTTTTCACCATTTTCCCATAGTGACTTCAACCGGGACATTTTTTTCTGAAAATCGCCAAATGGTTAGAAGGTTGTCCGGGCCAAAAGTGAAGTGCTCATGTATTAGATAATTTAAAAAAATTAGAGAACACAAAGACTGTGTAATGACTTATAAAATGAATGCCTAGCAAAAAATCTTTGAACCATGTAGCCTTAAGATCGTCGGGAACAGTGTAGTACGTGACAGAACTCCCCAACCAGCGATTCTCGATGATACCACTGATAGCGTACAGGATGCTTGCATGGTAACCGAACCAAATGGTACGATTTTCTCGGGACGGGCGAAGAACGGGAAGATTTTGCCGATCCGGCTTACGGATTTCCCGTAAGTAAGAAGCACGGTTTTCAGGAGACATATAGACAAAATCCATTTCGGTTTACAGATTTAGTGTTTATTGGTTTTATGAAAAAATGTAAACAATCGTCACATATTTATTAAAAAAATTCCGACGGCGTCCGTCGGAAATCGGATTAATTTCAGACGAGACGTTTCCATGAATCGCATAGGGAAGAGTTAGCCTGTGTAATTGCAGCCTTTGACCATTTTCCGTCGAAAATCCTTCGAAAACTTTAGTATTTGTCGGAATTATGTCGGAAATTTCTGACAGCTTTCCGACAGACAATTTTTAGGGTTTGTTTAGGGTTTAGGTTTGGTAGATTATTTAAACTCTAAACGAAAATACATCATGGTATTCGCCACTTTTATGATCAACTGACATCCATAGTATTAAATGTATATTCCGGGAATCGAAAGTAAGATCCGATCGAGTTATCCATAAACGACATTGTATATTAAGAAGTGATTTCATCCATTACACATCGTATTTCTAAAATAGTATATAACATTTGTTTCGTGATTGTATAGGTCTATATTGGTTAATATAAACACCAACATTACCAACGGCGAGTTTTGAGAATTTTAGGGTTTGGGGTTTGAAACCCTAAACCCTAAATCTTTATTTCCGACGGAAATAAAGATTCTATCGGTTTTCTGTCAGAAAATAAAAATAGGGAGAAAATAATTGGGACTACATTGACTCGAACTCGTGAACTAATGGGTATAGGAGGCGTCTTAGACCATATAGGCTGGGTGTTTTGTTATTGTTCTATTGCAACTTTTAATTTTTATGGATAGCATATTCACATTTAAAAATGTCTCTTAAGTTGTAACTTATATTATCATAATAGTTCCAATTAAAAAAAAAATTAGTACTACACAAATATTTATAATTCAACCCCTTGTTTTAAAAAAAAAAAATTGTAAACAAATTTTTCATTGGGCATCGTTTTCTGAATCGTAATTCGTTGTAATTGAATCCGTGTCGTCGTCGAATTCCCCCCTTTCTTCTTCGAAATCTGAATGAAGAACAACATTCCCGAAATGGCTAAAATCGACGACAAGATTAACGTCAAGGGATTCTTCAACCGGAGCTATGTAATCACTTTGGCTTGTTTGCAGTGGTTCATGTTCTTCAACCCCTTGGACTCTTTCTCGCGGGTATATTTTTGTAACTATGACCCATGGATCGTTCTTGTATGTTACTCGAGGATAAGGGATGTAACTCACATGTAATAAATAAAAGAAGAAATTAGCTTTTAATGCTACATTTAAAAATCCTGGGATGAAAAATTACATGAATGTTTAAATCGGCAGTTTACCTGATCTGCTTGAGAAGCAATAATGAACGGGTCATATTTTTGAAGCTTCCTAGTCGAATGTATAGACGTCACACCAAACTCATATATTGTCACACCTTTCCCAATAATAGGGTTGTACCAATCACACAAAAAAACCACGCATCTCATGTCGAGCTTTCCTATGTATTGCACTTCAAGTAGTTCTTTTAGAACACTGTAGTACACAACTTCGCCGGACGTAGAGGAAACTCCGTAATCGGCTGTTGTTCTAGAGGACCATTCTTTATGCACTTTGAAATCATATCCCCTCGTGCAATATTGTGGATAAGACTTTGTGTTGTAGTGCAGGCCGTTGACTATGTCTATTAACCAATCTTCCGGTGTACGACCATATTTGACTTCGGTTTTCACCTAAAAAGATTGCATGTACAACATTTTAGTTACTGACCGAGTTTATTGTGTTTTGCATGAAGATCCAAATTAAAACTCACATAATATTGTAACCAAGCGCAGAAGTATGTGTCTTTCCACTCTTCACGCTCTTCCTCAGTCAATTCTGGATGATGATGCTGTAGTGACTCCATGTATAACCTGTAAAAATTAACCAAGAGGATTAAAAATATAATTATGAAAATTAAATGCGATAATTATAACAAATTAAACAACACATATGTACCTCTCATACTCAAATACTTCCTCGCAGTTGTTAAGGATATATTTTTGTAGATGTGCGTGCTCTTGTGTCGTTAGTTGTCGCTTTTCTACTTTACCGCTTAACCGACCCACTTGTTCAAAAATGCTGGGAACTGTTGGCGGATAAAATCGTCGCTCGCCTCGATCATCATTTCTAGCTGGGCGTCGACTCTTTGTGCGTACTTCTGATGGGAAATAATAGCCGGAAAATGTCGCCGCTTCCTCGTTGTTGTATTGAGCAGCAATAGAACCCTACACTTTAGCTGGGTTCTTAACCTTTTTTTTTAAGGTTGAACATATAGCGCTCGAAGGGATACATCCACCGATATTGTACCGGACCACCTAGACTAGCTTCTCCAGGGAGATGAATGGGTAATGCTCCATAACATCAAAGAAAGAAGGTGGAAATATATTCTCTAGATTTCACAGGATCTTAGGAATGTTTTGCTCCAAACATCGGATGTCGTCGGCTGTAAGCGACCTCGTGGATATATCCCTGAAAAAAGCACCTATCGCGGCAATTGCTTTGTGAACATCTCTGGGGAGGAGATGAGCAAATGCAAATGGTAGTAGTCGTTGCATCACCACATGACAATCATGGCTCTTCAACCCGATAAACTTGTCCCCATTACTATCCACACAATTACGCAAGTTTGATGCGTAACCATCAGGGAATTTAACTCGACGCGAAATCCACTCGAAGAACTCTTCCTTTGATTTCTGATCTACCCAATACGATGGAATTGGAGGTTTTCCGTTCTTCTGAATATGAAGTTCAGGCCGATCACAAATTTCAGGCAAATCAAGCCTAGACTTCACATTATCTTTGGTCTTCCCTTGCACGTTCATAACAGTGTTGATGATATTATCGAAGAAATTTTTCTCAATGTGCATGACATCAATATTATGCCTTAGTAGCTGGTCCTTCTAATACGGTATCTTGTGCCAGTTTTGGGACAAACCAGCTGCGTATACATTCTCATGCCCATTTTCACCACATTCACGAGTTCTTAGTGCACCAAAGGTTTCCAAAAGGCCCAAAGTGTTGAAACTCCTAGCCAATTCTACCAGATTCGGAATTGCTGTCATGTTCCAGATAGCCTAGGATCTAGGGTCTAGTTAATTGAATCAAGGATCTGATCTCTGTTTACCTGGAGATTAGCAGCGGAAGATGGTCAGATAAACAAGATCTCCAGCGCCTCAGATGCTGCGCCTCTACTGTAGTCCACACGCACACAAGCTGGAATCCGCCGGGATGCTAGTACCGGTGCTCGGATCTCCCGGGGATTCTAGTTTATGAGGTTTCTGTGTTTTCTCTCTGAGAAAACACTGTCTGGGCGGCGCTCGTCTCTTAGGTCGAAATACATAAGATCACTTATATATGTACCGACCATGACGTAAACCGAAACATCAGTTTCGGTTTCGGCCTTGTGTCGACCGAAATACTTAGTGGTGTCGATCGACACACGTCTTGTGTCGACCGACGCACCCAATGGTGTGGATCGACACACCTCATTAAAACTCATATTCGATGTGTATCCAATACACATCGACCAGACCATATGCCAATGATCAATCCCATACGAACTATGTCCAACTTGCTTAGGTGTGTGACCCTGTAGGTTCACACGATACTGGAAATTAGTTACAACTCATTTGTCATAAGCGGTTTCTAGCAAAACATTATGACTACCCAGTATCATATGAATTGTCCGATCTCGACAATACAACTATCTCTAGAGTGAGTACAACGTGATTTCAGGACATAATCCCAACAATCTCCCACTTGTACTGGAATCACCTATTCCTATAATCCCTTCGTCGCTATATCTCGATATGGCATAAGGCAAGAGACTGTGTCATCCTTATTATAGCCAACATCATGTTCATCGAATTCCTGATCTATACTGATAAAACAAACGACTGACAATCACCTCGTTTGAGCACGGCCATGCATTTTCTCAGTATCAAATCTTCGATGGGCCCTGAGATATTTATCTCCCGTTCTAGGAGGGACAAATCCCATATTGTTCCATCCATGTTTCTACACATACTTCATGATACGCCTAAGCAATGCCGTTATAGCCGCCAGTTACGAAACGACGTTTGACAAGGTCAAAACGCACCAATTCATATGCTAGAAAGCATGATGAACTCAGGTCTAAGTACTATACTCTATAGTCGTAATGAGAACCTCCCATGACACTGATATAACTATCCTGTGGAGTTCTCATTAAGCGGGTCATGTCCGATCATATGTTCACCAACATATATCTATGTGACTAACTGTGATAATCATATTATTGACTCCATGAAACTTAGTCCAGCAGTCACCTCACATACTAGTCTCGTGCGGTTATTGGTGCCCCACTTCAATAACCTCGACTAGGGACAATCATAATTTATGTCATCTTTTACTTATAGGGTTTCATGATCAAGTCCTCAACTTGATGACCTATATGATGACCATAAAGTACTTTGGGACTATTACTTAATTATCCAATAATTAAATAATACCGATGTCAGTTTGACTTACATAAACACTACCATAGCATGTCTATGTAAAGATTACAACATAACTAGAATTACTCCCACTAGAATCAAGATCATCTCTTCAGATATCTTATACCTACATCAACAGAATAAATCTGGTGCTTAAGTTGTGGGAGAGACTACGGTGTTTTGTTTGAAACAATTCCAACAAACCACACCGCCATTCAGATAAAAGCACTATTCTACGGTCCATTGCTTGGAGCCTTTCCAATAGATAGCACCGCTATTCAGACAAAGAGACATAACCAGGTGGGAACCGGGAATCGTCTTTGTCCGTCTAACTACTTTCAACTGGTTCGTCACTTCCTCAGTTCACCACGAACCTATCCTTAGTGTTTCTCAAATACTTGGGATATTTCTGGTAACAGTTCAGTGACTATTACCGGAACATATTGGTATTTTCTCGTCATGCTAAATGCGTAAGCTGCATCTAGACGAGCGCAAAATATGGCATTCATGATGGATTCTATTGCAGCAGCATTAGCAATCACACTCATTAATAATAGCTCAGCTAGTGTCCAAAACACTTCATCTTGCTAAGATTATTGCCATAAGACCTTTGGTATGAAGCCATTCTTGGAATCATGCATATTGGAACTGTCCAATACCTTATCAACATAAGGATTTTGACACGATCCAACTAGCCTTTCTGATCCATTCCAATGGATCCTAATTCCAAGAACTTTCACGGCCTTCTCCAATGTATATCGTTAAATTTGACTTCCGACCCAAATCTTGATAAGACTTTGGCATTGGAACGTCGTTTATGAGATTAAGTATGTTGTCTACATACAGTGTGAGAATTGCAATTACGCTCCCACTAGTCTTCTTGTAAACGCATGGTTTCATTTCTTTCTGATCAAGGATCACATTATCAGAATGTTGATTCCAACTCCAAGATGTTTGCTTCAATCCAGAAATGGATCGGTGAAGCTAACATGCATACCCAGCCAATTTTTGGAGTTGGGGCTCACCATCGCTTCTTTGAATTTCGCATGCTCGTCACTTTTCAATGATCAATAGATCACGACAATTGGTTACGAGAAATCACTCTCGAGTTAGTGACGGATCCTTTCGGATCTGCGAATTTCAGGCTCCACAGGTGCAGATCCTACAGCACTTTGTAGATCTCACCGCTGCTTTCCCTCAACAGGTTGAGCAGCCTCCTGTGTTTATCGAATTTCTTCGATGTGTACTTTTACTCCCACTGTTCCTTTGAGAAAGTACGATCTTTCTCAAAAGACACAGTTCCGAACAACAATGCTTTGTCCTCGGATTGGTTGCAAAAGTAGCAAGCCTTGGTTTCCTTAGGACAACCAGCGAGGTAGAACTTATCAGATATGGGTTCAAGTTTGTTTGTTGACTACTGTCTTATACAAACCTTGCAATCCCAATTAATTAGAAAAAACAAATTTGGAAATCACCCAGTCCACATCCAATATGGTGTTTTTCACTGATTCTGATAGAAACTTATTTAGCGTAAACATAGACATTTTAGAACGTATTCTTAAATGATTATGGAAGATTCCTGTGACTCATCATTAATCGGAGCATATCTAATAAGATCCGATTCATTCTGTTAGATGATCACCCAATTCTTGACTCAAGTATTTTCCTCCGCGATTCAATCGAGGATTTTTATACTTCTGTCAAATCGGTTCTACACTTCATCTTGGAACTCCTCAAGGGGTTCCTGCTCGTGTCTCATCAAATGAATACAGCCATACTTATTGATGTCATCAATAAGGTAATGAAGTACAGAAGATTTCCTTTTGCACTAATGCTCATCGGGACGCATACATCAGTATGTGTAAGGCCCAATAAGCCTCTGGCCCGTTTCCTTTAGCTCTGCTAAAAGAGCCTTAGTCATTTGGCCCAGTGAGCAGAATTCATATCTCAAATGATTAATAATCAAATGAGTCCAAAACTATGGAACTTCTGAATCCGCTTCACTTTGTGTGGTTAAATGACTATGCTAAGAAAAAATCGACTTCAAGTCATCAGACTTAAAGTATTTGGTATTTATGTTATGTGTACAAGCGTACATTGGTTCAAGATATAAAACCCATTCCAAATGGGGTGCTACCATAGAATATTTCATTAAGTTCTAAAGAACAAAACTTGTCTTTTATCAAAACTATTCTTGTGTCGGCTCATGCAGCAACCATTGCTTCATACCAGACACGCAGTTCCACTGGCCCTTTCTTCAACGTTCTACTGTCGTTTAGGTTCTGCATATTTCAACAATATCAGTACCACAACTAGTATTCAATACTTACGTAGAACTTGAATTAATAACACAACACCTGAAAAAGAAGTACCATACATCTGAAGGATCTTTGGTGATAATCCTGATTCAATTCATCAGATTACTTGATCCTAAACATGCCAGATCTAGGTTCTCTTGAATAGAAACATAAGTAGATCTCACCTTTTACCTGTTTTGCAGCGGAAAGAGAGAACAGGTCAGAGATCAGAGAGCCACCGAGTGATAACTCCTCCAGAGGTTCACACACGCACACCAAGCAGGAAGAAAGCTGCTAGACCGAGCTGTGGGAGGTCGCAGGGAGAGAGAGAGTCGCGGCTAGGGCTACTGTTCAACCTGAACTCGTCTTAAGTTTATATAAAACTTGTTCAGTTCGTTTTGGGCCATTTGGCCCAAATGCCAATTAACTCCGAGGCGTTCGCGCATTGCATCGATCGTTGCACCTTATGCATCGATCGATGCACAATGGCCAAACCCTCTTATTCTCTCTTAGTATAGTAAATGCCTAGCACTTTTACCATACTCCTGCTAAACCGTTCCTACACGATTTCCTGTTAGCTTAGGCGTGTGACCCATATGGGATCATATAATAAAGGCAATAAGTCCAAGACTTATAGATCATGAGCGGACTCTAGCAAGCCATCATGACCCCCAGTATTATATGACTTATGTCTGATCTTTGACATACTCTTACTTTCTAGAGGCAGTACCGAGATTACTGGACACATTTCCAACAATCTCCCACTTGTACTGGAATCTCTGTATTCATAATCCTTTTGTCACAATATCTCGATTAGTCATAAGGCAAGATTAGTGTCATCCTTATAAAGCCTAATCTTGTTCATCGGACTCTGATTTGATACTGTCAATCCAAACGACTCGGGACAGTCCGTTTGAGCATGGCCATGCATTTTCCAGTATTCAAATCTCCGATTGGCCTAGAAATATTCACTCCATTTATATTGGAGGGACAAATCCCGTCTTGTTCCATCACTGTAAACTACTCACTTCACAATGTACCCAAACAAGGTCCTTATAACTATCGCAGAACGATAGCGTTAGACAATGATCAAAGTGCATCAGTCCATGTGCAGTCACATGCATGCGAACTCAGGTCTAAGGACTATACTCTATAGTCGTAGTGAGAATCTCTTATGACACAGATATAAATATCCTGAAGAGTTCTCATAAGCGGGTCGTGTCCGGTCGTATGTTCCCCAACATACACCTATGTACTGACTTTGATGCCGCGCATCTATGACACACTGAGACTTTGTCATAAGTCACGTACCAATCCAGTCTCACACGGTTGTTGGTGTTCCAATTTCAACAACCTTCGACTAGGGACAGGATGATATAAAACATCTATCAAATATAGGGTCTCATGATCAAGCTAAATGACTTTGATGACTCAAGATCAAGTCACTTACTTCGATGACCTATAAAATGCTTTATATCACTTTGGAACGATTATTACATCACAGTTAAAATAATCTTGAAATAATAATTTCATTAAAACATTTTAAATGTTTTACAAGAACATATCAAATAACTAAATAAAGCCCTTTACTAACTCCCACTGAAATTTAGACTACATCTTAATTTCATTTATCCTACAGCAACAGTCCGTGACTCGTGCTTAGGCCTAAGGAGTGGCTTCGTTAATAGATTAGCAACGTTCTCATTTGTTGAAACTTGCTGATCTACTTAACATCTCTGTCATTTATCTTAAGGTGTTTGGACCTCTGATGTGCAGCTAGTCTCATCTATGCTGGGAATCACATCAAGTTCATTGACGAACTCTTATTTCCAAACAACCTCTTTCGCCGCTTTCCAAGCTGCGAAATGTTCAGTTTAAGTCATGGAGTCAGCAACAGTGCCTTGCACCGCCAGACACACACAAGATATAGCCGGACTGTGACCGGAAATCATCTTTGTCTGTTGGAAACTTGCCTTTCAGACTCTGTAGACTTGTAGCACCTCACTTTCTCTTTTACCTAAAGAGCTTATCCTTAGTATTCCTCAAATACTTTGGGATATTCTTTACGGCAATCCAGTGATTCTCTGCTGGATTTGACTGGTCTTTACTTGTCTTGCTCAATATTAAAGCAATATCAAAACAAGTACGTGTCATGGCATACATGATAGATCCATTTGCCGTCGCATATGGAATCCTATCCATGCATTCAAGCTCAGCAGTTATCGTAGGACACTGCTTCTTGCTTAACGTAATGCCATGTGACATTGGCATAAAACCCTTCTTGGATTGCTCAAAATGTGTAGGACTTTGTCAATTTTAAGAATCCTGACTTTGTCCCACCAGCTCTTTTGGATCTCTATCTTTAGATCCAAAATCCAAGAACTACGTGGCTTTACCCATGTCAATCATTAAACCAACTCCCAAGCTAGTTCTTTTCCGACTACAGCGTTGGGACGTTATATCCGAGAATCAGTATGTCATCGACATACACTATGAGAAATGCAATATCGCTCCCACTTATCTATTAGTAAACACACAGTTCCTCTTCGTTCCTGTTCAAGTCAAAACCTTGACTACTTCAACAGAACGAAGATTCCAACTCCGATATGTTTGCTTCCATCCATGAATGGATCGATGAAGCTAACTTACACAAAATGTAATTTTTCGGAGTCCGGGCTCACTTTCGCTTCTTTGAATTTCGCAGATTCATCGCTTTCAATGATCATCAGATCATGCGAACTTTCAATGATTATCAGGTTCAACTAATGACGAGAAATCACTCTCGGATTAGTAACTGATTCATTCATATCTGCGAACTTCAGGCTCCACAGGTGTAGATTCTACAGAAATCTGTAAATCCTTCCGCTGCTCTCCCTCAATAGGTTAAGCAGCCTCCTGTATTTCTCGAATTTCTTCGAGTTGTACTTTTACTCCCACTGTTCTTCTTGGAAAGTAACTTTCCTTCTTAGAAAACAGAATGGTCGTAAAAATACTTTTTACTCCCACTGTTCTTCTTGGAAAGTAATTTCCCTTCTTAGAAAACAGAATGGTCGTAAAAGTACCGAGCCTTGATTTCCCTAAGAAAACTTCGAGTTATACTTTTACTCCCACTGTTCTTCTTGGAAAATAACTTCCCTTCTTAGAAAACAGATTGGACGTAAAAGTAACAAGCCTTAGTATCTCTAGAAAACAGAATGGTCGTAAAAGTACCGAGCCTTGATTTCCCTAAGAAAACTTCGAGTTATACTTTTACTCCCACTGTTCTTCTTGAAAAATAACTTCCCTTCTTAGAAAACAGATTGGACGTAAAAGTAACAAGCCTTAGTATCTCTAGGACAACCAGCGAAGTAGCACAACTACAAATACTCAGTAAAGGCAAATTTGGATCGATTCCAATCCACATTAACGTGGTGTCTTTCAACTGATATTTGTGGAACTATTTCAGCGTAAACTTAGATATTTTAGAGCATTATAATATCATGGAAGATTCGTGTGACTCATCTTTAATCATTTCTAATAAGATCTGATTCTTTCTCACAGAAACACCTTCAGGTTTTCAGGAGAAATGAGCTGTGAAACGATTTCACACTCATTAAGATGATCACACAATCAATGACTTAAGTATTCTCACTCGTGATTTAATCCAGAGTCTTAATACTTCTGTCATTCAGATTCTATACTTCATTCTGGAACTCTTTCGACCATGTCAAAGAATTCCGACTTGTGTCTCATCAAATGAACACAGTCACACTCACTGAAATCAGTAGAAACAATGAAGTACAGGAGATTTTTCTCTGGCATTACTGCTCATTGGGCCACATACATGAGTATGTTTCAGGTCCAATAAGCCTTTGGGCTTTTCTCTAGCTCGGCTAAGATAGGCCCTTTACCTTTTGGTCTAGTAAACAGAATTCAAGTCTCATAAGATCTTTTATCAAATGAGCCCAATAGTCCATGACTATGGGATTTCTGAATCCGACTTACTCTATGTGACCAAGACTTTATGCCAAGAAAAATCAGGTTTAATTCATCAGATTTAAACCAAATCGGTATTTATGTTACATTTAGGCATTATTTGGTTTAAGATATAAAACCCATTCCATGAATAGGGTGCTACAATTAATATTTCATTAAGATCAAAAGAACAAAACTTGTCTTTTATCAAAACGAAAAACATTCAAATTCTTACAAGAAAATGAAAGACAACTCTGCTTAAAGCAGGTACATTGTAGCAATTACTTGATACAAAACCAAGCCTAAAAGGGATCTATAAGTGAAAACCCTACGGCTGAGGCAGCATCCCAAGCTCCTTCCAGACATGTAGTTTCACTTGCCCTTCCTTCAAAGTTCTACTGTTGCCCAGGCTCTGAGGAAGTAGTCGCATACATCAACTTCAACTCCTCATCATCTTCCATGAATTTAATGCAATCTCTCTTCCAATGCCCTGTCTCCTTACAGTATCAGCACTTACCAACGTAAGAGGTATCTGACTCGGGCTCAGAAGACACACGCTTGCCATGATTCAAAATCTGGACAACTTTGTCTTCACCCTTGTCAGCATTAGGTTTAGTAAACCTACCCTTCTCATTCATGAGATTGTACAGGGTACTCTTCACGTTTGGCTCAACTGTCTTGAGCATATCATGCAGTTCAGTCAGCGTCTTCGTTAAGCCTTTCTTGATATAGTTCTTTCTGAACTTATCATAGCTTGACGGCAGTGACTGCAGAATGATCTCAGTTGCCAATTCTTGGCTAACTGGATAATCCAGTTTCCTCAGGTTATCAATGTAACCCATCATTTTACTGACATGAGGACTCACTGGATGATCATTTGGTAGCTTGCAGCTAGTGAGAGATTTAACCAATTGGTATCTCTCCACTCTTATCTGCTCCTGAAATTTCAATTTCAGGCTGCTGATCATCTCTATTGGCGACTCCATGTTCTCATATTGCTTCCGCAAGTCTGAGTCCATGGTAGCCAATATCAGACCATGCACATCTACCGCATCATTATAATGCTTATTCCAAGCATCATATACTGCATGAGAAGCATTGGACCCGATCCTCACGGGGAGAGCTCTCTCAAGGACATAGTCCTTTCTCTCCTGTCTGAGGACTAGCCTCAGGTTCCGCGACCAAGTCAAGAAATTTGATCCGTTCAGCTTGTCCATCTTAAGGACAGACCGGATCGAGAAAGTGTTTTGATTGTTTGTGCTAGTCATAACTGAAAATTAAGATAAAAGGATTTTAGTTAATATGTTCAATATGATTAATCCCGTATTAAATTATAATATGATTAATCATGCATTATATTCAATAACATCAGTTACCCTCAATAGAATATAATGATTCCAAGATCCACATATAACTAAGATTAAAGTGGGCCACTGGCCGTCACCCAACCTTAGCTTATATCGGTAAGCCCTATATCGGCTAATTATATCCGTGACATAACTCTTGGTTGTGAATCTGGGCCCGAGGCCCAATCCACTCTGATGTCTCAAGGCCCGGGACTCCCGATGGCCTAGTCAAGAAAACCAGACTATACAGTCATGTAATCATTAATGTCTGGGACTCCCAATGACATTTATGAATCACAAACCGTCTTACCCACGCAAAAGCAGACATCCTCACACTGTAAGGCCATGAATACAATTGAATGGGCTTTGACAGCTGACATAGAATGGACAAGACATCCAACGCTTGATATTATATGAGGTTCGTAGGTTTATTAAAATTTCATTCCCAAAATAGAAGATTACAATTTCGGGAAACTTTCTATTTTAGGAAACCTACTATTTTAGGAAACTTTCTAAAAATGGAAACTTTCCTTAAATCCAAAACATGCAAATTCAGAAACTTCTAATTTAAGAAACTTTCTAATTTCAAAATTTTGGAAACTTATTAATTTAAAATCGATTTTAAAATTTTATAAAAATAAATTTTAAATTAATCTGAAGAAGAGACTCAAATAATTGGCCCAATTGTTTTAACTTCTTGGCCCGAGGCCCAAGAATTGGTCCATGTCCAAGACATGACCCAATTGTCCAATTAATTGACATAACCGGTCTGGTTCATTAAAACTGGTCTAACCAAGTTTTAATTACTACGACGACCACAATTGTCAACCGGTTATTTACTAAACCGGATTTTCTCAATTTATTTGGTCCAACCAAATCAAATTAGAAAATCCTGGTTTAGGCACTAAATCCAATATTTATTTCGACATTGGATTTCTTATCCCGGTTTAACCAGACTTAATAAATTTATTAAATCTGTTTATTAAACCGAGACGTTTAATTTTAATTAAATTAAACCGAGTCTAAACCCTAACCGCATCGATCGATGCTCTCAGCATCGATCCTGCAACGATCGTTCATCGATCCTGCATCGATCGATGCTCTCACGCATGCACGAACGGTTATCAGGTTTGGCCGAGAGATTCTCGCGAGATCCATGCGATCGTTTGAACGATCCATGCGATCGCGGTCAATCTCTCGCGACTGCAACGATCGATCCTTGCATTGCATCGATCGATGCAATGCGATCTCTCGTGGTTGCATCGACCGATCATGCGATCGCATCGATCGATGCATCGCGATCACAGCCGATACTTCTTTATGAAAATCGCATTCTTCCAAATCAATATAGCTTGGATTTTTGCGATTTCAAATGTGTTTAGGTTTCAATTCCTTTTGCTTAAGTGATTTCTCTTATCAGTAATTGATTCAAAACACTTCTTAAACAAGAAAACAATCCTAAACTTGAATCTAAACAAGAAAAACCAGAACCAATGGCTCTGATACCACTGATGGATCTTTCGTGATAATCCTGATTCAATTCATCAGATTACTTGATCCTAAACATGCCAGATCTAGGTTCTCTTGAATAGAAACATAAGTAGATCTCACCTTTTACCTGTTTTGCAGCGGAAAGAGAGAACAGGTCAGAGATCAGAGAGCCACCGAGTGATAACTCCTCCAGAGGTTCACACACGCACACCAAGCAGGAAGAAAGCTGCTAGACCGAGCTGTGGGAGGTCGCAGGGAGAGAGAGAGTCGCGGCTAGGGCTACTGTTCAACCTGAACTCGTCTTAAGTTTATATAAAACTTGTTCAGTTCGTTTTGGGCCATTTGGCCCAAATGCCAATTAACTCCGAGGCGTTCGCGCATTGCATCGATCGTTGCACCTTATGCATCGATCGATGCACAATGGCCAAACCCTCTTATTCTCTCTTAGTATAGTAAATGCCTAGCACTTTTACCATACTCCTGCTAAACCGTTCCTACACGATTTCCTGTTAGCTTAGGCGTGTGACCCATATGGGATCATATAATAAAGGCAATAAGTCCAAGACTTATAGATCATGAGCGGACTCTAGCAAGCCATCATGACCCCCAGTATTATATGACTTATGTCTGATCTTTGACATACTCTTACTTTCTAGAGGCAGTACCGAGATTACTGGACACATTTCCAACAACATCTCCTTCATCTCTTGTGAATCTTACAAGAATTTAATGCAATCTCTCTTCCAATGCCCTGACTCATCGCAGTAGAAGCATTTTATAACACCAGATGGGCCCGACTTGGGCTTATAAGATGACACAGGCTTATCCTGATTCCAAATCTGGACGGCCCTGCCTCTACCCTTGCCAACACAAGATTTCTCAAATCTTTTACCCTTTATGATGTTTTGCTCTGCTGTTTTGAGCATGCCACGCAGCTCATTCAACGTCTTCGTCAAGCCTTTCTTGATATAGTTCTCAATGAACTTGTCATAGCTTGACGGCAGTGACTGCAGAATGATGTCAGTGGCCAACTCTAAGTTGACAGGACATTCCAGTCTCCCCAGGTTATCAATGTAACCCATCAGTTTAATGACATGAGGACTTACTGGAGCATCCTCTGGTAGCTTCCACTCAGTTAGAGACTTCACCATCTGGAATCTCTCAACTCGTGCCAGATCCTGAAACTTCAGTTTCAGGCTGGTGATCATCTCTATTGGCGACTCCATGTTCTCGTATTGACTCTTCAATTCCGAGTTCATGGTAGCCAACATCAGATCACACACATCTACCACATCAATATAATGCTTATTCCAAGCATTATATGCTGCATGCGAGCGATTGGTCCCAAGCCTTTCTGGAAGAGCCTTTTCAAGGACATAGTCCTTGCTCTCCTGCTTGAGAATGAATCTCAGATTCCGATACCAATCCAGGAAGTTGGATCCATTTAACCTGTCCTACTCAAAGACGGATCGCAACGAGAAAGTAGTCATAGACATAAGCTGAAATCCAAGAAAAACAAAGATTTAGTTATGTATATGATGAGAAATCTTATCTAATAAGAAAACTCGCATTATATTCAAACAATGTTTCCTCTATGAATATAATGGTCCAAGGTCCATACTTTACCAAAATCTGAGTGGGCGACTCGCCATTACCCAAACTTTAGTTATCTAGGTAAGCAAATCATTGCTAATTGTACTCAGTACAACTCTTGGTTGTGGATGAGACAAACTATGTCTAATCCACTCTGATGTCTCCGGGCCCAGAACTTCTGATAGCCCAGTCAAGTATAACCAATCTTTTCTGTCTTATGATTATTGGCAGTCGCACTGCAAGTCTGTCAATGATCATCTGCCTTACTCATGTTGCAGTGGATACCAAGGACTCCAAGACTATCCAACAAACGACGCGAGTATTGACAGTAGACCAGATTGGGCAAGACATCAAGGTTACTTGATATTTAGTTGAGGAAACTAAACCCAAAAGTTTAGCAAATCAATCTCTTAGGTTATGTAATTGTTGATATTTAGCACTGCAAATTCATCAACATAACTACCTGCCTTACTTACGTAATTGTGGACACCAAGCTCTTGGCTAGACCATCACACAATGAAATGAGTCTTGGCAGTTGACCATATTGAAGCTAAGCTTTGATCAAGGTTTAGGTCGAGCTTGGTTTCTGTATATTCAAGGTTCAATAACCAGAATTTCGAGCACTGTATCGATCGACGCAAACCATGTCTGTCGATCGATACCACCAAACTAAACCGGACTTCAATAACCGGTTAATCCAATTAACCCGGTTCATCGAACCGGTCATGTCGATCGACACAACCCGTGTGTGACGGTCGACATAGACCTTAACCGAGGACAGTTTTGATAACCGGTTCAATCCAATTGAACCGACTTATCAGATCAAACTGATCTTAACCATTCAAATCGGTTTATTCTAATTGTGATAATTGGTTCAATCCAATTGAATCAATTCATCCAATTTAAACCGTTGTAACCAGTTTCAACTAATTGCGATAACCGGTCCAATTCCATTGAACCGTATTATCCAATCAAACTGATTCAAACCATCGGTTTATGCTAATTGAGATAATCAGTTCAATCCAATTGAACCAATTCATCCAATTTAAACCGATTTATTCGGTCTTAACCAAGCATGATAACCGGTCCAATCCAATTGAACCGATTAACCATTCACTAGGTATGTGTCGACCGACACTAACCTGTGTCGATCGACACTCGACCGAATCTGCTCTGTGTCGACCGACACTCAACCTGTGTCGATCGACACAGAAGGCTTTCGGTTTTTCTTCGCGAAAAACCCTAGCCGCCGAATCTGTCGATTTCGCTGTTCTGTGTCGACCGACACACCTAGTGTGTCGATCGACACTGTGCGAAAACACAGACTCGATCTTGATCGAAATCGATCTGACCTGTTCTAACCAAACAACCTAGTTTGCGAATCTAAATCATCAAATTCAATAAACATGTCTGATTCAATGATAAAAACCTTGGGCTCTGATACCACTGTTGAAACTCCTAGCCAATTCTACCAGATTCGGAATTGCTGTCATGTTCCAGATAGCCTAGGATCTAGGGTCTAGTTAATTGAATCAAGGATCTGATCTCTGTTTACCTGGAGATTAGCAGCGGAAGATGGTCAGATAAACAAGATCTCCAGCGCCTCAGATGCTGCGCCTCTACTGTAGTCCACACGCACACAAGCTGGAATCCGCCGGGATGCTAGTACCGGTGCTCGGATCTCCCTGGGATTCTAGTTTCTGAGGTTTCTGTGTTTTCTCTCTGGGAAAAAACTGTATGGGCGGTGCTCGTCTCTTAGGTCGAAATACATAAGATCACTTATATATGTACCGACCACGACGTAAACCGAAACATCAGTTTCGGTTTCGGCCTTGTGTCGACCGACACACTTAGTGGTGTCGATCGACACACGTCTTATGTCGACCGACGCACCCAATGGTGTCGATCGACACACCTCATTAAAACTCATATTCGATGTGTATCCAATACACATCGACCAGACCATATGCCAATGATCAATCCCATACGAACTATGTCCAACTTGCTTAGGTGTGTGACCCTGTAGGTTCACACGATACTGGAAATGAGTTACAACTCATTTGTCATAAGCGGTTTCTAGCAAAACATTATGACTACCCAGTATCATATGAATTGTCCGATCTCGACAATACAATTATCTCTAGAGTGAGTACAACGTGATTTCAGGACATAATCCCAACACAAAGTAGTCGACCCTTCGTCTTGGAGAATAGGATCATCAAACACTTTCCTCTTTTTCGTAAAAAGTTTAGTGTTTTTCCAATATGGATGATCATGCGGTAGAATTCTCCTATGACAATCAAACCAACACGATTTGCTTCCGTTTTTCAACTGAAATGCATCGGTCTTTTCCTGACAATACGGACAGGCTAACCTCCCATGCGTCTTCCATCCTGATAACATACCATAAGCCGGAAAATCACTAATGGTCCACATTAGTGCAACCCTCATCAGAAAATTTTCCTTGCATGAGACATCATATGCTACAACACCGGGCAGCCATAACATTTGCAACTCATGTATCAATGGCTGTAGGAATACATCAAGTGATCTTCTTGGATGCTCTGGACCGGGAACGAGTACGGAGAGGAAAAGAAACTCTCGACGCATGCACATAGATGGCAGTAGGTTATAAGGTGTTAGAATCACTGACCACAACGAATATTGTCTCCCATGCCTTCCAAACGGGTTGAAATCATTTGTGCATAATCCAAGGTACACGTTACGTGGCTCGTATGCAAAATCTGGATATACGCTCTGAAAATGTCGCCACGCTTCCGCATCCGACGGATGTGCATATAACATATCAAAAAATCTCCTAGTTTCTACATTAGGTTCCTCATCTACCCTAGGAATTTGATATTCACCTTCATCCTGGATATTTTCTCTATATGCATCATTAACCATCTGAACGGTACCTACACCAAAATCTACATCCGCGGTATAAGGTTCGCTAGAACTAACAATAGGTTCCCGCATACTAGTACTACCAAACGGTTCTCTACTACTACTTGAACCATTAAATGTTTCTCCGTGAAGATTCCAAATCTTATAACCCGCCATAAACCCAACTGAGTACAAGTGATGCCATACTTCGCCAATCATAGGATTTCTAACATTTCGGCACTGAGTACATGGGCATTTCATCTTACCGGTATTCTGCGTATGAGGTTGATTGCAAGCCTTCGTCATGAATTCCACAATACCGAGTGCATATGGTTTGTGCACTTGGTTCGTCGTCTTATCAACCATTGGTCCGTCCATCCACGCTTTGAAATAATTAGAGGAAGACATTTTGCCGTAATAGACAATATTAGAGAGAGAGAGAGAGAGAGAGTGGAAGAGAGATAGAGAGTGGCGTGGAGAAGAAGAGAGAAATGATTGCTATATAATGAAATTAAACGATAGAAAACCAACGGAACTAGCCGTTGACGCCGGTAATCCATCGGAAATTTTGTCGGCCCAATGGTAATATTAACGGCTATGTAAACGGTAACGTTGAACCGACATGTTTCCGACAGATTACCGACGAAAGCCGCAACCCGTCGGTTTTCCATCGGAAAACCGACAACTTCATCGCCGTCGATGATCCGTCGTAAACCTATTGGTATTTCCGACGGGATATTTTCCGTCGGAAAACCCGTCGGTTACCACCCTATTTTCTTGTAGTGACACTACACATAGGATATGATTTTAAACTAGAAATAATAGCACTATTAGATACATGTGCAGATTATAATTGCATTATAGAAGATATAGTTCCAACTAAGTATTATGAAAAAACTTATGAAAAACGTAGTGATGCAAATGGAACTAGTTTAAAGGTTAATTATAAATTATCAAGGGCTAAAATTTGTAACAAGAGCTATTGTTTTAAAACTCAGTTTATTCTTGTTAAAAATCTAAGTCAAGAAGTTATATTAAGAACTCTGTTTTCACACAAATATATCTCTTTCAAGTCACAGAATTAGGAATTAGTACAAAAATTGTAAGAGAAAATTTAATATTTGAATTTCTATCTCCTATAAAAGCTAAAGAAATATTAGCTTTACAAAACTCTACAATATAAAAATCTATAAACTTAATAAATGGGTAACAAAACATATACAATATTTACAACAAAAAATAAAATATCAACAAATAGAAAAATAATTGCATAATTCACTTACAATAAATAAAATTAAGAAAATATAAATTAATTACTAAACCAAGTATGTTCTGAAATCCCAAATGCATTTTGGGAAAGAAAAAGATTTTAATGAAAGAAATATTTCCACTAAATCTAGGTCAATTCAAATGAATCAAGAACTCTTAGAACATTGTAAACAACCAAGCAGAAAAAGAAAGAAGAGTACCTCATCTAGTCATTAATTATAAACCTTTAAACAATGTTATTCAATGGATACAATATCATATACCTAATAAAAGAGACTTATTAAAAAGACTATATGATGCTTGTATATTTTCAAAATTTGAAAAGAAAAGTGGATTTTGGCAAATTCAAATAACCGGAAAGGACAAATATAAGACATCATTTACTGTGCCTTTCGAGCATTATGAATGGTATGTCATGCCCTTTGGTTTAAAAACGCACCTTTGGAATTTTAAAATATTATGAATGAAATATTTAACTCATGTACTAGTTTTCAATATTATATATAGATGATGTATTAATATTTTCAAAATCAACAAATCAAAATTTTAAACATTTATATACCTTCTTAAATATTGTTAAAATGCATGGATTAGTAGTATCCGCCAAAAAGATGAAAATATTTCAAACAAAAAATAAGATTAAGACATAATGTTTATCAATGAACTATTACACCTATATCTAGATCTATAGAATTTTCCAATAAATTTCCGGATGAAATTAAAGATAAAACTCAACTACAACGATTCTTAGAATGTTTAAACTATATATCAGACTTTTTACCTAATATAAGAAAAACTATTCAACCATTGTTTCAGAGACTGCAGAAGAATCCAATATCATAATCTAGTCAACATACCAATATAGTTCAAGATATTAAGTAAAAGGTCACAACATTACCGTGTCTAGTCATTCCACATCCTAATGCATTCATGATAGTAGAAACTGATGCATCAGAAGTAGTATATGAGGGAATCCTTAAACAAAAGATGTCAGACTCTACTCAAGAGACAATAGTACATTTTCATTCAGGAATTTGGCTAAGAGCCCAAAAGAATAATTCTATAGTCAAAAAGAAGTTTTGTCTATAGTAAACTATATTTATAAATTTCAAGATGATTTAATTAATAAAAGATTTTTATTACTCGTGGATTGTAAATCAGCAAATCAGCAAAAGAGATTTTACAAAAGATGTTAAAAAATTTTAGTTTTTAAACAAAATTTTGCAAGATAAGAAGCTATTTTATCTATTTTGATTTTGATATACAATAAATAAAAGGAAAAAATAATTCTTTACCCAATTTTCTAACAAGAGAGTATTTACAAGAAAAATCTCAAGACTTAAATGATGAGTGAACAAAAAAGCCAATGTTTGCGGCAGATTATGTCAAGAATCAACCACATCTACAAGGAAAACAAGTAACCACCAGTAATCCATTTTCTGCATTAGCATAATTTCCTCCGTTATCCTTAGCAAAAGCCGTCAACCCTATACCTAAAAAAATAACCAATCCATCCTTTTCTAAAAAAAACTACTCACCAAAAATCCTTCTAGTTTCTTAAACCACATCGTCAACACCTTCTTACTACTTCCCTTACCAAACCAATATCACTAAAATATCTGACCCATTTTACCAGCTGTATATTCTACAAGGACAATCAATACTTTATCGAGAATCTTACCAAAAATTTGAACCTTTTACGAATTAATCCTTGTCGATACCAAGTTAGCCAAAATAATACACCATAGCGATAATCCGACCCAAACCTCATATCATACTATACTTTTAAGATAATAAGGGTATGCAATGCTCAAGATCTCAGATTTTTTTTTAACTCCCATTACAGAAAAGACTTCTCTGTTCCCGGATTTACTGTTCTAGGGTTCACCAATATAGACTACCAAAAAGCCTTCTTTCGTGCCTTTTACCTACAAACCTATGACCATTCATGGTTTATATCCTTTGACTTTCACTGTCCAAAGTAAATACCTGGATGGTTTTACGAATGGTGGTATTGGTTTGGACCATGCGACCATATTTATCCTCCCCAACTACTCAATGTATCATTACCCTACTACACTAAGCACGAAAAACATGAACCCATTGGTCCCTTACCAAGTATATAGACATGGGAATACCTTGGATCTTATCATGGAATTTTAACCTCATTCCCTTTTTACCAGATATGTCATATACTCCTTAGTCCGAAAATACCGAGTCAAATGGTGGGACAAATATAGTTTGGACCTCTGTTCTATTACCAACTTATAAAAATGGATTCAAACCCATAACCAAATTAAAAAATCCATTGTAACAATATCCTGAGCACTACCACCCATTCAAACAAAAACCATAAACTCTGCCTCTCAAAAACAAAAGACACCTAATCCAACAATGTCCATCACTTCATCTCATGAATCCAAGAAAGGCAAAAGAAATGAAAAACTCAAGAAAATATTGGAAGCTATCGCTATGAAAAATATCCTCCTCTGACGACAAAGATGATAATACACAAGATGCTACACAATATGATCCATATGGCGGTCCCTTATCTCAAGAGCCATTCGGAAATTAAAACTGTAATTTAAATTTCTAAAATGTCAAATGCAATATATATAAAGAAAAGAAAAGAAGAAAAAGAAAAAGAAAAGAAAAGAAAAATGAATAATAATAAATAAAAAAACGAAAATGAAGATAAAAATTACAAAAACAATTTGGATTTTGCAGTTTCTAGCAACAAAAAACCATAATCAAGTTGGTAGCAAAAGATTTAGCCAATAAAGAAGAAAACAAGGTTTTTAATCAACATCATCATTTGAAGACAAAATCAATCATCAAGACAAAATCTTCAATCACAGCACACTCTAGACAATGATAAGTTTATCAGATTCAAAAAAAAAGGATAAGTCTGAGAAGTTCAAGAAAAGTATCAAGATTACTCACCATCGGTAAGCACAACCACAAGACACCTCATCCTTTACTTTTTAAATTTTTATCAACAACTTTGTATAAATATGCCAAGAGAGCTTTTGTGTGAGGGAGAGTACATTTTCAGCTGGACATCACTTGTAAATTTCCTGCACATTTAAAACAATCTAAGTTTTCACTTTGTATTTCTTACTTCGTACTTACAAGAAATTCAATAAATGTAAGTTTTAATCATATAATCTCTTTACATCTTGAATTTATACTTTACTCTATAAAACTTTTGTATCAATCAAAGTTTATAAAGTTATTTACATAGTTTATAAGATTATTTACAACATGGGTTTATAAGTCATCAATCTAGCAGATTTGAGAGGATCTTTGATCTTCGAATAGGTCCTATAAGAATTATAAACAAAAACTTTACACCCAAAACTTCTTGATACATACATGTATTGGATTGTAAAAACTAAGTGGGGTATACAACTAGATGTAAGTATTTGTGAGCTTCTAAAGGTAGAATTGAAAGCCTTTGATACGAATTTATGACCTTTTAGAAGATCAAAGTTCTTTTTAGTCTTTTAGATGGTAGACTTAGAGGTGCTCCAAAGGAATATAAACTTCTATCACATTCTTCTTAGTCTATCTTTAGGAACACAAAAATATCTAGTTTGCGTTTCATTACCCTCACCTACTTTCTCCAAAACATTCTCGTATTTTTCAAGATGTTTTGGTTTAAAAAAATTATTTATAAATCTCATAGGACCTTATAGAATATCAACGTTCCTTTTTAGTCTTTTAGATGGTTGAATTAGGAATGCTCCCAAAAACAAAACTTGTATCACATTCTTCTCATTCCATGTTTAGGAACCTACAAATTACTACTTCTAGTTGTATTATCCTCACCTAGTTTTTCCAATCCAATACATGTATGTTTCAAGAAGTTTTAGTTACAAAGTTTTGTTTAGAGTTCTCATATGACCTTTTAGAAGATGGTAGACTTACATTTTTAGTCTTTTAGATGGTAGACTTAGCAGTGCTCCCAAGGAATATAAACTTCTATCACATTTTTCTTACTCTATCTTTAGGATCCCACAAATATCTACTTCAAGTTGCATTACCCTCACCTAGTTTCTCCAAACCAATACGCGTATCTTTCAAGATGTTTGGTTACAAAATTTTATTTATGAATCTCATAGGACCTTATAGAATATCAAAATTCTTTTTTAGTCTTTTAGATGGTTGACATTCCTAATTCCTTTTTAGTATTTCGATATTTTATGTAATATAATATATGAGTGAATGTTAGTTTCAAAAAAAAATTCTTTTAATAATACAGATAAAAAAATTCAGTTATTTTTCCCAAATGTTTCTTCTTTTCTTCAACGTTTGCAAAATGGTCGAGTTATCTTGTAACATGTTTACAGTTGGAGAAACATGTTTTCAGTTTAGCTAACCTAATGCTGTAAATTTAGTTTGATTTTAGGGAAAAAACCTTAAAAATACCCGACTTGAATTACATTTGCCAGAAAAATACACAAATTTTTAACGTTGCCTGAAAAATACCCAACGTTATTTTGGTTGTCTTTTAAATACCTCAACTTTCAAATTTCGTTATTTTTCATACCCCGTTTTAACCATGGTTACGTTAGCTCATTAACGATTTTAGAAATTCGGTGTCAAAATAACAAAATTTGAAAGTTGGAGTATTTAAAAGACAACCAAAATAACGTTGGGTATTTTCCAGACAACGTTAAAAGTTAAGATATTTTTCTGGCAAATATGATTCATTTTAGGTGTTTTTAAGGTTTGTTCCTTTACCATTACGTAGATTTCCAAATTTAATTATCAAATTAATCTTTGTGAAGGTTCATCTTTAACAATGGGCGCATTATTTGAAGACTTTGAGTATTTTCATACGATAAAAGGGAAATTGACAATGGTTGAATCACCAATCTCATCACAAAAAATAAGGGGAAACAAAACCACCAACAACAACAAAAGAGGACTGAGGAGTACGGCATCCAGCTCAACGCGCCAACATGTTTAAAAGTCACGAGCAACCCATCAACAACAAGAGCATAAATTATGTGAAAGACAACCACAATCTTAGAGATGCATGGCCACCGAATTGCAAGAAAGAGGCAAGATCTGACTGATCAATAAAGACAAATGTGACTGTGGAATCAACAAATGATCTTTCTCCAAAGGAATACAATCGAGAAAACCCTTGGTTAGAATTGATAAATCACGTCAAGATCGATAAAACCAACCCCAAGGGGTATAGAACATGCCTTGTTCTTCAACTATCCTAAATTTTAGCTTCTCTCGACAAGATAATTATAGATCCACTTTATTGGTGATCAATGTATGTGCTCAATGTTAAAAATGAACCGATTGAGAAAGGGTATAACAGTAGAAAAAAACATATTCATATACGCAAATTGAAAAAAAAACCTAAAAAATACCTGACTTAAATTATTTTTGCCAGAAAAATACCCAAAGTTTAACTTCGTCTAGAAAATACCCAAAATTATTTTGGTTGCCTTTTAAATACTCCAACTTTCAAATTTTTTGTTATTATTACCCTCCGTTTTAACCATGGTTAGATTAGTTTTTTAACGTTGGTTAAAACCGGGGATAAAAATAACAAAAGTTGAAAGTTGAGATATTTAAAAAACAACCAAAATAACGTTGGGTATTTTTCAGGCAATGTTAAAAGTTTGTGTATTTTTTTCTGACAAACGTAATTCAATCGGGTATTTTTAAGGTTTTTTCCCTTGATTTTAACGGGCAAAATTAAAGGTTTTGACAAAGAAAAACGAGATATAGATATTTACGTCTGTACAAATATTCACATCTTTACATGAGACTTATAATGGTATTTACTATTTTTTTTTTTCATTGTAGTATATCAAACAATTTCAGTATTTAGGTGAAAGTTTCGATCAACTTCCTGAATCTTATTAAGCTTTTTCTAAAAACCAAAACCCGTATCTTCCGCGTTTGCCAGTAAAAATGACCATAAGGTGACTCTGAGAAACTTAATATAGGATCAAAGAAACCACCAAATAACTTCTGGTTATCCGTTGACTTACAGCTGATACATCCAATTATCATCCGACACGTGTATTTCAGGCATATGTAGAAAAAGAAATAGACAAGAAAGAGAAAAGAGCGTTTGTGCTCAAAGAAAGATCAAATTTTTGGGATTTCTTGTTCCTTACGTTACCTTCCTCTTCAACACTCGCGACCCAAAACAAAATAGGAAAAAAGATTTAAGAAAATAAGTACAAAAAGCCTTATCACTGTTGTTTCCTGCAACAATTTGGAATACACATATCGTTTTAAAGTTTGTAGCCATGTATTTTTCTTTTCTTTTAACTTATCTTGTCCTTTTTAGTAACGCAAAGATTTTTTTTTTGTTCTTACTTCTTTATATATTTCTCTTACATTTGCAGAAACTCATAGCTCTTGCCGGAAATCTATATGATTCAATTTCTTTGTTTATAGGGTTTCATCTCATTCCATAACATGTAAGTTCATTTTATCGATTTCTTAGGCTCTATTATTTTATTTCAAAGTCGGATTCACGAGAAAGCAATTCACACGTTCTCGTCGATCTCTGCACTATCACAACCTTATGAATAATATCAGGTTATTAACATGAATAGAGAATTGTAATAAAATAATAAGAAAAATCTCGAAAACGATTCATGAAAAAAGGTTTTTGATTCCTCGATGTGCAAGTTAGGTATGCAGCTGCAAGTTGAACATGACCTCACCAATGAAGGGTCTATTAAAAGGGTTGAGGTACATTGCTCGTATATTCGGTGAGTTCATTTGTTAAAATATGCCTACGTATAGTCACCAAGAGATCAGATTCTAATATGTTACAAAAACTTGTTGCATGCAGAGGATGAGAAGGAACCAGAGATGCAGATTGGAGAACCGACCGATGTCAAACATGTTGCTCATATAGGATGGGAAGGGCCCTCTGCCACGACCCCAAGCTGGGTAAATATTACGTTACACTGTATATATAAAGATATTTTCGTTGTAGATGATCTCAAAATCTTTCATGGAATCCTGTAGATGCATGAGTATAAGTCTCCGGTGGCTGAGTCAAAAGGAAGTTCTAACAAGAAACCGGCGAGTTCCGGGGAGAGGCAAAGGAACAAGGGGAGGCGTAAATCATCCACAGGCACAAATAACTCACCTGCAGAGTCTCCATCACGGGTAGGAGGATCAACGAGGCCATCAAGACGCAGCACGGGTAAACAGAGAGAGCAAAGCACCGGTTCAGAGTCGGAGTCAGGTTCAGGATTAGAGTTACCTCAACAGAATGATCAGTCTATGGGACAGAAAAATTCGAGGCAGAAAAAGTCAAAAGGGACAACCGGAGGAAGAGGAGGAGGCGGTGAACCTCCGCCGTCTGTTGGACCTGCAAAGTCAAAAGAAACAGATATATCGGTAAGGGCGGTTTATCCTTGTGTGGGTCTTGGAAGCTCTACAGGAAGATGAGAGATGAGAAAAAGAGAGTTTTTTCTTGATCAAGTTTAGACTATAGAGTGGTGGTTTTGTTTTTGTTCTCATCATCTACACACTTTTGTCTTCTCTCTCCCATGCCTTTGCACAACAAGACCAATGTTTTTATCAAGCGATTTACGAGAAAAGAGAACCCTTTGATGATTACGAATCAGGGATATCGTTCTTAGATCCACTCCTAGGGCGTATCTTTATATCCACCACTCTCCATTGCACCAATCATAATTTCACGTCACAAAAATGTTAAAATTAAAAAAAAAAGTAAAAAAGTGTTAGAAAAAAAAGAAAACGGCAACACAATAAATGCTGTCTAACAATTAACTGTTTCTATTTTTTTTTGAGATTATGGTTTATGGTATAAGGTTTAAGCTCTTTGGGTTTAGGGTGTAGGGTTTAAGCTCTTTGGATTAGGGTTTAGGGTTTAGGGATTAGGGTTTAGTTTTTTATTTTTTTTTAAATTTACATGTTAGGTTTAGGGATTAGGGTTTATGGTATAGGGTTTAAGCTTTTTGGGTTTAGCGTTTATGGATTAGGGTTTAAGCTCTTTGGATTAGGGTTTAGGGATTAGGGATTAAGCTCCCTAAACCCAATATGTTAATCATAAAAAATAAAAAACTAACTCCTAATCCCTAAACCCTAAACCCTAATCCAAAGAGCTTAAACCCTAATCCATAAACCCTAAACCCAAAAAGCTTAAACCCTATACCATAAACCCTAATCCCTAAACCTAACATGTAAATTTAAAAAAATAAAAAACAAAACCCTAATCCCTAAACTCTAAACCCTAATCCAAAGAGCTTAAACCCTAATCACTAAACCCTAAACCCAAAGAGTTTAAACCTTATACCATAAACTATAATCTCTAAAAAAGAATAGAAACAGTTAATTGTTAGACAACATTTATTGTGTTGCCGTTTTCTTTTTTTTCTAACACTTTTTTACTTTTTTTTTTTAATTTTAACATTCTTGTGACGTGGAATTATGATTGGTGCAAGGGAGAGTGGTGGATATAGAGATCCACCCTAGGAGTGGATCTAAGAACGTCTCAATAGATGTCAGACTCAAGTCTATACTAATCGAATATTTAAATACAACCTTGAATCCGAACGACACCGCAGAAAGGTTGCTGGAGTATTCTTTTAGAGTAACCGAAATCATTAAGCAAAGCATATGTTACACGAGACGTTCTTAGATCCACTCCTAGGGTGGATCTCTATATCCACCACTCTCCCCTGCACCAATCATAATTCCACGTCACAAGAATGTTAAAATTAAAAAAAAAAAGTAAAAAAGTGTTAGAAAAAAAAGAAAACGGCAACACAATAAATGTTGTCTAACAATTAACTGTTTCTATTCTTTTTTAGAGATTATAGTTTATGGTATAAGGTTTAAACTCTTTGGGTTTAGGGTTTAGTGATTAGGGTTTAAGCTCTTTGGATTAGGGTTTAGAGTTTAGGGATTAGGGTTTAGTTTTTTATTTTTTTAAATTTACATGTTAGGTTTAGGGATTAGGGTTTATGGTATAGGGTTTAAGCTTTTTGGGTTTAGGGTTTATGGATTAGGGTTTAAGCTCTTTGGATTAGGGTTTAGGGTTTAGGGATTAGGAGTTAGTTTTTTATTTTTTAAGATTAACATATTGGGTTTAGGGAGCTTAATCCCTAATCCCTAAACCCTAATCCAAAGAGCTTAAACCCTAAACCCAAAAAGCTTAAACCCTATACCATAAACCCTAATCCCTAAACCTAACATGTAAATTTAAAAAAAAATAAAAAACTAAACCCTAATCCCTAAACCCTAAACCCTAATCCAAAGAGCTTAAACCCTAAACCCTAAACCCAAAGAGCTTAAACCTTATACCATAAACCATAATCTCAAAAAAAAATAGAAACAGTTAATTGTTAGGCAGCATTTATTGTGTTGCCGTTTTGTTTTTTTTCTAACACTTTTTTACTTCTTTTTTTTTAATTTTAACATTTTTGTGACGTGAAATTATGATTGGTGCAATGGAGAGTGGTGGATATAAAGATCCGCCCTAGGAGTGGATCTAAGAACGTCTCACATCTATTAGACTTGTATTGTTTGTTGTGTTAACACGTTATGGTAGTTTTCTTTTAGTATATCAAACAAAACTCATTTGCTAAATTGTTAATTAACACAAAAGCAAAAAAAAAAAAAAACTGTTCAGCTGATAGAAAATTTTAGTTCATTAAAACTCAATTTAGTTTTGTTTGTTTATCATCTGATAATAGTAATTTTTTTTTTTTCGTGAGAAAAGTACAAAAGCCTACTACAAAAAATACAATTGGAGACAAACTCCCACCAAAAAAGTCAAACTCTTTAAATAATAATACGAATTATTTTTTTTTTCCTTATTTGTTCAGGTTTTAAACAAGTTTCAGAAACTAGATTCTTCATAAAGACTTGGAATTATTTGATGTAGCCTATTTGGTCCAATTGTGTCTATTTTCCTTTTATGGTGTTTTTTTAATTATTTTTGGTTTTAGATAATTCTTAAAAATTTGGTGTTTATTGTTAAAAGAGAGTTTTGGAATTCGATTATATCTCCTTGTTAATATAAAAGGAGAGTTGACATCCTTATCATTTGAATCGACCAGGATCGTCCCGATTTGTATCGCAGGAGAGCCGACTGTGATGCTGTCCTTCGACCATCGACTACCCGTCCCACGGGTGTGTCGTTTGGTCGTATGCGACCCATCCAGCCCATTCACACCCTTTCCCGCGTATCGATCACGCCTCTCACAATTGACCGTACTCGCCCACGATCGTGGTTCATTAGGACAAGCCGACTACTTAACCATATGTATACCTAACTTCCGGTTCTAATAGAAAGGTATAGAGAGAGAGTGAGAGTTCATTCCATCCAACCACTTATCCAAATAGACCGCCGACCGAACGGCTTTGTCGTGGTCGCAGTTAGAGGAAGGCTTGGTTCTAACCTTAGAGGTGGTAGAGGTTTTTTCATGATCCTTGGATGTGTTTGACGCCATTGATCTCCTTTGCACCCCTTGTTTCCTTAGCCTTTAAACCGCCTTGTAGGCCTCACACTCGCCGGCGATCTCTTATGAAGAAACCGACCAAAAACTCTCCCTTTTCTTTTAATTTGATCGGCCTTTTCCTTAGAGAAATTATGGGTTATTCCCCTTGTGTGCAAAAACTCTCCCTTTTCTTTTATATCCTTCTCTCTCTCTCTCTCTCTCTCTCTCTCTCTCTCTCTCTCTCTCTCTCTCTCTCTCTCTCTCTCTCTCTCTCTCTCTCTCTCTCTCTCTCTCTCTCTCTCCAAAACAGCCCACTGGCTGAATGGGTGCCAATGGTTGGCGAATGGATGCCAACCCATTAGTGTCTATTCGGCCCTCAACCGCCATGGACTAGCTAGTGACAATAGCCGGTCTGGTCCACCAGCTGACCTAAGTGGTCAAAACTCCATCCAGCTGGGTTGAGCTGGTGACCAGCTGACCAACTTGACCGTTCAACTCGTTTGGGCTGAACACTCCCGGTTCAGCTCCTTTCCAGATTGAACTTGGTATTTTTATGACCATGTAACACTTTTCTTAGTCTCCTTTGACCATATATGCACACTTCTGGTTCCATGGCCCGTCCTTTGAACCTTGGGATAGGTCAGGGATACTACAAATCCCCCCTCCCCTTGAAAGGGATTCGTCCTTGAATCTGTCTCAAGGTCTTTATACCATTATGGGTAATCGGCCCTCATTCTATTCTCCGTTTCCCAATTAATTTCCTTAATCATGTTGCTGATTCGTTCCACCTTAACCATTTGTATCACCTTCTTGCTTGTTGCTTTTTACATCCTTTCTAGGATTCGAATGGGTCTGACTTCCATTATCATGTTTGCTTTGAGTTCATTTGGAATCTCTGGAACCCCCCCCCCCTAAGGAGAACTGCTCGGCCTTATGAAGCCCTTGTCCAACAGCTTCTCCAGTTGTTTCTTTAGCTCAACTATCTTGGCTAGTGCCATCCTTTGTATGGCGCCTTAGATAGGGGAGTGGTTCTTGGTTCAAGTTCAATTATGAACGGGTCAGACCGGTTAGGCGGTAAGCCTTGTGAGGCCTGGAACACGTCCTCAAATTCTTTGACCACTGGGATCTCCCCAATTTTGCTTCTGTTCCAACCTCCTTGGTTGTGATGGTGGCTAGGTATGCCTCACAACCTTTTTCCAACATCCTTTCTGCCTGGATTGCAGAGACAGACTTTCCGAAGTCGGTCTCTCTTGGAACTCCAATCTTCCTTCAGGTCTCTCGAACCTCACCCTTCCTCGGTGACATTTAATGGTGGCTCGGTTCTGTCAGAATTAATCCATACCCAAAATCACCTCGTGATGTTTGAGTTGGACCACTACTAGGTTAAACAGCATAATCACACCTCCTATGGAGACATGTATTCCCGGACCAGTCCTAGCATAGGCATAGTTTGCCCACCGGCCGTATTCACAATGCCATGGCCGACCACTTGTTCCTGCTGGAACAAGCCTTTCCCAATCATTCCCGGGCTCACAAAACTATGTGGAGCCCCGGAGTCAAACAAGGTGTGTGTTTCTACACCACATATGGTTACGGTCCCTACACATTCACAATGTCTAAGCAACCTAACCCTTTCCCCAATGTAATGGCACGAAAAATCAATTAAAGAAGTAGAAGTTTAGTGACATACCAGTAATCACATCGTAGGATCCAGCCACGCCAGTGTCCTTGACAATTCGTAAACCTTAACTGTCCCGGTCTGGCCCTTAGCCCTTGTCGTTCTCTTATTGCCCTTGTTCACTTCTGGTCCCTTCTGGTTTTCTTCTAGCAGCTTCGGGCATTCACGCATGAAATGTCTGGTCTTCCCACAGTGGAAGCATGTTGTGGGATTTTATTTGGTCACTCTTTCTTGCCCCTTGTCTTGTGGACAACTTCAGATTCTGTGGTCCTTACTTCCACATTTCACACACACTCTCTTTGCCTTCCAACATTACCCCATGAGGTAGTTCCCACAAGTGGTGCATTCGGTGCGGTTTTCAGAGTTATGGTGATAAGCCCCGACTTGATCCAACTTCCTCTTTAGGTCCTTCCCAAATCGACTAGCCACTTTTTCTTGTGCTCTAGCTCTCACCCGGTTCTCCTAAACCAGGTTTGTTTCAACCGTGGCCGCCCTCTCGAGCAGCTCGGATACGGAGTCATAGGTGAAAACCGATAAATGAGTATGGAGTTCTACCGGCAGGACCCATGCAACCCATTCACACCATTTCCCGCGGATCAACCATGCCTCTCCCAATCGACCGTACTCGCCCACGATCTCGGCCCATGGCCGATCGTGGTTCATTGGGACAAGCCGACTACTTAACCATATGTATACCTTGTTTTGATTGTGTCTTGAAATCACACTTGTACTCACTCCTGATGATAGTTGTGTGTCGAGATCAGACATTTGTATAATACTGGGTGGTTACAATGTTTTGCTAGAAGCCTCTTGCAGTCTGTAAGTTGTAGACTTACTGCCAGTATTATATGATCCTATAGGGTCACACACCTAAGCAAACTGGAAGCATAAATATGGGAATGATCATTATGGTAATGATCATGTTGATGTGTATTAGATACACATTGATATTGAGTTTTATAGTGGTGCGTCGATCGACACAGTGAGTGTGTCGATCGACACAATTCTGGTTTCGAAACTAATGTTTCGATTTCATGACTTAAACGAATTGGAATCAATCCAATGGTTTAGTCATTCCAGGTCTATATAAAAGCTTATATGGTCGACCTGGAACCCTAGCCGTTCATTTTTCTGTTGTAGAGAAAGCAGAGCCACCTAAACTCAGCGTTCCCAAGATCCGGCACTAGCATCCCGGCTTTCCAGCTTTGTGTGCGTGTGTATCTGGTAGAGGTGAAACACCTGAGTCGCTGCTGATCTCGATTACCATTCATTCCGCTGCCATCTCTGAGGTAAACATGAGATCAATGATTCAATAACTCAAGCCCTAGATCCTAGGCTTTACAACAGTGGTATCAGAGCTATTAGGGTTTAAACCATTGAATCAAAGGCATATAATTCGAATAATGATGTATTTGATTAGATTTGTGCCTGCTAAATAATGTTTTGAACGAATTAATCTCGGATTAAGTTTCTGCTTTAAAACGATGATCGGGTGTTCTCGCATAGTGTCGATCGACACACCGCGAAACGCTTATAAAATTTTAGGGTTTCGATCAGCGATCGGATTTCTGTTACCCTACTGTTTCGATCGACACACTAGGTGTGCGAAAGGATTAATCGATTCAATTGGATTGACCGGTTATCTCGCATGGTTATGTCGATTAAATCGGTTCAATTGGATTAACGGGTTCAATTAGATTGGACTGGTTATCTCAATTAGTCAAGAACCGATTTAATTGGTTGATTTCGGTTAAATTAGATTTACCGGTTATCGACCCGGTTCATTTGGATTGAACCAGAAAAACCAATTTGGTTTTGGTTAGGTCGTGTCGACCGATACAAGGGTGTGTCGATCGACACACCACTCGCAGATTTGATGGTTGGACCTCAAATTGCGAATACCAAACCAAATCTAACTCCTTGCTTCTAAATTAACTTAAACTTAATGAATCTAGATGTTTTAATTAACTTAAAAACTTCTTGGATGTATATTGGATATGCATCAAGATTAAATAGTTCTTTTCCTCAACTAAATATCAAGTGATCTTGATGTCTTGCCCGATCTTGTCTACTGTCAAGACTCGTTTCGTTGTTGGATAGCCTTGAAGTCCTTGGTATCCACAACTACATGAGTAAGACAGGTGATCATTGATAGACTTGCAGTGCGACTGTCAATAATCACAAGACTGAAGAGATCGGTTTACTTGACTGGGCTATCAGAAGTTCTGGGCCCAGAGACATCAGAGTGGATAAGACATGGATTGTATTATCTGCGACCGAGAGTTGTACTGGGTACAATTAACAATGATTTGTTTACCTAGATAACTAAAGTTTGGGTGATGGCGAGTCGCCCACTCAAATTTTGGTGAAGTAAGGATCTTGGTTCATTGTATTCATCTGAGGAAACATAGTTTTGAATGCAATGCGAGTTTTCTTATTAGATAAGAATTCTCATTTCCTTGAACATCATAACTAAAACCTCTACCTCTTTTAATTACAGCTATGTCTGTCCCAACTCACATCAACACTTTCTCACTAAGATCCGTCCTTGAGAAGGACAAGCTTAATGGATCAAATTTCTTGGAATGGTATCGGAACTTGAGAATAGTTCTCAGGCAGGAGAACAAGGAATATGTCCTTACAAGAGTTCTCCCGAGAGGCCACGTTCCAATGCCACGCAGGCAGACAAGAATGCTTGGGATAAGCATTATGCCGATGTCAAAGACGTTAATTGTCTAATGCTGGTGACTATGAACTCTGAGCTGCAGAAGCAATATGAGAACATGATGTCACCGATTGAGATGATTAACAGCCTGAAAGCTTTGTTTCAGGAGCAAGCTCGCACAGAGAGATACCAGACGGTTAAATCTCTCATGGATTGCAAGCTGGCTAAGGACAGTCCAGTGAGTCCTCATGTCCTTAAAATGATGGGTTACATTGATAACCTGGGGAAAATGGACTGTGCCATTAGCCAGGAGCTAGCCACTGACATGATTCTGCAGTCTTTGCCGTCGTGTTTTGATCAGTTCATCTTGAACTATAACATGCAAAACATGACTAAGACATTGACTGAGTTGCATGGCATGCTAAAGACAGCAAAGCCGAATCTCAAGAAGGCGACTCCTAGTGTACTGATGGTACAAGGGGGTAAAAGGTTCAAGAAACCTAGTAAGGATAAGGGAAAGGCTAAAGCTGTCCAGACTGAGAGTCAAGACAGGCTCAAGCCCAAGCCCAAATCCGGGCCTTCTCCTGAGGACAAATGCAACTACTGCAAGCAGCTAGGGCATTTGAAAAGAAGCTGCAACAAGTTCATGGAAGATTACAAGAAGCTGAAGATGACGTATGATGCGTCTGATTCAGGTATTTATGTTATCGAACTTAATGTTATGACTCCTAGTTCTACTTCGTGGGTATTGGATACCGGCTGCGGTGCTCATATTTGTACTAATATGCAGGCACTAAGAAACAGTAGAACGCTGAGGAAAGGACAAGTGGAGCTACGGGTCGGGAATGGAGCTAAAGTTGTTGCACTGGCCGTAGGCACTTATGATTTGTCTTTACCCTCTGGCATGATTTTAGAATTGAATAATTGCTACTTTGTACCTGCGATTAGCAGAAACATAATTTTAGTTTCCGTTTTGGATTTGGAAGGTTTTGATTTTGCTATTAAGAATAAAGTTTGTTCTTTTAATCGTGAAGGTACGTTTTATGGTAGCGCCCCATTAGATAATGGGTTATATGTCTTAAACCAAGAAATGCCAGTCTTTAACATAAATACAAAGCGGATTAAGTCAAATGACGAAAACCCGACTTTCTTATGGCATTGTCGTTTGGGCCACATCAATGAGAAACGCATTCAGAGGCTCCATCGAAATGGGCTTCTGGGCTCATTTGATTTTGAATCATGTGAGAAATGCGAATCTTGCTTAATGGGCAAAATGGCTAGGGCCCCTTTCAACAAACCGACTGAAAGGGCCAGTGATTTATTGGGCCTTATTCATACTGATGTATGTGGGCCAATGAGAACTGTTGCCAGAGGAAATTACAAGTACTTCATTACCTTTACTGATGACTTCAGTAGGTATGGCTATGTTTATTTGATGAGACATAAGTCAGAATCCTTTGATAGATTCAAGGAGTTCAAGAGTGAAGTACAGAACCAACTTGGCAAAAGTATTAAAGTTCTGCGGTCGGATCGCGGAGGAGAATACTTGAGTCAAGAGTTCAGTGACTATATGAGCGAGTGTGGAATTGTTTCACAGCTCACTCCTCCTGGAACACCCCAATGGAATGGAGTGTCAGAGAGGAGGAATCGAACTATATTGGATATGGTTCGGTCTATGATGAGTCATTCAGATTTTCCATTATCCTTTTGGGGATACGCTCTAGAAACGTCTGCGTTTACACTAAATAAGGTGCCATCTAAATCAGTGGAAAAGACACCATATGAATTGTGGACTGGGAATATTCCAAGTAAGTCTTTTCTGAAGATTTGGGGATGTGAGGCTTATGTCAAACGTTTAATCTCTGACAAGATCGCACCCAAATCAGATAAATGCTACTTCGTTGGTTATCCTAAGGAAACCAAGGCATACTACTTTTACAACCGATCTGAGAACAAAGTCTTTGTTGCTCGGGACTGTTCTTTTCTTGAGAGGGAATTTCTTTCTAAGAAGAACAGTGGGAGTAAAGTACATCTCGAAGAAATTCAAGATGCACAGGAGACTGTTTAACCTGCTGAGGAAGAGCAGCAGTTGGATCCACAAAGTTCTGTGGAGCCTACGCCTCTGGAGCCTGAAGTTCGCAGATCCTGAAGGATCCGTCACGAACCCGAGAGATATTATGGATTTCTCGTGACCAACTGCAATGATCTGATGATCATTAAAAGTGACGAACCAGCGACCTTCGCGGAAGAAATGATGGGCCCGTACTCCGAAAAATGGCTTGGAGCCTCTAAATCCGAAATGGGATCCATGTCAGAAAACCAAGTATGGTCCTTGGTCGATTTACCTAATGGTGCAAAAGCCATTGAGTGTAAATGGATCTTCAAGAAGAAGATTGACGTGGATGGTAATGTCCAAATTTATAAAGCTAGGTTGGTGGCTAAAGGTTTCAAACAGATTCATGGTATTGACTATGATGAAACCTATTCCCCAGTCGCTATGCTTAAATCCATTCGGATTCTTCTAGCAACTGCTGCTTATTATGATTATGAGATTTGGCAGATGGATGTCAAAACCGCCTTCCTGAATGGAATTTTGGAAGAGGATGTGTATATGACATAGCCTGAGGGTTTTGTAGATCCTAAGAATGCTGAGAAGGTATGCAAGCTTCATAAATCCATTTATGGATTGAAGCAAGCATCACGGAGCTGGAATCTTCGTTTTGATGAAACAGTAAAACAATTTGGTTTCATCAAGAACGAAGAAGAACCATGTGTATACAAGAAGACTAGTGGGAGCGGAATTGCGTTTCTTGTATTGTATGTCGTTGACATACTTATTCTCCGTAATGACGTTCTGTTGCTTCAGTCTGTTAAGACTTGGCTCGGAAGTTGTTTTTCCATGAAAGACATGGGAGAAGCCGCGTACATCCTTGGAATCAGAATCTACAGAGATAGAGTGAATAGGCTGATTGGATTGTGCCAGGACACTTATATTGATAAGGTGTTGCACAGATTCAAGATGCATGATTCCAAGAAGGGCTTCATTCCGATGTCTCATGGCATTAGTCTCAGCAAGAAGCAGTGTCCGGCGACACATGTTGAGCGAGAACGCATGGATAGGATTCCTTATGCTTCTGCAATAGGATCTATCATGTATGCCATGCTCTGCACTCGTCCAGATGTAGCTTACGCATTAAGCATGACGAGTAGATACCAATCTGATCCAGGTGAAGATCACTGGACAGCTGTCAAGAATATTCTCAAATATTTGAGACATACCAAGGATAAGTTCTTGGTATATGGAGGAAGTGAAGAGCTTGTGGTGAATGGATTCACTGATGCGAGTTTTCAGACGGAAAGAGATGATTTCCGATCACAATCTGGATATGTCTTCTGTCTAAATGGCGGTGCAGTGAGCTGGAAGAGCTCTAAGCAGAATATCGTAGCTGATTCCACGACGGAAGCTGAATATGTTGCTGCTTCAGAAGCGGCAAAGGAAGCTGTTTGGATCAAGAAGTTCATGACTAAACTTGGTGTGGTTCCTAGTATCTTGGAGCCAGTGGCTTTGTTTTGTGACAACAATGGAGCCATTGCTCAGGCGAAAGAACCCAGGTCACACCAGAAGTCCAAACACATAGAGAGGATATATCACGTGATTCGTGATATCGTCAATAGAGGAGAAGTGAAGATCAGCCGAGTTCCGACGGACGAGAACGTCGCTGATCCTCTGACTAAGCCACTCCCAAGGCCTAAGCATGAGAGTCATACTACTGCTGTAGGCATTAGAGATATTAAGATGTAATCTTGATTCTAGTGGGAGTTCTTGTGGTTTTATTTTAGTTATATTAAGATGTTCTTGCAAAACATATTTTGGATATGTTTAATGAAATTTGATTTCAGCATTATTTATTGTGATCTAAATAATGGTCCCAAAATAAGTTTATGCCATATTATAGGTCATCAAGTTGAGGACTTGATCATGAAACCCTATAAGTTATAGATGACATAAATTATGATGTGTCCCTAGTCGAGGTTGTCAAAGTGGGACACTGACAACCGCGAGAGACTAGCTTGTGAGGTGACTGTTGACTAAGTTTCATGGAGTCAGTGATATGAGTATCACAGTTAGTCACATAGATATATGTTGATGAACATATGATCGGACATGACCCGCAAATGTGAAGTCTCCAGGATAGTTATATATGTGTCATGAGAGGTTCTCATTACGACTATAGAGTATAGTCCTTAGACCTAAGTTCATCATGCTTTCTTGCATATGAATTGGTGCACTTTGACCTTTTCAAACGTCGACCCGTAACTGGCGGTTATAAAGGCATTGCTTAGGTGTATCATGAAGTGTGTATAGGAACAGGGATGGAACAAGACGGGATTTGTCCCTCATGTATAACGGGAGATAAATATCTCAGGGCCTGTCGAAGATTTGATACTGAGAAAATGTGTGGCCGCACTCCAACGAACTGTAGTTCAGTTGTTTGTCTTGTTCAGTATAGATCAGGAGTTCGATAAACACGATATTGGCTCAATAAGGATGATACTAATCTTGCCTTATGCCAAATCGAGATATAGAGACAAAAGGATTATAGGAATTGATGATTCCAGTACAAGTGGGAGATTGTTGGGATTGTGTCCTGAAATCACACTTGTACTCACTCCTGATGATAGTTGTGTGTCGAGATCAGACATTTGTATAATACTGGGTGGTTGCAATGTTTTGCTAGAAGCCTCTTGCAGTCTGTAAGTTGTAGACTTACTGCCAATATTATATGATCCTATAGGGTCACAAACCTAAGCAAACTGGAAGCATAAATATGGGAATGATCATTATGGTAATGATCATGTTGATGTGTATTGGATACACATTGATATTGAGTTTTATAGTGGTGCGTCGATCGACACAATGAGTGTGTCGATCGACACAATTCGGGTTTCGAAACTGATGTTTCGATTTCATGACTTAAACAAATTGGAATCAATCCAATGATCGGTTTAGTCATTCCAGGTCTATATAAAAGCTTATATGGTCGACCTGGAACCCTAGCCGTTCAGTTTTCTGTTGTAGAGAAAGCAGAGCCACCTAAACTCAGCGTTCCCAAGATCTGGCACTAGCATCCCGGCTTTCCAGCTTTGTGTGCGTGTGTATCTGGTAGAGGCGAAGCACCTGAGTCGCTGCTGATCTCGATTACCATTCATTCCACTGCCATCTCTGAGATAAACACGAGATCAATGATTCAATAACTCAAGCCCTAGATACTAGGCTTTACAACATACCTAACTTCTTGTTCTAATAGAAATGTATATATATATATATATATATATATATATAGAGAGAGAGAGAGAGAGAGAGAGTTCATTCCATTCGACCACTTATCCAAACAGACCGCCGACCGAACGGCTTTGCCGTGGTCGCAGTTAGAGGAGGGCTTGGTTCTAATCTTAGAGGTGGTAGAGGTTTTGCCATGATCCTTGGTTGTGTTTGGCACCATTGATTTCCTTTGCACTCCTTTTTTCCTTAGACTTTAAACCGCCATGTATGGCCTCACACTCGCTGGTGATCGCCTATGAAGAAACCGCCCAAAAAATCTCCCTTTCCTTTTAATATGATCAGCCTTTTTCTTAGAGAAATTATGGGTTGTTCCCCTTGTGTGTGTTAACCTAAGTGGTCAACACTCCATCCAGCTGGGTTGAGCTGGTTACCAGCTTATCTAGCTGACCAACTTGACCGTTCAACTCATTTGAGCTGAACACTCCCGGTTCAGCTCCTTTTCACGTGACCAAGCTCCTTTCCAGCTTAAACTTGGTCTTTTTATGACCATGGAACACTTCTCTTAGTCTCCCTTGACCGTCTATGCACACTTCTGGTCACATGTCCCGTCCTTTGACCCTTAGGCTGGGTCGGGAATACTACAATGATGATCCACCTCCATGGTTAAACGGTGTAGAAATTTTACATGAAAGGATCAACAACATAAAAGGTCTGTATAAAACGGTGTTTTTGTGGAGGCAAAGGACATGACAATCCTTCTTGAACAATTGATGCATATCGTGACGACCAAAATTGGGTGAAAAGTGTATCTTTTGGGAGTTGCCGTACTGGGAGAATCTACTTTTTCGGCACAACCTCGATTTCATGCATATCGAGAAAAAATTATTCTATAATCTCATCAATACAGTGCTTAATTTTCTTGGGAAGACAAAGGATAGCATAAAATCAAGGTTGGACCTCCATGCGTTTTGCAGAAGACCAGACTTAGAGGTTACCAGAGATGGAAATATGCCTATTTCAATATTTAGATTGTCAAAGAGCGGGAAAGAGAAGTTTCTCAAACTCATATTCCTCTTAGAGCGATGGGACCAACTACTTTTTCCTCTACATGTCATCCTCTTCCTAGCTTGGCAATAGTGATGTCTGCACCAGAGAGGCAAAACATGCCTCTTCTTCATCCAGAAAGGCAAAACTGCGGTTTATGGTAAGATTCTTGAAAAGACCCTTTTGTGCTTGATTTGTATAGATTTAGTTTGTGCTCATTGTGTTACCTCTTTATTTGTCTAAGTTTAGTTTGTGCTAGTTTGTGCATGCAAAATTGTGAATCTGTTTTAGCTTATGAATCTGTATTAGCTTGTGATTCATTGTGCTAAATTGTGAATCTGTTTTACCTCGACTAAGTCTATGCTAGTTTGTGCATGCAAAATTGTGAATCTGTTTTTACTTATAGATATGTTTTAGCATGTGAATCATTGTGCTAAATTGTGGATCTGTTTTAGCTTATGTTTGTCTATATGGTTGTTTATTGGTTTAGTCTTAGCTTATGTAGTGGTGATGATTATTGTATTGAATATGTATGAATTAGTTTGAATCTATTGATTTATGGATCTGTCTGAATTGATAATCTGAATCTGTCAGAGTGGTGTCCTAGTCGTTGGACTTCGTGTTTTCGTCTAAGAGTCGCGGGAGGTTTTAGTTACCGTGGGGTAGTTAAGTGTTCCTGTGAAAGTTACCGAGTTCGCGTTTGGGGCCCATGGTGTGGAGATTGCGTTAGAGATGTGTTTAGTGTAGATCGAGTCTAATCGAGGGCACGTGCCGCAGTGTTCTCGATTTACTTCATTGATGATATGTGTTGTTATTTGAATGCTTGTGTGTTGTGGAGCTCATTACGTCATGGTAGCACGTAATCAATTGTTTTACTTTACCGCTTGTTATTTGCTATTTTGGGTTTGGGTGGAAATCGTTTAGCTTGTTTAGAAGCCTTTTTAAGTGGGAGCCAACTCACTGGGTAATATTAGATTGCTCATTAGACTCATTTAGTGTTTTTTCAGGTTTAGCTTAGCTCGGCGGATGCGTAGGGCACTCTGAGTAGTTTCGGGATCATATTTGGCCGTGGTTTATTTCGACTCGATTTCGTGATTTTATTTCGGTTTCGGATTTGGAGATCTCCATAAATTAATTTTGTAAGATACTCTTAAATTATATTAAGGATTAAAAGATTTAAAAGAAAAAATGGAGTTATTCCATGATTCTCGGTTTAGTCCGAACCGAACATAACTCGTGGAAGCGGTACGAGTTGAAAAGCCTTGTATCATGAAAATGAGGTAACAGAGTTAAGGATGGTTTGGTTCAAGCCATTGACTCAAACCGCACCGTCTCTGTCTTTCGTATTGTGACAAACTCTTCTCATTTAGCATGCACGGGTTCGATCGGTCATGTTATTGTTTGATTGTTGGCCGGTCAGCTCATCGGGCAGCGGATAATTTGAAAGGGGCATTACAAGTTACCTTTGGAAATTAGCGAAACCTAATTCTTTGATCCATGTAAAACTTTGCTTCAGACCCACTAACGTGCTCCATCATTGGAATAGTAAAAACATGAATCCCATCGAGATAATAGATTAAAACAAAAGAATTGTTTTTTAGAAAACTGAGATCGCTCTTCTCTCTCTCTCTCTCTCTCTCTCTCTCTGAAGAATATGAGAGTGAGAGTGAGTGTGAGAGAGAGAGAGAGAGAGAGAGAGAGAGAGAGAGAGAGAGAAGAGAGAGAGAGAGAATAAATCGGCAGCATAATAAGTTAATCGTCGATTTATTGTCGGATTATGAATAAATCTGCGACCAAATGAAGTTGATGTCCAAAATTTTACTTCTAAGTTTCTATTTTTGCCCAATTTGGCCCAAAACAATTTTGAACCCGTAAAAAACAATATCAGCCCATCCCTAATTTTCTCCTCTTACGTAATCTTCGTCGTTCTCCACCTCTTTCTCGCTCTCCTCCTTTCAATCAGCTGCCATCGTGGCCTCTTCCTCAGCTCAATCACATCTCTACACAGCTTAGCTATGGCTTTAATCTCTGTCGTTATCTTCGTCGGGATCTCCTCTCTGCCGCCGCAAAGATCCGGGACACTGCTGGCTATGGCGGCGAACGCGACGGCTTTCCAGTGGCTCTATTGCTCAGCAGCTTGGAAGAATGATTTTTACCAAAATATGTGTAGTGGGGGTTGAAGCAACATGCTTCTGTATCTCTTCTTGAGCCATGATCAATTCAAATTTATCCATGATCATAGACATAAAAGAAAAATAGAAGGATTTTAAAATGAAAAGAGAATAAGATTTTACAAAAAGAGGAGAGAAAATAGGGTCAATTGCATCCACTATATCTTTATTAACTTTTCATTGCAATCTGATATGTTCTTAAAAGAGTTTGCATTGTTGTATCTTTTTGAGTGATTTGGGGCTGTGAAAAGACAAAATTGTCCCCGGTCAATCAAACTATGTCATCCAACTAGATGTACCATTTATCTTGAAATAGTTAAATCACAACTGCATGAATTCAACTCTCTCTGTAACTGTTATATTATTTTGGTTCGGATTATTTTGGAGCTTTCTTCCTGTTTTTATACTTTGTGTATTCGATTAACTTCGGCCGCGAATGGTTTGAGGTGAGATTGTCATCGTTGAGGTAAAAATTGGTAGCCATCTCGGGATCTACGGCGAAAGAAGCAAACTGTTTTTGTTGGAAAGAATAATCGATTGGGTGTGCCTTGAAAAGAAGAAGGTTGTTTTTAAAGCTTCTGTTTCTGTGGTCGTAAGTCCGCAAACTAAACAGGCGTCTTCTTTCCGCCGCCCAGAAGAAGTTTTTATTTGGTGGACTCGGCTTGCAGGTATTATAAAGATGTAGATGATTGAAGATACCTGTAACAATGAAGGGATTGGAGAAACATCAAAAGAAATTGCGACAATGATTTATGGATTTTTGATATATGGATACGCTGTACTTTCGGAGAAATGTGTATGGATACTTACGTATGGATACTTACGTATGGATTAATTGTACAACAATCCATGTGTATATTAGAGAGATAGTAATGTAATAGTATGGGTTATTGTTACCACATTCTATGAGCATGGATAGAAACGTATGGATGAAAGTATCCGTATACATGGTAATGTAATAGTATGAATTATTGTTACCACATTCACAAACGGTTTTTGTGGTAATGTATGTTATATAAGAGTACTGGTTTTATTAACCAGTAATATATTGTTAGGACGCATGTATATTAATAAAATTTAGCACTGGTTTTTTTTACATATGTAGATGAAATTATCCGTATCTATTATAAGAAGTCATAATGGATAATTATGATAGAGAAGGAGTTAAATGGCAATGAATATCTAATGAAAGATTATAACGAACTGTGTAATTTGTTTTTTAGAATGAACGCTATATGTTTAACAAAGAAGCCCTGATGTGGATAGTTTGTGATGCCGAGTATAATTAAGAGGAATGTAATAAATAAGAAATTTTCTTAATTAGGATGAAATTAAAGAAATGTTAAAGCAGGTTTGATTGTGTAACAGAAGGCATGCGCCGCTTGCGTTGGGACTGTAAAACTGGTAAAAATAATTGATTTGACTGTGAAGTAATGGCGAGGAGCTTGGTATGAATAAAGTAAATATATTTTTTGTGAATTAATGTTATTGACCAATTATAGCAGATGTGACCGATGAATTTATGGTGAGAGAACAGAACATCGATGTGAGGTTTTAAATTTTAAGTTAGTAATTGTAGGATTAGGAATTGTAGGGTTCGTGGATAGTATTAGGAATTAACAATATAAAAAATATATGACTTTGTGTGTTGAAATAAACAAATAGGTGGATAGGTATTGAATAACGTGCGATAGCGGAATAACGAAGCGTTACGCCCTATCCAAGTCGTATAAATATATTGGCGACGACATACAAGCTGTCCAGAGAAGAACATATAAACTAAAACGGGTAAAAAATGAGCAGTTTAAATCTTCTGGATCTGCCAGCAGAAATAAGGAGGATGATCATCACGAAGAATGCTAGTGAGAATATCAGGGAACACTTCAGGATTCGTGCAGTGATAGGGTCGAGTTTTAATCCTATATCTAATTGCAAGTGCACAGTTCATAGGTTGTAGTATATAGGGTATCGAATCCACGGAGGCTCTGGTATTCAATAGCTCAAGAACAAGGAATTAAACTAGGAAGAAAGCAATGTGATGTAAATAAAAGCAATGCGAGAAAGTAAACAGAAAGTGGAGATTGTTGGTTGTGAAAGCAAGTTATTAAGAGCGCTAAGTCTAGGGCGTTCTCAGGAAATCAGACAAGCAGACAGTTCATTCAGCAAGGATCTAATTAAGCACAGTTCTAGAACTCAAAACACAGATATAGAATTAACCAAATTCCTTTGCGATAATTCTCTAAGTCTAAGTGCAGCAAACCAAACTTTCGTTTGCGAGAACTAACAGATTAAACTAGCATTAATTCCAAGTTTGATATGTTCACAATTAACCTAAACCAAACTTTCGTTTGCGAGAAGTTTAATTGCTCAACCTAAATAGTTCAGATTCCTAAACCACACTTATGTGTCGTATTTAGCAACCTAAGATCTAGATTCTAATTGATCAGGTTAGAACTAGCTTTAAGCATAATTAGATTGAAGAACAGATATAGTTATGAATCCTTACCTGAATTAAACAAGTCTAGCAAGTCATGAAATCCTATGTGAGAAACCCTAAACCTAACAAGGAATCTACTCAGACATAGATAATGAAAACATAATCATATGAAGAATAAATTGCATAAAAGATAAAGAATTAAAGGGGTTCGAAATCTTCTCCAAATACAGATGAAGTAAAGGTTCAGATCAGCCCCAAAAGCTCTAAAAATCCTCTGCTCTTAATAATAAAAGTGTATGTAAAAGCGTATCTAATTAAAACACCAAAAACTCAATAATATAGGTCTAATCTCGGCCAGGGGCTTCTATGTAAATATCAGGAACTTCTGGATCAGAGTGCAATATCTTGACTCTTCATAAACCACCGAGTTTTGGGCCCATCTCGCTGGTGCAACGATCGTCGCTGGTGTGCAACGATCGACGCAGTACTCTGTTTCGGACAGTGAACTCTATCTCTCGGGTCAATCACTCCAAAAATCTCCAAAATACTCCAACATCTCCAATTCAGCTCCAAACCTGATTATACCTGTAAAAGACTCTAAAATAACACAAAAAGATACTAAAACACACTTATATCATGGTCTAAAACTAGTAAAAACCATGATATATCAACTCCCCCACACTTAGCCTTTGCTTGCCCTCAAGCAAAACAGAGAGCTAAAGCATGGTGAAGAGGTTTGAAAACTCTTCAGAAACTCATTTCATCCTAGAAGCTACAACACTCAGATTCCTCTTAGTAAACCACTGAAAGAATCAATCACAGGATATCAAGACCTACATATACTTCCCCCACACTTAGCAAATGTCCTAAGTAAATTCTGTTGGAATTGTGTCCAGTAATCTCGGTACTGTCTCTAGAAAGTAAGAGTATGTCAATGATCAGACATAAGTCATATAATATTGGGGGTCATGATGGCTTGCTAGAGTCCGCTCATGATCTATAAGTCTTGGGCTTATTGCCTTTATTATATGATCCCATATGGGTCACACGCCTAAGCTAACAGGAAACTATGAGGAAACGGCTTAGCAGAAGTACGGTAAAAGTGCTAGGCATTTACCGAACTTAGAGAGAAATTAATGGGTCTGATTAAATCTGAGGAATTTAATTAGACTGGGAAGTTGGGCCCAAAAGCCCAAAAGAATTAGAGAAGGGTTTTATAAATAAAACCAAGCCTAATTCTCTCTTGCCGAACCCTAACCCAGCCGCGATTTCTCTCTCTCTCTCTCTGCGGCCTCCCTCAGCTCGGTCTAGCAGCCATTTTCTGTGCGTGCGTGTGTGAGCCTTTGGAGGATCCATCTCTTGGTGGTTATGCTGATCTCTGACCTTACCTCCCATTCCGCTGCATAAACAAGGTAAAAGGTGAGATCTATTATGTTTCTAAATAAGAGAACCTAGATCTGCATGTTTAGTAGGATGAATCAATCTGGGAATTGAATCAGGAAACACTAAACGATCCAACAGTGGTATCAGAGCCATTGGTTCTGTGGTTTTTCTTGTTTAGAATCTTGTTTAGGATTGTTTAAGAAGTGTTTTTGAATCAATCTACTGATAAGGAAAAACACTTAAGAAACAAAGAATTAAAACCTAAACAAACAAGAAATCGCATGATCCGATCTATATGAATCGGTATGCGTCGGAGTGTTGATCGGTATCGGATCACACGTCCGGATCGGCTGACTCACGGACCGATCTTTGGATCGAGTCGCGTGGTCGAGTTGATCGCGAGAGTTGGGCCGTACGCGTCCTGCATCTCTCGGCCACGATCGTCCCGATCGTCCAGCTCCCGTCCCGCGTCCAGATCGCTCGGCGATCGCATGACGCACGACCCGGCTGTCCCGATCGCTCGGCGATCGCGTGAAGCCAACGACCCGAGCTCGACGATCGATCGTCCCGTCCCGTCCCGTCCAGCTGCCGTCTCGATCTCGGATCGTTTGCGTGCGGCTTGCGGCTGGGCGATGGTGATCGCGAAGCTAGGTCACGACCGTGATCGGTTCGTGACCAATCGGTTCGGTTCGGTTAATGGTTCGGTTTAAAACTTGATTAAAATCAAAACGTCACGGTTTAATAAACAGACTTAATAAATTTATTAAGTTCTGGTTAAACCGGGATAAGAAATCCAAAGTCGAAAAATTGGATTTTGTGCCTAAACCAGTGATTTTCTAATTTGATTTGGTTGGACCAAATAAATTGAGAAAATCCGGTTTAGTAAATAACCGGTTGACAATTGTGGTCATCGTAGTAATTAATTTTGGTTAAGACCAATTTTAATGAACCAGACCGGTTATGTCATTTAATTGGGCAATTGGGTTATGTCTTGGACATAGACCAATTCTTGGGCCTCGGGCCAAGAAGTTAAAACAATTGGGCCAATTATTTGAGTCTTTTCTTCAGAATTAATTTAAAATTTATTTTTATAATATTATAAAAATCGATTTTTTAAAAAATTAATAAGTTTCCAAAATTTTGAAATTAGAAAGTTTCTTAAATTAGAATTTTCTAGATTTGCATGTTTTGGATTTTAGGAAATTTCTATAGTTAAAAGTTTCTATTTTTAGAAAGTTTCCAAAATTAGTAGGTTTCCCAAAAAGGAAAGTTTCCCAAAATAGTAATCTTCTATTTTGGGATGAATTTTTAATAAACCTACAAACCTCAAATAATATCAAGCGTTGGATGTCTTGTCCAGTCTATGTCAGCTGTCGAAGCCCATCAATTGTATTCATGGCCTTACAGTGTGAGGGTGTCTACTTTTGCGTGGATAAGACGGTTTGTGATTCATAAATGTCATTGGGAGTCCCAGACATTAATGATTACATGACTGTATAGTCTGGTTTTCTTGACTAGGCCATCGGGAGTCCCGGGCCTTGAGACATCAGAGTGGATTGGGCCTCGGGCCCAGATTCACAACCAAGAGTTATATCACGGATATAATTAGCCGACATAGGGCTTACCGATATAAGCTAAGGTTGGGTGATGGCCAGTGGCCCACTTTGATCTTAGTTATATGTGGATCTTGGAATCATTATATTCTATTGAGGGTAACTTATGTTATTGAATATAATGCGTGATTAATCATATTAAGTATAATACAAGATTAATCATATTGAACATATTAACTAATAACCTTTTATCTTATATTTCAGCTATGACTACTACAAGCACTCAAAACACATTCTCAATCCGGTCTGTTCTCGAGAAGGAGAAGCTGACTGGAACGAACTTCCTGACGTGGTCTAGGAACTTGAGGCTGGTCCTCAAGCAGGAGAAGAAGGATTATGTCCTTCGTGATCCCCTCCCCGAGAGGCCTCCTAACAATGCCGCCAGGACTCTGCATAATGCTTGGGAAAAGCATTCGTCAGATGAAAATGATGTCTATTGCCTGATGTTGGCGACAATGACTGCTGAGCTGCAAATGCAGTTCGAGAGTGTGTTGTCACCCATCGAGATAATGGCAAGCCTGAAATCGCTTTTTCAGGAGCAAGCAAGGACTGAGAGGTTTCAGACAGTTAAGAACCTCTTAGACTGTAAGTTGGCTGCAAATGCGGCAGTGAGTCCTCATGTCTTGAAGATGATGGGTTATCTCGATCATCTTCAGAAACTCGACTGCCCTATCAGCCAGGAACTTGCCTGCGACATCGTTCTGCAGTCTTTACCTGCAAGCTATGATCAGTTCATTCTGAACTTTAATATGCATGGCTTGAGTAAGACATTGCCTGAGCTTCACGGAATGCTCAAGACTGCAGAGCCCAACTTGAGGAAAACCGCCAAGGACCCCAATGTGCTTATGGTGCAAAAGGGCAAGGGCTTTAAGAAATCCTCTGCTAAGGATAAGGGAAAGGCTAAGGCTGTCCAAGTCTCGGACAAGGACACGCCAAAGCCCAAGCCCAAGTCTAAGGCTGGGCCTACTGACATCTGCAGGTTCTGTAAAGAACCAGGGCATTGGAGGAGAGAATGTAAGAAATTCCAAGAAGGTCTAAAGGAATTGAAGAAGAAGACTCTCGAGACTTCTTCATCAGGTATTTTTGTTATAGAAGTTAATACAACTACTTCTGATAATACCTCATGGGTTATGGATACTGGTTGTGGGGCTCATATTTGTACTAATATGCAGGCACTCAGCAACAGTAGAAGGCTGAAGCAAGGACAAGTGGAGCTACGAGTTGGGAATGGAGCGAAAGTTCCTACACTAGCTGTAGGCACATACTTGTTGTCTTTACCTTCGGGATTGATTTTAGAACTCAATAATTGTTATTTTGTACCTGCGATAAGCAGAAATATTATTTCAATTTCTTTGTTGGATTTGGAAGGTTATGATTTTTCAGTTAAGAATAAATTATGTTCCTTCAATCGCAACAATTTGTTCTATGGTTGTGCCCCTCTTACGAATGGGCTTTACATACTTGATCAATCCGCGCCAATTTATAACATTGATACCAAACGGTTCAAACCTAATGAGGAGAACCGAACGTTTCTATGGCATTGTCGTTTAGGGCACATCAGCGAGAAACGCATCAAGAGGCTCCATTCGAATGGACTTCTTGGCTCATTTGACTTTGAGTCATGTGAGAAATGCGAATCCTGCATGATGGGCAAAATGACACGGGCCCCCTTTAATAAATCTAACGAGAGGGCCAGTGACTTATTGGGCCTGATACACACAGATGTGTGTGGCCCAATGTCCACAAATGCAAGAGGAAACTATCAGTACTTCATTACCTTCACTGATGATTTCAGTAGGTATGGATATGTTTATTTAATGAAACATAAGTCTGAATCTTTTGAGAAGTTCAGAGAATTCCAAAATGAAGTACATAACCAACTTGGCAAAAGCATTAAGGCTCTTCGGTCCGACCGAGGAGGAGAATACTTAAGCCAAGAATTCAGTGATCATCTAAGAGAGTGTGGGATCGTGTCCCAACTCACTCCTCCTGGAACACCTCAATGGAATGGTGTATCTGAGAGGAGAAATCGGACCTTATTGGATATGGTTCGATCTATGATGAGTCACACAGACCTTCCAATATCCCTTTGGGGATATGCTCTGCTAACAGCAGTGTTCACTCTAAATAGAGCGCCATCGAAAGCAGTAGCAAAGACACCATATGAATTATGGACTGGAGTAGCTCCAGTGCTGTCTTATCTAAGAATTTGGGGTTGTGAAGCCTATGTCAAGAGATTAATCTCAGACAAGCTTACACCAAAGTCTGATAAATGCTACTTCATTGGTTATCCGAAGGAAACCAAGGCTTATTACTTCTATCTACGTTCCGAGAACAAGATCTTTGTTGCCCGGGATTGTAACTTTCTTGAGAGGGAGTTTCTCTCTAAGAAAGACAGTGGGAGTAAGGTACTGCTTGAAGAAATTCAAGATGAACAGGATACTGCTCAACCTAATGAGGAAGAGCAGCAGGAGGACCTACAAGAAATTGTAGAGCCTGAACCTGTAGTACCTGAAGTTCGAAGATCCGGGAGGATCCGTCACGAACCCGAGAGATATCAAGGATTCCTCGTGACTAACTGTCATGATCTTCTGATCATTGATGGTGATGAACCATCGAATTTCAATCAAGCCATGATGGGCCCAGATTCCTCTAAGTGGCGTAAGGCCACTGATTCCGAAATGGACTCCATGTCGGTCAACCAAGTATTTTCATTGGTTGACTTACCCGCTGGTGTAAAAGCCATCGAGTGCAAATGGATCTTCAAGAAGAAGATTGACGTGGATGGAAATGTCCAGATTTATAAAGCCAGGTTGGTGGCAAAAGGTTTCAGACAAGTTCACGGTGTGGATTACGATGAAACCTATTCCCCAGTGGCTATGATGAAATCTATTCGGATTCTACTAGCAACTGCAGCTTTTCATGATTATGAAATTTGGCAGATGGACGTGAAAACCGCCTTCCTGAATGGAATTCTGGAAGAGAATGTGTATATGACACAACCTGACGGTTACATAGATCCAAAGAATGCTGGGAAAGTATGCAAGCTTCATAAATCCATTTATGGATTGAAGCAAGCATCGAGGAGCTGGAATCTTCGTTTTGATGAAGCGATCAAGCAATTTGACTTCATCAGAAACGAAGAAGAACAATGCGTGTATAAGAAAACTAGTGGGAGCAAGATAGTATTTCTTATTCTGTATGTCGATGACATACTGCTTCTCGGAAACGACGTTCCAATGCTGAAGTCAGTAAAGGACTGGCTTGGAAGTTGTTTTTCCATGAAAGACATGGGTGAAGCCGCATACGTTCTTGGAATAAGGATCTACCGGGATAGATCTAAAAGGCTGATAGGCTTGTGTCAAGATTCATACATTGACAAAGTCCTACAAAGATTCAGCATGAAAGATTCCAAGAAGGGCTTCACGCCAATGGTACATGGCACAACGCTAAGCAAGAAGCAGAGCCCTACGACGGCTGCTGAGCTTGAGCGCATGAAGAATATTCCTTATGCATCTGCAATAGGATCTATCATGTATGCCATGATCTGTACTCGTCCTGATGTTGCTTATGCATTGAGCATGACGAGTAGATACCAGTCAAATCCAGGTGAAAACCATTGGATTGCCGTCAAGAATATCCTGAAGTATCTAAGACATACTAAGGATAAGTTCTTGGTGTACGGTGGAAGTGATGTGCTTAAAGTCAGTGGATTCACGGACGCAAGTTTCCAGACAGACCAAGATGATTTCCGGTCACAGTCCGGTTATATCTTTTGTCTGAATGGCGGTGCAATCAGTTGGAGAAGCTCCAAGCAAGACACCGTTGCTGATTCCACTACAGAAGCTGAATATATCGCCGCCTCAGAAGCAGCGAAGGAAGCTGTTTGGATACGAAAGTTCATTATTGAACTAGGTGTAATACCAAATGCGGCTGAGCCTCTGGCACTGTTTTGTGATAACAATGGTGCTATTGCTCAGGCAAAGGAACCAAGATCACACCAGAAATCCAAGCATGTTCTAAGAAGATTTCACTTGATACGTGACATCATTAATAGAAAGGAAGTCAAGATCAGCCGAGTTCAGACAGATGATAACGTCGCTGATCCATTGACAAAGCCACTCCCAAGGCCTAAGCTCGAGTTCCTGACTGAAGCTGTAGGCATTAGAGACATTGAAATGTAATATAAATTTGAGTGGGAGTTTGAGGGCTTTATTTAGTTATTTGATATGTTCTTGTAAAACATTTTCTTATGTTTAATGAAATTATTATTTCAAGATTATTTTAACTGTGATGAAATAATCGTTCCAAAGTGATATGAACCATTTTATAGGTCATCGAAGTAAGTGACTTGATCTTGAGTTATCAAAGTCATTTAGCTTGATCATGAGACCCTATATTTGATAGATGGCTTATATCATCATGTCCCTAGTCGAAGGTTGTTGAAATGGAACACCAACAACCGTGTGAGACTAGATTGGTATGTGACTTATGACAAAGTCTCAATGTGTCATAGATGCGCGGCATCAAAGTCAGTACATAGGTGTATGTAGGGTACATACGACCGGACAAGACCCGATTATAAGAACTCTTCAGGATATTTATATCTGTGTCATAAGAGATTCTTACTACGACTATAGAGTATAGTCCTTAGACCTGAGTTCGCATGCATGTGACTGCACATGAACTAATGCGCTTTGATCATTGTCTAATGCTGTCGTTAAGCGATAGTTATAAGGACCTTGTTTGGGTGTATTATGAAATGAGTAGTTTACAGTGATGGAACAAGACGGGATTTGTCCCTCCAATATAAATGGAGTGAATATCTCTAGGCCAATCGGAGATTTGAATACTGGAAAATGCATGGCCATGCTCAAACGGACTTTCCCGAGTCGTTTGGATTGTCAGTATCGAATCAGAGTCCGATGAACAAGATTAGGCTTTATAAGGATGACACTAATCTTGCCTTATGACTAATCGAGATATTGAGACAAAAGGATTATGAATACAGAGATTCCAGTACAAGTGGGAGATTGTTGGAATTGTGTCCAGTAATCTCGGTACTGTCTCTAGAAAGTAAGAGTATGTCAATGATCAGACATAAGTCATATAATACTGGGGGTCATGATGGCTTGCTAGAGTCCGCTCATGATCTATAAGTCTTGGGCTTATTGCCTTTATTATATGATCCCATATGGGTCACACGCCTAAGCTAACAGGAAACTATGAGGAAACGGCTTAGCAGAAGTACGGTAAAAGTGCTAGGCATTTACCGAACTTAGAGAGAAATTAATGGGTCTGATTAAATCTGAGGAATTTAATTAGACTGGGAAGTTGGGCCCAAAAGCCCAAAAGAATTAGAGAAGGGTTTTATAAATAAAACCAAGCCTAATTCTCTCTTGCCGAACCCTAACCCAGCCGCGATTTCTCTCTCTCTCTGCGGCCTCCCTCAGCTCGGTCTAGCAGCCATTTTCTGTGCGTGCGTGTGTGAGCCTTTGGAGGTGAGATCTATTATGTTTCTAAATAAGAGAACCTAGATCTGCATGTTTAGTAGGATGAATCAATCTGGGAATTGAATCAGGAAACACTAAACGATCCAACAAATTCCACAATCACATTCAAGCATTCAAATTCTCCCTACTGACTTCTGCAAGTATTTAAGTGCGGTCTCACCTAAGGAGTATCGATCAAAGGGCACATGGATTCTTACCTTATCAGCTCTAGACCACCATACTATCTTTCTCTAGTCCCTTTCTTCTCTTTTCCCTTCCTTAACAACTGATTTCTCCCACATTGGGTATCATTTTTTTTTTTTTATCAGTGTTCTTCCCGTTATGGGGTGTACTTTGGACACATTCCATGGATCGCACAGGAGATAATAGGGGTCTCTACCACTCCTGTGACCACTTCGGAGTTACTAACTCATCCTCAGTTTATTATCTTTTTTTTTTGGAAGGGGAGAAGGGAACTAAATAGGATAGGTTTACAGGCTGTGTCAGAACTAACAAGGGAATCCGACACAAAGTATACCAAGCCCTTAGGGGAGAAATCTAAGTCAGTATTAAGGTTGAAGTCAGTAAAAGGATCCTCTGATACCTGAAGTGATGTGGGTGTTCCCAGTAGGCTGATCTGTGTCTAGGTTTTCTAACAGTCATAGAGGCTCTGCAAGTCTGTCCAATGGTCACTTAGTTCCTGTTCAAGCGAAAAGTTTCCTCGAAAAATCATAGTTTCATACAAATTTTGACTCAATAAAACAAATTTTGAAAAACTAAGAAAACAAAAGCGTGCGTCAGTAGCTTCCTCCCCCACACTTAAACTACACTGTCCCCAGTGTAATCAAAGCATGAGCTCGGTGAAAGAATAATCAAATTGAAGAACAAACCGAAAAGTTGCAGATTACTTACCTGTCGTCGCCCTGTGTCGATCGATGCCACAAGGGTGTCGATCGATGCAAGGCGCATATGCTCGCGGTTATTGAGATAACCGGTGTCTGAACCGCAATTGAATCGGAAAACCACAAATCGTGACTGCATCGACCGATGCACTAGGTGTGTCGATCGATGCAAAGTGATTATTCATGTTTCTCTCGCCTCTGAACACACTTAAACAGAAAAATTAAAAATACCAAAACTAAAACGAAAATTGAAAAACAAAAACGAACCTACTAGTGGGTTGCCTCCCACTCAGCGCTTGTTTTTAGTCATTAGTTGACTATTGGAAGAGATTTTATTCATGGCGGTTTCAACAGAGACTTTGAATGTCTCTGTGAGTATCTCTTCATCCAAGGAGGTGTATAGGCATTATGATCATGAGGCTTCCCAAGGAAAGAGAAATCAGAATCAGGGCGGGAGCGAAACTTGGGCGGTCTACTGCGTTTTCCTGCATTCAAAACAATATGATCAGAAGGTTTAAGCTTAGTTGATTTGTACCTTACCTTTGATGTATATCTGATGTCTGGAGCTTTCTGCTTATGAGCAGTTGCAGGTACTGAAGATGTCAGAGCAGGTTCAAGAGGAACCGCCATCTTCTTCTTTCCACTATCAGATATTGTAGTTCCACCAATCTGAACTTCTTCTTTCAGATGACCATCAGTGGAGATCATCTTCTTTGCATGAACTCGCGAAGTTTCAACTGGTGGTGTTTTATTCACCTTCTTATCTATCACTTTCATGCAGTTAGCCACTTCTAGCTCTTGTTTGGAAGGTTTAGGAACCTTAGGATATGACACAGGGGGCTTATAGACTCGTTCTGGTACTGTTGCAGGTTTCTGGTAATGTCTGCGTTCTGTGTCGATCGTTGCATGATGTGTGTCGATCAATGCAGGGCGATTATGTTTGTCGTAAGAACTCGAAATTGCCGTCAGAACGGCGTGTCGATCGACACTAAGGGGGTGTCGATCGATGCATGTCTCAGACGGACAATATTCATCCAGAAAATCCGAGGTTATGCTCTCTTCTTCACCTAGCAACTCAATCTCATCCCCTAAGGTCAAAGCTTTGATGGATTTGTACTGTTCAGCTTTCCTAGCTTCATTTTGTCTTTGTATTGCTCCAGCTGTCTGCTGAACTTGGACATCTAGCTCCTTCACATGTGTGCTCAAGTATTCAAATTTCCCATTCAGATTTTCATGTATAGCATCCAGCTTCCTGTCGAAGTCCATAGCAGTCTTAGTCTGATCCTCTAGTAACTGCTCCATCATAGATTCCATCTTGCTCTTATAAGCATTAGCAGCAGGAGGTGTCTGATATGAGGATGATCCATAAGTCCTTTGATAGGAATTACCTTGCTGATTTCCATACCTGTTTCCTTGAAACCCAGAACCATTTATGTATTTCCTCTCCTCTTCTTGTCTTTCCAGTAACTGCTCCATCATGCTCATCAGCTTATTAGACTGTGTATTGTGAGGAGGAACAGGCTGATATGATGGAGATTCATAGTCTCTGGTGAATGAATTGGAACCATAGCCTCTGCAGAACGAGTTATTCTGCTGATTTTCCAACATCCGTTCCATCATTCCCATCATTCTTTCCCACTGTGTCGATCGATGCATGGTAGTGTCGATCGATGCAAGCTCGAGAATGCAACGATCGACACACAAGACCGTGTCGATCGATGCAAGGTGATTACAGGCGTACCTGAAACGCAAGAACAGAAGAAAAAAAAAGAAGAAGAAATTAGTAGCAAAAATAAAAAACGAAAAACCTAGTCTAAACCCTAAGTTCAAATCTATCGAGGACTCAAAAGAGTCCCCGGCAACGGCGCCAAAAACTTGATAGGGTCGAGTTTTAATCCTATATCTAACTGCAAGTGCACAGTTCAGTGGTTGTAGTATATAGGGTATCGAATCCACAGAGACTCTGGTATTCAATAGCTCAAGAACAAGGAATTAAACTAGGAAGAAAGCAATGTGATGTAAATAAAAGCAATGCGAGAAAGTAAACAGAAAGCGGAGATTGTTGGTTGTGAAAGCAAGTTATTAAGAGCGCTAAGTCTAGGGCGTTCTCAGGAAATCAGACAAGCAGACAGTTCATTCAGCAAGGATCTAATTAAGCACAGTTCTAGAACTCAAAACACAGATATAGAATTAACCAAATTCTTTTGCGATAATTCTCTAAGTCTAAGTGCAGCAAACCAAACTTTCGTTTGCGAGAACTAACAGATTAAACTAGCATTAATTCCAAGTTTGATATGTTCACAATTAACCTAAACCAAACTTTCGTTTGCGAGAAGTTTAATTGCTCAACCTAAATAGTTCAGATTCCTAAACCACACTTCTGTGTCGTATTTAGCAACCTAAGATCTAGATTCTAATTGATCAGGTTAGAACTAGCTTTAAGCACAATTAGATTGAAGAACATATATAGTTATGAATCCTTAACTGAATTAAACAAGTCTAGCAAGTCATGAAATCCTATGTGAGAAACCCTAAACCTAACAAGGAATCTACTCAGACATAGATAATGAAAACATAATCATATGAAGAATAAATTGCATAAAAGATAAAGAATTAAAGGGGTTCGAAATCTTCTCCAAATACAGATGAAGTAAAGGTTCAGATCAGCCCCAAAAGCTCTAAAAATCATCTGCTCTTAATAATCAAAGTGTATGTAAAAGCGTATCTAATTAAAACACCAAAAACTCAATAATATAGGTATAATCTCGGCCAGGGGCTTCTTTGTAAATATCAAGAACTTCTGGATCAGAGTGCAATATCTTGACTCTTCATAAACCGCCGAGTTTTGGGCCCATCTCGCTGGTGCAACGATCGTCGCTGGTGTGCAACGATCGACGCAGTACTCTGTTTCGGACAGTGAACTCTATCTCTCGGGTCAATCACTCCAAAAATCTCCAAAATACTCCAACATCTCCAATTCAGCTCCAAACCTGATTATACCTGTAAAAGACTCTAAAATAACACAAAAAGACACTAAAACACACTTATATCATGGTCTAAAACTAGTAAAAACCATGATATATCAACTCCCCCACACTTAGCCTCTGCTTGCCCTCAAGCAAAACAGAGAGCTAAAGCATGGTGAAGAGGTTTGAAAACTCTTCAGAAACTCATTTCATCCTAGAAGCTACAACACTCAGATTCCCCTTAGTAAACCACTGAAAGAATCAATCACAGGATATCAAGACCTACATATACTTCCCCCCACACTTAGCAACTGTCCTAAGTAAACTCCACAATCACATTCAAGCATTCAAATTCTCCCTACTGACTTCTGCAAGTATTTAAGGGCGGTCTCATCTAAGGAGTATCGATCAAAGGGCACATGGATTCTTACCTTATCAGCTCTAGACCACCATACTATCTTTCTCTAGTCCCATTCTTCTCTTTTCCCTTCCTTAACAACTGATTTCTCCCACATTGGGTATCATTTTATTTTTTTATCAGTGTTCTTCCCGTTATGGGGTATACTTTGGACACATTCCATGGATCGCACAGGAGATAATAGGGGTCTCTACCACTCCTGTGACCACTTCGGAGTTACTAACTCATCCTCAGTTTATTATCTTTTTTTTTTTTTGGAAGGGGAGAAGGGAACTAAATAGGATAGGTTTACAGGCTGTGTCAGAACTAACAAGGGAATCCGACACAAAGTATACCAAGCCCTTAGGTGAGAAATCTAAGTCAGTATTAAGGTTGAAGTCAGTAAAAGGATCCTCTGATACCTGAAGTGATGTGGGTGTTCCCAGTAGGCTGATCTGTGTCTGGGTTTTCTAACAGTCATAGAGGCTCTGCAAGTCTGTCCAATCGTCACTTAGTTCCTGTTCAAGCGAAAAGTTTCCTCGAAAAATCATAGTTTCATACAAATTTTGACTCAATAAAACAAATTTTGAAAAACTAAGAAAACAAAAGCGTGCGTCAGTAGCTTCCTCTCCCACACTTAAACTACACTGTCCCCAGTGTAATCAAAGCATGAGCTCGATGAATGAATAATCAAATTGAAGAACAAACCGAAAAGTTGCAGATTACTTACCTGTCGTCGCCCTGTGTCGATCAATGCCACAAGGGTGTCGATCGATGCAAGGCGCATATGCTCGCGGTTATTGAGATAACCGGTGTCTGAACCGCAATTGAATCGGAAAACCACAAATCGTGACTGCATCGACCGATGCACTAGGTGTGTCGATCGATGCAAATTGATTATTCTTGTTTCTCTCGCCTCTGAACACACTTAAACAGAAAAATTAAAAATACCAAAACTAAAACGAAAATTGAAAAACAAAAACGAACCTACTAGTGGGTTGCCTCCCACTCAGCGCTTGTTTTTAGTCATTAGCTTGACTATTGGAAGAGATTTGATTCATGGCGGTTTCAACAGAGACTTTGACTGTCTCTGTGAGTATCTCTTCATCCAAGGAGGTGTATAGGCATTATGATCATGAGGCTTCCCAAGGAAAGAGAAATCAGAATCAGGGCGGGAGCGAAACTTGGGCGGTCTACTGCGTTTTCCTGCATTCAAAACAATGTGATCAGAAGGTTTAAGCTTCATTGATTTGTACCTTACCTTTGATGTATATCTGATGTCTGGAGCTTTCTGCTTATGAGCAGTTGCAGGTACTGAAGATGTTAGAGCAGGTTCAAGAGGAACCACCATCTTCTTCTTTCCACTATCAGATACTGCAGTTCCACCAATCTGAACTTCTTCTTTCAGATGACCATCAGTGGAGATCATCTTCTTTGCATGAACTCGCGAAGTTTCAACTGGTGGTGTTTTATTCACCTTCTTATCTATCACTTTCATGCAGTTAGCCACTTCTAGCTCTTGTTTGGAAGGTTTAGGAACCTTAGGATATGGCACAGGGGGCTTATAGACTCGTTCTGGTACTGTTGCAGGTTTCTGGTCATGTCTGCGTTCTGTGTCGATCGTTGCATGATGTGTGTCGATCGATGCAGGGCGATTCTGTTTGTCGTAAGAACTCGAAATTGCCGTCAGAACGGCGTGTCGATCGACACTAAGGGGGTGTCGATCGATGCATGTCTCAGACAGACAATATTCATCCAGAAAATCCGAGATTATGCTCTCTTCTTCACCTAGCAACTCAATCTCATCCCCTAAGGTCACAGCTTTGATGGATTTGTACTGTTCAGCTTTCCTAGCTTCATTTTGTCTTTGTATTGCTCCAGCTGTCTGCTGAACTTGGACATCTAGCTCCTTCACATGTGTGCTCAAGTATTCAAATTTCCCATTCAGATTTTCATGTATAGCATCCAGCTTCCTGTCGAAGTCCATAGCAGTCTTAGTCTGATCCTCTAGTAACTGCTCCATCATAGATTCCATCTTGCTCTTATAAGCATTAGCAGCAGGAGGTGTCTGATATGAGGATGATCCATAAGTCCTTTGATAGGAATTACCTTGCTGATTTCCATACATGTTTCCTTGAAACCCAGAACCATTTATGTAGTTCCTCTCCTCTTATTGTCTCTCCAGTAACTGCTCCATCATGCTCATCAGCTTATTAGACTGTGTATTGTGAGGAGGAACAGGCTGATATGATGGAGATTCATAGTCTCTGGTGAATGAATTGGAACCATAGCCTCTGCAGAACGAGTTATTCTGCTGATTTTCCAACATCCGTTCCATCATTCCCATCATTCTTTCGCACTGTGTCGATCGATGCAGGGTAGCGTCGATCGATGCAAGCTCGAGAATGCAACGATCGACACACAAGACCGTGTCGATCGATGCAAGGCGATTACAGGCGTACCTGAAACGCAAGAACAGAAGGAAAAAAAAAAGAAATTAGTAGCAAAAATAAAAAACGAAAAACCTAGTCTAAACCCTAAGTTCAAATCTATCGAGGACTCAAAAGAGTCCCCAGCAACGGCGCCAAAAACTTGATAGGGTCGAGTTTTAATCCTATATCTAACTGCAAGTGCACAGTTCAGTGGTTGTAGTATATAGGGTATCGAATCCACAGAGACTCTGGTATTCAATAGCTCAAGAACAAGGAATTAAACTAGGAAGAAAGCAATGTGATGTAAATAAAAGCAATGCGAGAAAGTAAACAGAAAGCAGAGATTGTTGGTTGTGAAAGCAAGTTATTAAGAGCGCTAAGTCTAGGGCGTTCTCAGGAAATCAGACAAGCAGACAGTTCATTCAGCAAGGATCTAATTAAGCACAGTTCTAGAACTCAAAACACAGATATAGAATTAACCAAATTCCTTTGCGATAATTCTCTAAGTCTAAGTGCAACAAACCAAACTTTCGTTTGCGAGAATTAACAGATTAAACTAGCATTAATTCCAAGTTTGATATGTTCACAATTAACCTAAACCAAACTTTCGTTTGCGAGAAGTTTAATTGCTCAACCTAAATAGTTCAGATTCCTAAACCACACTTCCGTGTCGTATTTAGCAACCTAAGATCTAGATTCTAATTGATCAGGTTAGAACTAGCTTTAAGCACAATTAGATTGAAGAACATATATAGTTATGAATCCTTAACTGAATTAAACAAGTCTAGCAAGTCATGAAATCCTATGTGAGAAACCCTAAACCTAACAAGGAATCTACTCAGACATAGATAATGAAAACATAATCATATGAAGAATAAATTGCATAAAAGATAAAGAATTAAAGGGGTTCGAAATCTTCTCCAAATACAGATGAAGTAAAGGTTCAGATCAGCCCCAAAAGCTCTAAAAATCCTCTGCTCTTAATAATCAAAGTGTATGTAAAAGCGTATCTAATTAAAACACCAAAAACTCAATAATATAGGTATAATCTCGGCCAGGGGCTTCTTTGTAAATATCAGGAACTTCTGGATCAGAGTGCAATATCTTGACTCTTCATAAACCGCCGAGTTTTGGGCCCATCTCGCTGGTGCAACGATCGTCGCTGGTGTGTAACGATCGACGCAGTACTCTGTTTCGGACAGTGAACTCTATCTCTCGGGTCAATCACTCCAAAAATCTCCAAAATACTCCAACATCTCCAATTCAGCTCCAAACCTGATTATACCTGTAAAAGACTCTAAAATAACACAAAAGACACTAAAACACACTTATATCATGGTCTAAAACTAGTAAAAACCATGATATATCAACTCCCCCACACTTAGCCTCTGCTTGCCCTCAAGCAAAACAGAGAGCTAAAGCATGGTGAAGAGGTTTGAAAACTCTTCAGAAACTCATTTCATCCTAGAAGCTACAACACTCAGATTCCCCTTAGTAAACCACTGAAAGAATCAATCACAGGATATCAAGACCTACATATACTTCCCCCACACTTAGCAACTGTCCTAAGTAAACTCCACAATCACATTCAAGCATTCAAATTCTCCCTACTGACTTCTGCAAGTATTTAAGTGCGGTCTCATCTAAGGAGTATCGATCAAAGGGCACATGGATTCTTACCTTATCAGCTCTAGACCACCATACTATCTTTCTCTAGTCCCTTTCTTCTCTTTTCCCTTCCTTAACAACTGATTTCTCCCACATTGGGTATCATTTTATTTTTTTATCAGTGTTCTTCCCGTTATGGGGTGTACTTTGGACACATTTCATGGATCGCACAGGAGATAATAGGGGTCTCTACCACTCATGTGACCACTTCGGAGTTACTAACTCATCTTCTGTTTATTATCTTTTTTTTTTTTTTGGAAGGGGAGAAGGGAACTAAATAGGATAGGTTTACAGGCTGTGTCAGAACTAACAAGGGAATCCGACACAAAGTATACCAAGCCCTTAGGTGAGAAATCTAAGTCAGTATTAAGGTTGAAGTCAGTAAAAAGATCCTCTGATACCTGAAGTGATGTGGGTGTTCCCAGTAGGCTGATCTGTGTCTGGGTTTTCTAACAGTCATAGAGGCTCTGCAAGTCTGTCCAATGGTCACTTAGTTCCTGTTCAAGCGAAAAGTTTCCTCGAAAAATCATAGTTTCATACAAATTTTGACTCAATAAAACAAATTTTGAAAAACTAAGAAAACAAAAGCGTGCGTCAGTAGCTTCCTCCCCCACACTTAAACTACACTGTCCCCAGTGTAATCAAAGCATGAGCTCGGTGAAAGAATAATCAAATTGAAGAACAAACCGAAAAGTTGCAGATTACTTACATGTCGTCGCCCTGTGTCGATCGATGCCACAAGGGTGTCGATCGATGCAAGGCGCATATGCTCGCGGTTATTGAGATAACCGGTGTCTGAACCGCAATTGAATCGGAAAACCACAAATCGTGAATGCATCGACCGATGCACTAGGTGTGTCGATCGATGCAAAGTGATTATTTCTGTTTCTCTCGCCTCTGAATACACTTAAACAGAAAAATTAAAAATACCAAAACTAAAACGAAAATTGAAAAACAAAAACGAACCTACTAGTGGGTTGCCTCCCACTCAGCGCTTGTTTTTAGTCATTAGCTTGACTATTGGAAGAGATTTGATTCATGGCGGTTTCAACAGAGACTTTGAATGTCTCTGTGAGTATCTCTTCATCCAAGGAGGTGTATAGGCATTATGATCATGAGGCTTCCCAAGGAAAGAGAAATCAGAATCAGGGCGGGAGCGAAACTTGGGCGGTCTACTGTGTTTTCCTGCATTCAAAACAATGTGATCAGAAGGTTTAAGCTTAGTTGATTTTTACCTTACCTTTGATGTATATCTGATGTCTGGAGCTTTCTGCTTATGAGCAGTTTCAGGTATTGAAGATGTTAGAGCAGGTTCAAGAGGAACTGCCATCTTCTTCTTTCCACTATCAGATACTGTAGTTCCACCAATCTGAACTTCTTCTTTCAGATAACCATCAGTGGAGATCATCTTCTTTGCATGAACTCGCGAAGTTTCAACTGGTGGTGTTTTATTCACCTTCTTATCTATCACTTTCATGCAGTTAGCCACTTCTAGCTCTTGTTTGGAAGGTTTAGGAACCTTAGGATATGGCACAGGGGGCTTATAGACTCGTTCTGGTACTGTTGCAGGTTTCTGGTCATGTCTGCGTTCTGTGTCGATCGTTGCATGATGTGTGTCGATCGATGCAGGGCGATTCTGTTTGTCGTAAGAACTCGAAATTGCCGTCAGAACGGCGTGTCGATCGACACTAAGGGGGTGTCGATCGATGCATGTCTCAGACAGACAATATTCATCCAGATATCCGAGATTATGCTCTCTTCTTCACCTAGCAACTCAATCTCATCCCCTAAGGTCACAGCTTTGATGGATTTGTACTGTTCAGCTTTCCTAGCTTCATTTTGTATTTGTATTTCTCCAGCTGTCTGCTGAACTTGGACATCTAGCTCCTTCACATGTGTGCTCAAGTATTCAAATTTCTCATTCAGATTTTCATGTATAGCATCCAGCTTCCTGTCGAAGTCCATAGCAGTCTTAGTCTGATCCTCTAGTAACTGCTCCATCATAGATTCCATCTTGCTCTTATAAGCATTAGCAGCAGGAGGTGTCTGATATGAGGATGATCCATAAGTCCTTTGATAGGAATTACCTTGCTGATTTCCATACCTGTTTCCTTGAAACCCAGAACCATTTATGTAGTTCCTCTCCTCTTCATGTCTTTCCAGTAACTGCTCCATCATGCTCATCAGCTTATTAGACTGTGTATTGTGAGGAGGAACAGGCTGATATGATGGAGATTCATAGTCTCTGGTTAATGAATTGGAACCATAGCCTCTGCAGAACGAGTTATTCTGCTGATTTTCCAACATCTGTTCCATCATTCCCATCATTGTTTCGCACTGTGTCGATCGATGCAGGGTAGCGTCGATCAATGCAAACTCGAGAATGCAACGATCGACACACAAGACCGTGTCAATCGATGCAAGGCGATTACAGGCGTACCTGAAACGCAAGAACAGAAGAAAAAAAAAAGAAGAAGAAATTAGTAGCAAAAATAAAAAAAACGAAAAACCTAGTATAAACCCTAAGTTCAAATCTATCTAGGACTCAAAAGAGTCCCCGGCAACGGCGCCAAAAACTTGATAGGGTCGAGTTTTAATCCTATATCTAACTGCAAGTGCACAGTTCAGTGGTTGTAGTATATAGGGTATCGAATCCACAGAGACTCTGGTATTCAATAGCTCAAGAACAAGGAATTAAACTCGGAAGAAAGCAATGTGATGTAAATAAAAGCAATGCGAGAAAGTAAACAGAAAGCGGAGATTGTTGGTTGTGAAAGCAAGTTATTAAGAGCGCTAAGTCTAGGGCGTTCTCAGGAAATCAGACAAGCAGACAGTTCATTCAGCAAGGATCTAATTAAGCACAGTTCTAGAACTCAAAACACAGATATATAATTAACCAAATTCCTTTGCGATAATTCTCTAAGTCTAAGTGCAGCAAACCAAACTTTCGTTTGCGAGAACTAACAGATTAAACTAGCATTAATTCCAAGTTTGATATGTTCACAATTAACCTAAACCAAACTTTCATTTGCGAGAAGTTTAATTGCTCAACTTAAATAGTTCAGATTCCTAAACCACACTTCCGTGTCGTATTTATCAACCTAAGATCTAGATTCTAATTGATCAGGTTAGAACTAGCTTTAAGCACAATTAGATTGAAGAACAGATATAGTTATGAATCCTTAACTGAATTAAACAAGTCTAGCAAGTCATGAAATCCGATGTGAGAAACCCTAAACCTAACAATGAATCTACTCAGACATAGATAATGAAAACATAATCATATGAAGAATAAATTGCATAAAAGATAAAGAATTAAAGGGGTTCGAAATCTTCTCCAAATACAGATGAAGTAAAGGTTCAGATCAGCCCCAAAAGCTCTAAAAATCCTCTGCTCTTATTAATCAAAGTGTATGTAAAAGCGTATCTAATTAAAACACCAAAAACTCAATAATATAGGTATAATCTCGGCCAGGGGCTTCTTTGTAAATATCAGGAACTTCTGGATCAGAGTGCAATATCTTGACTCTTCATAAACCGCCGAGTTTTGGGCCCATCTCGCTGGTGCAACGATCGTCGCTGGTGTGCAACGATCGACGCAGTACTCTGTTTCGGACAGTGAACTCTATCTTTCGGGTCAATCACTCCAAAAATCTCCAAAATACTCCAACATCTCCAATTCAGCTCCAAACCTGATTATACCTGTAAAAGACTCTAAAATAACACAAAAAGACACTAAAACACACTTATATCATGGTCTAAAACTAGTAAAAACCATGATATATCATGCAGTATGCAGGACTCTTCGGGACGACGCTAACCACGTGGATACTCTCTCGAAGATTGATCTTGTCCAGGAAGTCCCCAAAGAGGAAGCACGTGATGAGGTGACAAATGTATACAACTTGTGCTTGGCTGCGAACAACACATCTGCTGTTTTTCTGAGAGGAATAGGAGATTTCATGTACACACAGGGACGAGAAGAGGGTTTTATAAGAATCAAGGAATGCACTGCCAAGGGCTACAAACCAGCCATATATTGCTACGAAGTAATTCGTCGGTCTATCTCCCCCAATTACGAAACGGATTCTTCTGCTCCTTTTCTAAAGCGGGATAGGGTACGTGCTCTAAGGAGGCACGTTAGGACTTTTGAGAAGCACCCACGGGCCGTCCCAATATCGGAGGAGCTTGGGAAGATAAGGAATGAATTTGATGGGGATGTATTAAGGACTTGCCCGTGCGCGGTTCATCGATATTGGTTAAACTATCTTAGCGAGAGAGTGAAAGGGCATGGTATGTGTGATGTTTGCTTTTGGACAATTGAAAGTTTAGTCTTTTTCGAGATCATTCCGCGAACTTTTTTCGAGTGGCCTGAGATAATTGGGGAAGCGCAAGAGGGAGTTGACGATGTTTGGGACGACGGACTAATGCAAAACGAAGGTAATTGGGGCGAGGTTGAAATAAACAATGGATACAATGGAGGATGGGGCAACGGCGGATGGGAAAACTATGACGATTGAGCGGGTTGTAGATTTGGTCGCTTTGTTTTTAAGTTTGTTGTGTCCATTTGTAGGAAATTAAGGACCTATCTACTTATTCAGATCCTTGTTGATTATTGATAAACCGTTTGGGTATTGTGATATAATGTTATTAGGAAAACGGTAATGAAGTGTGGTTGTCCCCGTAGTGTATAAGGGAAAAGAGTACAACAAGCAGGTACACAATGTTAAAAGTAATGGAAATGAGACAGTGATGAATATAAATATGTCTTAGCTAATCCATTTTAAAATGTATCTATATTGGTGGATAGTCAAACAATGGATGCGATGTAGATATAGGGAGGAACTAAATAATTCAAATGCATTGAAACCTAGAGTTTTGAGATATCAAAATTGGGAAAGGTTTTTCTGGGGTAAATGGATATGTGAGACATGACATATTTGCATGTTAAGTGAATGATTGGACAACTGCAGATAAAGCAGCCTTGAAAAGTGAAAAGTCTGACGCTTAAGTTAAGTAGGTGGTTAGGGTAGTGTATTTAAAAAAGGAATTGACAGGTGATTGTGAATTAATATCTTTTTTGTTTAATCAAACGAGACATTGAGTATCGAGAAGAAGATTACATCGAAGAAAGTGCAACAGAGTCGATGGTGGGTTATACAAAAATATTAAATGGATTTAATGTATTACAGATTCGTAATGAACAAGTAGCGAGAGGAGAGTCTAATCATGAGTTAAAAATATAGTAAGAAAGGTTAAGGATGGTTTATTACTATCCTATAGACAAACTAAAGTACTTTGACCATAATTCGTGGTGGATACGTGCTAACAGAACGAATTGAGAGTTGTGTGTAGCCGGATTTAGGGAAAAATGATGGATACCAAAAACAGAGTGAGTGTGCAAAAGAAAGCTATAAGGCGGAAAAACTAAAGCGTTTGGACAAAGCACAAAAAAAAAACAAGTAATACAAACAGAATACTTGCATCATACGGTAGGCGTAAGAGCATTTGGATAATTAAACTAAAGTACGAACATTATAATAAAATATGTAGTCTAAATAAATAAATAATGCTAAACAACGCCGTTTTATGCTCCGCCGTCGCCCAAACCGGAACCGTTTTGCATAGCCGCTTCGTGCCAACTGCCTGTGTAACCAATCGAGCCGGCGTTTACTGGAGTTTCAGGGATCTCCGGCCACTCGAGGAATGTCTGGGGAATTATTTGGAAGAAACACAAAGTCTCAATGACCCAGAAACATTCATCACACATAGAGTGAGCTTTGACATCTTCGTGCATGATATCTAGCCAATTGCGAAATACGGAGCAACGGCATCTCTGTATTCTGTTTTCGTCAACTGCATCCTTGATCACAGACAGGTCGAGGGACATACAGGCCATAGGGAAGGTAGTACGCTCAAAATGCCTCACATGCCTCCTCAGAGAACGAATAGTAGCACGAGAAAGAAAAGGAATTGAGGAACCTGTATCCAAAGCAGGATAAATAGAGCGACGGATGACTTCGTAGCAATAGATAGCCGGTTTGCATCTAGCAACTGCGCAGCGTTTGATCTGATGGAAGGCTTCTGGACCTCCATATCTGTATTCTGTGTACATAAAATCGGAAATCGATTTCAGAAACAGAGCAGTAATGTTATTGGAGGCCAAACAGGCGTTGAACAATAACGCGACACATTCGCGGTTGTCATCGGGAGAGGGTGGCTGAATAAGATTAATCTGAAAAAGAGTGTCCAAATGAGACGCGTTAGTTCGAAGATTATTACGAGGATTCCTGGTAAGCGGAAGATCTGCACGATTGGGAACCAACCGGTTAGGCGTGGATGATTCACCAACAGAGGGGGTTAGCCTTTTCATATTGAGAGGTTTGTTTTGAGAGCGTGGACAGGCAGCAATGTAGACATGTGCTATTTATAGATGCGAAAGAACGCGACGTTTCAGTGTCGTCGCAATGTTTCGGTTTGATGGCTTTATGTTATAGAAATAGATAAAGGAAAAAATTAAAAAGTACTTCAAGCGACTCTTAGTTGGATAGTAGTGTGAAGAAAGAAACTTAAGAATGGATGGATGGCGAATAGAATTATAATTATGGAGGCTGGTAATAAATATGTTAGAGGGTGCGCATGGATATAGTGAGCGTATATGCTATAATGGATGGTAGTATAGTGTGGTATAATAATGGATAGTCAAATAACTTAGTAATTTTTTATTTTTTTGGGATAAAACATGTAGGAGGTTTTAATGGATAGTGTATTATAGATACATACCCTGGAAAAAAATGGGTACGAGAGTAAGACATTAAGAAAAAGCGATGTTGAAGATTTAAGTTTTGGAAACCGTGACATTAATAAAAACGATGGATAGTTGAGATGGAATTAATATTGGTAATCTGAACATAATTTAAACATGACTATTAAACAGACTAAATATACGGACTAATGGGATGGTAATATGGATAAATGAACCTTACAAATCTAAACGTATTATGGATAGGAATGCAGGACCAAATGGACAACATGGGCAAAGGTTGGATCAAAAGTGGATGCTATGGTTGACAAACTTATAATTGCAATACTGATGGATACAAAATTGCTATCCATATGGGTTAGAAATTGACAATCCATCTAAATTAGGAAAGAGTAGTTTTGATGACATATAAAACCCAGAAGTTAGAAAATAGACGTGACCATGTAAAACAGATAGTAATAAATAAAAGAAAGTTAAGAGAGATGGAGATAGAGAAGAGTCCATATGAGACCCTCTGAGACATTGACGTCGAATTAAAAATCGCAATCCATGTAGATACAAAATCGCAATCCATATAAGACCCTCTGAGACATTGACGTCGAATTAAAAATTAACCCATCTAGAAAAAGTCCTAGGGATCATATCGAAGAAGACATAAGTCTCGAGAGACCAAAAACAGAGATCGCACATGCCTAGACCTTTTACATTTTGGTTCGTCAAATCAAGCCAGTAACGATGGACAGCGCAAGGGCATGTGGAAATTCATTCAATGTCGACAGAGTCACGGATGGTTCTGATATATTGTGGGGTATAGTGAGGATAACTTACTCCCTGAAACGCTTTCACATGGCTCTTAAGGGCCCGAATAGCAGTGCGAGACAGTTGAGGGAACGTTAAATCAGAAACTAAGTGGGGGCAGATGGAACGCTGGATGACTTCGTAGCAATACGTTGCAGGTTTAATTCCAGCAACAGCGCAGTTTTTGAGGCGGACAGGCGCGTCAGCTCGCTCTTCTGCGGCCACTCCTTCTGTGTGCATAAAATCCGATATGGCTTTTAGAAAGACCGCTGATGGATTGTTGGCAAGTAGACAAGAATGTTGCAAGCGAAGAAAACCAAGAAAGTTGTGACTCGTTCGTATAAGATCAATCTGGGACAGGGTATCCACGTGGTCAGAATCATCTCGGAGGGTTTTGCAGACTGCCTTAATTACGTAGTACTCGCGAACAACTTCGCTAGTGTTTCTGACCAAAATCGATCTCCGAATTTCATCAGGAAGATCGAGGAAGCTGGGAGGAGAAGGGGCGAAATTATTGTTATCTTCTGTATTCATGCCTAGTTAGGGAAATAAGGTTGGCATTACTTATATTTATAGATGATTTAGGACGCAACGGTTCATATGCCTAAAACGATGGAACCAACGGCGAAAAAATATACAGCCATTTCCAAATTGATTTTGAAAAATGTATACCCAGAATCGGCGGAAAATTGTTCGGACAACTGCCATGTTCGCCATCTTCAAAAATATGCAGGTACACACAAAGCGGCGGAAGAGCTCCCAGGTGGCCAAATCTCAGACGAAAGGGAATGACTTCATCGGCGGAATCCAAATTGACCATAGCTATGTATCTTGGTTTAGTGGGAGAGGATGCAAAGTTAATGGAGTTAGCTATCTAACTTGACTCTAACTGACTAATAGCAATTCAAAAACAATCTGTAAAACTAACTAGATTAGAAGCTGGACAATCAATTTAGTTGGCATTCTAACTAGGGTTAAAATTGTAATAGCACACCCAAAATCAGCCTTAAAAGATACATAAATGCAAGCAGAAGTCTAAAGATATAAGATTGTTATTACTTTCCAAAAAAGATACACTGGGTGCAATTAACTCAGAGAAAATAGAAGATATGTTCTATCTTAGTGGGTCTCCTTTCCAGATATTTTTTGGCTCAACAACAACTTTTATTAACAAAAGAAACCTACAAGCTCTCTTTATCAAACTTAAAAATAGAATGATTTAAAAATGAAAAGAGAATAAGATTTTACAAACCAACAAATAGTTATACATTTCACTCCACAAAAAAATAGTTAAACATACTTACTAAACCAACAAATAAAAATATATTATATATAAGGTTTAGAAATAAAAGGTGTTTAAAAAAATAGGACTAATATCCATATAATAAAAACTAATATCTAGTTTACCATCTCAAGGCATACAAATGCAAATGTATCATAAAAATGTGTAATTTTCAGATTTAAAAAAAAAATTAAAAATAGAAACATATAAAGTAATTAAGAACTATTATCGACGAAAATGATAAATAAAAAAATAACAGTAATATAATATTGAAAACACACACACACAATATAAAATATAGAAATGTAAAACTAAAAACAACAATTAAAAAATTAGAAGACATATATTAAAAAAAAAACTAATCCTGCAATATGAATCTTAGTAAGTATCAATGAAATAGATTAATTTATAACCTGTTTTATGATAGACTAAAATATCATGTTTTGGGTTTATACTGAAAACTTTGCTAGGATTGTGTATTTATAGGAAATAAATACATTTTTAATTTTCTTTATTTTGTGTTAACTATTTTTGAATTATTAAAATATATAAAAAGTTAAAAATAACTAATTTGTTATAATTGAATCTTTGACTTTTTAATTTTGAATTTTATATATACAAAGACAATCGATGATAATTTATATTTTAATGTTAAAAAATCAGGAACATTGAACTTAGAGAATAATTGTAAAAAGTGGCATATGTCTGACCGATACAAAAACACAATGTCGAATCCATAGTTCTTATACACTGGTAATTAGACTCACTTCTGTAGAAATTTAGTTTTTCAGACTTATGGTCAACGATCAAATTTTTCATAAAGCTTTGATCGTCGGTTTTCCACCTGCATCGGTTTGAGCTTCAAAAGAGCTTGCTCATAAGGCGTTGAAGTCTCCTAAGATCCCTCAATATTTGACTTGAACCATATCATCGGCACTGTCCAGTTTCTCACCACCTCAGCATGCACCTTGTCCTCATGAATGCTGACGTCTCGCGGCTGCTTGCCGCCTTTGGCCACGTCGTCTTCGTGATCACTCTGGTTGTAATCACTTTCATCTTGAACGCTTAATTTAACCCTAGGGTTTTCTTCATCGATCTCCTTATGATTCCCTGACATCTCGTTTCAGAAATTTCTCTTAGAAATCCCCACAGTCGGCGCCAATTGTAAGATCTCAACTCGGTCTATCCAAAGATAGAAAGGGTTTTAGGGTTTGTAAATTAGGGATTCTAAAAGAAGAATTTGGGAACACGGTGAGATTTGGGAATTTAGGGTTTGTAAGCCGGCGTTTCCGAGATGGAAGCCGGTAAAGGAGGGTTCTAAAGTCGCCGGAGAGAAATTAGGTTTAATGTCGTCTTTCTAAGATCTCTCAGCGAAAAGTATTATCAAAAGCGTAAAATATTATTAATCAATGAGGTCCCTTTTATAGGGTTACAAGTCGGTTTATAAATAAGGAAAATAGAAAATAAATATTAAGATTTCCTAATATCCCGACTTCATCGAGATATGGAATATTTCCATATCATCGATATGGTCAAGCGCCGCCTTAATCTTCTTGATTTTTCACCTTCCAAAACCCTAATGTAAGCCGGTTGCCCTAAGTCCGGTTTAAACCTAAGTTTTACCGTCTTGGGCCCTTTTACCGACTTTCCATTCTGGGCCGACCTATACTCATGAATAGGCCTTTTCAGGAAAGTGCTAAACTTGACTCCAACAATAAGCCCCCCCCCCAGTGTGGCGACTTGGACTCAAGTCGTCATTACGAGGAGTTAACCTATGGTTTAAGAAATGAGTTTATAGGCCCATTTCCTTTATTGGTCGGGCTTCGCTTACGCTCAGGCCCACACCTTATCGAGCTTTGCTAAATCTGGTAATTTGATCTAAACCGGAGAAGATTAGACGAAACCGAAATTGATTCTCGGTTCAATTGGTTGGATAGGCGCGAGACTCGAAGCGTCACCTAGGTAATTATTACCTCGAATCCTGCGCCGTCATTTTCATTATAAAAGGACCCCTTCTACTCCTCATTTCTTCATTTCGCTTGGCGTGAAGAAACTTGAAAGGTAATTTATTCTCTCTGCCGTTTTTATTTTCCGGCTCTCTCCGCCGCTGCTCCGCCTTATATCCTTAGGATTTGTAGATCAAAATATTACTTGTTGTTTGCGTTCTTCATCTGTTCTTCCGTACATCATGTCTTTGATCCGTTGTTCATCGAGCAAAGACAAAGAGATTGTTACTGTCTCGTCCGCGGAAGATTCATCAAGTCGTCAATCCACGCCTCTTGCTGCTTCGTCCTCTAGTATTTCATCCGACTTGAGGGATCATCCCGTTCATTTTCAGTTGGAAGAACTTCGTCGTCGTCATGAGTCATCAAGTAGGACTGATGCCGCTGAGAGCTCTGGTCGGGCAGATTTCACTATCCCGCAGTTACGAGATTCTGACAGCGAAGATGACGGTACTGATATTGGTCAAGATGGTTTTGGTTGTAATGTCCCCCCTACCGTCTCTCCGAGTGGTTCTGGCGAAGCGTTCGGTAACGTTTTCGGGACCCGATCTACCGCGGAGTCGGTGAGGTCCATGCTTCTAGGCTGCGGAGCGGATCCGAGAATCAAAGTCGTCATCCCTTTTCCGCTCGATCGTCCTTGGACTCCTCCTCCGGGGTATATGACTGTTTATGAGTCTTATTTTATTAATACCGATACCAGGGGTTCTCGTTGTTGGTTTCCATTACCTGACTTGTTGATTTCGTACTGCTATCGTCACGAAATTGCCATCTCTCAACTCTCGGCTGTCGCGGTTCGCCACATGGTCGGTCTTCTAGTGTTGGGAGCTGAAGCCGGCCTTACAATAACGGCACAGATTTTTGAGGAAATGACATCGATCAATCGTATGAAAGCCACTAGTCCAGGGTGTTTTGCGGTTAAATTCAAAAGTGGCAACCGTGTTCTGACAGATGCTCCCTCGAAGATCAACAACTGGCAGCGAGCTTATTTCTTCGTTGAACTGTCCTCGTTAGTCGTTCCTGACGAGCATAAGGAACTTATCAGGACGACTTGGAATACAAACTATGGTACATGTCGTCCCAAGTTTGTTATCTTTCGAACGTGACAATTTACTTAATTCTTTTTTGTCTTTGCAGTACTCCACCCTTTCCTGAAGCCGTATCCCGATAATTACTTCCCCATTCTCGAGCAGATCCAATCTCTCGGTATACGCAAGTGGGAAGATCTCACTCGCGACCGTATTAACAAGTTTCTTCCTCGGATCTCCGAAGGTTTGCATCATCGTTTTTACAATAATCTCTTCCTTGTTTTGTTCTGATTTCTCTTTTGTTAATGTAGCCAAGTGGTATACCAAGGCGAAAGTTACTTCTGAGGAGCTCGTCAAGCCGAAGAGGATGGGCAAGGTTAAGAAAATCGATTCTGTCGATTATTCCAAAGAGATTGCATCCAAGCCTCCTTCCGCCAAGTCGTCGAAGGACAAACTTTTACTCTCTCAAGGCGGTAGCCAGCCCTCCGACATTGGTGAGAACTCGTCTGCCCAGGTGGCGAGTCTTCCTGACCTTCCTCCCAAGGTCCCAACCAAGAAGAGGCCTCCAGGGGAGAAGTCGGTTCAGGAGAGGCCAACGAAGGCGTCCCGGACGAACAAGTCGGTCGACGGTGCCCCTACTGAGATAGCGGCTTCCGGCGATCCTGCTAAGCAGAAGGACCCATGGAAACGACTCTACAGATTCAATGGAACTGTTCCTGACTCGTCTGGTAACCCACAACCTTTTGAATCCAACAAGGAGCTTGTCTTGGTGAGACCGAGACGCGAGGTGAAAGAGGGGGAGGTCCGCCCGTCTATTCATAGTTTCGCTTATCAATATGCAAGTGATGTGCCTTTTATCAATAATCCCCGAGCCTGCTTTGACATGCTGACGTGCGTTAGAGGAAACGAGTCGGACTGGCCGGTTTTGGAAGAGTTGCCTCATTCGGACGCTATTCTTAGGCTAAAACACGCCGAAGCAACCGTAAGTCTTTCTTGTTTAGACTTCCTGTTCCCGGTTCGTTGATCTTAACATCTTTTGTTTTATTTTTAGATGATCGCGGCTTCTAATCGCGTGGCCTTAGAGAGTTCCTGGGCGGCAAAGAAGATGGCTGATGCGGTCAACAAGCGAGAGGATCTCCTTAAAAAGATCAAGGAGGAGAAGAAGGCTTTGGAGGAGAAAAACCAGATTCTCGAGGGTAAGTTGAAGCGGGCTGAGGAGAGGTCGAAAGGTGATCTTCTCAAATTTCAATCAGAAAAACTGAAGATGCAGAAGTCTTGTCTTGATTTAGTTCGTAAGGAAAGAGAGAGGGTCGAAGCCGCTGCCAGGACTAAGGCGCAGACTCACTTTGATCTCATCCAACGTTACATCAAGGATCAAGAAGACGCCATCGCGCTTCAGGTTAGGCAAACGCAGATTTCCGGGCTTAGGAAGTGTCTGGTCAGACTTGGCGAGACGGGCGTGTCGATTCCTCAATCTGTTTTGGACAAGGTCGCTGCTGACGAAGTCGCGGTGGACGCGGAGTTGGACACCATGAACGTTGTTACAAAGGAGGAGCTTACGTTTGTCCTCTCGCCAATACACCATCCTCTTCTCGACCGTTCTCATGACTCTCCTCCTCCTATCCCGTCTCAAGTCGACCAGTTTGGAACCAATCGTGGTATAATTCCAGAGGCGATTCCTACTGACCTCGTTCAGTCTGTTCGTTCGGAAGTCGCGGCTTTGGACGGCGTCCCTAAAGTGCAAGGTCAGCTCGCTGAGAAGAGTGGAGATGAAATGGTTGAGAAGGCGACGGCTGGAGCCGACTAGCATTCCTTTTTGTCTTGGCTTTGTAATAACTCTTGTTATTTGTAAACTTTAAACTCTTTTGGTTGGTTATGTAATTTATTTTCACTTTTATGACTCTGTTTTAATGTTAAAGTTTAAGTTTGCTCTTGATAGCGATTTGAATCAGTCTATCTTCTTTTTGCAAAACTTAATTAAATACTAGTTAAAGCCGTACCAATCCTGTCTAAGTTTGTTTTTTGGACAACTCTTTAGACAGTTTAGTGACTTCGAATGAATGCTTTACTAGATAAAACTCGGTGCCGACGATTTAGTGAATTTCGTCTTGACAAGCCGAAATGTGATCAAGTCGTGCTACTGTATTTAAACTTGCAGCGACTTTCATCGCCAAGTCGTGTTATTGTATTAAAACTATTCTTGATAATTTCAAACAAGTAGCGACTTCTTAACGTTGTTTTGCCCTAAGGCGGTTTGCGAGTCTTATAATTTGCTCGGCTTTATCCTAAGGGTGAGAGAATGTGCGAGTTCTTTTGCTCGGCTTATTTGTTATCTCCTACCGCGAAGAATTTGCGGGACGGATCCCGGCTTTTCCTCACCACGATGTGCACCTCGTGCGCAAGGAAGACCACGCCCCTGGCCAGGAGGCATGATGCTAATGATGCGAGTCATTTGCTCGTCTTTCTGCGAGTTAAAACTTGATTCGAAAGTCGAGTTAATACTCGATTTTCGCCTGAGTTGATACTCGGCTTTTTGCGAGTTGATACTCGGCTTTTTGCGAGTTGATACTCGGCTTTTTGCGAGTTGATACTCGGCTTTGTTAGTATCATCAAATATTTGAATATTAATGAAAGGACTTACCTGATTTTTGGCTTTGCCTGACTTTCAAGACGGTAAATTATCTGAAAAATAAGGATTTTATTAGATTTGTGACTGTGCCGGTAAAGGTTGCCTACGTATCTCTTGAGGGAGAATCAAGTCACTCGTAGTTCATAATACATAATCTTTTTTTTTTTTTGGGCATTGCCGTCTTAGTGGTATTCTTTCAGGCTTGCCGAGTTCCAGGATCGAGGTAAAGCCTTGCCTTTCATTGACTCAAGCTCGTAGACTCCCGGTTTAACGACTTTTGTGACTTTGTAGGGTCCTTCCCATTTCGCCCCGAGTTTCCCTGCTCTCCTCTCCTTGGTGTTTTCGTAAACCTTGCGGAGGACGAAGTCTCCGACTTGAAAATGGTGTTCCTTGACTTTCTGGTTGTAGTACCGAGCTGCGAGCTTCTGGTAGTTTTGAATCCTGAGTAGGGCTCGATCCCGTTCTTCCTCTAGGGTGTCAAGAGCTTGGATTAGCGTCTTTTCATTGATCTCGGTATGGTGCGGCATGAGGGACCGGCGGAGAGTGTGAATGTTAGCTTCTGCTGGTACCATTGCTTGTACGCCAAAGGCTAACGAGAATGGGGTGGCCCCTGTTGCGCTGCGGGGTGTCGTTCTATGCGACCAGAGAACTCCGTCTAACTCATCTGCCCAAACTCCTTTTTTGCTTTCAAGGCGTTTTTTGATGCCGGCAATGATGGTTTTATTTGTAGCTTCGGCTTGGCCATTCCCCTGGGGATACCTCGGTGTCGACTTGCTAAGGCGTATATCCCACTTCTTGCAGAATCCTTCGAATACTTTCGAGATGAATTGTGATCCGTTATCTGTGACGATCTCATAAGGTAGCCCAAAACGACATATTATGTATTTCCAGACGAAATTTTGAACTTGGACATCGTGGATTGCGACGTAAGCCTTGGCCTCTACCCACTTTGTGAAGTAGTCGGTCATAATGAGCAGGAAACGTCTTTGATTGGATAATGGTAACGGTCCAACGATGTCCATTGCCCATCTCATGAACGGATAAGCCGCATTTGACGTCGTGAGTAGCTATGTGTTGGGAATGTCCTGAAATCTACCCGTACTATCTCTAGAAAGTATGATAAGTGTCGAGATCAGACATAAGTCATAAATACTGGGTGATCATGATGGCTTGCTAGAGTCCGCTCTTGATCTATAAGTTTAGGACTTATTACCAGTATTGTATGATCCCAAAGGGTCACACACCATAGCTAACGGGAAAGTTAAATGGAATAAATACGGTAAGATGCAGTGGCATTTACTGTATTGGATCAGAGAATTGGGCCAGACAAAATGCAGGCTTTTGCATGATTTGTGTCTTGGGCCCAAATGATTAATGAGCCATTAGTCAAATGACTTGGGCCCATTAATGAGAGATTAAGGAGTTGAAAAACCTAAGGGATTAATTATCCCTGCGATTTTCCTCTCCCTGGCAGCCGCATTTTTCATCTCTCTCTCTAACTCTCTTTCTGATCTGATTCATCTCTTTGGTCTAGCAGCCATCCCGGCTTGTAAGAGTGTGGATACCGAAGGAGGAGCAGGTTGTTCATCTGTTCTAACTGATCTTGTTATTACCATCTCTAATCCGCTGCAAAAGGTAATGTCACAGGTTGGTTTTATGATTCGTTTTGCAAGAACCTAGATCTGTTTAAGATTATGTGTTAGGTTGTAATTTGGGAATTGAACCTTGAATAACACCATAATCCTACAGTGGTATCAGAGCCTAGGCATTAGGTTTCTTGTGAAATTGGATCATATGATTATTTAATGGTTTAGAATTGATTTTGAAAGAAAAATTGATTATTGAAAACATTAAAGTTTTAATCGGCTGCTTATAAGGTTTATTATAATCGAATGATTTTGAATGGCCGATGTTTAATTCATTGCTGATATCATGCGATCGCATGAGTTAAAACCATTGTCAATAATTAAATGAGATTATCAATCGCGGCCACATTCTATTATTTGAAACCCTAGATAACCGAGTGATTGTGGTCAAAGCTTGTTTAATTAATAATGTGGGCGTGTGTTAAACTGAGCCGATTATTAATGTTGCGTGACCCTAAGCTCACTTTCGTTCTTATGTTGCGTGTGTTGCCTTCAATCACGAAAACCACGTGATTGTTGATGGGCAAGCCGTGATCGATCGTTGCATATGCCGTATGTGCTGAGAGCGATGAGCGTGATGCGTGGGCCATGATGCCATGTACCGAGGGTGATCATGATGCGATGATCGATCGTAAACGATCGTGAGCAAGCGCGTGTTGCGCCGTTGGATCATGGGCCTCGGAAAATTATGGGCCCACATATTGCGTTAATGGGCCGAGTTGGATCTAGGATCCGATTGTTTGGCCCATTAAAATTTTACGTCCCGCGAATAGTCAATCGGTTAAACCGAGCTTCGCGGTTCGTTGCCCAAAACCACACCGATTAAACCGGTCCATTTAATTGGCGGTTAATTGTGTGTTTAAAGCTTAAAACCGCAAGTTAAATCAAATTGGCTAAAACACTAGGTGTTTCTTCCCGGTTTTGGATTTAACTGAACCGATCCAATTTAATTGGTGGTTCAAGCGGTTAACCCAAATCGCGGTTTGCTGGAAATAATTTTATTTCTGGTTAAACCGGATTTAAATTCATAAAATTGAATTTTAACCTAAACCGAAGGCTGGTCTAAGTTTGATTTGGTTGGACCAAATAATTTAGAGCTGGTCTGGTTTAGTAAATAACCGATGGTTTTGATAGTTAATTTGGTCTTGGACCAGAATTAATAAACCGGATCGGTTATGTCAAATTATTGGGCCAGCTGGAATTCTATGGTCTTGGGCCAAAAGAATTGGGCCTATAATTTGTGACCCAACCCAAAATATTTAATGAAATATTTAAATTAGAAATTTCTATTTTTTAGTAAGTTACTAAATTTAGAAAGTTTCTAAAATAAGAAAGTTTCCCAAAATAGTAATCTTCTATTTTTGGAAATAAAACTTAAAAATCCTCAAAAACAATATCAAGCTTGGATGTCTTTCCAATCTTGTCAGCTACTTAACGCTTATTTGATTACAGATATGGCTTACAGTGTGAGGTATCTGTTTTCGCGTAAGTAAAGTAGTATATAGTCACTAATTTCATTGGGAGTCCCAGATTTTAGTGATTATTTGGCTGTAAGAGATTGGTTTCCTTGACTGGGCCATCGGGAGTCCCGGGCCTTGAGACATCTGGTGAATTGGGCATTGGGCCCAATCCACAACCGAGAGTTATATGGATATAACTAGCTGTGTGTATGCTTACCAAGTAAAGCTAATTCCGGGTGACGGCCAGTGGCCCACTTTGGATTTAGCTGAACATGGGTCTCGGAATCATTGTATTCTTATGAGGTTAAACAAAGAAATTTTGAATACAATGCGAGTTTTCTTATAAGTTATTAAGATTACTCTTTTATGAACTAAATAACTAAAACTCCATTTATCTCTAATTTTCAGCTATGACGAGCACAAACAATCAAAACACTTTCTCGATCCGGTCTGTCCTTGAGATGGACAAACTGAACGGATCAAATTTCTTGACTTGGTCGCGGAACCTGAGGCTAGTCCTCAGGCAGGAGAGAAAGGACTATGTCCTTGAGAAACCTCTCCCCGTGAGGATCGGGTCCAATGCCTCTCATGCAGTATATGATGCTTGGAATAAGCATTATGATGATGCGGTAGATGTGCGTGGTCTGATATTGGCTACCATGGACTCAGAGTTGCGGAAGCAATATGAGAACATGGAGTCGCCAATAGAGATGATCAGCAGCCTGAAATTGAAATTTCAGGAGCAGGTAAGAGTGGAGAGATACCAGTTGGTTAAATCTCTCACTAGCTGCAAGCTACCGATGGATCATCCAGTAAGTCCTCATATCAGTAAAATGATGGGTTACATTGATAACCTGAGGAAACTGGATTATCCAGTTAGCCAAGAATTGGCAACTGATATCATTCTGCAGTCACTGCCGTCAAGCTATGATGAGATCGTAAGGGACTATATCAAGAAAGGCTTAACGAAGACGTTGACTGAACTGCATGACATGCTCAAAACAGTTGAGCCAAACGTGAAGAGCACCCTGTACAATCTCATGAAGGAGAAGGGTAGGTTTACCAAACCTAAAGCTGACAAGGGTGAAGACAAAGTTGTCCAGATTTTGAATCATGGCAAGCGTGTGTCTTCTGAGCCCGAGTCAGATACCTCTTACGTTGGTAGGTGCTGCTACTGTAAAGAGACTGGGCATTGGAAGAGATATTGCATTAAATTCATGGAAGATTATGAGGAGTTGAAGTCGATGTATGAAACTACTTCCTCAGGTATTCATGTTATTACTTCAAGTTATACCTTATAGGTATTGGATACTGGTTGTGGCACTGATATTTGTTATAATATGCAGAGCCTGAGCAACAGTAGAACGTTGAAGGAAGGGCAAGTGGAACTGCGTGTCTGGAAGGAGCTTGGGATGCTGCCTCAGCCATAGGGTTTTCACTTGTAGATGCCTTTGAGGCTTGGTTTTATTAAGTAATTGCTACAATGTACCTGCTTTAAGCAGAGTTGTCTTTCATTTTCTTGTAAGAATTTGAATGTTTTTCATTTTGATAAAAGACTAGTTTGTTCTTTTGATCTTAATGAAATATTAATTGTAGCACCCTATTCAAGGAATGGGTTTTATATCTTAAACCAAAGAGTGCCTAAAATGTAACATAAATACTGCAATTGGTTTAAATCTGATGAATTAAACCTGATTTTTCTTGGCATAAATGTTTTGGTCAAATAGAGTAAATTGGATTCAGAAACCCCATAGTTATGGACTTTTGGGCTCATTTGAATGGATATCTTATGAGACTTGAATTCTGCTTACTAGACCAAAAGACAAAGGGCCCATCTTAGCCGAGCTAGAGAAAGGCCCAAAGGCTTATTGGAGATTGAACATACTCATGTATGTATGTGGTCCGATGAGTAGTAATGCCAGAGAAAATTTCCTGTACTTCATTGTCTCTACTGATTACTTCAGTGAGTGTGACTGTGTTCATTTGATGAGACACAAGTCGGAATTCTTTGACATGGTCGAAAGAGTTCCATAATGAAGTATAGAATCTAAATGACAGAAGTATTAAGACTCTGGATTAGATCACGAGTGAGAATACTTAAGTCATTGATGGTATGATCATCTGAATGAGTGTGAAGTCGCTTCACAGCTCATTTCTCCTGAAAACCTGGAGGTGTTTCTGTGAGAGAGAATCAGATCTTATTAGAAATGATTCAAGATGAGTCACACGAATCTTCCATGATATTCTTTAAGAATAACGCTCTAGAAATATCTAAGTTTACGCTGAAATAGTTCCACCAATATCAGTTGAAAGACACCACGTAAATGTGGATTGGAATCGATCCAAATTCGTCTTTACTGAGTATTTGTAGTTGTGCTACTTCGTTGGTTGTCCTAGGGAAACCAAGGCTTGTTACTTTTACGTCCATTCTGTTTTCTAAGAAGGGAAGTTACTTTCCAAGAAGAACAGTGGGAGTAAAAGTATAACTCGAAGAAATTCGAGAAATACAGGAGGCTGCTCAACCTGTTGAGGGAGAGCAACGGATGGATTTACAGATTTCTGTAGAATCTACTCCTGTAGAGCCTGAAGTTCGCAGATATGAATGAATCAGTCACTAATCCGAGAGTGATTTCTCGTCATTAGTTGAACCTGATGATCATTGAAAGTTCGCATGATCTGATGATCATTGAAAGCGACGAATCTGCGAAATTCAAAGAAGCGAAAGTGAGCCCGGACTCCGAAAATTTACATTTTGTGTAAGTTAGCTTCATCGATCCATTCATGGATGGAAGCAAACATATCGGAGTTGGAATCTTCGTTCTGTTAAAGTAGTCAAGGTTTTGACTTGAACAGGAACGAAGTGGAACTGTGCGTTTACTAAAAGATAAGTGGGAGCAATATTGCATTTCTCATAGTGTATGTTGATGACATACTGATTCTCGAAAATAACGTTCCAATGCTGCAGTCGGTAAAGGACTGGCTTGGGAGTTGGTTTTATGAATGACATGGGTAAAGCCACGTATGTTCTTGGATTTTGGATCTAAAGATAGAGATCCAAAAGAGCTGGTAGGACAAAGTCAGGATTCTTAAATTGACAAAGTCCTACACGTAATCAGCAATCCAAGAAGGGTTTTATGCCAATGTCACATGGCATTACGTTAAGCAAGATACAGTGTCCTGCGATATCTGCTGAGCTTGAATGCATGGATAGGATTCCATATGCGACGGCAATTGGATCTATCATGTATGCCATGACACATACTTGTTTTGATGTTGCTTTAATGTTAAGCAAGACAAGTAAAGACCAGTCATATCCAGCAAAGAATCACTGGATTGCCGTATAGAATATCCTAAAGTATTTGAGGAATACTTAGGATAAGTTCTTGATTTACGGAGAAAGTGAGGTGCTACAAGTCGATAGAGTCTGAAAGGCAAGTTTCCAATAGACAAAGATAATTCCTGGTCACAGTCCGGCTATATCTTGTGTCTAACTGGCGGTGAAAGGCACTGTTGCTGACTCCATGACTTAAGCTGAACATTTCGCAGCTTGAGAAGCGGCGAAAGAGGATGTTTGGATAGAAGAGTTCATCACTGAACTTGATGTGATTCACAGCATAGATGAGGCTAGCTGCACATCAGAGGTCCAAACACCTTGAGGATGGGTATAACCTATTCCGTGAGATAAATGACAGAGGTGTTAAGTAGATGAGCAAGTTTCATCGAATGAGAACGTTGCTAATCTATTAACGAAGCCACTCCTTATGCCTAAGCACGAGTCGCGGACTGTAGCTGTAGGATGAGTGAAATTAAGATGTAGTCTTAATTTCAGTGGGAGTTAGTAAAGGGCTTTACTTAGTTGTTTTGAAAGGTTCATGTAAACATAATATTTTATGTTTATGAAATCTAATGATTTCTGGATTATTTTAACTGTGATATAAATAATCGTTCCAAAATGATTCATGTCATTATATATGGGCCATCGAAGTACATGAGTAGACTTGATCCTGAAACCCCATATTTAACGAAGTGACATAAATTATAGTGTCCATAGTCGAAGGTTGTTGAAATTGGAACACCAACAACCTGTTGAGACTAGATTGTGTTGAGACTTATGACCAGGTTTCGAGGGGTCATAGATGCGCGACATCAAAGTCGACACATAGGTATATGTAGGGGAGCATATGACCGGACATGGCCCGCTGATGAGAACTCTGCAAGATATAAATATCTGTGTCATAAGAAGTTCTCATATACGACTATAGAGTATAGTCCTTAGACCTGAGTTCGCATGCATGTGGCTGCACATGGAGTAATGCGCTTTGATCATTGTCTAACGCTGTTTCGTAACTGGGAGCTATAAGGACCTTGGTTGGGTGTATTATGAAGTGTGTAGTTCATAGTGATGGAACAAGATGGGATTTGTCCCTGCCGTTTAACGGAGGTAATATCTCTAGGCCAATCGGAGATTTGATAGCTGGTAAGAGAATGGCCATTCCCAAACGGACTTGCCCAAGTCGTTTGCATTGTCAGTATCAAATCTGGTCCGATAAACATGGTCTGGCTATATAAGGATGACACGCATCTTGCCTTATGCCAGATCGAGATATTGAGACAAAAGGATTAGGGAATGTAGGATTCCAGTACAATCGGAAGATTGTTGGGAATGTCCTTTGTAGGATTCCAGTACAAGTGGGAGATTGTTGGGAATGTCCTGAAATCTACCCGTACTATCTCTAGAAAGTATGATAAGTGTCGAGATCAGACATAAGTCATAAATACTGGGTGATCATGATGGCTTGCTAGAGTCCGCTCTTGATCTATAAGTTTAGGACTTATTACCAGTATTGTATGATCCCAAAGGGTCACACACCATAGCTAACGGGAAAGTTAAATGGAATAAATACGGTAAGATGCAGTGGCATTTACTGTATTGGATCAGAGAATTGGGCCAGAAAAAATGCAGGCTTTTGCCTGATTTGTGTCTTGGGCCCAAATGATTAATGAGCCATTAGTCAAATGACTTGGGCCCATTAATGAGAGATTAAGGAGTTGAAAAACCTAAGGGATTAATTATCCCTGCGATTTTCCTCTCCCTGGCAGCCGCATTTTTCATCTCTCTCTCTAACTCTCTTTCTGATCTGATCCATCTCTTTGGTCTAGCAGCCATCCCGGCTTATAAGAGTGTGGATACCGAAGGAGGAGCAGGTTGTTCATCTGTTCTAACTGATCTTGTTATTACCATCTCTAATCCGCTACAAAAGGTAATGTCACAGGTTGGTTTTATGATTCGTTTTGCAAGAACCTAGATCTGTTTAAGATTATGTGTTAGGTTGTAATTTGGGAATTGAACCTTGAATAACACCATAATCCTACACTATGTAGGTCGATGTATGAATGGCGCATGTCGCTGACACTTTTCACACTTGTTAGAATAGGTCTCGCAATCGGTTATCATAGTCGGCCAATAGTGACCGTTCAACTTGATTTTGAGGGCGAGAGACCTGCCTCCGGAGTGGTTTCCGCATGCTCCAGAGTGCGTTTCTTCGAGAACCCGAATTACTTCATCTCCGTTTATGCATCTGAGGAGGATCTTGTTAGCAAAATACTTGTAGAGGATACCTTCATGTATAGTGTATCGCGCGCTCTTGACTTTAAGTCGTCGTGCTTCCCATTTATCTTCTGGGAGCTTTCCTTCTGTCAGGTATGCTCTTATCGGAAGTCGCCAGTCTTTATTGTCGCCGGTTAGGACAGCGATGAGGTCTGTGCCCTTTGCTTGAATATTGTAGCACATGTCGTCCTCACCACTCGGGATTATTTCTTCAGGCTCTTCTTGATTGCTCTCAGGGGGCGGGATGCTTCGTTCATGAATCGTTTCTACCGGGATCCATCGACAGAGATTGGGATTAGATGCCAGTGACGCGAGTGCATCTGCCGGGGCATTCTCCTTTCTTGGTATCTGGACAATGTCGAAGAATTCGAAGGAACTGGTGAGCTCCAACGCCGTCTTTCGGTAAGCCTCCATTCGTTCATTTTTAGCTTCGTAGTCGCCGTTGATCTGGTTGGCTACAAGCATGGAATCACAATGGGCCAAGAGATGTCGTACTCCGATTTCCCTGGCTAGTCTGAGACCGGCTAACAAAGCTTCGTACTCGGCCGTGTTGTTAGAAGCCGTGAAACCCAGTTTGAATGAATGCTCTAGTATCTCGCCGGTTGGTGATATAAGACGTATCCCTATCCCGGCTCCTTTTTTAGATGAAGCCCCGTCAACGAACAATTTCTAATTTTTGTCTTCTATCTCGGTACCAACATCCAATTCAGGCGATAATTCGACAAGGAAATCAGCTATCACCTGTGATTTGGCGGTTGTCCTGTTTCTGTACTCGATGTCGTACTCACTTAATTCTATCGCCCACTTGGCTAGACGGCCAGACTGTCCTGGGCTATGAAGGATCGTTCGAAGAGGTTGACTGCTTAATACGGCAATCGGATGTGACTGAAAATATGGTCGCAGTTTTCGCGCCGAGATGACGACTGCGAAAGCCAGTTTTTTCATTGCAGGATACCTGGTTTCGGCTCCGTTCATCGTTTTGCTGATGTAGAAGATCGGCTTCTGTTCTCCTCGATCTTCCCGAACTAGTACGCCACTTACTGCTGTAGTTGAAACGGCGATGTAAAGCAACAATGTCTCACCATTCTCGGGTTTAGACAGTATCGGCGGGTTCGACAAGTAATCCTTGAGTTGGATGAATGCTTCTTGACACTTATCGTCCCACACGAATCTTTTGTTCCCTCGTAGGAGCTCGTAAAAAGGCAGACATTTATCCGTTGACCGGGATATAAACCTGTTCAAGGCGGCTATGCGGCCAGTGAGGCGTTGTACCTCTCGAGTGTTCTTGGGAGATGGCAAATCGATTATGGCTGTGATCTGCTTTGGATTAGCTTCTATTCCTCTCTGAGTTACCACGTATCCTAGGAACTCTCCCGATGTCACTCCGAACGTACACTTAGTTGGATTAAGCTTCATTCCGTACCGGTTAAGGATGTTGAAACATTCCTTTAAATGGCCGACATGCTGAGAGGCAATCAGAGATTTGACTAGCATGTCGTCGATGTAAACCTCCATTGTTGCGCCGAGTTGTCCTGCAAACATCCGGTTTACCAGCCGCTGGTAGGTGGCGCCGGCGTTTTTGAGGCCGAAAGGCATGACTTTGTAACAATATGTGCCGCGTTCGGTGATGAAGGCCGTCTTTTCTCTGTCGTCTGGGTTCATGAGGATTTGATTATACCCTGAGAACGCATCCATGAATGATAGCAATTCGTTCCCGGTCGTCGCCTCAACAAGTCGGTCGATATGCGGCAGCGGGAAACTATCCTTGGGGCAAGCTTTGTTGAGATCTGTGAAGTCGACACATACTCTCCACTTCCCGTTTTTCTTCTTCACGACCACTGGATTGGCCAACCAGTCAGGATATTTGACTTCTTGGATTGAACCGGCTTCAAGTAGCTTATCTACTTCATCGTTGACTGCTTTAGCTCTTTCAGGGCCGAGTTTTCGCCTCTTTTGCTTGACTGGCTTGTAAGTCGGATCGACATTCAGCTCGTGAGTTGTAATGGTTGGATTGATACCCTTCATGTCCTTCATTGTCCACGCAAACGTTGTAACGTTTTGCTGTAGGAAGGCAATCAGTTCCCCTTTGATGTCGTCTGGCAATTCTGCGCCAATGCCCACACACTTGCTTGCATCTGATTCATCAATGATGACTTGCTGGATCAGTTCTTTCTCCGGTCCTTTTCTTCTGTGTTCTGTGTTGATCATGCAGGAAGGCACCCTGATCTTATGTTCTCTCGCGAAACACGACCGGCTTGCGCTCTGGCATCCTTTGACTGTCTGGATTCCTTTAGGTGTCGGGAATTTCAGACATTGATGGTATGTCGAGGATACCGCCTTCATGCTATATAGCCATGGAGTTCCAAGGATTACGTTATAGATGGTTGGCTTGTCAATGACGTGAAACCTCACCAATCTGTTAACTCCTCCTGCGAAGACAGGCAACTTGATCGTTCCAATTGTGTATGTCATCTCACTTGTGAACCCGGTGAGTGGCTTGGCCTTCTGCTTGATATCCTCCTCCTTAATGTCCATCTTTTTGAGTGTATCTAGAAAAATTAAATCTATCGAGCTCCCGGTGTCCACCAGTATTCGAGATACTTGGCAACTTTCGATCAGAAGCTCAACCACCAGTGGGTCGTTATGAGGGTAGTGAGTTCCATAGAGATCCTGGTCGGTAAAGATGACGGGCGGATCATCTGATAGGATTGGTTGAGGCGCCTTTTGCGCGGCCAATGCTAGGCGTTCATAGACCTTGATTGACCGGACCGAATCATTTACGGAGATTAGACCTCCCATGATCATGTTGATTCTTCGGATGGTCTTGGGGGTTTCTTCTTCGTCCTCCTCCTCCTCTTCTTCACGGTTACGTTTCAAAGCTATGCTCTTGATACGCCGTGGTGGTTTATCCTGCTTGGGAGCCTGCTCGTCGGCTTTGTCTTCCTTCTTTTGTCCCGATTCTTCCTTTTTTAACCTTTCGATGGCCGCCTTGATCTCTTCATTGGAAAGTCGGGAGTAGAGTGCGTTTCTGAGGTTCCGACATTCAGCCGTGTCGTGTGACGTAGCTTGATGGTATTCGCAGTACTTATCCCCCGTAGTGGAAGCTGCTTGTTGCGCCTTCTTTGCCTCTTTCCCTCTTTTATGCCACGGTTTTGATGACCGGGACTTGTCGGTGCCGTCCACAACCATTGTTTTGGCGCTTTTACTGTCGTAGTACTGTCTGGGTTCTCTTTCTTCCTTCTTATCTGCTTGTTTGCCGGAACCGAATCTCTTTGCTAACGCGACCTTCTTCTCTTCTAACTCCACGAACTTGTTTGCCCGATGGAGTGCGTCTTCGATGGTTAGTGGCGGGTTGATGACCAGATCTTGGTAAAAAGGTGATTTGTGCCAGACGGCGTTTGTTAGGGCTGCGATAGTGAACTTATCCGGTGCCTCAGCTCGTGTCCTTACGAATGTAGGCAAAGTGATGCCTTACGAATGCCCATGTGAGGTCGGAGAAACTATCGATTGATTTGGATGGGAGTCGGGAGAACCAGTTTAGCGCATCCCCTTCCAGGGTTTCGGTGAACAGCTGGCAGAAACCGATGTCACGCTCCTCGCTTGATGAGAACCGTGCCTTTGCCGCCATGATTTTGAACATTGTGAGGTGAGTTGCTGGGTCTTTTGTGCCGTCGTACATCGGTAGCCTGAGCTTCTCTCTTTGCCTGATATACGTGTTTGTGATGCGCGAGGTGAAGGGTGTTCTACGAGTTTCTTCGATGATTCGGTCGATCTCGGGTGCGGACCCCTTCACGCCATGGACCTCCCCTTTTAATTCTTTTAGGGTGTCTTTGAGCTCAATCAGTTGTTTCTCGACATGGTTGCGACTTGCTCCGCGAATAGACGCTCCATGAGTTTTTTCGTACGACATACCTCGCTCGCGGCGATAGTTGTCTCGGTGCGAGCCACTCTCATGTCGCGAATTTCGTCTGTGGTGCACGTCCCGTGTCTGGTGACTGGTATGTTCCTCCCTATCGGGTGAATACCTCTCATCACTTCGGTCGTTATGTCTCGGACTTTCGCTCCGTTTGGGTCTTTCAGACCCCTCCTTCCGATGTGAGCTCCGCTCGCGAGTATCCTTCTCGTTGCTTTCCTTACGCGGGTTGCTTCTGGACTCGCTGCTACGGCTCTGTTCATGGTGGCTTTCCTCAGATGTACTATAGACCAGTCGTCTGGCGACTTTGTCTTTCACCTTCGGCGGCACCTCTCTCCTGGGTTTTCTGGACTGTTGCCCTGAAAGGATCTTTGCTTGCTCTGTCTGCAGCAGGTCGATTTTCTCTGAGAACGTTTTGATCAAGTCGTTCTGTGACTCGATCTTGGCCATTAGAGTGGCTAAGACCTTGTCTTGCTCGATTTGAGCTTCTGTTTCGCTGAGTGACGGGGCATGTTTGCCGCCATCTCGAGCTTTGTTTGTCTTGGCGGCGTCTCGCGGCTGCTTGCCGCCTTTGGCCACGTCGTCTTCGTGATCACTCTGGTTGTAATCACTTTCATCTTGAACGCTTAATTCAACCCTAGGGTTTTCTTCATCGATCTCCTTATGATTCCTTGACATCTCGTTTCAGAAATTTCTCTTAGAAATCCCCACAGTCGGCGCCAATTGTAAGATCTCAACTCGGTCTATCCAAAGATAGAAAGAGTTTTATGGTTTGTAAATTAGGGATTCTAAAAGAAGAATTTGGGAACACGGTGAGATTTGGGAATTTAGGGTTTGTAAGCCGGCGTTTCCGAGATGGAAGCCGGTAAAGGAGGGTTCTAAAGTCGCCGGAGAGAAATTAGGTTTAATGTCGTCTTTCTAAGATCTCTCAGCGAAAAGTATTATCAAAAGCGTAAAATATTATTAATCAATGAGGTCCCTTTTATAGGGTTACAAGTCGGTTTATAAATAAGGAAAATAGAAAATAAATATTAAGATTTCCTAATATCCCGACTTCATCGAGATATGGAATATTTCCATATCATCGATATGGTCAAGCGCCGCCTTAATCTTCTTGATTTTTCACCTTCCAAAACCCTAATGTAAGCCGGTTGCCCTAAGTCCGGTTTAAACCTAAGTTTTACCGTCTTGGGCCCTTTTACCGACTTTCCATTCTGGGCCGACCTATACTCATGAATAGGCCTTTTCAGGAAAGTGCTAAACTTGACTCCAACAAAGACGAGATTGAAATTTTGCCACCATCATTGCTTGAACGCATTCCCGTTCTTTGAAAATGACCTCCTTTTAGAAGACTCTGAGTTTAGCAGTCTCGGCCAATTTTTCATTCTTCATAGCCAGGGCGACGTCATGAACTTCCCTGTTGTTTCGAACGGTGCAAATCAATTTGTCTAATGTTTTATAAAGTATCTCCATTTGGTAGAATTCTTAATCCAACGCGTTGAGAAATGCATATTTTGCTTACCAATTCCAAATGAACCTAAAAACTGTACAAATGTTGCACAATCCATTAAAGATTAACAAGTTTTATGTATATACATTCAGATTTTTTGTTCTATATGTCAAGGTCTTTCACTATAATTGTTATGACACCAAAATCTTCTTCTTTTTTTCTTTTTTATCAATTTGTCATTTCTCTATAAATTCGATTTTTTCAACCAATACACAAGATGATCTTTAATTTTTATTCTTAGTCCATTCACAAAATGATTTCGGGAATGTCTGGTACCATGGAGAGTAAAAACATTATTCATGGAGATAACAATCTCAACTTGGATGATAATAGAATTGATCCATTGAAACAAATCATAAATAAGTTATTTCCACTGATGGAAAGTATTGTTGAAACCAAAATGTTTCCAATCACAAAAGAACAAAATTCATACTGAATGTGTATGTGTTTGATCCATCCTAACCATCACCACCAGTGCAAGCTTAATCACAATCATCATCATGAATAAGAGAAAATAAATGACACCAAAAAGACTAATAAAATTTAATCCAACGATTGAAACAAAAGATTATCCAAACTTATCATCAGACCAACCACAAGATCACCATCGAATACCAATTAAAACCGTTGACAGAGATGGGCAAATATAACATTTGAAACAAAAAAGACTACAGATGAAAATCATATTATTTATCGCTAAATCGTTAAATCATCTCCAAAGTTATATCATCAATATAATTATTAAAAGATGACAAGTAAAAAAAAGAAAGAATCAGCAGCAAATATCAGTAATTGTGAAAAAGCAACAAAATTGAATTTCTAATAATCTAATACAAACATCTATATTAAATGATGCCAAAAATGAGGAATACCAAATAATTTTATAAATACTTGAGGATCAAGAGTGTGTTTCGGAGTAACAAATTAATTTTTTCAAAATTTTCATTTAGTTTAGCCATATAATTGAGAAAGGAGTAAAAATAATGAAATCGATAGTGGGTATAAAAATATTAGGTGGAATTAGATCATATTTTTGTATACTAGAAAACAGAGGCGGATCCACGTTGGTTAATGCGGTTTCATTTGACACCCTTTAAATTACAAAAATTTAGTGCGTAAATTTAAAGTGGTAAGTTATTTTTGTGTGACACCCCAATTATGGGTTCAGGTACCTCCAAATACACATTTTAGTTATTTTCGTTTTATTTTAACACCCCTAAAAAGAAGTGTTGGGTCCACCACTGCTAAAAAGCTTATGAGGAATGTTCCATGGCAAGGTAAACAAATGGACAACAAAACTACTTACTAGGGGGTGAAAATGAAGTTTTGATTAAATCAGTGGCAACTGCCCTACCTAACCATGTCATGTCTTGCTATCAGTTACCAAAAACAATGACTGTAAAGCTGACGAGTGTAAACTCTCAATTTTGGTGGAGCTCGGGTGGATCTGGCAAAGGTATGCATTAGAAATCATGGGATGAGTTATGCATAAATAAACAACATGGAGGAATTGGATTTCAGAATATAACAGATGTTAACACAGCTTTGCTTGCCAAACAATTATGAAGGTTGATAGAAAAGACGGACACATTTTCTCTAGGGTTTTCAAATGAAGGTACTTTCGGAAAATGGACTCTTTTGATCCATTAAGATCATACACACCTTCCTATGGATGGAGGAGTATCACACTACAAGAAAACTGTCATATGACGACTACAGAAATGTTCGCTTATTAGTCGTTAAAGAAATATTTACGATTAATGTGAGACTAATATGTGTAGTTGTATATTCTTCGTCGTAAATTGGAGTAGTCACGTATTAGTCGCAAATTTGCGACAAATAAGCAACTGATATGTGCGTCATAAGCTTCATCATCTATTCGTCAGGCATTAGTCGCTAAATGTGCGACCAATAAGTGACTATTCTTTAACTTTACGACTAATATGTGACTGATGTAGTGACGATTTTGTGACTATTAGGCGACTCATTTTACGACTAATATACGACCAATAGTATCAAATAGTTAAAATATGGTAAACGAGTTTGTGATTGCTTAAAGACTAATAAGCGACTAATATGTGACTATGTACGACTCTTTTGATTATGAAAATTAGAATGTTGTATTATTTTTTGTCATTCAAAAATACGAATTTGATACTAAAATAAATTCAAATTCAAATACATAAATAACTTACTTATTAACATATACATGCTTTATATATGATTTCAAATCATAGCATTTATCCAAATACATAGCCATTAGTTTTGTTTGTCTAGCAAACAAAACTCCTAACAATGAAGGTACGAAAATGCAGTCTAAGTACATTAATCATGAAGACCTAAAGATTCAGAAACATAGCTGTTACGATGATGGATGAGGCTAAGAATCCATAAAGTCTACAACATCTGGATCAGTTTGACGCAGAATTTATCCAGCAATGACAAGTGCTCGGTCTTGTTTTGTTGTTGAGCCAGCACTCGAGAATTCTCTGCTTCACATGAAGAAAACTCAGCATCACGCCATACATTATAAGCAAAAGGTTCTTCTATATGACGTTGATCTTCTCGTAGTTATTGTTGTGATGCCACAAAAGATGAAGAACCGTTTCCCAGGTGTTTATGCTTGCCATTGTTAAGAGTGCTTTCGAGGCTTCCAACTCCATAAATACGTCATCTATCATCCCTTAAAGTGGATTGCCAAAAAAAAAACAGTTTATATATGTGAATAATGTATGGAAAATGAAACAAGTTAGTGAAGAATGTCTTTACTTGAAGAAATATCTCATTTTAGTCATATGTGGTGAGCTCTTGATGTCGCGAATCACCATCTAACGTTTCTAGACACTCTGCCTCAAGCTCGGACAAATTAGCTTTCAAATTCTTCTCATACATTTCAGCTATGTTCTTTGCCTCTAGATTGACAAACGTCCCATCTGGTTTTGTATGCGTCTCAACCAGGATGCCAACTCAACTTGTCCCAGGACCCGGCGCTTCTTTCGTATTCAAATACACCAATGATGCCACACGACCGATCAATCCCGCATACGGACCTGCAAGAAAACGGGACAGGGAAAGGAAAGAGGACTGAGTAATTGTTTCAAACACAATTACCCAGCGAGGACGGATTTAAAAAATCCCCGATCCCGGCTTACGCCATAAAACTACGAAACACAAGTCATAGGCTAATATCACCTTGCAATCATCACCTGAAGGCTTTCACCACGCAATCTATGTCCAAACCGTACCGCAGGCGCCCACCGCCACGTACTCTGGACTCCTACCGCCCGAAGCGCAAACAATTCCCGACCCCGATGACCCGCCATTGGCCCCGGATCCCAACACAACACACTGGGGGGCTCGCCAAAACCCCCTTCCGACGATTCAAGGGTAACATACCCAAAATCGACATACGCGAGCCGCCAAAAAACACCCTTTCGGGGGCCCTACCACAGTTCTAAATCATTCATATCCATCACGCACAAAAACGTTTTCAGTTTAAGCGATAACCTAGCCGTTCTACGTTCTCAAACAATCACATTGTGCACATTACTAGTCATATACTACCTAGGAAAGACAATATTAACTAATGACTACCGTCCGGAATTGAATAGGGCAAGCAAGGGGTCAGAACCGATCCTCACCTTGGCCAAAAAAAGGAAAAATCGTAATTTGGAAACTTCATTAGCCCAAACGGACGTCAGATCTGGAAACAGGACGAAAATTAGAGCGGTTTAGGCTTTTGATTCACTTAATTCGGGCTTAGGACGAGCTAGATATGGGCGAAAGAAGATTCCCAGTTCAAATTGCTTAACCAATCTAAACCGGATTCGAAATTGGAATTGAAAATGATTTGGGCTAAACCGAAAATTGAAATTGATTTGGGAAAACCGAAGTACATCGGATTGAATTGAATTAAACCGAATAAAAAAGGATTTGAAATCGAATTGGGCTAACCGGGTTAAACCGAACAAAATTGATTAAAACCGAAATTGGATTCGAAATTGGAAAAAACCAAACCGGACCAGCCTAATCAGACCGATCGGTCAACGGCGGCGGTCAACGGTCGGCGACGGCGGTTTCTCCGGCGACGGCTCCGGTGGTGCTCGGCGGCGGCGCTCCAGCAGATCTCCGGCGGGGGACAATGGCTTCGGTCGGCGGACGGCGGCAGCGAACTCCGGCGGCGCGTGGCAGCGCGTGGATCTCACGCGCCCGGCTCCTCTCCGGCTCATGGGGGCGCGTGCGGCGGCTCCTCAGCGTGTGGTCGACAGTTCCGGCTTCGTCTCGTCGCGCTTGTCATGATGGTGGGCTCGGTTTCTCGGGATTTGGGTTATTTTTAAAGTTACGAATAAAACAAAACGTTTTTTGGGCGAAGAAACTAGATTTGGACTTTCGAGGGTTACCTGGAACGAGAAGGGTGTTGGAAAATGTGAATAAGATCTTCTAGGGCTTCGAACGGCTCAAGACTCCGACAGGGCTTCGCCGAAAGAGAGAGAAATAGGTTTCTGGGAAGAGGAAGGCTAGTATTTATAAGGGAGGGCTAGGGTTTTGGGAAAAAGAAATTGGGCTTGGGCTAATTGGGCTGGGCTTTTTTCTTTTTAGGCAAAAATTTTACTGGGCCGGGTTTGGGTATGTTACAATTCCCCGCTTGAAAAGAATTCGTCCTGAATTCTGAAGGACTCGGTTTCCCGGTTGCTACAAAACTCAAGGGTACCATCTACTCAGGGTGTGGGGACTGGGCTACGGAAAGTCCGTTCGGGAGGGCACGAGATGAAAAGAATGAATATAATAATAAAAAAACGTAGGGCTACATAGTTTAAATAATAAGTAGGAAAATCAATTACGCGAAAACCACGGAAAACTCGAATCGAAAGTAAAAACCCCAATATCTAAAAGAATAACTATGCCCTACTCCTAACATATCCCTAAGTCCTCCGACTCTAGCCACGCGGTGATCCTGGGGTCTGGTACTCAAGGTCCATGTCGCCTCGATATAGCTGGTCCTCATCGCTCCCATACTCCTCTGGTTCTGACTCTGTATCTTAAAGGGTGATCACTGGGGTACCGCTGCCTGCTCCTGCCTCTGCGCAGCCTGCTGCCTCCGTCCCTGCTCCTGCTCTCAAGCGGCATGTTCCTGTTCCCACTCTGCCCGCTTCTGGCCCATCCTCTCATGTATCCGATCTCGGGTAGACTTCTGCTCTATCAACCATGCATAATCTACAGCTTCCTGCTCTCGCCTCAAACGCAGCTCTCGGTCCCAAGCAAGTTGCTGCTCTACCATCACTTGCTGTCTGATGGCCTCGTCCCTCTGGTGCCGCTCTCTCACCTGCTGTCGGTAAGCTGAGTCCCTCTGGTTCCTCTCCACTGACTCTGCATACCGGGCTGCCATCACCACTAGCCCATAATCTCCGAACTCCCTCCCATCTGTCATCCCTTGACGGATTTCCGGTAACAGTCCATCCATAAACATGGTCATCATATGCGTTGGGGATCGGGGATGAGTACAACCGGCTTTCCAGACGAACACGCTCAAGTAGTCCTCCACACTCATCCCAGCCATCTGAAACGGTCGGGGCACATCCCTGGGAGGGGCCTGCGCGTGAGGCCTCACGGTCGACGCTCCCGGGGTGTCGTCCTCCTGTGGGATCGCCTCGGGTCCAGTCTCCGGGTACGGTGCATCATGCGGGGCTAAAGGTCTCACGGACATGAAACAAACACGTGCTGGCGGCTCAGGATAACCCTCATCCACTGCTGGCTCCTTCCCAGGTCTCCTAGCACTGGGCGCATCCATTGAATCCGCAGATGTCGACGAAACAACTACATGCGTCTTCTGTGGTCGGCCTCTCCCTCTCACTGATCTCGAAAAGGTCCCAACTGATGGAAGCACGGGTCTACCTATGGGATGTGGGGTGGGTGGCGGATCGGATCTCGAGGTCATGGCAGGCGTCTTGATCGTGAGGCGTCTCCTCTGTCGCGGCGGAACACTCCTCCTGGCCAAAGCACGGGTACGTAGGACACTGGTGGGGCTAGGTGCATACTCGGACCCAGAATCAGAGCTCGAATCGGTGGACATCCTGCATAAAATAGTACTAAGTGAGATCACAACAAGAGATAATCAGTGATATATATTGGTGTTTGAAAAGACTTTCGCAAAGTAACCATTTTAGTAAAGATTTCGCAAGCATTTTGAAAAATTTAAAAACATAGGTTTTGGGTAAACAACGAAAGCTGATCTCCCAGGACGGGACTGAGAGATCTTAACCTGGCTCTGATACCAAATTGTAACACCCGTCTCCCAGTTTACCAGAGACGCGGCATTAGGGCATCCGTTGAACCCATTTTTGGTCCAACCGGGATGCCAACTCAACTTGTCCCAGGACCCGACACTTCCTTCGTATTCAAATACACCAATGATGCCACACGACCGATCAATCCCGCATACGGACCTGAGGGAAAACGGGGACAAGGAAAGGAAAGAAGACTAAGTAATTGTTTCAAACACAATTACCCAGCGAGGGCGGATTTAAGGAACCCGCGATCCCGGCTTACGCCATACAACTACAAAACACAATTTCTAGGCTAATATCACCTTGCAATCACCACCCGAAGGCTTTAACCACGTAATCTACGTTCAGACCATACCGCAAGCGCCCACCGCCTCGTACTCTGGACTCCTACCGCCCGAAGCGCAAACAATTCCCGACCCCGGCGACCCGCCATTGGCCTCGGATCCCAACACAACACACTGGGGGGCTCGCCAAAAACCCCTTCCGACGATTCAAGGGTCGCGTACCTAAACTCGACATACGCGAGCCGCCAAACAACACCCTTTCGGGGGCCCTCCCACAGTTCTAAATCATTCATATCCATCACGCACAAACAACGTTTTCAGTTTAAGCGATAACCTAGCCGTTCTACGTTCTCAAACAATCACATTGTGCACATTACTAGTCCTATACTACCTAGGAAAGACAATATATATTAACTAAGGACTATCGTCCGGATTTAAAAAAGGCAAGCAAGGGGTCAGAACCGATCCTCACCTTGGCCAAAGAAGGGAAAAATCGTAATTTGGAAACTTGATTAGCCCGAACATACGTTAGATCTGGAAAGAGGACGAAAATTAGAGCGGTTTAGGCTTTTGATTCACTTGATTCCCAGTTCAAATTGCTTAACCAATCTAAACAGGATTCGAAATTGGAATTGAAATTGGTTTGGGCTAAACCAAAAATTGAAATTGATTTGGGCAAACCGAAGTAAACCAGATTGAATTGAATTAAACCGAATAAAAACCGGATTTGAAATCGAATTGGGCTAAACGGGTTAAACCGAACAAAATTGATTTAAACTGAAATTGGATTCGAAATTGGGAAAAACCAAACCGGACCGATCAGTCAACGACAGCGGTCAACGGTCGGCGACGGCGGCTCCGGCGACGGCGGCTCTGGCGGCTTCGGTCGGCAGACGGCAGCGGCGAACTCCGGCGGCGCGTGGCCGCGCGTGGATCTCACGCGCCTGGCTCCTCTCTGGCGCGTGGGGGCGCGTGCGGCGGCTCCTCAGCGTGTGGTCGATAGCTCTGGCTTCGTCTGGTCACGATGGTGGGCTCGGTTTCTCGGGATTTGGGTTATTTTTAAAGTTACGAATAAAACAAAACGTTTTTTGGGCGAAGAAAATAGATTTGTACTTTCGAGGGTTACCTGGAACGAGAAGGGTGTTGGAAAACGTGAATAAGATCTTCTAGAGCTTCGAACGGCTCAAGACTCCGACAGGGCTTCGCCGAAAGAGAGAGAAATAGGTTTATGGGAAGAGAAAGGCTAGTATTTATAAGGGAGGGCTAGGGTTTTGGGAAAAGGAAATTGGGCTTAGGCTAATTGGGCTGGACTTTCTTCCTTTTAGCCAATAATTTTACTGTGCCGGGTTTGGGTATGTTACAACTGTCTAGTTATAATAGAGACCACTAAATTTGTTCGTAAACACTTTAGTAATCTTTCCGACCAGTGCTCCTTTGTCGCGACCAAACCTACAAACAAATAAATAATTTGTCAACATAAGCAAGCAAGTGAAAAAGACTAAGAGCAAATAATTTTTTAAGAAGAGAAGCAAACAATTTGTCAACAGATGCAAAAAATATATGTCATAACAATAGAAGCAAACAGACTGAAAGCCAAAACAGATAGCAAAGTAAATGCAGCCTCCTACAAGAAACTAAACTCATCATCCCATTTGTAGCATCATAAAAACTCATTCAAAAAAAACAGAAAACATAAGCAAACAGAAGCTTAAACTCTTTAAGTAAACCCACAAAAACATACGCAAACATAAGTAAACAAGAAAACTGTAGCAAACAAGTGAAAAAGACTTTGTTGAAAAAGATAGTTGGTGTAACGCCCCGTCTGCCTTTACCGGTGAGTAATTTACTGACCCTGCAATCACCACGTGACTTTTTTCCATGTGTTTTGTTCTCACACACATGCTACAACGAATCACTTCCCAGAAGGTCACCCATCCTGGGACTACTCCAGTCCAAGCACGCTTAACTCTGAAGTTCTTTCAGGCAAGTGATCGGAAAAGGTAAGTGCACTTGGTGATATAGGTAGCCAAATTAATTCATTTAAGCTTTTCTCAAATGGGCTGGGCCCAGTATGTTAAAATTCTCCCCCATTTAATGGGAATTCGTCCCCGAATTCCGCATCTCATAACCAGAGCAACCATAACCCTCAAACCTCATGATTGTCTCCCGAGACAGAATCGGTTTGACTTCCCTGAGCTCTGATACCACTTGTAACGCCCCGTCCTCCCTACCGGTGAGTCACCCATCCCTCTATCGGGCTCGTGGGCCCACCCCTGTCCGACGGTCGGTGCGTTATTTTTCGTAGGCCCGACCGAGTAATTTACTGACCATGCAATCACCACGTGACCTTTTCCCATGTGTTTTGTCCTCACACACATGCTACCACGAATCACTTTCCGGAAGGTCACCCATACCGGGACTACTCCAGTCCAAGCACGCTTAACTCTGGAGTTCTTTTAGTCAAATGATCGGAAAAGGTAAGTGCACTTGGTGATATATGTAACCAAATTAATTCATTTAAACATTTCTCAAATGGGTTGAGCCCAATATGTTACAGTTCGAATTTAACTCCTTACGTAAATCCACAAAACCATTTGCATTTCTTTAATATATACATTATATATATGAAAATATTAAAATCCATGACTCTTAAACTCTTATACAAAAGCATGTTCATTATTAAATCTTTTGTCCACAATACCATATGCAAGACATGATGAAAGAATCAGACAAGAACAAACATGATGAAAGAATCAAACAAGAATCCATGATTTTTAAATCCACAAAACCATATGCATTCATAAATCCACAAAACCAAGTACGTGAACTCAATTGTAGTAAAAACGACAACACATACATGAAATCAAACTCAAACTTAAATGACTATTCATGAATTGCAATAAAAATCAGAATCAAACTCAAAGAGATTCTATCAATTGCAGTCATTAAAGTCATAATAAATTATAATATTCCAGTCAATAACAATGGCAACACATACATTTAAGTTAAGGGATAAGACTCATACAAAATTGTATTTTCTTCGGTATGGGCGATAAAACCATGGTATTCACGGTTGGGCACCAGAAGCAGGTTAATCAGACGTATTAGGAAGTCTTCCTGGAGCACTGGCTTTACAGGAAATATCCCATCATCTTCACCATGTAAGTTGTGAGGTTCATGAGAAGGGTTTTGAGCATGAGAATTCAGAGGTGGAGACGCTTGGGAGTGCTGAAGTGGAGGCGAATTAGAGTCTTGTTTCAACTTGCACCGGGATAGTTTCCAACTTCACGATGTGGAGGTGGGGAGTTCTGAAAAAGCTGTAACGGTGTTGGAAAGTTTCGGAAATGCAGTGGTAAGATGATGAGGTTTATGTATTGGGGCACCAAGGCTGAGGAGGATGACGTGAAATTATATCGATCAGGTAGAGGGGTTTGAGTTCTCGACGAGGTTGACCCTCCCGGTCTCCGAGTAAAATTCGATGTGGTTCGGCTCTGAGCACCATCTTTGACTGGCTTGCCTAGTCCTCTATTTGCCGTCGCGGAGCAAAGGAAAGCGGTCCTATTTGTAGATTCTCTTCGACAAAGACTAGGGATTTGTTTTTCGACAGAAACGATTAGGGTCATGGATTTTTGTTTCGACAGAGACGATTAGGCTTAGAACAAATGATTTTTCTATAGAATAATAATTTTAGACCGAATTTTGGCCAAATTGTAGATTAGGTAACTAATTTATGCCAGATTGTAGATTAAGGAGATTCTTGGGATAAATTTCAATTAAACTAATCTTAGATATGAATCTAAATTTTGATTTAGGGAAAAAATTATTCGAATTTCGTCATCTTCATCATCCGACGATGATACATTATATTGAAATTCATCTTCTTGTTCTGCATCTCCAAAATCATAATCAATATATATTGAATTTACATCTTGTACTACATATTCGACTTCAATATCGTTAATTCGATTCCTTAACTTTGTATTCTTCTGAAATATAACTCCGTAGATTTACCTTCATAACATTGAGCCATGATACCTTTTGTTTTTTTGTGTACGGATACATGATATTAAAAACTTGATCCGCTGGTGAGGTTGTACATTATCAATATATAGCATTATAAATACATAAATATATTATATTGACATGTATATATTCGTACCTAGAATAAATGGTTTGTATTTATTTTATCTCTTCGATGAAAGAACGTCACCACCACCACCATTGCTCCTCCAAGTGCCTCTACCAATAACATGGTCATACCACTTACACTTATAAATGTATGATTTTAAAATCAATCATCCCCTCATACTTAAAGTTGTATGATATCAATTAAGGTCCTTTAGAAATTAACTTTATTTGATGCATTCAAATAATTCTCTCCATTAACACACACCGTCTAGTTACAGGTGTTCCGTCCCTCGCCGTGATTTTGTGTATGAAACAAATATCCTCTTGGATATAGATAGGCCATGTTTTAGCCATATTCACGGTTCATTCACGATCTCTTGAACCCAAGGAGGAAAATGATATGTGGTGTTCCGGTAAGTAACTTGCATATAGCTATACATTATCATTGGTCCACATATATGTAGTACACACTATAATGCAAAGAGTTCTTTTTAGACATACATAATCTTTCACCCATGTAGAATATCCCTCGGCTCTTTTCACAATAACTTCGTTTTTGGAGAATTCTTGATATTTTGAAGAATATAATCTTTGAATTATATAATACGAAGACATAAATGAGAAATCAAAACATATTATTATGAAACGAATGAATAATGTCAACTTATACCTCTCAAGCGGCTGGAAATAATCACAGTTTCGCAGAACATATGCATGTGCACATTGATAGTTCTTCTTTGAATGTCATAGTTGGTGCATTTCTCCACTTGGACAATCTACGTGATAAGATATATCAGGTACTCCATCGACATGATATACGGGGGCTTCACCTTCATCGAATCTTGTTAACATACGTGATGAAAAGTAAATCACATTAGAATATATAAGATTCTAGCATATATAAGATTTTGTATACGTACGTAAAATTAGTGATCTGAGTTCGTCATTAATATATGATTAAACAATCGATCATGTTGCATATCTTTTGTTCTTCGATTTCCCTTTCAAAATTTTGAAAAACATTTCAAAATGATACATCCACTTTTATTGCACAAGACCTCCTAATTCCCTTTCATAAAAGAGATGTATAGGCATGTGCTTCATCATGTCGAAAATGAAGGTGGAAAGATCTTTACCAAATTGCATATTATTAAAACTGTTTTGTTTTAGAATTTGGACGCACTTTCTGAAAAGTTCTTGAACATAACACGGAAAAATCCTCCAATCCGTACAATATATTTTTAATGAAAACATTTATTATAAATACTATAATCTTTGATATGTGTCGCACTTATCATATAAGTATAAGTATTATTACCTGATAACACAAGGTGGACATTCTGGTCTAGGAGTTCTGTGAAGATAATATAAGTAATCACTCCATAAAAATATGGCAGTCACGAATCTTCATGTCCGAAAAATTTCCATTAACCACATCAGCACAACTAGCTAAGTTTGATGCATAACCATCTAGAAATTTCACCGCATGTTTCACACATTCCAATTAAATTTTCTTGGCTACTTCTGTCAATGTGAAGGAACGGAAAGGAGCTTTACCATCACTATCAACATGTAAGTGTGGTCGAGAATTGATTCGTTCTATATCCTTTCGTGATATGATGGTGTCTTTTGTTTTACCCTCTACACTCATAAGAGTATTCATGATGTTATAGAAAAACACTTCTCAATATGCATCACATCAAGATTATGTCGGAGATTGAGATCCGTCCAATACGGTAACTCTCATAATATGATTTTATTGTACAAGTTGTGCCAGTTGCCATACCAGTCTTCTTCTTTCCATGACCGTTTCCACCACAATTATTCGTTTTCACTGGTTTGACACTATACATTCGCTTGTAATAAAATTGATTTCTGGTGTAAGACTGAGGTGAATACTCATTCACAGCGTGTTTTCCCTTCAAGAAGTCTTTTTATTCTTCCTTAGTGTATGACTACGAGGAAGAAATCTTCGGTGACATAAAACCAACACGTCTTACTTCCATTCGACAGATAAAATGACTTTGTATCATCCATGCGAATTGGACAAGATAATTTACCATGTGTCATCCATACTAATAACATACCATACTCCATTGTAGTCTTCGCGCTCTGATAGATTCTCTTTAATATGTCAGTAATAGGCAGATACCACATACGACTATATGGTATTTTAGTTTTACGTTTTCCATCGTTGGGCTTCCATTTTGGTGCGGCACAAAATTGGTACTCATCCCACTTTCATCCTCTTTCCAGAAGATCACACAATTGTGAATACAAACATTAATTGTATAAAACATGAGACCTAATTTGCGCATCAACTTTTACGTCTCATAGTGGGAGCCGGTTGACTAATTTCCTTTTACTAAATACTCTATCAACATTTCAAAAATGGAATCCACATTCTTTTCAGACATATAATAGTCCATCTTATTTTGCAGGACCCGAGCAACTAAGAATAACTAAGAATAAAATTTATGACAACCATCATATAATGGATTTTTCTCCCCTTCTAATAAGTCGTAATTTTTTTTGGAATGGTTACGTACCGGTTCTTCTACATTCTGATAACTATCATACTGATGATAGTTATCAAAACTCAAGTTATCACGAATGCATCATTCACCATATCCATATATCTTCTAAGACATCACCCAAATGTGTCACATTAACATAACTCGGTCCTAAAGCCACATCAATTTATCCTTCATGCTTCCATAAATCATTTACTTAATAGATGACTCCAAATTTTCTTCTCCGAGATAACTTTCTCGTTTTTGCAGAAATTACAAGGGCATAAAAACTTACCACCATTACTTAGCGCAAAAGGCTGGTTACTTACAAAATCCATGAATTGCTTGACCCCCATTTCGAAATTCGTCAAAAAGATTTGCGTCTCTGGATTTATCCTCTTATACATTAATTCCCTAGAATTATAATATCCCAACAATTATATAAAAAGTTTACTTTTTTTTTGTTTCTCTCGTTTTCTTTTTAGGATTCATTTCGTTTTTATAGAAATGAGGAAAAGGAATATCGAAGTTTAATATATAGTCAAATTTTGCAACTGATTCGCAACTAATGCCCGACTATTTTACAACTGTCTATTGTAGTCGTAAAATTGGTTACAACTAACCACAAAGGAAATAAAATGTGTTTCTATATCGATATTTTACGACTAATATGCGACTGTTTTGTAACCCACCGAAAAAGTTGCTAATCAGTCGCAAATACGACTATTCTTTATGACATGGGCATGATCGTTTATCAGTCGTAGATTAACGAAGTTTTACAACTAATATATTTGAACGCATATTAGTGACTAAGTTACGACTGTATTATTGCTGTCGCTAATGAGTCGTATAATAGTCGCACATTAGTCGGTAAATTTTGTGACTTCGTCCTCAGTCGCAAAATGGAGTAATTCCATGTTTTCTTGTAGTCATCTCAGCTAGATCTCTAGTTAAAAATGACTTATAAAAAAGGTGAACAAAGAGAAACTCATCTCAATATGGAATAAACCTTGGATCCCAGCCTATTTCTCGAGACCAACAATATGTAAAACCATCACTAACAACAATTCTAATAAGGTGGTTCAATTGATTGATAAGAAAAACCATGTAGAAAAACAATGATTGAGATGTTTATTGATCCGGAAGATGCAGTGTTGATAACAAGTATATTGATTAGTTGATCACTAAGACATGATACCAATGTATGACATTTTAAAAAGTAAGGACGATATACAGTTAAATCAGGCTATCGCTAAGAATGAGATTTCCGGACAAAGCAAAGTGGAGCACAATTTTTTTGACCAAATGTAATAACTTTACAAGCTTTTGCATGGAAGATAAAATGTCCTCTGAAACTTAAGTATTTTATTTGGCAAGTGATTTCAGGATGTTGACCGGTTACAAAAAACATAAACTCAAGAGATATTAAATGTGTTATGCACTATGGGCGATGTGGAGCAGATGAAGAATCGATAAATCATGTTTTATTTGAATGTCCACCGGATTTACAGGCGCATGCCCTCTCACAAGTCCCCACTAACCCGTATCTATTTCCCACAGAATTGGTTTTTACAAATATGGATTACCTGTTTTAGAGAATATTGTCAGATATTACAAATAATTACTTTCCTTGGATCTTATGGTACATATGAAAAAATGGTGAATTACAACCAGGTTGACAAAGGACCCCAAGACATTTTAAAGGTGGCCGAAGGATTTTCCAGTAAATGTAAGAGCAACGATTAATAACAGAGGTACTATAACCCATATGGGTCAATGGTGTTGCGTAGATGTATCATGTAAGGAAAGTGAAACTTTTTGTAGCCAATGCTAGTATAGTTGTTATGAGGGTGATGTAAATATCATGATGGAGTCAAGAAACATTAGGATAAGCCTATCTCCTCTTCAAGGAGAGTTTGAACCCTTAATTTGGGCTGTAAATTGCATGATTTTTTTCTATCAATTTCATATCACCTTTAGAACATGCCGTTCAGAAACAGAAACAAACGAATGACTAATTTTCCTGATTCATCTCGACAAGTTTGTAAAAAAGAAATGGTCCTTTAGGATTTTTGTACTCAAACACATACCAAAAACAAAAAATATAAATACGGAAAAACTAGCACGAAATACTCGTGTGTAAGACCGTTTCATTGTGTACATATTGGGCCGAAGCAACTAACATGGATGATCGGATAGATTTAAGTTATTTATTTTTGTAATAAAAAACACATATAGGACTAAATGATAATAAACGAAAATATAACATTTTTATTTTATTTTTTGAAGTTCAAAAAAAAAAAAAAACATTTTTATTTTTATATAAGATTATAAAATTCTTCTAAAATAAAATGTACGAGGCTTTAAACGATTAATGGAAGACATTGTTTGAAATTACATTTTAACTGAATATCCTTTAAAAGAAAATTACATTTAACACAAACATCCATATTAAAGTTAATGTTATTGATTAAAATATCATATAGATTCTGTCTATCCGAAACATGGGTGGTTTACGTGAAACCCGCGACAAACGCTTAATTATCCTAATCGCCACACCGTGTCCAGGCCCCAAGTCGTTATACCGAACTATGGGCCTAAAGTTACCGAAGGCCCAAAGCCATCATTTTACGTTAAGGGTTAGGGTTTTTGAAAAGTTATACTATAAATTCTGTTTGTTTAAGCATCAGTTCGCTAGCGGACGTCGGCAAACAAGCTTCCCCAGAGATCAGAGGAGCGAAAATGGTAATTGTTGTTTCTTCCCTTTCGACTTGATTTTGTATCCATTGAGCTCGCTTCGATTTCCGATAGATTCAGATTTAAGTCATTTGATGGGACGTGGTGGATTTATTTATTGTATTTCGGATCTATAATTTGAGTTTCTCTCTGACCAAACTGTAAAGATGCTTTTATCGTGAAATTGTGCTTGCTAGCTAATAATGATGACCTAACTTCATTATTTGTTGTCTTGTTTTGAACAATAAAATTTTGGTTTCTGAAAAAGAGATTTTGTAATTTTTTTTGTTACGTATCAGTTGACACGTAAAGCGTCTTATAAAAAGAGTTTCAGTATTAATTTTTGTATTGTACTCTCAAAAGTCTTTTGATTTTGTATGTGTTGAAATGGTTCCTTGTGTTATTTTTGTATATGAAATTGGAAGGTGAACATTCCGAAGACAAAGAAGACATACTGCAAGAACAAGGAATGCAAGAAGCATACATTGCACAAGGTGACCCAATACAAAAAGGGTAAAGACAGTCTCGCTGCTCAGGGGAAGCGTCGTTATGACCGTAAGCAATCCGGTTATGGTGGTCAGACTAAGCCTGTCTTCCACAAGAAGGTACAATAATCATTTCGTTGCCCTGTTAGTTAAATTAAATGAGCGAGTATTAGTTTTCATTAAATCTTTGCCTCTGAACTCTTTCAGATCAAAATTATGTTTGTTACTATTGGTGGGTTATCTTTTGTTTAAGACGTGAGTGAGCGACAACATCCAATAGAATCAGTTTTTGGGCTGAGACTCATATCTTGTAATTTAATTGAACAGGCTAAGACTACAAAGAAGATTGTCCTGAGGCTTCAGTGCCAAACCTGCAAGCACTTTTCCCAGCACTCGATCAAGGTAAAACAAACGATCCCCATACATCAGTTATTCTTACCAGATTGCAAACTTGGTAGCTGTTCTTACATTGTGTCGTTCTATTTCTCTTTGATTGTTCAGAGGTGCAAGCATTTTGAGATCGGTGGAGACAAGAAGGGCAAAGGAACATCTCTTTTCTAAGCTAGTCTCATTTTATGTTTCCCAAGTTTTGTACTTGTTCGGATCTTGGTTGCATCTGTTTTGGCTCTCGTCTAAGATTGCCCCATATTTGCTTGTTAACTCTACATTTTGAGTCAGATTAAAATATCGGTTTGCTGTTTATCATTGCATTGACAAATGCAATATAGCTAGCATACCAAATTTAGCTAAATGATATCAATAAACAAGACAATTCATTTCATTGTAAAATGCTTCTATCATCGCTGAAACGATTTGTACAAAACTCATGAGGCTGATGCAACAAACAGAAAGTACTTTTTAAGTTTTGATCTTTACATGTCAAACCTCCTTGACCTAAGCAATGGCAAATACCCTAAGTTCACCTCTATCCCCACGAGTTATGCGCATGTTCTCATCAACATATGTGACTTCAAAATCCCCAGTTCCAGGGTTTGACGGTGGCCGGAAACTGTCGGGAAGCCTCGGGATCTCAAACGGAGGAATCTGCGCTAAATTTCCTGATGTCTTCACTGTTGTTTTCTCAAATGTGATCTTGATCTTGCAAGTACCTGTAAACATGCAGATTAACATCAGCGCTGAACACAAATCAATAGTCCATATAATAATAATGCACGCAAACATGAAGGGAGAGACCCAAACCTAAGAGTTCAAATTTGTGTGCCAATGTAGCAGTGGCTTCCAGAGGCGGAAACGGCCATGGAGCTCCTATTTCCACTTCCGCTATGTTATCAAAATCTTTGCTAAACACATCAATCCTTTGAAACACCTGCTTCAGGCGATATGTATAAAAAAACTTTGCTTTCAAGTGACTCAAGGCAAATGACTTTACCAAACTACTAAGCCATGACTTACCTGGCCAAGAGTTACAGGAATCAAACGTCCAGTAGGGAGTCCAGGACGGCTACCACCTAAAGATCGAGAAGAGAAGGCACTGCTATACAAGAGCCTCCATTTGCCTTGGAGTTTGTCAAGACCATCGGTTAGATCCACCGGTCCACCAGCGGTTTCAAGTTCTTTAGCAGCCGTCTCAGCTCTTTGTAGATCATCTACACTCGCCACAAGTCCTCTGTTTAATCCCGAAACCACACTCTGCATCAATTTCAAAAGGAAGACACAGTGATTCTTCCAAACTAAAGATTTTGTCTTCTTAGTTCAATCAGACTTACCAGTAATTTGAGTTTCAGCGATTCGATTCGCTCGTTATCCCCCGATCCAGACGTTGCCGGCTCGCGAAAGGATACCTCACCGACCGTCGATTTCACAACGAGATTTCTACTCTCAGGTACGGTGAACCTCGAACGAGACGATCTAGGAATATTAATGAGCACCGTCGGCGAGTATGAAATCGAGCACCTGGCGGAACAGCATGACGGCGGAGAGCGGTGGTCGGAAAGAAGTGCTGCTGAGGAGAAAGTAGAAAGAGCCGCCATGGGAGAAAAATCGAAAAGAACGAAGAAAAGGTTTTGAGATGTTTCTAGAGGAGGAGGAGGAGAAGAAGAATCTGTCTTTGCTTCTTTCTCGTTTATTATTATGTGATTTTAGAAGCAACCACGAGTGGACGCGCAAGCAAGCTGTCACGTTTTCTGGATACGTGTGTATAAACAAATTGTTATCACACATTCACCTTACTAGATTCTTTACCCACCGCGCGTGGGATGGGTTCATGGTTATTTTTTATTTTAATGTCGTTCGGGTAAGAGTGTGTCTTTCAAGATTTGTAGTGGTTATTTTGTGTCTGGACGTGTGTGTATTATTTTGTTTGGCGAGTGTGATGTCTCTCTGCTTATTGTTCTGTTATTTCACAGTTAAGACTGTTAATTTATTTTTATTTTGGTGTTGTCGGCCTATATTTCTTTTATGTTTAATATAATTATAATTTTGTTTTAAATTTTGAGTGTAATTGGGGAAGTGTATTTCGATGTACGTTGTTCCGATGGCAACGTTTTTCATTCATATTTGTGTATGCAGCCGTATCTTCGCCTTGCCTCTTATTAATTATGTTCGCACCGAGTATATTGGTCGTTGTTTTATATTATTCCACTATTGATTTCCATCTAACAAACCTCTTGCATTGCATCCTGCTTTAAAATTTGTATGAATGATTTCACCAAACGTCAGCAAGTCGTTGAAGCTTGTTGGCCCTTTGATTGTTGCTAGCAGGAGACGCCGATGGAATAATTATGTTGCTGATGGATGGACGTAAGCGATTCTACCAATGGTTCCTGTGCGTTTCCTCCGGGTATACAATTTGTGCTTATTATCCCATACAAAATACTTTGAAATTTCGACGTACTTCATCCTCTTGGTGTCCTCATAGACCTTATTCAATTCGAACCATTCACTAAGCATTATCCCTGCAGTTTCCTCAGTCTATCCATATGGTTGCAATGTTGTGTGTTGACCTGGTGGGTGAACCGGTAGTGTAGTATTTTTTGTGTTCGTATAGGTCTCAGTGGAGCTTCAGTTAAAGGTATATTTGCTCCTGCTCTCTTTAAGGGACCTGCATTTGAAGTGAGGATTATCTGATGGATGTAAAAGTAGTGTTAATGTTTGTATGTATAGTCGGCTGTTGTTATGATGAGTGTGAGCTTCATTTTTGGGGAGTTGTTTGGAGTGGATGTATCGTTACATATTTTTCTTAATTGTTGTCGGTGTTAGTATGGATAATATGTTTACTTTCTGTAATTGTATTTAAGTGAATGAGTATTAGGCTGGTTTCATATGTTGCTATCTACTATTTTTAATAGAATTCAAATGTGTCTGAAATCTGCCGTTTGTGTGCTCGTTTAAGTTAATGTGCATATTTCACATTTAACGATAGATGTATGCCTTAAATATCTATGTGTTTAACAATTTTTTCCCTAGTGTCTATCATTAAGAAATCAAAGATTTGACTTTTACTCTCTGTAATTGTATTTTGCAGGCCGTAATTGGGCCTATTCCAAATGTCGAGACTCTCGAGACGTAGCCCATATAGATGTAGTACACATTCTCTGCTTGTTATGCGCGTGACAGACTAACACGTGGTTTAGAAACAGTGGGTATTTGGTGATGGGCTACGTGCCACCCCAAAAAAACAAAAAAACAAAAACAAAAAAACAAAAAAATAACCACATGCCATAAGATACATGGTGATTTGCACTAGTTATATCTTTTTGATATTTTTGTTGCACTTTTGATTCTTTTGAAAAATGTGTGCAATGATGTATATTTTTGTTAGGAGAGAGGAATGAAAAGACAATTATGACCCTATGTTAATTGAATTGAACTAGAACTGAAATGACTAACTAAAGAATTATATTGGTTGGGGGTTGGTTTGTTTTTTTATTTATTTTAAAGAGAAAGTAAATGTAAGTTTATGTTAAAGAAAAGGTAAAACGGTTCGTGAGCTTTTTTGTTTCACCAAGAAAAGACTATACGTTTACCAAAAAGCTCAAGCTTAAATCGAAAATCGCATTCATTTTAGGGTTTCATGCGCGAGTTCTTCACGGATAGGTAAGTGGATGTGTAACTCCGATTTTTTGCCATGTTTGTGATTATAGTGGTGATTGCTTTTGAGTAACCGTGTATTCGATGCAGACGATGGAAGATCTAAACTTGCCTATTAGGTTGTACAAGACAGACCAATATCCTGATGGCCGTCTGAACATCTATTCGAAACCGTAAATCCTAAACAAATTGTGGAAGAAGATCAAGCATACAAAGGAATGGGAGAGAATTCGGGTTTCGTCTTTTGGACAGTTGTTTTAAGCTTCCCGTGAAGCAATGTTCAATTTCTGGGAAAATGATTCATGGGCTTTTGGGCAGGCAACTGGTGACGAAAAAGAAGTACGAGTTGATATCAGTTTTTGCGGGGAAACCTCTGAGATTCTCCTTGGAAGAGTTTGGGTTAATAACAGGTTTAAACTGTTGTGAGTTTCCCGAACCAGAAGAGATAGAGGAGAAGCAGATGGTACCAGAAGGATTAACCCCAGTCTGGGAAGAGCTGTTTGGGAAGATGAGCAAAGGTAAGAGAAAAGGTGACAAAGGTGTTAAGATTAACGATATTCTGGAGATGTTTGATGATCCCGAAATGGATGGTGCTAAAAGATTGAAACTTGCTCTAATTTGTATCGTGGATGGGGTGCTTATCAGTAGCAACCATGAGGCGAAGGTGACGCCGGAGTATGTTGAAATGCTTAGAGATGTTGACAACTTTTTAAACTATCCTTGGGGACGAGAGTCTTTTCTTAAGACGATTAAATCTATGAAGCATGGTCAGAAATCTGGCAAAGGTGGAGATGATCATGTGAAGACATTTAGAACGCAATTGCAGCAACAGACTAAGGTCGTGTATGGATTCCCGCTTGCGTATCAACTGCTTGTCTTCCGTTGTATACCAGGTTTTCTGGAGAGGATGCCTGATTATGAGTCGACTATGAACTTCATGGATAGTTCATTTCATAAGATACCCAAGAACAACTGGATTAGCAGTGAGACTGTACTAGACATCGAGTTTGGCCATGAGGTATGTATATAGTAGTTTGTCAGTGAATGAACTTTATTTTACTATCCATTAAGATGCGTTATTTTGAGTTGAGCAGGTGAAAGTCGTTCCTTATCCAAAACCCAAAATTAAACCAGTGGGTGAAGGCTGGGGAGAATGGATAAACAAGATAAAAGATAAGAAGGTGATCTATCTTGATAATCTCATGAATAGTCAACATAAGTTTACGAAGCAAGAGTGGCCTGGGGGTGATTCCTCGCAAAGGCTAATTGAGAACATCTCAAAGCCATTTGTTTCAAAGCCTTTTGTGGAGAATAAAAAGAAGAGAAAGGTGCCTGCTGCAACTAAAGATGGGACAAGTAGTGAGGCTGATAGTATTGATGAGAAGTTTAGAATTTGGGTGAAGGATACAATTGAAGATATGCAAAAACGGATGGATTTGTCGAAGCGTAAATATGGAGCAGAGATAGAGTCGTTGAAGCGTATGTTGGCGGAAAGGGATTGTCATCAACACAAGAACGAAAGCGCTGGAGTTGGAGATCAAAAGTCAGCAAGGCAAGACACAACGCAGGAGGACCCAAGTTTGAAAAATGTGAATTCTGTTATTCCTCAAGTTAACAACTATGTTGATGAATCTTTTTTCGATCAGAAAAATTTGGGATCCGAATTTAACATTGGAAACTTTTTGACTCAGCTGAATGACACGAGTGTCACGAAAACAAGTGATGAGATAATAGTGAGTAAGGAGTTACAGGAGGACAAGGAAACAATGGTAGGTGGGGGAGATGACTCGGATGATGTTATCTTACCTGATGGAGATGGTGGGGTTTTGCAACATCTAAACCAGGTGAGCTAGTGAAACAGTAGAAGGTTTTTTGGTTTTTTGAGTGACATCATATAGGTTATGGTGATTAACGGATAGTTGGCGTTTTTTGTTGTTCGATATTGCCAAAATGGTGTATATAAACGGTTAACAGTTGAAATTAATTGTTGAGATTTAGCCTGTCTAGTGCGAAAAAGGAAACAAGTCTGAAAGAAAGCATGATGAACTATCCAGGGATGGTGTAATGGATACCACTACTGTAAAAGAGGTGATTGATGTATCCAGTCTGTGATTGGTTTTCCATGCACGTGAGTTTAGATATTTTTTTAAAAATGGCATATATGATGTATAAGTATTTTTCATGGATTTGGGCTAGGAAACAAACAGGGGTACATGTGAAAGAAAGAGTGATGGACTATCTATACAAAGCGTAAGAGTCGAGCTTACTGGGGAACAGTGGATGGTATTTATTTATAATTTATAAATGCATACGGCAAGTACATTATGCTTGACAAGCGTATTTATTTGGGCAGAGTAACCAAGGGAGTCCATGCAAAGAGAAGAGCGACGAAATGTAGATAGAAAGAAGAAAGGAGACTGAAGTATGGCAGAATAAAGCGGGAGATGGGAACGAAGATTTAACGGAACGGAAACAACTTAAGGTAGTATCATATTTGTGATAATTGGTTTTAAATAGACTAAGAAATTTGAGAGTGAATATGCCAATATATTACATGTTCCAGGAAGCAGATAGTTTGAGTTCAGGTGTGGTTGGGGACGAAATGGGAGATGTTTACAGTCAAAGCACTGAAAAGAGGACGGATGAAATGGGGAGTGAAAACTTGAAAGATGGGAAGGGAGGACACAAAAAAAAGGAAGCGAGTTTCTTTGAATGAACTTGTTGAAAACAGTGAAGAGAATTTAAGTGATTCTTCTCCACCACCAAAAAGTGTGAAAACTAAGCCAAGCAATGGAGAGGTGGAACTTGCTAGGACATTTGCGGGGCTAAGTGAGAGGGATGTTATGTGCGTGGAACATAAGAACGTGTGGGACAAAACGCTAAAACTCTATCCGAGTAGGTAAGAATGGAGTGTGGTTCGGGTAAAGTAAATATGATGGATGTGCTGTTGACTGTGCATATTGACGTGTAGGAAGTACGTGTTAAAGAACTTGATATATGGAGTGGTGGACATAGATAATTGATATATCATGGTTTTTAGGACTTTTGACCATGGTATATATCTTTTTATCGAGTCTTTTATTATGTTTTGGAGTCTTTTAGGTATGTTTACAGGTCTAGATACGTTTGGAGCGGATTTGGACATTATGGCGCATTCTGGAGCATTTTGGAGATTTAACCCGAGAGAAGAGTTCATTGTCTATTTAGGAGACTTGTGTTGATCGACACACCTTTGGTGTCGATCGATGCACACACGAGTCAGGCAATTCTCGGCGTTTAATGAAGAGTTTGGAATTTGCACTTTGGCCCAGAAGTTTCTCATAATTACAAAGAAGCCCCGGCTGTGATTAGATCATTATATTAGGGTCTTTAAGCCATTGTTTAGGCTACGCTTTATTACACTTTGAGAGAGTTAGGGGCTGATCTTGTACTCGAAAGAGAAGAGATTTTGAACCCCAGCTCTTTATTCTATTATATGTTATTTGGTTTTCTATTCATGATGTCTTCTGTTTCGATGATCATGTCTGAGTAGTTTACCTGTTAGGTTTAGGGATTCTCATTAGGGATTTCATGGAATTATAGGTTGATCAATCTGTAGGGATTCATATATGTTAGTTCTTCATCTAGGGTTGTTCTTAATGCTTGATCTGAATTGGCCCCTTAGATTATTGATGTTAGGTTGATTTCTGCAACGAAAGTTGATTAATTAACTAGAAAGAATAGATGAGCAATTTGACTATTCGCAAAGAAATTTGGTTTAGAAGAATTGTGAACGAAAGAACTTGAGATTAATGCATGTTTAGATCTCTATAACTCGCAACGAAAGTTGGCTTGCTAGGTTGTTAGACATAGATAATATTCGCAACGAAAGTTGGTCTGTTATAATTATGTTATTCTAGTTCTAGAACAGTTCTTGATTAGATCCCGATTGATTTATTAGTCTATGTTCCTGATTTCCTGAGAACTCCCTTGACCTGATGTTTTGCCCGATTGCTTACAAACCACTTGGTTTACTTTTCTGTTCTGATTTACTGTTTTCACTACTGTTTTACCTAGCTTAATTCGACGTTCTACAATCTATCGAAAGAATCTAGAGTCTATGTGGATTCGATACCCTATATACTACTAGCTCACATTTGTGCACTTGCAGTGTAGATCTAAGGATTAAAACTCTGATCGTATCAAGTTTTTGGCGCCGTTGCCGGGGACTCTTTTGAGTCTTCGAAAGATTTGAACTTAGGGTTTAGACTAGGTTTTTCGTTTTTGTTTTTGGTTACTGATTTTTCTGTTTCTTTCGTTTCAGGTACGCCTAAAATCGCACTACATCGATAGACACGGTCCTGTGTGTCGATCGACATCGTTTTCGCATTTGCATCAATCGACGCTCTTCCTGCATCGATCGACACCTTTCGCGGAAGCACTAATAAGACTAAGAGATCCGTAAGGATGATGTATCGGAATGGTTTTTTCAGCTCAGGGATTGACAGCTCGCAGATAGCTGGGCTGAAGAACAAAGTTGACTCTCTGCATTGTGTTCTACTTGGAAAGTATGCGCAATAAGCTATCAACTACGTTGGAAGGACTTGATTCTACAATCAGGAATCTGCTTTTCAGAAACCCTTCCAGCAACAGAGTAACTCCTTCTCGAGGAACTATGGTGTTTCTTCTTACCAAGCACCGCCTACACCTACACATAAGAGCAGATTGGAAGCCATGATGAAGCAGTTTCTTACCAAGTACCTATTCTCTGTTGAACCTCTAACCATATTTCTTGCGCATAAAAGTGTCTGATGAGCCTTCCAATAACTCATCTAATCATAAACATTTTGTTACAAAAAATTGTTAGTCAATACGATTTATATGTAAACAAAACCAGAAAGAGAAAAATGTTAATACAAAATATGTACCTTCACACAAAATCTCATGTTTAAAGATTCACAAACATGCTTTGGGAGAATTTTTGAATCAACACCTCCTACATAGTCGATATATAATACTGCAAGAATTTCTGGAGTAGCTTGTCGGGCACGGGCATAACATTCTGTAACAGAACCTAAATGTTCTGTTTCGTACAGACGAATACTAAACTGATTAGAAACACCAACAGGGGATGCTCTTACTCGCCATGTACAATCCTCTACCCAGCATTTTATAACGTACAAATCTTTCGCTGATTTGTCAACGCTAAAATCAAATTTTTGAAGGACATAAAATATCTTCATCTTAGTCTCCAAGGCATCTTTCGATTCATATCTTTGTCCAACAGTTGGATTCATCGCATCCAACTCTAGCTTAACATGTTGATTAACCCCATTAACCTGAACGCTTGCAGACGTTGATCCCTCATTCGAATTTGGTTCTTCTCCTTGCGGAGGTAAGCCGTAACCTCTAAAATCCTCATCGGCTGAAGATGTTCCATATGAATCGTCATAATAATCAAATATGGGATCATCATCATCGTCACTGACATGCTCATCTTCTTCATTTTTGAATGGCAGCCATCTACATCCACACCTCTTTCCTTAAGTTCGAGACAGATTTGCATCACTTCAGATTTGAGTTGTTCCAATAATCCATCAAATTACCTTTGATTTCTAATATCTATGGGTGGTGTATTTTGCGGTAATGTCACTAGTACCTATTTAGGAAACATGTAGCTAAGTTCCACCTTGTAAGCTTGCATATCAACTTGGTAGAGTCTGATCACCATCTGGATAAATTTCTCATAGCAAATTATATTGTTAACTTCCATGACTTTTTCCCTTTTATCTTTAACAACACCAAATACCCATCTGCCTTGCTGAAACAACCTCTTGCCTAAAATAATTTTAATTTGAACCATGTGTGAAAAAAGAAGCAATCAATTGTGTGATACAACAACAACGCAATAGGAACAAGAGTTAGGTGACGTGAAACTATTTTTTACGTTAGGTTTTTCATCCTAAATGCTGGTTTAATTTAAGTTAAGGTTTGTTTTTATTAATTACATGGTTTATCTTTAAATTAGATTTTGGTATAATTGTTAATTTAAACTGTGGTTTGGTTTGGTTTAGTAATAATTATTTAAGTTTGTGGTCAAAAGATTAAACAGATCTGTTAAAAATAAGTAAGTTTGTCGCCATAGTGTAAAACAAATCTATTAAACCCCAATAAATCTGTCAAATTTAGATAAATATGTGGTTAAAGAAGTAAAAAATCAGTCGAAACCTAAATAACTCTGTCAAATCTAGATAAATATGTGTTCAAAGAAGAAATAAATTTGTGGAAACCTTAATAAGTTTGTCAAAATCAAGTAAGTTTATCGCCAAAACAAACAAATCAATGAATCAAGTCTGTCAAATTGGTATTAGTTTGTTGCTAAAGAAAAATAAATTTGTTAAACAAATTTGTGGAAACCTAGTTAAGTTTGTCGATTAAGTAAAAAAAAAATTCTGTTGTTAATAAGTTTGTTTCATGTAACGACGATTAAATAAGTTTGTGAAATGACAATTTCGTAATACTTTAATTTTTTTCTATTGAGTTTGAAATTATAGTAATAGCATTTTTATTATTATGAATTTCGAGTATAAATGATTTAGGGACAAAATAAGTAACAAAAACTGGTTAATAATTAAAATAAAATTAGAGTTAATCTATTAATTAAGTGATTAATTAGGGTCAAACTCACTTTTTCTCTTTAATAGTATGGCCGTAAAAAAAACTCACTAAGATTATTCTAATCATATATTTTTCGTAGTTATATGTCCATGATTTGTTACTCTTGTGACTAGCAGTCTAACCAATCGGCTGATATACTATTTTACATCAACTTTGTACTTTCTTAGAAGAAAAAAAAAAAAACGATAACTCAAGAATATCACCTGGGGTCAAAAGACAACGGGAGCTGGAAACATCTTTAAACTTGCTTGTCTTAAAAATCACAATAGATTACTTTATATTATAACTTTAATTAACTAATTAATGACAACTTGTGACATCTTTAATTGTCTCCAACTATAAATTTGACTTTTAAGCATTTAAGTTAATTAATTAATATAATAACACATACAGGTTTAGGTTCTAAACCCCATAACGTTTTAAGTACGGTAACATTTCTTTATCACTAAGCAAGTATGTACGCACAAACCAGGGTAAAGGAAATATTCTAACCAAACCCTTTAACTCAAGAACTATATTGTTCGTAAAAAGTCATACTTAGGTAACAGAAGAACTAGTTTAAAAAATCTAGAGTTCCTGAAAATCGTGAAAGAAGAAAAAGCCCATTTCTTTCTCTGGCCCGACTCCTGAGACTCTCCCCCTAAACCTAGTTTCTTCTCCTATCTTCTCCTAAGCCGCCGCCGTTAGCTTCCTCACCCGCTCTGCCGTCTAACCGGCGCCGGTGGCTTCCTCAGTACCGGTGCCGGTAAGACCTTCATGCTCTCGTGTCTCGTTCTTTTGCTTTGATTTTGGTTTAGGATCTGTTGGATGTCGGAGGTCGCGGTGGTGTTGGTCACGGCGTGGTCCTTAAGCGGTGGCGGCGCAGTCTCCGCGGGTCGCGGTTACTGCGGTTGAGGAGAGGCGTTATCCCTAGGGCTGGTGTTCTCGTCCTCTTCTGCCTCGCTCTTGGCCGAGATCTGCGTATATCTCGGCTTCCGGCGGTTTTGCTTCCAGCAGTTCGCGGCGTGTCCACCAAGCTCGGAGCATCGTGCTCGTTGACGACGGCGGTAGCGGGCTGGTTCTCCCTCTCTCTCCGTCTCGGTCTTCTCCTCGCTGTTGGAAGTCTCACGGTTTTCTCTTGTGATGGAGAGACGGCGTAGGCTTGGGCTTCTTAGACATCGGAGGTGGCTACGGATCTCGAGGACGGGTCCTTGGCTGGTTTACGGTGGTCGACAGAGGTTTATGGTCTGGTGGCAGCCTAGACGCGGTGGCTCATGGTGTCTCTCTAAGCTAGCGTGGATCTGCTAGCGGTTCTCCCGGCGATGGTTCGGACGGGTGGCTCGGCGGTGGCAGTTAAGCTCCGGTGACGTCTCCCATCGTTGTGGCCTGGGTAAGCCGTTAGTATTTTTTTCCACACGATTGATGCGGCATTAAACGTTTGTGCTTGAGGTTGGTGTTGGTTTGGCTCCGGGATTTAACCGGTGTTGATGGTGAATCAAACCCGGACTTGAGATGTAGAGGCGTCGGGTTGTTATGGTTGTTAGCTTGTAGCTGTGGGGGCTGGTTTTTGAGAGACTCGTTTCACTCGGAAATGGTAGTTGGAGGTGACTCTTCGATGGCCCGCTTGGGCTCCCTTGTCAACAGATGCAAGTTAGTCTTCTATGGATCCCGGAGATCCCGTTAGTTTTCGGAGAAGCTGTAGGTATCTCATCTCAGAGGTTTGAGGGCTGGCCTTAGTATGAGTCTCGTGGCAACTATGATGGAAATTCTAGTTCTTCAGAACTATGGCAAAAGCGGGGTGGTCTGCGCTTTAGCGTGTGATTGCTGCGCTCTCGTTTGGTTTTGTGTTCGGTTTTTAGCTCGTTCGATCGATCCTTCTCTTAGCCTCTCGTTAGTGAAGTATTAGTTGTTGTGATTTTCTTCTTCTTTGTAGCTTCTTTTTTCCATTTTTCTGACTTCTTTGTTATCTCTCTGTAATTTCTGTCAAAAAATTAAAATGGTAATAAAATTTAACATTTTTACCAAAAAAAAAAAAAAATCTAGAGTTCTCTCACGGAATGCATGACCCACAGCTAACTACTAGAAATGCAATTTCTGATGTGGAGACAACTGATTGGTCCTACTGATTCCCATATTTTGGATCTTATTTACAAAATTACGAAGGGTGTCCCACTATTGTGAAGATGACAAGATGGATAGAAATTCTCCATTTGAATAATCACATTTATGCATAGTCGATGTTAAAGCTAGTTTTTTGGGTCTATTCAAGACCGGCTCTGGACAAAACAATATAAAATATTAGTACTGATTCCCAATATAAAAGATAGAGGAGGCCTTGGAATCAGAGAGATTCAATGTTTTAATGAGGCTCTCCTTGCAAAACAGAGCTGGAGAATACTAACCCGACCCAACAGCCTGCTTGCAAGAATGTTGACACAAAAATACTGCAGGAATAGAGGGTTTCTGGAAATCAAACCTCGAGGCAACTCATCGCACGGATGGAGAAGTATCCTGCTGGGTAGAGACCTTATACGGTCAGGACTTGGGAGATCTATTGGAGATGGGAAATCAACAAACGTTTGGAGAGATCCATGGACAGCAAACATCTCGCAGAGCATCATAACAGGCCCACCTAACGAAGAAGATCAGAATCTGATGGTTTCAGACCTTATGGTACCAGAGGGAGCAGAGTGGGATCGAGATAAAGTATCAAGACTTTTTCCGGACTTCTGGAAAGAGATCGTGAGTATACAACTGAGCAAGACTGGAAGACCGGACAGCTATGTCTGGACAGAGTCACCGGATGGAGACTACTCGACTCGCTCGGGGTACTACATCGGCTTGGAAAGGAAGAATTTACTAGAACAGCCAGTATTGTTTGACGGTTTCAAGTGGAAAAAAGAGATTTGGAACATTAAAACCACATCAAAGAACCATATGCTTATATGGAGAGCTGCTCGAGAGTCCCTACCGGTAGGATCCAATCTAGTGCAAAGGAAAATCATTCCAAACTCAAATTGTATTCGATGCGGAATGGAGGAGACAGAGCTCCACCTGTTTTTCCAATGCGAGTACGCAAGAGCGGTGTGGGAAAAGGCCCCTTTACAAGCAAAGCTCAGAGTGGAGACCTTCAGGAACATCAGAGAAGGTCTTACGGCAAGTCGGGCACTAAAAGCACCTGCGGATTCACCAACTCCAGAGGTACCAATCTATCCGTGGATTTTGTCAGCTCTGTGGACAGCACGTAACAAGAAGATCTTTGAAACCAGAGAAACCACAGTAGAGGAAACACTCAACCTAGCAATCAATAACGCTTGGGAGTGGGGAAAAGTGCAGATAGACAAGGAGGAGCAACCACGAAAACAGTCAAGCAAATCAGTCATCAAACCTGTAGCTCAGAATGAAATCCTATGCTTTACAGATGCAGCATGGACGGGACTAGAGATGACGACGGGACTGGGATGGAACATGGAAGATACCACTGGAAGAACCATCGCGGAAGGATCAAGGACAACAAGATTTATCAAGTCCCCATTGATTGCGGAAGCTGTGGCAATTAGAGAAGCACTATTGGCAGCAAAGAGCATGAACGTTCAACGCATAAGGATTGCGTCGGACGCAAGGAACGTAATTGGAAGTATAAACATGCACCGACCCATAAGAGAAGCAAAAATGGTGATAGAAGACATTCTATCCATCTCAGGAACATTTATGGAATCTGAATTCATCTTTATACCCCGATCCTTAAATGGGGTAGCAGATTCCTTAGCAAAAACAGCCGCAAGGTCTATGACCATAGGCTCCTCGTTTGTAATCGTTTAACTCTTTTGATTGAAATGAAATTTCCAAGACCAAAAAAAAAAAAAAAAATTCCCAAATTTAAGTAGCTAATATATATATATATATATATATATATATAATTTTAAATTATAAAAAATGTTTTTAGTTAAAGTTTATTATAATTATTTTATAAATCCATAAATTTGAGGGCCGACCATAAGAGCATGTACATCAATGAACCTCTTTTGGGGGTTTTTAAATCTTTTTTTATTTTTTTTTTTGGAAAGTTTTTAAAAAAAAAACGAAAAATCAAAAAAGGAACGAATAAGAGAATGACACGTATGCTTGAACAGTGAAGAAACGAATCCTTAAAATTCTTATATAAGGATCGGTCCTTATGGGTTTCTTAAAAAAATTATTATTTTTATTCTGTTTTGTCTAAGAAATTATGCCAAAACCCCATTAAAAACCATCAATGTGCATGCTAAGTCTAATTAAGTTTTTCTTACTTTATAATATTGTTACTGATTTATCGTACACTAATGTTTGGCCTGTGCGTTTGCACGGACTAATTTTTATGTTTTAAATTTTTATGGGTTAAAGTAGCGTCAAAAATTTATTAAACAATAGTAGAAAATAAATGTATCTTAAATATATAATTTTTAGATAAAATAAGTGTCATCTGAATTAATGTGATGATAGGGATTTAACAGAAAAAAAAAATAGTTACCCTGATAGGCTCATCTTTTCTATCTCGACGTTACCTACGGTTAACATTGGTCAGAACAAAACAAAATTTGGTTTAAAAGTATCAAGTGGCAATGTCGATGATTATTAAATTAAACATGTCAGTTACCATGTTATCTACAAGCTGTGATTTCATACTAAATTGTTTCTTGTATACCATCTAACTTCTACCTCAACTTTCTTACACTTGTCTGCAAAACAAAATTGAGGATCAAGGGACGAACATTCTGAGGAGGTAAAAAGAAAAGTTGCAATCCAGCGACATATGCTTGAACTGTGAGTTTATCAAAAAAATCAGAGTGTGTTATCAGAGAAAAGGGAGAGATATGGAGATACTCGTCATTGATTTCGCATAAGAGCAGATTGGTTGTCATCATTTACGTAGTTATATACTACAGAATGGAACATCATAGCAAGGTTCTTTATTATCCCTTTCGGGCAGAAGAGTGTCTTTTCATTTCTAGACCCAAGATGCAAACTTATGCAGGGTCAAGAGAAAATCCTCCAGATGGGTTTTTGTGTCCTAGTGGTTGGATTGTTCTTGTCAAATACTATGAGAAGCTTGTGGGTTGTATTAGTCTTGGAATCATCTTGCAGGTTCAGAAAAGAGAGATCATCAACGATAATCCAAAGCAAACTTCTCCTCCCCAAAGTTGACAGTAACCCTGCCAGGATTCAGAACAAAAGCTTAGAGAGCAACTATGGAACTCATACACATACAAAAATAAGAGCATACTCTACGTTTTGGCTATGTACAGCTACAGTAGGGAACAAAGGACCCTTGATGTACTTTGATATTGTCCCTACCAGAGTTCCATTTACGCTGGCATCAAATATTTCAACATATACGATATGTCAGAAGTGCTACATGAAATGAATAGATCTTGATCTCTATTAAACATTGATTAAGCACGTGAAAAAGAATTCTTGGGAATCATAGTTTATACCGGCACCAACCGTATCATGTTGTATAAGTTGGACCAAAAGCTTCACCTTGTCTATTCCCAAGATATATGAGTCCATCTTCACCATGATAGCCACAAGTGTTGAGTTCCCACCTAACCATTATACAAGAAAGACTCAATTTGAATTCTCAATCAAATGATTTAGATAAGAACATCTTGCAAAAATTTCAATTTTTAACATCTTGCAAAAATTTCAATTTAACAGTAACAAAATCCAAATTTTCGATTGAATTGAATCTAAACGCAAATTTACCCAGGATGCCTCCCAGTTTTGAAGTTATCGGTAGTGAAACCAATCGAGACTCGTCCCTTGACACCAGCATCTTTAACATAAATCTCACAGTAGTAAGCTTGGCGTTTGAACGGAGCCGGTTTATTAGATTGAGCGACGCCGACGTCGTGACCGTGTTGGCCAACGCCGGTATACTTGATGGATAGTTTATCTGGAGAGACAATCATAAACCGCCTGAACTGTTGATCGTGTTTAGCTCCGTAGGCGATTCTTCTTCCTCGTTTCCCATATCTCATGCTTAGAAGAGTGACAAAATTTTTCAATGAATTGGAAGTTCATTGAATCGGAGAGAGGAAAACGATAAACCCTAGAATTTCGATTTATGGTAAGAACAATGAGAGAGAAAAAAATCCAAAATGGTGTTCATTGTTCGTTTAGATAGAAGAGGTTATAGGTGATTGAGGGTTGAGTGGACGTAGTGGGTTATTGCTGGAGAGGAAACCCATTTTGTTTTTTTTTTAATTTAAAAAAACCAAACAAATTAAGGATATCTCGGTTGAGAAATATAAAAAAAGAAAAAAACGAAAAGGAAAAAAAACGCAAAAAGTGGAGAGCATGACACATAGAATTTTTCCACGTGTCAGTTAAAAAAGACAGCAGTTAAGTGAAATTTTGCTAGTGAATTATAGATATAAGGATGTAGTTATGAGTTTATCTAATTATGTGTCCCACACTTAGTTATTTAAATTTTTTTTTGGAAAAAGTTAATATATGATTTATTATTGGGAAAAAAGCTGTGGTGGTACTAAAATATGTGTTAATTAATATAATAGCATCTGCGATTCTAATTTTTGTAGGCTAATATTTTGGTCTAAAATGACCTTACATGTACTTGTTAGGAAAAAAATAATTACAAGAATGCCATTACTATTTTATTTCCACATCAGCAAAAACGAACTTTATTTACGAAAATGCCACCTTCCCGAAATAATAAATCCGCACGGATTTATGACATTCTTTGTTACAGATTTAATAAATCTGCACGGAGTTATTTTCTTTTGTTGCAGATTTATTGTCTTTGTTGCAGAGTTTTATAAATCTGTAACACGTTAGAAGGTTTTGAAAAATTACTATACTAGCATCATAGTATTACAGATTTTTAACCGTGTTACAGATTTATGTTCTCATGTTGCAGATTTGTTTCTTTTTTTGCTGACGTGGCACGGATTTATATTAACGTGTTGCAGACTTTTGCAGATTTTCCAGATTTGTTTTCTTAGTTTTGAATAAATCTGGAATTTCATGTTACGGATTTGTGTTACGTATTACAGATTTATTAAAGTCCGCAACAAAGAAAATTGTTAAAATTAATTACTATTGTAGCACTCCTATGTTACAGACTTTCTCTATTTGTAGCAGATTTGTTTTCAATGTTACGGATTTATGTTATGCTAGATATTGATTTTAATGTTACGGATTTATTGAAGATGTACATAATTCGAATAATTGTTGCCTGATTTTTTCCTGATTTTTAGGAACCGTTTATGGTAATTAAATATTCACTTAAGAAATTCAATATTTGGCAAAAAAAAAAGATAACCAACAAAAAAACTTTTTTCAATTATTTTCTTAATTAAATAATTTCTTTATTATTTTTTTGTTTTAAAATTTTTTACAAATAAATATAATAATAAAAATAACCAATGAAATTTGTTTATATTAATTTCTCATTTAAATGATTTTTTATTATTTTTATATTAAATTCTTGTTTTCAAATCAAAATAATAAAATATAAGCAAAAAAAAAAAAATTTATCAATTTTTTTTTAAAATTTTAGATTTATTAAAAAAATATGTTGTATTAATTTCTTATTTTTAATTTTAAAAAAATATTAGCCAAAAAATAATTTGTGTTAATTTATTATTTAAATAATTTATTTATAAAATATATTTTCTATTTTTGAAAATAAAAAAAATTAACCATAAAAAATATTTTTAATTTGTATTTAAATAAATTTTTATAAAATTTTTTTTATTAGTTTCTTACTATTTATTTTTTTTAAAGAATTTATATTAACTATTTATTTTTTAAAAACGAATTTATATTGATTGTTTTTTTTTAAATGAATTTTTTATTAATTATTTATTTTTTTAAACGAATTTATATTAATTATTTATTTTTAAAAAATATATTAATTATTTATTTTACTTTAATGATTATATATTATTTCTTTAAAAAAACAAATTAAGGAAAGGATAATATAGTATTTTAAACCATTATAGAATGCTACTCTAGTAAAAAACACACCTAATGCTACTCTAGTAATTAACCTTAAAATTTGTACTACCAGGAGTAATTTTCACTTTATTATTTATGAAACTGAGTGATCTAATTATGTGTCGTACACTTAGTTACAATTTGGCAAAATGGGTTTCATATCAAGCATCAACACACTCATTCAATTGGTATTCTCACAATTGGTCTATCATTGCACCAAAATCAGGAAATTTCTGTGGAGAGTTGCCCGTAACGCATTTCTTGTGGGGAAACTTCTGTTTCATTGTGGAGTATCGACTGTGCGTAACTGCAAACAATGTGATGAATATAAAACTATAATACATCTTCTCTGATTCCACAATCTACTCATGCCTTCACTGACACAAAACTAATCATTATAGAGTTAAGGAAAGGTTGGAATTTTCCACCTACATGTTTGATTTTCACTCCTATAATCATCTCGCTATTGTGGAATTTGTGAACTGTTAGAAACAAATTGATGTTTGATGACAAATTTTACTCTGAAGTGGAGGTTATTTTAAAGCGATTTTGGATGCACAAGCGTGGAAACTTGCTATACAAGTCTTTGTTTCACCATCTCGTTTCAAATCTGCAGAAATGGGAACATCGCAATTTGTTGTGTCGACGGCGCTTGGACAGAGACTACTCTAATTGGTGGGATGAGTTGGGTTTCAAAGGCGAGGAATGACACTATCATGTGTCAAGGAACAAGAAACATAGTCTTTACCACTTCTCCTTTCGTAGCAGAGGCTCTTGCAGTAAAATCAAGAATCAATGTTGCACTCAATGCAGGTTATTTGCGAATCAACATATTATCAGACTCAGAGGTCCTTATAAATGCCCTTACTCTAGGGTCATGGTTGAATGAGATTGCAAATATCTTGTATGACGTTAGGAATCTTGTAAACCTCTTCACTCATTTATCTTTTTACCGTATTTTTGTTTAGATAACAATGTAACCAATGCTCTTGCAAGTTCAACCTTGTATGTATGAACTCTTCTAAATTTAAATGAAAACTTGCTTGATAAAACAAAAAAAAAGAAACTAAAGAGATGTGATTTTAGTATAAAGTTCTCCAATAAAATGACTAATAAAAAACACAACTATATCTATTACCTCAATAAAAACACCCAAACTTGGTGATTTTAAATTGTTTTTTAAAATGTTAATCTAGACATACACCAATAATAATACATTAAAAAGTTTGTATGTATAGGTCTTTGTCTTTTTTTTTGTCAAAGAGGGTCTTTGTCCCAAAAATATAATATTGAAAGGTGTATCAAAATTTTGTATGTATTTTAATATTGTGAATTTGTGAGAAGCAACCGAGAACACGTCTGCTGAACAACAAAGTATGCTTATGCAAAAAAAAACGTAATGGGTTGTCGCATTAACTCACGACTCACGAGTCACGAATTTTGGCTACAAAGTCTTCAGATTGTGGTTTAGAGAGCGTCTCACGTGAAAGTCCTTCTTTTCTCCGAGAGAACATTGCTAACAATTTCTTTTTTCCTCCTAACGTGCGCATGTCAACCTTTTTTGATCTCATAAATCATCTATTATTAATCATTTATGAACTTTTCTATCAGTTGTCCGTTATTTTTTCACATGTCACTTCCTTGAAAATGGCTTTTGCCACATCATCGGTCCTCAATCATCATAAAATTGCACACTACTCCACACATTTCACAATTGTAAGTGTTTCACCATCAATTGTAGGAACAATTAAAACAAATATTCAACATATATTTTTTTTTATTTTTTTAAGTTTTCTCACTTTTCATAACTAGAAGACGAGCATTGTTTTTAATTAGAGGTGTCGACTAGAACTAAAATCTGAAGCTCGGCCAGTCCAGATCCTGAAAATTATCAGATTCGGATTAAGATATATAATTTTTTTAAAAATGTGTGTTTCAGACTAAATTTATTTGGATTTTAGAGTTTTTAATTTTAGTTCAAACGAGTTTAGCTTATTCCAAAAAATCCAAAATAAAAATAAAGTTAAATAAAATTTCTAAAATATTAAACATTGTTTATATTTTCTTTAATGATCAAAAATTAATTATGTTTTATTTCTAATTTTTTGTGATTTGATTGTGATATTTTTTTAATAATATAGATTTAGAAAATGTTGAATAAGATTTCAATCTAGATAATTATTTAGATTGAAATAGTTTGATTTTATATTTTATTTGATAATACAAATTATCTAAATTTTATTAGACCTAACTTTATTTGTATTATTTAAATTTAATAAAACAAATATTAAAGATTCTAAAATTTTATTTATTTTAAAAATATTTTTATATATATTTTGTTTTTAAAATTATTTAATTTTTGAAAACTAAAAAAAAACACACAAAAAGTTAGTTATATTAGGGTCGGATGGCCGGCTCGGACCGGTGCAGCCTAATTAACATTCTATTTTTTAGTACTAAACTAATACCTACATATTATTTTTAATTGTTCCTAAAACAATAAGAAAGACAGTTAAATTATATGATACTTATATAATTTGGTTTTGGCCAGTACTCAACTAAAGAAGGATATTACCAGGCACTTAGGATGTCGGACCGCATTGGGAAAACAGAGGATCAGTTCCAGAATTTCAACTGGATAAGGAACATCTGAGAAAGAGAGGCATCACCTAAGCTAAAAATGTTCATGTGGAAAGCAAAGAGAAACACATTACCAGTGGCAGCAAATTTAGCAAAACGGAACATCATTCAAGAAGCCAAATGTGCACGCTGTGGCGAGGTAGAAGATGTGTTGCACATACTGTTTCAATGTCCATATGCAGTGAAAGTATGGGAAAGTCAACCTTTCAAGACAACGACCAATCCTAGATCGTGGACAAGCTTCGATGATGGACTGCGGAGGGCTCAAAGCTTACTTACGCTGCCACCGGTGGGACTAAACGGGGATACTCTCTTCTTCTGGACATGCTGGGGCCTATGGGTGAGTAGAAACAAGCTGTGTTTTGAAAGAAGGATGATAGATACGAAAGAAACTGGACTGAAGGCCATAACCGAAGCAAGGGAGTGGGCTGAAGCTCAAGTAAGTGAAAAGGAAGAAACAAAGAAGTATAATCTGAACAAAGTGAAGACTGTGGATCCTAATGAAGAACAACAAGAAGCGATAACAATGGTGAAGATAGATGCGGCTTGGGAAGTGCAAACAGGGAATACCGGACTCGGCTGGGTTTGTAGAGACAGAGGATCGACGGTTACACGGAGAAGTTCAATGAGAAGACGGGATGTAAGGTCACCCTTGGTGGCAGAAGGACTAGCTTGCTTGGAAGCTTTAAAACACCAAAGAGCGCTCAACTGGAGCAAAGTTTCGATATCTTCGATTAATCTGAACCTGATCCGAGCACTCTCCAAAAAAGTCTACCCATTAGAGCTCTATGGAGTTCTTAGTGATGTTGCAAAACTATCTTTAGAGTTTGAGTTTGTTAGCTTCTTTTATATCTCAAGAAAGAACAATGATGAGGCTGACTTAGTGGCAAAAAAAGCCCTTCACCATGAGGTCTGTGAGGTAGTTGTATGTGACTCTGTTTGAGATTTGAGTAATGAAATTTTCAGTTCAAAAAAAAAAAAACTTATATAATTTGGCATATAAGGAGAATTTGAATAAGAGAACAGTGGCAGATATGCATCATTTTTTTGTTGTTAAGATGTGGATATGCATCATTTTCCAAAACTTAAAATTTGGCCCAATTTTGTGAAACGTCAATGTTCGAAACTATCCATATGACAAATTGTCATGCTAGAAAAATAAATATCCTCTTTCTAATACGACAAAATAAAAAATATGTAATCATGAAAAGAGTTATTTTTCCTTCGCAATTATGCATTATTTACATTAAAGATAAAATGTGGGGTTCTCCCAATTTGGCATTATTATTTTTGCATTAAAGACAAAATTCGGGGGTTATCTTCACAATTTTGCATTATTTGTTTCTTACTTTCATATAATGCAGACATCTGTATCTATATATAGGTATGTGGGGCTTCTTCTTCTTCGAAACTCAAATATTTTTTTCCAGATTATACACAAATAAAACGAACTAAGTCGTAATGGGTAAGCACACAAACGCCAGAAATTTTGGCCACAGGGAAGTCACGGCGGCAGAGATGGAGTCCCTAGCCAGTTTCTGCGAAGCCGTCTTGCCTCCAGTGTCGCAGCCGGAAGAATTTCTCGGCGAAGATGATCACCACTGGAACAAAGAGGCTCTCCGATCATTTTACTCAACTTCTGGGTCTCAGACTCCCGTCGCTCGCCAGGTACACACCATTTCATTGTTTATTGATCAGTAAATAGCTAAACGTCACACTTTAACTCTTTTTTACCCTTTTGGCAAAAAAAAAAAAGTAGCTCAACGTTTTAAATGCTCAAATGGTCAAAGTTTTGATTTTTAATACTATAAAGCATACGTTACAATTAACGAGGAAGATTCATCTTCATTTACGTTACAATTAACCGCAAAAAAACTGGGTAAAATGTTTGGAGTATAGATGTCAAATATTTTATGTAAAAGTCAAAGACTGTCTTGTTATGGGATGCAGGCCATTGAGTTGATAATTAAACGAGGGACGATGGAAGCTTATCTTGCATCGCGACTTGTCTTGTTCTTGCTGGCTACTCGGCTTGGGACGTTACTCATTTGTGGAACCGAATGTTTGGTCTCAAGCTGGCCTTTTGTCGAGAAATTCAGTGAGCTCTCGTTGGAGAAGAGGGAAAGAGTACTTGAGAAACAATTCAGAAACTGGTTCCTGACTCCTATTAGAGCTGCCTTCGTCTATATCAAAGTCGCCTTCCTCTTCTGTTTCTTCTCTCGGGTATGCCTTCTTTTCCACTCCAAGGCCTTGTCTGATTCATTAAGATTCCGTCTATTTATTTAGTAGTTGTGTTCAATTTGGATTAACCAATCTGAAATCCATCAAGATAAACAAAAGGTTCCAAAATCTGATAAACCTGAACCTAAGTCGTACCAAACGGATTTATAAGATTAGCTTTTACACTTTGTTTATATGCGCATATATAATCCAAAAAACCTGAAACTAATCCCCACCAAACTGATTAATACTAGATTATCTTCACTTTGGTTATTATACATTAACAAAAAGAACCTAAAAATAAAGGAAACTTGGTCATTTCATATGTAAGAAATGAGCTACTTGTATAATAAATCATCAAGATTTACTAATTTTTTCGGCGTTGCTTTTGTGTAGGTTAGTCCAGATGGCGAAAACCCTGCATGGGAAGCCATAGGTTATCACCTGAACCTCGATGAGAACAGACCTTGTGAAACTCAAAAAGAAAGACCTCTTGAGAAAGGGATGGTGGAGACCATGAAAGAAACAGAGCACACTCTCCTCGAATCACTTGCTCAAAAGGGCCTAGAAGCGGACCACGACAGGGACCACGATGCGATCAGGATCAAATGCGACGCTGTGGTGGTCGGATCGGGCTCAGGAGGAGGCGTGGCGGCTTCAGTGCTAGCAAAAGCAGGTTTGAAAGTGGTTGTTATGGAGAAAGGAAGCTACTTTACACCGTCCGATTATCCTCCTTTCGAAGGTCATGGCATGGACAAAATGTATGAGAATGGAGGGATTCTTCCAACCGTGGATGGAAATCTAATGATATTGGCTGGAGCAACTGTAGGCGGTGGGTCTGCTGTGAACTGGTCTGCGTGTATCAGAACTCCGAAATGGGTTCTTCAAGAATGGTCAGAGGATCAAAAGATACCTCTTTTCGGCACCGAAGAATATGTTTCGGCTATGGACTTAGTGTGGAAGAGGATGGGTGTCACGGAGAAATGTGAAATGGAGGGTTTTCAGAATCAGATTCTTAGGAAAGGTTGCGAAAATCTCGGGATCAGTGTCCAAAACGTTGCGCGTAACTCCTCGGAGAGGCATTACTGCGGGTCTTGCGGGTATGGATGCAGACAAGGAGAGAAGAAAGGAAGCGACCGGACTTGGCTTGTCGACGCTGTGAGTCACGGAGCTGTGGTTTTAACGGGATGCAAAGCGGAGAGATTCATACTCGAAAAGAACTGTGGAGGCGGCAAGAAAATGAAATGTTTGGGAGTGATGGCCAAATCTTTAAACGGAAACATAGCGAAGAAGATCAAGATCGAAGCTAAAGTAACGGTTTCCGCAGCTGGTTCTCTTTTAACACCTCCGTTGATGATCTCTAGCGGGTTGAGAAACCGACACATTGGTAAAAACCTTCACCTACACCCTGTTCTAATGGCGTGGGGTTACTTCCCGGAGAAGGAATCTTCTAATTTCAATTTCAAGGGAAAGGCCTACGAAGGCGGGATCATAACATCAATGAGCAAAGTGTTATCAGAAGATTCGGAAGTTAGAGCAATCATAGAGACCCCAGCACTAGGACCAGCCTCATTCTCGGTGCTGTGTCCTTGGACCTCAGGGCTTGACATGAAGAAGAGGATGTCAAGATACTCAAGAACCGCGAATCTCATAACGATAGTTAGAGATGGAGGGTCAGGAGAGGTGAAAACCGAAGGCAGGATAAGCTACGCTGTGGATAAAACCGATAAAGAGAATCTCAAAGCCGGGCTTAGACAGTCGCTGAGGATACTCATTGCAGCTGGAGCAGAGGAAGTGGGAACTCACAGAAGCGACGGGCAGAAACTGATATGCAAAGGGGTTGATGAGAAGTCGATCGAGGAGTTTTTGGACTCGGTGAATGCAGAGGAAGGGCCAAAGGCGATGACAGAGAACTGGAGTGTGTATAGCTCAGCTCATCAGATGGGAAGTTGTAGAATTGGAGAAGATGAAAAAGAAGGAGCAATTGACTTGAATGGAGAGAGTTGGGAAGCTGAGAAGTTGTTCGTGTGCGATGGAAGTGTGTTGCCGAGTGCTGTTGGTGTTAATCCTATGATTACAATTATGTCTACGGCTTACTGTATCTCCACAAGAATTGCTAAGTCCATGACCTTAGCTTTATCTCATTGAAACATGTGGTTTCGATTTCCTATATCATCCCTGCATAAAAAATTCGTTTAAGCCTATGTATTATAATATTCTTAGTGATAAAGTTAATCCTATACTCATAAAAGTAAAAAATTGTTCTATTTGTTAAGGCTATAAGCTAAGGATCGAGATGAACTTTCTCCCTTTTTAGCTATTTTCCGCTTATAAAATGCAATCATACTTGTCATAAGTAGATTGTTGTGTAAACACAACGATGATTCGTGATAAACAAAACCCAAAAGACAATAAAATCTCAGTAAAATAATAATGTTGTGACCATATTAATTTGAAACAAAATAAATTATATTAATTTATCAATCATTAATTTATAGAAGTTATATTATAATATAAATTTTGGAATTAATGTGATTTTCTACCATGAATGTATATGGTTATTAAAAAGAAGAAATAACAAGTTAGATGATTAAGTGTTACGTAGTGATAATTGTTTTGGTTAGTGGTTTAAACTTTCATCAAAAAATTTGTTTAAAGAAGTTAAGTTTCTTGAGCAAATAGTGGCATTTTTTTTGTCAACACTGCTTATAAAAATCTAAGCCAAAGTAGGTCGGACATTTCGGTTTCCTAACGGGATTCCGAAATCCGACAGATTATGGCTTACAAGCGAAAATACTCTGTCTTTTGCTCTAGTCCTTTTAGCAAGGATGTCAGCAATTACATTATTCATACGATTAATATGCATTAGACGAAAATAAGAAAATCTCTCTCTAAAAGAAGCAATGATGTCAAGATCTGGGATAAAAGCCGGCCAATCCGTAGGATCTTCAAGCAAATAGTGGCATTTATTATTTGAAAAGAAGAGAAGAGTTGAACATAAAACTTAAATCAAAATTTACAGAAAATCAATGTATGAACTGGAAAGTTAAATGATCGTTCGCTCGTTTTACACTTTGGAAAGTTTTATAGATCAAGAATCCATTAATCCCCTGCTCTGTTCGTTTCAAGGATAAATGGTTACGCAATTTCCGGAGTTCCCCCAAAGGTTTCTCCGATATGGCTGCATCAATGCAAAAGCCAAGACTAGACCCTCCCTCCAATTTATTACCTTTGTCTAATCGTCTGAGTCCATGTCACGGAACGGTAACGGTACGGTCTTCACTGCCCTAAATTGGCCTACATTGTTCAAATGCTCATTCTCCACTCTGTAATTACAAAAATGTAAATATTTAATAACATCCACATACAAATCTTTAAAACAAGAAAGGTGATGTTTTCTTACCTGTAAAAGTTCCAATGGCCTCGACGAATGACTTCAAGGGATGCCAATAAGAAATCTAACAAATGAGACTGAACAGGATTAACCCTGAATCTTACTATTGTTTCGATCCAAGCAACTCGCAATACCAAATTCAACGCCTGAACAAAAAAATACCAAAGATAAACATCGGTTCTCATCATTTACTAAAAGATTATGTGATTTGACTTACAATGGAGAGATAGTAGATGTTCTTGTTCTTGAGAACAAGATCGTCCCTTAGCCATGGATTTTTGGATTTAGGGTTCAAAAGACCCCAATCCTTGACAAAGTCCCAGTACAACTGGTAAAGCGTAGCCACGACCGAGCTCCCAAGCACGACGGCTAACCACAAGTTGGTGTTTTCTCTTGCATAGGTTATGCGGACTCCGGCTGCAACCATCGCTGAAACGTATTTCCCCATGTTGACTAAGTGATCGGAGTTTGATTCGTCCCACCATCTCCTTATACACTGTAAATTATGTGTCAATAATGTTAACTAAAAGAAAGAAAAACCGAAGTGAGCTTACTTGCATGGCACGCCAGAAATAAGGTGAGAAAGAGATTAAGCAAGCAAGTTCTCTGTAGATTCTTCCGTTTTTGCAGGTATTGTATTCGTGTGTTCGAAAGCTTTGGGCCACGAAGTAACACGCAGTTGACTCGATATGTCTCAGCAAAGGAATCTGAATTGAACATAAATAAGTCAGAACACGGTTAGTTGGACAAAAAGTCCTGTATTCGTTAATTACCTGGCTAGTAAGTTGATCAGCCATGAAAAAATCAACCATCAAAACCTGTTTTGTACAAAACCCATTTAAAAAGCAAGTTCCTATGGATTTCTTGTGCTACAAGTAACCAAGACATTTCCAATTATACCTTGTAGAACGGTGAGCAGACGATGTTCCGTAAAATTTTAATGAAGCAGAATCTTGTTGGACGATAAAATGTGTCGAATGGGCATATTAAGACACAGATGAAGATCTGTCACAACACCAAAACAAATTAGCATTTCGAATTACGATTACGGTTGAATTTATTGATTTACCAGGAGGAGTATGCCAGGAATTGTATCGACTTGGCTGGCTGTGAAACCGGCGGCACGAAGGATGAGGTGTATGACCATAGCACCCACGACTGCGGTCATAAACGTGGTTCCCATCAAAAACGCGTCTCGGTAACGCAACGCTGTGTTTGGTGAGAACTCGAATATAAACGTGTAATTTATCCTTGTGCTCTTCCACATAAACAGATTGCATCCGTACATGAACATGTGTAAACTCAGCAACGCAAAAATGCTGCGTTAGAAAAAAATCAAATTATCAAAATAATAAAACAATTTTCTTATTGTTTCTTTTGTTCAGGTACCCTGTGTTTTTAACCAAAAAAAAGAGTTTAGAAAAAATACCTGAAAACAGGATAAACAGTCTCTAAATATGAAACTTGAGCACCAGAGGTGAAGATTCCAGAAAGATGGGCCAGTATTATGTAAATACTAAACAATGAGACAAAGCAACCCGTAAATAATCCTGCAAAAAAAAAAAACACAGTTTCAATTTATTAAAAATATCCATAGTGGAATGTCAAAAATAATAAAAGGGTAAAAACACATAAATTTTAAAATAGTACGAACAAAGAAAGTGACCATATGAGAATCTTTCTGCTGGTGGGGTCTCAAGAACTTCATTGCCTTTTTCCTGTCATTGTTTGCGAAGTGCTTTGTGAATATGGACTCCACTTCGTCCATCAGTCTTACCACCTTATGTTTATTTTAATCAAAACCACCAATTATTTTTTAGTCTTTTTATAAAATGATTTACTATGACATTAAAAGTATATAGATCTTCTTTTATTTCACTCATATAATACCTTATCAGAGCTTGTAAATTGCGATCTCTTTACGACTTTTAGATAACTTGATGATGCTTGGTGACCAGAAACCTGTTGGTTCATAAATTAATGTTCATCATTAAGCACTTTAATTTTCTTTTTATTCAAACAAGTTTGGTTGATCATCGTTACTAGTCAACTAACGAGTAAAGCTTATATATTAATAAATGCTTAATTACCTTGTCGAATTTCTTCAATATTTTTGTAAAAGCTATCATATTCAGTGAACTGCCAAAACAAATATCAAAAGCGAGAATTATAATTATACGATCACGAGATAAAATACAATAAAAAGGTTAGATATTGAATGAACATGGAATATACCTGTAGGTCTTCAACAAGCCAAGACCTTTGTAGAGCTCAACAAAGGCTTTACGTATCATCTTCTCTGCGCATTGAATCTTCTTCCGGTTAGTGAAATCTCCTCCACCGCTTCTTGGGTTGTTAACAAGCTCCTCCCAGAGAACCGACGTGGCCGTCGCGATGGTTCTTGCACCGCCACTGTCTGCTCCGGCTACGACGTCGGGAGTGTCGACGCGGAGAGGCATTTTGGGTTTGCCTCCTTTTGTTTTGCTCCTCGTTGCAGAGTTTATGAAACTCACACCATTCCTCTCTAACGCCTCTATGATCTCGTCTGTTCTGGATGTTTCACTTTGTGTCTCACTTAGTTCTCCGGGAGACCCTAAAAACAAGAAAGTAAAAATAAAAATAAAAAAATTGTTTGATAGAGAATCGATTTGTGTTCTCATGTTCTTGCCGGCCATTGAATATGTGTTGACATAAAAGCCTTAAAACTATAAAAATCTTTCAAAAAAAATTTGCCGCTTCGAGTTTTGCAGTCCCAGACAAATAATTTGTAAGTTTTAGCAAACGTTGTCATTTCAATAGCAACGATTTCCATTCTGTGTGATAAGAACAAACATATTTTGGTTTAGGACATTAAGTAACCTACATTTTTTTTTTACCAGCCGCACTACGACGTAAATCTGCTTATAGGACATGCACTTTTGTGGTTTCGAATGGGTGCAGGCCACGTCATAGCTCAGATATATAAGTCTGTGTCAACATGCAAAAGTTACTAAACTACCCTCAATCTGACCTAACTTGTACTAAAAGCTTTAAATAAGAAGACTGACCTGCATAGAAATCAGAGTTTCGCGCAGAAGAATTAAAGAAGCGTTGTGAATTAGAGCCAGAAAGGTTTCTCTTCTTCCGATCACTTAAGATCTGTTTGAGTTCTGCAAGAATGCCTAACTGTTTCTTCAAAATCTCTCCTCTTCCCACAAACTCTGTCTCTTTGGACTTGTGAAACTGATTCACTTTGTTTAGCTCTTCATCCAATCTTGCGAAGAACACTTTAACCTAAAGCAACAATAACAGAAAGCATTAAGACACTTAAATCAAACCACTAATTATATTTTAATCGTAATAAAAGCTTAAAAAGTAGTTTAAAATTTTGACTATCTTTATCAAAATTTAGGAAGTGGCGGTTGTGCAATTTAGACTAGCAATAAAAGCACCATCTATGCGATATACATAGGCCATTTATTTATTGTGCTGCTTTTTTTTTTGTTTGAACTCCGTTATTGTGCTGCTTTTCCAAAGTACTATAAGAAATAAGAATCCTTAATATTAAGTCTAAAGATTATATTAAAAATGTAATTAATACCTCATTTTCTTCGGAAAACAACTGAACGAGCTCAGTTTGGTAAATTTCCTCGACATCATCCCCATCTTCTGAGCTCTTTCTCCTCCTCACCTGTTAATCCACGGAAAATGACATAATATTAAGTTTCATTTAACCCAACAAACCATGTAAATATCATATTTTATTTTTTGATATTTTCTTATACGTGCCATTGCATTTAATTGAATGTTTTATGAAGGTGGTCACTTGTGAGTTTGTTATGTATTTATATTTATATTTTTCGTCACGATGGTTTCGTGAGATATCACAATCCTCACAACCGTTGTTCGCTTCTTATTTTTCTTGAGACTATGAAGAAAACATACCTTATTTTAGAATTAATGATCACAAATTCTACGATGTCGAGTAACATATAGTCTTATAAGTAAGCAAATATTTTCCGCAAAAATATATGTATTAATTTATAGGGTTTTTTTTTGGGGTCAAAATAGGTTTTTTCTAAGTTTAGGAAACAAGTAGGCTACTAGGTTAAGAAATGAGCTACATGGTCTCAATCATGTGTTTAATGCTAGTTTTCCTAAACAGACATACAAATATAATACGTATTTGGTACACAAAAAACTTAAGAAAGTTTTCCCAAATTGCGCTACACGACTTAAACATATTGAATTTCTACACAATCATATCAAATGTATTATTTACATATCTCAATCAGCAAAAAGAAAGAATAAATTTTTAAAAATGTCAAAAGCAAATGACAATCTTAAGAAAATAAAGCAGAACCAACCGGTAATTCTGACGCGTTTATAAGCAAAGACGCGAAAAGAAAGGTAATGGAAAATACAAAGACGTAAGCAGACACGAAACTCCATTGAAACAATCATAAGACAAAAAATGACGACTAAATAATATAATTAAAACTAAATCAATACGTTTACGTTCTCTTAAAAACCATATTCGAAATCTGCTAAGCTAAAAGAGATGAGTAAAGTAAACACAGCAAATCTACAATCTATTCCGACAGAAACCAAGACTTACGGTCTCACTAAGTATAACAATCATTTACGCAATGTGCGTTTAGACTTATAATTCCGATTGCTTTGTTTTTTTTTAGATGGGGTTTATCAGATAGATTAAAAAGATGTTACAAAAGAGCATTGATTAATTAAAACAATTCAATTACCTCAAGAATCTCTGGTTTTCCTGAGGAGGAAAATAGTTTATCAGAGAAGGTCCTTGCCAAGTTGCGAACCGGGTCGAATAGAGATCGACAAAATTCATGATGTTGAGCAATGGGGTAAAGAGAAACCGGTTTTGGTTTACGAGAGATTATGATTTTCTTGATTTGTTTTTTAAGTAGACAATAGTTAACAAAGGCCTCTTTCCACTCCGGTATGAGTTGTGCCTCTAACTCCTTCGAGAACTTCACCATCTTCTTCGCATATAGTGTCTTGTGACTCGGGAAGAAATGAAAACGTGAAGAAGGAGAACGAAAGAGAGAGATGTTTGTTTATAAAAAAAAAGAGAGAGAGAGATGTTTAATGTTTAAGAGAGGCATTAAGAGGGAAAGAAGAAAGTTATATATAGAGAAAAGACGTGTAGAGAAGATGAATTGAGTTCTCTTTTTGGTTTTTGGCACTAATTTACTTCATCGTTTTTTTTTTTTTTTAACACACATGGTTTGCAGCTACGAGCCGATTTAACTTTCGATCCGATTTGTTAAAATTAAAGTAATGCAAAAGGCAAAAATGGAAATGAGAATTATTTATCGAATTATATAATTAAATAGTGAAAATGCACCAAATTCATTCTCACGAGGTTAATTACCAGCATACTCTTAATGAAATTTTAATGAAAAGTAAGTCCACATCGGTAGTTGGAAAAATAATTAACTAATATATATAGGATAAGCCGATAAGATAAGAAGAAAATGAATATAGAAGAAGAACATAGAAGAGAGAGAGAGAGCGTGGCGAATATGAGAGAGAGAGAGAGAGAGAGAGAGACGTCAGGTGCAAGGCTCGAGACGGATCAAAGAAAGATGAAGACGATCTCCGGAGGAGAGAGAGGGAGGCTCGGGTTTGAAAGAGAGATATACAAAAACAGGGAACACAAGAAGAAGAAGAAGAAACGCGGATATAGAGAGAGAGAGAGAGAGAGAGAGAGAGAGAGAGAGAGAGAGAGAGAGAGAGAGAGAGAGAGAGAGAGAGAGAGAGAGAGAGAGAGAGAGAGAGAGAGAGAGAGAGAGAGAGAAGGAGGTTACCCCGATGGCGGAAGACCAGGTTGCGAACGCGGAGGAGAGCCAATCCCGGGACTCGAAAGAGAAAAGACGAAGTTAGTTCTACATTGAATTCGAAACAACAAAATAAGAAGAAGAAGATGACGATGGACTTGAGTGATTTTGACAATAATGTTCCAAAAAAGCCAAGCAACAAGTATATATGGAGCTCCGACGATTGGTAATTATAATGCTTGCGCGATATAATGATCGGGGTTTTGGAATTATGATGGTCTACGAAAAAACATAAATCGCTCTAAAAAGTCAATCAACCATACATTTCATCGGAGTCTAAATCTCATGAATATAAAATATTTCATAATGAAAATAACTTCCAATTTTTTTTACTCAACAAAATACTTGTGTGAGCACCTCACCTAGTACTATTAAAACATTAAAACAGGAGGCTTTTATGAAACTAACATTAGTTTATGTGTATCATTAGAATTAATAAATATTTTAAATATTTATTAGGATCATTTTTGGTTTAATAAAATTAGACTATATGTGTATTATGTTAAATATTCCCTAATTAATAATTTTAATCCAAACTATATTGATAATATCTTTTAATATATTTTTGTCTTAAATTTAAATATTTTTTTTTTGATTTTTAATAAAAATAATTATTAATTATGTATTTTTAATATTTTTATAAAATAATTTTAATTACATTTTAGTCTAAATATTCACTTATAATAATTTTATTCAAATATATTTATAATATCTTTTAATATTTTTTTGTTTCAAATATAAATATATATAAATTTTATATTATAACAAAATCGAACAAAGATATTTTTTTTGTCTCTTCATTTCTTAAGAAAAAAGATTATTAAACATGTATTTATTATTATATTTTATTGAAAATAATTTCAGTAACATTTTAATCTATAAAATAAATACAAATCTTTCTATTTAGACTATTGTAAAACGGGTTAAAAAATATATTAATCAAGTTTAATTATTATTAAAAATAAAATTTGTCTATTGAATGATGGGCTAGAATGATGTATTAACCAGTTTTAACTGATATATTATTAATTTGATAATTTATTAAATATTGTATTATTCGAATATATGATGAGTTAGATTACGGTTGATGTTTTTACGACCATAATTTTAAATGATTGTTCTATATTTTAACTACTATAAGATGAGTTGAAATATAAATTAATTTGCTTCGATTATAAAAATATTTAATAAGATTTATGTTGACTTGAAGACAAGTTAAAAGATGAATTAACCAATTTAATTATAGAAACAATAAAATAATTTAAAACAATTCAAAACTGTTAAATGAATAGATTATCATAGTTTAGTTATATTTTGATCTACGAAAATAAACATAAGAATTTTTATATTTAAACCATTATAAAATGGATTGAAAAATAGATTAGTCATTTTCAATTATCAATACTATTAAATAAATTGTCTATTGGAAGAACCATATTAAAAATGTATTAGCCAATTGTCTGATAAAATATTAAATTATTCAATATTTACATTATTCTAATATATGATGAGTTAGATTACAGTTGATGTTTGTAAATGATTGTTTTATCAAATTTTCAAAATACTTAAACTACTATAAGATGAGATGAAATATATATTATCATTTTTTGTCTTTCATAAATATGTAATTGTATTTATATAAAATTATAAATTTAATTATTAAAATATTAAAAACATAAATAAATTCTATATAAGCTTATGATATTTTATAAAATATTTTAAATTAACACAATGCATATTATAATTATATCACATTATTTTTATAATGACTGTTTTATTAAAACAATAAAATATTTAAAAAAATTATTCAAACAAAATAATTAGTTCAATTTTTTTTTATAAAGAAAAATATACAGGTGCTAAAGTAACGCGGATTAAATTTTAGTTTTATATTAAATTGCTAAATTTCCTACTTGCCATGCATAATCAATGCACTCATCTTAAAAAAAAACGCTCTCCAAAAGGCGATTCAAATGGCGATTCGGTGTTAGGGTTGATGTTCGAGATCGGATTAGATCGGCGACCAAAGCTCCTTAATCGATCACGATACACGATTCTAGGAGGAACATGGTGTTATCTATACCGTTTTATGCTTGGAAGATTGCAGAATCAGTTTTGAGATTCGACAGAAGGATCCTCAGACAAAAAATTCTCGGAAGTTATGATGCTCATTCGGATTTTAAAAGGAAGATATTCCAAAAATTCAAGGTGGAAAGGAAAGTTTAGTCGTTTTTTTAATTCTGATTACGATTTGCTGGCTCGGTGATATGACTTCAGTGCGATATGGAAAAGGGACGAACTATGGTGATTGGATATGGGAGGTGCGAGTTGAATTCGATTATTCAGTGGGGAATCACACATCAATTTCTTCGCGGTTACAAGGACAACTATACATGTTTATTTCCTTATTATGGGTTAGAGAGATTCATAGGAGATTTACTTGGGTAACATTCTTTTGGATATTTATCATCATGGTTGAGTTAAGGAAGTTTGCTGATACGAAATACCTGCAGAATAGTTTAAGCGAATCTAAAATAAAGAGGGACACTGGTTTCTGGAAAACAATTTTGTTGATTGAGTAAATCACGTTTCTGATATATTCAGTATTCAATATCTTTGATACTGGAGTAAATTCCTTAAGCTATTGGATTAATATAAATAGGAATGAGAGTCAAGGGTTTATGAAGCACACAATCATCTTTTTCTTCTCTAAGTTCGTCATATCCCTAGCAAAGTTTCTTACTATTACTCTTTTGAATTCTATTGGGTTCTGTGAGATGGCACAATCACATTTGGTGGGCAAGAGTTTGGGAAAGAAAGCGGTGGAAAAGAATGGCGGTTTGAAAATTACCATCCCAAAGTTTGATAACTCAAACTTGATTCAGGGTTTTGCAAACACATTGATCGAAAAGTGTATAAATCCATCCAAACAAGACATGCGGGCCCTGCTTTATATGTTTCCTCGGATTTGGTAGCTTGAAGATAAGGTGGTGGGGAGAGACTTGGGTTTTGGGCGTTTTCAATTCGACTTTTATGATGCAAATGACATTGAGGAGGTCTTGAAGATGGAGCTATTTCATTTTGACTATTGGATGGTGGCTTTGGTGAGGTGGGAACCGGTTGTATCCACAACTTATCCATCGATTATCACCTTTTGAGTAAAGGTGCTAGGGATCCCACCACATTACTGGGCTGATCCAACCTTCAAAAGTATTGGGGAGGCGATAGGAGAGGTTAAACAGGTGGATCTAAATGAAGGTAGGATTCAATTGGCTGTTGATGGTTTTAAACCTTTGGTTTTCACAACAACCATAGAGTTTCAAAATGGAGAAGAGACCTTGATTTCCTTGAGGTATGAGAAGTTATTCGGCTTTTGCAAGATTTGTCATAGCCTATGCCATGATCAGTTTAGGTGCCCCACAATCAGTTTTACCCAAGAGAATGTAATGACGGACCCTCAGACAATCCTGGACAGGGACCGGGAGCTCAGGCTGTAAGTTTTAAGGCAATGGTCATCAACAACACAGACAAGTCAAAGGAGAATGCCCCTCAAGAGTCGGATAGAGATAAGAACAAAGGTAAAGCGGTGGCAAGGGAGAGCTATCGTAGACCGAGAATGGATAGTGAATATCGAGCTTACACTACAAGAAAACAGACGATTTGCGATGGAAATAACCCTCACAATTCCGTCGCAAATGGCGTTTACCGATGGTTTTGCGAGAGAATGTATTCCGTCGCAATTGACCTCTCGCAAACTAATTTACCTCGCAGAATCCTCGCAAATTTGCGACGGAATAAATTCTCTCGCAATGTTCCCGCTTAACTCTCGTAAGTTTGTCGCAGAAAGTTTCCACGCAAAACCCTCGTAAAAATTGTTTCCTCGCAAATCAGACGCATATTTGCGATTGCTTTGCGAGGCGACTAGTGCTCGCAAGTTCTCTTGCTATTCCACGCAATTCCACCGCAAAACTTTGCGATGGATTTGCGAGGGTTTTCTTATAACCGTCGCAATTTCGTCGCAAAGTTTTGCGGTGGATTTGCGACGGAAACTAAGGTTTCATCGCATTTCTCTAGCAAATTTATAATTATAAATATTAAAATGTCAAAAATTATAATTTTTATATTATAATTAAATTAATTTAAAAACTATATATATAAAAGTATTAAATTAAAATTAATAATAACCAACATACATTATTTTTAAAACATAATATAATACATAAAACACAAATAAAATTAAATAGTAACAGACGGTTCGGTTCCGGTCCCGGTCCCGGCTTTAGAGTTGGATTCCGTAAAACGGTTTTTGCGGCTGAGCATTAGGGCGCTTGATGGATTTTGCTGCGACAAGTACTCCATAACCAAGTTGTAGCCTAACATCTTCTCTTTCTGCGTCTCGATCTCTTTTACCTGTGACGCGATGATCTGTCTCAGAGCTACCAGATCATTTTGCGGGTTAATTGTCAAAAAACTCGCAGCTTCCACTTTCGATTGAAGTGAACCTACACCGAAAATCCGTCCTTTTTATGAGGAGCAACCTAAAAAACATAAAACCAAAAAATATATAAGTTTTTTATATAAAAGTTAGTAATTAACTATTACAGAATAAATTACCTCCGTGTAGATCTTGTTCTTTACGGTCGGAGGTTAAAAACCGCAAGTAATCATTAGCACGAGCTGGTCCCGACATCTACAAAAAAAAAATTATTATAAAAATTCCAACAATCTGAAGGAAGATAAGAACCAACCGAGTCACCATGCACATAAAAAATTTCTGATTAAAGGATCTATACAAATGCTTTTTATGTATGATAATGCCTCTCTTAAGCTCGACAATAACAAAGCATGACCAAAGTAAAATATACATGGTTATTTGTTCTCATCATTAATGACAGTTTATATTGCTAATCAATCAGTAAGTTTCTATTAACCATAGTCCGGATGGTGTCCATTAACAATTAAAGAACGCAGTAGCTGAGATGATTTATAATATATTTCAATACATACAAATATATACACATATATACACAAATATATACGAGAAAATGGTCATTCAAATCACGAACTTTTTGGTCAAAGCCAAAATATACACGAACTTTAAAACGTACCAAAAAAGCATGAACAAAATTTGACTTTCTAAATTAAATACAAACTTATCGTTAACTGGCCATTTTAAATACGTCGTTTTGGTGCAAGGTTAAAAAAAGAAAAAAAAATGACGTTGGTAGGACTCGAACCTAAGATCTTTAGCTTAAAATAGACCTTAACTTGCCACTGTGCCACCAAACTCTCTTCGGATATAAGTAAATAATAATGTTATTTAACTTATACCGAATGCGTTTATAAAAAAAATTTATATAAAAAAAGTTATTTACAAGTATCCTTCAAATAAAAAAAGTTATATAAAATAATCTTTTCTTTTATAAGCATTTTAATTTAAAAACGCACTCGGTATAAGTTAAATAACATTATTATTTACTTATATCCGAAGAGAGTTTGGTGGCACAGTGGCGAGTTAAGGTTTATTTTAAGCTAAGGATCTTAGGTTCGAGTCCTACCAACGTCATTTTTTTTTTTTAACCTTGCACCAAAATGACGTATTTAAAACGGTCAGTCAACGATAAGTTTGTATTTAATTTAGAAAATCAAATTTTGTTCATGATTTTTTTGGTGCGTTTTAAAGTTCGTATATATTTTGGCTTTGACCGAAAAGTTCGTGATTTGAATGACCATTTTCTCAAATATATACACACATATATACACAAATATATACACACATATATACACAAATATATACACATATATGCAAACCTTATGCGGAGAAGAGAAGCGTCGGAGTTATGACCGGAGAAAGAGAAAGATGTGCTCGCCGTTGCTGTGGATCTCTCCGGAGGAAGTGATGATCGGCGGAGGAGGATTAGATCACGCCGGAGGAGATGAGCCGTGAAGCTGTGGTCGCCGTTGCTGTGGAGGTGCCGCGCCGGAGGAGTATGAATGACGCCTGCGGAGGAGGTGGAATCACGCCAGAGCCGGAGGATCCCGGAATCAAGCAAGAGAAGGAGGTTCCCGGAATCACGCCGGAGGAGAAGAGCAGTCGACGAGCCGCGCCAGAGGAGGAAACGGCGGAGCAAAGTAGAGGAGCTGCGCCAGAGGAGGAGGAGGAGTCACGCGTCAATCACGCCGGAGCCTAATGAGATCTGATTGTTTTTGGGAAAGAGAGTTACAGAAAAATAACGAGGACTTTGTCAAAAGGAGCACTCGTAAATTAATGAACATTTTTTTTTTTTTTTTTTTTTTTTTTTTTTTTTTTTTGCGATGGACTTGCGAAAGATCCATTGCAATTCCATCGCAAAATGAAAATTGTATTTTTAGTTTAAAATTTCAAAAAAATCAAATGTTAAGATGAAAAATTTGGCGGTCTGCGGAAAATGTTGGCGCTAAATTATGCGAGGGAATTGCGAGGATTCCATCGCAAATCCGTAGCAAATTTGTGATGGATTTGCGATGGAACTCTCGCAATTCCCTAACAACACAAATTTTTAATTTATGAATAATTTTTCGCATATTTTAGCGTTTAGGTTATGGATGGGGTTTTTTTTTTTTTTTTTTAATTTTGCGATGGAAATGCGATGGTTCTCTCGCAATTCTGTCGTAATTCGCGACGGAATTGCGAGGAAATCGTCGCATATCCATCGCGATTCCATAGCAAAATTTATTTATACAAATAAAAAATTACACAAAACAACATTACTCCCTATATTTATGTAAAAATAATAAAATACTTATTCAGAATTAATACCGGAACCGATAAATTTTTCACTTTGGTCATCCATATCCTCTTCGTCATCAGTCTCTTCGAATTCGTCATATCCAAGTATATCTTCTTCTCCATCATCTTCAATGTCTTCTAATTCTCCACTATATGGATCAATATGTATGACTTTTTCCATTGATTCGATGGCCGCAACGACTTCTCCTTCTCTTTCATTTTGCATTGCCATGTCATCAACTGCCCTGACTATACGACATCTTGGATTCACTTTTATTACAGATAACCATGAAACACGTCGTGGATTAACCCGTGGATAAGGAATGAAAACCACTTGTTCTGCTTGTGATGCTAGGATAAAAGGTTCGAATTTTGAAAAGCGTTTGTTTGCATTGACGTTGATCACTCCTAAGCTGTCAGTGCGGACTCCACGACCGATTGTTGGATCAAACCAATCACATTGGAATAAAATGCATTTCAAACCGATAATGCCCGGATATGTGACTTCTATAATCTTTTGCAGGATGCCGTAGAAGTCGTTTTCACCTGGCACATGAATTCCGTAGTTTGCGGTCTTCCTTTGCGACCCATGTTCGTATGTATGAAATGTGTATCTACGAGTGAAGTACATTGGGGCGGTTACGATCTTTACAATTGGTTCTTGAACAACTTCGTGCAACCAAAGTGGCAATGGTATGCCCCCACGTCCATTTCTCACCTACACATGATATATGTATATGTATGTATAAGTTCAGACCAAAAAAGTATATACATGTATATAAGGATCAGGAGCATACAAAAGATTTAGGAAGTGTGGTATCTAAGGCTAAAAAGGCACTAAAATTCGAGGATCCAATGATGGATATTAACACGGGTAAAGTTGAGGAAGGAAAGGTTAGGATCGGTTTTATGCAAGATAATTATGTTCCTTTGATTGAGGATATAGTGGCAGGGACTAATTCAGAGGAAAAGGAGGAGGTAAGATATGTCATTGAGGATGATCTACTGATGGACGAGGAGGAAAAGCATACTTTAAATGAGTCAGAGGGTATGAATTTGGAGGAACAAGAGCATGAAACAGTTGCTGAGGACACTCAGATTGGTACGGGAGCAAATGACATTGAGACAAAGACGGCACCTAACCAGAAAACTAAGAAGAAATATGCAAAAGGTGGTGGTGGAATGATGGTTGGTGGGAACACCAAAAAGCGTATGGTACAGGGGCTGCTATCCCCAAGGAAGAGAACCTTGACAAAAACAAATGGGAAGTCTGGAGAGATAGGTAATCCGGCTGGAGAGAAAGCGGCAACACCAGCTAAGAAACCTCCTAAAGCAAGCAATCCAGAATGAGTGAGAGCTACAGAGTTGCCACAAAAACCCTCTCTTTATTTTATATTTGCAGGTTGAATAATCGGAAAGTTTGGTGGGAGGATGATGATAGTCACCCGATCACTAAAGCCTTTCATGTTGTTTTTCATTATCTTCCTTGTTGTTTTCCTGTTGCTGATGACAACATCGTTTGTTTTAAGTCTCATTATGAAAGCATGTGTAATGCTCAATTCTTATTTATGAATAAAGAGTCTCTTCTTCATGGTTTACATAGGTTGGTGTTGGTAAAGATAAAGGTTGACACTATACATTTACATACTGAGCCATGATCTTATCATTATTATCGTGATTTATGGTCTTATGATTTTTCTGTTGAGGTTGATTCTCCAGTTAAGAATGATGCTTTTCTTTACTTCCGGTGCTCCACAGATAAAGGACATAAATGTTCATATGGTTCTGCTCTTTCACTCAACGAGTCTATTTTACATAGCCATTATGGGGGATGTTTACAAATTCAGAGGGTTTTTTTTTTTGGTTGTTTTATGGCAGTACTCTATTCGGAATAGTATGGTCAAACATGTATCTCTGTTTATTTTTGTTCTTATGCTTCTTCTTTGTACAGGTGTAAACAGGTATACAGTCGGATTTATGGGCGAAGGCACAAGGACAATGCTGTTTGGAATTGCTCATTGGATCGATAAGGTTTTTGATTTCTTCAAACCACATAAAGCTCATGTGCTTTTAATCTTTATTCACTCTGGTGATATTTATTATGACTTAACTCAACATAATAGGGAGTTGGGCAGAGATATACGGGTTAGTTTTCAGAATGAGAATAATGTTAATAGTATTCGATGGGTTTTAAAGTGCCAACCGCTAAGGCTATTACATAGTGTTAAAGTAGTACAAACCTACAGAATACTGAAATTAGGAAAAATGGTGATTCTGATTAGTTTTGATGGAGGGAGGTTTGTTTTTTATTTATGGATCTATGGGTCCTTATTAGTGTCTAGACATCAGCAACCCAATGCTCTAGTTTGGGTAAATGGGTTATATCGTTAGAGAGTGGAGGCTTTGGATTTGGAGGATGGTGATGATATGATTTTAAACGAAAATCTTGTGCAGATGTTTATATTGTGTGCAGGTGTAAATGGATTCAATGGCGGTTTTATGAAAAATGGTGTTATGGTCTTGGTGAGGGGGAGGACAAGTGGAGATATTGTGGTCTCTATATGCAGCTGTGGAACCGGGTGTATGTGTAAAAGAGGTTGTATTCCCATTTTATGCGGCTTCTACAAAGAATTGGTATTGTGGTTAAAGGAAAGAAATATGTCAGACATAGAGGAATTGAGTCTTTATAATTGTTTTGAGTGGAAAAACTTATTATTCAGGGTCATACACAAGGAAGTTTTGAGTGTCGATGGTTTCATGAGCAGGTTTATAGAGATGGAAAAGGGACATATTAAAGACATGGTATACAATGGTTTTCTAGTTTTAAAGAAGGGACACATTTCGGTGGTAAATGGATCAAAGAAAACAAGGACACAACAGAGGTTGAAAGGAATTTACTACTGAACAAATTGTTGAATTGGTTGTTAGAGAGGGTGTCCTTAGACCCTTTTACACACATATAAAAAGTTATCGGATATTTTGATGCATATTTTAAGTTCGAATTGCCAAGGTCTAGGCAGCAAGTTGACCATTAGTTATTTACGAGAATCATGCTTCAAACATAAACCGGAATTTTATTTTTATCAGAGACAAAACAACAACGTCCTTTTGTGGAAATGTTCCAGGGTCATTTTGGATATGATAACTTACAATGTCAATATTATTTTCGCAAATAATAGATTAATTGACATGAAGCGGAGATTCAGAGTCAGAAGGTTCATCTAACATTTATATACGGAGAATCAAATCATCAACTACGACATCAAGTATGGGAAAGAAAAACTCGGATAGGCAGTTGTCGGAACGAGCCATGGTTTATCATAGGAGATCTAAATGAGATCACATGAAATCATGAGAAAGAGAGAGGAACTATGCGTAGTGCAGCGAGCTTCGTAGATTTCAACAATATGATCAGGAATTGTGGCCTTCTAGAGTTTCCGTCTTAGGAAACTCTTTATCCTGGAGAGGTTGGAGAGGGGTAAAAATGGTACGATGCCGATTAGACATAGCATTGGCAAATGAGGAATGGCACACCTTATTTCTACAATATTTTGTTGAATATCTAGGCATGATAGGCCCGGATCATCGCCCTATAGTAACAACTATAAAGGACAAGATCCAGCGAAAAAGGTCACAATTTAAATTTGATAAACGATGGATCAGCCAAGAGGGTTTAATAGAATCAATAATAAATGGGTGGCAATCACATGAAGAGGAACACCAACCGAACATTGTATCTAAAATACGGAACTGTAGGCACGAAATCTCGAAGTGGAGACAGAACAATTTACCATATGGAAAGGAGAAAATAAATGATTTAAAAAGGCATTAGAAGAGGTACAAAATGAGGATAGTAGGTCACATGAAGAGGTTTTAGAAATTACTCGCAAGTTAAAAGAAGCTTATCTGGATGAGGAACTATACTGGCAACAGAAAATTAGAAATATGTGGTATACATCGGGTGATCGGAATACAAAGTTCTATCAGGCATTAACAAAAGAACGAAGGGCAAGAAACCAGATGATAGGTCTTCATAATGAGTCTGGTGCATGGGTAACGAAGGATAAGGAGATAGAAAAGGTGGCGGTGGATTATTTTGAGAATTTATTTACATCACCGAATCCATCAGAAATGGACGACTTTCTTCTTGAGGTACCGGAATTAATAACATAACAAATGAATATTAGATTAACAGTGGTTGCATCCGAAGAGGAAATTCGACATGCTTTATTTATGATGCATCCAGAGAAAGCACCAGGACCGAATGGTATGACGGCCCTGTTCTTTCAACAATCTTGGCCTATCGTCAAACATGATATTATTCGGTCGTAAATGAGTTTATCCAGACTGGAGATTTTGATTCTTGATTGAATATTACAAACATTTGCCTAATACCAAAGACGGAGCGACTCAGTCGTATGACGGAACTTCGATCCATTAGTTTATGCAATGTGGGATACAAATTGCTGTCGAAGGTATTATGCCAACGACTAAAACCTCTACTGCCGAAACTTATATTGGAAACACAGTCAGCCTTCTTGGCCGGGAGTCTAATTTCGGATAATATTTTAATTGCACAGGAGATTTTTCATGGACTACAGACAAATCCATCGTGTAAAGGTAAATTCATGGCAATTAAAACGGATATGAGTAAAGCATACGATAGAGTGGAATGTATATTCATTGAAAAATTACTACGGAAGCTGGGTTTCGGAAACCATTGGATAAATCTTATGATGACCTGTATCACATCAGTGCAATATAAAATCTTATTAAACGGACAACCGAGGGGACTAATTAAGCCGAATAGGGGACTACACCAGGGTGACCCTTTATCCCTATATCTGTTCATTCTATGTACGGAAGCATTAGTTGCAAACATTAAAAAGGCGGAACGAGAAAAGGTTTGGACATGTTTGAAGGTGGCAAGAGCAAGCCCTCCGATTTCACATATGTTATTCGTGAATGACAATTTATTCTTCTGTAAGAAAAATACAGAGAAATGTAACACTATACTTAACATTTTAAAAGGGTACGGATCGGCATCAGGACAACAAATAAATTTCGATAAGTCATCAATACAGTTTAGGCATAAGGTTAATAACATAATCCTAGGGGAAATAAAGACAATCTCAGGTATCACGAAGGAGGGAGGAATGGGTACATATTTGGGAATCTCGGAGAGCCTTGGAGGTTCGAAAACACAGATCTTTAGCTTCCTCCACGATATGCTTCATAATAGAGTCAATTGATGGACAATTAAATATCTAACGAAAGGAGGAAAAGAAGTCTTGATAAAATCGGTCGCAACGGCATTACCCAATCATGTAATGTCATGCTTTAGAATACTAAAGACGGTAATAAATAAACTGACCAGTGTGACAACATAATTTTGGTGGAGTACGAACGGTAATAAAAAAAGGATGCATTGGATGTCTTGGGATAAATTATGTCGAGATAAAAATGATGGAGGAATAGGCTTTAGGGATATGGTGAACGTTAATACGGCTTTTCTGGGAAAACAACTCTGGAGATTGCTAGATAGACCAGATTCCTTATTTGCGAAGGTGTTCAAAGGTAGATATTATAGAAATGGGGGGTCCTTTAGACCCAATTAAGTCATACTCTGCATCTTATGGATGGAGAAGTATCACTTCAGCAAGATTTCTGGTTAACAAAGGGCTAATCAAAAGGGTTGGAACAGGAGACACCATATCTTTATGGAACGATCCTTGGATTCCAGGCCACCGCCCGAGGTCAGCAACTAGTAAAACAATTTCTTACGATCCCTCACTAAAAGTGAGCCAATTGATCGACCATACTCATCATATATGGGATGAACAAATGATTCACAGTATTATCGTACTAGAGAATGCGGCTCTGATTATGGGTTTACTAATTAACAGGCATTCTAGACCGGACAATATCAGATGGCATTATACAAAAATGGAAAATATTCGGTAAAATCAGGCTATTATTTAGAACGAACCTACCCGGATAAAGGAAATATAAATATGGTTTATGGGCCTGACGTTAAACGACTTCAAGAGTTCTGTTGGAAACTGAGATGTCCACCAAAAATTGGGCATTTTATTTGGCAAGCAATTTCGAGATGTTTATCGGTTACAAAAAATCTAAAAGATCGGGGAATCAGGTGTGACACCCAGTGCGTCAAGTATGGGGCAGAGGAAGAATCAATAAATCACGTTCTCTTTGAATGCCCACCAGCTTTGCAAACATGTCCATTATCAAGTATTCCTTCAAATCATGGAACCTTTCCTTTATCCTCACTATTCACTAATATGGATTATCTGTTCTGGAGGGTGTCATCGGATATTGATAAAACATACTTCCCATAGATCATTTGGTATATTTGGAAAAGCAGAAATGATAAAATGTATAGTAATATCGATCGGGATCCACGTGAAATCTTACGACTAGCGGAAAGTGAGTCCCTTGCATGGGGAGATGCACAAGCTTCAGAATCATTGGTTACGACAGGTACACAAATGAGAAATGGAAACATGGTTTCAATACCGGCACAGATGGAATTTCATGGAAGATGGTGTTTTGTGGATGGATCATGGAAGGAAGGGGATACGTTTTCAGGACAAAGCTGGTATAGCGTCTACGAAGGAGAGAGAGAGATGTCATGATGGGAGCAAGAAATATCAGATGTAGTTTATCTTCTCTTCATGCAGAATTCGAACCACTCACCTGGGCAATGGAATGCATGAAGAGGTGGAATCAACCCGACATAACTTTCGCAACAGACTGTTCAGAGCTGGTGAAGATAGTGTCTACACCCACAGAATGGTCTGCATTCACGATACATTTGGACGAGTATGAGAGTCGTAAGAGTTTCTTCACAAGGTTCGTTATCACTCACACTCCAAGAGCAAGCAACACAAAGGCGGATAAATTAGCACGCAATGCAAGAATCCAACCATCTTATTTTGTTTTTATAAATTCAGACTTATCATCTTGGCTAACTGAGAATTGGTACGTAGTATCTTATGCTGTTGACAAAAAAAAAGTTTTATATTAAATTGCTTGGCCTTAATTACACTCACTTATATATAGAGATTTGAAGATAACGCACTCGTTAGTGTTAAGGAATTATAAAGAAGGTGTGAGTACTGCAACTCGTCACGAACCCCACACACAAATACACACTTCTATTGCATTCAACAATGATAATATATAAGTTTGTCTAGCATACATTCTTTTCGAAAATAATACTTAAATATATTAGGCATATGATCTCCATCTATATTCCATAGTATGATCCGTGATGTAATATTACTGTATTACGTAGCATTCTATATGTATCGTAATGCATTAACAAACGGTTGTATTTCAGTAGTGTTGTTTTGTTAATTGAGTCCAGATTTTGATTATCAACTGCATACATTTTAGCAACTCCAATTATTTTTTGTTTTGTTTGCAACTACAAAACTTACAAACAGTTATATATGTTTCAAGATTAGTCTTACAATTTTATTGAATATAATACTTTCAATTAAAAATTCCTATTTCATCGAAGCTGCGTTTAGGTAATTTCTGTTATTAATGCATAAATTTTTAACACTTTGTTTGTCTTTCTTCGTTGGAATATTTGTTCTACTTACAAAAATAAACTCTCTATTTTTTTCCATCAAATTAAAAATTTATACACTTTATAAAGCCAAATGCAATAAACATACATATTAAAATATTAAAGAGTTCCACTTATGTTTACATTTTGCAAAATTAATAAAATACAAAAGGTAGATTTATCTGAAAGTAAACACTTTATTACAGTACTAGTTGGTGATCCGCGCTACGCACGGACATATCAATCAATTTTTTATAGACTATTGTATATTGCATTTACAGTTTCGTTTTTCACTTTTTAGCTTATTTGATTTGTAGCTCGTGTTGTTCTTACTTTTTCTCATCTTTCAAACTAATTTTAAAAGTTTTTCTTTGTCGTACCATTTTTTTTTCTTTATAAGATTATGTATTTTAAGAATAATTTCTCTCTTGAACATTAACCAGGCGAGTTCGCCTTATTCTCTCTCAAGACATCAACAGACGCCGACCGAGTTCTTCTCCATTTTCACCGGTGTCAGTGGGTCATTCAGTGTCAGCGTTGGTGTTTAGTCTCATTAGAAGTTCTATCTTAGGTTTCGGTTGAGAAGGAGGTCGCCTCTCCTGTTCGGCTTCTCAGTTCTACCTTTTTCCAGTCAATGAGTATCTGGTTTTAATGATTGTCTCGGAGTTTGCATATATGGCCTCCATCGGAGAAGTTTAATTTGTCCTTGTTCTGTGACATTTTTTTTTGTTTTGCCGGTCTTCGATCTTTTTTGTGTCTGGGTCATTGGTTCTTTTGTTGAAGGCGGTTTGTCTTACTTGGAAAATCGGTGGGGTGCTTGTACGTTTTGGAGTTGTGGTTGCTTCTCCTTGATGGTATTTTTTTTTTGGTTTTCTCTATCGTTTACGATATTTTGTTGTTTTGGTAGATGGTTTATTTTATCTTATTTTGTGTGCGGAAACTGTTAGGAGGCTTGTATTGCTTTGGTTTGGTGTGATTTTTGAGTAGTAATATTCAATGCAAGCGGATTATGGAACTCTTTTCATGGTCTGAAGGGTTTCCGAGTGGCTTTGATGATTCCAGGCTCTTTTGGCTTCAATAGATTGGAAGCAGTATATTAAGATGCTCTAAGATCTCCAATCCTTAATGTTATTATTGTTTAGTGGCTTATTACTCTCAATTTTCACTTAGATTGTTGTTAATTACTTCTTTGAGTAGTTATCGGTTTAGTGTTGGCTTTTATGCATTAGTTATCGTTTTAGTTTCTCTTTTTGGGCTTGTGTCTCTGGGATGTTTTACTTATGAATTCGTCGGCACTGTCTCTAGAAAAATTTCGATTCTTGTTGGCTATGTGTATTTCATCATTGAATTTTAATATAACTCATTAGATGTGAATAAAATGATTATGTATGTGTAGTTGTTAGTTGGTATTTTCTTAGCTTTTTCACTCCAGTGTTCATTGTTTTTTCTTTGATATTGCGTTGATAGAGTTTTTGTTATTTGTTTCTTCCTTTGTATAATTTAATTTATTTTTGGTTTCACTACAATCTTTATTGATTTGGGTCACTGAAAATATGTAGAATTTGATTTGCTTGGGTTAGTTATCTGTACTTATATATAGAAGCCAAAATTTGATTTTTGAAATGGTTAAGCTCTAAAAATATTTGGGTTGATACTGGTAGTGAGCAAGATCCATATCTCATTTTCTTTATTCTCTATTATTCTATAGATTGTTATCTTCATCGAATGCATTAACACGAACCATATCACTGCTATCAAGAAGTATGAGAAAAATATGAAGTTTTGTAATTTTTAGTATTGTTTTGATATGAGATTTTGTAATTTACTTATCAAATCTATCATTTTCGTTAGACATTTGTTACAGCAGTTACTACGGTAAAAGAGATAAAAAGTAATGAGTGAAACATTAAATTCTACGCTCAGTATCTAATTGTTGGGTTTGAGTTTGGTAAATGTGTGTTTTGGCTTATTTTAAAAATAAATTAAAGATTGACTAATGATGTGGATGATGATGTGGCAGCATGAGAAGAGAGAAAAGCCTACTTTTGGTTTTCCCTATCGTTTACGATGTTTTGTTGTTTTGGTAGATGGTTTATTTTGTCTTATTTTGTGTGCCGAAACTGTTAGGAGGCTTGTATTGCTTTGGTTTGGTGTGATTTTTGAGTAGTAATAGTCAATGCAAGCGGATAATGGAATTCTTTTCATGGTCTGGAGGGTTTCTGAGTGGTTTTGATGGTTCCAGACTCTTTTGGCTTCAATAGATTAGAAGCAATATATTAAGATGCTCTAAGATCTCCAATCCTTAACGTTATTATTGTTTAGTGGCTTATTACTCTCAATTTTTACTTAGATTGTTGTTAATTACTTCTTTGAGTAGTTATCGGTTTAGTGTTGGCTTTTATGCATTAGTTATCGTTTTAATTTCTCTTTTTTGGGCTTGTGTCTCTGGGATGTTTTACTTACGAATTCGTCGGCACTGTCTCTAGAAAAATTTCGATTCTTGTTGGCTATATATATTTCATCAATGAATTTTAATATAACTCATTAGATGTGAATAAAAAGATGATGTATGTGTAGTTGTTAGTTGGTATTTTCTTAGCTTTTTCACTCCGGTGTTCATTGTTTCTTCTTTGATATCGCGTTGATAGAGTTTTTGTTATTTGTTTCTTCCTTTGCATAATTTAATTTGTTTTTGGTTTCACTACAATTTTTATTGATTTGGGTTACTGAAAATATGTAGAATTTGATTTGCTTGGGTTAGTTATGGGTACTTATATATAGAAGCCAAAATTTGATTTTTGAAATTGTTAAGCTCTAAAAATATTTGGGTTGATACTGGTAGTGAGCAAGATCCATATCCCATTTTATTTATTCTCTATTATTCTATAGATTGTTGTCTTCATCGAATGCGTTAACACGAACCATATCACTGCTATCAAGAAGTTTGAGAAAAATATGAAGTTTTGTAATTTTTAGTATAGTTTTGATATGAGATTTTTTAGTTTACTTATCAAATCTATAATTTCCGTTAGACATTTGTTACAGCAGTTACTACGGTAAAAGAGATAAAAAGTAATGAGTGGAACATTAAATTCTACGCTCAGTATCTAATTGTTGGGCTTGAGTTTGGTAAATGTGTGTTTTGGCTTATTTTAAAAATAAATTAAAGATTGATTAATGATGTGGATGATGATGTAGCAGCATGAGAAGAGAGAAAAGCCTACTATTTGTTTTCTTTATCATTTACGATGTTTGTTTTGTTGTTTTGGTAGATGGTTTATTTTGTCTTATTTTGTGTGCGGAAACTTTTAGGAGGCTTGTATTGTTTTGGTTTGGTGTGATTTTTTAGTAGTAATAGTCAATGCAAGCGGATTATGGAACACTTTTCCTGGTCTGAAGGGTTTCCGAGTGGTTTTGATGGTTCCAAGCTCTTTTGGCTTCAATAGATTGGAAGCAGTATATTAAGATGCTCTAAGATCTCCAATCCTTAATGTTATTATTGTTTAGTGGCTTATTACTCTCAATTTTCACTTAGATTGTTGCTAATTACTTTTTTGAGTTGTTATCAGTTTAGTGTTGGCTTTTATGCATTAGTTATCGTTTTAGTTTCTCTTTTTGGGCTTGTGTCTCTCGGATGTTATACTTACGAATTCGTCGGCACTGTCTCTAGAAAGATTTCGATTCTTGTTGGCTATGTGTATTTCATCACTGAATTTTAATATAACTCATTAGATGTGAATAAAAAGATTATGTATGTGTAGTTGTTAGTTGGTATTTTCTTAGCTTTTTCACTCCCGTGTTCATTGTTTTTTCTTTGATATTGCACTGATAGAGTTTTTGTTATTTGTTTCTTCCTTTGCATAATTCAATGAAGAGTGACTAAATTTAATATAGTCGTGAAAAACAGTTTCGCACATTTTATATACACTTTCGAATTAGTTATAACAACTTTTTACAACTTTTGTAAGAGTCGTAAAACAGTCGCAAAAGTGGTCACTAATCAGTCGCAAATATATATATATATATATATATCGGACAACGAATTTCCTCTTCCTCATTTGTGTAACAAAACGTTTCTTGCTCCTTTCCTACAAAAAATTTAATCACAAAGAAAAAAACGTATCAAAGAAACCAAAAAATCTTTTTTTTTCTTATTAAATGTCGGGTTATTATAATTCGCGGGAATGAATGTATAATAGGATGAATCAAGAGACGAAAAATTTCTCGGCGGAGTTCGAAATGGGGGTCGAGCAATTCATGAGTTTTGCAGGTAACCAACCCTTTGCGCTAAATAATGGAGGTAGGGTTTTCTGTCCTTGTAAGTTCTGCAAAATTGAGAAAGTTATTTCGGGAAAAAAAATTTGGAATCATCTATTAAGTAGAGGATTTATGGAAGATTATTATATTTGGTATAAGCACGGGGAAGAAATTGATTCTGCTTTAGGACCAAGTTATGTTAATATGACGCATTTGGATAATGTCGTAGAAGATAGATATGTGGATATGGTGAATGATGCGTTTCGCGATAACGTTAGCTTTGACAACTATCATCATGGTGATAGTTGTCCGAATGTAGAAGAACCGGTACGTAATCATTCCCAAAAATTCTACGACTTGTTGGAAGGGGCGAAAAACCCATTATATGATGGTTGTCGTGAAGGTCACTCTCAATTATCCTTAGCTGCTCGGGTCCTGCAAAACAAGACGGGCTATAATATGACCGAAAAGTGCGTGGATTCATGGTGCGAGGTGTTGACAGAGTATTTACCAGACGGAAACCAGTCAACCGGCTCCCACTATGAGACGGAAAAGTTGATGCGCAACTTAGGTCTCCCGTATCATGTAATTGACGTTTGTTATTACAATTGTATGATCTTCTGGAAAGAGGATGAAAAGTGGGATAAGTGTCAATTTTGTGGCGCAGAAAGATGGAAACCCAACGAGGGAAAACGTAGAACCAAAATACCATATAGTCGTATGTGGTATCTACCTATTACTGACAGATTGAAGAGAATGTATCAAAGCGAGAAGACTGCAGCGTCTATGAGATGGCATGCTGAGCACCGAGCAAAGGACGGAGAAATGTCTCATCCATCTGATGCAGCAGAGTGGAAATTTTTTCAAGATTTGCATCCCCGCTTTGCCGAAGAACCTCGGAATGTTTATCTTGGATTATGTACAGATGGGTTCAATCCATTTGGCATGACTCGCAATCATTCGTTGTGGCCTGTGATACTGACTCCATATAATTTGCCACCTGGGATGTGCATGAACACATAATACTTGTTTCTTACAATTCTAAATGAAGGACCAACTCATCCGCGAGCTAGTCTTGATATCTTCCTCCGACCTCTCATTGAGGAGTTAAAGGACTTGTGGTCTACTGGAGTCAATGCATATGATGTATCCTTGCATCAAAATTTTAATCTAAAAGCAGTTTTGATGTGGACGATAAGCGACTTTCCGGCGTATGGTATGTTATCGGGATGGACGACACATGGTAAATTAGCTTGTCCAATTTGCATGGAGGATACAAAGTCTTTTTATCTACCAAATGGAAGGAAGACGTGTTGGTTTGATTGTCACCGTAGATTTCTTCCGCGTAGGCATCCCCTAAGGAAGAATAAAAAAGACTTCTTGAATGGAAAACACGCAGTGAATGAGTATCCTCCTCAGTCTTACACCGGGAAGCAAATTTATTATGAACGGTTGTATAGTGTCCAACCACCAAAAACAAAGGATTGTGGTGGAAACGGTCATGAGAAGAAGGCTGGCTATGGCACCGGGCACAACTGGCACAATGAAAGCATATTATGGGAGTTACCGTATTGGACGGACCTCACTCTCCGACATAATCTTGATGTGATGCATATTGAGAAGAATTTTTTCGACAACATCATGAATACTCTGATGAATGTTAAGGGTAAAACAAAAGACAAAATCATGTCACGAAGGGATATAGAACTATTCTGTTATCGACCACACCTACATGTTGATAGTGATGGTAAAGCTCCTTTCCCCATCTACACATTGACAACAGAAGCCAGGGAAAAGTTATTGGAATGTGTGAAACATGCGGTTAAATTTCCAGATGGTTATTCATCAGACTTAGCCAGTTGTGCTGATATGGTTAATAGAAAGTTTTCGGGCATGAAGAGTCATGACTGCCATGTTTTTATGGAGCGGCTATTTCCATTTATCTTTGCAGAACTACTAGACAGGAACGTCCACCTTGTGTTATCAGGTACTAATAATACTTTCATTGGTTATCTCAACAAATTTCTAAGATTATAGTATTTTCTAATAATCGTTTTTCTTAATTATATATTATTGTAGGGGTTGGAGCATTTTTTTCGTGACTTATGTTCAAGAAATTTACAGAAAAGCCGAGTCCAAATTCTAAAGCAAAACATAGTTCTGATCATATGCAATTTGGAAAAGATATTTCCTCCTTCTTTTTTCGACGTGATGGAGCATTTGCCTATACATCTCCCTTACGAAGCTGAGTTAGGAGGCCCTGTGCAATATAGGTGGATGTATCCTTTTGAAAGGTTTTTCAAAAAGTTGAAAGGAAAGGCGAAAAACAAAAGATATGCAGCAGGATCGATTGTTCAATCGTATCTCAATGACGAAATATCTTATTTCTATGAGCACTACTTTGACGCTAATATACAAACAAAATCAAGGTAAACACTAAAACTAGTTTCATTTGTAGAAATATGTTATATGTATATACCTAATGTGAATTACCTTTCACCGCATAGGTTAACAAGATTTGACGAAGGTGAAGCCCCAGTGTATCATGTTGAAGGAGTACCTGATATATTTTCTCGCGTAGGCCGTCCAAGTGGCGAAATGCACCAAGTATGGTTATCAGAGAAGGACTATACATGTGCACATGCATATGTTCTGCGAAATTGTGATTATTTTCAGCCGTTTGAGAGGTATAACTTGGAATTTATTTTACTTTGATTAGTAAACATGTGTTTTTATTTCTAACATATGTATTTGTCTTATATATATATAGTATGTTCGAAGATTATATTTCTGCTAAATATCCAGAACTCTGGGAAAAAAAAATTGCTGTGAAAAGAGCTGAGGAATATGCTACTTGGGTGAAGGATTATGTATGTCATAAAAAACTTTGCTAGTTTTGTGTGAATATATACATATTGTGGTCATTTGATAATGTATATTTAAATGCAGGTTGCTTACTGGAAGAACACAGTTCCTTTTCCTCCTTGGGTCAAAGAGGTCGTGAATGGACCTGTGAATAAAGCTAAAACATGGCCTATCTATTTCACAAGAGGATATTTGTTTCATACACAGAATCACGGCGAGGGACGGAAGACTTGTAATTATGGGGTATGTGTCAAAGGTCAGAATTACTCCAATGCATCAAATGAAGCAGATTTCTACGGGACCTTAACAGATATCATACAATGGTGGTGTTGTTGACGTTCTTTCATCGAGGAAATACAATAAATACGAACCATTTATTCTAGGTATGTATATATATATGGCGATATCATATATTTATGTATTTTTAATTCAATGTATTGATAATGCACAGCTTCACAAGCGGAGCAAGTTTGCTATATCCCATATCCGTTCACAAAGAAGCCGAAGCAATTGTGGCTCAATGTTACAAAAGTAAATCCAAGGAGTTATATCTCAGGAGACTACGAAGTTAGTGAACCAACTCTTTTGCAACAAGAAAACGATGATGATGTACTTTTGACTACGATTGACGATATCGAAGTCGAAAATGTGGTACAAGATGTAAATCCGTTAGATCTTGATTATGATGTTGGAGATGCAGAACAAGAAGATGAATTTCAATGTAACATATCATCGTCGGACGATGAAGATGACGAAGAATTGTACTAAATTTTAATAAAATATTTCAAATTCTACAATTTGCAAAATTTTAATCATAGTTTAAATTTAGAATCATATCTATATGTATATATATATTAAATATTTTAATAACCAGTTCCGAACCTGAAACCGTACTTGACTCGATTAGTATCCGAATAATAACGGGTAATGACAGGTAAGCTAACCTAAGATCCGACCCTATTCGGAACCGGCAGGAACCGACCCGGCCTCGACATGGACCCGATCCGTACCCGACCCGAAGACCCAAATTCCTAAGACGTATTTGGTTTTCTTTAATAAATAGGTATTTGGGTTTTGTGGTAACAAAATTTGGGCCTAATTAATACACTAAACCAAACAATTTCGGTTAAGGCTGAAACGATTAAGGCCCAAAAAATTTAGATCGTAATTGATAACCCTAATCCCTAATTCGCGACTCGTCTCCAACGAAATCCTATCCCCACGAAATCCTCTCCGACGAACTGTGCTCCGGCGATGGTGAACAAAGGACGAGGCAAGGGAATCGTAGGCGGTGGTCAGAAGCGAGCTGCGCCGAACATTCTTCAAAGGCCGAGAACTTCAACGCCGTCGAAGAGTCAATCGCCTTTACCACCGCGTTATGCTTTCACGCCATCATCCTCCGCGCCGCTGCCTCAACAGATAAACACCCCTATCGCACCACCACGATCTACGCCGACAAGCTCTCCGCCGGTGCCTCAGCTAATCCGAAGCCCTAATGCACCACCCCATTTCCGCGACTTTCCACCGCCGATAGAGCTTTTCCAGGACTCACCAACGCCACCGTCACAAAGACAAATCGGAAACTCTTCTGGTGCAAGTCGAAACAGGGACACTCTTACGCCTGTTCAGAACTCCCAAGCATCTCCAGCTGCGATCTCGGAAGGTCAGAGTAACCCTTCTGTAGAACCTCCATACGAACCTGACGAAGATGATGAACTGTTTGGAGTTGAGACAGTGCTCCAGGAAGACCTGTTAGCTCTCCTCAATAGCCTGCTTCTGGTGCCAAACCGTGACCAATTTACCACAGTTCTATCCCCCATACCGAAGCCTAATACAACTTGGTAAGACCTCTAATCTCTCCTCAATAGCCTGCTTATGTTTTGATTGTTAATAACATAGCCTGTTTTGATAACATAGCCTGCTTCTGTTTTGTTAATAACATAGCCTGCTTCTGTTTTGATTGTTAATAAGCTCTCCTCAATAGCCTGCTCTCCTCAATAGACCTCTAAGCTCTCCTCAATAGCCTGTTTTCATTGTTAATAGCCTGCTTCTGTGGTTTTGGTTTATGCTGCTTGCGTGTGGATTTGATTAGAGGTTGATCTTTTGCTTATGAAAAACCCTTATGTTGATTCTTTGCATTGTGTTACAAACTTGTGTTGTTTCCTTTTAATTCCTGGTTCATGTCTGGTTTTTGTATTGTGCAATATCTGTTTCTGTTGCTATTGATATTTGTTTCTGTTGAGAAATTTCCAGCCAATATATGTTTCTATTGCTGTTAATATTTGCTTACAAACGCTTATGTTGCTGTTGATATGTGTTTATTGAGTTAAGAACATAACTGTTTAAGAACAGATTCAGATTGTGCAATATCTGTTTCTGAGTTCAGAACATATATGTTTCTTCTGATCCGTGTTTGTCATTTCTGAAGCTAATTCCAAGTGTTTTCTTTAATTGACAGAGTTTTTCTTTGCTTGTAGGTTTGGTCGCGACAAGGGAGCACTGGTCAGGAAGATTACTAGGGTGCTCCTCAATAAATTTGATGGCCCCTATTATAGCTGGACAGTTATTCCCCGAGAGCGACAAGAGCGGTACTTCATTGAGTTCGCGGTAATAACTTCTTCATAATCTGTTGACAGATTAGTTTTTCATTTTTATGATTCTTGTATTGTTTTCAGTAACATGTTTTCACTTTGAAATGCAGAAAACTCACACATGGGATCCCTTAATCTCGGGGACAGTTCAAGTTCATTTCGAAAGGATATGTCAAAGAAGGATGAAAGGGATGGTTAGCACCGTACGCACTTCTCGAAAGCGACCTCGTTGGATTAGTACGGCCACCCTATGGACAACGATGGTCGCCCATTGGGACACGGAGGACGCTAGAGCAAAGAGCCTGACCACTTCTAATGCTCGTAAATCTGATCGTCAAGGTCTTGGTATGGCCATACACTTATCCGGTCAGAAGTCTTATGAGAAAATACAACAGGAAATGGTAAGTGACTTGTACATTGTTTTATATATATTTTACCTCTATGGCTTTAAAGTGTTCTTAATTTACCATTTCAGGAAGAAGAGATGGGAAGACCAGTCAGCATTGGTGAGGTCTTTGTTAAGACGCATACAAAACCCGATGGCTCATTTGTCGATCTAAAGGCGAAGCAAATAGCTGACAAATATCAAAAAAAATTGGAAGCTAAGAAGTCCGAGCTCGCAGCAGAGATTTCAGACCCTTCAGACAGTGATTCGGGACCTCGGGAGCTCACGGAAGATGACTACAACGAGATCTTTCTTCAGGTAACGACAGTCTTCCCTAACATGTTTCATTTTCCATACATTATTCCACAATTATAATCTGTTTTTTTTTTGTTTGAAGTCCACTGTAACAGATGATAGAGGCCGCCCATACGGTGTTGGAAGTCTCGAGAACACACTTGTAAACGGCAAGCGTAAGCGCCAAGGATGTGATTCTGCAACTTTTGTGGGATTGCAACAACAACTACGTGAAGCTCAACGCCGGATTGAAGAACAGTATGAGTATAATAAGCAGCGTGAAGCAGAGCATTCTCTAGTGGTGAGTGAACAGCAAAAGAAGATCGATAAACTGTCACTGGTGGAGAAGTTTCTGCTTGAAACAAACCCGGAGTTTGTGGACTTCATGGAATCTTAGTCAACAAGCTAAATTTCTGAACCTTTAATACTTTATGTAGATATAACTAATGTTAGTAACTGTTTTTTTTGTTTAAGTGTTTTTTGTATTTTGGATGAATGTTATGGTTTCAATATATATGAAACATGTTATGTTTTGGAATTCTATTTTACTTCAGGTTCGTATTCAGTGTTTGTTATAGGACAATTAGGTATCCAAACATTCAAACTCATCACGTAAGCATATTAGGCTTACCAGTCGTATATCAGTCGCACTGTAGTCGTAAGATTAGTGGCCCAATAGTCACAAATCAGTCACGCATTCAGTCGCATAGTAGTCGTCCTTTAGTTGTATATCAGTCGCAGATTGGTCGCTAATTTGCGACTGATATGCGACTGATAGTTATGTCATAAACTTCGTCATATTTAAGTCGCATATTAGTCGGAAATTAGCGACTGATCTGCGACTTAAATATGACGAAGTTTATGACATAACTATCAGTCGCATATCAGTCGCAAATTAGCGACCAATCTGCGACTGATACAATTTGCGACGAAGCTTTTACAACCTCATATATTAGTCGCATATTAGTCGCAAATATGGTTTAAGCGACTGATATGCGACTACTATAGTAGTCCTGAATAAACAGTTTTCTTGTAGTGTTGGTTTCACTACAATTTTTATTGAATTGGGTTACTGAAAATATGTAGAATTTGATTTGCTTGAGTTAGTTATGGGTACTTATACATAGAAGCCAAAATTTGATTTTTGAAATTGTTAAGCTCTAAAAATATTTGGGTTGATACTGGTAGTGAGCAAGATCCATATCCCATTTTATTTATTCTCTATTATTCTATAGATTGTTGTCTTCATCGTTCATCGAATGCGTTAACACGGACCATATCACTGCTATCAAGAAGTTTGAGAAAAATATGAAGTTTTGTAATTTGTAGTATAGTTTTGATATGAGATTTTTTAATTTACTTATCAAATATATAATTTCCGTTAAACATTTGTTACAGCAGTTATTACGGTAAAAGAGATAAAAAGTAATAAGTGGAACATTAAATTCTACGCTCGGTATCTAATTGTTAGGCTTAAGTTTAGTAAATGTGTATTTTGGCTTATTTTAAAAATAAATTAAAGATTGATTAATGATGTGGATGATGATGTGGCAGCATGAGAAGAGAGAAAAGCCTACTTTATATATATATATAAAACATTAAACGGTACATATAAACATGAATACGAAAAACACAACGGCGATCATACATAATCCTTACGGAATGCATCAAATTAGTGATTCATGTGAGTCTAATTTCAAAATTTATGTCATGCAATAGTTGTTACCAAAGTACATTTTCATAATAAATTATCTAGCTACCTCAAACCCATTTTTGCATTGTTTTTTTTTAAACAATTGATCAAAACATATCATTACTATTAATTACACGTCCGATCTCATTTTTTACTAAAAAGGGAAGTTATGATAGGAATAGACTAATACTTAAGAGCCAAAATGAAATTTGTAACAATAGCACGTACGTTAATATAATTGTATACAACTATACATTTTCCCTCGTCTACACTAACAAAGTTACGGTAAAATGTTTCATTTTAAAAACGATATAGTTGAAATATATACTTCTTTTTACTGGGACAGATGTCAAGCTGATTTTTCTAGGGGTTAGTAGCATACCCATTGGTAGTATAGAGTCGTGATCCAATAGTTATGAGACTTGTGAGGTGTTACAACTCGTGGAAGCAAAGGTGGTCTCTCCATGACCAGTGACGTGGAACTACAAAATAGAAAATCTTGATCGAGCTTATCTTTTACTTTGCTTCTTTGTTGGATTGATGTATGTCGTAATCCATACGTGTAGTTAATAAGAGCTATAGATTACAAGAATCACTATACCCTTTTTTGTATGGAACAAACTTCAGATTGAATAATTTTAATTTACTGTTAATAGGTTAAACATGTGAATGAATCAATATTACAATAAACTAATATTGGCATGAATACATTAGAAATCGATATAGGATGCTATAGAAAATATGCTCAAATTTTATAAATTTTCAATTATCTAACAATGATTTCTTTACAACAAACCATTTGCTAGTAGTGGGATGAAATAATCTTTGTATTGATTTAAAATCTCAATGTTTTAAATCTTTCATAGTCAATTTCGTTATAATAGTAAATACGAGAAAACTAAATTTGCTCGCATAGAATATATATATATATATATATATATATATATATATATATATATATATTGTAATGTGTAGAATGAGTTATATTCTTTAGGAGAGCAATGCTCTTGTTATATACAATCGATGGAGAGAGTAGAAAAGGAATCATGGATATACATAAGTAATTGAGAATATATAATAGTAATGAGAGGAATATGGCCGTTGGAGATATATACGGTTTTCATATCCTAATACGCCCCTTCAAGACGGTCGTGCGTGTGCAAGGCCGATCTTGATACTTAGTGACTCGAATCGTGGTCTGGGCAATGGTTTTGTAAGAGCATCCGTAAGCTGGTCAGCTGAGTGTATATGTGAGACACGAACGTTTCCAGCTTGAACATGATTTCGTACGAAGTGGTAGTCGAGGGCCAACTGTTTCATTCGTGAGTGAAATACTGGATTTGCACTAAGATACGTCGCTCCCTTGTTGTCACAGTAGATTGTTGGTGTTGTGGTGCTGCCTAGGCCGAGTTCCTTGAGTAGTGAAAGAATCCAGCAGACCTCGGAGGTTGTATTCGCAACCGACCTATACTCTACTTCCGTCGACGATCTAGCAATACCAGCCTGTTTCATTGATGACCACGCAATTGGGTGCTTCCCATAGTATACAATGTATGCTCCTGTAGAGGTGTAATCGTCCTTGTCACCAGCCCAGTCGGCATCCGTAAAGGCATGAACCACCGGCATGTTTGTCTTGGGAAAGTAGATACCAATTGTTGATGTCCCGGAGAGATAGCGGAGGACTCGCTTTACGGCGTTCCAGTGTTCATCAGTAGGTTGGTGCATATACTGTGACAATTTATTCACCGAGTAGGATATGTCTGGTCGCGTCAACGAGAGATACTGGAGACTGCCCACCGTGGCTCTATATTCTGTAGGATCTTGCAAGGGCGTCCCTGATTGTAAGCGAAGCGGAGGATGTGGACACATTGGTGTAGCGTCACTCATCCGAGTCCGATGGAGCAGATCTGAAACATAACGATGTTGATTTAGTAAGAAACCATTGGGAGTACGAAAGGCTTCAATCCCTAAAAAATAAGATAAAGAGCCCAAATCCTTTAAAGAGAAGCGAGTTGAGAGTGAGGCGATAAAGCCATTGAGTTGATTGTCGTTGTTTCCAGTGATGATGAGATCGTCAACGTAGACGAGCATGTATAAGCGAACACCATTTTTGTTGTAGATGAAAAGGCTTGCGTCCGCCAATGAATTTTTGAACCCATAGTGAATCAGGAAGGTTCGTAATTCATTGTACCAAGCGCGGGGAGCTTGTTTGAGGCCGTAGATCGCTTTATGAAGTTTTCATACTGCGTGCGGTTGTGTCTTGTCGCTGAATCCGGGTGGCTGAGACATGAATACTTCGTCTTCAAGTTTGCCTTGTAGGAATGCATTGTTAACATCAAGCTGTTGGAATTTCCAATTGTTGGAGACAGAGACGCTCAGAACAAGGCGGATAGTAGCAGGTTTGATCACCGGACTAAAAGTTTCGTGAAAGTCTACACCGGGGCGTTGATGAAATCCCTTCGCCATGAGTCTAGCTTTAAACCTGTCAATAGAACCGTTAGCATGTCGCTTTATTGTAAATACCCACTTACTACCGACTACATTGCTTGCATTTGATGGAGAGGTGAGATCCCATGTTTTGTTGCGAGCCATGGCATCTAATTCATCATGCATCGCTTGTTTCCACCTCGGATTTTTAAGAGCCTCAGCCACTGATGTCGGTATTTTTTGTGAGGGAGGAATGACAACAGCTCGGAGATTGATTTTGTTGACTGGTTTCTTCAATCTGGTGCTAATTCTCGTTGGCTGCGGCATCAGATGATTGGTGGGTGGTGCAGAGGTTTGGTCTGATGGATCCCCTAGTTACTGTTGTGGGGAATGATCTGCAGACTTGGTTGTGGGTATAGGGGCTGCCGGTGCAGCAGGAATTGGAGGTTCTGGAGCTGTCTGATCATCCATCACAGGCGCTGCATCAAGCGGAGGAGGCTGTGACGCTGCATCAAGCGGAGGAGGCTGTGAAGTGGGAGGTGTTTTTGCTGTCTCCGGTAGATGAATAAGAGTTACATGAGTTGTATCTGCATTCTGAGTTGATTCAATAACAGAGGGAGAACTTGTCGTGAGAGTGTTAGAAAGAGCAAAGGGAAACACATATTCATGAAATGTAACATGGCGAGATGTATAGATGCGTGATGTATTTCTATCTAAGCAAAAGTATGCACTTTGAGTCGTTGAATATCCTAAGAATACACATGGTGTGGATCGAGAGTCCAGTTTATGAGTGGTATATGGTTTTAGCCAAGGGAAGCATAAGCATCCAAAAATCCGAAGTTTTTCATAGTTCGGAGCATGGCCAAAAAGACACTCAAACGGAGACTTGTGTTCCAATGTTTGCGATGGCATACGATTAATGAGATACACCGACGTTGCTAAAGCATACATCCAATAGGATTTGGGCATTGACGCATGAGTCAAAAGAGCAAGACCCGTTTCGACAATATGTCTATGTCGACGTTCTGCAATCCCATTATGTTCCGATGTATGTGGTGGGGTGGTGAAGTGTCCAATGCCATTTGTTGACAAAAAGTCGGCCAAGGCCACAAATTCAGCACCGTTATCTGTATACAAGGTCCGGAGCTTTGATTGAAATCTGTTTTCAACCAACGCCTTGAACATTGTAAAGGTTTCAAAAACTTGCGATTTTCTCTTCAACGGGTACAACCATGTGTATCGAGTGAAGTGATCGACAAAAATAACGTAATATTTAAAACCATCTATGGATAGAAGTGGAGATGTCCACACATCCGAAAATATTATATCGAGAGGACAAGTAGAAACAAGAGTAGATGTTTTAAAAGGTAATTTATGCATTTTATTGATAGAAAAACCACTACAAGGCGTTGGTGAAAAAGTTTTCGAAGATAAAGGTAAACTAGAACTTGAAATAATTTTTTGAAGAATTGGAAAAGCCGGATGACCTAATATAGAATGCCAATCCGTAAGCGAGGTCTTAAGGACCGAAGCAAAAGCAAGAGATGGTGGACTGGTCGTATGATTCTTAGGCCACTCATACGTCCCATCCTTAGGTTTGCCTTCCAAACGAAGCGCCCCCGTGTTCAGATCGCGGACCTGAAAGTATGTTGGTGTAAATGTCACCGAAACTCCATTAGTAGTGCACAGTTGAAACACAGAGAGAAGGTTCTTATCAAGTGAAAGAACATAAAGAACATTATTAAAAAAGAATGGTTGTGTGAACGAGGGAAGAGTAAAGGAACCCGTTTGTGAGATATGGAGACCGGAACCGTCACCAAGGAGTACTTCATAACCACCATTGTAAGGAGAGTGTAGAGACAGGTTTGCGAGTTCAGATGTCATATGGTGGGAAGCGCCAGAGTCAAGTAGCCATGTTGATGAGTCCGATCCCTGCATCATTGCCGCATTTGCTCTTGGTTGCCACTGTTGCTGATACGGTGGTTGAGACCAGGGCTGGTTCTGTGTTTGTGGCCAGGAGGGTGCATTACTAGAGCTGCGTACAATCCGGAACTGAGGACAGTACTTGACTCCATGGCCTTGGACGCCACAGGCTTGACATCGTCCAAGATATGGACGAGGAGAGCGGTTTGCATTGTATGTCTGTCCATGACTGTTGTTGTTGCGGTTGTAGTTGTTGTTGTTGGACTTCCAGTTCTGTTTTGGTCGTGCCTCTGTGACATTTGCTGTGACTGGACCAGTTTGCACAGGTTCAGTGCAAAGAATCATGGCCTCACGATTGAGTAGACGTTCGTGAAGCTCGGTGAAGGAGATTGGTGTGTCTCTTCCGTTGACAGCATCTATCTCAGGTTTGTAGTCCTCGCTTAGCCCAGCAAGTATTTTTTCCGTTAAGTCCTCGGGATCTATTGGTTTTCCCAGTAGAGCAAGCTCGTCAGCCTTCGTTTTGATGGTACGGAGATATTCGCTGATGGTTTTCGTGCCTTTGGTGCACAACTTGATCTGAAATTTGAGCTGTCGGATATGGCCTCTTGTTGGATTTCCGAAAGTTGCTGAGAGGATCTCCCACACATCGCACGTTGTGACAGAAGCGGATACAACTGAATGTATTGGCAGGGATATGGCTCCGATTAGAGCACTGTAGAGAAGCCGATCCTGTCGGCGCCATGGAGGAAAGTCGGGATTGGGGAGAACTTGCCCATCAACCGTGACTGTTTCTGGTGGAGTTGCAGCAGAGGCGTCAATGAACTGATGGAGTTCATGCCCTTCGAGTAGAGCTTTGATCTGTCGGCTCCACATTATATAGTTGAGATTCGACAACTCCGTGATATTGGACATATTGATTGAGATCAATGTTTTTGACGGATCTTTGGCGTTGTACACCAACGTCGTCGTTGCAAAAGAGTTTGGCAGTGGACTTTCAAAACCCATCTTAAACAGATGCAAGGAGAGATTAAGAAGTAGAGAAAATTAAGTAGAGAAAGAGGTATCGAAAAAAAAAACAGAGAAGAAGAAGAGGTTGCAGAGAAAACAGAGGGAGAGGAAGAAGAAGGTCTTAATGACCGATTCGCTCTGATACCATATTGTAATGTGTAGAATGAGTTATATTCCTTAGGAGAGCAATGCTCTTGTTATATACAATCGATGGAGAGAGTAGAAAATAAATCATGGATATACATAAGTAATTGAGAATATATAATAGTAATGAGAGCAATATGGCCGTTGGAGATATATACGGTTTCCATATCCTAATAATATATATATATATATAATTTAAAATAAAATATCAGTTGTAGCAAAAGTTACAATTTATAAAAAATTTAAATAAGAACAATTGTAAACCGAATCTGTTTTATGCGAAACAAAGATGCAACTGTTTTAAGGACAAATCTGCAAAAAGTAGCGTCATAAAGATTAAGAAGAAATGAGTAAAAATTTAGAGAAAGAAATAGAAGCAACTATCTTAAAAAAAAAGAAATCTTAAAAAAAAAGAAATAGAAGCAACTAGTTTTTAATGATAACGACTTAAAACTACAAGAAAATAACAAATAATAGCGAGAAGAAATCTAATATTGAATCGGAATAAAATATAAAGATTTCGCCTATTTAAAAATATAAAGAAGTTTAGGATTTTTAGTTAGGGATTTTTAAAGCTTTGTTTTAACCTAATTCGGCGGATGATGAAAAAATTATAGCAAAATTAGATTTTCGAGAAAATATGAGCGGTGGACTAAGAAGAACTAAAGTTTTGATGAATATGAGTGGTGGAATTAAGGAAACTAGGTCGTTGGAAAGCTTCTTTAAAGAAAATCTCTCGAAAACCTTTTAAAGACTAAAGAATTTGCTAGTAAAAATGATTGTATTATAAATGTTTCTTTAGAATGACGAGCATGATATATATATATATTTTTTTTGTAGCGAACTATTTTTTTCTTGTAACTATAATTTTTTATTAAAACAAACGATTACAAATTATGACTGCAGTCATACAGTTTTGAAAAGCGCAATTCAAAAAGGAACATATAATGAATCAAAACAATCGAATCTTCCGCTTTTATTGACTTTAATGCTAGTAAGGTAATACTTATAGCCGTGTACACCTCGATTTTCACGACCTCGGTTTCTCTGTCCACGACTCGTGGACTGCAGGTGCATCTCCATGGCCTTTGTTGATGGCATAACCGGTTTTCTCTAAGGATTCCTTGCCCTGAAAGTATCATAAGATCCTTCAAATCAATCTCTTGTCTGAATCCGTTGAATCTTTTTCTTATTCTTCTTCCAGAAAGATTAATGAGTCAAACTTGTTAGAACCAAAAACAGGCTCAGATGTTCTTCTACTTTCCTTTGGACCGTAAAGGTTGCATGAGCAAGAGAAATGTTGGTGACTGATAAAGTCGTGGCAGAGTCCATAATCGGAAACTCAATGGTTTCATTGATGGAGATAAAAGCAGGAACGAATTGAGATCCTATAGACACTATGCTCTCAAGTACATAGATTGTAGCTAGCAAAATGACATTGTCCACTTTGGAAATAGTATTTGGATAAACCGAGTTTGATTCATTATTTTCATCAAAAAGAATAAGAATGGTAGAAGGTACCTCAATGTCTGAAACAGGAGGTGAAAAACTATTTGCTTGGGGAGATTTAGGAACAAGGATGGGCGAAGTGGTCGAGACCACAAAGCTAACATTGGGAGCCATATCAAAACTTTGGTTGCAATTATATGAGATTCACTGACAGCTTGTAAGCAGTGTTTTACCTTGTGTCCAAGCTGACCACATCTACCACATCTAGAAGGCAACCAAGCGTATTTCACATCAACCATGGAAATAAACCCGTTTATATCATTAGCAGCGATTCTTGTAGAAAAGATTTTGCTCAATTCAACCTCAACCTAAATATTAGCTTCACCCAGTAGAATGAGGTCTAACCTGCGTTTGTGAGTTGCCATAGGAGCACCTAGACCCGAAGCAATGTGACTTATTACAAGAATATAATATAATATATTGGGAATTTTATTTAGAGTTATTGATATATTACGGTTTTTACCTGTTTTAAGCCATGATATAAGTATATATTAGAGTCTTTTGTAGTGTCTTTTGAGTCTTTTCATGTGTTTATTAGGATTGCACACGTTGGAGGACTTCAGAAGATATTGGAGCTTTTTGGGCAAAAGTTGGAGCTGGAGCCGTGATGAGAGAAACATAGCATATCTGTTCGACCTGAGCGTCGATTGATGCACCCTTGGATCGATCGTTGCAGTGCCAATTCTCAGAAACTCCAGCGCATTAATGAAGATTTGAAGAATTACGGTTTTGACCCAAAAGTTCCTGTATTTACAAAAGACCCAAAATGTGTTATGCACTTTATATTAAGGTTTTAGTGTGTGTTTTTAGACATACTTTTCATACTTTTAGCTAGAGAGAGTTTTGGAGCTGATCTGTTCCTTGTACTGCTTTTAGAGAAGATTTCGAACCCACTTTCATTCGCTGCTCTTTCTTTAATGCAATCTATTCATATTATGTTGTTTGCTTCAATCAATATGTTTGTGTAGATTCATTGATAGTTTTAGGGATTCTAATAGGGTTGTCATGACTTGTTAGATTAAATCAGTCAGTTAAGGATTCATAACTTATTAGTTCTTCAACCTGAATTACACTTAAAGTTAGTTTCTAATCTGATCAATTGGAATCAAGATCTAGGGTTTATAAATTGCCACGAAAGTGTAATTTAGAATATGATCTGTTTAGGTTGAGCAATTTAATTATCTGCAAAGAAATTTGGTTTAATTAATTGTGAACTAATCGAACTTGCACTTAATGCTAGTTTAATCTATTAGGAATTGCAAAAAAATTTGGATTTCTAGGGTTTAGACTTAGTAAATTCTCGTAACGAAAGTTGGTTATTTTTAAATCTGTGTTTGAGTTCTAGAATGTTTCTTAATTCGATCATGACTGATATTTCTGCATGGCATGATTTCCTGATAACACCTTGACCTAGTGCTTTTAGTATTTGAAAAACAAACTCGCTTGCTACTGATTTAGTTACTGCTATTTAGTTTACTACTCTTGATTTACATCGCTTAGCTATTCTTGACACTCTATAGTTTATCGTAAGATTCTTGAGTCTTTGTGGTTCGACCCCTATATACTACATTTGCCTGTGTACTTGAAGTGTAACTTAGGGAATTAAACTCTGAGTATATCAAGTTTCTGGCACCGTTTCCGGAGACTTTTTTGAGTCTTCGATAGATTTGAGTTTAGAGTTTAGACTAGGTTTTTCGTTTTTTTTTTTGTTACTAATTTCTGTTTTCGTTCTGTCTTTACGCGTTTCAGGTTTACGAGAAGACGACGTGCATTGACCGAAACTCTACTGAATCGATCGACGCACCCAGGAACTGAATCGATCGTTGCGGACATGTCCATCGATCGACGCTTGAGCCTTAAACAGTTTAATGCATGCCTAATCGTGAAACTAGAAGTAATCCGGACAAGGAACTCGTGAATCTAGGACTTGAGGAACTTGCAAGGTTAGAAAGGACAAACAAGGAAGCTCAGAAACCGGTTAAGATGGAAACATGAATGTTGTGATTCTAATTCGGGATGAACAAGGTGTTCTGAGGGATGAAGAGTACCATGTATGCAATGAGCGTGGTCAGAGACTTGATGCTGATGGGAACGTGATTGTTCAGGAGATTATTCAGCAACCACATGATGATGATGATGATGTTAGTGAAGATGCATGTGGACAAGGAAATCCACGGGTTGAAGAACCACCTAATGCACCTAATCCGCCAGCTGGGAGGACACTTGCTGATTACAATAGGCCTGATGAGTTCTATGCTAACAGGTCTGCGATTGTACCTCCTCCCATTGGGAGGAATGACTTTGAGCTGAAGACTTCCTACTACACTCTTGTGGGACAGCATCTCTTTCATGGAGATCCACATGAGCATCCTATGGATCAAATAAAGAACTTTGAATCTTTTTTTACTAGAATGAAGCATAATGGAGTGAGCTTTGACCTCCTGCATTGTAAGTTTTCCCACACTCTCTTGGAGGAGAAGCTGAAAATTGGCTGAAGCAGATTCCACCTGGGACTCTGACTACTTGGGATGCAGTTAAGAGGAAGTTTCTGAGACACTTTTATGATGATGCTCGATCTGATCAGCTGAGAGAAGCAATACTACAATTTAAGAAGGGACATACAAAGCCTCTTAAGGGTGCAGGGGTGAGGTTTAAGATGTACCAGAGAGATTGCCCTCATCATGGTTTCTCTGAAGTTTAGCTGCTGGGAATTTTCTTCAGAGGTGTTGATTTGTGGTACCAGATGGCTTTGGATGCTGCTAGCAATGGCAACTTCAACACTAAATCTTTAGAGCAAGCTAAGGAGTTGATTGAGAAATTGGTGTATAGTAATAGCATTAAGAATGCTGTTATGGAGAGGAAGAAATCTGGTGGAAAGGTTGATAGCTCACAGATGGCAGAGATGAAGAACAAGATTGATTCTGTTCATAGTCTTCTGCTTGGGAAGAAGAATGTTCATTTTGCTCAGGATGTTGAGGTATATGATGCTGATGAAGGCTACACAGAAGAGGATGTGAATTATGTTGGTGAAACTGGTTTTCAGGGAAACAAATTTGGGAATCAGCAAGGCAAAGGAGGCTACAATGGAATGGGTCAGAGAAGTACCTTCACAGGTAATCAAAACTTCTATAGTTTCACTCCTAAGCCTCAGTACTAGAAGCCCTATCAGAGTAACATCAGCCATGGAGACAACACTAATAGCTCACCAGGAACTATGAATCTTCATCAGATCAACATGTTCCTCCTCAAAATGAGCAGTCTGATAAGATGTTGGGATTGTTGGAGAAGCTTATGGAAGGCTAGCAGAAGAGTACAATGGAATTCAATGGAAAGATGGATGCTCTGTACTTGGATCTGAATGGGAAGATTGATTCCTTAAGTACTCATGTGAAGAAATTGGATGTTCAAGTGGCACAGACTGCTGGGTTTGTAAAAAGGCAAGATGAATCTCTCCCTGTACGAACTGATGCTAATCCGGAGTACCAATGTAGTGCAATTACGTTGAGAAGTGGTGAAGAGGTCGTTCCTGCTCAGAAAAAGGGTTTAAGTTTGTAACAAATCGTTGAGATTGAGGATTTGGAAGATGACATTCGCGAGTTGCAGATTGAGTCGACCGATGCACCCCAGCGTCGATCAACGCATATCGTAAATGAAGAATCTCAGCCTAATCTCGACACAGAGGTCGTTGCACCTGAGACAAGCGTCGACCGACACACTCTTAGTGTCGATCGATGCACTATACCTGCACAGAAATCAGAAGCAGAGAAGCTGAAGAGAGCTAATGAAAGAGTCTACAAGCCTAAGTTTCCCTTACCTAAGAACCCAAGGAAGTCTAAGTACGAGCTGCAATTGGCTAAATGCAAGGAGATCATGAACAAGGTGTTGATTGAAGTGCCTTTGATTGATGCTCTAAAGACTACTTCTGTGATGAAGAGATGTCTCAAAGACATGCTTTATGGTAACATGACTGACGAGGAGAGTGTACTGATGATCTTAGAGGTATGTAGTGCTGTGATTCAAGGCAGGATTCCTGAGAAACTGAAAGATCCATGGAGCTTTGTGTTGGATTGTTCTATCTACAGAGATAGATTTGAGAGGTTATTGTGTGATCTTGGTTCTAGTGTGAACCTTATGCCATTATCTATTGCTAAGAAGCTTGGGATGACAGATTTCATGCTTACTAGGATCTCATTTGTTCTAGATGATAGGATTGTCCGGATCCCTGAAGGAGTGTTAGAGGATGTGCCAATTAGGATTGATAATTGTGTGATTCCTACAGAATTTGTGGTTCTGCAGTATGGAGAGGAACCAAAGGATCCACTTATCTTGGGTAAACCATTCTTAGCTACTGCTGGTGCGATGATTGACTGCAAGAAGGGGACTATAATTATGAATGTGGGTTCTGAAGATGAGTTTTGATATGAATAAGCTGGTGAAGAGACCAACCATCGACGGACAGACCTTTTATGTCGACACTCTCGTGATTTGGCATAGGAATTCTTTCATAGGACACATGCTGAGAATCCGCTGGAAAGAGCTCTGCTAAGCTCAGTACTGGAACTAGATCATCTGGAAGACGAGCCTGATTTTTGTTATGCTATACTGATGAATTCTATAGAGCAAGTCATGCAGTTGGAAGTGCAGGACGAGCCGTTGTGTCTATCGACACACCTTGTGCATCGATTGACGCAGATCGTGTCCAACTGGGCAGAAAATAAGGCTCCGAAAATTGACCTGAAACAACATCCATCCGAGCTAAGGTAAGCATTTTTTGGACCTAATTCGACATATCTAGTGATTATTAATGCTTCCTTGAACAATACAGAGACTTCCTTAATGTTGAGCAAGCTGCACAAGTATCGCAAAGCTCTTGGCTATTCTCTTGATGATATTTCATGTATCTCTCCGGAGCTGTGTATGCCTAGGATACATCTTGAGGATGAGACAAAGTCATATATTGAGCAACAGAGGAGGCTGAATCCGAATCTGAAGGAAGTGGTGAAGAAGGATATTATGAAATTGCTGGATGCTGGAATCATTTATCCTATCTCTGACAGTGATTGGGTCAGTCCAGTATATGTTGTGCCTGAGAAAGGAGGTGTCACAGTGGTGAAGAATGAGAAGAACGAGCTGATTCCGATGAGGACTGTAACTGGACACCGGATGTGCATTGATTACATGAAGCTGAATGCTGCAACGAGGAAAGATCATTTCCCCTTACCTTTTATTGATCAGATGCTGGAGAGGTTAGCTAATCATCGTTACTAATGCTTCCTCGATGAGTACTTTGGCTTCTTTCAGATTCCCATCCATCCAGAGGATCAATGGAAGACTACTTTTACTTGTCCCTATGACACTTTTGCATATCGCAAAATGCCTTTTGGACTTTGTAATGCACCAACCACCTTCCAGAGATGTATGATGTCTATCTTTACTGACATGATTGAAGACTTTATGGATGTGTTTATGGATGACTTTTCTGTATATGGGTCAGCTTATCATGAGTGCTTGGATAATCTGTGCAAAATGCTAGCTAGATGTGAGGAGAAGCACTTGGTTCTGAATTGGGAGAAGTGCCATTTTATGGTCAGAGATTGTATTGTTCTTGGGACAAAGTATATGAAGTTGGGATTGAGGTGGATTGCGCCAAGATTGAGGTTATGACCAGCCTTCAGGCGCCAGATTCTGTGAAGTCTGTGAGGAGATTTCTTGGACACGTTGGTTTCTACAGGAGGTTCATCAGAGATTTCAGTAAGATTGCTAGACTAACTGCTTTGCTGTGTAAGAATGTGAAATTTGAGCTCACTGCAGATTGCCAGACTGCATTTGAACAGATCAAACAAGCATTAGTGAGTGCTCATATAGTACAACCACCAGATTGGAATTTACCTTTAGGTTATGTGCGATGCAATCGATTTTCCTTTAGGAGCTGTTCTGGGGCAGAAGAAGGACAAGAAACTTCATGCTATCTATTATGCCAGCAGGACACTAGATGATGCGCAGAGAAATGATGCCACTACAGAGAAGGAGTTGTTGGCAGTTGTCTTTGCCTTTGAGAAATTTTGCCGCTATCTGGTTGGATCCAAGGTGATAATACATACATACCACTCAGCTCTTAAGTACTTGATGCAGAAGAATGATGCTAAGCCGAGACTTCTGAGATGGATTTTCCTTCTTAAAGAGTTTGACATTGAGGTTAAAGACAAAAAGGGAGTGGAGAATGGAGTTGCAGATTTTCAAAGATCATGGTTGAAGAAGACGTCACTATTAATGATTTTCTGCCTGAGGAGAACGTCAATTTGATTGAGACAGTGTTTAGGACGGATTTGGACAGAAATTTACAGAACTGTCGGACTGCAGAACATGCGTCGATCGATGCCACCTTGGAATTGATCGATGCACGTATCGGGGCTGTGTCGATCGATGCACCTCTATACATCGATCGACACAAGGCGATTACGAACCCATAACCTCTGAAGGTTCAGATTGTTCACTACAACATGGATCTTTAAGCTGTTTCGACGTCCGATCGACCGTGGTTTGCTGATATTACGAATTACCTGACTGCAGAGACTGAACCAGATGCTCTCAAAGGGTATGCAAAGAAGAAGTTCTTCAGAGAACTCATAAGGTTCTACTGGGATGAGCCTTATCTAAACAAGCACTGTTCAGATGGGATTTACAGGAGATGCATTACAGAATCAGAGGTTCCAGACGTTCTATTTCACTGCCGTGGATTAGATTGTGCTGAATATTTTGCTACTTTCAAGATTGTGTCTAAGGTTCTGCAAGCAGATTTCTGGTGGCCTACTATGTTCAGAGATGATACCTGTCAGAGGAGAGGAAAAATCAGTAAGAAGCATTAAATGCCTCAGAGTTTCATTCTTGAGATTGAGGTTTTTGATTGCTGGGGCATTGATTTCATGAGTCATTTTCCCTCACCTCATGGAAATAAGTTCATATTGGTTGCTGTGGGTTATATGTCTAAGTGGGTGGAAGCAATAGCTAGTTAAACCAATGACTCTTCGGTGGTGCTTAAGCTGTTTAAGACCATCATTTTCCCTAGATTTGGAGTGCCTCGAATTATGATAAGTGATGGAGGATCCCACTTTATCAACAAGGTCTTTGAGAAGCTGCTATAGAAGCATGGTGTTCATCATCGAGTAGCTACTCCTTATCATCTTCAGACTAGTGGGCAAGTAGAAGTCTCTAACAGACATATTAAGGAGATCCTGGAGAAGACAATTGGGAAGACAAGGAAGGATTGGTCAACAAAGCTGGATGATGCGTTATGGGCCTATAAGACTGCGTTTAAGACGCCACTTTGGACTACGCCGTTTCGTCTTCTGTATGGGAAAGCCTGCCACCTTCCAGTTTAACTTGAGCATAAGACAACATGGGCTGTGAAGCAGATGAACTTTGATCTGAAGCCTGCAGCAAAGAGGAAATTAGTGCAGTTGAATGAGTTGGATGAGATTAGGCATCATGCCTATGCGAATTCAAAGCTGTACAAGGAGAGGATTAAGGCATATCATGACAAGAAGATTGTCTCCAGACAGTTTGAGCCTAATGATCAAGTACTTTTGTCTAACTCTCGTTTGCAATAGTTGATAGGTCTAAGTTTTAATCCCTATACAAAACTGCAAGTGCACAGTAATATCAATGTAGTATATAGGGTTATCGAATCCACAGGGACTCTGGTTTTCAATAGAACGAAAGAGATTAATACTAAAAAGAAAGCAATTTGTTGTAAAGTAAATAGCAAGGCGAGAAAGTAAATCAGTAGCAGGAATTTGTTGTGAAAGCAATAAACTAAAAGTGCTAAGTCTAGGGAATTCTCAGGAAATCAGACAAGCAGACAAGTTAATCAGTCAGGATCAAATTAAACTCAGTTCTAGAACTCAAATCACGGAATTAGAATTAACCAAATCTCTTTGCGAAAATCCTCTAAGTCTAAGTGCAGTAATCCAAATCTCTTTGCAATTACTAACAGATTAAACCAGCATTAATTTCAAGTTCGATATGTTCACAATTAAACTAAGCCAAATCTCTTTGCGAATAATTTAATTGCTCAACCTAAATAGTTCAGATTCTAAACCACACTCTTGTGTCGTATTTAGCAACCTAAGATCTAGATTCTAATTGATCAGATTAGAACTAGCTTTAAGCACAATTTAGTTTGAAGAACATTCTAATCATGTGAATCCTTAACTGAATTAAACAAGTCTAGCAAGTCATAAAATCCTTAATGAGAAACCCTAAACTTAACTATGAATCTACTCAGACATGATTAATGAAACAAAAATCATAGAATTAATAGATTGCATATAAGAAAATAAATAGATAAAGGGGTTCGAAATCTTCTCCAAAATAGATGAAGTATAGGATTAGATCAGCCCCAAAAGCTCTAAGAATCTCTTAGCTCTAAGTATGAAAGCGTATCTAAAATAAAAGCCAAAACTCTAAATATATAGGCATAATCTCGGCTGGGGCTTCTGTGTAATTACTGGAACTATTCTGGGCTTCTCTGCAAATCTTCATAACTTTGTTAAACCGCCGCGTACGGCCCATCTCGCTAGTGTGTCGATCGACACCAATGGTGTGTCGATCGATGCATGATCATCAAATCGGGCAATGAGTTAAACTCTCGGCCAAAATGCTCCAAAACTCCCAAAATACTCCAAAATCTCCACATTAGCTCCAAACCTGATTAAACCTGTAAAAGACTCTAAAATAACACAAAAGACACTAAAAACACAACAATATCATGGCATAAAACCGGTAAAAACCATGATATATCAACTCCCCACACTTAGCCTTTGCTTGCCCTCAAGCAAAACAGAGAACTAAAATGCAGTGAAGAGGTTTGAAAACTCTTCAGAAACTCTTTTCATCCTAGAAGCAGTAACACTCAGATTCCCCTTAGTAAACCACATGAAAGAATCAACCTGCAGACATCAAGACCAACATATACTTCCCCCACACTTAGCAACTGTCCTAAGTAAACTCCACAATCACATTCAAGCATTCAAATTCTCTCTACTAACTTCTGCAAGTATTTAAGTGCGGTCTCACCTAAGGAGTATCGATCAAAGGCACATGGACTCTTACCTTATCAGCTCTAGACCACCATACTATCTTTCTCTAGTCCCTTTCTTCTCTTTTCCCTTCCTTAGCATTCTGATTTTTCCCCTTTGGGTATCATTTTTTTTTTATCAGTGCTCTTCCCGTTAAGGGGTGTACCTTGGACACATTCCATGGATGCACATGAGATGAGAGTTTTAGCTACCATTCCCATGACCACTTCGGAGTTACTAACTCATCCTCAGTTTATTATCTTTTTTTTTATGGAAGGGGAGAAGGGAACTAGATAGGACAGGTTTACAGGCTGTGTCAGAACTAACAAGGGAATCCGACACAGAGTATACCAACCCCTTAGGTGAGAAAATCTAAGTCAGTATTAGGGTGAAGTCAGTAAAAGGATCCTCTGATACTTGAAGTGATGTGGGTGTCCTCAGTAGGTTGATCCATGTCTGGGTTTTCTAATAGTCAGAGATACTCTGCAGCTTCATCCCAATGGTTACTTAAGTTCCTGCAAGTGCTACTAATCTTCTCAAAAAATCATTGTTTCTTACTTAAACAAATTTTGACTCAATAAAACAAAAATTTAGAATTTTTTTAAATGAATCTAAGAAAACAAAAGAAAGAAGTTAGTAGAACCTCCCCCACACTTAAGACACACTGTCCCCAGTAGTGTCAAGCGAAGGATTGTCAAAAAGAAAAAAATAAAATTTGTTTATGGATTGGTTAAGTTCTCTCGGGTTTTACCTCTGTCGCAATCAGGCATCGATCGTTGCACTAAGTGCATCGACCGTTGCTGTGCAATTTCTCGTTGTGGGTCGATCGTTGCTCAGGACCGCAACGATCGCTGCAATGCGATTTCTGTCGTATTGTGACGATCGACACAATGGTGTGTCGATCGACGCACTGCGTATATCGGATCAGTCAGCAAGTTAGCAGGTTAGTCCGTCGGTTTTTGTCAATTTTGAGACTTGCAAGCTGAAAACACTAGAAACAGAGTAAAATCGAAGCAACAAATGTATCTGATCAAGCAGAACCATCCAAACATAGTAGGAAAATAAAAGAAAAAGTGCAAGAAAAGATAAAAAGAAAATCAGAATACAGAACCGATAGTGAAGATATGACAGCTACGCTCACTCACTATCATCATCTATGTCACCATATCTCTCAGCATCACTGGCATCCTCGGGAGATCGCTGTCGACGACGTCTGTCAGGTACGGGCTGATGAATCTGTGGCTGCCTCCTGCAGCTGCAAGTACGCATGAAGTTCCAAACAGCTCGTAGAATCCCATCTGATCTCTCTCTCCACTCAGCCTCAGAATATGCACCATAAGGCATCGTAGGCTCGGGAAAGTCACCCACATCGTCGACGGGGGCAGGCGCAGGTGTAGGGGCAGCAGAAGTCGAAGCTCGTGTGGAAGGCTCTCCCAGAAGATGAGCCATAGTAGGAATCCCACGCTGCTCAGTCTCTGGAGGCTGAAATCTCAGAGCCTCCAATGTATCAATCCGTGTCCACCTAGCAGCAGGAAGCTCTATACCACACATCCCAGTGGTCGGGTCCTGATAAACCCAAATGCGCCCCTCCTTGAGCAAGGTAGCGCTCTGCAAATGACTGAAGTCTAGGAACTTCTGGGCTCTATCACGCTCTGTGCCCTGTAGAGGAATCCCACAATACTCAAAAATGGGAGTAAGCAAGCTCCCTACCGTCTCAGTACTGACTCCATCGAAAGGCTTCGTCTGCAGATCACACAAATGCAAAGCGAAGACAGCTCCCAAGTTGAGACCCTTAGTAGGATCTCTCACACCAGACTCAGCAAACTGGTCTCTCAGCCCCATAAACAGCATCTCCATCTCATACTTCCGCATCTTGTTGGACTCATACTTGCATAGCAAGCTCCAACACAAGATACGCGAGACATATCTCAGCACAGGATGCCTCATCATCTTCACCGGTGTAGTCCTGGAGTTGTATCGACCACTGCCAATACACTCCCAAAATGCTCGAGTCTCATATGGATCCCACTCAAGCGGCATGGCAATGCGCCTCGGCTCAGTACTGAACCCATAGATCCTGCAGAGATCTAGTAGAGGAATCCGATACCTGACTCCCCAACTCATGAAGGTAAAGATACCTCCTGTAGCGCTCCTGCTATCGGGATCTGTATAAACCACTCTGCATGTGGCTAGTAACTGCCTGACCAGCTCAGGATAGAGATCGTAAGGGCGCATTGGCATTGTCCCTAGACCAATGCCTCTGCACACAGCAAGTACCTGCTCATCGATCCCCAGACTCTTGCAGGTAGAGTAGTCAGCGAACTTGGTTGGCTTGATGGTCATACCACACCAACCACTGTAGAGAAGCGAATCATACTCATCCCACTGGTTAAGCAGTGGTCGCTCTGTGAAGTCTGCAGTCTTGAGGAACGTGCAAATGATATCTGGCCACTGTCTGGCTATAGGGATCTCCGTCATATCTGCTCGGGGCCAAGGCAGTGCTACAGCTGGACCAACTCTAACATATGGCTCAGGTGGCTGAGAGTGTCTGTGAAACCACTCTGGTGGTGGAATGTACTGTCTCGTGGCTGTTGATGTTGTTGCTTGCTTCTTGCGGGGCTGTCTGCGAGATGCCATCTGCAAAAGAAACAAAATTCAAACAATATAAGTCTCGGCAAATCTCTGTGAAATCGCGAAGCAACGACCGTTGCATATAAGGCATCGATCATTGCAAGGCGATTTCATTTATCGAACATTTCCCAAAATCGCAAAGCAACGACCGTTGCATAAATGCAACGACCGTTGCAAGGCGATTTTGGCGCAAACAATCAACAAAAATCAGTCCAAATTCATGCCACATTATCTCAAATCAGCTCAAAATCACAACCTATCACCCTAAATTGGTCTAATTACACATGCCTCATCAAATTTCTGTTCAAAATTCTCAAACCCTAAAACCCTAAAATTGAATCCGAAAATTTGAAAAATGGATGTACATTACCTTGGATTCTTGAGATATGAGCTAAAGACACGGGTTTAGAGTGTAAAATCGGAAGTATAAGCAATTGAAACGAAGAAAGATGATGAGAAATCGCGGTTTTGGGCGTGGAGGTTTTCGGTGTACGGACGGCGAAATGAGGAGGAAAAGAGAAGAGAAGGGTTTAAGGAAATTTACCTCGGTCGTGGGTGCAACGATCATTGCTTAAGGGCAACGACCGATGCTGGTCAAATCGAAACCGATTTCCGGTTTAGCGCGTACCTTAATTTTGCAATTGAACCAATTGCAACGACCGTTGCTTGTGAGCAACGATCGTCACAATGCGATCACCCCTCTTCGTCAAATCTCCTTGCAACGACCGGTGCACAAGTGCATCGATCGTTACACATCTCCAGACTCGAGTTCTGTATCTGAAACTTAAAAACCAATAAAAACGTGAAATCCTAAGAAAAACACCAAAAATGAAAAGGAAAAACAACTAAACCTAACAGTGGGTTGCCTCCCACTCAGCGCTTGTTTAAGGTCATTAGCTTGACCGGACGAACAAGATCTTTCAGGCACCAAGAGATCTCGACAGAGACTTTTTCTGTCTCTGTTCAAGTCTCTTCATCCAGGGTGGCGAGTAGGCTGTTGCAGAATGCTCATGTCCAAGAAAAGAAGGAGTAAAATGCGCTCCAGGATCTATAATCACAGTGTCATCCGGCTGCTTATCATCTGCTTCCATGATGGTGAATGTCTGCCCATCTATCAGTGGTCTTCGCAGCTTATCCATCTAATAACGCAGCGGCTCATCTCCCAGATGGAGGTCTATCAGACTGTGTCTAACATCTATCACTGCTCCCGCTGTAGCCAAAAATGGTCTTCCAAGTAGCAACGCTTCATCCAGATCACAGTCGTATTTCAGCACTAGGAAGTCTGTTGGAACCAAATAGTTTCCAACTCTCACCGGGACGTCCTCAAGGAGTCCTTCTGGAACTCGTATAGACTGATCAGCTAGGAAAAGAGAGGTCCTAGTAGGCTTAAAATCCAGCATTCCCAGCCTCTCTGCCACATAGTAAGGCATAAGACTTCCAGCAGCTCCCAGATCACAAAGAGAGCGTCTGAAACTATCCTCGAAGATAGAACAATTAAGCACAAAGACACCAGGGTCAGGCAGCTTCTTTGGGATCTTAGTCAGCAGAACATCACTAATATGTTGAGGAACTATAATCACCCAGTCTCTCAGCTCTTCATCCAAAGGCAAAATCTTGTTCAAATACCTCTGCACACATGGGTGATATGGTGGATCATCAGATGATGAAATTTCTTCCAACTCTTCACCAATCTCCTCTAGCTTCTTAAGCTCTTCAATTTCCTGCTTAATCACTTCAGATACTGAGGGATATTGTCTAATTAATTGTCCATAAATCTCCTCCTGAGAAATCTCAGACACTCCAGGGAACAAGCGAGCAAGTTCTAAATCATCATCAGCATTATTATCATCCGGCAAGTCTGTCTGTTCACGACCTGCATCGATCGACACTAGATGTGTGTCGATCGATGCAAGACCGTATTTTTCACCCGAGAGATTTTCTCCAAAATCCGAGATTTCACTCTCATTCACCAATTCAGCTGTACTTAGCTCAATTTTTTCACCTAGGTGAGATCCATCATTGATGTACACAGACCAGGCCTTAATATGAGTGTCTGCTACTCCTTTTCCCTTCATAGAGCTGGAAATCTTGTTCACCTGAGTATCCAACTGCTTCATGTGAGTGTTCAAAGACTCAAACTTCCCACTGAGGTCTTCGTAGACAGCGTCCAACTTCTTATTGCAGTCCACAGTGCTCTTGGTCTGACTCTCCATTAGCTGTTCCATCATTGCTTCCATTCTGCTCTCATGAGCTGTAGGTGCAGGAGGAGTCTGATAAGATGAAGATCCATAGGTTCTCTGAGCACTTTGTCCAAAAGGCTTCTGAAAACCACTAGTCTGTCCAAAAGAGTTTTGATTGCCTGTGAAGGCACTCTTTTGTCCTCCATTGAAGAATCGGTTTCCCTGCTGATTACCAAACCTGTTACCTTGGAAACCAGATCCTCCAATGTAATTCACATCTTCTTCCTGAGTGTCCTCCTCAGTCTGAATTACCTCAACATCTTGAGCAAAATGGACAGCCTTCTTATTAGCCAGGAGATTGCAGATTGTGTCCATCCTAGATTTCAATTCAGCCATCTCTGTATTCTCTACACTTCCACCAGATTTCTTCCTCCTCTCATCCATAGTCTTGCAACTGTTGCTGCTCACTAGGTTCTCAATCAACTACTTAGCTTGTGCAGGAGTCCTGGTGTTGAAGTTTGCATTACTGGAGTTATCTAGCGCAGACTGATATGGCAGATCTATGCCTCTGAAGAAGATACCAAGCAATTGGACTTCAGTGAATCCATGGTGTGGGCAATCACGCTGGTACTTCTTAAATCTCATCCAGGCAGCTTTTAAAGGCTCCACAGCTCCTTGGGAAAATGTGAGAATGTCCTGTCTGGACTGGTCTGAACGCGCATCATCGTAGAAATGACGCAGGAACTCACTCTTCAGGGCTGCCCAAGTATCAAACTGCCCAGGTGGCAGTTGCTTCAGCCATGCACCAGCGTCTCCAGCGAGACTGTGCAGAAAGAGTTTAAGGAACAGATAATCCTGGCAAACTCCATCATACCTCATGCCAGTGACTATGTCCTCAAACGAATCAATGTGATCCATAGGCTGCTCTGTGGGGTGACCATGCAATGCATTCTGTCTCATCAGCGAGTAGTAGATGGTCTTGATCTCAAAATCATTCCTCTCAAAGCCAGGCATCACCAAAGCTGACCAGTTTGCATGAAACTCATCCGGTCTGTTGTAGTCAGCTAAGGTTCTCTCATGGATAACCACCTCTCTACCTTGGGCCTGTCTTGGCGCTTGGTTCTTCTCCTGTTGCGGAGGCTCAGGAGGATCAGGGATGACATTTCCTTCAGCATCAACCCTTTGCCAAGCAGCATTGTATGGGTTGTTATCTTGGTCCCTCAGAGTACCTTGAGCATCGCGTAATAGAATCAGCCTCTGTACTACCATTCTTTCTCTTCTTTCTCTTCTGTTAGTCCTCTCTAGACGTCCAAGTTCTTCAAGATCGAGATTGATTAGGCTTAAGTTCGGATTACTTCGAGTTTCACGCTTCTGCATAAACTGTCTGTAATCGTCAAGCAACGATCGATGCTATCAGTGCAACGATCGATTCAATCTCAAATCGCTTAGTGACGATCGACACAAGAGGTGCAACGATCGACGCAAGGCGAAATCAGTACCTGCGACAGAGAGAAAACAGAGAAGAAATCAGTAAAATAAAATAAAAACGAAAATAAAAACGAAAATAAAAAGAAAAAAGAAAAATTCCTAGTAAAAACCCTAAGTTCGGTCCTATCGAAGACTCAAAGAGTCCCCGGCAACGGCGCCAAAAACTTGATAGGTCTAAGTTTTAATCCCTATACTAAACTGCAAGTGCACAATAATATCAATGTAGTATATATGGTTATCGAATCCACAGGGACTCTGGTTTTCAATAGAACGAAAGAGATTAATACTAGGAAGAAAGCAATTTGTTGTAAACTAAATAGCAAGGCGAGAAAGTAAATCAGTAGCAGGAATTTGTTGTGAAAGCAATAAACTAAAAGCGCTAAGTCTAGGGAATTCTCAGGAAATCAGACAAGCAGACAAGTTAATCAGTCAAGATCAAATTAAACTCAGTTCTAGAACTCAAATCACGGAATTAGAATTAACCAAATCTCTTTGCAAAAATCCTCTAAGTCTAAGTGCAGTAATCCAAATCTCTTTGCAATTACTAACAGATTAAACCAGCATTAATTTCAAGTTCGATATGTTCACAATTAAACTAAGCCAAATCTCTTTGCGAATAATTTAATTGCTCAACCTAAATAGTTCAGATTCTAAACCACACTCTCGTGTCGTATTTAGCAACCTAAGATCTAGATTCTAATTGATCAAGTTAGAACTAGCTTTAAGCACAATTTAGTTTGAAGAACATTCTAATCATGTGAATCCTTAACTGAATTAAACAAGTCTAGCAAGTCATAAAATCCTTAATGAGAAACCCTAAACTTAACTATGAATCTACTCAGACATGATTAATGAAACAGAAATCATAGAATTAATAGATTGCATATAAGAAAATAAATAGATAAAATGGTTTGAAATCTTCTCCAAAATAGATGAAGTATAGGATTAGATCAGCCCCAAAAGCTCTAAAAATCTCTTAGCTCTAAGTATGAAAGTGTATCTAAAATAAAAGCCAAAACTCTAAATATATAGGCATAATCTCGGCTGGGGCTTCTGTGTAATTACTGGAACTATTCTGGGCTTCTCTGCAAATCTTCATAACTTTGTTAAACCGCCGCGTACGGCCCATCTCGCTAGTGTGTCGATCGACACCAATGGTGTGTCGATCGAGGCATGATCATCAAATCGGGCAGTGAGTTAAACTCTCGGCCAAAATGCTCCAAAACTCCCAAAATACTCCAAAATCTCCACATTAGCTCCAAACCTGATTAAACCTGTAAAAGACTCTAAAATAACACAAAAGACACTAAAAACACAACAATATCATGGCATAAAACCGGTAAAAACCATGATATATCAATAGTTTCCAGGTAAGCTGCGTTCTAGATGGTCCGGTCCTTTCACGATCAAGGAAGTGCGCCCGTATGGTGTTGTTGTTCTGGTTAGCTAAGAAGGAAAAAAGTTCACTGTCAATGGACAGAGGGTGAAGCATTATTTGGCTAAAGCCGAGATTCCAAGAGGTAAGATTCTGCCTCTGGATGATGCACCCTCTGCCTAATCTTAATCCGGTCAAGCTAATGACGTTAAAGAAGCGCTGAGTGGGAGGCAACCCACTGGTAAGTCTTACATAATCTTTTTGGTGTTTTTGATTCGATTTTACTTGGTGTTTTTCAGGTATTCAGAGAATTCATTACTGACTTCACCTACTTGACTTAATTTTCTCACATAGGGACTGGGTATACTTCGAGTCGTATTCCTCTGTTAGTTCTGACGCAGCTTGTAAACTTGTCTAAGTATGATTCCCTTCTCCCCTTCCTTATAGTAAAAAAAGAGATAAATTGTGGATAAGCTAGTAGCTTTAAAGTGATCACGGGAGTGGTTGAGACCCCTATTACCTAATGTGCATTCATGGAATGTGTCCAAAGTACATCCCAATGCGGGAAGAGCACTGATAAAAAAAATGATACCAGTGGGGAAAAATCAGTTGCTAAGGAAAGAAAAGGAGAAGAAAGGAACAAGGAAATGATAGTATGGTGGTCAGGTGCTAACATAGTAAGAGTTCATGTGTTCTTTGATCGATATTCCCTAGGTGAGACCGCACTTATTAGATTATAGAAGTCAGTATACTCAGGATGGTCTGAATGTGATTGTGGAGTTTACTCAGGATAAAGTCTAAATGTGGGGGAAGTATATGTTGGTCGTGATGTCTGCATGTTCATTTTTTCATGTGGCTTACTAAGGGGAATCTGAGTGTAGTATTTCTACGATGAAACGAGTTTCCGAAGTTTTCAAACTTCTTCACCTCATCTTGGTTTTCTGTTTTTCTTGAGGGCAAGCAAAGGCTAAGTGTGGGGGGGGGGAGTTGATATATCATGGTTTTTACCTGTTTTAAGACATGATATAAGTATATATTATAGTCTTTTTAGTGTCTTTCGAGTCTTTTCAGGTGTTTATTAGGATTGCACATGTTTGGAGGACTTTGGAAGATATTGGAGCTTTTTGGGCAAGAGCTGGAGCCGTGATGAGAGAAATAAAGCATCTCTGTTCGACCTGAGCGTCGATTGAGTCACCCTTGCATCGATCGTTGCAGTGCTAATTCGCAGAAACTCCAGTGCATTAATGAAGATTTGAAGAATTATGGTTTTGACCTAGAAGTTCATGTATTTACAAAGAATACCCAAATTGTGTTATGTACTTTATATTAGGGTTTTGGTGTTTTGTTTTAGACATACTTTTCATACTTTTAACTAGAGAGAGTTTTGGAGTTTTGGAGCTGATCCATTCCTTGTACTGCTTTTGGAGAAGATTTCGAACCCCTTTTCATTCGCTACTCTTTCTTTGATGCAATCTATTCATATTATGTTGTTTGATTCAATCAATATGTTTGTGTATATTCATTGATAGTTTTAGGGATTCTAATAGGGTTGTCATGACTTGTTAGATTAAATCAGTCAGTTAAGGATTCATAACTTGTTAGTTCTTCAACCTGCATTACACTTAAAGCTAGTTTCTAATCTGATCAATTGGAATCTAGATCTATGGTTTATAAATTGACACCAAAGTGTAATTTAGAATCTGATCTATTTAGGTTGAACAATTTAATTATCCGTAAATAAATTTGGTTTAATTAATTGTGAACTAATCGAACTTGCACTGAATGCTAGTTTAATCTGTTAGGAATTGCAAAGAAATTTGAATTTCTAGGGTAGACTTAGTAAATTCTCGCAACGAAAGTTGGTTAGTTTTAAATCTTTGTTTGAGTTCTAGAATGGTTCTTAATTCGATCACGACTGATATTTAATCTGCATGGCATGATTTCATGAGAACACCCTTGACCTAGCGCTTTTAGTATTTGAAAAAAAAACTCGCTTGCTACTGATTTAGTTACTGCTTTTTAGTTTACTACTCTTGATTTACATCGCTTAGCTATTCTTGACACTCTATAGTTTATTGTAAGATTCTTGAGTCGCTGTAGTTCGATCCCTATATACTACATTTTCCTGTGCACTTGCAGTGTAACTTAGGAAATTAAACTCTGAGCAATCAGTTACCCACACCGGAATAGTTTTGATCTTCGGGATCTCTAAAGATGCTTCGAAGTCCATGAAGAAGCAAACATTAGACAATCCTCAACATGCTAAAGTTCCCTTTGAAGAACCCAAGTCCTAGTAGATTGGTCAGGGATATTGAACAAGTAACTAGATTCTCCAAGCTTTCTTATAGTGATTTTACAACTCCTTCCCCACAACTTATTCAAGAGTATATAGATTAGGCCACCAGATGGAGGCGAACATCTATAGAATTGACCCAAAATATATTCTTTTAGGTTTTCTAATCCTTGTAGGAGAACATGTTCTAGAATGGTTACCTTAAGAGTACCATCACCCATGTATTATGGCTCTGTTGCTCTGTAAAGATTCATAAAGGGCGGGTTCACTTTTTCTACCCAAGGAAACCAGAGAGCATCTTCATTTATTTCAGCAGGTTGTCTACTTTGTGCCACAGCTGAGAAAGTTTTGGGAATTGGAGCCTTGAAGTTTTTCCCTATAACTTGACTTTTTTGTGAATCTCTTAAAGACTGCCAAGTTATATAATAGATGTTCCTGGATCTACTTCCCCATACATTATCGGGATAGACGAGTGGAGCTTTGATGTTGAGGGAGAATTGGAATTTATTGAATGAGCCTAGGCTCCTAAAAGAGAGTTTAGAAGAGCGGAATTTACTTCCGGTAAACCGGATATCAGTATCGGTGAACCATTACCGGTGTTTTCGTTCTCAGCTGAACCAGAACCATCATTCAAAATAGGTGAGTTTGTTGCAAATTTTTCTCGATGACAATTATCTTCTCAATCGAAACCTTAAGTGGAGATGGGATCTCTGACGGAACGCTACCAACAACCGATGGAAGAGATAACAAAGATTTTGAAGCTTTACTGGAGTCAAAGACAACGGCTGGAGGTGGTGTTGTTTTGGTTGGAGCTGTACCGAAGTCAGAGACAATGGCCAGAGGTGGTGTTGTTTTGGTTGGAGCTGTACCGGATTCAGAGACAATGGCCGGAGGTGATGTCGATTTGGTCGACGGTGGAGATTTCATCAACCAACGACATTTAATTGACCAACGAGGATCCAAAGATACCTCAGGGTTTAAATACATTGACGGAAGAGTTGATGCAACAGACAAAGGAGAAGAATCACTGCTTACGTTCACTACAAGAAAACTGCCGCGTAGCTACGGTCCATCTACGGATTTTCCATAACGTTTTCAATCCCACAGATAGCTACGAATTAGCTGCGGCTGAAAAAATCAAAATTCTTAGCTAGGTCGTAGCTATCTAGCTACGGATGATAGTCGTCGCTTTCCGTGGCTACCTAGCTACGAATTGCTACGAACTTGTCGTGGATAATGGCAGCTGCGATTCGCCACGGACACCTTTCTAGCTATGTTGCTACGAACCTATTTCGTGACTGTTCATAGCAATTTTTCTACGACTAGCTATGGAGGCATCGTAGCTACGGTTAGCTTCGAATAGCTACATACACAGCCGAAACTACATAGCCACAAGTGAATTTGTAGAAAGTCGTAGCTGTAGCCATGGATAGAGCCGCAGCTATCCGTAGCTATATGAATAAACTATTGAGTTCACGGACCGTCTGTAGAATAGGTCAGGCCATCAATCAACCCAATCAAATCAGGTCAGCTCAATCAGACCAGTCGGTGGCGCAGAGAATATATTTGCTTTAGCTGTGGTGACATTCGCAGCTAGCCATAGCTACACAAATTTTCACGTTTTCCACACTATTCCAACTACTTTTTTTTTTTGAAAATATCTACATAGCTACAGCAATAGTTATAGCTATCCGTAGCATAAAAAACTATAAAAAACCGAGAGCGTCTTGTGTTTTCATAAGTCAAACACTTTAAAATTCGTTTGATAAAAAAGAAAACAGATTTTATTTTATCGATAGATTTTCAATATGAGTGATTTCTTTTGATTGAGAGAATGGATGTATAAACGCTTAAACGTTTTGATCGTTTTGTTTGGGAGAAGTTTACCGATGGATTAAATATTTTTATTTTGTTTGCATGTAATCAAGAATATTATCTTGAGGAGGGGGTCTTGTTTTGTCCGTGTAAGAGGTGCAAAATAAAAAAATGTGGTGATGTTGATACTGTGACGAATCATCTTATGTTAAAAGGGTTTACGGAAAACTATATTGTATGGACGCACCACATGGAACAAGGTTACTATGGCGGCGAAGCATCTACAAGCCAATATGCCGGTGAATTATTAACCAAGTCATCAAGTAGCAGAACCTGAAACAGGACCTGGATATTCTAATTTTCAAGGTCCGACAGATGAATTTCGTGATCCCAGTGAATACTTCAACATGTTGCCCGACGGTGCTGAAAATGTCGAAGAACCAATCTACCATGATCTTGTACATCAAGCTTTAGAAGCCGCAAATCAACCTCTATACGATGGGTGTGCTGATGGGAGAACTCAATTGTACCTGACCTCAAAAGTGATGAATTGGAAGACCAATTTAAATATCCCAGAGGAGTGTTTGGACGATATCGCTCAAACATTTAGTAATGTCCTTCCATCTCCTAATTAAGCTCTGACATCATATTACGAGACAAAAAGTTGACGCGATCTCTTGGGTTGCCATGTCCCAAGATCGATGTGTGCGAAGAGAATTGTATGCTATTTTGGAAGGGAGCATATCGTGAGTTGTCACATTGTCGGTTCTGTGGAAAAGATTAGTACAAAACAAATGTGGGTCGATCGGGGAAGAAAATACCAAAGCAGAGGATGTTTTATCTACCAGTTGCTGATCGGTTAAAGCGTATATACGAATCAAAGGCGACAGCGTCACAAATAAGATGGCATGTGGAACATGTTTCTTTGGAAGGAGAAGTGCATCATCCCTCAGATGGAAGAAGATGAACGCATTTTAAAGAGGTATATCCTACATTTGCATCTGAAATTCGCAACGTTTATCTTGGTTTATCAACAGATAGATTTAACCCAATTGATATAAATGGACAATCATATTCTATTTGGCCGGTCATAGTGATGCCATATAATTTACCCTCTGAAATGTGCATGAAAAGAGAATAATTTTTCCTCTCTAAAGTTAGCTAGAGACGGTTTCAGATGCCTAGCAGAAAGCAAGATATAGCAAAGGAGGTTGGTATGGTGGGTTTCTCGAGAGATGACGAGTTTGGATCTGGTGCTCGTGGTGTGCGTGGTGTGCGACGTGCCAAAGAAGTGTTGAGAAATTTTGCAGGACTACTGGAGCGCTTTGTTCATAGGAGAGAGAAGAGGTTCGTGTTTTTATTAAAGTTGAATATTTCATTACATTTGAAATTCTTATATCAAGATACAAGATTGGCGTAAAAGACTTATTCGCTAAGAAAAAATATATACATTTTTTCTTTTTATGATCAGCTTAAATTTTAACTTTTGGATTTATCTTTTATGCGCAGTATTATCTTTTGTTCGTCATGATTATCTCTTCACCTCCGATCTAATATGGGCTACCTTTCTATTTTGGACCGATTTTGATCTCGAAATGAATATTTTTGAGGGGTATTAAACCCATTTAGAACACTTTGTATCCTAGCATGCAGCCACATACTCAAAATGGAAGAATCGGTTATATAAACATTTTGTGATACCCGCATCCCGCATGGTTACAAAACCTGATGAATTAGCCGGCATTAATTTCAGAAATGAGTAATTTGACGAGGTTTCATGAGCTATTCAAATATTTTGTTTTCATTCATGAATTATATAACTAATGTAGCATTTGCAATATAGCCTACATATTCAACCATAAAAAATCATCGTTCGGATTAGGAGATCTCTCCTATCCAATCAGAAGTCTTCTGTAAAGGTAAAATTACATCGTCTATACGTCTAGTGTGGAATTTTATTTGAATAATTTAGTAGATTAATAACCAATCACTAATAAAGATATAACTTGACAAACTCGATTTAAATGAGAACCAAAAAGGATTAAGAAAAATGATCACAAACAAAGATCACTGATTTGGCCCTTGGAGTTTTGCTCTGGATGGCAATTGTTTGGGATGATGCATACATCACCACTTTAGTGGGAATACCAAATATAAATTACAATAAATGTTGGAATCAAGTTTAGCACTTTCTTTAAAAGGTCTATTCAGGAATTTAAGTTGGCCCAGAATAGAAAGACGGTTTAGGGCCCAAGTCGGTAAAACATGAGTTAAACCCGACTCGGCTCAACCGACTTATATTTAGGGTTTCGGAAATTACAAGCCGAAAGAAGAAAGAAGGCGGCGTATAACAATGACGAGATATATAAATATTCCATATCTCGATAAAGCCGAGATATCAGGAAATATTCGTGTTTATCTCCTGTTTTCCTTATTGTTTAAACCGACTTGTAACCCTATATAAAGGGACCTCATATCGTTCAATAAACATACGCTTTTCATAATATTCTAGCCCGAGAGACTTAGAGCCGACTTTAACCTAATTTTTCTCTCCGGTGACTTAACTGCTTTCTTCTACCGCTTTATTCCATCTCGGAAACCTAAAAGCAAAACCCTAATTTTCATCCTCTCACCTTGTTCTTAAATCCTTCTTTTAGAATCCCATAAGAAAACTATAAAACTCTTGCTATCTTCGGATAGACCGAGTTGAGATCTTACAATTGGCGCCGACTGTGGGAAATTCTAAGAGAAATTTCTGAACGAGATGACCGGAAACAACAAGGAGATTGATCCAGAAAACCGATGGTTGAAACCGAAGGAAGTGATTACGACCTGAGTAATCACGAAGACAATAACGCGGCACTCGATGGCAAACAGCCACGAGACGCCAAGACCAGAAAAAATCAAGATGACGGCGGTCACATCCCGTCACCCGAAGAAGAATAAGTCGCCAAAGACGAAGTTCTAGCCACCTTGATAGCCAAAATCGATTCATAGAACGATTTAATCAAAGAATTCTCGAAAAGAATTGACCTGTTGCAGTCGGAACAAGTTCAAATTCGTTCGGACCAGCAGTCAAGGAAGTCCAAACGAGAGGTGCCTCCAAAGGTAAAAGATAAAGTTGCCAGACAACTGATCTACGAAACACCTGAAGGGGACCGTAAAGAACAAAGCCGAGATGGCAAGTCCAAAAGAGACTCACGCAAAGAACGCGATGAGAAGGACAAACACGAACGGAGCTCGCATCGAAAAGACTCAGACAAACCCAAGCGAAGTTCACACCGAGAGCGAGACGACTGGTATGAAGAAAGATACTCGCCTGACAAAGGTGAGCACGATGATCATGAGACTCAGCACGGCCGAGGCTCACATCCCAGACGAAACTCGCGACATGAGAACGACTCGCACCAGGATTATCATCGCCACGAGCGAGGTATATCCCACGAGGAGGCTCATGAGACCACTGTTCGCGGGGCGAGTTGCAACCAAGTAGAGAAGCAACTAACCGAGCTCAGAGACACCCTAAAAGAACTTAAAGAAGAAGTCCACAACGTCAAGGGATCCACTCCAGAAATAGATCGGATCATTGAGGAGACTCAGAGGACACCTTTCACGTCGCACATTACCGATACATACATACGACAGAAGGAGAAGCTCAGATTACCGATGTACAATGGGACGAAGGATCCCGCCACTCACCTAACAACTTTTAAGATCATGGCAGCTAAAGCGCGGTTCTCATCATCCAAAGAGCGCGAAATAGGTTTCTGCCAATTGTTCGCTGAAACCCTTGAAGGGGATGCACTAACCTGGTTCTCTCGGCTACCACCTAAGTCGATTAACGACTTCTCCGACCTTACAAGGGCATTCGTGAGGCACCACTTTGCCTACGTAAACAAAGACACATCATTAAACGCGTTGATGTCCATGTCGCAGAGAAGAAAGAGGCATTAAGAACCTTCATAGACCGGTTCAAGGCAACCATGACACGAGCAGAAGCACCAGATAAATTCACCATCGCGGCCCTAACAAACGCTGTCTGGCACGAATCGCCGTTTTATCAGGACCTGGTCGTCAACCCACCGTTAACCATCGAGGATGCCCTTCATAGAGCAAACAAATTTGTGGAGTTAGAAGTAAAGAAAGTGGCCCTGGCAAAGAAGTTTGGTTCGACTAAGCAAACCGATAAGAAGGAGGACCGAGAACCTAGGAAACATTACGACAAAGGGGCCAAAACGACAATGGTTGTCGGCAACGCCGACAGACCATGCTCATCGAAACCTTGGAATAAACAGGTGAAGGAGGGAAAAGAAACGGCACCACATGCTGCTTCCACTACGGGAGAAAAGTATTGCGAGTGCCACAAAGCCACCTCACACGATACTGCTGAATGTCGGAACCTCAAAGACGCATTGTATGCCCGACTTTCAGATGAAGAGATCAAGGCGGCAATAGAAAGATTGAAAGGAGAATCCGGACAACAGCAAGAGGAGCGAAGGGTCGATGAACAAGCACCTAAGCAAGGCAAACAGCCGCGGCGCATCAAAATCATAGCTTTGAAACGCGACCGAGAAGGAAGAAGAAGACGAAGAGGAAACTCCTAAAGTTGTCCGAAGAATCAACATGATTATGGGCGGCCTGATCTCCGTAAACGACTCGGTTCGATCGATCAAGGTGTACGAGCACATGGCGTTAGCCGCGCAAAACGCACCTCAACCTATTCTAACTGATGATCCTCCTGTCGTCTTCACTGACCAATATCAATACGGAACCCACTATCCTCACAACGATCCACTAGTAATCGAACTCCTCATCGGAAGTTGCCAGGTATCCCGGATCTTAGTTGATACAGGAAGTTCGATAGACTTGGTCTTCCTAGACACACTCAAGAAGATGGAGATTAAGGAAGAAGATATCAAACAGAAGGCCAAACCGCTCACCGGCTTCACGAGCGAAACGACATACACAATCGGGACGATTAAGCTGCCGGTTTACGCAGGAGGAGTTAACAGAATGGTGAGGTTTCATGTCATTGACAAACCAACCATCTATAACGTTATTCTCGGAATTCCGTGGCTATATAGCATGAAGGCGGTGTCCTCGACTTACCATCAGTGTCTGAAATTCCCATCACCTAAGGGAATCCAGACGGTTAAAGGATGCCAAAGAACAAGTCGATCGTGTTTCGCAAGGGAGCATAAGATAAGAGTACCCTCATGCATGATCAATGCAGAACAAGGGAGGAAAGGTCCCGAGAAGGAGCTAATCCAACAAATCATCATCGATGATTCTGACGCGAGCAAGTGTGTAGGAATTGGCGCAGAATTACCCGAAGATATCAAAAAGGAGTTGATCACCTTCTTACAGCAAAATGTCGCGACCTTCGCATGGTCGGTCAAAGATATGAAGGGCATCAATCCAACCATCACGACTCACGAGCTCAATGTTGATCCGACTTATAAGCCGATTAAGCAGAAAAGGCGTAAGCTCGGTCCTAAAAGGGCTAAAGCGGTCAACGACGAGGTAGAAAAATTACTTGATGCTGGTTCAATTCAAAAAGTCAAGTATCCCGATTGGCTTGCCAACCCGGTCGTCGTCAAAAAGAAGAATGGAAAATGGAGAGTCTGTGTCGAATTCACGGACCTCAACAAAGCCTGCCCAAAGGATAGTTTCCTGCTGCCGCATATTGATCGACTTGTTGAAGCAACTGCCGGGAACGAGTTACTATCATTCATGGATGCATTCTCAGGATACAATCAAATCCTCATGAACCCGGATGATCGAGAAAAAATGGCATTCATCACTGAACGCGGTACTTACTACTATAAGGTCATGCCGTTCGGCCTTAAGAACGATGGCGCCACTTACCAACGGTTGGTCAATCGAATGTTCGCAAGCCAGCTCGGCACAACAATGGAAGTGTATATTGACGACATGCTGGTTAAATCCTTGATTGCTTCTCAGCATGTCGGTCATTTGAAGGAATGTTTTAACATCCTCAACCGATATGGGATGAAGCTCAACCCGGCCAAGTGTACGTTTGGAGTAACATCAGGAGAATTCCTTGGATACGTGGTAACCCAGAGAGGGATAGAAGCTAATCCGAAACAAATCTCGGCCATAATCGACTTACCATCTCCCAAAAATACGCGAGAGGTACAACGCCTGACCGGACGCATAGCCGCCCTCAACAGATTCATATCCCTGTTCAAATAAATGCTTACCTTTTTATGAGCTCCTCCGGGGAAATAAGAGATTCATATGGGATGATAAATGTCAAGAGGCATTCATCCAGCTTAAGGATTACCTGTCAAACCCGCCGATATTATCAAAGCCCGAGAACGGTGAAACACTATTTTTGTACATCGCGGTCTCAACTACAGCAGTCAGCGGTGTACTAGTTCGAGAGGATAGAGGGGAGCAGAAACCAATTTTTACGTAAGCAAAACAATGAATGGAGCTGAAACCAGGTATCCCGCAATGGAAAAACTTGCTCTCGCGGTAGTCATCTCGGCACGGAAGTTACGACCCTACTTTCAATCACACTCAATCGCGGTATTGAGCAGCCAGCCTCTTCGGACAATCTTGCACAGCCCAGGACAATCTGGTCGCCTGGCAAAATGGGCAGTGGAATTAAGTGAGTACGACATCGAATACAGAAACAGGACAATCGCCAAATCACATGTGATAGCCGATTTCCTGGTAGAGTTATCACCTGAACTAGATGTCGGTACCGAGATAGAAGACAAGAATTGGAAGCTATTTGTCGATGGCGCTTCATCCAAAAAAGGAGCCGGGGTAGGAGTACGTCTCGTGTCCCCAACCGGAGAAATATTGGAACAATCATTCAAGCTGGGTTTCACAGCATCCAACAATACATCTGAGTACGAGGCTCTGCTAGCCGGTCTTAGGAAGTACGACATCTATTGGCCCATTGCGATTCTATGCTTGTCGCGAACCAAATCAAAGGGGATTATGAAGCTAAAAACGAGCGAATGGAAGCCTATCGGAAAGCAGCGTTAGAGCTTACTAGCTTCTTCGAGTTCTTTGATATCATCCATATACCGAGGAAAGAAAATGCTCCAGCAGATGCACTCGCATCTCTGGCATCGAATCCCGACCTCTGTCGACGGATTCCGGTGGAAACGATCCATGAACCAAGCATCCCACCTCCCGAAAGTAATCACGAAGAATCTGATGACGTCACAACCCAACAAGACGGCGAGGATGACATGTGTCTTGAAAGTCAAGCAAAAAACACTGACCTCATCGCACTCTTAACAGACGAAAATGAGGACTGGCGACAAGAAATAAGAGCGTACCTAACGGAAGGAAAGCTTCCAGAAGACAAATGGGCAGCACGACGACTTAAAGTCAGAAGTGCACGGTAGACTATACATAACGATATCCTGTACAAGTACTCGGCCAACAAAATTCTTCTCAGATGCATACACGGAGATGAAGTAAGTCGGGTTCTCGAAGAAACACATTCATGAGAATGCGGCAATCATTCTGGAGGACGGTCCCTCGCTCTCAAAATCAAGCTGAATGGTCACTATTGGCCGACTATGGTAGCCGACTGCGAGACCTACTCCAAGAAGTGCGAAAAGTGTCAGCGTCATGCGCCATTCATACATCGACCAACGGAACTGCTTACAACTTTGACTGCGGCTTATCCATTCATGAGATGGGCGATGGATATAGTCGGACCGTTTCCATTGTCCAATCAAAGGCGTTTCTTACTCATCATGACCGACTACTTTACAAAGTGGGTCGAAGCCAAAGCGTACGTCGCAATACACGATGTCCAAGTCCAGAACTTCGTTTGGAAATACATCATATGTCGGTTCGGATTACCTTATGAGATCGTCACAGATAACGGGTCGCAATTCACCTCAAACCTATTCGAAGGATTCTGCAAGAAGTGGGATATACATCTCAGCAAGTCGACACCGAGATATCCTCAGGGAAACGGACAAGCCAAAGCTACAAACAAAACTATCATTGCCGGCATTAAAAAATGCCTTGAAAGAAAGAAAGGAGTCTGGACGACGAGCTGGATGGAGTCCTTTGGTCACACATGACAACCCCTCACTATGCGACTGGGGCCACCCCTTTTTCCTTAGCCTTTGGCGTGGAAGCAATGGTCCTGGTAGAAGCAAACATCTACACTCTGCGCCGAGCTCTCATTCCGCTGCATACCGAGATCAACAAGGAAATGCTGATCCAAGCTCTTGACACAATTGAAGAGGAACGAGACCGAGCTTTACTTCGCATCCAAAATTATCAGCAACTCACGGCTCGATACTATAACCAGAAGGTCGTAGAGCGAATTTCCAAGTCGGTGACTACGTGCTCCGCAAAGTCTATGAAAACACGAAGGAATGGAGAGCAGGCAAACTCGGCGCGAAATGGGAAGGACCATACAAGATAACAAAAGTCGTTAAACCTGGTGTTTACGAGCTCGAATCGATGAAGGGCAAAGCTTTACCGCGGTCCTGGAATTCGGCGAGCCTGAAGGAGTACTTCTAAAACGGCAAGACGAAGCGCCAAAAAAAAAAATCCTATGTATGAACTACGAGTGACTTAATTCTTCCTCGGAAGATACGTAGGCAGCCTTCATCGGCACAGTCCCAAATCTAATAAAATCTTTATTTCGCAGTTTATTCAGGCTAAAGGACCAACGAGTGTCAAAGCACAGAAAGCCGAGTTCAGAAACTCGCGGAAAGCCGAGTTCAGAAACTTGCAGAAAGCCGAGTTCAGAAACTCGCAGAAAGCCGAGTTCAGAAACTCGCAAAAAAGCCGAGTTCAGAAACTCCCAGAAAGACGAGCAAAGACTCGCAGAAAGACGAGCAAAGACTCGCAGAAAGACGAGCAAAGACTCGCAGAAAGACGAGCAAAGACTCGCAGAAAGACGAGCAAAGACTCGCAGAAAGCCGAGCAAAGACTCGCACTAGCATCATGCTCCCTTGCCAGGAGTGTGGTCTTCCTTACGCACGAGGTGTACATCGTGGTAAGGAAAAGTCGGGATCCGTCCCGCACATTCTTCGCGGTGGGTGATAACAAATAAGTCGAGCACTTAAGCATCGCACATTCACCTACCCTTAGAATAAAATCCGAGCGCACATGCCTCGCAAAACCGCCTTATGGCAAAAATGTAATTAAATCGCTATCTTTTTGAATTTGTCGAAAACACAAGTTTAATGCAAGAGTAGCCCGATTTAATCACAAGTTTGGAATTTGTCGAGAACAAGCCTAAAACAGGTCAGTCAGATTTAACTTGAAATGCTTTTCCGACTTAAAAAAAAAAGAGAAAGATAGCAAAAAGATAACTTAATTCCTTAGAAAAGAGGACCAAGGTTTTTACAAGACAAAAAGAAAAGGAAGCAAAGAGAAACTACATAAAGGCCAATGACAAAATTTATTATTAAGTTATTCGGCCCCCGTGGACGACTTGTTTGCTTCATTAGCGTTCCCGGCTTCATCCTTCTCAGCAATCGCAACCTGATCCTTTGAGGCGCCATCCAAAGCCGCAATTTTCGAGCCAACAGTCTGAATAAGACCAACAGGAACCGCTTCTGGAATCACTCCGTGATTAGTCCCAAACTGGTTGACATCCTTCGGAACAGGAGGAGGCGAGTCATGAGAAATATTGAGAAGAGGATGATGAACTGGCGAAAGAAAAAAGGTAAGTTCTTCTTTCGTCACGACCTCCATCACATCAAGCTTCACATCTATCGCAACCTCGTCGGCAGCAACCTGGTCTAAAAGAGCCTGGGGTACCGACATACCTTCTCCGCTAAGCTTCGTCAAACACTTCTTGAGACCGGGTATTTGGGCTTGCTCCACTTGTAGGGCGACAACAGCCTCTTGATCCTTCACATAACGTTGGAAGAGATCAAAGTGAGTCTGCGCCTTCGCCCTAACCGCGGCTTCGACTCTTTCTTTCTCCGTCCGGACCAGGTCGACATAGAACTCTTGCTGACTCTTATTCTCCGATTGAAGCTTAAGAAGATCGTCTTTCGACTTCTCCGTCACAATACTTAGCTTCTCCTTTGCAGCACGCAACTTCTCCTCTGCCTCTCGAAACTTGTTGGCGAGAACCAAGTTGTTTGCCTTCAACGTCTCCTTTTCCTTTGTCACCTTAGCAAGAAGGCTTTCCCTGTTCTTCACAGCTTCAGTCAGTTTCGAAGAACTGCAAGCAGCCTCGAGGGCAACGCGGTTCGACGCCGCAACCATCTAAAAATGAAATAGAACAATTAAAGCAGTGTTGAGAATAAAACATAATAGAGCATTTAGAGGCTTACCGTCGCTTCCGCATGCTTTAATTTGAGAATGGCGTCAGAATGAGGAAGTTCTTCTAAAACCGCCCAATCCGCTTCGTTCCCCCGGATACAAGTCAACATGTCGAAACATGCTCTAGGATTATCAATAAGAGGAACTTCACTGTTATACCGATAAGCGAAGTTATGAATATAAGGACGCACGTGTCCTTCTCTCACCGAGCTCCGAGGACGAACGTAGACAATCTCCTTTTGAGAAGAAAACGGCTTCTTATTACCAGAAGAATCCGCGATGTCCCCTTTTTCCTCATAGAATCGCTTCCACGGGTTTTTGACCTTATCAGGCTTAGCAGTAGCCGCCTTTTCAACAGAAGCCTGCTGGGCAGGTTCACTCACTTTAGAGACTTTCTTTGACGGCTCCTCTTGACCCGACTTCTCGTCAGCCGCCCTCTTTTTGGACTGAACCTTGGGTAAGGCTTTCTCAACTGGAGCCGCCATGGTAGGCGCAACCGGAGCCGCCGTGATAGGCGCAACCTTTTCATCGGCCTGAATGGCCGATCGCTCACCAGAAGTAATCACCGTTTTGTCTCGAGAAGGCGGACGTGTGTCTTTTTTCTTCGGCGGTTGGCCAGAAACAGGATGCTTAGACGAGATCTTCTGCGAATAGTCGACAGACGCGATCCTCTTCACCTTGCCCATCCTCTTCGGTTTAATTAGTTGTTCGGGAGAGACTTTCGCCTTGGTGTTCCACTTAACTGGAAATGACAGTTCAGAACTCGGAATATAAGAAGAATCGACTTCCGCAAACCAGCCAAAAAATGAAATTACCTTTGGAGATCCGCGGAAGAGACTTTCTGATACGTTCCCGAGTAATGTCTGACCACTTAGGAAGGCCGAGAGCTTGGATCTTCTGGAGAATCAGAAAGAAGTGATCTGGGTACGGCTTGAGAAACGGATGATGCACTGCAAAAACAAAACGGAATTGAGTAAATCATCCATGATAATACCAGCATTAACAGAACGACATCTACCAAATTCTGTATTCCACGACGTTCGGATAAGTTCTCTATGGTCGTCAGGAACAACCAGGGAAGACATCTCGACGTAGAAGTAGTGTCGCTGCCAATTGTTAATCTTGCTAGGCGCGTTCATCACTACGCGATTACCGCTCTTCAGCTTGACCGCAAAACAACCCGGGCTGGTTTTCGGCATCGGATTGATTGAAGTCGCCTCCTCAAAGAAGCTAACGGTTATCGTTACATCGGTCTCGACACCAAGCACGAGAAGACCAACCATGTGGCGAACTGCGACAGCTGAGAGCTAGGAGATAGCGATCTCACGATGATCGCAGTAAGAAACGAGCAAGTCAGGCAAGGGCAGCCAGAGTCGGGAGCCTCCGGCATGGGTGTTAAGACTCATAGAGAGTCATATAACCCGGTGGGGGAGTCCAAGGACGGTCGAGGGTACAAGGGATAAGAAATTTGATTCCTGGATCGGCCCCGCACCCCTGAAGCGTAGCAATTACCGACTCCGTGGTAGATCGGGTTTCAAAAACATTGCCATAGGTTTCCTTCGGAGCAGCCGACAATGGAGCATACGGCTCACCATCATCGGAATCACTCCCTTCGATATCGACATCTTCATCAGACTTATCAGAGTCTGAATCTCGGAGCTGGAGAATCACGAACTCTCCCCGACGAGAGTTCTCCGCAGCATCGGTTTGTCGCGATAACTCTCGACGACGCTGAAGCTCCTCAATCTCGAAATGAGCAGGATGATTCTTCAAATCGGAGGAAGTGCTCGAAGATGACGAATCGGACGAGGAACCATGACGACTTGAAGAGTCGTCTGCAGAAGAAACGGTGACGACATCCTTGTCTTTATTCCCCGAGCAACGAACCAGTGACATTATCTCGAAGAACGCAACCAAAGTTTCCGATCTAAAAATCCTAGAGCTACGGCGAAGCAACGACGGAAGGTAAATCGGAAAATAAAAATCGGTGGAGAGCGAAATTTACCTTTTATCTTCTTCACTTGAGGAGAAATGAGGGAGTAAGAAATGAAAATGGGCTACTTATAGTGAAAATGATGGCGTCGTACCCGAGGCAATAATTACCCTAGGTGACGCTTCGTTACTCGCAGCTACGAACCGGTTCGACCGAAAATCAATCTGATTTTCTACGAAACCGGTCCAAATCTTCTCAATTGGATTCACCCCGGTCTGAGTAAGGCCGAAATCGGCCTGCCAGTTTGGGCCTGAAAAAAGAAGATATTATCACGACAGCAGATCTGGGCCCGCCAAAAATTACTTCTTAAACTATAAGTTAACTCCTCGTAACACCGACTTGAAACTCAAGTCGCCGCACTGGGGGGGGCTTATTGTTGGAGTCAAGTTTAGCACTTTCCTTAAAAGGTCTATTCAGGAATTTAGGTCGGCCCAGAATAGAAAGACGGTTTAGGGCCCAAGTCGGTAAAACATGAGTTAAACCCGACTCGGCTCAACCGACTTATATTTAGGGTTTCAGAAATTACAAGCCGAAAGAAGAACGAAGGCGGCGCATAACAATGACGAGATACGGAAATATTCCATATCTCGATAAAGCCGAGATATCAGGAAATATTCGTGTTTATCTCTTGTTTTCCTTATTGTTTAAACCGACTTGTAACCCTATATAAAGGGACCTCATATCGTTCAATAAACATACGCTTTTCATAATATTCTAGCCCGAGAGACTTAGAGCCGACTTTAACCTAATTTCTCTCCGACGACTGAACTGCTTTCTTCTACCGCTTTATTCCATCTCGGAAACCTGAAAGCAAAACCCTAATTTTCATCCTCTCACCTTGTTTTTAAATCCTTCTTTTAGAATCTCTTAAGAAAACCCTAAAACTCTTGCTATCTTCGGATAGACCGAGTTGAGATCTTACAATAAAGATTTTTTTTCTTTTTCTTTTTCCCAAAACACTCGGCATCTTGCTTTGTATATGGAATCAACTCGAGTTAATATTCCTTAATTGGGATCAAATGGCCTTGAGTCTTTGACTCTTGAATCCGAATGACTAGATGATAGAACATATTTCGTAAAAGAAGCATTCTTATGCATTGCGATTATATATCGAAAGATCTATAGAATCTGTCGATCTTTATATTATACCGACATATATTATTCATCATATATTATTTGGGCAAATCGCAAAAATAGCACAAAAACATACATTGTCACAAATCACAACAAGGAGAAAAAAATCACAAAATAGCATTTATTAAAAGGATAAGACAAAATTAACCATAATCCTAAACCCTTAAATACTAAACCTTAAACACTAAACCTTAAACCCTAAATAATAAACCCTAAACATTAAATACTAAACCTTAACCCTAAATAATAAACCCTAAACCCTAATTTATATAATGTTATAAAAATCTTTGTAATATATAATGTCAAAAATGTTAATTATTTTTATTGGTGCTATATTTATGACAAAATATGTTTTTTTTTGTGCTATTTTATATATTTTCATATATTATTTTGATTTAATTAGCTCTTCGGCCGATTTTTTTTTTTCTGTGGACAAACTCGTTTTAATAATATAAATAGTCAAATCAGCTAATGTAATTCTTTCAACATGCAATAAAGTTCACTGAAATGTAGTACTAAAGTTAATGTTAATAGTTTTCCCAAAAAGAAAAAAAAGTTAGTATAGAGATTGTTATATAAAGTTGTATGCCAATTGTGGAATGATATTACAAATTGAGATTGTATATTCATAACTAAATTAAATATAGCGTAACCAAGTAGTGTTAATTGGTCGCTCATCTTCCACAAGTCACAGGTTGTCCAAATTCTACGGTTTCCCATCATTAGTAAATAAAGGGTGCTAAATGCATATATACATGCCATTATTCATTCCAAAAAATATTATATATATATATATATATTTGTCACAAATATTATACTCCTATACATAATCTAAATTTACTGATGAATTTAATATATATATAAATGCGAAGCCGGTCAAATAATGATAAGTGGGAATAGCATTCATGTATTTGGATAATGATGAGTAGAAATAGTATTTACGTATTCAAATAATGATAAGTAGAAATATTATTTAAATAATGGGCTTTTTGCATAATTGCACTATAATTTGAATTTAAATCCAAAACTATTTCTCTTTCCTCCTATTTTTAAAATACCATCAAATATTTTTCACTCATTAATATCGCGACAACAACATTACGAAACTTCTTTTGAAGCCTGCTGTAATTTTTAAAAGACAAAAAAACCATCAGATCTAAAACTAATTATGATACTGTCATCTTCTCTAATTCATGTCAACCACCACTAACAACCAAATTCCAAGTTTTTAATGCTTCAATTTCAAGCCGTTGAAGCTCCATATTAGAGTTCAAAACATTCTATTTTCTCGCTACCTCTCCAATTTTATCTTAAAATCTATATAATTTACGTTTTAAAAATTTACAAATTTCAAAGCTTTTGCGATTTCGGTTATTCTTGCATAAACATGACTATATTTGTTGGGTACTGGTGTAATCAAAAGTTCTGGACACTTAACAAAGCTAAAAACGAACTCAAAACCCGATTTAAGTGATTTTCACATGATTCCCAAATTTGAGATCTAGTTCATGATTTCATATTTCCTGTGAAGACTCATTGCTAGAGCATACTTCATTTGAAATCTGGTGGTCAACGAAGAATAGTTTTGCAATTGATTTTTTTTGTTGGCTGCGATTAAACGACTTCGTTTTCAATCCGGAAATTCCAATGTTTAAACAAAAAAATCATCCAGACTTCTCATGAGATCTCTTTAAAAGTGAGGTTAGTTTTGCATTTGACTAAAAATTGACTTTTTTGAAGATTTCTTTTGAAGTCTACTCTAAAAGCGAGGTCATTTTTGCAATTGACCAAATGATGACTTTTTAATTTAGACTTCACAAGAATTCTAAAATTGAAAAAGGTATTTTTGGAGTTGACCAAGGTTTCTAAACATTGACCGTAGAAAACAATAATTTCAAATTGGTGAAATTCAAAGACTTCACGAGAAGTCTGGAATTATTGAAATCGATATTTTGGTCAACTCCAAATCTATCCCTTTTCAGACTTCATAAGAAATTTTCGTAATTCAGACTTCTTGCAAAGTCTTTTGTGAAAAAAATCAAATTTGGTCAATTGCAAAATATCTTGTACTTACAAGAGTTTTGTAAAGTAGTCTGAAAAACTCTAGACTTCTCGGAGAAGTCTTCTAAAAAAGTTAAAGTTTTGGTCAATTGCAAAACTACCCCATTTTATTTTAGACTTCTTTTGAAATCTGTAGAAAAAGTCTAACCTTTGGTCAAATGCAAAACTACGCTGAAATTTTTCAAATGAGACTTCAGAGGAAGTCATGATATGAAGAATACTTCGAACAAGAAGACTTCGTTCGAAGTCTCCTATGAAAAATTTTAATTTCAAAAGTACCCTAAAAGAGAATTCTAGAGATGTCTTTTCTATAAACATGTAGACTTCGTTTGCAGTATGTGAAAATGAATTTCATTTATGGACTATATATGATGTTTTTTTTTTATTTGCATCATTCTTATGTGTGATATAGTTAGTTTTATTGTTTATGTATTAGAATGATATGTTTATTTGTGATATTTCTTTAGGAATCAATTTTCTTAGGTTTTTTTCAGAATATAGATCATATTTGAAGACTTCTCTACGAAGTCTCTCATGAGACTTTGTAGAAAATCTGAATATTATACTTTTGAAAAAAATATTTTCTGGTTATATATGATGAGAAAAAATAAGAATTTTGTTCTAACGTGTGTCTAAATTATTGTTTTTGATACTATATGAGTATGACAAGTTTATGTTTGATATTCATCTTGGATTCAATTTTCTTATGTTTTTAGTTATTCACCTCATAGTTACAGAATTCTTCTGCAGTCTGTATTGTTATATCGATTGCTGGTGTTATTCTGCTGATTTGTGGATTTATCATCTATAGAATAACATAGTCACGAGTTCTCTTTCCGAGAGATAAGTACAACATAAAGACTTCCTTTACCGCCTGAATGGTTTATTTTGTTATAAATGACTAAATTAAGAAGCATATTGAATATTTGAATAAAGACCCACAATTTCTTCTTAATCGAATGCTTGTATATCAATACAAATTCTGAACATAGTATGCGTTCTAAGGTGACTTTGGTAAAGGTTCTCTCTTTACCATGTTTTTGAATCTTTTTAAATGTGTTTATTTTGGATAAAGTATAAATAGGTTCATTAACATCTACACATGCAGTTATTTATTTCTATACTAATCGTAAAAGCTTGTTCGTTTACTTGAATTATATATGGTGCAAATGACCAAATATAAAACAATGGTACATAGAAAATGAAAATACAAACATTAATCCTAAACAAAAGAATAGAAAATGCAAGTACAAACATTATGTTATGGTTTATTTATAGAATTTGTATAAGATATATATATGTTTATATATCTTGAGAGATAATAATCTTAAGAGATTAAGAGAGAGAGATTCTTATTGATTTTGGGGTGAGTTTTACAATGAGGAAATTCACATATTTATAGTAGAAAATAATAGTAAAATATTATGATGGTAGTAAGATTTGGTGAAAATAGAGTGGAGAGAGTTGGTAAAATGGAGTGGAGGAAATTGGTAGTAAATGGATAATTACCATAATTTAACACTCCCCCATAATTATCCATTTTGAATTATGTATTGCCTCGTTAAAAACCTTATCATGGAAAACCCAATGGGATAAAAACCATGAAAAAGAGAAAAAAGTACAGTAACATAATCTCCCCCTGGAAATGATAGGTCTTCATAAATCACGTAGATGACGCATTCCGATATTATTAATATGTTTTATGAACGTTGAGGTAGGAAGCGCCTTTGTGAAGAGGTCTGCTGCATTGTCACATGAACGGACATACTCGATGTTGACTTCTTGATTTTTCACGAGTTCTTGAATGTATGAGAAATATCTTGGAGGGATATGCTTTGTTCGGTCGCTCTTGATATATCCTTCCTTTATTTGAGTTACATATGCAGAATTATCTTTGAACATAATTGTTGGTTCTTTCTTCGTAACTATTCCGATTGCTTCTTGAATGTGATGGGTTATAGATCTCAGCAACACACATTCTCTACATGCTTCGTGAAGCGCGATAGTTTCTGCGTGATTTGATGAAGTTGCAACCAAGGTTTGTTTTTGTGAGCGCCAAGAGATTGCAGTTCCACCAATTGTGAAAACGTATCCAGTTTGCGAACGAGCTTTATGAGGGTCTGATAAGTATCCTGCATCTGCAAAACCAACAAGACCAATTTCGGAGTTTCTAGGATAAAATAAACCTAAATCAATCGTACCTTGGAGGTAACGAAAATATGTTTTATTCCGTTCCAATGTCTACGAGTGGGAGATGAGATGTGTCTTGCGAGTATATTAGTAGCAAACGAAATATCTGGTCGAGTACAATTTGCAAGGTACATGAGCCCACCGATAGCACTCATATAAGGTACGTCAGGACCTAATATATCTTCGTCATTTTTGCAAGGTCTAAATGGATCTTTATCAACGTCAAGTAATCTATTTACCATTGGAGTACTCAAAGGATTTTCTTTATCCATATAAAAACGTTTTAAGAGCTTCTTGGTATAATTTGATTGATGCACAAATATTCCATCTCAGAGGTGCTCTATTTGTAGTCCAAGACAGAGTTTTTTCTCTCCGAGATCTTTCATTTCGAACTCTCCTTTCATATGATTTATTGCATCATTAATTTTCTTTTTAGTTCCAATCATGTTCAAGTCATCAACATATACACCAATGATCACAAATCCTGACGAGGATTTTTTAATAAACACACAAGGGCATATCTCATTATTGATGTAACCTTTATTCAACAAGTATTCACTTAATCGATTATACCACATGCGTCCGGATTGTTTTAATCCATAAAAAGATCGCTGTAATTTGATCGAAAATATTTCTTTAGATTTGGAATTTAATACTTCAGGCATTTCATTCCTTTGGAATTTTCATGTATATCATTATCAAGTGATCCATATAGATATGCTGTCACAACATCCATTAGGTACATTTCAAGATTTCTAGATGCCGTTAGGCTCATTAAGTACCTGAATGTGATTGCATCCATAACCGGAGAGTACGTTTCTTCATAATCAATTCCCGGTCTTTGAGAAAACCCTTGAGCAACTAGTCGGGCTTTGTATCTTGTGATTTCATTTTTCTCATTTCTCTTTCTCACAAATACCCACATGTATCCAACTGGTTTTACACCTTTAGGAGTTGTAACAATAGGTCCAAAGACATTTCTTTTATTGAGGGAGAGTAATTCAGTTTCTATGGCCATCTTCCATTTTTCCCAATCATGTCTTTTCTGACATTCTATTATAGACGTTGGATCCGAATCATCATTTTCATGTTCAAATTCCTTAGATACATAAAAGGAGAATACTCCATCCAAATCATCAATTCATGTCTTACCCATACTTTTCCATCTTGGGCATAGTTAATGGAAACTTCACATTTTTCTGTATCATGCTCGACTTCGAGGTTTTCATCTTTATCTGGTTTTTCGAGATACTTTTCACAAATATCTTCTGAACATTTTTCTTGTTGTGGTTCAACATGAACCTTTTTATTTTGATCTCCCAACTGCTTTTTCTTTCGGGGATTTTTATCTTTTGTGCCCATTGGCCTCCCCCTTTTCAGTTGAACCTTAGGTCCATTAGAAATGCTTCCACCAGTTCGTTCTTTTGGGATTTCAATTCTAGATGGAGCATTTGCAGCGGGTATATATGACTTAGTCACTCTCTTTGTATTTGTAAATGCATCTGGTAACTGGTTTGCTATATTTTGTAAATGCACAATTTTCTGAACTTCCATCTCACGTTGATTTGTAGGAGGGTCAAGATAAGCCAAAGATTGTGTACACCATGTGATATCTTTTGGTGATTCTCTTAATCCTCCCCCTAACGCGGGGAATTCATCTTCATTAAAGTGACAATCGACAAAACGTGCCGTAAACATATCACCAGTTCACGGTTCAAGGTACCTAATTATACTTGGTGAAGTATACCCAATATATATTCCCAATCTCCTTTGTGGACCCATTTTTGTTCTCTGCGGTGGGGCTATTGGAACATAAACCGCACATCCAAAAACACGGAGATGAGATATATTCGGCTCTCTGCCAAATTGGTAGGGTCTAAGTTTTAATCCTATTCTACTGCAAGTGCACAGTTAAGTGATTGTAGTATATAGGGTATCGAATCCACAGAGACTCTGGTCTCGATAGAATAAGAACCGTAGAGATTAATACTAAGAAGAAAGCAGATGTGAAGTGAATTAAAAGTAAAGCAAGAAAATAAATCAGTAGCAAGATTGGTTGTGAAAGCAGTTAACTAAAAGCGCTAAGTCTAGGGAATTCTCAGGAAATCAGACAAGCAGACAAGTTAATCAGTCATGATCTAATTAAACACAGTTCTAGAACTCAAATCACGGAATTAGAATTAACCAAATCTCTTTGCGAAAATCCTCTAAGTCTAAGTGCAGTAATCCAAATCTCTTTGCAATTACTAACAGATTAAACCAGCATTAATTTCAAGTTCGATATGTTCACAATTAAACTAAGCCAAATCTCTTTGCGAATAATTTAATTCCTCAACCTAAATAGTTCAGATTCTAAACCACACTCTCGTGTCGTATTTAGAAACCTAAGATCTAGATTCTAATTGATCAGGTTAGAACTAGCATTAAACTCAATTTGTTTCGAAGAACATTCTATTCATGTGAATCCTTAACTGAATTAAACAAGTCTAGCAAGTCATGAAATCCTTTATGAGAAACCCTAAACCTAACTATGAATCTACTCAGACATGATTAATGAAACAGAAATCATAGAAATAATAGATTGCATATAAGAAATTAAATAGATAAAGGGGTTCGAAATCTTCTCCAAAATAGATGAAGTACAGGATTAGATCAGCCCCAAAAGCTCTAAAAATCTCTTAGCTCTAAGTATGAAAGCGTAAGTAAAATAAACACCAAAATCCTAATATATATAGCTAATCACGTCTGGGGCTTCTGTGTAATATCTGGAACTTTTCTGGGCTCTTCTGCAATATTTGATAACTTCATAAACCGCCGAGATTCTGGCCCATTCGCTAGTGTGTCGACCGTTTCAGGTGTGCAACGATCGACGCATGATCCCAAAACTCTCTCGGCCAAAATCTCCAAATCACTCCAATAAGCTCCATAATCACCACATTAGCTCCAAACGTGCATGTACCTAATAAAACCTACAAAAGACTCTAAAGAAACACAAATAGACTCTAAAACAGACTTATATCATGGCATAAAACCAGTAAAAACCATGATATATCAACTCCCCCACACTTAGCCTTTGCTTGCCCTCAAGAAAAACAGAGAACTAGAATGTAGTGAAGAGGTTTGAAAACTCTTCAGAAACTCTTTTCATCCTAGAAGCAACAACACTCAGATTCCCCTTAGTAAACCACATGAAAGAATCAACCTGCAGACATCAAGACCAACATATACTTCCCCCACACTTAGCAACTGTCCTAAGTAAACTCCACAATCACATTCAAGCATTCAAATTCTCCCTACTGACTTCTGCAAGTATTTAAGTGCGGTCTCACCTAAGGAGTATCGATCAAAGGCACATGGACTCTTACCTTATCAGCTCTATACCACCATACTATCTTTCTCTAGTCCCTTTCTTCTCTTTTCCCTTCCTTAGCATTCTGATTTTTCCCCATTGGGTATCATTTTTTTTTTTTTTATCAGCGCTCTTCCCGTTAAGGGGTGTACTTTGGACACATTCCATGGATCGCATAAGAGATAATAGTGTTTGCTACTATTCCCATGACCACTTCGGAGTTACTAACTCATCCTCAGTTTATTATCTTTTTTTTTTTTTTTATGGAAGGGGAGAAGAGAACTAAATAGGACATGTTTACAGGCTGTGTCAGAACTAACAAGGGAATCCGACACAAAGTATACCAAGCCCTTAGGTGAGAAATCTAAGTCAGTATTAAGGTGAAGTCAGTAAAAGATCCTCTGATACCTGAAGTGATGTGGGTGTCCTTAGTAGGTTGATCCATGTCTGGGTTTTCTAATAGTCAGAGATAATCTGCAGCTTCATCCCAATGGTTACTTAAGTTCCTGCAAGTGCTGCTAATCTTCTCAAAATTCATTGTTTCTTACTTAAACAAATTTTGACTCAATAAAATAAATTTTGAAAATTTTTAACTGACTCTAAGAAAACAAAAGAAAGAAGTTAGTAGAACCTCCCCCACACTTAAGACACACTGTCCCCAGTAGTGTCAAGCGAAGGATTGGCAAATAGAAAAGAAAAATTTGTTTAAGGAATGGTTAAGTTATGTCGGGTTTTACCTCTGTCGCTCAGGCATCGATCGTTGCACTAGGTGCATCGACCGTTGCTAGGCGATTTTTCGTGTATGATCGATCGTTGCTCAGGACCGCAACGATAGCTGTAGTGCGATTTCGATCGTGTTGTGACGATCGACACAATAGTGTGTCGATCGACGCACTGCGTATATCGGATCAGTCAGCAAGTTAGCAGGTTAGTCCTTTGGTTTTCATCAATTTTGAATCCTGCAAGCTGAAAACACTAGAAACAGAGTAAAATCAAGGCAACAAATGTATCTAATCAAGTACAACCATCCAAACATAGTATAGTACTAAAAATCAAAAGAAAATAGTGCAAGAAATAGAGAAAGAAAATCAGAGTACAGAACCGAATGTCTAGAGATGGAGGCTACTCTCACTCGCTATCATCTATCCCTCCATAGCGCTCAGTGTCACTGACGTCCGTAGGAGAACGCTGTCTGCGTCGAGTAGCAGGGACGGGCTGATGGATCTGTGGCTGTCTCCTGCAAGTGCAGGTGCGCATGAAGTTCCAAATGCCCCGCAGAATCCCATCCTCTCTCTCTCTCCACTCTGCAACAGACATATCACCATAGGGCACTGTAATCTCAGGATAAGGGCCGATGTCAGCAGCAGGAGCAGCAGCAGGCGCAGGCGCGGGGGCAGCAGAAGATGAAGCTCGTGTGGAAGGCTCTCCCAGCGGATGAGCCATAGAAGGAACTCCACGCTGCTCAGTCTCAGGAGGCTGGAATCTCAAGGCCTCCAGTGTATCAATCTGTGTCCATCTAGGAGCAGGAAGCTCTACACCACACTTCCCAGAAGTCGGATCGTGGTAAACCCAAATGCGCCCCTCCTTAAGCCAGAGGGCGCTCTGCAAGTGGCTGAAATCTAGGAACTCCCTGGCTGTATCACGCTCTGTGCCCTGTAGAGGAATCCCGCAGTGCATGAAGATGGGAGTAAGCAGGCTCCCCACTGTCTCAGTACGGACTCCATCAAATGGCTTCAGCTGCAGATCACATAAATGCTGAGTGAAAACATCTCCCAAGTTGAGACCCTGAGTAGGATCTCTCACACCAGAACCCTGGAACTGATCCCGCAGCCCGATGAACAACATCTCCATCTCATACTTGCGCATCTTGTTGGCCTCAAACTTGCAAAATAAGCTCCAATACAAGATACGCGAGACATATCTCAGCACAGGATGTCTCAACTGTACCACCGGTGTAGTCCGTGAGTTGTAACGACCACTGCCGATACACTCCCAAAATGATCGAGCCTCCTCTGGATCCCACTCAAGTGGCATGCCAATGCACCTCGGCTCAGTGCTGAAACCGTAGATCCTGCAGATATCTAGTAAAGGAATCCGATACCTGACTCCCCAACTCATGAAGGTAAAGATACCTCCTGTAGCGCTCCTGCTATCTGGATCTGGGTAAACCACTCTGCAAGTGGCTAGCAACTGTCTGACCAGCTCTGGGTACAGATCATAAGGACGCATAGGCATCGTCCCTAGACCAATGCCCTTGCACACCGCAAATACCTGCTCATCAATCCCCAGACTCTTGCAGGTAGAGTAGTCTGCAAACTTGGTTGGCTTGATCGTCATCCCGCACCAACCACTGTATAGCAGCGAGTCATATTCATCCCACTGGTTAAGCAGTGGTCTCTCTGTAAAATCGGCAGACTTGAGGAACTCAGGAAGGTTCTGTGGCCACTGCCTGGCTGTCGGGATCGGTGTCGCGTCTGCTCGGGGCCAAGGCAGTGCTACTGCTGGACCAACTCTCACATATGGCTCAGGTGGCTGAGAGTCTCTATGAAACCACTCTGGTGGTGGAATGTACTGTCGTGTGGCTGTGGATGCTGTTGCTTGTGTTGGATCTCCTAGGATCTAGGGTTTGATATATTGAATTTACCAACCTCGTTCTTACCTTGAACTGGCAGCGGAATTGGTGAACGAGATCTGTGGGATCTAAGAGTTTCTGGTGTTTCTGCTTTTCTGTCAGATAGAAGAGAAGACGGCTAGGGTTCAGGTCGACCATATAAGACCTTATATATCGACCTGGAAATGACATCACCAAACAGTCGGACAATCCCGGCTCGGTTACGTCATTAATCCGAAACATCAGTTTCGGAACCCGATGTGCAACGATCGACACACTTACTGTGTCGATCGACACACCTCCACGAAAAGCCTGCATCGATCGACGCACTCATGCATCGATCGACACACACATTGTAAAACTCTATGTAAATGTGTATCCAATACACATAAGTATGATCATTACCATAATGATCATTCCCACTTTCATGCTTCCAGTTTGCTTAGGTGTGTGACCCTATAGGATCATATAATACTGGCAGTAAGTCTACAACTTACAGACTGCAAGAGGCTTCTAGCAAAACATTGCAACCGCCCAGTATTATACGAATGTATGATCTCGACACATAACTATCATCAGGAGTGAGTACAAGTGTGATTTCAGGACACTATCCCAACAATCTCCCACTTGTACTGGAATCATCAATTCCTATAATCCTTTTGTCTCTATATCTCGTTTGGCATAAGGCAAGATTGGTGTCATCCTTATTAAGCCAACATCGTGTTTATCGAACTCCTGATCTCATACTGAACATTACAAACAACTGAACTACAGTTCGTTTGAGTGCGGCCACACATTTTCTCAGTATTAAATCTTCGATAGGCCCTGAGATATTTATCTCCTGTTATTCAGGAGGGACAAATCCCATCTTGTTCCATCCCTGTTTCAACGCAAACTTCATGATATACTTGAACAGTGCCGTTATTGTCGCCAATTACGGGTCGACGTTTGACAAAGTCAAAGTGTACCAATTCATATGCAAGAAAGCATGATGAACTCAGGTCTAAGGACTATACTCTATAGTCGTAATGAGAACCTCTTATGACACATATATAACTATCTTGTAGACTTCTCATTAGCGGGTCATGTCCGATCATATGTTCACTAACATATATCTATGCGACTGACTGCGATAATCATATCATTGGCTCCATGAAAATTAGCCAACAGTCACCTCACAATCTAGTCTCTAACGGTTGTCAGTGTCCCAATTCTACAACCTCGACTAGGGACAAAACATAATTTATTAACTTATAGGGTTTCATGATCAAGTCCTCAACTTGATGACCTATAATATGTCATAAACTTATTTTGGGACCATTATTTAGATCACAATAAATAATGCTGAAATCAAATTTCATTAAACACTTCTAAAAGAATGTTTACAAGAGCATCTTATTATAACTAAAATAAAAACCAAAACTCCCACTAGAATCAAGATTACATCTTAAGATCTCTAATGCCTACAGCAGTCGTATGACTCTCATGCTTAGGCCTTGGGAGTGACTTAGTTGGAGGATCAGCGACATTCTCGTCTGTCGGAACTCGGCTGATCTTCACATCACCTCTATTGACGATATCTCGAATCAGGTGATATCTCCTCTCCACGTGTTTGGACTTCTGGTGTGACCTTGGTTCTTTTGCCTGAGCAATGGCTCCGTTGTTATCACAAAACAAAGCCACTGGCTCCAAGATACTAGGAACCACACCAAGTTCAGTCATGAACTTCTTGATCCAAACAGCTTCCTTTGCCGCTTCTGAAGCAGCAACATATTCAGCTTCCGTTGTGGAATCAGCTACGGTATTCTGCTTAGAGCTCTTCCAGCTCACTGCACCGCCATTTAGACAGAAGACATATCCAGATTGTGATCGGAAATCGTCTCTGTCTGTCTGAAAGCTCGCATCGGTGAATCCATTCACCACAAGTTCTTCACTTCCTCCATACACAAGGAATTTATCCTTAGTATGTCTCAAATACTTGAGAATATTCTTGACAGCTGTCCAGTGAACTTCACCTGGATCAGATTGGTATCTACTCGTCATGCTCAACGCGTAAGCTACATCTGGACGAGTGCAGAGCATGGCATACATAATAGATCCTATTGCAGAAGCATAAGGAATCCTATTCATGCGCTCTCGCTCAGCAAGTGTCGTCGGACACTGCTTCTTGCTGAGACTCATGCCATGAGACATCGGTATGAAGCCCTTCTAGGAATCTTGCATCCTGAATCTGTGCAACACCTTATCAATATAAGTGTCCTGGCACAATCCAATCAGCCTATTCAATCTATCTCTGTAGATTCTGATTCCAGGAATGTATGCGGCTTCTCCCATGTCTTTCATGGAAAAACAACTTCCGAGCCAAGTCTTAACAGACTGAAACAACGGAACGTCATTACCGAGGAGGAGTATGTCATCGACATACAGTACAAGAAACGCAATTTTGCTCCCACTAGTCTTCTTGTAAACACATGGTTCCTCTTCATTCTTGATGAAACCAAATTGTTTAACTGATTCATCAAAACGAAGATTCCAACTCCGTGATGCTTGCTTCAATCCATAAATGGATTTATGAAGCTTGCATACCATCCCAGCTTTCTTAGGATCGACAAAACCTTCAGGCTGTGTCATATACACATCCTCTTCCAGAATACCATTCAGGAATGCAGTTTTGACATCCATTTGCCAAATCTCATAATCATAATGAGCGGCAATTGCTAGAAGAATCCGAATGGATTTAAGCATAGCGACTGGGGAATAGGTTTCATCATAGTCAATACCATGAATTTGCTTGAAACCTTTAGCCACCAACCTCGCTTTATAAATCTGTACATTGCCATCCACGTCAATCTTCTTCTTGAAGATCCATTTACACTCAATGGCTTTTGCACCATTAGGTAAATCGACCAAGGACCATACTTGGTTTTCTGACATGGATCCCATTTCGGACTTAGAGGCTCCAAGCCATTTTTCGGAGTCCGGGCCCATCATTGCTTCCGCGAAGGTCGCTGGTTCGTCACTATCAATGATCATCAGATCATTTGAATCGGTCACGAGAAATCCATAGTATCTCTCGGGTTCGTGACGGATCCTTCCGGATCTGTGAACTTCAGGCTCCACAGGCGCCGGTTCCACAGAACTTTGTGGATCCAACTGCTGCTCTTCATCAGTGAAGGTAATGAAGTACTTGTAATTTCCTCTGGCAACAGTACTCATCGGCCCACATACATCAGTATGAACAAGGCCCAATAAGTCACTGGCCCTTTCATTTGGTTTGTTGAAAAGGGCTCTAGCCATTTTTCCTATCAAACAAGATTCGCATTTCTCACATGATTCAAAACCAAATGAGCCCAGAAGCCCATTTCTATAGAGCTTTTGGATGCGCTTCTCATTTATGTGGCCCAAACGACAATGCCATAAGAAAGTCGGGTTTTCGTCATTGGACTTAAACCGCTTTGTATTTATGTTAAAGACAGGCATTTCTTGGTTTAAAACATATAACCCATTATCTAATGGGGCGCTACCATAAAACGTACCATCACGATTAAAAGAACAAACTTTATTCTTAACAGCAAAATCAAAACCTTCCAAATCCAAAACGGAAACTGAAATTATGTTTCTGCTTATCGCAGGTACAAAGTAGCAATTATTTAAAATTAAAACCATGCCCGATGGTAAGGACAACTCGTAGGTGCCTACGGCCAGTGCAACAACCTTAGCTCCATTCCCGACCCGTAGTTCCACTTGTCCTTTCTTCAGCGTCCTACTGTTTCTTAGTGCCTGCACATCAGTACAAATATGAGCACCGCAGCCGGTATCCAATACCCACAAAGTAGAACTAGAAGACATAACATTAAGTTCGATAACATAAATACCTGAGTCAGACGCATCATACGTCTTCTTCAGCTTCTTGTAATCTTCCATGAACTTCTTGCAGTCTCTCTTCCAATGCCCTAACTGCTTGCAGTAGTTGCATTTATCCTCAGGAGAAGGCCCGTATTTGGGCTTCGGCTTGGGCTTGTCCTGACTTTCAGTCTGGACAACTTGGGCCTTTCCCATATCCTTCTTAGGTTTCTTAAACCTTTTACCCCCCTGTACCATAAGTACACTGGGAGTTGCCTTCTTGAGATTTGGCTCTGCTGTCTTCAGCATGCCGTGCAACTCAGTCAATGTCTTAGTCATGTTTTGCATGTTGTAGTTCATGATGAACTGATCAAAACACGACGGCAAAGACTGCAGAATCATGTCAGTGGCTAGCTCCTGGCTAATAGCATAGTCCAGTTTCCCCAGGTTATCAATGTAACCCATCATTTTAAGGACATGAGGACTTACTAGACTGTCCTTAGCCAGCTTGCAATCCATGAGAGATTTAACCGTCTGGTATCTCTCTGTGCCAGCTTGCTCCTGAAACAAAGCTTTCAGGCTGTTAATCATCTCAATGGGTGACATCACGTTCTCATATTGCTTCTGCAGCTCAGAGTTCATAGTCACCAGCATTAGACAATTAACATCTTTGACATCAGCTGAATGCTTATCCCAAGCATTCTTTTCTGTCTGCGGGGCATTGGAACGTGGCCTCTCAGTGAGAACTATTTCAAGGACATATTCCTTGTTCTCCTGCCTGAGAACTATTCTCAGGTTCCGATACCATTCCAAGAAATTAGATCCATTTAACTTGTCCTTCTCAAGGACGGATCTTAGTGAGAAAGTGTTGATGTGATTTGAGACAGACATAGCTGTAATTCAAAAGAGGTAGGTTTTAGTTATAATGCTCAAGAAATGAGAATTCTTATCTAATAAGAAAAACTCGCATTGTATTCAAAACTATGTTTCCTCGGGTGAATACAATGAGCCAAGATCCTTAGATTACTAAAATTCGAGTGGGAGACTCGCCGTTACTCAAATTTTAGCTATCTAGGTAAGCAAATCATTGCTAATTGTACTCAGTACAACTCTTGGTCGTGAATAAGATAAACTATGTCCAATCCACTCTATTGTCTCTGGACCCAGAACTTCTGACAGCCCAGTCAAGTAAAACCAATCCATTTTCTGTCTTGTGATCACTGACAGTTGCACTGCAAGTCTGTCAATGATCACCTGCCTTACTCACGTTGCAGTGGATATCGAGGACTCCAAGATTATCCAACAAACGACACGAGTCTTGACAGTAGACAAGATCGGGCAAGACATCAAGATCACTTGATATTTAGTTGAGGAAAGGAACTATTTTATCATGATGTATATCCAATACACATCCAAGAAGTTATTAATTCAATTAAAACATTTAGTTTTATTAAGTTAAGGTTCATTTTGACTTGGTATTCGCAACTAGAAGTCCAACCCCTGCGTCTGCGAGTTGTGTGTCGATCGACACATCCTTTGCATCGATCGACACATCTTAACCACAATCAAATTGGTTTTTCGGTTCAATCCAATCCAACCGAAACCAACCAACTGAATCGATCGATGCACCCAGTGCGTCGATCGATACAGTGCGAGTTTTCGCGGTGTGTCGAGATTTTACGAGTTTTCGCTCTGTGTCGATCGACGCACGCTTTGCACCGATCGACACGCTGCGACAAACCCTAAATTATTTTGCGAGTTTTCGCTCTGTGTTGATCGACGCACGCTTTGCACCGATCGACACGCTGCGACAAACCCTAAAATTATTTACGCGTTTTCGCTCTGCATCGATCGACACACGCTTTGTGTCAATCAACAAACTGCGAGAACACATGTATCGAATTTTCAACAGATGCTTTAATCCGAGATTAACACTTGAAAACACGATTTTGACTTTATTCAATTCAATAATCGATTCAATTATTAACAATCAACAATCGTATCAAGCTTGTGCACAAGAAGACAAAAAACGATTGATACAAACGATTTCAAATTAGGGTTTTACAAGTTCTAATCAAATTTCTTAAGCCAAATTCGATTCTTAACATTAAAACAACCTAAATCTGATCCAAACAGCAAAAACCTAATGACCCTGGCTCTGATACCACTGTAGGATTATGTGTGTTCATTGGTGTAATTCTCAGTTTACAACCTAGCACATAATCAACTAGGATCTAGGTGATTTGCAGTTGAATCATACAGATCAGGATCATTACCTCTTTCAAAGTGCAGCGGATTGATTGGTAATGTCGAGATCACTTAGAGCAGATGATTACCGGCTCCTCCTTGGTATCCACACGCTTACAAGCTATGGATCAGGCTGCTAGACCAAGCTGGAATGAATCAGAGAGAGAGGAAGACGGCTCAAGGAAATCGCAGAGGGTCATGTGCCTTAAGCCCTAGGCGCCATTCCTCTTCCTTATATGGGCCCAAGTTATTAAACTAATGGCCTATTAGGATTTTGGGCCCAAGACACAAATCAGACAAAAGCCTGTATTTTGTCTGGCCCAATTCTCTGTACAAATACAGTAAATGCCTTGCATCTTACCGTATTAATTCCTTGTTAACTTTCCCGTTAGCTATGGTGTGTGACCCTTAGGGATCATACAATACTGGTAATAAGTCCTAAACTTATAGATCAAGAGCGGACTCTAGCAAGTCATCATGATCACCCAGTATTTATGACTTATGTCTGATCTCGACACTTATCATACTTTCTAGAGATAGTACGGTAGATTTCAGGACATTCCCAACAATCTCCCACTTGTACTGGAATCCTACATTCCCTAATCCTTTTGTCTCAATATCTCGATCTGGCATAAGGCAAGATACGTGTCATCCTTATATAGCCAGACCATGTTTATCGGAACAGATTTGATACTGACAATGCAAACGACTTGGGCAAGTCCGTTTGGGAGTGGCCACTCTCTTACCAGCTATCAAGTCTCCGATTGGCCTAGAGATATTACCTCCGTTAAACGGCAGGGACAAATCCCATCTTGTTCCATCACTATGAACTACACACTTTATAATACACCCAACCAAGGTCCTTATAGCTCCCAGTTACGAAACATCGTTAGACAATGATCAAAGCGCATCACTCCATGTGCAGCCACATGCATGCGAACTCAGGTCTAAGGACTATACTCTATAGTCGTATATGAGAACCTCTTATGACACAGATATTAATATCTTGTAGAGTTCTCATCAGCGGGCCATGTCCGGTCATATGCTCCCCTACATACACCTATGTGTCGACTTTGATGCCGCGCATCTATGACCCCTCGAAACTTGGTCATAAGTCTCAACACAATCTAGTCTCAAGTGGTTGTTGGTGTTCCAATTTCAACAACCTTTGACTATGGACACTATGATTTATGTCATTTCGTTATATATGGGGTTTCAGGATCAAGTCTACTCATGTACTTCGATGGCCCATATATAATGACATGGATCATTTTGGAACGATTATTTTATATCACAGTTAAAAATAATCCAGAAATAAAATTTCATTAACATTAAAAATGTTTACATGAACCAATCAAAATAACTAAAATAAAGCCCTCACAACTCCCACTCAAAAAGAGATTACATTTGAATATCTCTAATTCCTACAGCAGCAGTATGCAACTCGTGCTTAGGTCTCGGGAGTGGCTTTGTCAACGGGTCAGCCACGTTCTCATCAGTGGGAACTCTGCTGACCATCACTTCACCTCTATTCACTATATCACAAATCAGGTGATACCTTCTCATAATATGTTTGGATTTCTGATGATGTCTCGGTTCCTTGGCTTGAGCAATTGCACCATTTTTGTCACAATACAATGCTAGAGGCTCAGTGGCATTTGGGAATACACCGAGTTCAATCAAGAAGTTACTTATCCAAACTCCTTCCTTCGCAGCTTCTGAAGCAGCGATGTATTCAGCTTCAGTTGTGGAATCTGCCACGGTGCTCTGCTTGGAGCTCTTCCAACTTACTGCACCGCCATTCAGACAGAAGATGTAACCAGACTGTGACCGGAAATCATCTTTATCTGTCTGAAAACTTGCATCCGTGAATCCACTGATTTCAAGCACTTCACTTCCTCCGTAAACCAAGAACTTATCCTTAGTATTCCTAAAATACTTCAGGATATTCTTTACGGCAATCCAGTGATTCTCACCTGGATTAGACTGGTACCTACTCGTCATGCTTAGTGCATAAGCAACATCAGGACGAGTACAGATCATGGCATACATGATAGATCCTATAGCCGAAGCATAAGGAATCCTACTCATGTGCTTAAGCTCATCAGGTGTTTTAGGACACTGATCCTTGCTTAGTGTAGCACCATGTATCATTGGCGTGAATCCTTTCTTGGATTTATCCATTCCGAATCGATGCAGGACTTTGTCTATATAAGCATCTTGACAAAGTCCAATCAGCTTTTTAGATCTGTGTCTAAAGATTCGGATTCCAAGAACATACGCGGCTTCACCCATGTCCTTCATGGAAAAACAACTTCCCAGCCAGTCTTTAACAGACTTCAGCATTGGAATATCATTTCCAAGAAGCAATATGTCATCGACATATAGGATAAGAAACGCCACTTTGCTCCCACTAGTTTTCTTATACACACATTGTTCCTCTTGGTTTCTGATGAAGTCAAAGTTCTTTATTGCTTCATCAAAACGAAGATTCCAACTCCTCGATGCTTGCTTCAATCCATAAATGGATTTATGAAGTTTACATACTTTCCCAGCATTCTTAGGATCAATGTAACCGTCAGGTTGTGTCATATACACATCCTCCTCCAAGATTCCATTCAGGAAGGCGGTTTTCACATCCATCTGCCAAATCTCATAATCATAATAAGCGGCAGTTGCTAGGAGAATCCGAATTGATTTCATCATGGCCACTGGTGAATAGGTTTCATCATAGTCTATACCATGAATTTGCTTGAAACCTTTTGCCACCAACCTGGCCTTGTAAATCTGGACATTTCCATCCATGTCAATCTTCTTCTTGAAGATCCATTTACACTCGATGGCTTTTGCACCAGCGGGTAAATCAACCAGTGTAAACACTCGGTTGACAGACATGGAGTCCATCTCGGATTCAGTGGCTTCACGCCACTTTAAGGAGTCAGGGCCCATCATGGCTTCTGCAAAGTTCGAGGGTTCATCACCGTCAATGATCAAAAGATCATGGCAATTAGTCACGAGGAATCCCTGATATCTATCGGGTTCGTGACGGATCCTTCCGGATCTTCGAACTTCAGGTACTGCAGGTTCAGGTTCTATTACAACATCATGTAATTCATCCTGCTGTTCTTCCTCATTAGGTTGAACAGGTTCCTGTCCTTCTTGAATTTCATCAAGTTGTACCTTACTCCCACTATCTTTCTTAGAGAGAAATTCCCTCTCAAGAAAAGTGCAATCCCGAGCAACAAAGATCTTGTTCTCGGATCGCAGATAGAAGTAATAAGCCTTGGTATCCCTAGGATAACCAATGAAGTAGCATTTGTCAGATTTTGGTGTAAGCTTGTCTGAGATTAATCTTTTGACATAGGCTTCACAACCCCAAATTCTGAGAAAAGACATTGCTGGAGCTTTTCCAGTCCATAACTCATATGGTGTCTTTGCTACTGCTTTTGATGGCACTCTGTTCAGTGTGAACGTTGCGGTCAGCAAAGCATATCCCCAAAGGGATATAGGAAGGTCTGTGTGATTCATCATGGATCGGACCATATCTAACAATGTTCGATTCCTTCTCTCAGACACACCATTCCACTGAGGTGTTCCAGGAGGTGTGAGTTGGGAGATGATCCCACACTCACTCAGATGATCACGGAATTCCTGGCTCAAGTATTCTCCTCCTCGGTCCGACCGAAGAGCCTTAATACTTTTACCAAGCTGGTTCTGTACTTCATTCTGGAATTCTTTGAACTTCTCAAAGGTTTCCGACTTATGTTTCATCAAGTAGACATATCCATATCTACTGAAATCATCAGTGAATGTAATGAAGTACTGATAGTTTCCTCTAGCATTTGTGGACATTGGGCCACACACATCAGTGTGTATCAGGCCCAATAGTTCACTGGCCCTTTCTGTGGGTTTATTAAAAGGGGCCCGTGTCATTTTGCCCATTAGGCAAGATTCGCATTGCTCACAAGACTCAAAGTCAAATGAGCCCAAGAGTCCATTTGAATGGAGCCTCTTGACGCGTTTCTCACTAATGTGTCCCAAACGACAATGCCAGAGAAACGTTTCATTTTCTTCGTTAGATTTGAACCGTTTTGTATTAATGTTATATACTGGAGCAGATTGATCCAGCATGTACAGCCCATTTATAAGAGGGGCACAGTCATAGAACATATTATTGAGATTAAAGGAACACAATTTATTCTTAATAGAAAAATCAAATCCTTGCAAATCCAATAATGAAACTGAAATGATATTTCTGCTTATAGCAGGTACAAAATAACAATTCTCAAGTTCTAAAATCAATCCAGAAGGTAAAGACAACAAGTAAGTGCCAACGGCCAGTGCTGGAACCTTCGCTCCATTGCCAACCCGCAACTCTACTTGCCCTTGCTTCAACCTTCTACTGTTGCTGAGCGCCTGCATATTAGTACAAATATGAGCCCCACATCCAGTATCTAATACCCAAGTGGTATTATCAGAAGTAGTAGTATTTACTTCAATAACAAAAATACCTGAAGCAGTAGTCTCCAAGGACTTCTTCTTCTTCTTCAGACTTTCCTGGTATTTCTTACAGTCCCTGCGATAATGCCCTGCCTCTTTGCAAAAGTGGCAGATATCAGAAGGCCCAGCTTTAGACACGGGCTTGGGCTTGGCCTTTTCGTCATGGACTGCCTTGCCCTTTCCCTTGTCTGCAGCGGATTTCTTGAAACCCTTGCCCTTCTGAACCATGAGTACAGACGGCTCCTTGGCCTTCTTCAGATTAGGTTCTGCAGTCTTGAGCATACCATGTAGCTCAGGCAAAGTCTTTATCAACCCATGCATATTATAGTTCAAGGTGAACTGGTCATATGCAGGAGTAAGAGACTGCAGAACGATATCACAAGCAAGCTCTTGGCTTATAGGACAGTCGAGTCTTGTCAAATGATCGAGATAACCCATCATTTTCAGAACATGTGGACTCACTGCTGCATCCTTAGCCATTTTACAGTCCAAGAGATTCTTAACAGTTTGGAATCTCTCTGTACGAGCCTGCTCCTGAAACAACGCTTTCAGGTTTGCCATCAGTTCCATGGGACAAGTCAGGCCTTCCCACTGCATCTGCAGTTCGGGAGCCATTGTCGCCAACATTAGGCAAACCACGTCATTAGCATCTGAAGAATGCGTATCCCAAGCATTCTTCACAGCTTGTGCGGCATTATTCGCAGGTCTAGGAGAGAGAACTCTTTCAAGGACATAAGCCTTCTTCTCCTGCCTGAGCATAAGTCTCAGGTTCCTGGACCAGTTCAGGAAGTTTGATCCGTTCAGTTTGTCCTTCTCAAGGGCAGACCGGATCGAGAAAGTGTTTTGTGTTGTTGTGCTTGACATAGCTGAAATTATGAGACAATAGAGTTTTAGTTATTTAGTTCATAAAAGAGTAATCTTAAAAACTTATAAGAAAACTCGCATTGCATTCAAAATTTCTTTGTTTAACCTCATAAGAATGCAATGATTCCGAGACCCATGTTCAGCTAAATCCAAAGTGGGCCACTGGCCGTCACCCGGAATTAGTTTTACTTGGTAAGCATACACACAACTAGTTAAATCCATATAACTCTCGGTTGTGGATTGGGCCCAAGGCCCAATTCACCAGATGTCTCAAGGCCCGGGACTCCCGATGGCCCAGTCAAGGAAACCAATCTCTTACAGCCAAATAATCACTAAAGTCTGGGACTCCCAATGAAATTAGTGACTATATACTACTTTACTTACGCAAAAACAGACACCTCACACTGTAAGCCATATCTGTAATTGAATAAGCGTTAAGTAGCTGACAAGATTGGGCAAGACATCCAAGCTTGATATTGGTTTTGAGGATTTTAGGTTTTATTTCCAAAAATAGAAGATTACTATTTTGGGAAACTTTCTTATTTTAGAAACTTTCTAAATTTAGAAACATGCTAAAAATAGAAATTTCTAATTTAATATTTTATTAAAGTTTTTCGGATGGGTCACAAATTATAGGCCCAATTCTTGGCCCAAGACCACAGAATTCCAATTGGCCCAATAATTTGACATAACCGAGTCGGTTCATTAATTCTGGTCCAAGACCAAATTAACTACTTAATCCAACTGGTTACTTACTAAACCAGACCAGCTCTAAATTATTTGGTCCAACCAAATCAAACTTAGACCAGCCTTCGGTTTAGGTTAAAATTCAATTTTTTTTTTTGAATTTAAATCCGGTTTAACCAGAAACTAAATAATACCAATTGTATTAAATAATTTCCAGCAAACCGCGATTTGGGTTAACCGCTTGAACCATACAATAATTCAAATTTTTGAAACGATTCTATAAAATATCTTCAAAAAGAGATTTTGACTTTTCAAAAATTGAATTTGACAAATCTAAATCGTATCATGACATACACGATTCTTATGATTAACAACAAGGTCAACTTTCGATTATGAACTTCACTAAAGGACAAAATAAAGTCAAAAGCGATTGATCATACAACAAGGTTAACACGTGATTGAATTTCACATAAGACAAAAAACCGATTGCTTTGTATCGATTAAGACATTCAAAACAAACAAAACGATTTTGACTTTATTCAATTCAATAATCGATTCAATTATTAACAATCAACAATCGTATCAAGCTTGTGCACAAGAAGACAAAAAACGATTGATACAAACGATTTCAAATTAGGGTTTTACAAGTTCTAATCAAATTTCTTAAGCCAAATTCGATTCTTAACATTAAAACAACCTAAATCTGATCCAAACAGCAAAAACCTAACGACCCTGGCTCTGATACCACTGTAGGATTATGTGTGTTCATTGGTGTAATTCTCAGTTTACAACCTAGCACATAATCAACTAGGATCTAGGTGATTTGCAGTTGAATCATACAGATCAGGATCATTACCTCTTTCAAAGTGCAGCGGATTGATTGGTAATGTCGAGATCACTTAGAGCAGATGATTACTGGCTCCTCCTTGGTATCCACACGCTTACAAGCTATGGATCAGGCTGCTAGACCAAGCTGGAATGAATCAGAGAGAGAGGAAGACGGCTCAAGGAAATCGCAGAGGGTCATGTGACTTAAGCCCTAGGCGCCATTCCTCTTCCTTATATGGGCCCAAGTTATTAAACTAATGGCCTATTAGGATTTTGGGCCCAAGACACAAATCAGACAAAAGCCTGTATTTTGTCTGGCCCAATTCTCTGTACAAATACAGTAAATGCCTTGCATCTTACCGTATTAATTCCTTGTTAACTTTCCCGTTAGCTATGGTGTGTGACCCTTAGGGATCATACAATACTGGTAATAAGTCCTAAACTTATAGATCAAGAGCGGACTCTAGCAAGTCATCATGATCACCCAGTATTTATGACTTATGTCTGATCTCGACACTTATCATACTTTCTAGAGATAGTACGGTAGATTTCAGGACATTCCCAACACACAGTTCATGTGGTGTCTTTTCCACTGATTTAGATGGTACCCTATTTAGTGTAAACGCAGACGTTTCTAGAGCGTATACCCAAAAGGATAATGGAAGATTTGAATGACTCATCATAGACCGAACCATATCCAATAAGGTTCGATTCCTCCTCTCTGACACTCCATTCCATTGTGGTGTACCAGGAGGAGTGAGTTGTGAAATAATTCCACACTCGCTCAGATAGTCGCTGAATTCTTGACTCAAGTATTCTCCTCCGCGATCCGATCGCAGAACTTTGATACTTTTGCCAAGTTGATTCTGTACTTCATTCTTGAATTCCTTGAATCTATCAAAGGATTATGACTTGTGTCTCATCAAATAGACATAGCCATACCTACTGAAATCATCAGTGAAGGTAATGAAGTACTTGTAATTTCCTCTGGCAACAGTACTCATCGGCCCACATACATCAGTATGAACAAGGCCCAATAAGTCACTGGCCCTTTCATTTGGTTTGTTGAAAAGGGCTCTAGCCATTTTTCCTATCAAACAAGATTCGCATTTCTCACATGATTCAAAACCAAATGAGCCCAGAAGCCCATTTCTATAGAGCTTTTGGATGCGCTTCTCATTTATGTGGCCCAAACGACAATGCCATAAGAAAGTCGGGTTTTCGTCATTGGACTTAAACCGCTTTGTATTTATGTTAAAGACAGGCATTTCTTGGTTTAAAACATATAACCCATTATCTAATGGGGCGCTACCATAAAACGTACCATCACGATTAAAAGAACAAACTTTATTCTTAACAGCAAAATCAAAACCTTCCAAATCCAAAACGGAAACTGAAATTATGTTTCTGCTTATCGCAGGTACAAAGTAGCAATTATTTAAAATTAAAACCATGCCCGATGGTAAGGACAACTCGTAGGTGCCTACGGCCAGTGCAACAACCTTAGCTCCATTCCCGACCCGTAGTTCCACTTGTCCTTTCTTCAGCGTCCTACTGTTTCTTAGTGCCTGCACATCAGTACAAATATGAGCACCGCAGCCGGTATCCAATACCCACAAAGTAGAACTAGAAGACATAACATTAAGTTCGATAACATAAATACCTGAGTCAGACGCATCATACGTCTTCTTCAGCTTCTTGTAATCTTCCATGAACTTCTTGCAGTCTCTCTTCCAATGCCCTAACTGCTTGCAGTAGTTGCATTTATCCTCAGGAGAAGGCCCGTATTTGGGCTTCGGCTTGGGCTTGTCCTGACTTTCAGTCTGGACAACTTGGGCCTTTCCCATATCCTTCTTAGGTTTCTTAAACCTTTTACCCCCCTGTACCATAAGTACACTGGGAGTTGCCTTCTTGAGATTTGGCTCTGCTGTCTTCAGCATGCCGTGCAACTCAGTCAATGTCTTAGTCATGTTTTGCATGTTGTAGTTCATGATGAACTGATCAAAACACGACGGCAAAGACTGCAGAATCATGTCAGTGGCTAGCTCCTGGCTAATAGCATAGTCCAGTTTCCCCAGGTTATCAATGTAACCCATCATTTTAAGGACATGAGGACTTACTAGACTGTCCTTAGCCAGCTTGCAATCCATGAGAGATTTAACCGTCTGGTATCTCTCTGTGCCAGCTTGCTCCTGAAACAAAGCTTTCAGGCTGTTAATCATCTCAATGGGTGACATCACGTTCTCATATTGCTTCTGCAGCTCAGAGTTCATAGTCACCAGCATTAGACAATTAACATCTTTGACATCAGCTGAATGCTTATCCCAAGCATTCTTTTCTGTCTGCGGGGCATTGGAACGTGGCCTCTCAGTGAGAACTATTTCAAGGACATATTCCTTGTTCTCCTGCCTGAGAACTATTCTCAGGTTCCGATACCATTCCAAGAAATTAGATCCATTTAACTTGTCCTTCTCAAGGACGGATCTTAGTGAGAAAGTGTTGATGTGATTTGAGACAGACATAGCTGTAATTCAAAAGAGGTAGGTTTTAGTTATAATGCTCAAGAAATGAGAATTCTTATCTAATAAGAAAAACTCGCATTGTATTCAAAACTATGTTTCCTCGGGTGAATACAATGAGCCAAGATCCTTAGATTACTAAAATTCGAGTGGGAGACTCGCCGTTACTCAAATTTTAGCTATCTAGGTAAGCAAATCATTGCTAATTGTACTCAGTACAACTCTTGGTCGTGAATAAGATAAACTATGTCCAATCCACTCTGATGTCTCTGGACCCAGAACTTCTGACAGCCCAGTCAAGTAAAACCAATCCATTTTCTGTCTTGTGATCACTGACAGTTGCACTGCAAGTCTGTCAATGATCACCTGCCTTACTCACGTTGCAGTGGATATCGAGGACTCCAAGATTATCCAACAAACGACACGAGTCTTGACAGTAGACAAGATCGGGCAAGACATCAAGATCACTTGATATTTAGTTGAGGAAAGGAACTATTTTATCATGATGTATATCCAATACACATCCAAGAAGTTATTAATTCAATTAAAACATTTAGTTTTATTAAGTTAAGGTTCATTTTGACTTGGTATTCGCAACTAGAAGTCCAACCCCTGCGTCTGCGAGTTGTGTGTCGATCGACACATCCTTTGCATCGATCGACACATCTTAACCACAATCAAATTGGTTTTTCGGTTCAATCCAATCCAACCGAAACCAACCAACTGAATCGATCGATGCACCCAGTGCGTCGATCGATACAGTGCGAGTTTTCGCGGTGTGTCGAGATTTTACGAGTTTTCGCTCTGTGTCGATCGACGCACGCTTTGCACCGATCGACACGCTGCGACAAACCCTAAATTATTTTGCGAGTTTTCGCTCTGTGTTGATCGACGCACGCTTTGCACCGATCGACACGCTGCGACAAACCCTAAAATTATTTACGCGTTTTCGCTCTGCATCGATCGACACACGCTTTGTGTCGATCGACACACTGCGAGAACACAGGTATCGAATTTTCAACAGATGCTTTAATCCGAGATTAACACTTGAAAACACGATTTTGACTTTATTCAATTCAATAATCGATTCAATTATTAACAATCAACAATCGTATCAAGCTTGTGCACAAGAAGACAAAAAACGATTGATACAAACGATTTCAAATTAGGGTTTTACAAGTTCTAATCAAATTTCTTAAGCCAAATTCGATTCTTAACATTAAAACAACCTAAATCTGATCCAAACAGCAAAAACCTAATGACCCTGGCTCTGATACCACTGTAGGATTATGTGTGTTCATTGGTGTAATTCTCAGTTTACAACCTAGCACATAATCAACTAGGATCTAGGTGATTTGCAGTTGAATCATACAGATCAGGATCATTACCTCTTTCAAAGTGCAGCGGATTGATTGGTAATGTCGAGATCACTTAGAGCAGATGATTACCGGCTCCTCCTTGGTATCCACACGCTTACAAGCTATGGATCAGGCTGCTAGACCAAGCTGGAATGAATCAGAGAGAGAGGAAGACGGCTCAAGGAAATCGCAGAGGGTCATGTGCCTTAAGCCCTAGGCGCCATTCCTCTTCCTTATATGGGCCCAAGTTATTAAACTAATGGCCTATTAGGATTTTGGGCCCAAGACACAAATCAGACAAAAGCCTGTATTTTGTCTGGCCCAATTCTCTGTACAAATACAGTAAATGCCTTGCATCTTACCGTATTAATTCCTTGTTAACTTTCCCGTTAGCTATGGTGTGTGACCCTTAGGGATCATACAATACTGGTAATAAGTCCTAAACTTATAGATCAAGAGCGGACTCTAGCAAGTCATCATGATCACCCAGTATTTATGACTTATGTCTGATCTCGACACTTATCATACTTTCTAGAGATAGTACGGTAGATTTCAGGACATTCCCAACACACAGTTCATGTGGTGTCTTTTCCACTGATTTAGATGGTACCCTATTTAGTGTAAACGCAGACGTTTCTAGAGCGTATACCCAAAAGGATAATGGAAGATTTGAATGACTCATCATAGACCGAACCATATCCAATAAGGTTCGATTCCTCCTCTCTGACACTCCATTCCATTGTGGTGTACCAGGAGGAGTGAGTTGTGAAATAATTCCACACTCGCTCAGATAGTCGCTGAATTCTTGACTCAAGTATTCTCCTCCGCGATCCGATCGCAGAACTTTGATACTTTTGCCAAGTTGATTCTGTACTTCATTCTTGAATTCCTTGAATCTATCAAAGGATTATGACTTGTGTCTCATCAAATAGACATAGCCATACCTACTGAAATCATCAGTGAAGGTAATGAAGTACTTGTAATTTCCTCTGGCAACAGTACTCATCGGCCCACATACATCAGTATGAACAAGGCCCAATAAGTCACTGGCCCTTTCATTTGGTTTGTTGAAAAGGGCTCTAGCCATTTTTCCTATCAAACAAGATTCGCATTTCTCACATGATTCAAAATCAAATGAGCCCAGAAGCCCATTTCTATGGAGCTTTTGGATGCGCTTCTCATTTATGTGGCCCAAACGACAATGCCATAAGAAAGTCGGGTTTTCGTCATTGGACTTAAACCGCTTTGTATTTATGTTAAAGACAGGCATTTCTTGGTTTAAAACATATAACCCATTATCTAATGGGGCGCTACCATAAAACGTACCATCACGATTAAAAGAACAAACTTTATTCTTAACAGCAAAATCAAAACCTTCCAAATCCAAAACGGAAACTGAAATTATGTTTCTGCTTATCGCAGGTACAAAGTAGCAATTATTTAAAATTAAAACCATGCCCGATGGTAAGGACAACTCGTAGGTGCCTACGGCCAGTGCAGCAACCTTAGCTCCATTCCCGACCCGTAGTTCCACTTGTCCTTTCTTCAGCGTCCTACTGTTTCTTAGTGCCTGCACATCAGTACAAATATGAGCACCGCAGCCGGTATCCAATACCCACAAAGTAGAACTAGAAGACATAACATTAAGTTCGATAACATAAATACCTGAGTCAGACGCATCATACGTCTTCTTCAGCTTCTTGTAATCTTCCATGAACTTCTTGCAGTCTCTCTTCCAATGCCCTAACTGCTTGCAGTAGTTGCATTTATCCTCAGGAGAAGGCCCGTATTTGGGCTTCGGCTTGGGCTTGTCCTGACTTTCAGTCTGGACAACTTGGGCCTTTCCCATATCCTTCTTAGGTTTCTTAAACCTTTTACCCCCTTGTACCATAAGTACACTGGGAGTTGCCTTCTTGAGATTTGGCTCTGCTGTCTTCAGCATGCCGTGCAACTCAGTCAATGTCTTAGTCATGTTTTGCATGTTGTAGTTCATGATGAACTGATCAAAACACGACGGAAAAGACTGCAGAATCATGTCAGTGGCTAGCTCCTGGCTAATAGCATAGTCCAGTTTCCCTAGGTTATCAATGTAACCCATCATTTTAAGGACATGAGGACTTACTAGACTGTCCTTAGCCAGCTTGCAATCCATGAGAGATTTAACCGTCTGGTATCTCTCTGTGCCAGCTTGCTCCTGAAACAAAGCTTTCAGGCTGTTAATCATCTCAATGGGTGACATCACGTTCTCATATTGCTTCTGCAGCTCAGAGTTCATAGTCACCAGCATTAGACAATTAACATCTTTGACATCAGCTGAATGCTTATCCCAAGCATTCTTTTCTGTCTGCGGGGCATTGGAACGTGGCCTCTCAGTGAGAACTATTTCAAGGACATATTCCTTGTTCTCCTGCCTGAGAACTATTCTCAGGTTCCGATACCATTCCAAGAAATTAGATCCATTTAACTTGTCCTTCTCAAGGACGGATCTTAGTGAGAAAGTGTTGATGTGATTTGAGACAGACATAGCTGTAATTCAAAAGAGGTAGGTTTTAGTTATAATGCTCAAGAAATGAGAATTCTTATCTAATAAGAAAAACTCGCATTGTATTCAAAACTATGTTTCCTCGGGTGAATACAATGAGCCAAGATCCTTAGATTACTAAAATTCGAGTGGGAGACTCGCCGTTACTCAAATTTTAGCTATCTAGGTAAGCAAATCATTGCTAATTGTACTCAGTACAACTCTTGGTCGTGAATAAGATAAACTATGTCCAATCCACTCTATTGTCTCTGGACCCAGAACTTCTGACAGCCCAGTCAAGTAAAACCAATCCATTTTCTGTCTTGTGATCACTGACAGTTGCACTGCAAGTCTGTCAATGATCACCTGCCTTACTCACGTTGCAGTGGATATCGAGGACTCCAAGATTATCCAACAAACGACACGAGTCTTGACAGTAGACAAGATCGGGCAAGACATCAAGATCACTTGATATTTAGTTGAGGAAAGGAACTATTTTATCATGATGTATATCCAATACACATCCAAGAAGTTATTAATTCAATTAAAACATTTAGTTTTATTAAGTTAAGGTTCATTTTGACTTGGTATTCGCAACTAGAAGTCCAACCCCTGAGTCTGCGAGTTGTGTGTCGATCGACACATCCTTTGCATCGATCGACACATCTTAACCACAATCAAATTGGTTTTTCGGTTCAATCCAATCCAACCGAAACCAACCAACTGAATCGATCGATGCACCCAGTGCGTCGATCGATACAGTGCGAGTTTTCGCGGTGTGTCGAGATTTTACGAGTTTTCGCTCTGTGTCGATCGACGCACGCTTTGCACCGATCGACACGCTGCGACAAACCCTAAATTATTTTGCGAGTTTTCGCTCTGTGTTGATCGACGCACGCTTTGCACCGATCGACACGCTGCGACAAACCCTAAAATTATTTACGCGTTTTCGCTCTGCATCGATCGACACACGCTTTGTGTCGATCGACACACTGCGAGAACACAGGTATCGAATTTTCAACAGATGCTTTAATCCGAGATTAACACTTGAAAACACGATTTTCACAGACAATAATCAATTCAACAAACTCAGTTTTCGAATTAATTGCATCAGAATTAATAGCTAAACCCTAACAACGCTCTATACAACTGTTGGATCTCCTAGGATCTAGGGTTTGATATATTGAATTTACCAACCTCGTTCTTACCTTGAACTGGCAGCGGAATTGGTGAACGAGATCTGTGGGATCTAAGAGTTTCTGGTGTTTCTGCTTTTCTGTCAGAGAGAAGAGAAGACGGCTAGGGTTCAGGTCGACCATATAAGACCTTATATATGGACCTGGAAATGACATCACCAAACCGTCGGACAATCCCGGCTCGGTTACGTCATTAATCCGAAACATCAGTTTCGGAACCCGATGTGCAACGATCGACACACTTACTGTGTCGATCGACACACCTCCACGAAAAGCCTGCATCGATCGACACACATATTGTAAAACTCTATGTAAATGTGTATCCAATACACATAAGTATGATCATTACCATAATGATCATTCCCACTTTCATGCTTCCAGTTTGCTTAGGTGTGTGACCCTATAGGATCATATAATACTGGCAGTAAGTCTACAACTTACAGACTGCAAGAGGCTTCTAGCAAAACATTGCAACCGCCCAGTATTATACGAATGTCTGATCTCGACACACAACTATCATCAGGTGTGAGTACAAGTGTGATTTCAGGACACTCCCAACAGCTTGGCGCTTGAGGGGTTGTCGGCGAGATGCCATCTACATTCAACAAAAAAATAAAACCAATTAGTCTCGGCAATCTCTCTGTGAAATCGCGAAGCAACGACCGTTGCACCTAAGGCATCGATCGTTGCAAGGCGATTTCGTTTTATCGAACATTTCCCACAAGTGCAACGACCGTTGCAAGGCGATTTTGGCCGTCAGCAACAATCCCTAAAATTCGTTCTAAATTCGTTCAAGCAACCACAAAAACAACAATAATCCATCACTAAACAACCTAAATCATGTTCAATTAAGCACGCATTCATCAATTCCAATCCAAAATTTCCAATTTCTAAACCCTAAAATTGAATCCGAAAATCGAAAAATAGAGGTACATTACCTTGGATTCGTGATATATGGGCTAGAAGAATAGATTGAGAGTTTAAAAACGAGACTATAGCACTTGGAATCAAAGAAAATGATGAAGAAATGAGAGTTTGAGGTGAGGAAGTTCTCGGTGTACGGACGGAAATGGAGAAGAAAAGAGAAGAGAAGGGTTTAAGGCACTTACCTCGGTCGTGGGTGCAACGACCGTTGCTCAGTGGCAACGACCGTTGCTGGTCAAATCGAAATCGATTTCCGGTTTAGCGCGTACCTTAATTTGCAATTTTAACCAATTGCAACGACCGTTGCGTACGAGCAACGATCGTCACAATGCGATCACCCCTCTTCGTCAAATCACCCTGCAACGACCGGTGCACAAGCGCATCGATCGTCATACATCTCCAGACTCGAGTTCTGTATCTGAAACTTAGCAAAAACAAAAACAAAAACGTGAAATCCTAAGAAAAACACCAAAAATAAGAAAGAAAAACAACTAAACCTAACAGTGGGTTGCCTCCCACTCAGCGCTTGTTTAAGGTCATTAGCTTGACCGGACGAACAAGATCTTTCAGGCACCACGAGATCTTGACAGAGACTTTTTCTGTCTCTGTTCAAGTCTCCTTATCCAAGGTGGCGAGAAGGCTGTTGCAGAATGCTCATGTCCAAGAAAAGAAGGAGTAAAATGTGCTCCAGGATCTAGAATCACGGTATCATCCGGCTGCTCATCATCTGCATCCATAATGGTGAAGGTCTGCCCATCTATTAGTGGCTTGCGCAGCTTGTCCATCTCAAAATGCAGCGGCTCATCTCCCAGATGGAGGTCTATCAGACTGTGTCTAACATCTATCACTGCCCCCGCTGTAGCCAAGAATGGTCTTCCAAGTAGCAACGCTTCATCCGGATCACAGTCATATTTCAGCACCAAGAAGTCTGTTGGAACTAAATAGTTTCCAACTCTCACCGGGACGTCCTCAAGGAGTCCTTCCGGAACTCGTATAGACTGATCAGCTAGGACAAGAGAGGTCCTAGTAGGAGTAAAATCCAGTATACCCAGCTTCTCTGCCATAGAATATGGCATGAGACTTCCAGCAGCTCCCAGATCACAAAGAGAGCACCTAAAACTATCCTCAAAGATAGAACAACTTAGCACAAAAATCCCAGGATCATGCAGCTTCTTTGGAACCTTGGTTAACAGCACATCACTTATCTGTTGAGGGACTATAATCACCCAATCTTTCAGCTCTTCATCCAAAGGCAACATCTTGTTCAAATACCTCTGCACACATGGGTGATATGGTGGATCATCAGATGATGGAATTTCTTCTAACTCTTCACCAATCTCCTCTAGCTTCTTAAGCTCTTCAATCTCCTTCTTAATCACTTCAGATACTGAGGGATATTGTCTAATTAATTGTCCATAAATCTCCTCCTGAGTAATCTCAGACACTCCAGGGAACAAGCGATCAAGCTCCAAATCTGCATCAATAATGTCAACATCCGGCGAGTCTGTCTGTTCATGACCTGCATCGACCGACACTAGGGGTGTGTCGATCGATGCAACACTGTTTTCACAGTTTTCACCCGAGAGATTTTCTCCAAAATCCGAAAATTCAACCTCTTCTACCAACTCAGCTGTGCTTAGCTCAAATCCTTCACCTAGGTGAGATCCATCATCAATGTACATAGACCAGGCCTTAATATGGGTGTCTGCTACTCCTTTTCCTTTCATAGAACTGGAAATCTGATTCACCTGAGTATCCAACTGCTTCATATGAGTGTTCAGAGACTCAACCTTTCCATTGAAATCATCATAGACAACATCCAGCTTCTTATTGCAGTCCACAGAAATCTTGGTTTGATTCTCCAGCAGTTGTTCCATCATTGTCTCCATCTTACTCTTATGAGCAGTGGCTGCGGGAGGAGTCTGATAAGATGAAGATCCATAGGTTCTTTGAGTACCTTGTCCAAAAGGCTTCTGAAAACCACTAGTCTGTCCAAAACCAGTTGGGTTCTGATTGCCTGAAAAGGCACTCTTCTGTCCTCCATTGAAGAATCTGTTTCCCTGCTGATTACCAAATCTGTTACCTTAGAAACCAGACCCTCCAATGTAATTCACATCTTCTTCCTGAGTGTCCTCCTCAGTCTGAATTACCTCTACATATTGGGCAAAGTGGACAGCCTTCTTACCAGCCAGGAGATTGCAAATTGTGTCCAGCTTAGATCTAAATTCAGCCATCTCTGAATTCTCTACACTTCCACCAGATTTCTTCCTTCTATCATCCATAGTCTTGCAACTGTTGCTGCTCACTAAGTTCTCAATCAACTGCTTAGCTTGTGCATGAGTCCTGGTGTTGAAGTTTGCATTACTGGAGTTATCCAGCGCAGACTGATATGGCAGATCTATGCCTCTGAAGAAAATACCTAGCAATGTGACCTCAGTGAATCCATGGTGTGGGCAGTCACGCTGGTACTTCCTAAATCTCATCCAAGTGGTCTTAAGTGGCTCAGTAGGACCTTGGGTAAATGTCAGAATGTCCTGTCTGGACTGATCGGAACGAGCATCATCATAGAAGTGACGCATAAACTCGCTCTTCAGGGCTGCCCAAGTAGTATACTGACCAGGTGCCAGTTGCTTCAGCCATGCAGCAGCGTTTCCAGCGAGACTGTATGAAAAGAGCTTGAGGAACAGATAATCCTGGCAGACTCCATCATACTTCATGCCATTGATTAGGTCCTCAAATGTATCAATGTGATCCATAGGCTGCTCCGTAGGATGACCATGGAAGGCATTCTGTCTCATCAGCGAGTAGTAGATGGTCTTGATCTCAAAATCATCCCTCTCAAAACCAGGAAGTACTAGAGCTGACCGGTTTGCATGAAACTCATCCGGTCTGTTGTAGTCAGCTAAAGTCCTCTCATGGACAACCAGCTGTCTACCTTGGTTCTGTCCTTGTGCCTGCGGCTGTGGTTGTGGTTCAGGTTCCTCAACCTCAGGGATCACACGTCCCTCAACATCAATCCTCTGCCCAGCAGCATTGTAAGGATTGTTTTGTGGATCCCTCAGGGTACCTTGAGCATCATGCATAATGATTAGCTTTTGTACCACCATCCTTGCTCTTCTTTCTCTTCTGTTAGTCCTCTCTAGACGTCCAAGTTCTTCAAGTCCGAGATTAACTAAGTTCAGGTTCTGATTACTTCGAGTTTCACGCGTCTGCATAAACTGTCTGTAATCATCAAGCAACGATCGATGCTAGTAGTGCAATGATCGATTCAATCCCAGAATCGCCTAGTGACGATCGACTCAAAGGTGCAACGATCGACGCAAAGCGAAATCGGTACATGCGACAGAGAGAAAACAGAGAGAAATCAGTAACCACTACAAGAAATATGGGCATTGGTAGCAGTTCACGGTAGCACTAATTCACTAACTGCTACTAAAAGTGTGAAAATCGGATCTCAACTCTGTCGTAGTATTAAATTTGTGCTAAGAAATATTTTCATTAAGTATGAACCCAAAAATCACTATAATAGCTGAAAATCATTTTGGAGGCAAAACACTTAACCAAAAAAAACATTTTGCCACCGAAATGTTTTAGTTTTGGGGGTATTATTATTTTTTTTGTCTAAGTCAATTTGTCAACTAGACTAAAAAAATCATCTCTCTTCTCTCTACCATTATCTTTATTTCGATATCTATTCACCATGAGATCTCCTTCACCCTCCATCTCTGTCGATCCCTCTTCATCCTTTATCTTCATCATTTGGGTCTTAATTCTTCTCTGGTTTTCTCACGATCTAAATTGTCGACATTTGGCTTGAAACAGAAATCGATGAAATCGATTCTAGGGTTTACCCATTCAAGGATCCCAATTCCAACATTGAGTCTAGCGTAGGATTCCGAAGAAGATGGCAAGTAAGGACGTGGGGAGGGGTTAGAGAAGAGAGGAACATAGAGAGTTTGGACTGATATATTCTGGTTTTTCTCCACCGTCTCCACCTCTCTGATTCCAGTGTTCTTGCCTTAACCAAATCTCAGGTAATTCCTTGCCCAATGCTCTCAAATAGGTTGATATTCTCTTATACTCATAGTGTTTGTGAGAGTTCTTGCAGCTACTAATGTTGTTATGTACGTATATATACTTGTTTGATTGTCTCTACCTATATCGTTATGTGTGTAATTTTGAGATTAGATTATATGATTTGAGTACAAAATTGGGTGTTTGATAAGTGATTTTTTTGCATTCATGTCTCCAAAGTTATATGCTTTTGATTTGTTTTGTTCTTTAATGTTGTTTAGGATCTGAGAATGTGTTTACTGATTTGTGTAGGGATGTAGAGAAGATGCAAGATTAAACATAGAGAGCGATGCTAACTGATATATATATATATATTCCTTTTAACCAAGTTACCAAACTACATTCCTTTGTTATCAAATGCCTTGAAGATGATGGTAAATTTCTTTAAAGAAAGATTGGTTATGATATTTGTGAAAGCAAATAGGTGTTTAGGGTTTTAATCTTTCAAAGGTTTTAATCTTTCCTTAAAACACTTGTTGCTCAACAGTATATATGGCGGAGAAGCAGCGTTGGATCTGCATCTGGATTTTCATACAGGTTGGAGGAACGTGGTGAAAAACGGAAGGAGGTGGGTATATGCTTACAACCCTTTCATTTACGTTTTTAGATCAGGTTCTATGTTTCCTCTTAACTTGTGTCTTAACCTTTCAGTTCTATATGAAACTAGAAGAGAAGATCCATGCTAAGGAAGTGGAGAAGACCACTCTGCAAGCGAAATCAAAGGTTAACTTAAGACATTTTCTATAATGGATGCAAACTCTTATTGGTCTGACATCTTCTATAATGGATGAAAACTCGTATTGGTATTGGTTTAGGAGAGTCAGGAAGAAGAGATCAAAAGGTTGAGGAAGAGCTTGACGTTTAAGGCTGGTCCCATGCCTAGTTTCTACAAAGAACCTCCACCTAAGGTTGAACTGAAGAAGGTTTGCTTCTTTGTTCTTCCTATGTGATCATACTTTTCATAAATTGTAGTTTTTGTGTCTGATTTGTGGTCCTTGAAAATGCTGTAGATACCAACTACTCCTCCTAAATCTCTCTGTCAGCAAGAAATTAGGGAATTTATGGGAAGAATTGGGAAAAGCAATGGAAGGAGACAATGAAATTGAGATTGGTGAAGTAGATTGTGGTACAAGTAGAGATGTTTGCACCAAAGTTGAGATTCACTCATATCCAACATTTAAGCTTTTTTGCAATGGAGATGAAGTTTCCAAATACCAAGGTAAAACTTGCTATACCTTTGAGTATACCTTAACTTGATCTTCGTTTCTCATGCAACCATTCATATGATCTTAAGGTAAAAGAGACGTTGAATCGCTCAAGACGTTTGTTGTAGAGGAAACTGAAAAGGAAGCAGAGAAAGCACAGCTTGAAGACAAGGAACTGTGATTCATAATCCCTTTGGTTTTTGCTTATGCAGTTACAACTTTCACCAGTAATTAAATAGGCGTTGCTTCAAAAACTCATACATGGCTACACACCACATAAGGAGCTTGCGTCTGCCTCAGAATTTGATGAGCTTTCTTGTAACAGAATTAGAGATTTCAAGAACACAGTTTTCCTGAAAATGTGATCAAGAGGCATAATCCCGAATGTTATAGATATACAAATTACTGAAAATGACATATCAAAATAGACTCTTTGTTTTCACAGTTTTTAATTATACTAAATATGTATTTTTATTTTTAAATATGTTATTGTTATCTAAAACCAAAAGCTAAAACTTACAAATGATAAATAGAATTTTTTTGATTTTTTGGAAAAAAAAAACAAATTAATTTTAGGGTATAGATAGAGTTTAGGGTTTGAAATACTATTAATTTCTTCATTTTCTCATATTGGCATACTTATTGTATAGCCAAAATAATGCTAAATTTTAGTATAGATAGGGTTTAGGGTTTAAACCCTATCCCTATACCTCATACTTTGAATTCTTAATTAGAATACACATCTTGATTTTGATTTTAGGATATATTTAAGGGTTAGGGTTTTTGATATTGGGGGTTAGTGATTAAGATTTATAGTTTAGGATTTAAGATAAATGTTAGTTAGTATGTAAACTTGTAATACATAGGGTTTAGGGTATTTGGAATATAAATTTAGTATTTTTATTTTATACTTAGAACTTAAAATAGTATAAAATATTAGTTAAAACCGTAACCCTAAACATAAACATTAACCATTAATCTTAATAATATTGTCGCAATATGTGTTTAGTATATACAATTTTTACTATATTTAAGTGTATTGTTTTTTTAAACTCCAAATTATATATTTAAAAAACTTAATTATTTTTTCATAAACCCTAAGGATTTAAATCCTACACTTATAATTGTAGTATAGGTTTAGGGTTTAGGATTCACACTTACATTAATGTAAGAAATGAAACTTATATTATAAACACAAACCCTAAACTCTAAACTTTTAACCCTTAATCATAAACATCATATCACCCTGCACTTCTAACCCTAAACCCTAAACTCTAAAACCTTTACTATATACCCTAAACATAATCATACTCTAATTATAAACTAAAATCAAAATATAATTAATTATAAGGTTGTATTTGGGTTTTATAAAGGAAATTACTATTTTCAACCTTTAACTTTATATCTAAGCTTAAACCCTAATCCTAAACCCCAAACTTCAAACTCAAGACCACATCTTTATCCTAACCCTCAAAAATTCTTTTTCTCATTTATATTATCATACTTATTGTATATATAGACAAACTAATGATAATTTGTTTTATAGTATAAAAAAAAAACTTTAAGACTCTAAAACATTAACTCTATACCCTAAACACAAACCCTAAACTCTAAACTTTTAATATTTAATCATAAACACTAATTTTTTTTAAAAAACTCTAAAACACTGACTATAAACCATAAACACAAACTCTAAACCCTAAAATATAATAATAACTAAAATTTAACACTTTTAAAATTAAAAATCATATAAACTTAAATTGAAAATTAAATTTATTCATTTGTTATTTTCAAATCATTTTAAGTATTATATATACTCATTTTGATATTTTAAATCAATTTTAAAATTTAAAACTTTTTAGAAAGTTTTCATATATTATATTTTTAAATTGAAAACGAAAAAAAAAGTTTTAACCATTTATTTTATTTTTATGTTATTTTTTTATTTTATATTAATCAAACTCCAAAATATTTCTATTGGTTGATACATCATCACTAGGATTGCAGATTTGGACCGTCAGATCTAAATCTCTTTTAATCTCAGCCCTTGATGAAACTTTGACCTAGTTAAGTAACTATGTCTCACCCCTTTCTCTCCTTGCGCCGTATCACGATTCATGACCCTTCTTCTTCATTATTTTTTATCACGATTGGGTTGCTCTCGGATTCGTTCTGGAAAAGCCTTAGTTGAGATCAACCCGATTCAAGCTAATCCAATTTCAAGGTTCGTTTCATTCCTTCCTCTTAGATCTGCTTCATAATCAACTTTCTCGATTGGGTTGAGGTTTTTCCTTACTGTTCAAATGTTCGATTTCGATGTTTGAATGATTGAAAACCATGGAAATTCCTGTTTTTTCAAGATTCATTGCACTGTTTCTCAATACCAGTTGAGCTTTTTTTTTTGCTCTGGGATGCGATTAATAGTCTACTGCCATAACGCTGTGCAGAACCCCAAGGAACTTCAGACCAACTGACGTGCGAATTTGGTTTTGGTTTAAGATGACGACCTTTCGTGTGGGAGGAAAGGTAGTGGACAAGGTTGATTTATGTAGGAAGAAACACTGGGCATGGCGCTTGGATGTTTGGCCGTTTGGGATTCTGTATGCTACTTGGTTGACTACAATCCTACCCAGCGTAGACTTCACAGATGCTACCATCGCGCTTGGTGGTCTTCTTACTTCTCACATCTTAGTCTTGCTTTTCACTGCCTGGTCGGTGGATTTCAAGTGTTTTGTCCACTCTAGCAAGGTAAACAACGCTCTTATTATGGCTCTCAAGACCACTTCAGGGTCATACATTGGGGATACACACTACAAGACCACATTCTACCGTTCAACTCAGACTGATGGATTGCAAGGTTTGATTTACTTCTCTTTTAACATTCTCGTTGTATATCTAGTTATCTTCATAGCATCTATCATCCTAAGATTGTTTTCTGAGAATGTTTCAGTGTGTTATGTTCATAACTGATATTTTCAGCTCCTGTGCTCCAATTTCTTGTATGAGGTTTGCAGTATTACTTCAGGACAGGAGGTTGCAAATATGGAGAAGCTTGTAGATTCAACCACAGTAAACCAAAATCAGGTCTACCCTCAGTACCGGAGCTCAACACATTTTTGTTGACTCTTGCATTGCTAAATACATTTTTGTTGCCATATTCTTGATTTTAACTTTCTTTGGTATTCAAGAACAGACTATATATGGAGCTTGAGCAACTGAAAAACTTTTAGGATGGAGATCTAGTCATGGTACCCTTCATAACACAACACTCTGGAACTGGTTCCAACAAAAGGACTTGTATCAAAGGAGTGAAGTTTTCCATTGCTGGTGACATTGGGGACGATGATGGGGACGATGAAGACTTAGCGGTTTGGTTTGATGTCATAGAGTTTGAGTTAGTTTTAGTTAGTATATTTTTGGATAAATTATGTTTATATGTATTCTTTGGATAATTTATGGAATATAAAAGTTTTATATAAATCTTTTTTTTTTGGTCATAAAGTTTTATATAAATCTAATAAATATATATTATGCAAAAAATAATTCAAATAAATGAAATAAAATAGCATTATAATTTATAAAAATTCACAGCAATATAAAAATGTCACGGAACAGTATTTAACAGCACTATATTTGTGTTATAATATAATAAATTTCAGCACTAAAAAAATGATACGAAAACTCGAATAATAACACTGATACGGCGCGATAAAATAACTTCCGATAGCGATTATATAATGCTACAATATGTCCATTTATTATAGCATTAAAAAAACGCTATGGTAGGGGGGGGGTCTATTATAGCTGCGGCTAACATAGCGTTCATGAAAACGCTACCAAAACCCTATGGTAGCGTTTTCGGTGTGCTACTAATGCCGATATTTCTTGTAGTGAACTTAAAATAAAAACAAACTAAAACGAAACAAAAATAAAAATCCTAGTAAAAACCCTAAATTCGATCCTATCGAAGACTCTAAGACAACCCCGGCAACGGCGCCAAAAACATGATAGGGTCTAAGTTTTAATCCTATTCTACTGCAAGTGCACAGTTAAGTGATTGTAGTATATAGGGTATCGAATCCACAGAGACTCTGGTCTCGATAGAATAAGAACCGTAGAGAATAATACTAAGAAGAAAGCAGATGTGAAGTGAATTAAAAACAAGGCAAGAAAATAAATCAGTAGCAAGATTGGTTGTGAAAGCAGTTAACTAAAAGCGCTAAGTCTAGGGAATTCTCAGGAAATCAGACAAGCAGACAAGTCAATCAGTCAAGATCTAATTAGACACAGTTCTAGAACTCAAATCACGGATATAGAATTAACCAAATCTCTTTGCGAAAATTCTCTAAGTCTAAGTGCAGTAATCCAAATCTCTTTGCAATTACTAACAGATTAAACCAGCATTAATTTCAAGTTCGATATGTTCACAATTAAACTAAGCCAAATCTCTTTGCGAATAATTTAATTGCTCAACCTAAATAGTTCAGATTCTAAACCACACTCTCGTGTCGTATTTAGCAACCTAAGATCTAGATTCTAATTGATCAGGTTAGAACTAGCATTAAACTCAATTTAGATCGAAGAACATTCTATTCATGTGAATCCTTAACTGAATTAAACAAGTCTAGCAAGTCATGAAATCCTTTATGAGAAAACCTAAACCTAACTATGAATCTACTCAGACATGATTAATGAAACATAAATCATAGAAATAATAGATTGCATATAAGAAATTAAATAGATAAATGGGTTCGAAATCTTCTCCAAAATAGATGAAGTACAGGATTAGATCAGCCCCAAAAGCTCTAAAAATCTCTTAGCTCTAAGTATGAAAGCGTAAGTAAAATAAACACCAAAATCCTAATATATATAGCTAATCACGTATGGGGCTTCTGTGTAATATCTGGAACTTTTCTGGGCTCTTCTGCAATATTTAATAACTTTATAAACCGCTGAGATTCTGGCCCATTCGCTAGTGTGTCGACCGTTGCAGGTGTGCAACGATCGACGCATGATCCCAAAAATCTCTCGGCCAAAATCTCCAAATCACTCCAATAAGCTCCATAATCACCACATTAGCTCCAAACGTGCATGTACCTAATAAAACCTGCAAAAGACTCTAAAGAAACACAAATAGACTCTAAAACATACTTATATCATGGCATAAAACCAGTAAAAACCATGATATATCACAAATGCTAATTGTAACGGAGAATGGTTATGATACGCACTTGGTCTTATCTGGAGTAGTGATGTTGCATGCAAAATAGCATGACCCCATACTGAAATTGGGAGTTTTGTTCTCAATATTAATGGTCTAGCAATGAGTTGCAACCGTTTTATCAAAGACTCAGCCATGCCATTTTGTGTATGAACGTGCGGAACCGGATGTTCAACATCAATTCCCAATGACATACAATAGTCATTAAAAGTCGCTGAAGTGAATTCTCCAGCGTTATCAAGCCTTACTTTCTTTATTGTATAATCAGGAAATTGTGCTCTCAACCTGACTATTTGGGAAATAAATTTTGCAAAAGCCGTGTTTCTTGTGGTCAAAAGACACACATGTGACCATCTACTGGATGCGTCAATTAATACCATAAAATACCAAAACGGTCCGCAAGGTGGGTGAATCGGCCCACATATATCACTATATATACGTTCCAAAAATATTGGTGATTCATTCCCAACTTTAGTTGGTGATGGCCGAGTTATAAGTTTCCCTTGAGAGCATGCATCACACAAAAGCTCATTCGATTGCAAAATCTTCTCGTTTTTTAATGGATGACCATTAGAATTTTGCAAAATTTTTCTCATCATGACTGAACCCGGATACCCTAGTCTTTCATGCCAAACTTTGAATGTATTTGCAAGCTTCGGGTTTATTGTAACATGTGATTCAGTTGTATTTATTTTTGTGCAATATAATCCGGAGGATAACATTTCTAATTCTTCTAATACATGTTTCCTCTCCGATGTAATGCAAAGATATTCAATACCGTCTTTACTCATAGTCTGAACGTGATATCCATTTCTGCGGATATCTCGAAAACTTAATAAATTCCGTTGAGATTTTGGGGAATATAATGCATCATGTATTTTAAACTTTGTTCCCCTTGGCATTGAAAAATTCACTTTTCTGGAGCCAATTATTATTTTTGCATTATCAGAAATTGTACTCACGCTTCCAGCGGAGTCTTTTATTTTGAGACAGGAGAAATACTTTTTATCACTGATTATTGTATGAGTTGTAGCACTGTCTGCCAGACATATGTCTCCATCATGAATTCCGATTTGTAACATTCTGTTTCATAATATTCATATAGATGTATTAATAAAGTAAGATAAATATATAAAAGTTATTATTATTTTTATTACAATGAAAAACACACTTTCACACACACACACAAAAGAAAAACATATTATACAAATGCAAACATTTATTTTAAGCCTCCTTGGCAGTTTATTTAGTCTCATCGATCATAGCCGTTTTAGTTTTCGGAATTCACAAGGAAATCCGCGATATCAAGAAGAATCATCATTTATGCCACTGAAGGAAGGCCCGGCTTCATTATTGTTGAAGTTGGTTTCGACATTATTAACTATGGCCTTTTGAGACGCTTGATATAGATTGATAAAGTGCTTTGGTGTGCGACATGTTCGTTCCCAATGTCCTTTCATGCCACATCTTTGACAAGCGCTTTCGGTCGGTCTCTTTATTTCGCGACCACCTTCATTTATCTGTAAGTAATTATTTCTTTTGGGATTGAAACCACCTTCATTACTTCGGAAATTATTGTTTCGTCTGGCATTGAAACCACCTTCATTGGCTCGGAAGTTACTGCTTCTTCCGGTGTTAAAATTCCTTCCACGTCCATGATATCGTCCATAGTTTCGACCACGGCCTCTGGCGCGTCCACGACCTCGCCCACGATAATTATTGTTGATGTTGGTGTAACATCCCGGTTTGTGGTATATGTGGAAAAGCTTAAAAGAATTAATTTGGCTACCTATGTCACCAAGTGCACTTACCTTTTCCGGTCGCTTGCCTGAAAGAACTCCAGAGTTAAGCGTGCTTGGGCTGGAGTAGTCCCAGGATGGGTGACCTTCCGGGAAGTGACTCGTGGTAGCATGTGTGTGAGGACAAAACACATGGGAAAAAGGTCAGGGGGGTGATTGTAGGGTCAGTAAATTAATCGGTCGGGCCTACGAAAAATAACGCACCGACCGTCGGACAGGGGTGGGGCCCACAAGCCCGATAGAGGGATGGGTGACTCACCGGTAGGGGCGGACGGGGCGTTACAGTTGGATGCTACGACATTCGCTCCAGGGAATAGAGCCGATCCAGCTGGACGACCTTGATGGTTCATCATCACGAGCTCATTATTTTGCTCTGCAACAAGGAGCACTTGCACTAAATCAGAGTAGCGAGTGTACTCTTTGGCTCGATATTGTTGTGATAATACAACATTTCCAGAATGAAATGTGGTAAGCGTCTTTTCAATCATATCATAGTCGCTTATTGTTTCGCCACACAATGCCATTCTGGCAGTAATTCCGAACAACGCTGAATTATAATCTTCGACGCTTTTGCAGTCCATGAAACGAATGTGGACCCAATCATATCTCGATTTTGGTAAGATTAAATACTTTTGATGATCGAAACGATCTTTAAGCGATTGCCAAAGATCTGCTGGATCCTTTTTTGGCGATGTATTCATTTTTTAAATTATCATAGATATGGTGGCGTAGAAACACCATGGTCTTAGCCTTGCTCTCATCTGACGTCGTTTCCGACGGATCAATGGTTTTAACAAGACCATTTGAGCTTAAGTGCCAAACTGCATCTGATGCCCACGACATGTAATTGTTTCCACCAGCATCAAGGGCAATGATATTGAGGCTTGTCAATTTTTCCATGATAACTGTATCATAATATAACCGATTATTAATCTCAGAATTAACAACATTTCAATTCTCAATTAAAATAATTATAAAATAATAAATAACCGTTAAACTTTTATTTGATGATAATATATTAAGATGAACCATTAACATAAATGATAAAAGAAATTAAAAGAAAAATCGAAGCATAGAAGATTAATGCAACAATTGTGACGAATTCTTCGGGAGTAAATTCTCCAACAAAGATACCATAAATAGAAGCAAAAATTGTAACTGTACATAAACTTAACAACAAGAGAATCAATTTTCAAAATAAAATTCATTGGGAGATTTTTATGAAAAGATGAAATATTTAAGTAAAGAAAATGAGTGAAAGATAAGTGTATTTATAGATTGAAAATACTGTTCATAGCCGTTTGAAAATATGAAAAGTTTAGAAATTTTTGAATTTTTGAATTTTCATGTTGAATTTTTATTTTTCTTTTTATGACCGTTGGAGATAAAAAAAAATTTGATTGCTATTATTTTTTTCATTTATATATGACTAATATTAACATTCATACATAATATAATTAATATTAATATTATAATAAAAATATTCATATCCGAATATTAAATAAATAATAGTCATTTAAATTTTTCATTTTTAAATTTAATTAAATTATGGTGACTTATATCTTTTATAGTATAACAAGAATGAGAATTTAGCATGAATAAAACATGAAATTTAAAAGCATAAATTGAGATAGTTGAGAAAGCATCACTTACCTTTTGATAAATTTAAAAATAATTTTAACGTTAACTTAAAAATAATTTCACCTTCTCTGGTAATGAATAGTAAAATTAAGACGGTACGTCGGACGGTAAATCGGTGGTTGATTAGACGGTAAGTCGGTGGTTGACCGGACGGTAAGTCGGTGGTGAAAGAAGCGATTGGATAACATGTTTGAATGGATCGGTAGAGCGTCGTGCTGATAACGAGTTATGGATTATTTATAGAATTTATATAAGATATAAATATATATATGTTTATATATCTTGAGAGATAATAATCTTAAGAGATTAAGAGAGAGAAGTAAGAGAGAGAGAGAGATTCTTATTGATTTTGGAATGAGTTTTACAATGAGGGAATTCACATATTTATAGTAGAAAATATTAGTAAAATATTATGATGGTAGTAAGATTTGATGAAAATAGAGTGGAGGAAATTGGTAAAATGGAGTGGAGGAAGTTGGTAGTAAATTGATAATTACCATAATTTAACACATTAATCCTAAATGAAGAAAATGCAATTTAAGACTTCTCCAGAGCTTGAGTGGCCTAAATTCCTCAACAAGAATACATAACCACCGTCAACCCTCTGACAAATCCGATCCACATCTACTTCTCACGTCACCTGTCGCTCCAAAGTCAATACAATCAAAAACATGTTTCATGAAGTAAAACTGATAAAATACACCAAAACATTTTAATATAATCGAAATATAACAAGTATAAACAAATTGAACATTTCAAAAAAAATACTTAAAACTCAAACCAAACTTCAAAGATATATGTAAATGTTTTATAGAAACCTTATCTTTGTGGTTTACACCACATCTTGACGCATCTTGTTTAATTTGTTTAAATTTTATGAAATTTAATTTGTAAACTTCATAGCTGAGTATATTTAATTTATGTATTAAAAATATTTAAGAAAATATTTTTCTAATTTTCTAATTTAAATATTAAATTTTGTTCTGTAGAAGACTTCTCGAGAAGTCTTTTGAACCCTAAATGAACTAATTACTATTCAATAGCTAAAATTATGAAGTAAACCATATAACAAACATCAAATTCTTTTAACATAGTCGAAATATATCAAGTTATGCAAGTTTGACAATTCAACTGAAAAATATTAAAACTTCAAATCTAACCCTAAATATATATATATATATATGTAAATGTTCCATATAATTTGTTTTGTTTGTGGTTTACACCCCATTTGAAATCATATGAAATTTAATTTTATGAACTTCACATTTGTTATAATTACTTTCTGTATCAAGAATATTTTTTCTCTAATTTTTAATTTAAATTTACGATTTTATTCTTTATAAGATTTTCTGAGAAGTCTTCAAATTTTGGGAATATTTAACCTAATTTAACTTACATGATTTCATTTGATTAGTTTTATGAATTGTCAATTTTTATATATCAAATTTGTTTATATATAATTTAGGTGTAAAAAAAATTACCAAATTTTTTTTTTACATTTTTAAAATTTAATTATAAGATTTAATTACTTTTAGATTTATCCAAAAATCTCCTGAAAGTGTTTTAAAGCAGTTTGTGATAATGCAGAATTTATAATGATAATTACGATTTTTTTTTTTTTTTTTTTGTCGTTAGAGGTAATTGTAATTTGGTCTACTCTTTGATATACACTTGCATTTGTTTGAATTTCAAAGTGCATATTAGCATTTAAATTCAAATTTCGATGTATTTTAAGAAAATTCACTTTAAATAATTTATGTGTGTGGATTTAATCCTAGCTATGCTTGATTCTTCCTTTGGGTCTAACAAACTAAGTAGAAATAATATTCAAACACTAATAAATACTCAGGAATTTCCTAAATACAAAACAACGATTTGTCACTAAAATTGGTAACGATGCGAAATACTCAAATATGTGCTCACATGGCAATCTATTGAAGACTCAAGGTTTCTAAGCTACACTGTGAGTGACACAGATGATGACGAGGATTACACAAAGCAGTGACGTGGAAGACAAGTCAGCAACTGATGTGTTCGAATTCAACGAAGGAAACAAAAGATATGGGTAGATCTCCAAGATATGGAAGGAAGAGATCGTGTTGGCGGAGATAATCGCAGAATCTCTGGAGTATACATTGTGCTGGGACTTCATTGAATTAGGTTATCCGAAAAAGGGTATTGTGAGTTGTAGCATGAGTTTGCTTAGGTTGGAGTTCTTGTTGAGTGGACAAACGAGTGTGTGCAACTGTTGTTGTACGGTAAGGAATTGGGTAGATTATGAATTGGTCAGTCTCGGTTCACTGTTGTGAAGTCGTGTAAAACTGATTGAACAAGACTCTTTGTACTTTGCTCAAGTGATTTCTAATAAAGTGATTACTGGTAACATGTGTGTGAAGTATTTCGTATTAAGGTGTTCTCTGAGTTTTTATTTGGTGTCAGAGCGGATAACCTTTGGATTTTTAAATAATTTATCAGGTTGAGATCTTGATGAGAACATGGATACGAAGGACTTTATTGCGATCTAGGAACCCATCATGCTTGATGAAGGAAACTTTGGTCACTGGAAGGTTCAAATGAGACATGTGATTCGTGCTATTGATGAAAGTGCTTGGAACGCTGTTTTAAACGGTTTGTCAAAACCTCACGAAATTCTGGAAGACAGGACCAAAGCAGTGAAACCTCTGGAAAAATGGACTGAAGAAGAAAGAAACGTGTCAAAATTCAATTCCAGAGCCATATCAACGATCATGTCTGCAGTAAGTACATAGCAGTTCAAGATAATTCAAGGTTGTGAATTGGCTAAAGAAGCTTGGAATACTCTGGTAAATCATTTTGAAGGAGATGCGAGTGTTAAACGTACTCGTCTTGATTACCTAGCTTCAACTTTCGAGAATCTGAGTATGGAAGAAGATGAAACTATATCAGAAGTTTCTCTGCAAAACTGAGTACTATCGAAAATGAAGCCTCTGTTCTTGGTAAAAAATATCATGAGAAGAAGTTGGTGAAGAAACTGATTCGATGTTTGCCAGCAAAATTTTCAGCTCAGAAGGCTATCCTGCAATGTCTTATGAACACAGACGACATGAAGTTCGACAAACTGGTTGGTATGCTTAAGTCACAAGAAATGGAAGTTACAAACCAACAACAAAAGCCAAGACACGGGATCGTTTTCAGTGCCAATCAAGAAGATGATAGGGTAAAGAAGCTAGAGAAAATATCGGCTTAATGACTAGGAATTTCAATAAGATGATAAAGAGAAAAGAGAATGGTCAAAATAGATCATTTGGAAAAAAGAAGAGAAGTGACTCCGAGAGGTTCATGAACAGATCATCTCACACTTAAGATGACAAAATGACCAAAAAGAAGGATATGCAGTGTCATGAGTGTGAAGGATTTGGACATTTCAAGAATGAATGCCCACTCATTAAAAGGAAGGAACTCACATGTTCTGAGTGTCGAGGGTACAGTCTTACTCGTGCTGAATGCCTCAGTGTGATTAAAGGAAAAGAAAAGTCATTTTTATGTTTCAACGATACAGAGTCAGGAGATGACAACGAAGATGGAGGAATGATGTTGAATTTTGTTGCATTAGTGTCTCAGGAAGAAGAAATTGGAGCTAAAGACACTGAAGACTTGGAATCCGATTCAGATGGAGAAGAGGTTGATGTCTAACAGAAGTACATACAATTGTATGACAATTGGGTGAAACTGAGCCATAAAAATCTCCAACTTCTCAAGGACAAGGCAATGTTGAAAGCTCAAGTGAATATTCTTGATATGGATCAAACTCCACCGAGTGAGATAGTGAAAAGTAGAGGCGAAACTGTAGATACTGATCTCACACCGGCATTATCTGAAGAAAGGAGAAAACAAGATATTAGAGGACAAATTTTCAAGAGTATGTGAAGCTTTTAACAAAGAACAAGAAAGGAGCATGTGCCTTGAACAGAATCTAACAAATAATCATAAGAAAATCAGAATGCTGAATATGGGAACTGAAAGTCTGGGTCAACTGCTTGCAATGGGTCAACCTCCTAAGGGAATTGAATCTCACTGGATGAATGATCAATTTTTTTTTTTTGTGTGGTCCAAGATGGATTATCAATTTTGTTCCTTCTGTAAACAAGTCCCTAAATCACAACAAAACAAACAGTAAATAGGCTACATGGATGTTCAATGGAGAAAGAACTCAAAAGCAGAGGAAAGAATGTTATGTGTGTGGAAAGAGAGGTCACAAAAAGGCAACATGCTGGATCCTATGGAATCGAATTGTCAAAGCATGGAAAGGAAATCGTTTTTTTATTGAGCCAAAACATCTAGGAAGGTTTGGATTGCTAAGGCATATCTGTATGAAACAAGCATTCATCCAAAAACCCAAACTACTGAGCTTGTCTGCAACTTCTCAATTGTGAGCAATGTAGCTTACACATCAACATCAAAAGCCGATAGTGAAGCCTGGTACTTTGACAGTGGGTTCTCACGCCACATGAAAGGATGCTCCGAAGTACTGGATGAAGTATCACCCATTAAAGTAAGACATGTAACGTTCAGTGATGGAGGTCAAGGGAAGATTGTAGGTGTTGGTAAAATGCAGACGTATGGGAAGCCACCACTCATAAATGTCTATTTGGTCAAGGGTTGAAAGTTAACCTGATAAGTATCAGTCAGTTATGTGACAAAGGGCTCAAGGTAATCTTTACCAAAGTTGACTGTCAGGCCATGAACGAAACTGGTCAAGTAGTGCTGAATGGAATAAGATCATGTAAAAATTGCTATATGTGGGAGCCTCTAAAGCAATGTCTTGCCTCAGTTGAATCACAATTGGATTTGTGGCACAAGAGACTTGGACATATGAGTGTACACAGAATTACCAGACTGGTAAATGCAGAGGTAGTCAGAGAAATTCCAAAGCTTGGAAACACAACTGATATAGTATGTAATGCATGTTGTTAGGGAAAGCAGATCAAGGTACAACATAAACAACTTAATGAGATTCGGTCTACGAGAGTTTTAGAGCTTCTACATATGGATCTCATGGGACCAGTGAATCCTGAAAGTATCACGGGTAAGAGGATATATCTTCGTATTGGTTGACGATTTATCCAGATATACTTGGATACGCTTTCTCAGAGAAAAATCAAAGGCTGCAGAGAGCTTTAAGTTTCTAGCTCTTGAGCTTTCAAATGGAAGGACTGACATTGTTCAGATAAGAAGCGATCATGGAGGAGAATTTCAAAATGAGACCTTTAATAAATTTTGTCAAAGTAAAGGGATTCGTCATCAATACGCAGCTCCCAGAACACCACAGCAAAACGGTGTTGTCGAGAGTAAGAACATAACACTTCAAGAAATGGCTCGAGCTATGCTTCATGGAAATCAGGTTACCCCAAGAATCTGGGCTGAAGCGGCCAATAAGACATGTTATATCATAAACAAAGTCTATGTTAAGCCTGCTACTAAGATGACTCCATATGAGATCTGGAAAGGGAAGACACCGAATCTTGGATAATTTCATGTGTTGGGTGTATATGCTACATTTTGAATGATAAAGACCAGATTGTAAATTTGAATCCAAGAGCGATGAAGGGATATTTATTGGTTACTCACCTAACATCACTGCATTTCGAGTATACAACAAGAGGACACGAATGATCAGTGAATCCGTGAATGTTGTGTTTTATGATCGGAACAACTACAGCCTGGAAGAGATAACTCATGAACTAGTTTGCATTACTCAGTCACAAGATCACAAAAAGAGTACAACAAAAGAGGAACCTCAAGTGGTAACAGAATATCCAGATGAGAATTTGAAGAGGACATGTTTCAAATAAGTAAATCGTGATCACTCAGTTCAAGATGTGATTGGAAATGTATTGGACAACAGACAAACCAGAAATCGTAAATTCGACTTTAAAGAGATGGTGAAACTTGCTTGTTTTGTTTCCTTCATTGAACCAAAAACGGTTGGAGAAGCAATTGACGATGACTTTTGGACAGAAGCAATGCATCAAGAACTTGATCAGTTTACTCGCCTTGATAAGTGGACTTTGGTTCCATGTCCTGACAATATCAATGTTGTGGGTACGAAGTGGGTGTACAAGAACAAGATAGATGAGGATGAGAATGTTGTTCAAAACAAGGCACGACTAGTAGCTCAGGGTTACTTACAGATTGATATTGAAGGGGTGAACTTTGATAAAACCTTTGCTCTTGTGGCTCGCCTTGAATCAATTCGCTTGCTCTTTGGAATAGTGTGTAAACTAAAGATCAAACTCTATAAAATGGATGTAAATAGTGCATTTCTCAATGAAGTGTTACAGGAAGAAGTTTATGTTACTCAGCCAAAAGGATTTGAAGATCCTAAACATCCATATCATGTCTGCAAACTCAAGCGAGCATTGTATCGACTGAAACAAGCTCATCGCGCTTGGTACGAAAGATTAACTCAATTTATTATGCATCAAGGATTCAAAAGAGGAGGAATATAAAAATTTGTTCATCCTTGAAGGCGGTAGCAGGATCCTCATAGTTCAAATATATGTTGATGATATTATCTTTGGGCTTACACAAGAGCAGCTTGTACAAGAATTCGTGAGAACCATGACGAAGGAATTCGAAATGAGCATGGTTGGAGAACTGAATTACTTTATGGGGTTGAAGATTAAGCAAACTGATGAGTACTACAAACATGTTGTCAAAAGATGAGGAAGGTCAGAAGGTATATGAACGTCTATACCGAGCTATGATTGGTAGTTTGCTATACTTGATAGATAGCAGGCCGGATATATGTCTCAGTGTTGGTCTGTGTGCGCGATACCAAGCTAATAAACGCCTGTCTCATCTTGCTACGGTCAAACAAATCATCAAATATGTCCAAGGTACAGTGAAATATGGATTGAAATATACGACTGACACAAACTCTAATCTTGCAGGTTAGCGATGCTGATTGGGCTGGATGTCTAGATGATCGGAAGAGTACATATGGTGGATATTTATTTCCTGGAAACAATCTTGTTTCATGGCACATCAAGAAACAAAATTGTGTGTCACTTTCAACTGCGGAGGCGGATTACATTGCCTTGGGTAGCTGCTGCACTCAACTCTTGTGTTATTACTGTATCAGTACTGATTCATTCTTGATACACTGTGATAATAAGAGTGCAAATGATCTATCTATGAACTCTGTGCAACCCTATGAAAAAAAGCATATTGATATTAAACATCATTTTGTTAGAGGTCTGGTTGAGGAGAAACTAGCTATGATAAAACATGTAGCATCTGAATATTAGCTAGCTGATGTATTCACAAAAACACTTAATTTAACAGCTTTTTGTACTTGTGGAAAGCTCTTGGAGTTTGTGATGCTGATTTAACAGGATTGCAGGGAGCGAGTCATATACAAAGTAAACTGAGCCATACAAGATGAAGTTTTTGACTCGTGAGAGACAACCAGACATAGGTATTATATTCCATGATCTATGTGTCTCTTGTTAGGCTTAAATTGATAAACACTCGGCTTGAACTAGGCTGCTAAAACAGTTTGAATATGATCACTGTTTTGATTAAGGATTGAGCTGACTGAATTGTATCTTAGTTTGTAGAAGTAAACATGTGAATGGTGTGGACATGAAGGACATGAAATCAAACTGAGTGAAAGGGTGTTAAGGATATACATTACAAAAAAATAAAATTGGGATGTGCACTAAATGGTCAATAGTTACCCTCGGATGAAAGCATCCAAGCTGAGAAAATCTGTCCACTATACTCGAACCAACAACCCATTAGATTGGTATAAGTCCCTTCCTCTGTCAAGCATACATATGGTTCAGCTCAGAGCGATCACCTAATTTGAGTATAGTAAGATATTTGTGGTGAGAAAGAGCTTGTGTTTGGGACTAAGATGTCAGCACCTTAGCTAAGGAAATCTATCTCTGTCAGTCTTGAAAGTGACATTTAACTAGTCTTTGTGGGTGCACACTTGATTTGAAGATTGACTATATCTCCTGAATCCAAACTGTAAATATTTATGTGTAAGATGATGCTAGTATTTCAGTTCTTAGTTTGGGTCCCTCACTTCTCCTCTGACAGATGTTGCTAACAGTTCACGGAATCATGTTCTTGTGTTGTGATTGCTACGGAGCTGAAAAATGTTTGAATTCTTGTCTAAGTACTAAATTAAGGCTTTTTGGATTTAGGCTTTTTTAAGCCCATTCGTGTAAGACTAATGAACTTTGCGTGTTTCTCTTAAGCCCATTAGGTTTTGATTTCTTGTCTTAGCGAAGGTTTAAAAAGGAGAGGGAGCTTCCTATGTGTTACGCAGCCGAAAAGTGCTTAATCTAGAAAATTAAACCTTGCTTTTCCAACGATGTCTTCACCTCTACGACGTGCTACTCGTTCTCAAACAGCGAAGCTGATGTTCGATGCGTTTGAAGCAGATCGACACCGTCACGGTGCTAATCAAGTAGTTACTCCTCCGACTATCGATCTCTTTCCCGAGAGGAATTGTCAATCATCACGACGAGATCAAAGAAAATCAGCTGTCTCTCCTCGTGCTAGTCACTCTCATCGATCTGGGAAGGAGCCAGTTGGGTCGTCGTCTTCTGTTGGTCGCAACAGGATACCAATCAGATCTCTTTTGTGGGATGATGAAGCGCCGCCAGCTGATGATCATCCATATGAGGGAGACACTACTGATGAAGAGTCTGCACCACCATCTGATCATCCGTACATACCATTTGAACAACAATACATCGAGAGTCAAAAGCTATTTGCATATAAGAATGTACGCTATCCTGAGCTTGTAGCAGTGCTGAAGACTCCTCTTGACTCTAAACATCCATCGCAGATGGCCAATGATCGTTACAAGCACATGATGCTCAAGAGCTTCCACAATCAAAAGCTGCTACCAATGACTGACGAGAAACTCTCAGAGGTGAGGCGGTTCATAGAACAAGCTGGGCTGATTTATGCTGTGTTGCATGTGTCATATTACTATCCTATGTTGGTTAAGGAGTTTGTTGCTAACATTTGTGATTGGGAGAAGAGAGACGTAGCTCATTTGGTGTTTGTTTGACACCATATGTATTTTTATCTCCTTATCTAATCAGTCGCATGTTCATTAATCCTGACATAGTTAGTCCGTGCGATTGGAATGAGGAGAACATAGATCACGCAGTCATGGTTCTCACTGGTGGACGCCGAAAGAGGTGGGAAGGGGTTCAGTCTAAGCATTTGCTTCCTAAATTTCAAGTGTTGTACAAGATTTGCTGTGCAAACTGGAAGCCTACTTCGAACAAGACAACACTGGTAAAGGAGCGCCTCCGATTTCTCTACATGCTTCATCAGAAGAAAATCTTCAACTTTGGACGATTGGTGCACAATCAGATTCTCCATATGGCTCGCTCTACAAATATGGAGAGAAATATCATTTTTTTGAATCTGATCTTTCAGATCATGTCTTTTTAACACGATGTCCTTGTTCATCCGGCTGATGATGCGCCTCTCGGATACCCAAGGCGTATCACTCTTGATCCCAAGGCTGGTCGAGGTTCTGGTGATGAGCAAGAAGGAGATGAGCCTGGTCTGAAAGGAGATGTTTACAAAGCTCTTAAGAGCTTACGCACGATTAAGCGTCGTCTTGCTCGTAAAGATGTTTTATCTCAATTTTTAATTCTTGGTATAATATTTATTGATGTTGGTTGTTTTTGTCATATGTGGTCATCAATTCAGGGGGAGAATATCCAGGATATCCTAGGGTAGCAGAAGAAGAAGATGAGGCTAGTAGTGATAAAGCGCGTGCTGAGTTTGCTTGGGATGATTAGAACCTTAGTCTGTTCTTTTACTTTGTTCTGAACTGTTAGAGTTGCTTGGCTGTGTTTTGTTCATTTAGACTCTTGTCTTTTGTTTTCGTTTGGTTGTTGCAGTTTAGGCAGCTATGTGTTTCAAACTCTTTGGCTTTATCTTAATGCTTAACTTGCGAAGTGATTGTGTTTGCATTGTTTTGGTCTTGGTTGGTCTGTTTTTTTAATGTCTGCGACATGTTGAATTGGTTATTACATTCAGATAAAAAAGGCTAGAATGAAGACTCAAGGTTTCCAAGCTACATTGTGAGTGATACAGATGATGACGAGGATTACACAAAACAATTATGTGGAAGAAAATTCAGCAGCTGATGTGTTCGAATTCAATCAAAGAAACAAAAGATATGGGAAGATCTCCAAAATATGGAAGGAAGAGATCGTTTAGGCAGAGATAGTAGCAGAATCTAGGGAGTACATATTGTGCTGAGCCTTCATTGAATTAGGTTAGCCGACACAAGGGTATTGTAAGTTGTATCACGAGTTTGCTTAGGTTGGAGTTCTTGGTGAGTGAACAAACGAGTGTGTGTAACTGTTGTTGTACGGTAAGGACTTGGGTAGATTAGGAATGGTCAGTCTCGATTCACTGTTGTGAAGTCATGTAAAACTGATTGAACAAGACTATTTGTACTTTGTTAAGTGATTTTTAATAAAGTGATTATTGATAACGCGTGTGAAGTATTGTGTATTAAAGTGTTCTCTGAGTTTTCATCTATTATTTCCTTTAAATAAGAAAATTTACAAAATAATCGAATGTTAAATTATTGACCATGCAACTCCCATTTTAATTTATGGACAATTGGCAGTGACTCTTTTCTTCTTCTTCTGAATCACTAAACATAAGTTTTGATCATGTGGCAACAGTTTGGGTTGATATTTTTTACTAAATTTAGTTCATTAAATTCAAATATAAAATTGAATTTACAATTGTGAAGCTAAAAGCGATAACATAAATATATAAGAATAGATAGAAAGGTTTAACAAAAGCATTTACACTGAGAAAGAGTTGAATGGTCGCTATAGAAAAAGAATGAAGTTTATTTAAACTCTTTTTCCGCGATCTCGATCACACTTTCCACGATTTATAATCACTGTCCATTCTAAACTGTCTTGAACTTTTTAGATGAGTTTGACTGGCCATTTTCGTAAAGTTCTCTGAAAAATACAGACACTAAGTCTACTTTATATTAGGAACCGAACAAGTAAAAATCTTGATTGTTACCAATGCTTGGGTTGTTACATGTAGGCAAATTGTAATGCATGCCATCTGTGACTGAACTGGATCAGTCCGTTATAAAAATTGGGGGGGGGGTTTCTAGATAAGTAAGATTTACTGTGTGAAAGCCGAGCTAAAAAGAGTTGGAAGAGTTCAGTCTGTGAATTTAAGACCTAGAGTGGTGGTTGAGCTGTTTAGTTGGATTCAGACAATGTTGGTCAGGATTTAGACATAGTTTGGTCGGATTTCGGATATGACAATTAAGACTGTCTGCTTAATCTCAATTCCGCGGATTGATTGACTAGCTGGATTTTGGCGGGAACGGTTACTGGCCTAACTCAACATTTTCTCCCAAGAAAAAGAGCGGGAACATGTTTCTGATTATATCTGTGCATCAAAGTGATGAAAGCGCGGAGAAGGCAGTTAGATTGGCTTGGCCAATCAGGAAGAGGCGAGAATGGTTTTTTGGACAGTTTTTGGTAGTTTGATCGACTGAAATTTCCCATAATCCTATAAAATCAGCCCGTAGGCGATTTTGTTTTGTTTTCGTGAAAAGAACTCACAAAGACCGAGAGAGAAAGATTTTGAAGATTTAAACCGTTAAAACTTAGAAAAGTGGAGATTTGGCCGTGAGTTTGACAAGCGATTGACTGGGATTTCCGTACTGGTTGGGTCGGCAGTTGCTTTGTTGGATTTAGCACAAGAGGTGTCAGAAAACCGCTCTCATCATCCGAACAGAAAGACTAAGGTGAGTGCATGACCGTGGATGTGGGTTAAGATTGTTTGCTTTCATAGATTCTTTGAGTCTAGGATTGCTGGGGCTGTTTCGATTTCTTGCTTATCGATTATTCTGTTTCTTCTGACTTAATCGATTGATCGGTTCCTTTCACTGAAAACCTAGATCAGATCATGCGCTTAAGGGAAGTTTGCTCGCTAAGGATTGATGCTGCATCGCGGATGATGGCTCTTTGACTTGGAACGTTCAGATCAGATTAAGTGTCTGTCTCTTCAGGCCATTCTGTTTTCTGCTGATTTAATCGATTGATTAGTTTCTTCATTTGGCGTCTAGATCAGATCATGCACTTAGGGGCAGTTTGCTTGGCAAGGCATGATGTTGCATCGCGGATGATGGCTCTTTGACTTGAAACGCTCAGATCAGATTAAGTGCATGTTCTGATGATAAGTATGAGACTAACTGAATATATGTCTTATCTACGTGATTATTTCTATGGCTAAGTTAGGCGGGATGACCTCTCTCACTAAGAAATTTTTTTGCTTATGCCTCATTTGTGGATGCAAGTGACTTTTCTGAGAAGGCTTAGGCGCGGGGCGAAGGGCAGCTGGATGGAAAGGATGGTAGGATTTGGGTAGATTAGGTTAAGTATGAATGTAATAGCTTAGTGGCAAACTGATCATTTTACTTAAACCTCGAAATCTACCTAAGTATTGTTTATGCTTAAAAATGCTTGTCTTGTTCGGATTGAAAAACGCAAAATAATTCTAACTATGGAAATTTCAAAAATGGCCTAAGTCTGGCCGAGGAAGTCGAGCTAGACACTACTTGCGCTAGGCGCGGGTGGTAAAATTGGGTCTGGATGTTTCAAGTTGGTAGCAAAGTGTAGTCGGTTCTAGGACAATTTAAGCATAAATGGATTAGTGGGTTAAACCATCCTTCCAGCGCTGGTCTCGCGGTAAGTCATTATGTGTTCTGATAACAAGTTAGTTAGGGGCTAACTTGACTAATATGTTCATTGGAGATGGCTAAGAGTAACCGAACCAGGAGGAATGTTTCTGAAATTGGGGAGACGTCTGGAAACAGTGCGGCAAGGAATGCTGCAAATGATGAAGTTCAGAATACTGAGAACGCAGTAAAGGCTGGGATTGCTGCGAATGCTGCTAATGCGGCTGATGTTGATGTTGCTGCTATTGCTGCTCTGGTGTGTTTAGAGGCAGTATTAGCATTGTTGGTGCAGGTCTTGGAAAGATTGCATGTTGTTGCGCTTGTTCGAATGCTCCACAAGTTGATGTGAATGTGAAACAAGTTGTGGTGTAAGAGGAGGATGTGTTGCCTGCGCCTAGGAACCCATCCTACCTCCAAGTGATGGATCACATGCAGAAGTTAAGAACAAAGTTCTTTGTGGTCGATCAAAGCTGATTGATGTGAATCATTGGTTGACAAGGTTGGAGCGGAACTTTGACTCAATCCGTTGTCCTAATGCCTACAATAAGGACATCGCGGTGCAATATCTGGATGGAGATTGTACACACTTGGTGGAAAGATTTGGCAAGTCAAATGGGTGACATGCATTGCGCTTGGACGATGTTCTATGAAAAGTTCAAGAGTAAGTACTTTTCGGCTGAAACCTTTGACAAGTTGGAAGGTGCATTTCTTAAGCTGGAACAAGGTTCTATGACTGTGAGAGAGTATGAAGCTAAGTCAATTAGCTCAAGAAGTATGCTGGTCGTGAGGCAGAGTATGAATAATCCTTGATGTGTAAGTTCATGTGTGGTTTGCGTATGGATCTGAACACTCGTTGTAGGATCCGAAAATATGCTTATGTTGCCGAGCTGGTTAAAAAAAACTGCGGAATAGGAAGAAGGAATGAAAGAGGAAGCAAAGTTTCTGCGTATTGGACCGCAAGGTCGTGTGGGGAATGATGCTGGGAAGAACAAGAAGTTTGGGAAGAACAATACTTCTGGCAAGTCATCTGGTGGTCACAGTGTGTGTATGGCTTGCAAGAAGATGCATGTTGGATCATACAGGACTGCCTCTGGATCATGTCACCAATGCGTTAGTATGGAGCATAAGGTGCGTGACTGCCCAGAGGAGGATACAAGGCCTAAGGATCAGGTAAAGGGTGGAAAAGAGTGGTTGTGCTAAAACTGCGGTGAAGCTGGAAATTTAAAGACTGAGTGTCTTAAGTTGGCTAAGCAGATTTGAAAACGTCCAAGTGATGAACATCAACCGAACGCAAAGAGGCAGGCCATCATGCTACATGTGTACACAATCACAGATGAGTCTCAGGATCCAAGCACCTCCCGTCTTATTACTAGTAAGTCCTATCACTTACCTAGCATTTCTGTGTGATTTTCTTGTTGCATGTTTAAAACTAGGTTTCTTAGCATTCAGGATGATGAATGTGTAGGGACCTTAGTCATGGGTGGTGTGGCAACCCATGTTCTGTTTGATTCCGGTGCATCACCCTGCTTTTTGCATCCGAATATGATAGGACTCGGTGAGTTTCAGAAGGAAACCGATGGAGAAGTTGGGATGGTTAAAGCGGGTGGAGGGCAGGTTATGTTCACAATGGGAAAAGTCCGAAACATCTCTCTGATGATTGGTTAAGTGAACATTCCAACCAATCTAATGATCTGTCAAGTGAAGTATTTTGTTGTGATCCTCGATATAGATTGGCTTGGAAACACATGGCGAATCTAGACCGTCACCGTGGTCGAGTTCGGTTTGAAACCAACTAAGGAAAGCTGGAGTATCAGGAAGTTAGACCGACTAATGGAATCTTGATTGTTTCGGTAATTCAAGTATAACGGATACTAGAGAAGGGATTTGAAGTGTATCTGGCCGCGATCACTACGGTCGAAGTTGGGTCGGATGCTGAGCTAAGTGAGATTCCGGTAGTAATTGAGTTTGAGGATGTGTTCTAGTCATTGACTGGATTACCACAAGCTCGTTCTGATCCATTCACGATCAAGCTTGAGCCTTAGACGGCTCCAATCTCCAAAGCTCCATATCGGATGGCTCCGGCAGAGATGACCGAGCTAAAGAAGCAATTAAGCGAATAGATGGAGAAAGGGTTTGTGCGACCAAGCAATTCACCTTAGGGCACACCGGTTCTGTTTGTCAAGAAGAAAGATGGGAGTTTCAGAATCTGCATCGACTACCGTGGACTGAACAGAGTGGCAGTAAAGAAAAAGTACCCTCTTCCAAAGATAAACGAGTTATTGGACCAAATCCGAGGTGCTACTTGGTTTTCAAAGATAGATTTGGCTCAAGGTTATCATCAGATTCCGGTATCTGAGCCGATAATTCGAAGACAACTTTCAGAACAAGGTATGAGCATTATGAGTTTGTGGTCATGCCCTTCGGATTGACTAATGCGCCTGCGGCTTTTATGAGGCTAATGAACAACGTATTCAGAGACTGCCTCGATGAATACGTGATCATCTTCATAGATGATATCTTGGTTTAATCCAAGGATAATGAAGAACACAAGGTTCATTTGATGACGGTTATGAATAAACTGCGGGAACATCGGTTGTTTGCTAAGCTCAGCAAATACAGCTTTTGTCAGAAGGAGATCGGATTCTTGGGTCATGTGGTCTTGGAAAAGGGAGTGTTTGTAGATCCAGAAAAGATCAAGCCAATTGCGGATTGGTCTAGACCAAGGAATCCGACATGGATAAGGAATTTTTAGGGATTAGCTGGCTACTACCGACGGTTTGTTAAGGGTTTTGCGAGTATGGCTCAGACAATGACTCGATTGAGTGATAGGTCAAGAATTAATCCCTATACTAAACTGCAAGTGAACAGCAATGTCAAAGTAGTATATAGGGTTATCTAATCCACAGGGACACTTGGTCTCAATAGATCAGAACAGTAGAGACTAATACTAGAAATAAGCAATGTGATTGAATTAAAAGCGGTGCGAGAAAGTAAATCAGTAGCAGAGATTAACGGTTGTGGAAGCAAGTAATTAAAAGCGTCAAGCCTAGGGTATTCTCAGGAAATCAGACAAGCAGACAATTCATTCAGCAAGGATCTAATTAAGCACAGTTCTAGAACTCAAAACACAGATATAGAATTAACCAAATTCCTTTGCGATAATTCTCTAAGCCTAAGTGCAGCAAACCAAACTTTCGTTTGCGAGAACTAACAGATTAAACTAGCATTAATCCCAAGTTTGATATGTTCACAATTATCCTAAACCAAACTTCCGTTTGCGCAAAGTTTAATTGCCCAATTTAATTAGTTCAGATTCCTAAACCCCACTTCCGTGACGTATTTAGCAACCTAAAATCTAGATTCTAATTGATCAAGTTAGAACTAGCTTTAAGCACAATTAAATTGAAGAACAGATATAGTTTGAATCCTTAACTGAATTTGAACAAGTCTAGGAAGTCATGAAATCCTATGTGAGAAACCCTAAACCTAACTAGGAATCTACTCAGACATAGATAATGAAAACATAATCATAGAATGAATAAATTGCATAAAAGAATAATAGTAAAAGAGGTTCGAAATCTTCTCCAAATACAGATGATGTAATAGGTTCAGATCAGCCCCAAAAGCTCTAAAAATCCTCTGCTCTTAATTATGAAAGCGTATTGTAAAGCGTATCTAATTAAAACACTAAAAACTTGATTATATAGGTATAATCTTGGCCAGGGGCTTCTTTGTAAATATCAGGAACTTCTGGATCAAAGTGCAATATCTTGATTCTTCTAAACCGCCGAGTTTTTGGCCCATCTCGCTGGTGCAACGACCGTTGCAGGTGTGCAACGATCGACACCTTTCTCGGTTTCAGACAGTGAACTCTATCTCTCGGCCAATCACTCCAAAAATCTCCAAAATGCTCCATTATCTCCAATTCAGCTCCAAACCTGATTATACCTGTAAAAGACTCTAAAAGAACACAAAAGACACTAAAAACACAACTATATCATGGCATAAAACTAGTAAAAACCATGATATATCAACTCCCCCACACTTAGCCTTTGCTTGCCCTCAAGCAAAACATAGAACTAAAACATGGTGAAGAGGTTTGAAAACTCTTCAGAAACTTATTTCATCCTAGAAGCTACAATACTCAGATTCCCCTTAGTAAACCACTGCAAGAATCAATCACAGAATATCAAGACCAACATGTACTTCCCCCACACTTAGCAACTATCCTAGGTAAACTCCACAATCACATTCAAGCATTCAAATTCTCCCTACTGACTTCTGCAAGTATTTAAGTGCGGTCTCACCTAAGGAGTATCGATCAAAGGGCACATGGATTCTTACCTTATCAGCTCTAGACCACCATACTATCTTTCTCTAGTCCCTTTTTTCTCTTTCCCTTCTTTAACAACTGATTTTTCCCCACTGGGTATCATTTTATTTTTTTATCAGTGTTCTTCCCGTTATGGGGTGTACTTTGGACACATTCCATGGATCACATGAGAGATAATAGTGTTTGCTACTATTCCCATGACCACTTCGGAGTTACTAACTCATCCTCAGTTTATTATATTTTTTTTTTTTACTTTATAGAAGGGGAGAAGGGAACTAAATAGGATAGGTTGACAGGCTGTGTCAGAACTAACAAGGGAATCCGACACAAAGTATACCAAGCCCTTAGGTGAGAAATCTAAGTCAGTATTAAGGTTGAAGTCAGTAAAGGATCCTCTGATACCTGAAGTGATGTGGGTGTTCCCAGTAGGTTGATCTGTGATGGGGTTTTCTAATAGTCATAGATAGATCCTGCAACTTCATCCCAATGGTTACTTAAGTTCCTGCAAGTCTTGTAAATCTTCTCAGAAAATCATAGTTTCTTACTTAAACAATTTTGACTCAATAAAACAATTTTTTTTTGAAAAACGGACTGACTCTTAAGAAAACAGAAAACAAAAGTCAGTAGCACCTCCCCCACACTTAAGACACACTGTCCCCAGTAGTGTCCAGCGAAGGATCGGTAAAAAGAAAATAGAAAATTGAAAAGATGAAATTATGTCTGTCGGGTTACCTGTCGCTCAGGCATCGATCGTTGCACTAAGTGCATCGACCGTTACTTGGCAATTTTCGTGTATAGTCGATCGTTGCTCAGGACCGCAACGATCGCTGCAATGCGATCCCTTTCGTGTTGTGACGATCGACACAGAAGTGTGTCGATCGTTGCACTGCGATTTTGTCCGAGACCTGCAAACATAACTGCACCAAAAACAAAAACAAACGTAAAATCCTAACAAAAACACCAAAAATTAAGTAGAAAAACACCAGTACCTAATGGTGGGTTGCCTCCCACCCAGCGCTTGTTTAAGGTCAATAGCTTGACCGGACGGATGGGAATTTTCAAGTACCAGGAGGTCCTGACAGAGACTTTTTCTGTCTCCGTTCAAGTCTCCTCATCCAAGGTGGTGAGTAGGATGTTGTGGAATGCTCATGTCCAAGAAAAGATGGAGTGAAATGTGCTCCAAGATCTATAACCATGGTATGATCGGGCTGCTCAAAATCTGCGTCTCTTATGGTGAATGTCTGCCCATCTATCAGTGGCTTTCGCAGCTTATCCATCTCATAGTGTAGTGGTTCATCTCCCAGATGGAGGTCTATCAAGCTGTTCCTAACATCAATCAACGCTCCTTCTGTAGCCAAAAAGGGTCTCCCAAGCAATAATGCTTCATCCGGATCACAGTCATATCTCAGCACAAGGAAGTCCGTTGGAACTAAGTAGTTTCCAACTCTCACCGGAATGTCCATAAGGAGTCCTTCAGGAACTCGTATGGACTGATCAGCTAGGACAAGAGAAGTCCTAGTAGGAGTAAAATTCAACATACCCAGCTTCTCTGCCACAGAGTAAGGCATCAAACTTCCAGCAGCTCCTAAATCACACAGAGAACGCCTAAAGCTATCCTCAAAGATAGAACAATCCAGCACAAAGACTCCAGGATCAGGCAGCTTCTTCGGGACCTTAGTTAGCAGAACATCACTAATATGCTGAGGAACTATTATCACCCAGTCTTTCAGATCATCATCCAGGGGCAACATCTTGTTCAGGTACCTCTGCACAGATGGATGATAAGGTGGATCATCAGAAGTTGGAATTTCTTCCAATTCTTCACCAATCCCTTCTAATTTCTTCAGCTCTTCAATCTCTTGCCTAATCACTTCAGACACTGAGGAGTGTTGTCTAAAAATCTGTTCGTAGATCTCCTGTTGAGTAATTTCAGAGGCTCCATTGAACAGGCGATCAAGCTCCAAGTCAGCATCTATGCCATTATCATCCGACAGCTCTGTCTGTTCTCGCCCTGCAACGACCGACACTAAGGATGTGTCGATCGTTGCCATCCCGACTGGTGTATCGATCGGCACAGATGTTGCATCGATCGACGCACTGCAGCAGATTTCACCCGAGAGTTTTTCACAAATATCCGAAAATTCTTGTTCTGTCACCAACTCAGCTGTGCTTAGCTCAAATCTTTCACCTAGGTGAGATCCATCATTAATGTACACAGACCAGGCCTTAACATGAGTGTCTGCCACTCCTTTTCCCTTCAGTGAGCTGGACATCTGGTTTACCTGAGTGTCCAACTGCTTCAAGTGAGTGCTCATAGACTCAAATTTCCCATTGAGGTCTTCATAGACAGCGTCCAACTTCTTGTTGCAAACCACAAAAATCTTGGTATGACTCTCAATCAGTTGTTCCATCATAGCCTCCATTTTGCTCTCATGGGCTGTAGGTGCAGGAGGAGTCTGATAGGATGTAGATCCATAGGTTCTCTGAGTACCTTGTCCATAGGTCTTCTGAAAACCACCAGTCTGTCCTCCATTGGAGAATTTGTTCCCCTGTTGATTACCAAATCTATTACCTTGGAAACCAGAACCTCCTATGAAATTCACATCTTCTTCTTGAGTTTCCTCCTCAGTCTGAATCACCTCTACATCTTGGGCAAAGTGGACAGCTTTCTTACTTGTCAGGAGATTGTAGACTGTGTCCAATCTGGATCTTATATTAGCTATATCAGAATTCTCTACAGTTCCACCAGATTTCTTCCTCCTTTCATCCATTGTCTTGCAACTGTTGCTGCCAATCAGGTTCTCAATCAACTGCTTAGCTTGTGTAGGAGTCCTGGTGTTGAAATTAGCATTACTGGAATTATCCAGCGCAGTCTGATAAGGGAGATCTATGCCTCTGAAGAAAATACCAATCAGCTGTACTTCTGTGAATCCATGGTGTGGACAGTCACGCTGATACTGCTTAAATCTCATCCAGGCAGTCTTCAAGGGCTCCAAAGCTCCTTGGGAAAAGGTGAGTATGTCCTGTCTGGACTGATCCGAGCGCGCATCATCATAAAAGTGACGCAGGAACTCACTCTTTAAGGCTGCCCAAGTAGTATACTGACCAGGTGCCAGTTGTCTCAGCCATGCACTAGCGTCTCCAGCAAGACTGTGCGGAAATAGCTTAAGGAACAGATAGTCCGGGCATACTCCTTCATACTTCATGCCAGTGACTATGTCCTCAAACTTGTCAATGTGATCCATAGGCTGCTCTGCTTGAAGACCATGAAAAGCAATCTGTCTCATCAGCTGGTAGTAGATGGTCTTTACCTCAAAATCATTCCTCTCAAAAGCAGGAAGCACTAGAGCTGCTCGGTTTGCATGAAACTCATCAGGTCTGTTGTAATCAGCTAGTGTCCTCTCATGAACCACCATCTCTCTACCTTGGGCCTGTCCTTGACCCTGGTTTCGGTTCAGCTCCTGTTGCTGTTGCTCAGGAGGATCAGGGATGACATTCCCTTCAGCATCAACCCGATGCCCAGCAGCATTGTACGGGTTGTTATCTTGGTCCCTCAGGGTACCTTCAGCATCTGGTATCAAGATCAGACGTTCTCGAACCATTCTCTCTCTCTTTTCTCTTCTGATAGTCCTCTCTAGACGTCCAAGTTCCTCTAGTCCGAGATTAAGCAAGCTCGAGTTCGGATTACTTCGAGTTTTCTGCGTTGGCATAAACTGTCTGTAATCGTCCAGCAACGATCGATGCTATCAGTGCAACGATCGATTCAATCTCAGAATCGCCTAGTGACGATCGACGCAAAGGGATGCAACGATCGACGCAAGGCGAAATTCGTACCTGCGACAGAAAGAATCATAGAAAAAGTTAGTAAAATAAAAAACAAAACGAAAAAAGCAAAAACAAAAAGAAAAATTTCTACTAAAAACCCTAAGTTCGGTCCTATCGAAGATTCTAAGAGTCCCCAGCAACGGCGCCAAAAACTTGATATGTCAAGAATTAATCCCTATACTAAACTGCAAGTGAACAACAATGTTAAAGTAGTATATAGGGTTATCGAATCCACAGGGACACTTGGTCTCAATAGATCAGAACAGTAGAGACTAATACTAGAAATAAGCAATGTGATTGAATTAAAAGCGGTGCGAGAAAGTAAATCAGTAGCAGAGATTAACGGTTGTGGAAGCAAGTAATTAAAAGCGTCAAGCCTAGGGTATTCTCAGGAAATCAGACAAGCAGACAGTTCATTCAGCAAGGATTTAATTAAGCACAGTTCTAGAACTCAAAACACAGATATAGAATTAACCAAATTCCTTTGCGATAATTCTCTAAGCCTAAGTGCAGCAAACCAAACTTTCGTTTGCGAGAACTAACAGATTAAACTAGCATTAATCCCAAGTTTGATATGTTCACAATTATCCTAAACCAAACTTCCGTTTGCGCAAAGTTTAATTGCCCAATTTAATTAGTTCAGATTCCTAAACCCCACTTCCGTGACGTATTTAGCAACCTAAGATCTAGATTCTAATTGATCAGGTTAGAACTAGCTTTAAGCACAATTAAATTGAAGAACAGATATAGTTTGAATCCTTAACTGAATTTGAACAAGTCTAGCAAGTCATGAAATCCTATGTGAGAAACCCTAAACCTAACTAGGAATCTACTCAGACATAGATAATGAAAACATAATCATAGAATGAATAAATTGCATAAAAGAATAATAGTAAAAGGGGTTCGAAATCTTCTCCAAATACAGATGATGTAATAGGTCCAGATCAGCCCCAAAAGCTCTAAAAATCCTCTGCTCTTAATTATGAAAGCGTATTGTAAAGCGTATCTAATTAAAACACTAAAAACTTGATTATATAGGTATAATCTCGGCCAGGGGCTTCTTTGTAAATATCAGGAACTTCTGGATCAAAGTGCAATATCTTGATTCTTCTAAACCGCCGAGTTTTTGGCCCATCTCGCTGGTGCAACGACCGTTGCAGGTGTGCAACGATCGACACCTTTCTCTGTTTCAGACAGTGAACTCTATCTCTCGGCCAATCACTCCAAAAATCTCCAAAATGCTCCATTATCTCCAATTCAGCTCCAAACCTGATTATACCTGTAAAAGACTCTAAAAGAACACAAAAGACACTAAAAACACAACTATATCATGGCATAAAACTAGTAAAAACCATGATATATCATTGAGTGGGAAAGATGTTCAGTTCGTTTCGTCAACGGACTGTGAAGCGAGTTTCTCTAAGCTAAAGGATATGTTGACGAGTACTCCAATTTTGGCTTTGCCAATGGCCGACGGGCTTTATGTGGTTTACACCTATGCATAAAGAGTTGGACTTGGATGCGTTCTGATGCAGCAAGGCAAGGTGATTGCCTATACATCAAGACAATTATGAAAGCATGAAGGAAACTATCCGACTCATGACCTTGAGATGGCCGCAGTTGTTTTCACCCTTATGATCTGGCAGTCTTATCTATATGGTGAAAAGGTCCAAGTCTTCACGGATCATAGGAGTTTGAAGTTCATCTTCACTCAGCTAAAACTGAATTTGAGACAGAGAAGATGGATGGAGATAGTGGACAATTATGATTTGGATATTGCCTATCATCCGGGAAAGGCAAACACAGTGGAATAAGTTTTAATATGATCGAGACATTGCATCTTACTGTCTTGACCAGCGAAGTGGAACCGTTGGGTCTAAGTGCATCGGATCAAGCAAATTTGTTGACCATGGTGCGGTTGGCTCAATAGAAGGATCATGATTTGATCAATGAGACATGAAAAGAAAAGACCGAGTATCAGACTTTAAACAATGGGACAATTTTGATAACTGGTCGAGTTTGTGTTCCATAAGATCAATGGTTGCGGGATGAAAGAAAGCACATCAATAAAGATTTTCGATACATCCCAGGACGACTAAGATGTATTGTGATCTGAAGCGGTACTATCATTGGGTTGGAATGAAGCGTGATGTTGCTAAGTGGGTTGCAGGATTCCCCATCTGTCAGATAGTTAAGGACGAACATAAAATTCCAAGCGGATTGTTTCAAAGCTTACTCATTCCAAAGTGGAATTGGGACAAGATCACGATAGACTTCATGACCGGATTGCCAATGCGGAATGGCAAGGATGAGATTTGGGTTATTGTGGAAAGACTGACTAAGTCAGAAAATTTTCTTGCAATCAACAAGCAATATAATGCGGCAGTATTGGCCAAGTGGTATGTGGAGCAGATCGTGAGATTGCATGGAGTACCAGAGAGCATTGTATCAGACCGTGCTGAAAAGTTCAAATCAACTTTCTGGATGACAATGCAGAAGGCAATGGGGACAAACGTCCATATGAGTACATCTTATCATCCTCAGACGAATGGATAGTCAGAGAGGACGACCAGAACACTTGAGGATTTGTTGCGAGCTTGTGTTCTAGACTGGAAGGTAATTGGGATATGTACTTACATCTGGTCAAATTCTCTTACAACAATAGCTACCAAGCTAGTATCGGAATGTCGCCCTATGAAGCACTATATGGACGGCCATGCAGAACGTCGTTGTGTTGGACCCAAGTGGGAGAGCGAAGTATCTTTGGCCGAGACTTTGTTGAGGAAACGGCTGAAAGGATAAGGATTTTGAAGCTTAAGATGAAAGAAGCTCAGAACAGACATAAACGTTATGCTGATAAGCGGAAGAAACAGTTGGAATTTGGGTTGGAGATATGGTCTATCTCAAGACAGTTACTTATAAGGGCAAGGACATGACAACAAAGAATGCAAATTTAAGTCCAAGGTACATGGGACCGTACAATATTTTACAGAGAATCGGGGAAGTAACTTACAAGCTAGAGTTGACAGGCAATGCATGATGTGGTCCATGTCTCAATGCTAAGGAAATGCATAAGTGACAGGCACAATGTGGTTTCTGAACCACCTTCAAAATTAAGGGAAAATCTTACAGTGGAAGGAAGACCAATCCGAGTTTTAGATGAAACGATCAAGTATGTCGGCCGAAGAAAGAATGTTAAAATGATCCAAGTTGTTTGGAATTGTGATGGTGAAGAGGAAACACCTTGGGAACCGAAAGCAAGAATGCAAGCTGAATTTTATAAGTGGTTTGAAAAACTTAAGGAAAACAAGAGAAGAAGAGTAAGACTTGAGGACGAGTCTAAGCCAAGTGGGGGAGAGTTGTAACGCCCGCGTTCTGTGACTGAACTGGATCAGTCCGTGATGGTCACTCTAATGGCCTTTCAAGACGGTGAATATTAAAAACTGGGGGGGGGGGGGGGAGGTTCTAGATAAGTAAGGCTTACTGTGTGAAATCCGAGCTAAAGAGAGTTGGAAGACTTCAGTCCGCGAATTTCGACCTAGAGTGGTGGTAAAGCTGGTTAGTCGGATTCAGACAGTGTTGGTCGAGATTCAGACATAGTTTGGTCGGATTTCGGACAAGACAGTTAGGACTGTCGACTTAAGCTCAATCCGCGGATTGATTGACCGGCTGGATTTTGGCAGAAACAGTTACTGGCCAAACTCAGCATTTTCGCCCAAAGAAAAAGAGCGGGAACATGTTTTTGATTAAATCCGCGCAGCCAAGTGATAAAAGTGCGGGGAAGGCAGTTGGATTGGCTTGGCCAAGACGTGGGCACAGTTTTGGATGGTTTCCGTGTAGTTGGCTCTACTGAAATTGTCTATAATCCTATAAAATCAGCCCTTAGGCGATTTTTTTTCAGTATACGCGAAAAGAACGCAGAAAAATTGAGAGAGAGATTTTGAAGAGTTAAACCGTTCAGACTGATAAAAGTGGAGATTTGGCCGTGGGTTGGACAAGCGATTGACTGGGATTGCTGTACTGGTTGAATCGGTTGCTGCTTTGTTGGATTTAAAACAAGAGGTGTCAAAACCGCTCTCATTATCCGAACCGAAAGACTAAGGTGAGTGTGTGACCGTGACTGTGGATTAAGATCCTTTGCTTGCATATATTCTTTGATTCTAGAATTGCTAGAACTATTCTGATTGCTTGCTTATCGATTATTTTGTTTCTGTTGACTTAATCGATTGATCGATTCCTTTCAGTGTACATCAAGATCAGATCATGCACTTAAGGGTAGTTTTCTCGTGATGGCTTGATTCTGCATCGCGGATGATAGCTCTTTGACTTGGAACGTTCAGATCAGATTAAGTGTCTGTCTGTTCAGGCCATTCTGTGTTCTGCTGACTAAATCAATTGATCGGTTTCTTTCATTTGGCGTCTACATCAGATCTTTCTCTTAGAGGCAGTTTGCTTGCTATGGCTTGATGCTGCATCGCGGATGACGGCTCTTTGACTTGAAATAGTCAGATCGTATTAATTGCATGTTCTGATGATAATCATGACAGACTGACTGAATATATTGCTTGTCTGCGTGATTATTTTTGTGACTAAGTGAGACGGGACGACCGTTCTCACTAAGCAACTCGTTTACTTATGCCTCCTTTGTGGATGCATGTGATTGTTCTGAGAAGGCTTAGGCGCGAGATGAAGGGCAGCTGGATGGAAAGGATGGTAGGATTTGGGTAGATTGGGTTTCAATATGAATGTAATAGCTTAGTGGCAAATTGATCATTGTACTTAAATCTCGAAATCTATCTAAGTCTTGTTTATGCTTAAAAATGCTTGTCTAGTTTGGATTGGAAAACGTAAAATAATTTTAAATATGGAAAATTTCGAAAATAACCTAAGTTTAGCCGAGGAAGACGAGCCAAACACTACTTGCGCTAGGCGCGGGTGGAAAGAATTGGGTCGGGACGCTATGGTAATATTGTGTAACCTTCCACACCGTCATAGGCACATTATATCTGTGGCAAGAATATGAGTTTATTACTCCAAAAGACACCTTCATATGTTTTAATTACTCAAAAAGGCACTTTCATATTTGAGATACTTTACTTCCATGTTTTTACCCTATTAACCTTCTATCTTTTAACTATCTAATTAGATGAGTCTTAACTATTTCAATTCTTATATTTCTGAATTGTTTTTACATTCAAAATCCAACAAAAAGACAACATTAAAACCCAACAAAAAAAATATTAATTATTAAAATCAAAATAAAAAATCAAGAAGCACAATGTACTTCCGTCTCCTTCTTCTGTGGTTAGTTTCTATGAGCAATTACGGGGCTTGTGATGGTGACTAAAGGCGTTGGTTGCGGCGGAGGAGGGAGGGGAAAATCGGCAGTTGAGGAGGAAGAGCAGAACCAGCAACTCTCTCTTGTTGAGTTTCTCTTGACGGCGCTGCGTAAATCTGTGATATCTTGCCGTGTGGATAACCGGCAAGACGACAGCGGACTCGGAGGGATTTGCTCTGCCGTTCGTCACATGGAGATCGGATGGCCGACAAATGTTCGACACATCACTCATGTGACATTCGATCGATTCCATGGCTTTTTCAGTCTCCCACACGAGCTTCAGGTCGAGATCCCTTGTCGAGTCCCCAGTGCAAGGTATATAACTCTTGGATTGGGTCTTTATATCACTTTTATCTTAATTTCATCATTGTGCATTGAAAGCTTTGATTTTGAAAATGGATCTAGTAAATGGTTCTTAATTGGATCTTGAGGACATTAATTATCAGCAAAAAAATCTATAGTTTGAAATTTCAAAGCTAAAACATCTCTTGATAAATGCAGCGTGAGCGTGTTTGGTGTCTCTGCGGAATCAATGCAATGTTCATATGACGACAAAGGAAACAGTGCAATAAAAAATAAACACACATGTATTAATTCTTTATTTTTTTATGTAGATACTGATATATGTGGACACGATATTTTAGATATGTATTTGTCTATTTTTTTTATCCTTCTCTATGATTAGGCATAATTTTATACCTAAATACTTTATGATTTGTAGATGTCTATTGTATTTTGTTCACCCACTACATTTACAGTCTCAAACTATTTACAATACACTAAGATAAACTCCCATTATTCTAATAGTGTTCACAAACCATTAACTTATACTACTCAAAGTTAATATGGTCACTACAATATCCACTAAATGGTGTTCATGTTCGTGGTGGAGTTTCTTCGTATTCTATCGGCAAGTTTTATCAAGATTATAATTTATAGCACAAAAAAAAATTATAGACAAGAAAGCTTAAAGGAGCTAATGTGGATACATTGTTGCATAATAAAGCTTGTGGACATTGCTTTTGTATACATTAAATAATGTCCACCCCGTTTTGTATAAAAAGTCTATAATTTGATCATAAATTTGTACACATGTTATTTTACTCGTATCTTAGTTTTCTAATTTTTGTCTGGATATTGACATGTGTTGATACGAAAGTGTACATTTGTAATCGTGTTCACTTCACCAGATCATATTTTTGTACAATCAATTTAGTGGATAAGTGCGTGTGAGTGCTTTTTTCTATCTACCATCAAATGTTTTTTACAAACAATTTTTTGTCTCTAATATCTTCCACAAAACAAAGTAGTGGATAAGTCTTGTTTCAACGAGGAAGGTGGTGGATATTTATTTTTGTGTACATTCTAAATCATGTACACTTTAAATCCCGTCCACACATCTAGAGACCTTGTAAACTCTAAACTGATTGTAAACACTAAAAAATTATTGTAAATTGTAGGTGTACTTAAATTATGATTTTATAGATGTCCATTGTACTATTTCCATCCACTACACCTACAGTATGTTGAGCCATTTATAATAGTGTTCACAAACCATTAACTCATGGCCAAGCACTATCGTCCACAATATCTTAAAGTTAATGTCGTCACTACGATATCCACTACACACTCTTTTGTTGTACATTTGTATGGTTTCTGACTGTTCGGTTCGTCGTGGAGCTTCTTCGTAAGGAGGATTCGATCGGTAAGGTTAAATGAGAGCTAATCACCCATAATTCATAAGAATTTATGTGGACATTGTTTGGTGGACTTACCAAAAAAGGCTCATGAAGACTGTGGACTTGTTTCACCGTGGATGCTAACATGGTTGTTAGGTGTATTTATTTTTTTTGTTATCCATATCGTCACGTTTACGTGTATATTTGTTTGTGGACATTGTAATATTGTACCATTCGTAGAACCGTTTTAACATCCATAAGATTTGAGTTAAAATTAACTAAAATATATGAAAATGGATATCATAATGTAGAGAATTTTTTTTATAATTTATAGCACAAAAAAAATAATTTACGTTTTTTAAAAAACTTACAAAACTAAAGGGGTGAACAAAAATTAAATAAAAATAGAATTGGGAAAAGAAACAAAAACTTGTGAGAAAAGGGATGAAAGAGAGAGACATTTGTTTTGGAGAAAATAAATGATTCAATAAATGATAGTTCTCATTTAACCTTTTAGTTCTCATTTCTAGGATTAATTGCACCCACTATATCTTTTTGGAAAAGTAATAGCCAAGATGTATCTTTCAAAAGCTGGGTGCAATTATGTATCTTTTTTTGTCTTTTAGTGAATTAAAATGTCTTTTTTACCTTTCCTTTTGCAATCAATTTACCAATCTAATTACTTAGTTCATTTAACTATTTACTCTTACTAGTTATACATTTGCTTCTAATTTAGTTTGTTGTGAACTAGTTTTAACTTAACTGAGTAATTCATACACATTGTACAATATGAATATATGTCCCATATATGTCGGACCTGTTTAGAATTTTTGATATATTTGATCCAAACTCATGGATACCTAAGCTTATCCCGACGAAAATATGAAATGTGTTGTGGTTTGTGGCTCTTGGCTCGTCACCGTCGATGGAGAATGGAAATTCATAGTGGACATGGAAAGGGTCTCTCGGGTCGTCGCAATGAACATGAGCATGAAGATGGAAGAGGTCGTTGCTGCTGTTATGGCCGAGTTTGGTTTGGAATGTGCTTCGAAGTTAAAGTTAAGTTAAACGCCGTCTCTTACTTTGTCCTCTGTTTGCAATGACAGCTGGCCGCCTATCATCGTCACAACAGATTTCGGGCTTTCCTGTTTTTTAGATATACTGTCATTTGACCGGTCAACGAAGCTATTTTTGTCACTGGGTAAAATAGTTAGGAAAGAAGGCGACTCTGGTAAGAAAAAGGCTTCCAAGTTAGTTCACCGAGTGGGGTCCATAACTCCTAGGAATCTATTTGGTGATGCAACTCCCTCTGGTAGCAGAAATTCTCCTGTCATGCTTGACGATGACACTGTTGAAGCGCTTGACTTTATGTTTCGTTCATGTTCACCTCCAGTCAGACGTTCTGATCGATTAATGGTTCCATATGTAAGGCCATTCGTTAAACAAGAATTTGTTGATAAGGTTTCAAATTCTCGCAACCATTCACCGGTTCAATGTGGTAAGTTCATTCCTTGTTTTCTGGTAACTTCGATCCTGATAAAATTCCCACTTTAACTACTTTATTTGTCTTTTGTTTCAGAGTATCCATCCAACGCTGATTTAACGGACAGAAGTGAGAAACGTTTGGGAAACAACAAGCCACCATTCAGCTTTTAATTATTGGACAGCGATAGTCAAGAAGATGGCCTCCTCAACGAGAATATAATAACAAAAGCGCTACCAAACATTCCACCTAGCGACGATTTAGTGGATGTAGAAGATAATTACGTTTCGGGTATGAAAGAGAATGTCTCCAATGACTGCGGGAGCAATAAAATAACGCTCCCCAACCCTCCAAATCCCACTGCATTAGTGGATAGTTCTGTTGAGCACGCTCCAGACAAGAGGGGCCCATTCAGTTTCAATTTGTTAGATAGCCAAGAAGATGTATCCACCGATATCGCAACTGTTAATCACCCGGTGCCTGATCATTCTGATATGGTAGTAGGAGGTGAAGAAGATAACTGTACGCCTGATAGTGATGAGAATGGATCGTCAGACGAGGTACCAGTGGATGTTGGCAATGTGGATCGTGAGTTTTGGTCCAACCTCATCGATGATGAGTATGGAGGCTCCAACGCCCTGGATGTGATGTCTGAAATCTCCATTGGAATAGGTAATACATCGAAACGTACGGCTGTTGAATCCCGTCCTGTTCAGCAAGAATACGTGTTTAGGTAGCAGGTACTGAATCTGGTGGCACTTCATACTCTACCGACGAAGAACCAGTTGATATCCCGCCATTGGTGGATGACAACACTTATCAACGAGATCCCGCCCCTGACTTAGATCTAGACTCAATGGGTGATGATCTTTACAAGGGTAAACTATTCAAGAGCAAAGACGATTGTTTGGTATGGTTAGCAATCCATGCCATAAGAAACAAGTTTCATTACATAAAACCTGTGTCTACTCTTCACAAGGTTGTTATCCATTGCCCGGATAATAGTTGCAACTGGCGTGTTATGGTTCATGAGTCGAAGGACACAGGCTTTTGGGAGGTACGCAAGGCAGAGTTACATCACTCTTGCTGTACTGATACTAGGAGTAAGTACCGGAAACTTGGGACGACAAAGGTCATTGCCACTGTTTTCAAAGATAAATATTCAGATCCCGCATCTGGTCCGAAACCGACTGGACTCAAAGCCTTATTGATGAAGGAATTGCGTATCGATTCATCTTATAACAAGTGTTGGCGCGCACGGTCGAAGGCAATCACGATGCTACGAGGTACAGATGATGGATCGTATAGGAAGTTGCCAGAGTTTTTACATATGCTAAAACTCGCTAACCCTGGCACGATTGCTGATCTCGAAACCGAGGTAGACGCATTAGGCTGCGAGCGGTTTCTCTATCTGTTCTTAGCATTTGGTGCATCCATTAAAGGTTTTGCCAAGGTTCGCAGAATGATTATAGTGGATGGTACACATTTGAGTGGTAGATATGGGGGGGGGGGGGGTTCTGCTTACTGCAAGTGGACAGGATGCAAATTTCCAAGTCTTTACACTGGCGTTCTGTATCGTGGACAAAGAGAATGAGGAGTCCTGGACTTATTTCTTTTTCAAGCTTGAAAAGATTATTGCTGACAGCCCCACATTAACCTTTATTTCTGACAGATGCCAGTCAATATACAAAGCAAAAGGTAGGATTTTCCCGCGTTCTCACCATGGAGCATGTCTTGAGCACGTCAAAAGGAATGTTAAAGCAAGGTTTAAATCTGGAGGTCTCGCGCAACTGGTCAATTTGGCTGGAAATTCATACAGAATTGGTGCCTACCGTGAAACATACAATCGTATACGCAACAGCAATGCAGAATGCGCAAAGTATCTTGACAATATTGGCGTTGGACACTGGACCAGAGCATATTTCAAAGGTGAACGTTACAATCTTATGACAAGCAATATAGCCGAGACATTGAACAAAGCTCTACTTGATGGTAGGAGCGAACCTATTGTAGATCTTGTCAAGTGTATACGGTCTATGTTGACTAGGTGGTTCAGTTGTAGACGAAAGAAATCAGCGGCACACAAAGAAGAAGTTTCCATCGAGGTTGATAAGCTAATGGATGAACATATGCAGTCAGTCCACGGTTCTAAGATAGCTAGTGTTACGAACTTCAATTTCGAAATTGTCGGCCAGTTTGGGGGGGAATCGTTTCATGTTCTTCTGGAGGACAAGCGATGCTCATGCAGGCTATTTGACAAGCTTAAAATCCCATGCGGCCACGCCTTAATAGCCGCGGACAGTCATGATGTATCCTACGCGTCTCTATGCGATTCTCATTATAAGACATCCACTTGGAGGGTGACTTATGAAGGAGTGGTAAACCCAGGTGGGAATCCTAATGACATCGATATACCGGCTGATGTTCGCAACCGGTGCCTTTATCCACCAGACGTTAACAGACCCTCTGGTAGACCTAAGGAACGAAGGTATCCATCCATCGGCGAATCCCAGGTAATACCCCTTACCCTTTAATGTTTATATACATTTACTCTTTATAATTTTCTAATTTTTATCTCTGCAATATTGTATTCAGAAGGAGAAAACCCCTCGATCAACCCCAAACCGATGTTCCAAATGTGGAGGAGTTAATCACAACCGTGCTACTTGCAAAACCTAATAACAAACTCTTTATAACGAGCCATGTATTTTGTTTGATTAAGAATGGCTACTTAAAACGCTTTCATCTTGGATGGCGCCTTTTATTGTTTAGCTGTCCATCATTTTCGATGGATACCTGTTGCATAACTTCCTTTTGATTTGACTTGATGTTGTCTATTTTTGTAACTATTGATGTGGGTTTTGTTTTCCCCCATAAAGATACTACTACGATTTACTAAGCAGGCGGCCAAAACTTTTTCTTTTGACCCAAATCTAAGTATATTAAACTTAGATTCAGCTATACTTGTGTTACCCATACTTTCTTACTTCTTTCGGTTCCCTTCAAATTATCCATTTTACATACCTGTCGTGGATGGTTCTTTTTATTTAATTTTGGTAGCTACATCACTTTCCTTATATATTGAACATGTTTCAGAATACTTTGGACCTTCTACCACACGAGTTATACCACTGAGACCCCCTGTTACGTATTAACAACTTTTCACAAAATGAGTTTCGCTTCTGTTTCTACTGTTCCCACTTCTGATGAACCATTACCCTGCAGATCGGTAGGCATCGCAGCTCCAACCATGTGTTGGTGTGGGGAACGCATTGAAGTAGGATATGCTAGAAATCGTGCTAACCTTCATCGAAAGTGGTTTAAATGTCTACAAGCTAGCCGGGTTAGAAAAAGATATAAGATTTCTCTTCTATTCTACTTAATTATTTTCCCATCCTGTCTTTAAAAATCCACTTTCATTTTTCTGAACAGTTCCCGATCGAAGGTCATGTTCGCGATTGGGTTGACGACGCGATTATGAAAGAGGTAGACAGGGTTTCAAAGGATTTCAAGAAGATACAACAGGACGTTAGTCTTTTACAAAATTGGTCAAACGAAGTTCGAGATGAATTAGCGTTCAAAATTGCTAAAAAGATCTCCGTCGAGGTCGCAAAGAATAACAACTCTTTTCCTACAAAGAAGCATGTGCAGGAAAAGATGACCAGGTTGTGTTTTATATGGGTTACCGCAGTGTCTTCTTGTGCAGTTGCTTGGGCTTTTTGCCAGTTGAAGGAGCACCTATATCCCGGCTGATTGTAGTGATTTTATAATAAGCGAGGATTCGACGCCAGTAGCTTTTTGTTGTACACTTTCCCATCTTCTATTCAGTCAACTTAAACTCATTTTCGTCGTTTTGTCTTTCTTTTGCCACTTTTCGTTATGTAATTGAGCTGGATACACTCTTTATCTTGTTTAACGCAAAACAATGGATACCAATCTGCACTAGTTGTTAAAAACTACAACTACATATATGGATACTCAAGTTCTATTTCAACTTTTTCTATGTCCATGGATACTCAAGTTATATTTGACCTTCTATATATGGCAATGGATACTCACTCACTGTAATATCAAATAGGGCTCATATTTTATACCCATTAAGTTGTTCAAATTGTCATTTTCCCTATTTGATTATATTTCGTTTATGTACTCGTACACTGTTTTGCTTGTCATAATCATTTAATGAGTTGTTTTAGTATTATTTTAAGATCTAAAACAATATATAAATATGTTATGTCTACTCACATAACTATCTGTCCACACTTGGCCTTCGCATTACCCAAGATGAGCTCAATGAACCCCTCCCCTTTCATCGTTCCCTCTCCGACTCTACTCGACTTGCCAGCTGCATTAAGGAGGTCTATACTTGCAATAAATGCTAGTGAGAACATACTCGAGCATTTCAAAATCCGAGCTGTCTGCAAGACACTTCGCGACGATGCTGATCACATGGATACCTTGTTTGAAGTTGACCTTATCAAGACACACGACGATTATCAAGGGATACTCCATCTTGAACGCGCATGTCTAGATGCGAAGAATCCCACCGCAATTTTTTTGAAAGCCATATCGGATTTCTTGTACACAGATGGAAGAGCTAATGCATTTGCCCGCCTTAAGCAATGCGCGGTCCTGGGAATCAAGCCCGCCTTATATTGTTACGAAGTCATACGCCGTTCCATCTTTCCTGAGTTGGATTCAGGTTCATAGATTCCTTTTCTTTCTCGTTTTGCTATCCGCAACCTTAGAAAGCATGTCCGCAAATTTCAGCGCATAACTTGGCCCATGAACATCTCCGCGCATCTAACCACGATATCTGACTCTACTAACCATGGTAGAATTTCATCATGCCCGTGCTCTGTCCATCGCTATTGGCTTGACTTTCTAGACGAAAAAGTTAAAGGTCTCGGTATGTGCGATCTCTGCTTTTGGTCTATTGAAACTTCGGTTTTCTTCCATGTAATCCCGGGTACTTTTTTCAAATGGGTGGACCTCATTGACTGGGAAGCAAAGGCCGAACTATATGAAGCACCCGCCCTAAACGACGCTGTTGTTTGGGCCGCTTTTGTTGATGGTGTTGTTGATCACGAGCAAGGCGCCGCTGTGTTGGTCGGCGTTAATGGGCAAATCCCCATTCTTGCGGTTCAGGGCGTTTAGATATAACCGTCTTTTTAACGCTTTCTATGTTATTCGCCAACAGTATCGTAACTTTTTGTTATTCTATCCATTCATCTATGGTGGATATGTTGACATTTAGTATTGTAACTTTTTGTTATTCTATCCATTCATCTATGGTGGATATGTAAACCCTTCTTCTTCTTGTCCTATCCATTATATCATCAGTTTAGTATCAATTGTACCAACAAAAACGTTATAATTATCAATCTGTCATTACGTTAGGTTGTTTTAGCATTTTAATAATTAAATTTGTACTTTACTATCCATTTTTAAACTTACCTTGCCTATTTATCCATCCATTGAAACAGACTAGCCACTACCTTCCCCATATATTTAATAACGTTGGTCAACCTCACAACTTTTCATTATGATTGTCATTCCGGTCTTTACTTGGGAAATCGGGGACTTAAACCCTCTTCATTAATTAATGTCTACTTTATGTGTCAGCATGTCTGCGTCATTTCTTTTCAGCCATTTAACTTGTCTAATCATAGCTTCTGTACTTAACCTAATACAAACAAAGTATAGTAATTAGTTAAATCGCTTTACTGTCTACAAACAGTAAACCAGTCTCCACCTTTCTAGTTACACGCCAATTTGTCTACAGTTAGTTCATATCAACGACTGACTATATTGGTTATTGTTATACAATCCATTCTAGACTTTTATATCCATTATCATGGATACACATCATTAACATTAAATATATTACATGGATAATACTTACGACATCTTCCTAATTTTAATGGATAGGAAATAGAAGAAACAGTTCTCGCACCTATCCCCACTATTCTCACCCATCATCGTGTGAACCCACCAACAATCATCCAAATCGCTGCAGCTCCAAGAATCATGCCAACTGTCAACTTCTTTTGGCATCACCGCACGCACGTGGTACACCAGCATCTCACCAATAGCCATTGCCTCATCATATGATCGTTTAGATCTGAAAACCTTATACTCAGCGTTGCAGCTTCTCCCCGCGCACCAGTTAAGAATAATATACATTAGCTCCGCATGAGGATACGCTTCCCTCACCCCATGTAAAATTGCTATAGCTTTCTCTAGATCTCCCAAATTGAATGCAGTGCGCAGACTTTCGGTGTACATCGCAAACGGATTTTTGTGCTCTACGCACTTCCTGTAGAATTTGTAATACCACGATAAATCTTCGTCTGCAAACCAAGTGAAGTCATGCCTCCTATCCAGTCGGACTCTTGAATACACCTCCGGTGAACAAACCGCATTCAAGCCCTCAGGGCCTGCCTTAAGTAGATTCGCACAAGCATCAACGCCATCTTCTGCGACCCTAGCTGCGATTTCGGCTAGTAGCGAACTTGGTAACCACATTGCTGCTTTTTACTCTCGGCTAATGCCTACTTTTGTACCTTCTTTGTTTTTGTTTTTTAACTACAACTCTATCTTCTCTCCTTCTCTTTTTAAGTTAATGTCCCTTTCCTTTAGTCAAATCCTATTTCTTTCGCTTTGACCAGTTTCGTCATTAAGTTTGAACTATCTACATGGATAGACGTATTCTCTATATCACTATCCGTGTATACGACAACTAACCTCCTTTTTACTCATCTATCCATCCAATTAGTACTTGTTAAATAGAAACACTGTACCCAATATTTTTAACGTTCACTTTAACTCTTTATTTTTTTTTCACAGTCCAATTTTTCTATTCTTGCTATAAGTAGTCTAACCAAAGAAGAAATCACCACTCAACCTGCTCTGTTTCCCCATCTTTTAATTTCCTCCTTACAGTATGAGTGATACAGCTAACAAAATTAGCTACAAATGGGGACAGCCTGTCTCCGATATAAGGCCAGTTATTCAAACCACTCATCAATTAGGTATTCCTACGAGCTGCGATTGCAAGGCTTCCTTGTTCCTAACGACCTCTACATTACCTGAGAGTAAAGGAAGGCGCCTCTATACATGTCATTACGATCTATCGGATGTATAACTTTTTACTAACCTCCATTGTGGTAACGCATTTCTATATTTTATTTTAACCCATTATCCATTCGTAGGGTCCAGGTCATGGATGTGCATTCAAAAAGTGGTGGGACGACGCAGTTACTGAAGAAATTCAAAAGCTTAAAGTTGAGGCTCTCCTGAAAGAAGAATCAAACAAGTCTCAAATGGCAGGTTTAATTGATAGGGTTGACTTTCTCCTTTCAAAGATTGAAGACCTTGAAACCAAAGTAACAAATATGAGTCATTTACTCTACTGACTTTAAAAGTTATCTACTGCTTCGATTTCCGATTCCACATATATTGCTGTGTCTATCTATGCTTTAAAATCTGCTTCTGTATCCATGTATAATATAACAAACTGCAGATTTTATGTCAATCTAATCTTATATATTAGTAAATGAATATCATTAAAACAGATCTCCTTTACACATCCAACTTCGTTAATTATTTATCCCAAACTTAATGCGGCCTCAAATTGACGAATTTTTTATTAACGCTTATTGTTTATTGGCAATCTCAATTACCATCCATTCTCACTTATTCTCTTCCACGGTATTTCCCTAAGTGTCGTTCAGTTAACCAGTTTATATTCAAAAATCACCTATCCATATGTCATTCCCTTTAGCTATATATAATTAAATAAAATTAAAACGTGTTTTCAAATAAAATTGAGTAATATGAACAATATAAAATGGATACGTGTTTGTCTTACGGAATTTATATTCACGTTGGAAACTGAAACGTGGCCACCTTCATGCTTCCATGAAAACAATATTTGTCTATCCATCTTTCGCAGCCCCATGTCTATCCATCAGTAAACCAGATTATATTTAACAATCATCTATCCATATGTCTTTCCCTTTAGCTATAATACCTATACATAATATGAGCAATATAATTAAATAAAATTAATTTTCAATTTTACTTGTTTTGCAATTCGGATTCCGTGTCCAATCAAATTAACAGCTTGATGGATACGTGTTTGTCTTATGGAATTTATATTCACGTTGGAAACTGAAACGTGGCGACCTTCTGGCATCCATAAAAACAATATCTCTCTACGCATTCACTCTCTCCATAGTCCCAAATATGTTCATTCAGTATGACTTGTGCTAACCTTCTAAACCTGCCGCCCGAAGTAAGAAGAATAATCCTTGCGAAGAATGCAAGTGATCATATTCGAGAACACTTCAAAATCCGCGCTGTCTGCAAAACTCTTTCTCAAGACGCCGATCACGTGGATACTATTTCTCGTATTAACCTTATCCAGGAGGGCCAATCCGAAGGAGACCAAAGAGGCATCACGCTTTTGTACAATGCTTGCTTGGATGCCAAAAACGTTTCTGCTTTGTTTTTGAAGGGAATTTCCGACTTCATGTACACATACGATGGAAGATTAGAAGCTTTTCAAAAGATTAAATCTTCTGCCATCGCCGGTTGCAAATCCGCCATGTATTGTTTCGAAGTCATCCGGCGCTCTATTTACCCATCCTTTGACTCAGGTTCGACTATCCCATTTCTTTCCCGTTCCGCTATCCGTGCTCTTAGGAAGCACGTTAGGAAATTCGAGCGCTACTCCTGGCCTATCGGAATAGCCGTCGACCTCTCTCTCATAAGGGATGAAACTGATGTTGGAAGTTTAAGATCATGCCCTTGCTCCGTTTTTAATTATTGGCTTAGTATCACCGCCGAGGATATCAAAGGTTGCGGCATGTGCAATGCTTGTTTTTGGACTATCGAGCAAACTGTTTTCTTCCAAATAATCCCGTAGACTTTTCTTGAATGGCCTGTGCTACCCCAAAATCCCCTGGACGGTGTTTGGACTGATTACGAGCACAACGTTGGTGGTTGGGGTCATGATGACAATGGAGGCGGTTGGGGCCAGGTCGTAGTGCACAATGGTGGGGGACAAAACCACGGTCATGAAAACGGCGGGCAGGAAAACACTGGCGGCTGGGAAAGCGGTGGCGGTTGGGCCAACCTCACAATTTAAAACGCGTCTGTTCATGCCGTTTCACCCAATTAAACTTTTATATTTTTGTTATTTTTTTGCGTAAACTTGTTTAATATTATTTTATAACTATGACTACTTTTCGTTTACATTATCCACCAATACATCAAACTATCCACCCAGTATTAATTTACCCTTTCGTCTATCCACTAAACTTTTGAAATGCCTATAAATCTTGGAAATCTTACAAAATATATTCATGTAGATATACTCATTTTTACATGTCTCAAATCCCCAACTTTAAACCCCTCAACCCAGCTTCTCGTGACGCTGACTCTTCAAACCGTCATCATTTCTGTGTCTCGTCAAATCACTTTTACGACTTCCAACACGTCATTATAACTGACTCCAATTTAATAATATACTTTCTCTCTCGCCATTCCCGCCAATCTTATCGACCAGTGTACCTCCAATTCGATCAATCAAATCATCTGACGTCTACCTCACCAAACTATCCATGAATATGTACTTTTTTTGTCTTTCATTTAACCTTTTTTGCAAGTTAAAAAAATAAAATCAAATACCTACGTTAATATCACAGTCCTCGAGCCTACAACATTTACCCCGTCATTATTACCCTCTACTACAGTCAATAACAAGGAAACCAATAAATTATTTCTTTCTTTAATAAATCAAAACTCTCGCCGTATAATCTTCCCCAAATATGGATACGTTGCTCTTATTACCCTCCACGCTATCCATTTGTTTTACTCTACATTATCCCCTATTTTCATATATTATATCCCCATCCATTTTTTACATGCAAATAGTAATATCAACAAGTCCTACGTCTATCAACGCACTTTCTTGGTTCAAACATGTAATATGCTATTTTTCAAAAAGAAAAAAAATATGTAATATGCTAGCCACATAGCTCTCAGTTATTAACTATCTATATCAACCCTATATCTATTTCATTTATCATTTTAAGTCCAACGTCAATTCATACATTCAGAAAAATCGATATCCGTCCTAATTTCCATATTTACCAATTCTTACATATTGCTATTTATGAATCCATAGATTAACTTCATATCACCTGTCCACCCACACTTATCCTCAATTTGTCTATCCACCCATATTTGAATTGATACCTATCAAAATAGGAACACGTAATTTATGTTATCACACGTAAACCAAATACTTCAAGTTCGGAAAGACAAACAAATCCCCACGTCTCAAACACATAACTCACAATCCATGAATGTTACAAATCACACATAATAGATAAAAAGTTCATTCGTAAATTTGTGGTACTATCCACTTCTTATATATCTCCATGGCATACTCCTGCCTAAACTGGTCCACAAATTCATATGTCATCGCTTCTATTCCATCTGATCTAGCTAGGGCATTCAGCTCAAGAAACTTCATTGTCACAGGTCCGCAATCACCTACTCGATCATTCGTGTACACTGTCTGTAATCGACTCCATGAATACGGCGGTAATTTCCCTTTCAGTTCCTGTTTCCCCGGCTTCGTTTTCTCCCTTGGCTTCATACTGTTACTCTCTGGGTCGAGTTTGAAGAATGCCTCCACAATGTAAGGAATCATTTCAACAATTGGCGCAATGTTTGTACCAGCTTTGGCACCACTGTTATGGATTGGCAACGGGTCTAGTAGTTCAACGGTCTCTAAATCTAAATTAATAACAACCCCAACCCAGTGATCACCGTCCCAATTCATGGGAACGTAAGCTGTTGAGACATCTTCAAACCACCTAGCCTTTGCCCGGCCGTGCGTCCACTCCCCGTATACATACTCCTTCATGCGTTCGTCCCAATGGTACTCTCGTGGTTTTTTTGACTTCATAAAGCTCCTATGTCGCCCTTGCAAATGGTTGGAAAACCAAGGTGGAAGGAACACCACCCTCTCCCTTGCGAAGTACCTAGCATGTTTCAAGTATATGTATTCTCCAAGTACCTGCATATGCTGAAGTACCCAGATACCATACATGTTACTCTTCGATTCCATTATATTTAACAAACTTTCAAAATTCTTACTGTTGTGTTCAAAAACTTCTTCGGCTCAGCAATGTCAAGCAAGAATTGGTTATTGATAGCCACCTCCCCAAACATCAAGTTCTTCAGATCGTATTTCCTACAAATTGCACGGCATGTAAGTACATCTATCATACTATCCTTTTCTATAAGCACAATAATTTATTACCTCGTTGGGAATAGCTTCAGCGTTTCTTCCCAGGCGTCCTTGTGCTCAAAATACATATCTTCGCTTTCCCTTAACCCTACAAATACCCGAGCCAGCTCAATCTCATCATTCGATGGACTTTCTTTAACACGCTTTGGTGGGGGAGAAGAATCACTTAGGTGAACCGGTTCTTCAGATCTACCACTCAATATTTTCATTTTCCCCGCCTTCTTTTTGCGTCCGTGGTTCTTATTTTTAGGCTTGTTCCTTGTTAAGCTAACTCCTTCATTAAAGGGTACACCAACTGTTTCCTGTCACACACATAAATTAATTTATTTACTCTGTAGTCCAAATTTTTTATAAACATTTACTAAACTACCTTCGATGGTTCCTTTGTCGTCTGTCCATCTACCTTTTTTTCTCCTTAACGGAACTGTCCACCTTGCCTTCCATGGGTACCTCCACTTCTTTTTGTTCACAGACAACTTCGGACTCTCTTCCCGTTGCCTGTTCTTCACCACACACAGACTTCGGTCCATCTATCATTCTTCCGAGATCGCAGGAGATGGATACTCCCTCCTTATTTCCTTCAACATGAGTTCCTGGATCGCTCTGCCCCAAAATAATACACTAACCTTGTTATTCCCTTTAAGATGAACATTTATACAAAAACTTATCTTCAACAGCTTTTATAAAGCGAGACAAACCTCAAACGCAGTACACACTTCATCGTCAGTGGATACTTTCTTACTATCTTTCTCCAGTACTCTATCTCCCGTGGAATCCTGATTTAATGAACTCTCAATTTGGCTTTGCATCTGTCCATTTGTTTGTTTAAGCCCGGCAGCAGCATTATCACTTTTCTTTCCAATGGATTCACCGTCAATTATTTCTTCACGCTCTTCTTTATTAACCTGCCAAACATCCATACAAAACTTATATCAACCAAATCTAGCTAATGGATAATACTCCAATTAATCCAAGGTTTCAAAGGTATCCATAAAGGTAGTACACACTTCACTATCCATCGACACTCTCTCGCCAGCTAACTCCTCTTGTCCTTCTTCGTCATTGACCCTGGAAATATCCACTGCGATTTCCATGCGTATGTCATCAGATTTTGTTTGCAATGGAAGCTCCGAGTCCTTATGTACCTTAAAGTAGCCAACATATCCATAAATATCAAACTACTTAAAGCATGCAATCGTCTCCATAATTACCTGATGCTGAATGACTTCCCTTTCTTCTGTATCACAAATTTCACTCTTGGCCAACACGTCGCCTTCATATCCCTCCACAGGGCTGCCTGTTTTGGACTCGCCATGCTAAATCCCAAAGATTTAAGACCACCGCAAAGTAAACATTATGTACAATTAGTCAAATACCATAACTTATGGATGCAAACTCAGCATATTAGCATATCACCTGGTTTGATGGATTCAACATTGCACTGTTAACAACCTCCCCTTTTCCTAGGTTTTCTAAACTTTGAGCTGCATACAAAACATCTTTCGAGTGCTTTTCCTCCTCCCCATCTTTGATCATTCCCATATGCTGCATCGACCTACCAACAATTGATTCATCCCTTGTTTTACAAGGATCAATTGTGTCATCCAGCTGAGTACAAAAGTTGCCAATGTTAAATTCAGATCCTAGATTTTCTTGATCGAAAAAAGTTTCATCAACACTGTTGATAACTTGAGAAATAATAGAATTCACATTATCCCGATTAGTGCCCTCGTCTGTCGCATGACTTCCAACACCTTCATCACCAACTCCAGTATTCTCCGCCCCTTTCGAATTACATTTATCCTTCTTCCCCTTTTCTCTTTCACCTAAGAAAATTCTCTTCATCGCTGTCAACGTACACTTCTGCCCTGGGCTGTTCAGACGTTTGATTCCACGCAACCTACAATCCTTTGACGTCTTTCTTCGCTTCAACCACGCCACCTCTTTTTCCAAATTCTCGATTTTCTTCTCCACCCAACTCTTGAATTTATCATTACCAACAGAACTTGTCTCTGTTATACTTCCATATTCAATAGCAAGTAACGGTAGCTTTCTCTTCTTGTTCTCCCCAACAGTCTTTGATACGTGTTCAATGCCATCTTCAATAGCGAGTAATGAAGGTTTTCTTTTCTTTTTGTTCTCTACAATAGCCTTTCGGACGTATTTAATCAGCTTCTGCGAAGAATCTCCCCCAGGCCACTCCGCCTTCTTAAAGTTGTGATCACTATCCACCAGATTTTCAAGATACACCAACTTCTTATCTTTAATCTCGTCTATCCACTCCCCCCAGCCCTCTCCAAATGGTCCCATTGGTTTTAAACACGGTACCAGTTTTACCTGTAAATAGAAAAATACCACATCTGTATGGATACATGGATTTGTTTTAATATTCACAATAAGGAACTACACATACCTCAGATCCAAACTCTACGTCTATTACAGTCTCACTACTAATCCAGTTGTTTTTCGGAATCCTTTCGAAAGAAGTATCCATGAAGGTCATAGTTGATTCATGGTCAGGCATCCTCTCCAAGAATCCGGGAATACATCGGAAAACTAGAAGTTGGAATGCAAGCGGGAATCCATAGACGACCTTTGTTTGCTGCTGCAGCTGAGTTCTGAATGTTTTAACCGGATCTTCACCAATTTTTCCCGTTCTCGGGCCAGGTTTCATTGAATTAATTGTTTTAAGAAACGACATTCTTCCCCATGGATAGCTCAAAAAATTATCAACATCGCTGAGCATCTCAACAAACTCCGGCGTTGCTTTTGCAACCTGGTTGCTACAAATAAGCACTCCATCAACAATACATATCAGCGCAAGCTTCAACCTTTTTGTTCCATCAATGTCACTATCCTCAAGCATTTGAAGTATGTCTGAAATCTTATCCCCTTGGTCCCCCTTCTTAATGGTCTTACTCATCTGTCCAAATAAATCTTCCCATTCCGATGTTCTTTTCACCACCACTATACTCCGATCTTCTGGGTCTTCTTCTTCCGGGAACTCGCAACAATTTAAGCCTGTTATCATTCCAAACTCAACTAATGAGAATCGCAGTGGTTGTCCTGCAAAAACTGTACTCAACTCGTACTTCTTTTTTGTAATTAGTTGTCTCCCCAGTAGCCCATGTATCAATTTCCCTGAAATTGAACACTGCTTGACCGGGAGCCTAAACAAATCTCCAAAACTAGAATCCCGTAATCTCTCCCACTCCGGCGTATCCTTCAATAGCTGCCAAAATTTGTTTAGTATCTCCGGTTTCGAGTATATATTCAGTCTACCATCTGGATATCGATCTGTTTTGTACAATCTGCTCGGTAGTTCTTTGTCCACCATTGCCTGAAAAATACAAAATCAATTACAGCAACAAGCGGTCTACACAATCGAACCAAAATTGATTATTTCTAATGAAGTCTAGCTTACCTTACTGTTGCTGTAGAAGAGAGAAGCTCGTAAGAGAGAAGATCGAAAGAGACAACCTTTTTTTTTTCCCCTTTTTGTTTTACCCTAAATTAAAAGCATCTGATAAATTATTAGATTACCCCAACTATAAAATTTCTAGTTAGCAAATGAGTAATTGCTCAGGTCATTTAGTCATAAGGGCATTTTTGACTTTCCATTGTCTCTCTCATCAAAAAAAGATACACAATTGAAAAAACATTTGAGAAGATACCAATTTACAAGAAAAAGATATAAAAGATACACTCAGTGCAATTCACCCCTCATTTCTAACTAAATATATTGCAATTGAAGGTTAAATTAAGTATTAATGCCCTCTAAAATGTGTACAGTAGGCAAGGTGCCTTATTGTGTAATAAGAACATGTGAAGGTGCCTTATACCGAAAATGCCTCCAAGAATAGTGTAAAAATAGTTACGATTATCACATTTTTGTTTTGTGGCTAAGAAGCCATATATTAATTACTCTTCAAACGTGGCTAATTTAACCATAGTTTAGCCATATTTTATTTGTGGCTAGACAAACACATATATTATATGGTTAGTACATGGCTATCTAGCTACAAAATAAAAAATAGCCATTGTTTGCTAGTGGCTATTATTGTAAGTACTTGAAAAATGCAAATCGGTTATAATATTCGATTTTTCTTGTGTGAATGATTTCATGTTTCACACATATAAATAGTGTTAGAGGTAAAAACTTTGGGTGAATTGCACTCACTATATCTTTCTATCTTTTTCATTGCAAATTAGTATCTTTCCAATTGATTTTGCATTTATGTATCTTTTTTTGTATGACCCACCATCAAAAAGACCATTTTATCCTCAAGCTTTATTTTTCTCCTATTTTTTATTTTCTCTTCCACCGAAAATGCATCTATTTCTTTTCTTTATTATTTTCTTTTTTATTTTCTTTTTCTTTCCCTTCTCTTTCTTACTTTTGCATTTATTTCACCCCATTATTTTTGAACGGTGGATATCATGCAATGGGTGAGGTTTCCGGTCATATAGACCGCCAAAATTGAGTTAGAAACGGCCGATCTACCGGAATTCAAAAAAAAAAACGGACTTAATACGGAGATTGCAAATGGATAATTGAGTCTTTATCCATGTGGATACTACGGAAATTGCGAATGAATATCCATCCATGAGGATACAACAATGGTCATATACATGCAAGGTGCTTAATATGGGTAGGAAGTATCCAATGAAAATGTAGTTTTTGAATGGATAGTGGTCTACACCTACTCTACGTTCACAAATTCACCATAATGTGGACTCTTAACCAACTTTTGTCCATTAGACCCGTACTTTGTGTCCACGGATCGCAATAATGATAACTTTTGACCACCGATTGTGATCGTCCAACATGCTTTGTGTCCATGAATAGTCATATGTTAAAACATCTTGTTAAGCATCTTGTCCATCATCATTCATGTTAAACCATCTTGTTAAGTATCTTGTCCATCATCATTCATGTTAAACCATCTTGTTAAGCAACTTGTCCACAATAATGTGATCTCTTGACCATCCGATTGTCCATCATAAGCGTTTATCACATATTGTGGACATCTTGTCCATCATCATTCATGTTAAACCATCTTGTTAAGCGTCTTGTCCACGAATAATCATATGTTAAACGTTTACCCATGGTAAACATGGTCTACACATACTCTATGTCCACAAATTCACAATCATATGAACTCTTAACCAACTTTTGTCCGTTAGATCCGTACTTTGTGTCCACGGATCATAAGCGTTTACCCATGGTAAGCATCTTGTTAAGCATTTTGTCCATCATATATTAAACCATCTTGTTAAGCATGAGATGTGATAAGGTTCCAAATTCTTGTTGAGCATCTTGTCCACGAATAATCATATGTTAAACATTTCCCCATGGTAAACATATTTTTGGATTCATCATTCATGTGATCGTCTAACATCATATGTTAAATCATCTTGTTAAGCATCTTGTCCATCATTAGTATCCACGTGGATGGATAAACTATCCATTCGCAAATTTTTTTTAAGTCCAATTTTTTTTTTTTGGATTTCCGATAGATCGATCGATTCTCTCTCCATTCCGATGATCTATAAGTCCGAAAACCTCACTCAATTCATCCTATCCACAGTCAAAAAAACGTGGGTAAAAATTAATGCATAAAGTAAGAAAGAGAGTGTAAGAGAAAAAAAAAATTAAAAAAAAAAATTCGGATGGATAGAAGCAAACTGTGGATGACTTTGTATAATTAACTATCTATAACTAGAAGACAAAAAACAAGGTTAAATGGTCATTAGCCACCACTAAAAGACAAAAAAAGATACACAATTGCAAAAAGAATTTGAAGGATACAAGTTTGCTATTACTTTCTAAAAAAGGTATACTCAGTGCAATTAATCCAAAAACTTTATATAAAAATCAAACAAACTATGTTTCTTTTCTTTTGGCAGCCAAAATAATCATGTCTTATCTAGACAATATGAAAAAGCCAACAACCATGCATCATCCAACTAGACAACATAGCATATGCTGGAAAGTCACCGATTGTCCACATCAACACTGCTCGCATTCTGAATCTTTTATTATTGACATATCAAATGCATTCATATCATCCATCCTCAAGCTCTGCAATTCTTCAATAAATGACAGAACGTAAATATCTAGGCTTGTATTTGATGCTTTGCTCCGGGTACTAGTATCATAAGGAAAATTTTATTTTTTCACACACATGACGGAGGAAAATTATAAGGGTTACTATTACGGGCCAAATTGAGTGTGTTTCACGTTCATACCAATATGGTTAAATACATATGTTGATTAGCCAAGATAAATATTGCTTCCACATTGCTCTATCTGATGTGTGATGCATCTCGCCTTCTGGAGAATATGTTCGCCGTTGATGTTTGCGTTTTAGACACCAATTAAAACCTAATGTGCACGCTACCATAATCGAATGGTATGTCGATGTAATACTTTAGGATCAAATCCTCAGGGAGCTAGTGATCTATGACACCAAGAATACACAAAGTTTCTTAATCTAAGCTAATACAAGAGATTTGGTTTTATACTAACAACCTAAGTGAGATGAAAGCAAAGAAACTAATATAAAAATGATACAAATAACAAAAGTGAAATAAAAACAGAACAAACCATTCACTAAATAAGATACTAAGATTCACAAAAACAGAGCAAAAACAGAGATGATAAAAGACTAAGTTCCTTAGGTTGATATTTCGGTTTGGGTGATCAACAAATAATCTAGAAGTGTTTAACAACAATAGAATAATTTCTTAGGCTAAGAACAACATATCAAGCTACTCCACTCTCATGATAATAGCCCTATACCTATCAAGTATTAACATCAACTCTCGTTGGCAATTTCAAGATATATATGCATTATGAACAAATTCTTATTACCACTAAACACCTTAAACATCAATTCTCATTGGTTAAGTATGTAAAACACTTGATAGAGTTTCAAACATTAACTACACTTCTCAGTGCTAGCAACATTCAAGATCAAGGAATTGATTAGCTACTTCAGCCCTAGCATTAAGAGTTTCTAACAAGTAAGAAATCAATATTTCCAAGTTTTAAACAACCTAAACCATTACTAGATCACCTTCACCTTACTCAAACCCAGAAACTTATAAAGAACTACTCACTAACATTCATAGAAACACAAAAAGACATAGTTGAGATGATATAAGATTAGAGAAATAGATGAATCAACAAGAACAACACAAGAAAATCAAACTTCTAAACAAGATGAAAGAAAATAAAGTTATGATCGAGATCCATAAATGGATCAAGAAGTAGATCATGCCTCTTCTCATACACCAAGAGGTCTTAAATAATGGAAAACAAAGTGTCTTGGTCGACCTCAGAACATGGGAGGTGAAGGATGTTTTGGAGTTAATCCAGATTCAATTCTCAGATTCAACAGTTCCTAAACATGCGGATCTAGGTTCTCTTGATTAGAAACTTTATTGATCTCACCTTTTACCTGTTTATGCAGCGGAAAGAGAGAACAGGTCAGAGATCAGAGAGCCACCAAGTGATAACTCCTCCAGAGGTTCACACACGCACACCAAGCAGGAAGAGAGGCTGCTAGACCAAGCTGTGGGCGGCGCAGAGAGAGAGAGAGAGGCGCGGCTGGGTTAGGGTTAGGGGAGAAAGAGATTTGGGTTTTTAGTTTATAAAACCCTTCTCTTTCCCTTTTGGGCTTTTGGGCCCAAATACCAATCTGATTAAATCCCTTGGATTTAATCAGACCCATTAATCTCTCTCTAAGTACGACAAATGCCTGGCACTTTTACCGTACTTCTGCTAAGCCGTTCCTACACATTTTCCTGTTAGCTTAGGCGTGTGACCCATATGGGATCATATAATAAAGGCAATAAGTCCAAGACTTATAGATCATGAGCGGACTCTAGCAAGCCATCATGACCCCCAGTATTATATGACTTATGTCTGATCATTGACATACTCTTACTTTCTAGAGACAGTACCGAGATTACTGGACACAATTCCAACAATCTCCCACTTGTACTGGAATCTCTGTATTCATAATCCTTTTGTCTCAATATCTCGATTAGTCATAAGGCAAGATTAGTGTCATCCTTATAAAGCCTAATCTTGTTCATCGGACTCTGATTCGATACTGACAATCCAAACGACTCGGGACAGTCCGTTTGAGCATGGCCATGCATTTTCCAGTATTCAAATCTCCGATTGGCCTAGAGATATTCACTCCATTTATATTGGAGGGACAAATTCCGTCTTGTTCCATCACTGTAAACTACTCATTTCGTAATACACCCAAACAAGGTCCTTATAACTATCGCAGAACGACAGCGTTAGACAATGATCAAAGTGCATCAGTCCATGTGCAGTCACATGCATGCGAACTCAGGTCTAAGGACTATACTCTATAGTCGTAGTAAGAATCTCTTATGACACAGATATAAATATCCTGAAGAGTTCTTATAAGCGGGTCTAGTCCGGTCGTATGTACCCCACATACACCTATGTACTGACTTTGATGCCGCGCATCTATGACACACTGAGACTTTGTCATAAGTCACATACCAATCTAGTCTCACACGGTTGTTGGTGTTCCAATTTCAACAACCTTCGACTAGGGGCTGAATGATATAAGCCATCTATCAAATATAGGGTCTCATGACCAAGCTAAATGACTTTGATGACTCAAGATCAAGTCACTTATTCGATGACCTATAAAATGGTTTATATCACTTTGGAACGATTATTTCATCACAGTTAAAATAATCTTGAAATAATAATTTCATTAAACATAAAATGTTTTACAAGAACATATCAAATAACTAAATAAAGCCCCAAAACTCCCACTCAAATTTAGATTACATTTCAATGTTTCTAATGCCTACAGCTTCAGTCAGATACTCGAGCTTAGGCCTTGGGAGTGGCTTTGTCAACGGATCAGCGACGTTATCATTTGTCTGAACTCGGCTGATCTTGACTTCCTTTCTATTTATGATGTCACGTATCAAGTGAAATCTTCTTAGAACATGCTTGGATTTCTGGTGTGATCTTGGTTCCTTTGCCTGAGCTATAGCACCATTGTTGTCACAAAACAGTGCCAGAGGCTCAGCCGCATCTGGTATCACACCTAGTTCAATAATGAACTTTCGTATCCAAACAGCTTCCTTCGCTGCTTCTGAGGCGGCGATATATTCAGCTTCTGTAGTGGAATCAGCAACGGTGTCTTGCTTGGAGCTTCTCCAACTGATTGCACCGCCATTCAGACAAAAGATATAACCGGACTGTGACCGGAAATCATCTTGGTCTGTCTGGAAACTTGCGTCCGTGAATCCACTGACTTTAAGCACATCACTTCCACCGTATACCAAGAACTTATCCTTAGTATGTCTTAGATACTTCAGGATATTCTTGACGGCAATCCAATGGTTTTCACCTGGATTTGACTGGTATCTACTCGTCATGCTCAATGCATAAGCAACATCAGGACGAGTACAGATCATGGCATACATGACAGATCCTATTGCAGATGCATAAGGAATATTCTTCATGCGCTCAAGCTCAGCAGCCGTCGTAGGGCTCTGCTTCTTGCTTAGCGTTGTGCCATGTACCATTGGCGTGAAGCCCTTCTTGGAATCTATCATGCTGAATCTTTGTAGGACTTTGTCAATGTATGAGTCTTGACACAAGCCTATCAGCCTTCTAGATCTATCCCGGTAGATCCTGATTCCAAGAACGTATGCGGCTTCACCCATATCTTTCATGGAAAAACAACTTCCAAGCCAGTCCTTTACCGATTTCAGCATTGGAACGTCGTTTCCGAGAAGCAGTATGTCATCAACATACAGAATAAGAAATACTATCTTTCTCCCACTAGTTTTCTTATACACGCATTGTTCTTCTTCGTTTCTGATGAAGTCAAATTGCTTGATCGCTTCATCAAAACGAAGATTCCAGCTCCTCGATGCTTGCTTCAATCCATAAATGGATTTATGAAGCTTGCATACTTTCCCAGCATTCTTTGGATCTATGTAACCGTCAGGTTGTGTCATATACACATCCTCTTCCAGAATACCATTAAGGAAGGCGGTTTTCACGTCCATCTGCCAAATTTCATAATCATGAAAAGCTGCAGTTGCTAGTAGAATCCGAATAGATTTCATCATAGCCACTGGGGAATAGGTTTCATCGTAATCCACACCGTGAACTTGTCTGAAACCTTTTGCCACCAACCTGGCTTTATAAATCTGGACATTACCATCCACGTCAATCTTCTTCTTGAAGATCCATTTGCACTCGATGGCTTTTACGCCAGCGGGTAAGTCAACCAACGAAAATACTTGGTTGACTGACATGGAGTCCATTTCGGAATCAGTGGCCTTGCGCCACTTAGAGGAATCTGGGCCCATCATGGCTTGATTGAAGTTCGATGGTTCATCACCATCAATGATCAGAAGATCATGACAGTTAGTCACGAGGAATCCTTGATATCTCTCGGGTTCGTGACGGATCCTTCCGGATCTTCGAACTTCAGGTACTACAGGTTCAGGCTCTACAATTTCTTGTAGGTCCTCCTGCTGCTCTTCCTCATTAGGTTGAGCAGTATCCTGTTCATCTTGAATTTCTTCAAGCAGTACCTTACTCCCACTGTCTTTCTTAGAGAGAAACTCCCTCTCAAGAAAGTTACAATCCCGGGCAACAAAGATCTTGTTCTCGGAACGTAGATAGAAGTAATAAGCCTTGGTTTCCTTTGGATAACCAATGAAGTAGCATTTATCAGACTTTGGTGTAAGCTTGTCTGAGATTAATCTCTTGACATAGGCTTCACAACCCCAAATTCTAAGATAAGACAACACTGGAGCCAATCCAGTCCATAATTCATATGGTGTCTTTGCTACCGCTTTCGATGGCGCTCTATTTAGAGTGAACACTGCTGTTAGCAGAGCATATCCCCAAAGGGATATTGGAAGGTCTGTGTGACTCATCATAGATCGAACCATATCCAATAAGGTCCGATTTCTCCTCTCAGACACACCATTCCATTGAGGTGTTCCAGGAGGAGTGAGTTGGGATACGATCCCACACTCTCTCAGATGATCACTGAATTCTTGGCTTAAGTATTCTCCTCCTCGGTCGGACCGAAGAGCCTTAATGCTTTTGCCAAGTTGGTTCTGTACTTCATTTTGGAATTCTCTGAACTTCTCAAAAGATTCAGACTTATGTTTCATTAAATAAACATATCCATACCTACTGAAATCATCAGTGAAGGTAATGAAGTACTGATAGTTTCCTCTTGCATTTGTGGACATTGGGCCACACACGTCAGTGTGTATCAGGCCCAATAAGTCACTGGCCCTCTCGTTAGGTTTATTAAAGGGGGCCCGTGTCATTTTGCCCATCATGCAGGATTCGCATTTCTCACATGACTCAAAGTCAAATGAGCCAAGAAGTCCATTCGAATGGAGCCTCTTGATGCGTTTCTCGCTGATGTGCCCTAAACGACAATGCCATAGAAACGTTCGGTTCTCCTCATTAGGTTTGAACCGTTTGGTATTAATGTTATAAATTGGCGCGGATTGATCAAGTATGTAAAGCCCATTCGTAAGAGGGGCACAACCATAGAACAAATTGTTGCGATTGAAGGAACATAATTTATTCTTAACTGAAAAATCATAACCTTCCAAATCCAACAAAGAATTTGAAATAATATTCCTTCTTATAGCAGGTACAAAATAACAATTATTGAGTTCTAAAACCAATCCCGAAGGTAAAGACAACAAGTATGTGCCTACAGCTAGTGCTGGAACTTTCGCTCCATTCCCAACTCGTAGCTCCACTTGTCCTTGCTTCAGCCTTCTACTGTTGCTGAGTGCCTGCATATTAGTACAAATATGAGCCCCACAACCAGTATCCATAACCCATGAGGTATTATCAGAAGTAGTTGTATTAACTTCTATAACAAAAATACCTGTCGAAGAAGTCTCGAGAGTCTTCTTCTTCAATTCCTTTAGACCTTCTTGGAATTTCTTACATTCTCTCCTCCAATGCCCTGGTTCTTTACAGAACCTGCATATGTCAGTTGGCCCAGCCTTGGACTTGGGCTTGGGCTTTGGCGTGTCCTTGTCCGCGACTTGGACAGCCTTGGCCTTTCCCTTATCCTTAGCAGAGGATTTCTTAAACCCCTTGCCCTTTTGCACCATAAGCACATTGGGGTCCTTGGCGGTTTTCCTCAAGTTGGGCTCTGCAGTCTTGAGCATTCCGTGAAGCTCAGGCAATGTCTTACTCAAGCCATGCATGTTAAAGTTCAGAATGAACTGATCATAGCTTGCAGGTAATGACTGCAGAATGATGTCGCAAGCAAGTTCCTGGCTGATAGGGCAGTCGAGTTTCTGAAGATGATCGAGATAACCCATCATCTTCAAGACATGAGGACTCACTGCCGCATTTGCAGCCAACTTACAGTCTAAGAGGTTCTTAACAGTCTGAAACCTCTCAGTCCTTGCTTGCTCCTGAAAAAGCGATTTCAGGCTTGCCATTATCTCAATTGGTGACAACACACTCTCGAACTGCATTTGCAGCTCAGCAGTCATTCTCGCCAACATAAGGCAATACACATCATTTTCATCTGACGAATGCTTTTCCCAAGCATTATGCAGAGTCCTGGCGGCATTGTTAGCAGGCCTCTCGGGGAGAGGATCACGAAGGACATAATCCTTCTTCTCCTGCTTGAGGACCAGCCTCAAGTTCCTTGACCACGTCAGGAAGTTCGTTCCAGTCAGCTTCTCCTTCTCGAGAACAGACCGGATTGAGAATGTGTTTTGAGTGCTTGTAGTAGTCATAGCTGAAATATAATATAAAAAGGTTATTAGTTAATATGTTCAATATGATTAATCTCGTATTAAATTTAATATGATTAATCACGCATTATATTCAATAACATAAGTTACCCTCAATAGAATATAATGATTCCAAGATCCACATATAACTAAGATCAAAGTGGGCCACTGGCCATCACCCAACCTTAGCTTATATCGGTAAGCCCTATGTCGGCTAATTATATCCGTGATATAACTCTTGGTTGTGAATCTGGGCCCGAGGCCCAATCCACTCTGATGTCTCAAGGCCCGGGACTCCCGATGGCCTAGTCAAGAAAACCAGACTATACAGTCATGTAATCATTAATGTCTGGGACTCCCAATGACATTTATGAATCACAAACCGTCTTATCCACGCAAAAGTAGACATCCTCACACTGTAAGGCCATGAATACAATTGAATGGGCTTCGACAGCTGACATAGCCTGGACAAGACATCCAACGCTTGATATTATTTGAGGTTCGTAGGTTTATTAAAATTTCATCCCAAAATAGAAGATTACTATTTTGGGAAACTTTCCATTTTGGGAAACCTACTAATTTTGGAAACTTTCTAAAATTTGAAACTTTCTAAAACCGGAAACTTTCTAACTTTAGAAATTTCTTAAAATCCAAAACATGCAAATCTAGAAACTTCTATTTTAAGAAACTTTCTAATTTCAAAATTTTGGAAATTTAATAATTCAAAATCGATTTTATAATTTTATAAAATAAATTTTAAATTAAATCGGAAGAAAAGACTCAAATAATTGGCCCAATTGTTTTAACTTCTTGGCCCGAGGCCCAAGAATTGGTCCATGTCCAAGACATAACCCAATTGTCCAATTAAATGACATAACCGGTCTGGTTCATTAAAATTGGTCTAACCAAAATTAATTACTACGATGACCACAATTGTCAACCGGTTATTTACTAAACCGGATTTTCTCAATTTATTTGATCCAACCAAATCAAATTAGAAAATCCTGGTTTAGGCACAAAATCCAATATTTCGACTTTGGATTTCTTATCCCGGTTTAACCAGAACTTAATAAAATTATTAAATCTGTTTATTAAACCGTGACATTTGATTTTAATTAAAATTTTAAACCGAGCCTTAAACCGATCCGAACCATCACACGCAAGACCCTAACCGGTCGGGACCGTCGCAGCCAAAACATCACGTGATGCAAGCATCACGCGATCGTACGGACGGCGTGGGACGATCGACGTTCGGGTCGTTGCTCGGCCTCGGTCACGCGGGACAGTCCTGGCCGAGATGCGATCGGGACGGAGTGGCAGGTCGAGAGCGATCGGGACGAGATGCGATCGATCCGATCGATCAGCCCATCTCTCGCGATCCGACGCATGACGTGATCCTCGCGATCCTTGCGCCTCACGGTCGTCCGGTCCAGCTGCCGCGATCGGATGATCACGCGACTCGATCCTTTAGCGATCGGTCCGTGCATCATCAAACCGACGCATACCAAATCAATATAGCTTGGTCATGCGATTTTTTCAATAGTTTGTTTAGGTTTTCAATTCCTTGTTGCTTAAGTGATTTCTCTTATCAGTAGTTGATTCAAAACACTTCTTAAACAAGAAAAACAATCCTAAACGAGATTCTAAACAAGAAAAACCAGAACCAATAGCTCTGATACCACTGAAGGATGTTTTGGAGTTAATCCATATTCAATTCTTCAGATTCAACAGTTCCTAAACATACGGATCTAGGTTCTCTTGATTAGAAACTTTATTGATCTCACCTTTTACCTGTTTATGCAGCGGAAAGAGAGAACAGGTCAGAGATCAGAGAGCCACCAAGTGATAACTCCTCCAGAGGTTCACACACGCACACCAAGCAGGAAGAGAGGCTGCTAGACCAAGCTGTGGGAGGCGCAGAGAGAGAGAGAGAGGCGCGGCTGGGTTAGGGTTAGGGGAGAAAGAGATTTGGGTTTTTAGTTTATAAAACCCTTCTCTTTCCCTTTTGGGATTTTGGGCCCAAATACCAATCTGATTAAATCCCTTGGATTTAATCAGACCCATTAATCTCTCTCTAAGTACGACAAATGCCTGGCACTTTTACCGTACTTCTGCTAAGCCGTTCCTACACATTTTCCTGTTAGCTTAGGCGTGTGACCCATATGGGATCATATAATAAAGGCAATAAGTCCAAGACTTATAGATCATGAGCGGACTCTAGCAAGCCATCATGACCCCCAGTATTATATGACTTATGTCTGATCATTGACATACTCTTACTTTCTAGAGACAGTACCGAGATTACTGGACACAATTCCAACAGGAGGGTCTACAAGCCAAAAGAAAAAGAGAAAAAGTAGCATGTGGGCAAAAGTTGGTCTTAAAGTGGCATGATTGATATGTGTCCAGTAAATTGGTCATAACTCTTCGTGTATAGCTCTTAATGACTTCAAGCCACCTCCATTGGAAAGTTAACTCAATTCCCTATAACTTTGGTTTGAAGGTCCAAAGCTAAATATGAACGTAAGCACTTCATATGACTCGATCTTTCAAGGTTAAATTTCACTGTGGCTTCAGGCCCTCGCTGTGGGTGCCGCTAGAGCTCCCGACTGTTCGCATTTCTTCACAACGACTTCAGACCCTTGCTGTGGGATGCCGCTGTGAGGTCTGGTCATGATCCTTAGCTGTTTTCAACTCTTTTTTGGTGTTTTTAGTCTCTACCTCCTCCATATCATTTGGGTGCTTCATCATGTCTTCCACCACCTACAAAAAAGAGAAACAAAGCATATGCAATCCTAATGATGACTAAATGCATTATCCTAAACCTAAAACACACTAAAAATCATGATCACAATAACTCAAAAATACAACACATCAACTCCCCCAAACTTGTTTCTTTACTTGTCCTCAAGCAAACACCAATGAGAACAAAGGGGAGAGGTTTGAAGTTGGAGACTCATAGCCAAAGAAATTTAGCAAATAATAATATGTTGCATGAACAAACACTCTAATCCACTCTAATTTCTCTAGGCTTATCAACACACCAAATCTTATTCTCTTAAGCACATTGTGAAGAATCAACTTACTCAACATTCCACCAACTCTTACATTCATTCTTTTCATTAATGTGTAGTCTCACAAATGGGGATTTGATCTTAATCAATTGGCTTGGTGTAAAAAGGCTTCAAATAGTGTTTGGAGTAGGGTTATGATTTCATATTTGGTGGCTAACTCTCAAGGAAAAAGAATGCTAGACATTATGTAAAATGTGGCAAGACAAGAACCATTTGACTTTAACTCCCATTGCCTTACCTAATTGTGTTTTCAAATCCCATCACTAGTTTAACCAATCTCCCTTCTTTCCCAAACTTTAACCATTTGACTTTTTTCATTTTTGGGTCTTGAGAAGTTATTCTTTCCATTTACTAAGACTCTTTTTCTTTTGATTTCTTTTCATTTCAAACTTAGAGTTTTTCCCATTTTATCTCAACTTCCCAAGTGTTTCCCTTCACAAGCCCCTTTGGTTCTTTCTTTCTTTTACTCCCCATTTTCATTCTTTCTTTTCTTTCAATCCCAATCCCATTTTCAAGTGCTTTTATCCCAAATGCCAATCAACAAAATGAACTCCTAGACTAGCCTATGAGAGCTAATCATTGTCGTTCTTATACTTTTAACCTTTTACACATGTTAGAATTATCAAAAAGAGGCCTCACACAATCAATCTAATGAAGGCTTAAAAGAAAAGGGAAGGGTTCTATGGTGTGGTAACCATCCTAAGAGTGAGAATGGCCACTTGGATTAACAAAAGGTGGTAGAAAAGTGGTAAAAGATAATCCAAGTGTGTATATAGTGACCATGATCAAGCATCAAAATCCCATAAGTCAGAAGATTAAGTTCATTTAAGTCAATATAGATGAGTTGGTTTCAAAATTGAGAGTATCAAGCTTGACAAATAGATTGGAGTGGTGTGATCAAAACTCGAAATGTGCAAGTGTTTCAAGAGTTGTTTAAGCAACATAGTATGATTATCAAGGGCATCATGTTCAGTTCTAAATCTAAATTTCTTACAAGCCAATTATATCATTGTCTCCTATGCAAATTCAACCTATAATGCTACTAGACTCGATCCTAAAAGTGAAACAAATATGAAGCTACATGTTTTTTTGTGTTTCAAAATTTTTAATTTCTTTTTTGTTTTTTCAAATCTGATTCAAGATGGTAAAATAAAATTAACTAACAACACTGTTGAAGGTGGTGGTAGTGTTACCTGAAGAAGCGGAAGGTAATAGTGTAATCCCCCCCAAACCTAGCTCTTGTTTGCTTATGTTTGCTCTTCTGTGGAAATCTCCAAACTTAGCTCTTGATCTCTTGTCCACATGCTGAAAACACACAAAACACTAAAACACAAGTAAAATGCACACAAACACATAAACCAAAACAGATATATACAAAGGATACCATGGGACTTCCTCCCAAGTGAGCTTGTTTAAAGTCTGTAGCTTGACTATCCCTTTACTTTTTCTGTTTGGGAATGTGGCATGACTTTGGATCACTAGGGTCATATTCATCATAGAACCATCCCCTAAACTCATTCATCCTAATCTCCTCAAAAGAGATCTTCCTTGGATCATCAATGCTCATTCGTGTGGTGTAAGTTATACCAAGGTGCTTGTCAAAAGGTTGTGCCATTTGAAATTCTTCTTCTTCACCATCCATGGAGATTTCTTCAATGAGACTCTCTTGTTTCTCCTTAGGCATTCCACTCTCTGTCTCTTGCTTGGAGTTGGGTTGTATATGCATTTCTTCCTTGGTTGAGAATTCATCATCAATTAAGATCTCATCCAACAACCAATCCATCTTCATGAGGGTCTCCAATAGTTCTTACCACCATGTCTACTTCTTCCTTGTTGCTCCTTGTTGGATGAATCATGAGTGTTCCAACATAAACTTGTTCTTCATATCTCATCTCAAGAGCTTCATCAACATTGCAATCAAAAAGTGCTTCAAATTCTCCTTCATGCATTTTATCTTCTTGTAAGAACTCATCCTTGATTTGAGAATCCTCTTCATATGTTGTTTCAGCATCCCTCTCAAGTTGAGACATTTCTTTGGTGAAGGCTTGCAAGCTAGAGGCTAAGTTTTCAAAAGGTGCATTCATCGTAGTGCGCATCTCCTCGATACTCTCCAAAACTTGTTTCAGAAGATGTTGTGTTGTTTCCTCCTTGGATTGTTGGTTTGAATAACTCCATTGACCTTGGAATTGTTGGTCTCCTTGGTTTTGATAAAATCCTTGATTGTTGAGAATCTCTTCTTCATTTGGGGAGTAATAACCCATTCCATGCTCGTACTTCATGTCCCAAGATTGATATATCTCATCATGTAGATATTGATACTCTTGAGAATAGTTTCCATAAGATATATCTTCTTGATAGGTGGGTGAGGTTTCAAAACCGTGGTGGTTTGTAGGATCCCAAGATTGACATCCTTCACCATATCCATAGTGGTACTCTTGAGAAAAGTTTTCATATGGAGGATCTTCTTGATAAGTGGGTGAGCCTTCAAAGGCTCGGTAGCTTGTGGGGTCCCAAGATTGGTATCCCTCATCATCTCCATATTGGTACTCTTGAGCAAAGTTTCCATATGGAGGATCTTCTTGGTAAGTGGATGAGCATTCAAAACTGTGGTAGCTTGTAGGGTTTCAAGCTATCTCTCTCTCTTGAACTTTCTCCCTTGTGATTATACCCTGCAAAAAGAGCAAACACTTGAAAGAAAATCAGTAACCAAACAAACAAAAACAAAAAAAGCTTAGTCTCAAGGAAATTTGAAATCCTAATGATAAATCGCCTAGCTCCCCGGCAACGGTGCCAAATTGATGTTTTCGTTTAACACACCAATTAAAACCTAATGTGCACACTACCACAATCGAACGGTATGTCGATGTAACACTTTAGGATCAAATCCTCAGGGAGCTAGTGATCTATGACACCAAGAATACACAAAGTTCCTTAATCTAAGCTAATACAAGAGATTTGGTTTTACACTAACAACCTAAGTGAGATGAAAGCAAAGAAACTAATATACAAATGATACAGATAACAAAAGTGAAATAAAAACAGAACAAACCATTCACTAAATAAGATACTAAGATTCACAAAAACAGAGTAAAAACAGAGATGATAAAAGACTAAGTTCCTTAGGTTGAGATTTCGGTTTGGGTGATCAACAAATAATCTAGAAGTATTTAACAACAATAGAATGATTTCTTAGGCTAAGAACAACATATCAAGCTACTCCACTCTCATGATAGTAACCCTATACCTATCAAGTATTAACATCAACTCTCGTTGGCAATTTCAAGATATATATGCATTATGAACAAATTCTTATTACCACTAAACACCTTAAACAACAATTCTCATTGGTTAAGTATGTAAAACACTTGATAGAGTTTCAAACATTAACTACACTTCTCAGTGCTAGCAACATTCAAGATCAAGGAATTGATTAGCTACTTCAGCCCTAGCATTAAGAGTTTCTAACAAGTAAGAAATCAATATTTCCAAGTTTTAAACAACCTAAACCATTACTAGATCACCTTCACCTTACTCAAACCCAGAAACTTATAAAGAACTACTTACTAACATTCATAGAAATACAAAAAGACATAGTTGAGATGATATAAGATTAGAAAAATAGATGAATCAACAAGAACAACACAAGAAAATCAAACCAAACTTCTAAACAAGATGAAAGAAAATAAAGTTATGATCGAGATCCATAAATGGATCAAGAAGTAGATCATGCCTCTCCTCATACACCAAGAGGTCTTAAATAATGGAAAACAAAGTGTCTTGGTCGACCTCAGAACATGGGAGGGTCTACAAGCCAAAAGAAAAAGAGAAAAAGTAGCATGTGGGCAAAAGTTGGTCTTAAAGTGGCATGATTGATATGTTTCCAGTAAATCGGTCATAACTCTTCGTGTATAGCTCTTAATGACTTTAAGTCACCTCCATTGGAAAGTTAACTCAATTCCCTATAACTTTGGTTTGAAGGTCCAAAGCTAAATATGAACGTAAGCACTTCATATGACTCGATCTTTCAAGGTTAAATTTCACAGTGGCTTCAGGCCCTCGCTGTGGGTGCCGCTAGAGCTCCCGACTGTTCGCATTTCTTCACAGCGACTTCAGACCCTGGCTGTGGGATGCCGCTGTGAGGTCTGGTCATGATCCTTAGCTGTTTTCAACTCTTTTTTGGGTGTTTCTCAGTCCCTACCTCCTCCATATCATTTGGGTGCTTCATCATGTCTTCCACCACCTCCAAAAAAGAGAAACAAAGCATATGCAATCCTAATGATGCCTAAATGCATTATCCTAAACCTAAAACACACTAAAAATCATGATCACAATAACTCAAAAATACAACACATCAGCCGTGCCAATAAATTGCCACCTCTGATTAGTATAAACGTTTCAACCAATCTGCAATTGGCATGTAAAATATTCGATATTCTGGTATGTTTTTTTCCTTCCCAAGATTTGGATGGTCTTTATCTTTACCATAAAACTGACATCGCATCAGCTCCTTATCTTCTCACTTCTATAAAATCATGCAATTAGCCTCGCAACATCAATTTTATATACATGCAGCCCAAGTGTTTGTGTCAACTTCTTCGTCTCGTAGTATGATGCAAATGCTTTATTTAATTTCATAATTACTTTTTAAAGTTTGTGCTTTCATCAGACGAGATGCAATATACAATTGAGAGGTTCTTTCTGCACACTCATCATAAAAAGCTTGATTATCGGTTTCAAAAACACTATCATGATATGGCTCTTTGTTGAACAATCACACTATATTTTCCGGCATGTAGGGTGACACAACGTCTTTTCCATTGTATGGATTTTATTCTAGAACATACTGGTATTCATCAACATAACATGCATTGTCTTCCCACATTCCGTCTTCTTTACCAGGAAACTGATTTGCTCTTGAAGATTCACCATCTTCATAATAATTTTCTCCGTGACATATAAAAATATAGTACTTGTCCTTAAACTTGTAAGAGAAAATATGTTTGGATATAACCTTTGCATCATGTTTCTTCACTGACACAACCCGTTCCCCGCGAACCGGAAACGGCGTCGTGCGGCACCGGTCGACCCAGAACGGTCCGACCGGACTGCCTTCCAACCGGTCCCAGGATTCCTGCGCGCTTCCTTCGATTCAAATCCACCAATAACATCGATCGATCGTCATTCCTGCATCCGGACCTGCGAGGGGAAAAAGGACATGAAAGGAAAGAGGCCTGAGTAATTGTTGTGAGGGCGGATTAAAGGAACCCGCGATCTCGGCTTACGCCACACGACTACGGGAACAATACCTAGCTAATAACACCTTGCACCCATGCCTGAGGGCTCACAAAAGCAACCTACACAACTATCTCTCACACAGAAACACCACCACACCGTCGCGCATGCCACACCTCACACCACTCCTTTGGGAAGGCGCGTCACACCTCCCCTGACGACCTTCAGAGCACGTGCCTTTCCCTCTTTGGTCACCGACACGTGCCCCTGCATAGAAGCCTGGCACATGCGCCTAGCACAAGCAACTAAACAAACGAGCCTTCAAGCACAAGCAATATTTTCGGTTTAAGCGATAACCTAGAATTCTACGTTCCACAATCAATCACGCGTTCACTAGTTACGCTACCTAGGGAAGAAATTATTAACATGGGACTATCGCCCGGAATCAAAATAAAGTAAGAAGGGATCACGTTCGGTCCTCACCTTGGCCAAAGAAGGGGAAATGCGAAATTTAGGAATTCCAATTGCTCGAACGGACTTCATAACTGAAAAGAAGACAAAAACATTCAATTTAGGCTTTTGTTTCGTTCGAATCGGGTTTAGGATGAGCAAGTTACGTCTACTTAAAAATTGGTTGACTGAAAGTCAACGGTCGGTCAAAGTCAAAGTCAACCGGTCAACCAAAACCCAAACCCAGACCCAGACCAAACCGGGCTCAATCTATTACCGGCCCCATTACCTTAACCAATCCTAAACCAAGCTAAATCGGAAGTTGATTTGAAATTGGACCAAACCAAAAATTAAAATTAAAAATTAGAAATAGAAATCAAACCGGACCGGTCAACGCCTGACCCAGTTAACCGAGTTGACTCGGTCACCGGCTAGTTAACTTGGTGGCGGTCCGGCGGCGGCAGCGCGTTGCAGCCGCTAGTGAATCTCACGCGCACGGCGCTCCTTCGGCGCGTGAGGGCGCATGCGGCGGCGCGTGGGCGAACGATCCGCGGCTCCGGCTTTGTCTCATCGAGCTGGTCGCGGTGGTGGTCTCAGAGTTACGGGATTTAAAGCGGCTTGAAAACTAGAGCAAAAATTCATTTCGGGTTTTTGTAAACATTTTAGATCTAGGATTTTTCCAGGGTTACCTGATGGAGGAGAGAAAGAAAAACGAGGGGGAAGACTTTGGGGAAGCAAGAACGGATCGAAAACGCGTGAGAGCTTTGCCAGAGAGATTTAAGATGAATATTATAGTGGGAGGCAAGGATATTTTTAGCGGAGGGGAGAGGGAAAAGCCATAACTCAAATATGGAAAGCAGGCTTGGGCTTTTCCCTTCCCCTTTTTTAAAAAAATTCAAACAGGCCTGGTAAAGGGCCGTTACAATTCTCCCCCACCCCCTTGAAAAGAATTCGTCCCGAATTCTGGGACGTGCGGTTTCCCGAACATCCCAGAACTCAAGGGCATCATTCCTCTCTGGGTGCAAAGACTTGTACGGGTGAGATCCGAACGGGGTTGCACGAGATAGTAAAAGAATAAGGTATATAAAATAATGGTGTAAGGCTACATAGTTTTAATGAATAGATAATAAAATCAGCTACGCGATAAACCGCCGAAGAAAAGCCAAAATAAAAACCAGAACAATAAAAGAATAACTAAGCCCTACTCCAAAAACATCGAGGTCTCCTAACTCTAGCCACTCGGCGATCCTGGTCCCCAGAAATCGAAGTCCGCATCGCCTGGCTCCTCCTCTGGGTCGGTCTCGGGGGCTCAGAATCAGAACTGGAGATGATAATCACCGGACCCGGCCGCATGCTGGTGTATCTGCTCCTACTGCATCAGTTCCCGCTCCATCTTCTCCAACTGCATTTGTTCCTGCTGCATCAGCTCCTGCTCCATATGCTCCTGCCGCATCAGCTCATGTTCCTGCTGCCACACTGCATACCGCTGTATCAACTCCTGCTCCTGCTCAGCCTGCTGCTGCATCATGGCCTTGTGCCGTGCCAAAGCCTCTTGCTGCGCCATCACCTGCTGCTAGTGGGACAGTTCCCTCTGCCTGATCTCAACCAAATTGGCGTACCTACGCCATCACAACCAGGTAGAACGCCTCGTACCCATACTCCTCTGATACATCCTGTCGCGTCTCCGGCAGGAGTCCTCCCTGAAACAACGCCAACTAGTGCGCCGAGGGTTGAGGAGGCTGGTGGATAGCGGCTCATATGAATCGCTCTAAGTACTCATCGACATCCATACCCACCAACTAGATCGTATGACGGTCGTATGCTGAAGACACACATACCGGGGGTGGGGGTGCGTCATCCGTCGGAATCGACTCTGAACCAAACTCTGGGAATGGGAGAACATGCGGGGCATGTGGATGCGCATACATTTCTCCCACAAATTATGCATGATCTAGCTCTGGATCGGCTTCCTCCACTGTTGGCTCCTTCCCGGCGCGGACGGAACACCCATTGGGGTCTCCTCGGGTCGCCCTCTCTTCCGTGAAGGCTGCGGGTCTGTCGCTACTGGCGTCGGTGAATACGCGGGTCCGGCTGCGAAAACAGAGGTGGTTATCCCGGGTGTGGTCCTCACTGAGAATCGCCTCATATGGCTGGCACGTGGTGGGATGCTCTTCCGAGCCATGGTGTGGAAAGGAAAGGTATGGGCAGGACGGGGACCAGAATCGGAGTCGGAACTGGAATCAGAAGACATCCTGCATAAGACATGGAAGGGTGAGGTCACAACAAGAGACAATCAATGATATAATTGGTGCTTGAAAAAGCCTTTCACAAAGTAACATCTTTTAAACTTTCATAAACACTTTTGAAAATTCTGAAAACAGGGTTTTGGGAAAACAACGAAGTTGATCCCCCAAGACGGCACTGGGGACCTTAACCCAGGCTTTGATACCAAGTTGACACAACCCGTTCCCCGACCAACAGGAAATGGCATCGTGCGGCACCTGTCGACTTGGAACGGTCCGATCGGACTGCCTTCCAACTGGTCCCAGGATTCATGCGCGCTTCCTTCAGTTCAAATTCACCAATAACATCGATCGATCGCCAATCCGGCATCCGGACCTGCGAGGAGAAAAAGAACGGGAAAGGAAAGAGGCCTGAGTAATTGTTTCAAACACAATTACCCGGTGAGGGAAAATTCAGGAAACCAGCGATCTCGGCTTACGCCACACGACTATTGGAACAATACCTAGCTAATAACACCTTGCACCCACTCCCAAGGGCTCACACAAGCAACCTACACAACTATCGCTCACACTGAAACACCACCACACCGGCGCGCATGCCACACCTCACACCACTCCTTTAGGGAGGCGCGTCACACCTCCCCTGACGACCTTTAGAGCACGTGCCTTTCCCTCTTTGGTCTCCGACATGTGCCCCTGCATAGAAGCCTGGCACATGCGCCTAGCACAAGCAACTAAACAGACGAGCCTTCAAGCACAAGCAACATTTTCGGTTTAAGAGATAACCTAGCATTCTACGTTCCACAATCAATCATGCGTTCACTAGCTACACTACCTAGGAAAGACATATTAACATGGGACTATCTCCCAAAATCGAAATAAAGTAAGAAGGGATCACGTTCGGTCCTCACCTTGGCCAAAGAAGGGCAAAAGCGAAATTTAGGAATTCTAATTGCCCGAACGGACTTTATAACTGAAAAGAGGACGAAAAAACCAATTTAGGCTTTTGTTTCGTTCAAATCGGGTTCGGTATAAGCAAGTTACGGCTATTTAAAGATTGGTTGACTAAAAATCAACGGTCGGGTCAAAGTCAACTGGTCAACCCGGTCAACCCAGACCCAATCTCGGACCCATACCAAACCGGACCCAATCCATAACCGGCCCAATTACCTTAACCGATCCTAAACCGAGCTAAATGAGGATTGATTTGAAATTGGACCAAACCGGAAATTGAAATTAAAAATTAAAAATTAGAAATCAAATCGGACAGGTCAACCTAAGCCGAACTGGTCAACGCACGAACCGGTCAACGCCTGGCCCGGTCAATCCAAACCAGTCAACCGAGTTGACTCGATCGCCGGCGGCAACGGACAGCGGCGGCTCCTCCGACTCTCTGGGCGGTGGACGGCGACGTTCCTACGACGGCGACGGCGGCTCATGCGGTGCTCCGGCGACGGCTCAGGCGGCAGCAGCGACGCATAGCTCCTCCGGCGGCGCGTGGATCTCATGCGTGCGGCGCTCCTACGGCGCGTGAGGGCGCATGCGGTGCCACGTGGGCGAACGGTTGGCGGTTCTGGCTTCGTCTCGTCGAGTTGGTCGCGGTAGTGGTCTCAGAGTTACAAGATTCAAAGCGGTTTAAAAACTATAGCAAAAATTCATTTCGGGAGGATTGTTCTGGGGTTACTTGATGGAGGAGAGAGAGAAAACGACGTGGAAGACTTCGGGGACGCAAGAACGGCTCGGAAACACGTTAGAGCTTCACCGAAAAGATTTAGGATGAATATTTTAGTGGGAGACAAAGATATTTATAGTGGAAGAGAGAGAAAAAAGCCCTAATTTAAATATGGAAAACGGATTTGGGCTTTTCCTTTCCTCTTTCAAAAAAAAAATTCAAACGGACCTGGTAACAGACCGCTACATTCACGTTCTCGCAGCGCGCACACAAACATATTAAAGTATTTTACTCTTCGTAAGAAGCTTGGTTACAAGCACATTCGATAAAAGAATTAGTTCATATATAAATTCACTTGAAACACATTTTTTTGGATTAATTCGTTGATCCATCCACTCTTTTAATTAAAAAATACATGAAATTTTCTCTCCCACCCAAATATTTAAATAAAGAACAATTGATCAAATTTTTTAAAATCAAACGTTTGATATCCAATTGTTTCAGGTGCGTGGAATGGGAGACGAGATGGCTATTTATAAAACAATTTCACAGTTTTGCAACAAAAATTTCGTGACTAATATACAGAAAATCTAAATATGTCTGATTAGCCACAAAACATACGTAGTTAGTTCCTGACTACTAGCCACCGATTTATCACTTTATTTTTCGTGACTATGCTAGCCACATTATCTTCGTGAAAAAAATCGTGAATGTACTAGCCATGTAATCTTTTGTTTTTTAATTTCGTTGCTTTTGAGCCATGGATCAGCCACAATGTTTTATGTTGCGTGGCTTAAACTTTTTGTGGTTTTTTGTGTGGCAAAATCGTGGTTTTTAAGCTATACCACAGTTTGGTGAAGGCTAATTCATGGCTATGTGAAAAGATTTTACAAGTGAACGTGTTCTTGAGTTTTGGAATCCTCTTAAAGTAACTTAGGAGTAATTATACTAACAATACACTTTGATAAAAAAACAATAGAAGACGTGAAGATCTTGCAGATAAGGATAAACGCATGAATAAGACACCATGAAGAAAGAACTATAGAACACATGCAGACCTTTACCTGGAATAAAGTTTTAATTTTTACTTTTCATGTTTTCTAATTCGATTTTTTTTTTGAAGAATCCAAATGATATTTCTGTACGATCTGTGATGGGACTGGTATCTTTGCCGCATCAAAGCTTCACAAGATTTCCTAATGGAAGTTCCTACCGATTGATTCAACTAATAACAAATTCAACTAAACCCACTACTATATAACTTTATATCACGTAATAATATGCTCGTACGTGTCATATTATTTTTGGGTAAAGATTATATGGAAACTTGATAGAAGATATCGTATTGGAATAGCAGGTTTATTGTATAAAAGTTATCTACATAGTAGTTTAACACCAATAATCAATAAATAGGTTTAATTATTTTGATAACTGCTATTATTAAATTATTAAAGATGAAGTGGCGTGAGCTCGCATGTGTATATTAGAAATCCACTCAGTCACGTCGGCAATACAGCCACTGAAGCATTAAAAGCATATACATCAAAGTATTTAGTGGGGTTCTTAGCGCGAATTCTTAGAAAAAACGATTAAAAAAATATTATTTTTAAGAATTCTCCTAAGAACCGATCCTTAGTTAAGAACCAATCATTAACTGTTCACGCTGACGTGACAGCTTCTGATTGGTTCTTTTTTTATTTTTTATTTTTGATTTTTTTCTTCATCTGTAAGAAAAAAAATATATTAAGAAATTATTAAGAACCTCCAAAAGGGGTTCATTGATGTTCATGCTCTAAGAGTAAATCATTCAGCGGTAACTGGGATCAACGTGGATTTTTTTTTTTACCTGCTCATATTTATTCTTCTTCTCTCTTAAAGAAAGGACATTTTCAAAGTGTTACAGCTGAAGAAAAAAAGCTACCGAGGGTAAATCCGCAAACAACAAAATAAAACAGATATTAAAAACTCGAGTGAAACAAGAATATGGAATTAGCCATCAATTTGGATGAACCTAAACCAGTTATAGAAGAAGGTTTCCAAAAACGAAGAAGCAATTATCACCGGTTGAATAGACATCATAAACGGCAACCCGGAAATTAAATTCATATGCTAATCACATAAACAAAGCCGGATCTGTTGTAAAAAAGAAAAGAAAAAAAAAAGCCGGATCTCAGATTTCAGATACCCTATTTAAATAATATAAAAAATATAAAAATCAAAATTTTCAAACTATAAAACATTATTTATAAATTATAACTAAATTAGAATAATAATCTATATAATATTACTATCAATTTTTTTCTACAAAACTTAGAATAATAATCTATAAAAATAACATAACTCTTAAGCATCTATATTAGTGGTTTCAGGCCAACATGAACACTTGTCAAGTGTCTGAGACGAGCATTTTGTGCTAATCTATGTGCTGTCAAATTCCTTATGCGTGAAACATTTTTGAGTTCGAAAGTCGTAAATTACTCTTTTCTTCGTTCAAACTCCTCCAATTAGAATGATAAGGCTGGCCATTCTTCTGCTTCATACACCAACTTAATCAATTATGAACAGTCCGTAGCAAAAGTTATATGAGATTGTTGGTAAAACTTCATACATTTCATAGTCCATATTAAAGCTTTGAATTCCACATGAAGAGATAACAAGCTTGTCGTGATATTCATCCGTCCCATCATCACATTTACGCCTCCTTCATAGCAGTTGACACTACAAGAAAACAACGTTTTTGCGACTGCACTTTTAATCGCATAATAGTCTTTAATAGGGGTTTTACGAAAAACATACGACTAAATGTGGTAGTCGGCAATCCATAGTCGCTAAATCTCATAGTCGTATTATTAGTCGGCGAGTTACGACTATTTATACGACCAACATAGGTAATCGTAAAATAGACGTAGCGTCGTCGGAAGATATAGAGACTAATATGTGACTACAGTAGCGACAATTATGCGACTATAGAGGGTGTCAAGATACGGTCGGAGAAATGTTGTCATCAAATGGTCGTTAAATTAGGTGACCACGTGGCGATTAATATGTGACTGTATTGTATAGTCAGAAAGTAGTCGTAAATATTAGCTACTATGGAGCGACTGGGTAACGACCATTTTAACTACTATCCCGCGACTAATCTGAACATCCATATACGATTATGGTAGTGATCTCGCCACTATGTGGCGACTGTTATGTGACTGTCTAGTAAAGTCACGATTTAGTCGTAGACTATACTTACGACTACGCGGGACATCCATATACCATTAATTGACGATTGTTAAGTTTGCGTGAAAATAAGAATTTGGTGTGGTTCCATTTGTCAAATTTACGATTTGGTAATTGGTGATACTTCAATTAGAATGCAATAAGCAATGTATAAGATAATTGCTTCAAGAAAACATTGATGACCTTGATAGTTTTGCGTTGCATACATATACAAACGATTATCTACATGTGCAATCTCCAATATTAAGGAGTTTCGAAATCATACACCAAAATGAAGTTCGGTAGGCAGAGCAAAAAGTAACCTATGCAGCAGATGGAGTTAAGTTGTACCTGTTGGGGGATGATCGTCTGTGTTGGCTGTTGGACTCTGAGTATGAAGGAAGTCAAGAAAATGTGGATCAATTTCCATCAGATACTTTTCTACCAAGGAAAGGCCCTCGATCTTTTTCTTCTGCTCATTCGCAACTCGGGCGTGATCTGCTTCACGGGCCATATCAAGCTTGATTTCTAGGTACGACTTGGGCCCTGAGAAATGGACGTGATGACCGATACCTCCACGGTCAGACATACGACAACTGGCATAGGTCTTACTTTTAGCCTTTGATTCTTCACTTTCCCAATAGTCGGTCATCGTTTTCCAGAGAGTCTCACCGATCCACTTGGGTCGCTCTCGTTTAGTCCGCGCAGTGCTAATAATGTCTTTTAACCGTCGTTGACAGAACTCCTCGAAATATTGTTGAACTATCCTTGTTATCAAGGGATCCCAATGGTGGTTTTTCTAGAATACAGATATAATAAGCATAGCATTAGTAAAAGTAACACAAGTAAGGTATATATATATATATGAAAGGTATAGTAGATAAAACTGTACAACGAACTCAAGGAAATACCTTTCTGCTTTATCACGGGGCACACACGACCAGCTATAGTATGCTTTATCAAATTTGTTTGTAAACATTTTTGTAATCTTCCGTACCAATTTGGATCCTCTGTCACGAGTAAACCTGAAATCTCTACAAGATTTACATCTTAACCATCAGAGACTCGAACTCTTTACACCAACTATTTCGGTGACGACCTCGTCGCCTTGTACTCCACTAGCTTCTCTAAGAATTGCCACGAGTTGCCCTTTGGGTCCCATGTTGCTTAAGAATCGGGCAAGCCTTTACACTTGATCAAAAAATTGGTCTGGGGCGGAACACCTCGTTTTCTCACTTCTTTTTTCGCGAGCACTTCACCTATTTCTTTATCATAAGACTTAATCACAACAGGTGGTGTTCGAGTTGAAACTCCTCGGGTTTCATCCTCTTCATCCGGTGGTAAGGCTTCAACATACTGACATGGAACACTGGGTGGATCTTTAGAGTGGCCGATAACTCCAACTGGTAGGATACCTTTCCGACCTTTGCAGTTACCTCGAACAGACCCCAATACCTCCGAACTAGGCCCTTGTGCAAGCTTCAAAATGCCTTGAATTTTTGAGGAAGGAGCTTCACCAAGACTACGTCTCCCACCAAATATTGAGATGATCGTCTTTTCTCATCCGCCCTCTTCTTCCTTTGTCTCCGGGATTTTTCTAGACATACCCGGGCAAAGTCGGCGTGTTCCTCCCAATTTTTGGCCAATATAAACGCCCCTGAACTTTTTCTTTCATTTTTCGGTGCGGCCAACGTGTGTAGTTTTAGAGGTTGCTGTCCCGTCGCAAGCTCGAACGGACTCCGTCCTGTGGACTCACTTCGTTGAAAATTATAGGAAAAGTGGGCGATGATTTGCACTCACGAAGTGTCGGAGATAACACTCTAGCAATGCATTCACCCTTTCTGTCTGCCCATCAGCCAGAGGGTGAAAGGTTGTTGAGAAACTTAAGTTCATCGGCAATACCCAAGGCTTCACCATGTTTTTGAAAAATGCCCTTACCGAATTTTTGGCTGTGGCATCCCGATTGCATGCTATGAATGTCCGGTATTTGGAGAACTGGTCCACAATCACCATGATTGAACCAAACCCTTCTGACTTAGGTTAAGCGCATATGAAATCCAGTGAAACCGACTCTCATGGCCGTTTTGGAATCAACAAATGTTCCAACAAACCTGCTGAATGCTTATTCTTCATATTGTCTTGTTGACAAACCATACAAGTTTTAACGTACAACTCCACAATGTCTCGCATCTGTGGCCAAAAGTAGACTGCTTCAACCAAGGCCAACGTTCTTTTCTATCCTGGATGTCCAACCCATTGAGTATTGTGACACTATCAGACTATGTCTTAGTGAAGAGTTTCCCACTTTGGTACATAAAGCCTCCGACCCTTGGTGAGAAGTAACATGTTCTCCTCCCAAAACCGGTGTGTCTTGCCTTCTCTCGCCAATTTCATTAATTCTTTGGCAGCTGGATCACGTTTCAACCCTTCTCAGATCCTTACCAATATACTTACTTCAGCCAAACTAATAGTGGCCACCTCGAACTATTATTTGTCTTTCCTCGGTTATACTCCAAGGTGTAATCGAAATCAGAAAACAAGCCTTCTTTGGAGACAACTTCTTATGCGTCTGGAAATAACCTATGGCCACATTTTCCGTCTTCATCACAAAGTGTGATCCCAACAGGTAGTGTCTCAAGGTTCTTAGACAATGTACCATTGCTCTTATCTCTTTTTCTTGAACTGTGTATCTCCTCTAGGTATCGTTCATCTTCCCACTCTCAAAGGCAATCAAATGACCTTCTTGCATCAAGATTCCTCCAATCGCAAAGTCAGAGGCATCCATATGTACCTTGAATGACAACTTAAATCGGGTAAGGCAAGGACAAGTTCCTGACTTACCGCAATCTTCAACTCCTCAAAAGCCTCTTGGCTTCGATCTGACCATTCCCATGACTTCGCTTTCCTCAACAAGTCTGTTAAGGGAGCACCTCTCTTAGAGTATCCCTCAATGAACCAACGGTAGTAGTTTACCAGTCCAAGAAATGACAGTAACTCCGTCACTTTAATTAGAGCCTCCCATTCCATGCTTGACTTGATCTTGTTATCGTCCATCTTCATTTTTCCTTGCCCAATGATATGTTCCAAGAACTGGACTTTCTCGGTAGCAAAGGTGCGGTTCTACCACTTCACGAATGATAATAAGTTTTTACTATGGATTTATCAATTCCCCTAAACACTATGATGTTGTAGTATAAGGGGTTATCAATCCACAATTGGATGGGATTAGACCGATGAGAATGCACTAAACCCAAGCAGTCAAGCAACAATATTCAATTTATGAATCTAATACCCTAAGTGCAATTAAACAAGCAGACAAGTGAACAAACAAAGATTAAACTCAAGATATCAATAATAAAAACAAGTCCAATGGGTCAAGTTCAATGACTTGAGCTATCTAGAGCTATCAAGGATATTAATTGAATCATCAAAGATACTAATCTCAAGCAAGGAACACTAAACAGACAATTAATCCAATCTCTTGGCACTAATCATTTTGCCTAATCCTAGATCAAGATTAAATTCTCATTTGTGAAATAAGACAAGGCATGCATTAATCTCAAGTTCAATAAGCTAATAAACACTCTAAACATTCATTCTCATGAGCTAGAATATGCAAATTCCCATAAAGATCCTATCTAGCATTTCATCAAACACTTGGTGTGCAACGAAATCCAGAGCATCTCGATTAACTTGATCATGGTCAACCTAGCGTTAAGAACATCTAAATAGGTGAAATCAATCATAATAAGTCCTAAGCATCCTTGAATTACTCCAAAAACCCTAATCTACCTAACCCATTTAGCCTTAAGAAGACTACTCACTAATCATATAAAACCCAACAAAATCCATGTGAATCATGTTAAGTTCAATGATCAATGAGAGATTAAGAGAAGGAATAGAAGAAATCACAAAGATAAACTCTTAGATTGATTAAAGATTCAAACTTTCTTACTAAAACATTCAAGAGGGTTTTTGAAACAAAAGAAAGTTTTAGAGACTACAAAAAATCAGGTTTTTGGGTTTTATAGTGAATAGTGACGAACCGGGTCAACCCGAGACAAACCGAGTGTTGACCCGGTTCAAATGGGTGAATTAGCTTCGCAGGAGAAAGTATCAGGTGAAACAACATGATGGAACCAACCGATGGAACGCGGAAGAATCCATCGGGTGCAATATGCCGATGGAGTTGCCCGATGGATTCCCTGGTGGATTCGGTCTTCTTGGACGAGGAAAAGTATCGGGCCAAACATCCCGATGGTCCAGCCCGATGCATTTTCTCGATGCGTCGTTGATCTTGGTGTAGCATTTCCATCAGGTGAGTTTGTCCGATGGACTCACCTGATGGATTCTCTGGCGAAAACATGTATTTCGGCTTCAGTTTCTATCAGTTGAGTTTGCCCGATGGAATCAACCGATAGATTCCCATCTCGCCATTGGCTACAACATCCGATGGCCCTACCCGATGGATTCCCTGTGACATCTCGTGGCTCCTCTTTAGCTTCCATCGGGCACAACAAACCGATACTCCTGCCCGATGGGATTGTCCTGACTCTCCTCTTCAACTCTTTACCTCCATTCTTGCTCCAAGATCACACCTAAACTCCATTGCACTTCCATATCACCTACAAAACATTAAGAAACACTCCAAAAACAAGATAATATGCAAATTCTAAAGCTGAATGCACATAAACTCTAAATGCAACAAAGAACAAGAGTTAGCTAAGAATGAATGCAAAAAGAAACAAAAACATGAACTAAATGCATTCTGAAATGCATCAAAATGTAACAATATCAACGAACAGCTCGTTATCAAGAATAACCGGAAAGACGGTCTGCAAATGTTCTACATGCTCCTCCATCGAGTTGTTATTGACGACAATGTCATCCAAGTAGGCCACCACGAATCGATCTAGATAAGGATGAAAGATCTGATTCATTAAGGTGCAAAACATGGCTGGTGCGTTCGTGAGGCCAAAGGAAATTACAAGCCACTCGAATGACCCATATCGGGTTATGCATGAAGTCTTTGGCTCATCTCTTTCAGCAATTCGGACTTAATAGTACCTTTTTGTAAGTCCATCTTGGTATACACCTTGGCTCCTCTAAGTCTGTCAAATAGGTCGGCGATCAAAGAAATCATGTAGAAGTTCTTGATCATTACCTTATTAATTGCCTGGTATTCTACACACATCCTTAAAGATCCATCCGACTTATTCTTGAACAAAACCAACGCACCATAAGGAGCTTTTGATGGCGCAACTTCCTTGTTGCCAAAATTTCGTCGAGTTGCTTCCTTAACTCTTAGAGTTTCGATGGATCCATCCAGTAAGGCGCCATTGCTGGCGATTTGGACCCTGTCTCCAACTCGATTCGGTGATCCACCTCCCTCCTAGGTGGTAACTTCTATGGAAATGTTTTTGGCATCACGTCCATGTTCTCCTCGAGAACAACTTCAATAGCTGGCGGTATTGGCGTAATATTTCACATTCGCCATCCACCTTCATCATCGCAAAAAATGCTGGCTCACCCTTTTTCACACCTTTGGAGAGTTGCATCGCTGACAAGTGCTTCGGTCCATCATTCTTCTCCAATGGCAGAAACCATGCAGGGTGATCCCTTCTCAAAGATGCAAACCGAGTTGAGTGAGGGCATAATATTTCCATGACTTTTCTCATGAAATATAATCCGAAGATAACTTTGAATTAATCCATAGGCACCACGAAGAAGTTGATCGGACCGATAAATTCTCCCAGATTCATCTTCACTCTAGCGGTACCATTAACCCGTTGGGCTTTGGCGTTCACAGTCTTCATCCAGTCTTCTTTATTATCCCACTTAATTTTGAGCCCTATAGCTTTGTCGTCAGCCATGAAATTGTGATTGGCTCCCGTATCCACCATCACTAGAGTTTTCTTCCCATTAATTCGGGCCTCTAGGTACATGAGCCCCTTGCTTATTGGTTTTGCAACCGGACTTTTCTTAAGAGCGTTAAGGAGTTGTAACAACCCCATCTTGCTCGATTCTCCTTCTTGAGTCTCCGCATCATGATTCTCCATAAACGCGGATAGTGTCCCCATCTTTGGACAGTTTTTCATTTGATGTGGCCCCTTGCACACGAAGCATCTATCCCTAGGTACAAAAGATTTTTTCTAGCCTTCAAAATATTTTTGTCGAGAACCTTTCTCATAGTTCCTCGATGATCAGACATTTTATCAGCCATAATATCACCTTTCTCCAACACCTTTAATCACAACCTTCTCTTTCTTCTTGAATGAATCGGAGGGACCTTTAGTGAAGAAGTCAGTTAACGACTCGGCCACTTCAATAGCCTCATCGATGGACTGAACACTCCTTCGCTGAAACTCTTGTTTAGTCCAATATTTCAGCCCATCGGTAAATTTGAACATGAGTCCCTCATCCGACATGCTCTGAATTTGATACATGAGGGCCGTGATTTCTTTCAAATAGTCATGAATCATACCTTTTTGTCAAAGTTCCCTCAAATTCTTATGGGCTTCATACATAACGTTCTCCTGGTAGAATTTCCGCTTCAGTTCCTTCTTGAAATCCTCCCACGTCTCGATCCAGAATATTCCCCGTTCTATCTCCCTGTATTTTCTCCGCCACCATAACATGGCCGTGTCCGTCAAAAACAAAATCACGGCCATCACCTTTGCCATCTCCACCCCTAGATTGAGTTTTTTGAAGTATTGTTCCATTTGCCAAAGGAAATTCTCAAATTCCTTAGCATCTCTTACCCCGTTAAACCGTGATAGTCTTGGAAAATCAACCTGACTTGATCCGTTGGCGATAACGGTTCCTCCACTTGCGCTTGCCTTTTTACATAGCGCCACATCCTCCTCCACGAATATGAGCTTTGCTTTCATCCCCTCCATATCTTCTCGCAAGGCTTGGATACATCTCGTCATTAGTTCCTTCAACCCCTCAAAGCAGGAGTCCAAGCCACATACGCTCTGCCTAACTTCCTCTAACCCTTTGAACACATGACCTTCTAAACCGTTCATGGTGTACTCGATCTCTCGAGCTTCTCCGACATCTCTCCAAAAACCGCCCCTAAATTCCCTGGAAACACCCTTATCCCACTTGTTTGTTCCTTGGACAGTCGTTGTATGGACGTTGTATTGGACATACTTCTCTCTAGCCTTGTTCGAACTCAGCTGTAATACCACTTGTCACAGACTAATTCTTCAGAATTGGTATGTGCGGCCATAGCATTTTTTCATCCCTCGTGACTGCTAAGTCAGCCTCACTCAAATTCAAACTTTGGAACTTTAGAAATATAAAGAGATAACTCTTAGAGAGAAAACTGATAGAGATGTTTATATTGGAAATTGTTGGATGATTACAAATGAAAACTCACCCCCTTATATACAAATTCACAACCCAAATGAACGGTCGAGATTAAAACAATCAAACGATGGAGATTAGATCTAACCTACTCCATTACCCCCACTATCTCCACTATCACACTTCACTACCATCATTACACTCCACTACTCCAACATCATCATCATATTCCACCATCTCATCCACTATCTAAAACTTTCTATAAAGCTTTTAGATAATTACATTTACATAAGTAAAAATACTTAGTAACTATTTAGTTAATTTACTCTCCCGGTTAGGCCCATTCCGTAGATTTATCTGTTATACGTATTGGGATAAAAATGGGTTGTGACATGCTGGTATTGGCATAATATCCTCACATTTTTTACGCCTTTGTAGAGTTGCATCGCCGGCAAGTGCTTTGATCCATCATTCTTCTCTCCAACGGCAGGAACCATGCAGGGTGATCACTTCTCAAAGATGCAAACCAATCTGAGTGTGGGCATCAACATTGCTAAAACTTGGCTCATGAAATCTAATCTGAGGAAAACTTTGAAGGCATCCATAGGCACCAGAGGGAAATTGACTAGACCGATCCAATCTCCCAGCTTCATTTCCACTCTAGCGGTACCATTAACCGGTTGGGATTTGGCGTTCCTCGTCTTCATCCAGCCCTCCCTCTTATCCCACTTTATCTCGAGCCTTCTAGCTTCTTCGTCAGCCATGAAGTTGAGTGGCTCCCATATCCACCATCACTCGAGTTTGCTTCCCATTAATTTGGGTCTCTATGTAAATGAGCCCCTTGCTCATTGGTTTTGCAACCAGACTTTCCTTAAGGGCGTTAAGGAGTTGTAACACCTCATATTGCTTGGTTCTCCTTCTTGCTTTTCTGCATTCCGATTCTCTCTAATCGCAGATAGTGACCCTATCTTTGGAAAGTCCTTCATTTGATGTCTCCCCTTGCACACGAAGCATCCACCCTTTGGTATGAACAATTTTTTTTTTGGCTTCAAAATCTTCCTGTTGAGAAACTTTCTCATATTTCCTCGATGGTCGGGAATTTTCTCGGCCATAATCTCGCCTCTCTCCCACACCTTTTGTCACAACCTTTTCTTTCTTCTTGAATGAATCAGATGGACCTTGAGTGCGGAAGTCAGCTAACGACTCAGCCACCGCAATAGCCTCATCAACGGACTGAACTCCCCTTCGCTACAACTCTTGTTTAGCCAAATTTTGCAGCCCATCGGTGAAGTAGAACACGAGCTACTCATCCGACATGTTAGGAATTTGAAGCACGAGTGTCGTGAATTTCTTCACATAGTCACCAATCATACCTTCTTGTCAAAGCTCCCTAAAATTCGCCCGAGCTTCATACACGACATGCCGCTTCAGTTCCTTCTTCAAACTCCTCCCATGTCTTGATCCGATATATTCCTGTTTTATATTTGTGTGTCCGCCAGGTACAAATTCGCGGCCTTCACCTTCGCCATTTACTCCCCTAGATTGAGATTGTCGAAGTATTGTTACATTTTCCAAAGGAAATTCTCAACTTCCTTAGTATTTCTTACCCCGTTAAATCGCATCTCAACTTCCTTGAGATTTTCGGAAAATCAACTTGACTTGCTCCGTTTGCGATAATGGTTCCTCCATTTATGCTTGCCTTCTTGCACAGTACCACGTCCTGCTCCACGAAGACGAGCATTGCTTTCATCCCCTCGATGTCTTCTTTCAAGGCTTGGATACATCCCGTCTTTAATTCCTTTAACTCCTAAAAGCGGGAGTCCAGGTCAGAGGCCCTTTTCCTAACTTTCTCCAACTTTTCGAACACATGACTCTCCAACCCATTCACGGTGTATTCGACTCTCTCGAGCTTCTTCGACATCTCTCCAACAACCGCCCCCAAAGCCTCCTAGGAAACACCCTTATCCCGCTTGTTTGCTCCTTGGACAGTCATGGTCTCGGACGTCATACTGGTAGAATCCTTGCTTCCCTTAGCCATTTTCAAGACAAACTTCTCTCTAGCCTCGGTCGAACTCGGGTCTGATACCACTTGTCACAGACTAATTCTTCAGAATTGGTATGTGCGGCTTTAACACCTTTTCACCTCTCGTGATTGCTAAGTCAGCCTCACTCAAACTTGAACTTTAGAACTTTAAAAATAATAAGAAAAGACTTAGACAGATGTTTATATTAGAAATTGTGGGTGATTTGCACCTACTATATCTTTATTAACTTTTCCTTGCAATCTCATATGTTCTTAAAAGAGTTTGCATTGTTGTATCTTTTTGAGTGATTTGGGCATGTGAAAAGACAAAAATGCCCCCGGGCAATCAAACTATGTCATCCAACTAGATGTACAATTTAACTTGTGATGGTTGAATCAAAACTAAATGAACTCAACACTGGTTTTAACTGTTATATTAATCTGGTTCTGATTACTAAATGAACTCAACATTAGCTTTCTTCCTGTTTTTTGCTACTTTTTGTATTCGATTCAATTCGGCCGCGAATCGTTTAAGGTGAGTAGTCGTCGATGAGGATAAGAGAATTGTTGGGCTGAATCAAAGATGGGTGGAATTGTCAGCCATCTCGGGATCAACGACGAAACAAGTTGCTTTGTGGATCCGGCTTGCAGTTATTAGAATGATGAAGATGATTGAAGAAACCTGTTACAATCACGGGATTGCTTATATCTCATGTCGAATTTGTTTATATATCATGTCGAATTTGTCGAATTAAAGCAGGTGGTTCTCGGGTTTGCTTAATTAAGGCAGGTGGTTCTCGAATGTGTCGAATCAAGGCAGGTGGTTCTTCTCGTGTTTGCTTATATCTCATGTCGAATTTGTTTTCTGAGATCTAGAATCCAATTTCAACAATGCATCCGTCTTTGTTTTCTCGATTTATTTATAACTATCCGCGAGCCTGTACACAATTAATGTATTTTTCACCTTTTAACTATCCATCGTTTTAGGCATATGAACCGTTTCGTCCTAAATTCATCTATAAATATAAGGGATGCCAACCTTATATCTCTAACTAGGGATGAATATAGAAGATAACAATAATTTCGCCTCTTCTCCTCCCAGCTTCCTCGATCTTCCTGATGAAATTCGGAGATCGATTTTGGTCAGAAACGCTAGCGAAGTTGTTCGCGAGTACTACGTAATGAAGGCAGTGTGCAAAACCCTCTGAGATGATTCCGACCACGTGGATACCCTGTCCCAGATTGATCTTATACGAACGAGTCACAACTTTCTTGGTTATCATCGCTTGCAACATGCTTGTCTACTTGCCAACAATCCATCAGCGGTCTTTCAAAAAGCCATATCGGATTTTATGGACACAGAAGGAGTTGCCGCAGAAGAGCGAGCTGACGCGCTTGTCCGCCTCAAAAACGGCGCTGTTGCTGGAATCAAACCCGCAACGTATTGCTACGAAGTCATCCGGCGATCCATCTGCCCCCACTTGGTTTCTGATATAACGTTCCCTCAACTGTCTCGCACTACTATTCGGGCCCTTAGGAGGCATGTCAAAGCGTTTCAGGGAGTAAGTTATCCTCACTATACCCCTCAATATATCAGAACCATCCGTGACTCTGTCGACATTGAACGAATTCCCACATGCCCTTGCGCTGTCCATCGTTACTGGCTTGTTTTGAGGAACAAAAATGTAAAAGGTCTAGGCATGTGCGATCTCTGTTTTTGGTCTCTCGAGACTTATGTCTTCTTCGATATGATCCCTATGACTTTTTCTAGATGGGTTGATTTTTAATTCGACATCAATGCCTCAAAAGGTCTGATACTCTTGGCCAATTTAGATGGATTGTCAATTTCTAACCAAATGGATTGCGATTTTGTATCTATAAGTATTGCAATTTTTCACTATCCTATGTACGAATATATTGTTCTTTTTCATAGCATAGCATCCACTTTTGATCCAATTATCAATCTCTTATTGTCTTTCTATCCACTCTGTTATTATTTCATAGCATAGCATCCACTTTTGATCCAATTATCAATCTCTTATTGTCTTTCTATCCACTTTGTTATTATTTATATTACTCTTCTCTATCTATATCTCTGTTAAAAAATTTTTTTATTGCTATCTGTTTTACATGGGCACATCTATTTTTTATTTCTGGGTTTTAGATGGATTGTCAATTTCTAAGGTGCAAGTGGATAGCGATTTTGTATCTATAAGTATTGCAATTATAATTTCGTCAACCATTGCATCCACTTTTGATCCAAACTTTGCCCATGTTGTTCATTTGGTCCTGCATTAGTATCCATAATACGTTTCGATTTGCTAAGTTTCATTTATCCTTATTACCTTCTCATTACTACGTATATTTAGTAAATTAAATCAGTCTTTTCAACCAGTTTAGTAAAGAAATATATCTTGTCTAGACTTTTAAACATTCATATCATATATATATACGTATGCTATAGGTTCATCTAACCTTTAATATCGATAAAACAAATTGTCCACCCTGTTCTTCGAAACAATCTTCCCAATAATGAGCTTGACGTCTACTTCAACTGCCCCTCCTTCTGAAGAACCATTACCTTCTAGGTGTATAGGCGTCGCAGCACCAACCATGTGCTGGTGTGGCGAAGACATCGAAGTAGGATATGGTACAACTCCTTCCAATCTTAATCGCAGATGGTTCAAATGTCCCGAAGCTATTCGGGTTAGTTTAAATCCAGATTCCTTTGTTTTTTTCTAGATTTACTTTATATTTCAGTTTGTATTTTTGTAACTCCTAGTTTCTAAACAGCACCCAGATGAAGGTCACTTAAGCGAGTGGGTGGACGACTCTATTATGAAAGAGGTTGATAAGCTTGCCCAAGATCTCAAGAAAATTCTAGAGGACATCAAAGTTCTACAAAATTGGTCGACTTCTGTTGGTGAGGAAATGGAAATCAAGATAACAAGAAAAATCGAAGTTGATGTTGCAAGAAATAATAAGGCTTCTTGCGCCACGCGCCATACACCCACCCGGATGAACATGATGCAGATTATCTGGATCGTCTTCATCTCTCTTTTCTCAATCGGTTGGACATTGAGCAATTTTAAGTTTCATTTTCATGGTTGAATGCTCGTTTATTGTACTTACTTCATCAATGTCTAGTATGGACGGATATCAACTTACTCATATTGTAGATCTCCATCCACCGTTGAGTATTTGTACTCATTCTATCCACCTTAGCCCCTATCATTTCAAACAAAACTTCTTACAGTTTAGTTTTTCTCGTAGGGGTATATTGTCAAATCATAGATTCTAGTTTCGAAGCCATATATTATTATTAAGGCCCAGTGTTTTTTCTTATGTTTTTATTCGCAAAGATTTTATTTTATTCAATCATATGACTGTCAAATCGTATGATATGACAAGCAATTCTTCTTTATATCGTGTATCTATAGATTCATTTCACTCGTTTTATTTACTCCATTTAATCCACGCCAGACAGATTTGACTCTACTTAATGATGTTCTTGGGAAAAAACAAAACTTTCTAGAAAATTGTCTAATCATAGATTACTAAGGCTCTTATGCTACCTACGATTTATTCGATCGATACGTGGCACTCTATACGCAAGTTGGTAAATCTAAATTTTGTATCCATATATCCCATTATATTGCCTATCCATTTTAAGTCCATGTGTAAGTCTTGCCTATCCATTTTTACAACAAAATAAAACCATCCATCTCATCCAACCCTTTTTAAATATATCTTCTTAACTCCTCCTCTTCCTTAGTTATGTGTGCAGTTTCCATTCGCTTGTATAAATAATTATCCATTGACTCCAACTATCCGTCGATAGTCTCAATACATTCCACACAAACAATGAGAGGAACAATCCCCCGCGTTGCTGAATCTTCTAGCTCTCCACGACCTGTTCTCAACTTTCTAGATCTGCCTCCCAAGCTTAGGAGATTTATCCTTGCCAAAAATGCAAGCGACCACCTTCTGGAACATTTCAGGGTTCGCGCTGTCTGTCGGACCCTTCGAGACGACGCGGATCACGTGAATACTCTCCGTCAGATTAATCTTATCCAGACTGCTCCATTGGACCCACTCCCCGAATGCGTAATAGGGTTGTACCACACCTGTCTAGCCGCAGACAACATAACCGCTATTTTTCTCAAAGGGATCTCCGACTTTATGTACACAGATGGTGGCAGACCGGAAGGTTTTAAAAATATTAAACGATGTGCAATCGCTGGTTTCAAACCTGTTGTGTATTGCTATGAAGTCATCCGTCGTTCTATTACCCCGGCCTTGGATTCAGGTTCCGACATCCCTTTCCTCTCTCGATTTGTTATACGTTCTTTGAGAAGGCACGTCAGAGAGTTTGAGCGAAACCTCTGGCCTATTGGAATCTCCATGTATTTGGCGGATGTGGTCAGGGATGAGATTGACGGAACAAGGATACAGAGATGCCGCTGCTCTCTTTTCCGATATTGGCTAGACTTTTTGCACGAAGAGGTCAAGGCTTATGGTATGTGTGATGAATGTTTTTGGGCTATTGAGGCTTTATCCTTCTTCCAAATCATTCCCCAGACATTCCTAGAGTGGCCTTACATTTACGAACCAGATTCGGTTAACGAAGGCGGTTGGCACTACGCCTGAATCCAGATCGTCGGCGGTCGTTCAGGATTAGGAGTAGCTCAAAGCGGTGCCGTTTTGTGTGTTGTCATGTAAAATCCTAATAAATTGAAACGAATATATATTTCTATTTAATAGCCATTTTAAATTAAGTTCAGAGCATCGTCGGTATCCACCAATATTAATTCTAAATAAACTATCCATCGCATTTTTTTAATGTCACAGTTTTCAAAACTAAAATCTTCAACATCGCTTTTTCTTAATGTCTTACTCTCGTGACGATATTTTTTTAGGGTATGTATCTATAATACACTATCCATTAAAATTTCCTTAATAATTGATCCCAATTTAAAAAAATATAATTACTATATAATTTGACTATCCATTATTATATCACGCTATACTACTATCCATTATAGCATATACGCTGACTATATACATAGCTCACGCTCTAACATATTTATTACCAGCCTCCATAATTATTATTCTTTTCACCATCCATCCATTATTAAGTTTCGTTCTTCAAACTACTATCCATCATTTTTAATACTTCTCTTTGTCTATTTCTATAACATAAAGCCATCAAACCGAAACATTGCGACGACACCGAAACGTCGCGTTCTTTCGCATCTATAAATAGTACATGTCTACATTGCTTCCTGTCCACGCACTCAAAAAAAAACTCTCAATATGAAAAGGCTAACCCCCTCTGTTGGTGAATCATCCAGGTCTAACCGGTTGGTTCCCAATCGTGAAGATCTTCCGCTTAATCTGAGGAGTTCAATCCTTACCAGGAATCCTCGTAATCATCTTCGAACTAACGCGTCTCATTTGGACACTCTTCTTCAGATAAATCTTATTCAGACACCCTCTCCTGTTGACCACAGCGAATGTGTCGCGTTATTGTTCAACGCCTGTTTGGCCTCCAATAACATTACTGCTCTGTTTCTGAAATTAATTTCCGATTTTATGTACACAAAATACAGATATGGAGGTCCAGAAGCCTTCCATCATATCAAACGCTGCGCAGTTGCTGGATGCAAACCGGCTATCTATTGCTACGATCTATTTATCCTGCTTTGGATACAGGTTCCTCAATTCCTTTCCTTTCTCGTGCTACTATTCGTTCTCTGAGGAGGCATGTGAGGCGGTTTGAGCGTACTAATTGCCCTATCGCCTGTATGTCCCTCGACCTGTCTGTCATCAAGGATGCAGTTGACGAAGACAGAATACAGAGATGTCGTTGCTCCGTATTTCGCAATTGGCTAGATATCATGCACGAAGATGTCAAAGCTCACTCTATGTGTGATGAATGTTTATGGGTCATTGAGACTTTGTGTTTCTTCCAAATAATTCCCCAGACATTCCTCGAGTGGCCTGAGATCCCTGAAATTCCAGTAAACGCCGGCTCGATTGGTTACACAGGCAGTTGGCACGAAGCGGCTATGCAAAACGGTTCCGGTTTGGGCGACGGCGGAGCATAAAACGGCGTTGTTTTGGATTATTAATTTAGACTACATATTTTATTATCATGTTCGTACTTTTGTTTAGTTATCCAAATGCTTGAACGTCTAACGTATGATGCAAGTACTCTGTCTGTTTGACTTGTTGATTTTTTTTTTTGCTGATCCAAACTTGCTTTTGTTTAATTTTTGGTATCCATCATTTTTTCTTTATAAATCCGGCAACACACAACCCTCAATTCATTCTCTTAGCACGTATCCACCACAAATTTTTGTAAAAGTACTTTAGTTTGTATATATGATAGTAATAAACCATCATTAACCAAGCTTACTATATTTTTAACTCATTATTATAAGGAGTCTCCACTCGCAACTTGTTCATTATGAATAGGTATAGAATAAATTCATTTAATATTTTCGTTTAACCCACCATCTACTCTGTTGCACTTTCTTCGATGCAATCTTCCTCTCGATACTCAATGTCTCGTTTGGTTAAACAAAAAGAACATTAACTCACAATCACCTGTTAATTCCTTTTTCAAATACATTACCCTAGCCACCTACTTAACTTAAGTGTCAGCCTTAGTACTGTTCAGGCTGCTTTATATGCAGTAGTCCAATCATTCACTTAACTAATGCAAATATGTCATGTCTCACATATCCATTTACCCCAGAAAAAGAAAAACCTTTCCCAATTTTAATCTCCATACTCTAGGTTTCATTGCATTTGTATTATTTAGTTCCTCGCTATAGCTACAACGCATCCATTGTCTGACTATCCACCCATATAGCTACATTTTTAAATGGATTAGATAAGACATCTTTCATGAATTTTGATATCTCCAGTCTCTACCTGCTTGTTGTACTCAGTTTTTCATGAATTTATTTCTTTTCCCCTATACACTACGGCGACAGCCACAATTCATTATCGTTTTCCCAACAAAATTATATTACAATACCCAAACGAGTTATCAGTAATCAAAGCAACAATAGGTCATTAATTTCGTACAGATGGACACAACAAACTTAAAAACAAAGCGACCAAATCTACAACCCGCTCAATCGTCATAGTTTTCCCATCCGCCGTTGCCCCATCCTCCATTGTATCCATTGTTTATTTCAACCTCGCCCCAATTTCCTTCGTTTTGCATAAGGCCGTCGTCCCAAGCATCGTCATCTCGCTCTTGCGCTGCCTCAATTATCTCAGGCCACTCGAAAAAAGTACGCGGAATGATCTCGAAAAAGATTAAACTTTCAATTTTCCAAAAACAAACATCACACATACCATGCCCTTTCACTCTCTCGCTTAGATAGTTTAACCAATATCGATGAACCGCGCACGGGCAAGTCCTTAATACATCCCCATCAAATTCATCCCTTACCTTCACAAGCTCCTCCGATATTGGGACAGACCAAGGGTGCTTCTCGAAAGTCCTAACGTGCCTCCTCAGAGCACGTACAATATCCCGCTTAAGCAAAGGAGCATTAGAATCCGTTTCGTAATTGGGGGAGATAGACCGACGAATTACTTCGTAGCAATATATGGCCGGTTTGTAGCCCTTGACGGCGCATTCTTTGATTCTTATAAAACCCTCTTCTCGTCTCTGGGTATACATGAAATCTCCTATTCCTCTAAAAAAAACAGCAGAAGTGTTGTTCGCAGCCAAGCACAAGTTGTATAGATTTGTCACCTCATCACGTTCTTCCCGTTGGGGGACTTCCTGGACAAGTTCAATCTTCGAGAGAGTATCCACGTGGTTAGCGTCGTCCCGAAGAGTCCTGCATACTGCACGCACCCTGAAGTATTCCCTGATATTCTCACTAGCATTCTTCGTGATGATCATCCTTATTATTTATGCTGGCAGATCCAGAAGATTTAAACTGCTCATTTTGTACCCGTTTTAGGTTGTATGTTATTATCTGGACATCGTGAATGTCCTCTACATACATCTTGGATAGGGTGCGACCCTTCGTTATTCCGCTATTGCACGTTATCAATAGATATCCACCTATTTGTTTATTTCAACACACAAAGTCATATATTTTTATATTATAAATTACTTATAATATCCACGAACCCCCCAAATCCTACAATTACTAACTTAAAATTTAAAACCTCACCATTGATGTTCTGTCGTCTCACAATAAATTCATCGTTAACGTCTTCTCTGATTGGCCAATAAATTTAATTCACAAAATTATATTTCTTTACTCATTCAAAGCTCCTCGCCATTACTTCACAGTCAAATCAATTATTTTTTGCCAGTTTTACAGTCCCAACGCAAGTGGCGCATGCCTTCTGTTACACGGGTCTGTTACACTATCAGAACTAGCTTTAAATTTTCTTTAATTTGATCCCACTAAATCAAATTAATTATTTATTACGCTCGTTTAAATTATGCTCGGATCACAAACTGTCCATTGTGACTTCTTATAATTATCCATTGTGACTTCTTCTCTATCATAATTATCCATTGTGACTTCTTTTAATGGATCCGGACAATTTCATCTATATATGTAAGTAAAACCAGTGCTAAATATTATTAATATACATGCGACCTAACAATATGTTACTGTCACCCTATACATGACCACGAAAGCCGATTGTCGCACAAAAAATCCATCCGTTTCTATCCATACACTTAGAATGTGGTAAACATAATCCATACATTTTTATCAATACTATTACATTACTGTCACTCTAACATACACATGGATTGTTGTAAAATTAATTCATACGTAAGTATCCACACACATTTCCCCGAAAATACAGCGTATCCATGTATCAATAATCCATAACTCAATCTCTCAAATTCTTTATATGTTTATCCAATCCCGTGATTGTAACAGGTATATTCAATCATCTTCATCATTCTAATACTTGCAAGCCGGATCCACAAAACAACCTGCTGAGTTTGCGGACTAACGACCACGTAAACAGAAACTATAAAACCCAATCGATTATTCGTAAACAGAAACAACCTTCTTCTTTTCAAGGCAAACCCAATCGATTATTTGTTCCAACAAAAAAAGTTTGGGTGTTTCGCCGTTGATACCGAGATGGCTAACAATTTACACACATCTGTGACTCAGCCCAACAATTCTCTTCTTATCGACGACGGCCGAAGTGAATCGAATAAAAATAGTAGAAAAACACGAAGAAGGCTCTAAAATAATCAGAACAAGAAGGCTCTAAAATAATCAGAACAAGATTAAAATAACAGTTAGAAAGATTGCTTTAGTGGGAGAGGATGCAAATTAAATGGAGTTAGCCATCTAACTTCACTCTAGCTAGCTAGTTCAATTCAAAAACAATCTTTGAAACTAACTAGATTATAAGCTGGAAAATCAATTTAGTTGGCTTTCTAACTAGGGTCAAAAAGGTAATAGCACACCCAAAATCAAATAGAAAAGATACATAAATGCAAGCAGAATTGTAAAGATATAAGATTGCTATTACTTTCTGAAAAAGATACACTGGGTGCAATTAATCCTAGAAATTGTTGGATGATTACAAATGAGAAACTCACCCTCTTATATAAATTTTCAACTCAAATGAACGGTCGAGATCAAAACGATCTAACAATGAGTATTAGATCTAACATAATCCATTACCTTCACTATCTTTACTATCACACTTCACTATCATCATTACACCCCAACTAGCATCATTACACTCTACTACTCCAACATCATCGTTACATTCACACCACAATCCACTATCTCATCTATTATATAAAACTTTTTAAAAAGTTTTTATATAATTACATTTACATAAATAAAAATATTTAGTAACTACTTAGTAAATTTACTTTTTTGGTTATATCAATTTCATAAATTTATTCGTTATATGTATTGGGCTAAAAATGCACCATAACATTAACACTATACTTTCTTTGTTCACGATCGGATCCGGTGTCCTTTTCGAATCTTGAATCCAGTCATTATAATATTATACACATATAATATTAGGTGGAACCGTGGCCAAGTCATAAGAAATTTCAAGAAAAGAGGTATTGTGGTTTAGCTGTCCTCCACAGTTTCAAAGGGGACACTGTGAAATAATGCATCTAGTGAGATTCCCGTGATGGAAATTTAACAAGCCATAATAGGGAATATATAAAAAGGTATTTTCTACTCTTTCCTGTTATGTTGTTTTATATATTATTAATCGCATTAAGTATTTGTTTGACCAAAAAAAATAGCAGTAAGTAGTTAAATGACGTTGGAACAGTCCACTCCATAATATTTATTTAGGTATGTTTGATTTTAGTCCACTAGATGTTTATTTATCTTAAATCTGAATCACCAATATTCCTGGTGGATTTGTGGGTATTGGGAATCTTCTTTTATAATAGGCATTGAGAAAATTGGATCTCAGCTTCTACTCAAACATAACGGAGTAATTTATAAATGAGAAGCAATTTTAATATGAAAACAAATATTTTAACGAGTCCATAAACGTTAGTGTGTAGAACTCATAAAAATTCACCAATTCGACATATTGTTTTCATCATGCCTAAATTATAATGAGAAATTGGAAATATTGATTTAATTACGTTCTTGCAACAATATTTAGGTATTGAATGGTAATATTAGTAGTACGGAATCTAAAGCGATTTTGTAAAAAAAAAAAAAATTATTTTCCTATTCACAAAATATTTGTAAAATTTGCAGTTTCCAAAAAAGGAAAAAGCAAAAACCACCCAGTTAAAATAGCCTAATATACAATAGATTGTATTTGAAAGTCTTGCAGAGTCAAATAGTAACGGTCCACCAAATAACATACTTATCAATTGTGTTTTTTCTTTTTCTTTTACTAATAGGTATATACTACACATATATACATTGCATATTATATATTCTTACACCAATTCACTCAATTTTCAAACTAGATTTTTTTTCTCTCTATTATAAACAATCAAACAAGTTTTAATTAAGTTATTTTATACAAATAGTTAATGTACAATATATTAATTTAGAAATATAGTTAAAGTTATTTCATATAAATTAGGTCTAAACATTTAGATATTCAGATCGAATATGAGTACTCGGATTCGGGTCTAACTAATAGATGAATTTTATATTCATATAAATATCTATACAAAATTAGTTTGTTTTTTGTTTATTTTTTTTAATTCTAGATTGGCTATTCCTTAATTTTTAGAACCGATAAATACTTAAAAAAAAAATAGATATGTTTTGGTTTGGATATTTACTACCCAAAACCAAATATAGTGAAGCAACTCCAAAAATACATGAATCGAAAAATGTGTTTCATTTTACTTAATTTAACAATATATAAACGTTTTAGCGTGTACCATAATTTTTTTTGCATTAATCAAATTTTATTCAACATCGCAATCCGCATGTATGAACCGTATCGTATTCTAAAACTACTTTTTCTACACAATTAATTACGTCGTCACCATTCAGACTTTTAGTTGTTATATAGTTCATGTAAAACTTTCTGAAAACTTACAAGATATTAATTATAGAAAAACAAAGTATAAAACATCAGTTTAAAAAAAAAATCTTGTTGAAATGGATGAAATTAAAAATATATACACACACGTTTATATACAAATAACGTATGTATATATATATATATATATTTATCATCACCGCCCATATAAATTATGCAATGGAAAGTCAGAAAATACTTCTTTGGGACAAGATCTTCGTAAGCATTATAAATTAAAGTAGCAAAAACGTTGGAGTAAATGAGATTAACTATTTCAATTTTAAAGTTCTAAAAGGAAATGAACGGTGTTGTAATGATTTTAACCTGGGTCCAACTAAAAATGGGGAAATTGATCAAAAGTTCAAGGTTCATTTCATAAACCTAGGTCTTTTACACTACTTTTATATTAATTAGAGCTGCAATCAAAGAAAAAATGGAAAGAGAATTTAGAAGAAAAGTTTTGTCGAGATCCTGAGATCCGAGCAACAGACAACAACCAGTCGCAGCCGACTGCTGCCGACCGCCCGCCGTCCATCGGAGACCAGCCATTATCGCCGGATTTTCGTCGTCGGCTACTGAATTCACTCGCCATTTGTTGCTATTTTCCTGCACCCGAGCTATCATCTTCTTTGTTGGAGTGTCAACGTCTTTTCGAGATCATGAATCTCTTCTTCCTTTTCTCTCGCGCCGAGATCTCCCGGAGTGCTAGATTGATAGGTCAAGAAATATCCCTATTCTACTGCATGTGCACAGTTATGTGATTGCAGTATAAAAAGTATCGTATCCACAAAGACTCAAGTTTCACGCAATAGATTACATGCTTTCAAACTTTAGCTAAATCACTCAAGAGAAAACAGAAGACAATGAAAATAAATTAAAGATTGTTTCAATGGGAGAAAAACGCTAGACTCAGGGTGTTCTCAGGAAATCATGCAATGTAGACACTTAGCTAATCATGATTCAGGTTAAACACATGTTCAAGAACTAGAATCACAATGTATAATAATTCAACTCTCGCTGCAATTACTATCTATATGTCTAGCAACCTAACGATTCAAATCTCTTTGCAATCTTAGCGTTCTAGACAAGCATTAATAGCAAGTTCTTAAGTTCACAATTCTCCTAAAACAAATCTCTTTGTATCTAGTCAAATTACTCACACTAAGTTCTTTCAGATTGTAAGTCACTGTAACGCCCCTTTCCTGTCGTCCGCAGACCGTCGAGCTGACCGGCCAACAATCAAACAAGAACATGACCGATCGAACCCGAGCAAGTCAAACATGAAATGTTCGCCACAGGACGAAGCCAGAGACAGATCGGTTTGAGACAAAGGCTCGCACTAACCCGTCCTTGACTCCGTTATCCTCATTTCCATAGTACAAGTCGTACGCCTTGCACCACTTCCGTAAGTTGTGTCGGTTCGGACTAAACACAATATCAGGAAAGCATATTCATTTCTGAGTGATCAAACGTTCAGCACAACGTTTAATAGTCATTTTTACAAATCATTTCATCAATCAGCAAAACAACACTCAAAGCTCAATACAAAATTGGCGTCACGCCGAACCGAGAGAAAACCCAAAAATCATCGAATCAAAACCCGCCACAAACAATCCCGAAACTACACCGAGGATCTCCCGCGTCCGTCGCTGCTAACCTGAAAAACAAAAAAGAGTCTAATGAGTGATCTAAGATCACCCAGCGAGTCGGCTCCCAACTATGGTTGCTAATCTACCTATCAACTATAGATTCTCGCCCGAAAACCCCAAAATAAAAAACAATCATAACAAATAGCCGATCACGCACTACCACGTCGTGTCGAGCCCACACACAATCAATTTCCAAAAGAAAGAGAAGGCGATTAGAGGAAATCGAGAGCACTACGGCACATGCTCTCGATTGAGACTTGATCTATCTACCGCGCACTACCAACCACACCAACACACCACTGGGCCCCTACGATCTTGGTAACTTCCACGGGTTTAAACTGTTACCGACATGGTAACTAACCCTCGAATCCTAGACGTAGACATGAAGTCTAACGGCTAGGACACCGTTCTCCGTCCATCGATATGCGGTGACTCAAGTTACCCCAGGCAACCTAAGCTTCCATGCAGTCCGGCCCTAGGACGCGACCCCGTATTCTCCGGACTACACACCTACCGGCGTCACCCAGTAGGTTAACACCATAACCGAAATTACCATGATCCGATTAGGCAAGTACCCGAGGATCCAATCGGGTCGGAAGTACCAGAACGTATCCAAACACCTAGACTTGCGGGATCTAACGCACCCTAGAGTCCTGGTGCAGAAATGTAAACACGCAGACTCGCTTGGACTCTAACAATCAATCTCAATCAATAATAAACAACCAAATCAACACCGCATCCCGCAAGTCTACTCACACACACTAACACCACCGCTCTGACTCAACACCGTACCGAGTCAGCAATCACGACTTAACCGGTTCCGTGACCGAGTTAAGTATCCACACGGATCGCTTGGCCCAACACCGAGACGATCTAACAGGCCTGCACAGAAATCTCAATAACAACCACACAATAACACAATCACACAATCAACAGACAATCAGGCCTATTAGGGTTTCTAACGTCTTTTAACCAATTCACGTCCGCTACCTTGGGTTAGCGGATTGCTAATCCGTAGACGGCTCACTAATCACAACACTTCTATTTTCTTAACCTTTCCTAAGTATCTTTTATCAAATCTCCGATCCGTCGATTTAGAGCTAGTAGCTTACTAAACTCCCCGACGTCTCATCTTCATTAACTTAATTCATTTATTCTCGGTAATCCCGATATCATTCCATATGCAATACGTTCGTTAGGTTTAATTCTATATTTTAACTCGTCTTAATTCCCGTATTTAGATTCATTCAATACAGTTCTTTACATACGTATATATGCATATACGGCCCTAACATGCAATGAATATATGAATGCATCACACAATATTACTGTCAACCTAATGGCACACAACAGGTTTAATCCGTTTAATTCTCATAATCCTAACATGCGTCTTAAACCTAACCGGTTTATCATTAATTCAACCATTCCATTCTCAAACATAATCAATTATATCCGGGTATGCAATCCTAATTCTACGGTTTCCCATTTCTCGATCTACATGCATCTAACTACAGTGTTTGAGCCGACTCACAGTGATTTAGGTCAGAACGAACGGTATGGATGCGGATACGACTCTCCGAGACCCCGAATAAACCCAAACCTCCCGAACACACGAACACAAACTCCGAAGCTTCCCGAACACCCGTACACAAACCGTAACACAAATCTGGACGGAGTCAACGCGTTGACCGGTGTTGACCACGGGGTTGACCGGCGTTGACTTTGACCTCCGGTTGACCGTTGACTTTGACCGTTGACTTTGACCGTTGACTTTGACTTTGACCAAGATTGAACCGGTTGAACCAATCTTAACCAGCTGAACCACTTCAATCAAACCAAACCGACTGAACCGACTTCATTGAACCGGTTAGGTTAAACCGGTTTAAGTCAAATCATTGACTAGTTTGACCTAACCGTTGACCAAGGCTTAACCAAGCCTAACCAACCCAATTTTTGAACCAGACCGATGCTAAACCATCCATAGTGAACCGGCGGAGGAGAGAGACAGCGGAGGAAGGATTCCGGCGACTTCTCCGACGTTGACTGACGGTGGTCCGGCGCTGACCGGCAGGTTCACCCCTTTTTTCGGCGACTCAGGTGACGATCTACATATCAAACTAATTGGAAAGAGGAGATATATGCATCTATGGCTTCAAATCGTCTAGATCTGATGAAGGATGAGAGAGATACACCAAAACTCCAACTGCATCAGCTTTCTGGCCAGTTTCCGGCACGCTCCGGAGACGGCGGTCCTAGCTGGCTGGCTGGCGGTTGTAGAGGAGGGAGAGAGGAAGCTATTGGGCTTTGCAGAAGTGGATTAGGGTTTATATTGAGAGAGATATGGTGTTTTTAGTGATATAAGGTCTTATGAACACTATGGTGTTCTTGAGTTGTTCTTGAGATGTTCAAAGGAGTTTCTAGGTTCTCTTGCATGAATCTAGAGAGAAGGGAGATCTTCTGGTCGTGGGTGAGGCTAGAGAGAGAGAGAAGAGTGAAATGAATTGGCTTAGGTGTTTTTGGTGTATTCAACAAAAACACATGCATCACATAAGGTCTTGACACCTCAAGAGGAAAGGCTGGCGACCTGGTGGTGAGACACCTGTCTCTGGAACTTCTACGTATCCACAAAATCAAGCCCAAAACCGGCCCAATACCTTTCTAAACCCATCTTGCAATTTCTTCTCGGTTTCCTCGGTTTCACGATCATTGTTTTAGAAAATCCTTCACTATTCCCATAAATCCCAAAACCTACAAATTCTGATTCTACCTGATTTTAGATAAATTTAGAAACTTGAATCACTTCATTTGAAGTTTCCTAGCTCCGGTTATGAATTTCCGAAGTTTTCTCTGTTTAATCGGTTTCCATTCCCGACAAGCAGAAAAACTCGTTTCTGCTCCGTTCCTTCCAACTCTGGTCTTGTAAATGTTCTTTATGCTTTAAAAGAGAATATTTGGCCCGTCTCGACTTCCGTCTCGAACTTTGGCAAAATTACCATTTTGCCCCCTGGGTTTGGCAAAATTACAATTTTGCCCCTGTTGACTTTTCTTTTGCCCGTTGACCATATTTTGAATATCGGGTATAACATTCTTCTCCACTTACAGGAATTCGGTCCCCGAATTCTCCGTCACTAACAGACTTCGAATCGGTACCAAACCCCGCAAGTTGCTTCATTACGTTCTTTTACTGCTCCTTTCTCATACATCAACGTCTCGTTACTTGACCTTTGATACTCCGAATCCACTTCCCATACTCTTTGGCGGTTCGCTACCTCATTCCAAACTTTCCATCGTCCTTTGCACTGCTCACTCGGCTACTTCTTCACTTGCTCTTTATTTTTCCCACTTAACTGTAGCTTCATTTCTCGATCTCTGGTCCCACTTTACTGTGTTACTCCTCTCTTTAACTGATCTCTCTTGAACCTTGAACTTCCACATGTATTCACTTTGCTCTGATTCTCACTCTGACTTCCCCACTTCGCTTCGACTTCCACGTCTTTCACGATACTGGTTTGTCTCCCCGATACACTCTTCAAGAATCTGCATTCCAAACCTGACGTCCTTACGGCTCTAACTCCATCCATACTGATAACTCCACTCTGATTCCGATACAACCTCTTCCTTCCCGAACACTCTTCAAGAATTTTTGATCTCTGAATCCGACTTTTCTAAGACTCCATTCACTTCACACCGATCGCTTCACTCTGGTCTCCACACTGTCGTTGACGTTACCTCAAATCTTTTCACTAACTCATCATACCAACAGCTTCGTTCTTCCAGTTGCCTTGCACTGATACACTTCCCACTGAAGATCCATACCAACTGCTTCACTTCCCGGGTCAACTTGTCTCACAGCTCCTTTACACTCCATCTTGCTTTCGGGTTCGGGTTCGGTCTCGTATTCGTATCGCATCGTCCATTCCGTCCTACATTCAACATAACAACTTCCACTGGAGCGGTGAATTCAAACCAATACATCCCTCGATATCACTTCCTCATGGAGATATAGTTAGTTAATCATGTACCCAACGGTTACCCATGATTAAGTAACGATATTCTATGATTCCGCTCTCTCGTGAATCGATGGTCGAATACAACGATTCTCGAGTTAGCTCAACACCTTAAACGAAAAGGTTCTAACACTTTTATTCTAACAACTTAACGATTGGGATAAAATTTAAACTACTCAATCCAACCCAACACAACCAGCAATCGAATGGCTTACCACTACCATCAACAATCCTCAAATGCTATGCAAGCCATAAAAGAAAACTAGCACCCTAATAACGCTTTACCAAAGAATGAAACACAACCCCAATTAACCAATGCACCACTCAAGCATTAGATAAAACACGCAAGCAAACAGTTACCACACACAACCAAGCAATCACCAGATCGATCTGGATATGTCGTCAGTCTGGGTTTAGGTTATGATGAACGGTCGTCAGTTCCGCTCACCATCAGACTTCACATAGTAATTCGTATGCATCCCCACACCATTACACGCATGCAAACAATTACTACGCAAGTCATAATGATAATCTGAACATTCTGCATCACATATATATACAAAACGACATAACACACATTTCGAGGTTCTTAATACATACAGGAAACAGAAACACAACAAGACGTCCGTCATCAACACCATAACCCACAAACTGCACAGTCATACCCTGGAGATGTCAGAAATGACATGCGAGGATCGCCGATCTAGATACACAGAAAAGAAATATAGTTAGTGCCCACACTTATCTGGCCTAACTATCCTAGTCCTAACAGCCCCAACACGACCGGAATGCCAAACACAACGGCATCGCGGCTCATGGTGGTAACCACTGGCAGGTGCGCCGGGAGGGTGTGGTGGGTGTGCATCTCTGAACGGCGCTCCAACTCACTGCGGCTCTGCCGTCGGACACAAATGTGCAACATGTCTCCTGCGACCACAAAGCTGACAGACAGTAACGGGCGCTGGGAGTGGCCCACAGTAACAAGCTGACGCCTGGCGATCTGAAGCTTTACATAACTGACAAGAGGAAGTAGAATCCGAAGAAGGATCCTGAAAACACTCGGTCGCACGGTGACCCTGAACTCCACATATCTAACGGCGTAACTGGCTCAAACTGTGCATCCGACCCCGACATCGACATCGGCTCAGTCCCTGATAATGGCTCCATCTCGGTAAGTGGCTCTATGGAGCCGGATAATGATGATGCCGACCTATCAAGTGGTATACGAGACGATCCTGGCTGTGGATCTGGCTGATGGTGCGGTCCAATCTGAAGGATCTTTGGTGTTAATCCTGATTCAATTCATCAGATTACATGATCCTAAACATGCCAGATCTAGGTTCTCTTGAATAGAAACATAAGTAGATCTCACCTTTTACCTGTTTTGTGCAGCGGAAAGGAAGAACAGGTCAGAGATCAAAGAGCCACCGAGTGATAACTCCTCCAGAGGTTCACACACGCACACCAATCAGGAAGCAGGCTGCTAGGCCACTGGGAGAAAACGGCGCAGGGGGAGAGAGTTTACGGCTCAGATTAGGTTTTTTTTTGGTTCTGAACTCGAGTTTTATTTATAAAACTTGTTCGGTTCCTTTTGGGCCATTTGGCCCAAATGCCAATTAACTCCGAGGCGTTCGCGCATTGCATCGATCGTTGCACCTTATGCATCGATCGATGCACAATGGCTAAACCCTCTTATTCTCTCTAAGTATAGTAAATGCCTAGCACTTTTACCATACTCCTGCTAAACCGTTCCTACACGATTTCCTGTTAGCTTAGGCGTGTGACCCATATGGGATCATATAATAAAGGCAATAAGTCCAAGACTTATAGATCATGAGCGGACTCTAGCAAGCCATCATGACCCCCAGTATTATATGACTTATGTCTGATCTTTGACATACTCTTACTTTCTAGAGACAGTACCGAGATTACTGGACACATTTCCAACAATCTCCCACTTGTACTGGAATCTCTGTATTCATAATCCTTTTGTCACAATATCTCGATTAGTCATAAGGCAAGATTAGTGTCATCCTTATAAAGCCTAATCTTGTTCATCGGACTCTGATTTGATACTGACAATCCAAACGACTCGGGACAGTCCGTTTGAGCATGGCCATGCATTTTCCAGTATTCAAATCTCCGATTGGCCTAGAGATATTCACTCCATTTATATTGGAGGGACAAATCCCGTCTTGTTCCATCACTGTAAACTACTCATTTCACAATGTACCCAAACAAGGTCCTTATAACTATCGCAGAACGATAGCGTTAGACAATGATCAAAGTACATCAGTCCATGTGCAGTCACATGCATGCGAACTCAGGTCTAAGGACTATACTCTATAGTCGTAGTAAGAATCTCTTATGACACAGATATAAATATCCTGAAGAGTTCTTATAAGCGGGTCTTGTCCGGTCGTATGTTCCCAAACATACACCTATGTACTGACTTTGATGCCGCGCATCTATGACACACTGAGACTTTGTCATAAGTCACGTACCAATCCAGTCTCACACGGTTGTTGGTGTTCCAATTTCAACAACCTTCGACTAGGGACAGGATGATATAAAACATTTATCAAATATAGGGTCTCATGATCAAGCTAAATGACTTCGATGACTCAAGATCAAGTCATTTACTTCGATGACTTATAAAATGGTTTATATCACTTTGGAACGATTATTTCATCACAGTTAAAATAATCTTGAAATAATAATTTCATTAAACATCTTAAATGTTATTTCAAGAACATATCCAATAACTAAATAAAGCCCTTTAATAACTCCCACTGAAATTGAGACTACATCTTAATTTCACTTATCCTACAGCAACAGTCCGCGACTCGTGCTTAGGCCTATGGAGTGGCTTCGTTAATAGATTAGCAACGTTCTCATTCGTTGAAACTTGCTGATCTACTTAACATCTCTGTCATTTATCTTACGGAATAGGTTATACCTATCCTCAAGGTGTTTGGACCTCTGATGTGCAGCTAGTCTTATCTATGCTGGGAAGCACATCAAGTTCAGTGACGAACTCTTCTTTCCAAACAACCTCTTTCGCCACTTCCCAAGCTGCGAAATGTTCAGCTTAAGTTATTGAGTCAGCAACAGTGCCTTGCACCGCCAGATAGACACAAGATATAACCGGACTGTGATCGGAAATCATCTTTGTCTATTGGAAACTTGCCTTTCAGACTCTATCGACTTATAGCACCTCACTTTCTCCGTAAATCAAGAACTTATCCTTAGTATTCCTCAAATACTTTAGGACATACTTTAGGAAACTTGATTCTTTGCTGGATTTGACTGGTCTTTATTTGTCTTGCTTAACATTAAAGCAACATCAAACAAGTATGTTTCATGGCATACATGATAGATCCAATTGCCAACGCATATGGAATCTCATCCATGCATTTAAGCTCAGCAGTTATCGTAGGATACTGTATCTTGCTTAACTTAATGCCATGTGACATTGGCATAAAACCCTTCTTGGATTGCTCAAAACGTGTAGGACTTTGTCAATTTAAGAATCTGACTTTTGTCCTATCAGCTCTTTTGGATCTCTATCTTTAGATCCAAAATCCAAGAACTACGTGGCTTTACCCATGTCATTCATTAAACCAACTCCCAAGCTAGTCCTTTACCGACTACAGCTTTGGGACGTCATTTTTCGAGAATCAGTATGTCATCGACATACAATATGACAAATGCAATATCGCTCCCATTAATCTATTTAGTAAACACACAGTTCCGCTTCGTTCCTGTTCAAGTCAAAACCTTGACTACTTCAACAGAACGAAGATTCCAACTCCGATATGTTTGCTTCCATCCATGAATGGATCGATGAAGCTAACTTACATAAAATGTAATTCTTCGGAGTCTGGGCTCACTTTCGCTTCCTAGGATTTCGCAGATTCGTCGCTTTCAATGATCATCAGATCAAGCGAACATTCAATGATCATCAGGCTGAACTAATGACGAGAATTCACTCTCGGATCAGTGACTGATTCTTTCATATCTGCGAACTTCAGGCTCCACAGGTGTAGATTCTACAGAAATCTGTAAATCCTTCCGCTGCTCTCTCTCAATAGGTTAAGCATCCTCCTGTATTTCTCGAATTTCTTCGAGTTGTACTTTTACTCCCACTGTTCTTCTTGGAAAGTAAATTCCCTTCTTAGAAAACAGAATGGTAGTAAAAATACTTTTTACTCCCACTGTTCTTCTTGGAAAGTAATTTCCCCTTTTAGAAAACAGAATGGTCGTAAAAGTACCGAGCCTTGGTTTCCCTAAGAAAACTTCGAGTTATACTTTTACTCCCACTGTTCTTCTTGGAAAATAACTTCCCTTCTTAGAAAACAGATTGGACGTAAAATAACAAGCCTTAGTTTCTCTAGGACAACCAGCGAAGTAGCAAAACTACAAATACTTAGTAAAAACGGATTTGGATCGATTCCAATCCACATTTACGTGGTGTCTTTCAACTGATATTTGTGGAACTATTTCAGCGTAAACTTAGATATTTTAGAGCGTTATTCTTAAATAATATCATGGAAGATTCGTGTGACTCATCTTTAATCATTTCTAATAAGATCTGATTCTTTCTCACAGAAACACCTTCAGGTTTTCAGGAGAAATGAGCTGTGAAACGATTTCACACTCATTAAGATGATCACACAATCAATGACTTAAGTATTCTCACTCGTGATTTGATCCAGAGTCTTAATACTTTTGTCATTCAGATCCTATACTTCATTCTGGAACTCTTTCGACCATGTCAAAGAATTCCGACTTGTGTCTCATCAAATGAACACAGTCACACTCACTGAAGTAATCAGTAGAGACAATGAAGTACAGGAAATTTTCTCTGGCATTACTGCTCATTGGGCCACATACATCAGTATGTTCCAGGTCCAATAAGCCTTTGGGCTTTTCTCTAGCTCGGCTAAGATAGGCCCTTTACCTTTTGGTCTAGTAAACAGAATTCAAGTCTCATAAGATATTTTATCAAATGAGCCCAACAGTCCATGACTATGGGATTTCTGAATCCGACTTACTCTATGTGACCAAGACTTTTATGCCAAGAAAAATCAGGTTTAATTCATCAGATTTAAACCAATTCGGTATTTATGTTGCATTTAGGCACTCTTTGGTTTAAGATATAAAACCCATTCCATGAATAGGGTGCTACAATTAATATTTCATTAAGATCAAAAGAACAAAACTTGTCTTTTATCAAAACGAAAAACATTCAAATTCTTACAAGAAAATGAAAGACTACTCTGCTTTAAAGCAGGTACATTGTAGCAATTACTTAATACAAAACCAAGCCTCAAAGGGATCTATAAGTGGAAAACCCTACGGCTGAGGCAGCATCCCAAGCTCCTTCCAGACATGTAGTTTCACTTGCCCTTCCTTCAACGTTCTACTGTTGCTTAGGCTCTGCATATTATCACAAATATCAGTGCCACAACCAGTATCCAATACCTTTAAGGTAGAACTTGAAGTAATAACATGAATACCTGAGGAAGTAGTCTCATACATCGACTTTAACTCCTCATTATCTTCCATGAATTTAATGCAATCTCTCTTCCAATGCCCTGTCTCCTTACAGTAGCAGCACTTACCAACGTAAGAGGTATCTGACTCGGGCTCAGAAGACACACGCTTGCCAAGATTCAAAATCTGGACAACTTTGTCTTCACCCTTGTCAGCATTAGGTTTAGTAAACCTACCCTTCTCATTCATGAGATTGTACAGGGTACTCTTCACGTTTGGCTCAACTGTCTTGAGCATATCATGCAGTTCAGTCAGCGTCTTCGTTAAGCCTTTCTTGATATAGTTCCTTCTGAACTTATCATAGCTTGACGGCAGTGACTGCAGAATGATTTCAGTTGCCAATTCTTGGCCAACTGGATAATCCAGTTTCCTCAGGTTATCTATATAACCTATCATTTTACTGATATGAGGACTTACTGGATGATCATCTGGTAGCTTGCAGCTAGTGAGAGACTTAACCAATTGGTATCTCTCCACTCGTATCTGCTCCTGAAATTTCAATTTCAGGCTGCTGATCATCTCTATTGGCGACTCCATGTTCTCATATTGCTCCCGCAAGTCTGAGTCCATGGTAGCCAATATCAGACCACGCACATCTACCGCATCATTATAATGCTTATTCCAAGCATTATATACTGCATGGGAGGCATTGGACCCGATTCTTACGGGGAGAGCTCTCTCAAGGACATAGTCCTTTCTCTCCTGTCTGAGGACTAGCCTCTGGTTCCGCGACCAAGTCAAGAAATTTGATCCGTTCAGCTTGTCCATCTCAAGGACAGACCGGATCGAGAAAGTGTTTTGATTGTTTGTGCTAGTCATAACTGAAATTTAAGATAGAAGGATTTTAGTTAATATGTTCAATATGATTAATCTCGTATTAAAATTAATATGATTAATCACGCATTATATTCAATAACATAAGTTACCCTCAATAGAATATAATGATTCCAAGATCCACATATAACTAAGATTAAAGTGGGCCACTGGCCGTCACCCAACCTTAGCTTATATCGGTAAGCCCTATGTCGGCTAATTATATCCGTGATATAATTCTTGGTTGTGAATCTGTGCCCGAGGCGCAATCCACTCTGATGTCTCAAGGCCCGGGACTCCCGATGGCCCAGTCAAGAAAACCAGACTATACAGTCATGTAATCATTAATGTCTGGGACTCCCAATGACATTTATGAATCACAAACCGTCTTATCCACGCAAAAGCAGACACCCTCACACTGTAAGGCCATGAATACAATTGAATGGACTTTGACAGCTGACATAGAATGGACAAGACATCCAACGCTTGATATTATTTGAGGTTCGTAGGTTTATTTAAAAAATTCATTCCCAAAATAGAAGATTACTACTTCGGGAAACTTTCTATTTTGGAAACCTACTATTTTTGGAAACTTTCTAAAATTGGAAACTTTCTAAAACCGGAAACTTTCTAACTTTAGAAATTTCTTAAAATCCAAAACCCGCAAATCCAGAAACTTCTATTTTAAGAAACTTTCTAATCATGCAAATCTAGAAACTTCTATAAATTAAGAAAATTTCTAATTTCAAAATTTCGGAAACTTTAATTTAAAATCGACTTTATAGCTTTATAAAATAAATTTTAAATTGATCTGAAGAAAGACTCAAATAATTGGCCCAATTGTTTTAACTTCTCGGCCCGAGGCCCAAGAATTTGTCCATGTCCAAGACATGACCCAATTGTCCAATTAAATGACATAACCGGTCTGGTTCATTAAAATTGGTCTAACCAAAATTTTAATTACTACGATGACCACAATTGTCAACCGGTTATTTACTAAACCGGATTTTCTCAATTTATTTGGTCCAACCAAATCAAATTAGAAATTCCAGGTTTAGGCACTAAATCCAATAATTCTTTCGACATTGGATTTCTTATCCCGGTTTAACCAGACATGATAAAATTATCAAATCTGTTTATTAAACCGAGACGTTTAATTTTAATTAAATTAAACCGAGCCAAAACCCTAACCGCATCGATCCTGCAACGATCGTTCATCGATCCTGCATCGATCGATGCTCTCACGCGTGCACGAACGGTTATCAGGTTTGGCCGAGAGATTCTCGCGAGATCCATGCGATCGTTCGAACGATCCATGCGATCGCGGTCAATCTCTCGCGACTGCAACGATCGATCCTTGCATTGCATCGATCGATGCAATGCGATCTCAGTCGATGCAAAATCAGTTTAGATCACATACCAAATCAATATAGTTTGGTCATGCGATTTTACAACTGTTTGTTTAGGATTCAATTCTTGTTTCTTAAGTGTTTTAATCTTATCAGTAGATTGATTCAAAAACACCTCTTTAAACAATCCTAATCATGAATCTAAACAAGAAGAACCAGAACCAATGGCTCTGATACCACTGAAGGATCTTTGGTGTTAATCCTGATTCAATTCATCAGATTACATGATCCTAAACATGCCAGATCTAGGTTCTCTTGAATAGAAACATAAGTAGATCTCACCTTTTACCTGTTTTGTGCAGCGGAAAGGAAGAACAGGTCAGAGATCAAAGAGCCACCGAGTGATAACTCCTCCAGAGGTTCACACACGCACACCAATCAGGAAGCAGGCTGCTAGGCCACTAGGAGAAAACGGCGCAGGGGGAGAGAGTTTACGGCTCAGATTAGGTTTTTTTTTGGTTCTGAACTCGATTTTTATTTATAAAACTTGTTCGGTTCCTTTTGGGCCATTTGGCCCAAATGCCAATTAACTCCGAGGCGTTCGCGCATTGCATCGATCGTTGCACCTTATGCATCGATCGATGCACAATGGCTAAACCCTCTTATTCTCTCTAAGTATAGTAAATGCCTAGCACTTTTACCATACTCCTGCTAAACCGTTCCTACACGATTTCCTGTTAGCTTAGGCGTGTGACCCATATGGGATCATATAATAAAGGCAATAAGTCCAAGACTTATAGATCATGAGCGGACTCTAGCAAGCCATCATGACCCCCAGTATTATATGACTTATGTCTGATCTTTGACATACTCTTACTTTCTAGAGACAGTACCGAGATTACTGGACACATTTCCAACACAATCTGCTGCTCTAGAACGTCTCCGAGTATCGCCATCTGCCCATCAACGTGCTGCTCCCAATACAGATTTTTCTCTGGCCTATCGGCTCCATATCCATATCGGCTGCTGCATGTAACGGGTCCACCATAAAGTCCTCTCCACTGAGCAGAACGAAATATGACTCGTGTAGGCTAAAGGGTACCGGCACATCATGCGCCTCGAGCATCGGCGGCTGAATCACTGGTGGTATCATAGGCGCCTCCAACTGTGTCGTCCTGTAGAGCTGGAGATAATGGATCAGACAACGGCATCCAATCTACAGCGGCTGCTCTCGCTCCCTGCTGCACTCGCGGAAAAATCGGTGGTCGATCAGATATCTGGGAACCCTGTGACTGTCCAGGCTGTGCACTCAAACTCTCTTGGCGCTGCTCCAACTGAGCTCGATACTCTGCCGCTATCTTCCGACGATGACTCATACTGCTCGCTGAAATCTTCCACACTATGCACACACCCACACACAATCCATCCAAGGACACACTGCTGTTGATTGTAATCAAAAACACAATTAAACATTAGTACAACTAATACAAATTCCTATCCCATCCCAACCCCGGATTTACAGACGCGGCTCGGTTTCCTAATGGATGCTTGGGTAAGACACAATTTTGACTCGATAAAACACGGAAAATACTCAGAAATGAACAGCTTCGAAACCCATGCAGAACCATGCTCTGATACCACCTTTCTGTAACGCCCCTTTCCCGTCGTCCGCAGACCGTCGAGATGACCGGCCAACAATCAAACAAGAACATGACCGATCGAACCCGAGCAAGTCAAACAGGAAAGGTTCGCCACAGGACGAAGCCAGAGACAGATCGGTTTGAGACAAAGGCTCGCACTAACCCGTCCTTGACTCCGTTATCCTCACTTCCATAGTACAAGTCGTACGCCTTGCACCACTTCCGTGAGTTGTGTCGGTTCGGACTAAACACAATATCAGGAAAGCATATTCATTTCTGAGTAATCAAACGTTCAGCACAACGTTTATTAGTCATTTTTACAAATCATTTCATCAATCAGCAAAACAACACTCAAATCTCAATACAAAATTGGCGTCACGCCGAACCGAGATAAAACCCAAAAATCATTGAATCAAAACCCGCCACAAGCAATCCCGAAACTACAACGAGGACCTCCCGCGTCCGTCACTGCTAACCTGAAAAACAAAAAAGAGTCTAATGAGTGATCTAAGATCACCCAGCGAGTCGTCTCCCCACTATGGTTGCTAATCTACCTATCAACTATAGATTCCCGCCCGAAAACCCCAAAATAACAAACAATCATAACAAATAGCCGATCACGCACTACCACGTCGTGTCGAGCCCACACACAATCAATTGCCAAAAGAAAGAGAAGGCAATTAGAGGAAATCGAGAGCACGGCGGCACATGCTCTCGATTGAGACTCGATCTATCTACCGTGCACTACCAACCACACCAACACACCACTGGGCCCCTACGATCTCAGTAACTTCCACGGGTTTCTACTGTTACCGACATGGTAATTAACCCTCGACTCCTAGACGTAGTCATGAAGTCTAATGGCTAGGACACCGTTCTCCGTCCATCGATACGCGGTGACTCAAGTTACCCCAGGCAACCTAAGCTTCCATGCAGTCCGGCCCTAGGACGCGACCCCGTATTCTCCGGACTACACACCTACCGGCGTCACCCAGTAGGTTAACACCATAACCGGAATCACCATGATCCGATTAGGCAAGTACCCGAGGATCCAATTGGGTCGGAAGTACCGGAACGTATCCAAACACCTTGACTTGCGGGATCTAACGCATCCTAGAGTCCTAGTGCAGAAATGTAAACACGCAGACTCGCTTGGACTCTAACAATCAATCTCAATCAATAATCAACAACCAAATCAACACCGCATACCGCAAGTCTACTCACACACACTAACACCACCGCTCTGACTCAGCACCATACCGAGTCAGTAATCACGACTTAACCGGTCCCGTGACCGAGTTAAGTATCCACACGGATCGCTCGGCCCAACACCGAGACGATCTAACAGGCCTGCACAGAAAGCTCAATAACAACCACACAACAACACAATCACACAATCAACACACAATCATGCCTATTAGGGTTTCTAACGTCTTTTAACCAATTCACGTCCGCTACCTTGAGTTAGCGGATTGCTAATCCGTAGACGGCTCACTATATTGGGAATCCGAGCCAATTCTACAGATTCAGAATTCTTGCGAGTTCCCGATAGCCTAGGATCTAGGGTCTAGTTAATTGAATCATGGATCTCACCTCGTGATTACCTGGTGTTTGGCAGCGGAAGATTGATCAGGTAGCACGAGATCTATTGCGCCTCAGATGCTGCGCCTATATCGTAGTCCACACGCACACAAGCTGGAATCCGCCAGGTTGCTAGCGCCGGTGCTCGGATCTCTTTGTGACCTTAGTTTCTAGAGGAAGAGCTTCTGTTTTCTATCAAGAAAACTCTCTGGGGCGGCACTCGTCTTCTAGGTCGAAAAAATAAGATCACTTATATATCGACTCTCTCATAAACCGAAACATCAGTTTCGGTTTCGCCACTGTGTCGACCGACACATCCATTGGTGTCGATCGACACAAGTCTTGTATCGACCGACGCACCTAATGGTGTCGATCGATACACCTCTTTGAAACTCAATTCGATGCGTATCTAATACACATCGATCAGACCATATGCCAATGATCTATCCCATGCAGAGTATATCCAACTTGCTTAGGTGTGTGACCCTGTAGGTTCACACGATACTGGAAATGAGTTACAACTCATTTGTCATAAGCGGTTTATAGCAAAACGTTACGACTACCCAGTACCACATGAATTGTCCGATCTCGACAATACAACTATCTCTAGAGTTCGTACAATGTGATTTCAGGACATAATCCCAACAATCTCCCACTTGCACTGGAATCACCTATTCCTATAATCCCTTCGTCACTATATCTCGATATGGCATAAGGCAAGAGACTGTGTCATCCTTATTATAGTCAACATCATGTTCATCGAAATCCTGATTTATACTGATAAACAAACGACTGACAATCACCTCGTTTGAGCACGGCCATGCATTTTCTCAGTATCAAATCTTCGATGGGCCCTGAGATATTTATATCCCGTTATACAGGAGGGACAAATCCCATTTTGTTCCATCCCTGTTTCTACACATACTTCATGATACGTCGAAACAATGCCGTTATAGCCGCCAGTTACGGAACGACGTTTGACAAGGTCAAAGCGCACCAATTCATATGCTAGAAAGCATGATGAACTCAGGTCTAAGGACTATACTCTATAGTCGTAATGAGAACCTCCCATGACACTTATATATAACTATCCTGTGGAGTTCTCATTAAGCGGGTCATGTCCGATCATATGTTCACTAACATATATCTATGTGACTGACTGTGATAATCATATCATTGACTCCATGAAACTTAGTCCAACAGTCACCTCACATACTAGTCTGCGCGGTTGTTAGTGTCCCATTTTAACAACCTTGACTAGGGACAATCATAATTTATGTCATCTTTTACTTATAGGGTTTCATGATCAAGTCTTCAACTTGATGACCTATAAGATGGCCATAAAGTACTTTGGGACTATTATTTAATTATCCTATAATTAAATAATACTGATGTCAGTTTTAACTTACACAAACACTGCCAAAGCATGTCTATGTAAAGTTTACAACATAACTAAAATAACTCCCACTAGAATCAAGATCATCTTTTCAGATATCTTATACCTACAGCAACAGAATAAATTCCGTGCTTAGGTTGTGGGAGAGAGTGCGGTGCTATTGCTTGAAACAATTTCAACAAATTACACCGCCATTCAGATAAAAGCACTATTCTACGGTCTACTGCTTGGAGCCTTTCCAACAGTTAGTACCGCTATTCAGACAAAGAGATATAACCAGGTGGGAACCGGGAATCGTCTTTGTCCGACTAACTACTTTCAACTGGTTCGTCACTTTATCAGTTCACCACGAACCTATCCTTAGTGTTTCTCAACACTTGGGATATTTCTGGTAACTATTCAGTGACTATTACCGGAGTACATTGGTATTTTCTCGTCATACTTTATGCTTAAGCTGCATCTAGACGAGCGCAAGATATGTCATTCATGATGGATTCTATTGCATCAGCATAAGTAATCACACTCATTAATACTAGTTCAGACAGTGTTCAAAGCACTTCTTCTTGCTAATATCGTTACTAGATCAGCCAGTGTCCAAGACACTGCATCTCGCTTGGATAATTGCCATAAGACCTTTGGTATGAAGCCATTCTTGGAATCAAGCACATTTGAACTGTCCAATACCTTATGAACATAAGGATTTTGACACGATCCAATTAGCCTACTTAATTTATGTCAATAGATTCTTATTCCAAGAATTCACTCGGCTATTCCCATGTCTTTTGTTTAAATTTGACTTCCGACCTAAATCTTGACAAGACTTTAGCGTCGGAACGTCGTTCATGAGATTCAAGTATGTTATCTACATACTGTGTGAGAATTGCCATTACGCTCCCACTAGTCTTCTTGTAAACGCATGGTTTCTTTTTCTTTCTGATCAAGTCAAAACTTTTGACTACATTATCAGAATGTTGATTCCAACTCCAAGATGTTTGTTTCAGCCCAGAAATGGATCGGTGAAACTAACATGCATACCCAGCCAATTTTCGGAGTTGGGGCTTACCACCGCTTCTTTGAATTTCGCATGCTCGTCACTTTTCAATGATCAATTGATCACGACAATTGGTTACGAGAAATCACTCTCGAGTTAGTGACGGATCCTTTCGGATCTGCGAATTTCAGGCTTCACAGTTCCAGATCCTACAGTACTTTGTAGATCTTACCGCTGCTCTCCCTTAACAGGTTGAACAGTTTACTGTGTTTATCGAATTTCTTCGATGTGTACTTTTACTCCCACTGTTCCTTTTGAAAGTATCACCTTTCTTAAAAGACACAGTTCTGGGCATCAAAAAGTACTAAGCCTTGGTTTCCTCAGGACAACCAGCGAGGTAGAACCTATCAGATATAGATTCAAGTTCGTTTGTTGACTACTGTCTTACACAAACCTTGCAATCCCAATTAATCAGAAAAACAGATTTGGAAATCACCCAGTCCACATCCAATGTGGTGTTTTTCACTGATTCTGATAGAAACCTTTTAGCGTAAACATAGACATTTCAGAACGTATTCTTAAATGATTATTGAAGATTCATGTGATTCATCAATAATTGAATCATATCTCATAAGATTTGATTCATTCTTTCAGATGATCACTCAATTCTTGACTCTAGTATTTTCTTCCGCGATTCAATCGAGGATCTTAATACTTCTGTCAAATTGGTTCTACACTTCATCTTGGAACTCCCTTAAGGGATTCCAGCTTGTGTCTCATCAAATGAACACAGCCATGCTTATTGATGCCATCAATAAGGTAACGAAGTACAGAATATTTCCTTTGACACTAATGCTCGTTTGGGCCGCATACATCAGTATGTGTAAGGCCCAATAAGCTTCTGGCCCATTTCCTTCAGCTTTGCTAAAAGAGCCTTAGTCATTTGGTCTAGTGAACAGAATTCATATCTCAAATGATTAACAATCGAATGAGTCCAAAACTATGGAACCTTTGAATTCGCTTCACTCTATGTGGTTAAACGACTATGCCAAAGAAAAGTCGAGTTCAAGTCATCAGACTTAAACCGTTTGGTATTTATGTTATATTCTAATTCTTGTTGGTTTGAGATATAAAACCCATTCCAAACGGGGTGCTACCATTAAATATTTCATTAAGATCAAAAGGACAAGACTTGTCTTTTATCAAAATGAAAAACATTCAAATTCTTTACAAGAAATTGAAAGACATTTTGCATATAGCAAGTACATGGTGGCAATTACTTAATTTCAAAAACCAAGTATGAAAGGCTCCTACAAGTGAAGAATCTCTACGGCTCATGCAGCAACCATTGCTTCATACCAGACACGCAGTTTCACTTGTCCTTTTTTCAACGTTCTACTGTCGCTTAGGTCCTGCATATTTCCAAAATATCAGTACCACAACTAGTATCCAATACTTATGTAGAACTTGAATTAATAACACAATACCTGAAGAAGAAGTACCATACATCTCCTTCATCTCTTGTGAATCTTCCAAGAATTTAATGCAATCTCTCTTTCAATGCCCTGACTCATCACAGTAGAAGCACCTTTTAACACCAGATGGGCCTGACTTGGGCTTAAAAGATGACACAGGTTTATCCTGATTCCAAATCTGGACGGCCCTGTCTCTACCCTTGCCAGCACAAGATTTCTCAAATCTTTTGCCCTTTCTGATGTCTTGCTCTACTGCTTTGAGCATGCCATGCAGCTCAGTCAACGTTCTCATCAAGCCTTTCTTAATATAGTTCTTAATAAACTTATCATAGCTTGACGGCAGTGACTGCAGAATGATGTCAGTGGCCAACTCTAAGCTGACAGGACATTCCAGTCTCCCCAGGTTATCAATGTAACTCATCAGTTTAATGACATGAGGACTTACTGGAGCATCCTCAGGTAGCTTGCACTCAGTCAGAGACTTCACCATCTGGAATCTCTCAACTCGTGCCAGATCCTGAAACTTTAGTTTCAGGCTGGTGATCATCTCTATTGGCGACTCCATGTTCTCGTATTGACCTTTCAAGTCCGAGTTCATGGTAGCCAACATCAGACCACGCACATCTACCACATCAGTATAATGCTTATTCCAAGCATTATATGCTGCATGCGAGCGATTGGTCCCAAGCCTTTCTGGAAGAGCCTTTTCAAGGACATAGTCCTTGCTCTCCTGCTTGAGAATGAATCTCAGATTCCGATACCAATCCAGGAAGTTGGATCCATTTAACTTGTCCTTCTCAAGGACGGATCGCAACGAGAAAGTAGTCATAGACATAAGCTGAAATCCAAGAAAAACAAAGATTTAGTTATGTATATGATGAGAAATCTTATTTTAATAAGAAAACTCGCATTATATTCAAATAATGTTTCCTCTATGAATATAATAATCCAAGATCCTTACTTCACCAATTTTGAGTGGGCGACTCGCCATTACCCAAACTTTAGTTATCTAGGTAAGCAAATCATTGCTAATTGTACTCTGTACAACTCTTGGTTGTGGATGAGACAAACTATGTCTAATCCACTCTGATGTCTCTGGGCCCAGAACTTCTGATAGCTCAGTCAAGTAAACCAATCTCTTTAGTCTCGTGATCATTGACAGTTGCACTGCAAATCTGTCAATGACCACCTGCCTTACTCATGTTGCAGTGGATACCAAGGACTCCAAGACTATCCAACAAACGACACAGGTCTTGACAGTAGACCAGACTTGGGCAAGACTTCGATGTTACTTGATATTTAGTTGAGGAAACTAAACTCTGAAAGTTTAGCAAATCAATTTCTTAGGTCATGTAATTGTTGATGTTAATGCACTGCAAGTCCATCAACTTTATTACCTGCCTTACTCACGTAATTGTGGACACCAAGCTCTTGGCTAGAGATCACACAACGAAATGAGTCTTGACAGTTGACCATATTGAAGCTAATCTTTGATCAAGGTTTAGGTCGAGTTTGGTTTCTGCAAATTCAAGGTTCAATAACCAGAATTTCGAGCACTGTATCGATCGACGCAGACTATGTCTGTCGATCGACACCGCCAAACATAACCGGACTTCAATAACCGGTTAATTCAATTAACCCGGTTCATCGAACCGGTCATGTCGATCGACACAACCTATGTGTGACGGTCGACATAAACCTAAACCGAAGACAGTTTTGATAACCGGTCCAATTCAATTGAACCGACTTATCTGATCAAACTGATCTTAACCAATCGGTTTATTCTAATTAGGATAGCCAGTTCAATCCAATTGAACCTATTCATCCAATTTAAACCGTTTAAACCAGTTTCAACTGATTGCGATAACCAGTCCAATACTATTGAACCGTATTATCCAATCAAACTGATTTAACCCATCGGTTCATGCTAATTGTGATAATCAGTTCAATCCAATTGAACCAATTCATCCAATTCAAACCGATCCATTCGGACTTAACCAAGCATGATAACCGGTCCAATCCAATTGAACCGATTAACCATTCGCTCGGTCTGTGTCGACCGACACAAAACTGTGTCGATCGATACGTGACCGAATCTGCTCTGTGTCGACCGATACACAACCTGTGTCGATCGACACAGAAGGCTTTCGGTTTTTATTTGCGAAAAATCCTAGCCGCCGAATCTGTCGATTTCGCCACTTTGTGTCGACCGACACACCCAGTGTGTCGATCGACACTGTGCGAAAACACAGAATCGCAGATCGATCAAATCGATCTCACCTGTCCTAAACCAAGCAACCTTGTTTGCGAATCTAAATCATCAAATTCGTTTAACAGGTTCGATTCAATGATAAAACCCTAAGGCTCTGATACCACTGTTGGGAATCCGAGCCAATTCTACAGATTCAGAATTCTCGCGAGTTCCCGATAGCCTAGGATCTAGGGTCTAGTTAATTGAGTCATGGATCTCACCTCGTGATTACCTGGTGTTTGGCAGCGGAAGATTGATCAGGTAGCACGAGATCTATTGCGCCTCAGATGCTGCGCCTCTATCGTAGTCCACACGCACACAAGCTGGAATCCGCCGGGTTGCTAGCGCTGGTGCTCGGATCTCTTTGGGACCTTAGTTTCTAGAGGAAGAGCTTCTGTTTTCTATCAAGAAAACTCTCTGGGGCGGCACTCGTCTTCTAGGTCGAAAAAAATAAGATCACTTATATATCGACTCTCTCATAAACCGAAACATCAGTTTCGGTTTCGCCACTGTGTCGACCGACACATCCATTGGTGTCGATCGACACAAGTCTTGTATCGACCGACGCACCTAATGGTGTCGATCGATACACCTCTTTGAAACTCAATTCGATGCGTATCTAATACACATCGATCAGACCATATGCCAATGATCTATCCCATGCAGAGTATATCCAACTTGCTTAGGTGTGTGACCCTGTAGGTTCACACGATACTGGAAATGAGTTACAACTCATTTGTCATAGGCGGTTTCTAGCAAAACGTTACGACTACCCAGTACCACATGAATTGTCCGATCTCGACAATACAACTATCTCTAGAGTTCGTACAATGTGATTTCAGGACATAATCCCAACACACTAATCACAACACTTCTCTTTTCTTAACCTTTCCTAAGTATCTTTTATCAAATCCTCGATTCGTCGATTTAGAGCTAGTAGCTTACTAAACTCCCCGACGTCTCATCTTCATTAACTTAATTCATTTATTCTCGGTAATCCCGATATCATTCCATATGCTATACGTTTGTTAGGTTCACGTATTTAGATTCATTCAATACCGTTATTTACATACATATATATGCATATACGGCCCTAACATGCAATGACTATATGAATGCATCACAAAATATTACTATCAACCTAACGGCACACAACAGGTTTAATCTGTTTAATTCTCATAATCCTAACATGCGTCTAAAACCTAACCTGTTTATCGTTAATTCAACCATTCCATTCTCAAACATAATCAATTATATCCGGGTATGCAATCCTAATTCTACGGTTTCCCATTTCTCGATCTACATGCATCTAACTACAGTGTTTGAGCCGACTCACAGTGATTTAGGTCGGAACGAACTGCACGGATGCGGATACGACTCCCCGAGACCCCGAATAAACCCAAACCTCCCGAACACACGAACACGAACTCCGAAGCTTCCCGAACACCCGTACACAAACCGCAACACAAATCTGGCCAGAGTCAACGCATTGACCGGCGTTGACCACTGCGTTGACTTTGACCTCCGGTTGACCGTTGACTTTGACCGTTGACTTTGAATTTGACCAAGTTTGAACCGGTTGACCCAATCTTAACCAGCTGAGCCACTTCAATCAAACCAAACAGACTGAACCGACTTCAATTGAACCGGTTAGGTTAAACCGGTTTAAGTCAAATCGTTGACCAGTTTGACCTAACCGTTGACCAAGGCTTAACCAAGCATAACCAACCCAATTCTTGAACCAGACCGATGCTAAACCATCCATAGTGAACCGGCGGAGGAGAGAGACGGCGGAGGAAGGATTCCGGCGACTTCTCCGGCGTTGACCGACGGTGGTCCGGCGTTGACCGGCCGGTTCACCCCTTTTTCTGGTGACTCAGGTGACGATCTACATAGAAAACTGATCAGAAAGAGGAGATCTATGCATCTATGGCTTCAAGACGTCCAGATCTGATGAAGGATGAGAGAGATACACCAAAACTCCAACCGCATCAGCTTTCCGGCCAGTTTCCGGCAAGCTTCGGCGATGGCGGTCCTAGCTGGTTGGCTGGCGGTTGTAGAGGAGGGAGAGAGGAAGCTACTGGGCTTTGCAGAAGTGGATTAGGGTTTATATTGAGAGAGATATGGTGTTTTTAGTGATAGAAGGTCTTATGAACACTATGGTGTTCTTGAGTTGTTCTTGAGATGTTCAAAGGAGTTTCTGGGTTTTATTGCATGAATCTTGAGAGAAGGGAGATCTTCTGGTCGTGGGTGAGGCTAGAGAGAGAGAGAGAAGAGTGAAATGAATTGGCTTAGGTGTTTTTGGTGTATTCAACAAAAACACATGCATCACATAAGGTCTTGATACCTCAAGAGGAAAGGCTGGCTACCTGGTGGTGAGATACCTATCTCTGGAGCCTCTACTTATCCACAAAAGCAAGCCCAAAACCGGGCCAATACCTTTCTAAACCCATCTTGAAATTTCTTCTCGGTTTCCTCGGTTTCACGATCATTGTTTTAGAAAATCCTTCACTATTCCCATAAATCTCAAAACATGCAAAATATTATTCTCCCTGATTTTAGATGAATTTAGCAACTTGAATCACTTCATTTGAAGTTTCCTAGTTCCGGTTATGAATTTCCGAAGTTTTATCGGTTTAATCGGTTTCCATTCCCGACAAGCCGAAAAACCCGTTTCTTCTCCGTTCCTTCCAACTCTGGTCTTGTAAATGTTCTTTATGCTTTAAAAAGAGAACATTTGGCCCGTCTCGACTTCCGTCTCGAACTTTGGCAAAATTACCATTTTGCCCCTGGGTTTTGTAAAATTACAATTTTGCCCCTGTTGACTTTTCTTATGCCCTTTGACCATATTTTGAATACTGGGTATTACACTCACACTCTCGTACCAAATTAATAATCTAAGATCTAAACCCTAGGTGATCAGTCCAGAATTCAGTATTAATCTCAACTTAGGTGATGAACAGATAGATTTAGAATCCTAATCATTCAGTGATCTAACAAAGCATAAAATCCATATGAGAATCCCTAAATCTAACTAGGGTTACTACTCAGACATGATATCAAATGAACAACACATGTTTGAATAGAAAACAACACATGTTCGAAATCCTTCTCTCAAATGTTACAAGTAGCAAGAACAGCTCCAAGCCAATATCTCTCAATCTCCAGAACAAAAGCAAGAACAAATATCAAGATGAGAGTTACTGCTCTCAAAAACCTAATTAAAAACCACTAAACACGTTCTGGGGCTAGATTAGAATTATGGAAACTTCTGGGGTAACTTTGCAATTCTTCAAAAGATGTCTTCAACTCTTTGTCGCCATCAGTGTCGACTGACACAAAGGTGAGTATCGGTTTTGAGTGCTAGATCTAGATTTAACTCTGTCTCTTCTCTTTTTCACTTCTCTTGTGGACTGATCTGATATTGGGAAGTTCATTTTATCAGATCCAAAACCGTGAATCCATTTCTCATGTGGGCAAAGCGGAGCGGGCAAGTCAGTGGTTTAATAAAGCCGCTAATATTCAGGCGAGAATCACAATGGGAGATGGAGCGGTGTTTCTAGACCGATGAAGACGAAATGAATGCATAGCAGCGGTTGTCAGCAGTCTTCTCATTCTGCTGAAAATCATGTGAGAACATGGCGGCTTACGGAGCAGTTTCTCTTATCCGCTGAATACAATTTGATGGATGGAGCGGTCTGCTCAACGGTTTCTTTATACCGCTACGCGACCAAAAAACAGACTTTTTATCCTTTTTTGCGGTTGACCTATGGTTATTGGGTTGACCCATGTCGAAAATTAGCTTTCTATAAGTAGATTTTGGGCAAGAATTATCTTTCTTCTCTTTAACTTTTATGAACTTTTAGAAGTTTTTGGAGAATTGTAATCTTTAAGCAAGTTTCTTGATTTCTTCTTCTATTTTTCTTTAATCTTTCTTAGTTTTAATCTTAGCATATGATCTCTAAGGATTATTGTGTTAAGATTATGATTAGTGAGTAGTTTCTCCATAAGCTTTTGGGTTATCCATAAGCTTTTGGTTTAGATAAACTATGGTGATTAGGTGTTAGATCATGATGCTTATGGCTTTGATTTTTCATGTCCTTTCTCATTTGATGTGTTTAATGTTAGATTTTACTTAGTTAATCTAAATCTAGAAATCGAGTATTTTATTGCACACAAGATGTTTAGTGAAATGCTTATTTGAATCTTTTGAGAGCTTTAAATTCTGAACCAATGAAAATTAATGTTTAAGGTGTTTAGTGGCTATTAGGACTTGTGATTAATGTATGTTTACTTGTGATTAATCAATATAAGTTGATGATTATTGCATAATTAGTATATGGTTAATGACATGAGTTTGTATTAATTAACTAGGATTAACGTTCATAAGCTTAAGGATTAGTATTTTAATGTTGTGTTTAGCATCTTGGTTTAGTACTTAGTCACCTAGATCAATTAATTGACCGAAAGGCTTAGTGTTTAATCAATAACTTTTATTTTCTCTCTTTGTTTCCTTTTATTTTATTTTTGATATTGTTTAACCTTTTTAATCTTGTCACTTGATAGTCTTATCATCAATTAGTTTGCTTGTGTGCTTGTTGATCATTCTTGGATTAAATTTCCAGTTTAAATGCTAATTACACTTGAAAACATGAGACTGCACTTGGCTTAAATTTTATCCTTGTCTTATTGAGTTAATCATCTCAAATATGGATTGATACATCAATTACTACAACGCCATTTGTAGGAATTAGAGAATTGATAAAAAAACACAAAATTCTTACTATCAATTTAGCACCGTTGCCATCTTAGGATTTGATTTAACCATTAGGAATATGACTTTTCCTAAGATAAGTCTTTTTCTTACTTTATTAGTAATAGTCTCTTCTTCATCTCCATTGTCTTTGTCATGTGAATGAATCTTATAAGCCGCCGTCCAACTGATCGAGTGGAATGGGTTGACGATATCAGGGAATTGGAAAGGGAGTTAGGAAGAACAAGAAGAAAACACAAAAGGGTAGCTCATTTTGTTAGGTTCGGTTTGAATCCAAAGATTAAGGTTAAGAACGAAGCTGTACATCCACGCAACCGGTTATGGATCAACACTAGAATGAACCAGAGGGGTCAGGGCCAGCATGGAAATGGTGATCAGAAGGGTCATAATGAGAATGTCGGTCAAGGACCAATGATACCGGTTTATCCTCCTAGGAGAGAGAGACCAATAGGAACGAGTGACACACCGAATACACATGCCAACAACAATACATCATTCCACCTCATGTAGCCAAAAACTTTGAGATCAAGTCCACCTTCATCTCAATGGTTTAGTGCAAAAAATTTCATGGATTGGAATTAGAAGATCCATTATATCATCTCGATCAGTTTGAGAGAATCCGTGACAATAAATATCAATAGAGTTTCTTAATATAGCTTCAAGTTTCGTTTATTACCCTTGTCTCTCGGGGATAATGCACATTTATGAGAGAAGAACCTACCTCAGAGTTCGATCACATCTTGGGATTAATACAAGAAGGTTTTCCTTACACAGTTCTTCTCAAGCTCCCGCACAACTCGTTTCAGAAACGTGATCTCTAGTTTTTCACAAAACAACAATGAAAACGTCAGCGTGGTTTAGAAGCGGTTCAAGGGATAAACCACACAATGTCTCCATCTTGGTTTCTAAAAAAAACACTCCTCAGCAACCTCGATTGAGGTGTCCTTCCCAAAATCAGAATGTTACTGATACAAAAAGTAATGAGAACTTTCTTTCTATGGGAGTTGATGAAGGGTTAGAGCTGATTGAGAACTTGGAAACAAGCGATGGGGATTACAGTAAGGACTACAGCCACTCTACTAGAGGAATTGGACTCCTTGAGGAGAAGCATGGAAAAGAGACTAAGTCACTCCATGAAAAATGGATAAGATGCTATAATCCACACTGAAATCAGTGCACTTTGTTGAAGCTTTTGAGGAAAGCCAAATGTATCAAGAAGGAGTTGTGGATGATACAAACCAAGAGGACATGCATTTTGTGGTTCGACAAGGAGGATACAACAAAGGATTCAACAACAACTATAGAAATCACACTAATTTTTTCTATAAGAATTCTAATGTAGAAAATCAATAAGACCAAGTTTATCATTCATAACATGGACATGGACAAGGAGGAAAGGCTACAGCTCAGGAAATGATCAATGAATCATCTATGAAAATGATAGTGTATTTGTGCCACCACCATATGAACCTAAACTATCCTACCTGGATATATTTAAAAAACAGCTCTTAGAGAAATACAAAGCCCTCTTCGATAGATAAATGAAGAAAGTGGAGGTTACTATACTCTTGATTGATGCCATCTTGTTGGTACATGAGTACAACAAGTTCCTCAAGGAGGATATCAAATATATGACGAAGGAATTAGAAGGGATGGTTGTACTCTCACATGAATGTAGTGCAATCATCCAAAGGAAGTCAGTGCCCAAGAAACTTAAAGACCCGGAAAGTTTCACCCTTCCATGCGCCATATGACCTCTTTGTTTTGATTATTGATTATGCGATATTGGGGCTAGTGTTAGCTTGATTCCGTTTTCCATTGCGAAGATTCTTGGTTTTCAGTATATAAATCATGCTGAATCTCTTTGGTATTGGCTGACAGATAATTTAGACACCCGGTTGGACTCAAATATTTACCAGTCAAAATTGGAGACTTTGAAGTTCCTACTGATTTCATGTTTTGGAAATGGATGAGGAACCCAAGGATACACTCATTATAGGGAGACCATTACTGGCTACAATAGGAGCAATCATAGATGTGAGTAAAGAAAAAATAGATCTTCACTTGGGAAAAAGATTTGACACTGAAATTCCGACATCAATGACATCATGAAGAAGCCCACGATCGAAGGGAAAGTGGTCTATACAGAAGCCATGGAAGAGTTGGATGATGAGCTGTTAGAAGAGCTTAACATGGATGACCACTTTCAAGTGGCATTGACCAAGGAGCATGGTGAAGATGGGTACCTACATGTGGAGAGCTTTGCCTATAAGAAGCTGTTGGATTCACATAAACCTCTCCTTGGAGACATTCAATTTGATGACCTTGGGATAGGACATCTTGAAGATGGATTGGTACACAATTCTTGTGCATTAGAAGCTGAGGGTGTGAGAGATTATGGAGCTAGAAATGGCCAGTCTAGAATCATTGACGATTGGAGACAGATAAAATCTCCAAAAGTCAAACTTAAGCCCCTTTTTCCTTGTGTCTTGTCAATATTTTCAGGGTCCTAAAAAGGCATGAGGAGACCAACTTAGTTCTGAACTGGGAGAAATGTCATTTCATGGTGACAAAAGAGATTATTCTAGGCCGCAAGATATCAGAAAGTGGCATTGAAGTGGACAAGCAAAAGGTTGATGTGATGGTATGCAGCCTCCCGACACATTTAAGGGGATCATAAGCTTCTTAGGACGTGTCAGGTTCACATGAGATTCATCAAAGATTTCTCGAAGATTGCTAGACATCTCACTCAAATTTTGTGCAAGGAGACAGAGTTTGTCTTCGATGAGGAGTGCTTGAAGGCATTCCTTGAGATCAAATAGGCTTTGGTGAGTGCCCAAATATTCAAATCTCCAGAATGGGACTTAACATTTGAGATCATGTGTGATCCGAGTGATTATGCTGTTGGAGCAGTTTTGGGTCAGAAGAAAGACAAAAAGCTCCACATGATCTACTATGCCAGCATACATTTGGGTAAATCTCAAGTGAGGTATGCCACTACTTAGAAAGAACTATTTGCGGTTGTGTGCGCATTTGAGAAGTTCAGGTCCTACTTGGTTAGATCGAATATGGTTGTTTAGACAAATCATGCCGCCCTGAGATACCTACTAGCAAAGAAGGGTGCTAAACCGAGACTGTTGAGGTGTATTATAATGTTTCAGGAGTTTGATTTTGAAATCAAGGATAAAAAGTGGATTGAAAATGGGGTAGCTGACCATCTTTCGAGGCTGAGAATCAAAGATAAGATCCTTATAGATGACTCTCCTCTGGAGGAATAACCCATGGATGTCAGAGTAGCGGTTGAAGCTCATTTAACCAACAAGAAACTTGAATCAGCCAAGGATATATAGGACAAGGAGCCTTGGAATGCTGATATTGTGAACTAGTTAGATTGTGGAAAAGAACCACCAAAATTGGAAGGATACCAAAGGAAGAAGTTCTTCAAAGATGTTAGCAATTTCTATTGGGATGATCCCTTTCTTTACACATTTTGCAAAGAAAGACAGCCGCAACCGACCCCACCCGCCCGCCGTCTGTCGGAGACCAGCCGCAATCGTCTTCTTGCTTCTGGCCGCCAAAATCGCATGTCGTTCGTCGCCATTGTTCCTGAACCATGAGTCATCGTCTCCTCGATTCATTTGAGTGTCATCTTCTCCATTCTTCTAAGGATTAAGGTTATATCCCGAGATCTTAAATCTATTCTTATTCTTTTCTTCCTCTTCTCTCTTTCAATTCTCCTGTGGACAGATATGAGATCTGGAAGTTCATTTTCTTTGATCTGAGACCGTAAATCTCTCTCTCTCTCTCTCTCTCTCTCTCTCTCTCTCTCTCTCTCTCTCTCTCTCTCTCTCTCTCTCTCTCTCTCTCTCTCTCTCTCTCTCTCTCTCTCTCTCTCTCTCTCTCTCTCTCTCTCTCTCTCTCTCTCTCTCTCTCTCTCTCTCTCTCTCTCTCTCGTCAGATCTGCCTTCTACGATTCTAGGCTAAGTTGAGGACCGGTCGTGAACTCTATCTTTTTCATTCGCAATATTAGGACATGAGTCCAATGATAGTATTAGCTTAGTAAGATAGAATGATAAATCTAGTTATTGACTTGTGGTGATGGAATTGAAAGCACCTAGAATAGTAAATTATCATTAAACCGAAAATGTTGTTTGATTGTATGAATGATGTTTGTGTATCGTTAATTTTATGTAGAGATCATAGTAGAGATGAATCTTGCATATATGAACCGTGGGCCGAAGTACATAGCGTTGACGTTCTTTGTCGGTCTATCCTAAGAAAGCAAGAGTTTTAGGGTTTTTTCTTAAGGGATTCTAAAAGAAGAATTTAAGAACTCGACGAGAATGTATGAAAATTAGGGTTCCGCTAGGTTTCCGGGAAGAAAAAAAGCGACAGAAGGAAATATCTAGGTCGCCGGAGAGAAATTAGGTTAACTCGGTATCTCAAATAACTCTCAGGCAAATTGTATTAAAAAGCGTGTGTTTATTAAATAACGAGATGCCCTTTTATAAGGTTACAAAGTCAGTTTAATAGATATAAGGAATAATAAAGGATAATTACACATATTTCCGATTATCTCGATTTCGGATATTCTAGGATATTTTCCTTATCTCGGCGCCTTTACGCTTTGCGCCGCGTTATTCTTTTCTACTTGTCGCATCCTTCGTAACCCTAAATGTGATGTAGTTTGGACCGGGCCGGGTTTAACTCGGTTTTACCGACTTGGGTCCCAAACTCACTTTCCATTCTGTGCTGACCTAAATTCCTGAATAGGCCTTTTAGGGAAAGTGCTAATCTTGACTCCAACAATAAGTGCGGCGATTTGAAATTTTCAAGTCGGCGGTACGAGGAATTTACTACATGGTTTAGGAAGTAATTTTGGTGGGCCCAGATCTTCCATCGTGATGAGCCTTCCAGGCCCAAATTGGCGGACCAATTTTAGCTGGACTCAGACCGGGGTGAATCGAATCGATTTGGTTTGGTCAGAGCCAATTCAATTTGGTTCCGACAGAACCGCATTGATTTTCGATCGAACCGGCTGATAGGTGCGAGAAACGAAGCGTCATTTAGGTAATTATGACTTCTCGAACAAGACGCCTCTTTCCTCTATATATTCTCAGTCCCATTTCTCATTTCTTCATTTCTGCTCTAATGAAGACAACTAAGGTAACGCTCTTTTGCTCTTCGCCGGTTTTCCTTTTTTCAATTAATTCCCGTCGCTCCGCCGTGGTTGTTTAGAATTTTTTAGATCATTCGTCGATATTTGTCGCTTGTTCTTGCTCTGTTCTTTGTTAGTCATGTCTTTGATCCGTTGCTCGGAAAGTAAGAACAAAGAAGTTGTTACCGTCTCGTATGAGGATGATTCATCAAGTCGTCACGGCGCTTCATCTGGTTCGTCATATGCTAGCACTTCTTCCGACTTGAGAGACCATCCCGGTTATCACACGGTCGAGGAGCTTAGACGTCGTCGCGAGTTATCAAGACAAACTGGTGCCGCGGAAAGTTCCGGTCGGGAAGGCTTTGTAATTCCTCAGCGTCGGGATTCAGATTCTGAGAAGCCAGATGAAGACGTCGACATTGAAGGAAGCGATTCCGACATTGATGGCGGCGGTGCACCATCTGTTGGATTGTCGGCTGCTCCTAAGGAGACGTATGATAATGTTTTTCAGACTCGCTCTACTGTGAAGACGGTGACTTCTACGCTCCAAGAATGTGGAGCCGATCCAAGGATCAAATTTCTCATTCCTGGCCCGCTTGACCGACCTTGGAATCCTCCAGCCGGCTATATGAACCTATACGAGTCCTACTTTATTAATACTGATACCGCGGGTTGCCGCCTTTGGTTGCCACTTCCTTATTTGCTCGTCTCCTACTATCATCGTCGTGAAATCGCCATTTCTCAGCTTTCTGCCACCGCGGTTCGCCACATGGTAGGCCTCCTAGTGTTAGGCGCTGAGGCCGACATCATGATCACTGTTGGGATATTTGAGGAGATGACTTCAATCAACCACATGAAAAACACTAGTCCTGGGTGTTTTGCAGTTAAACTAAAAAAAGACCTAACTACGCCGAATAAGATTCGCGTTTCGCAGCGAGATTACTTCTACGCCGAGATAACTCCTCTCGTTGTTCCCAAGAAGCATAAAGAGCTCATCAGATCATCTTGGAATATGAATTTCGGTAGATATCGTTCTGAGTTTGCTGTTTGTCGACGCGGATGATTTACTTAATTTCTATTTTGATTTTGCAGTACACCATCCGTTTCTCAAGCCTTATCCGGACAATTTCTTCCCGATCGTCGAAACTATCCGAGCTCTAAGTCCCCGTGAGTGGTCGAGTCTAACTCGTGAGCGTATCAACCGATCTCTTCCGAGGATTTCCAAAGGTACGTCTCATTTTCCGGCTTACGCTGATGATGCTTCTTGCTTCGAGTCCTGAACTTCCCTTTTTCATTCGTTCTCAGTTAAGTGGAACACTAAAGTCAAAGTTACTCCGGACGAACTAGTAAAGCCAAAGATGGGAAAGGTGAAGAAGGTAGCATCAGTTAATTATTCGCAAAAGATCTCATCCAAGACGTCTCTTTCCGTCGAGCCGTCAAAGGAGAAAGATGCGGCTCCATTCTCTCAAGGCGAAACGACAATTACTGCCGGTGATAAGTCGGCTGCTCCTCAGGCCGCATTGACTGCCAAATCAAATATGGCGGCTACGGCCGAGAATGTTTCATCCAAGACTCAGCCCAAAAAGAGGGTGGCTAGGCCTGGTCAGGAGAACCCGACGAAGAAGGCTGCCACAGTGAGACTAAGAATCCGTGGAAACGGTTTTACGAAGAGATCGGGGATGTTGCTGATGCTTCTGGCGACAAGAAGCCTTTCGTCTCCTACAAGGAAATTGTCTTAGTTCGCCCTCGCGGTCCTCAGAAAGATGGAGATATGCGGCCTTTGATCCACAAATTCGCTTACCAGTACGAGAGCAAAGTTCCGTTCATCGACAATCCTCGAGCGTGTTTCGACATATTGACTTGTGTGCGGGGGAACGAATCAGACTGGCCAATTTTGCAAGAGCTTCCTCATTCTGATGCCATCCTTAAATTGAAGCAGACCGAAGCAACGGTAAGTCTCTCTTTGAATAGTTCCATCCGTTTATCGTTTTAACTAAGCCTTTGTTTTCGTTTCAGATGATCGCAGCGTCGAACCGTGTAGCCCTTGAAAGTTTTTGGGGTACTCAGAAGATGGCTGACGCGGTGACCAAGCGAGATGGGCTTCTTGAGAAGGCGAAGAAAGAGAAGGAAGCTCTTGAAGCAAGCAACTTGGAGCTTAAGAATAAGCTTCGTGATGTATATGAAAAACTTCGTCGAGCCGACGAGAAGGCCAAAGCTGATCTCCTCACGTTCCAATAGGAGAGAAGAAATCAACAACAGTTCTGGGCTGAGCTCGCCCGGAAGGAAAGGGACCATGTTGATGCCACGACGAGGGCGAAGGCGCAGACTCATTTCGATCTTTTCCAGCGCTACGTGAAGGACCAGGAGGCTGCTACCGCGTTACAGATTGAGCAAGGTCAGATTTCCGGCCTCAAGAAATGTTTGGTGAAGCTCAGCGGAGAGGGCGTGCCGATTCCGAAGTCGGTCCATGATCAAGTTGTGGCTGATGAGATTGCGGTTGATGCCAAGTTTGATCAGCTGGATGTCGTGACGAAAGATGAGCTAACGTTTGTCCTCTCACCAACTCGTCATCCTCTCCTAAACCTTTTCCGTGATTCGACGCCCCGTGTTCCGAGGGATATCGATGAGTTTGGGACCAACCGCAGGGTGATCCCGGAAGCGGTTCCTTCCAGTCTCATTCAGACAGTTAACTCGGAGATTGCGGCTTCGGTAGCGCAGGACACAGGTACTAAGGCTAGCGAGGTTGAGAAAGTGGATGAGCCGGAGAGGCCGTTGACGAGGGGTGTAGGGGCCGGGGCCGAATGATTTCTTGTTTGTATTACTTTGTATGTCGGTTTTATGTAAGACAAGTATCTATTTTGCCTGTAAACTTATCCCCTCTGCTTGGAGGGAGTTTTTAAGCAAATTATTTTGCAGTACAACCGATCTGTTATTTTTTTAATTCGTTCAAAAGAATCAAAAATGAATAGTGATTTATAATTGCGAGACGTATGCATGCTCGGCTTATGTGTCCAAAGGACAGACAAATATGCGAGGCTTAAGTGCTCGGCTTATTTGTTATCATCACCACAGAGAACGTACGGGTACATGCCCGGTTTTCCGTTGTGAGACGAATCTCGGCTTTTCTTTATCGCGGGAGTAGTTTGATAATAACTCGGCGTACAAACTCGGAAAGATTTTAGTGGAGCAAGTGATAGCTCGGCGTTCTAACTCAGTAAGAGTTTAGACGGAGCAAGAGAGGCAGCTCGGCGTTCTAGCTCAGTAGGAGTTTAGACGGAGCAAGAGTGATAGCTCGGCGTTCTAACTCAGTAATAGTTTAGACGAAGCAAGAGATACAACTAGGCGTTCTAACTCAGTAGGAGTTTAGACGGAGCAAGAGTGATAGCTCGGCGTTCTAACTCAGTAAGAGTTTAGAAGGAGCAAGAGAGACAGCTCGGCATTCTAACTCAGTAGGAGTTTAGACGGAGCAAGAGAGATAGCTCGGCGTAGATTAAAATTTTATTAATTTTGTGACTGTGCCGATGAAGGCTGCCTACGTATCTCCCGAAGAAGAATCAAATCACTCGTAGTTCATCGTAGATAGTTTTTTTTTTTGCCATGATAGGTTAGCCGCCTTAGAAATATTCTTTCAGGCTTGCTGAATTCCATGAGCGCGGCAAGGCCTTTCCCTTCATTGATTCGAGCTCGTAAACGCCTGGTTTGACGACTTTCGTTATCTTGTAGGGTCCTTCCCATTTTGCGCCGAGTTTGCCAGCTCTCCATTCCTTTGTATTCTCGTAGACTTTGTGGAGTACGTCATCGCCGACTTGAAAGTGTCGCTCTTTTACCTTCTGGTTATAGTACCGTGTTGCGAGCTGTTGATAGTTTTGAATACGAAGCAGTGCTCGATTTTGTTCTTCCTCAATCATGTCAAGGGTATGAATCAACATTTTCTCGTTGATCTCATTAATTTTGAGGCATGAGAGCTCGTCGGAGAGTATAGACGTTTGCCTCTTCCGGGAACATTGCTTCCACGCCGAAGGCTAAGGAAAATGGAGTGGCCCCAGTTGCGCGGCGGGGGGTTGTTCTGTGTGACCAAAGGACTCCATCCAACTCGTCGTCAATGATAGTTTTATTTGTGGCTTCAGCATGTCCGTTCCCCTGAGGATATCTCGGTGTCGACTTGCTGAGCCTGTTGGGAATGTCCTGAAATCTACTGTACTATCTCTAGAAAGTATGATAAGTGTCGAGATCAGACATAAGTCATAAATACTGGGTGATCATGATGACTTGCTAGAGTCCGCTCTTGATCTATAAGTTTAGGACTTATTACCAGTATTGTATGATCCCAAAGGGTCACACACCATAGCTAACGGGAAAGTTAAATGGAATTAATACGGTAAGATGCAAGACATTTACTGTATTTGTACAGAGAATTGGGCCAGACAAAATACAGGGTTTTTGTCTGATTTGGGTCTTGGGCCCAAAAGCCTAATAGGCCATTAGTTTAATCACTTGGGCCCATATAAGGAAGAGGACAGGCGCCAGGCGCTAAAAAATCCTAGCAGTCTGCGATTTCTTTTAGGTCTGGCCGTCCTCTCTCTCTCTGTTGATTCCAACTTGGTCTAGCAGCCTGACCCAGTAGCTTGTAAGAGTGTGGATACCTAGGAGGAGCCGGTTATCATCAGCTCTCTGTGATCTCTTCATTCCTTTGATCAATCCGCTGCAATCATAAGGTAATGAATCTGATCTGTTTATGATTCAACTGCAAATCACCTAGATCCTAGTTGATTATGTGCTAGGTTGTAACCTGATAATTACACCAATGAACACACATAATCCTACAGTGGTATCAGAGCCTAGGTCGTTAGGTTTTTGCTTTTTGGATCATACTAGGTTGTTTATTAGTTTGATGAATCGATTTTAATGAGTAAAATTGATTGAAACTTTGAAAACCTAGAAATAACAAATCGATGAGAAAGCTTGATGATTAAAGTCGTAATCGTTTATTGTAAGAATCGTTAACTTGACAATCGCATGTTGACTTGCTTTATAATAATCGATAAGAAATCGTTATCAAAACAATCGATTGTTGACTTTGTTAATGTTAGGTTTGTTAATGTCAAAGTCGGTTTTGTCTTTAAGTGATTGCTTGAATCGATTGTTGAATTGGTCAATGTTCAAAATCGTTTTTGTCTTTAGTGAGTGTCTTGATCGCTTGAAACAATTATTGAATTAAGGATCAAACAATTTGGATAAAGTCAATTGTTAGCGATCGATTATGGTTCAAATAATCAATTTGGAAAAAGTCAAATAATACCAATTGGTTAGCGATCAATCGTGATCTAATGTATGAATCGATTAATTATTTAATTAATGTATGGTTCAAGCGGTTAACCCAAATCGCGGTTTGCTGGAAATTATTTAATACAATTGGTATTATTTAATTTCTGGTTAAACCGGATTTAAATTCAAAATTGAATTTTAACCTAAACCGAAGGCTGGTCTAAGTTTGATTTGGTTGGACCAAATAATTTAGAGCTGGTCTGGTTTAGTAAATAACCAGTTGGATTTAGTAGTTAATTTGGTCTTGGACCAGAATTAATGAACCGACTCGGTTATGTCAAATTATTGGGCCAATTGGAATTCTGTGGTCTTGGGCCAAGAATTGGGCCTATAATTTGTGACCCAACCGAAAACTTTAATAAAATATTAAATTAGAAATTTCTATTTTTAGCATGTTTCTAAATTTAGAAAGTTTCTAAATTAAGTAAGTTTTCAAAAATAGTAATCTTCTATTTTTGGAAAGAAAACCTAAAATCCTCAAAACCAATATCAAGCTTGGATGTCTTGCCCAATCTTGTCAGCTACTTAACGCTTATTCAATTACAGATATAGCTTACAGTGTGAGGTGTCTGTTTTTGCGTAAGTAAAGTGGTATATAGTCACTAATTTCATTGGGAGTCCCAGACTTTAGTGATTATTTGGCTGTAAGAGATTGGTTTCCTTGACTGGGCCATCGGGAGTCCCGGGCCTTGAGACATCTGGTGAATTGGGCCATGGGCCCAATCCACAACCGAGAGTTATATGGATATAACTAGCTGTGTGTATGCTTACCAAGTAAAGCTAATTCCGGGTGACGGCCAGTGGCCCACTTTGGTTTTAGTTGAACATGGGTCTCGGAATCATTGCATTCTTATGAGGTTAAACAAAGAAATTTTGAATGCAATGCGAGTTTTCTTATAAGTTATTAAGATTACTCTTTTATGAACTGAATAACTAAAACTCTATTTATCTCTAAATTTCAGTTATGACTAGCACAAACAATCAAAACACTTTCTCGATCCGGTCTGTCCTTGAGATGGACAAACTGAACGGATCAAATTTCTTGACTTGGTCGCGGAACCTGAGGCTAGTCCTCAGGCAGGAGAGAAAGGACTATGTCCTTGAGAGAGCTCTCCCCGAGAGGATCGGGTCCAATGCCTCTCATGCAGTATATGATGCTTGGAATAAGCATTATAATGATGCGGTAGATGTGCGTGGTCTGATATTGGCTACCATGGACTCAGATTTGCTGAAGCAATATGAGAACATGGATTCGCCAATAGAGATGATCAGCAGCCTGAAATTGAAATTTCAGGAGCAGGTAAGAGTGGAGAGATACCAGTTGGTTAAGTCTCTCACTAGCTGCAAGCTACCAAATGATCATCCAGTGAGTCCTCATGTCAGTAAAATGATGGGTTACATTGATAACCTGAGAAAACTGGATTATCCAGTTAGCCAAGAATTGGCAACTGAGATCATTCTGCAGTCACTGCCGTCAAGCTATGATAAGTTCAAAAGGAACTATATCAAGAAAGGCTTAACGAAGACGCTGACTGAACTGCATGATATGCTCAAGACAGTTGAGCCAAACGTGAAGAGTACCCTGTATAATCTCATAATGGAGAAGGGTAGGTTTACTAAACCTAGTGCTGACAAGGGTGAAGACAAAGTTGTCCAGATTTTGAATCATGGCAAGCGTGTGTCTTCTGAGCCCGAGTCAGATACATCTTACGTTGGTAAGTGCTGCTACTGTAAAGAGACTGGGCATTGGAAGAGAGATTGCATTAAATTCATGGAAGATTATGAGGAGTTGAAGTTGATGTATGAGACTACTTCCTCAGGTATTCATGTTATTACTTCAAGTTCTACCTTATAGGTATTGGATACTGGTTGTGGCACTGATATTTGTTATAATATGCAGAGCCTAAGCAACAGTAGAACGTTGAAGGAAGGGCAAGTGGAACTGCATGTCTGGAAGGAGCTATGGATGCTGCCTCAGCCGTAGGGTTTTCACTCGTAGATGCCTTTGAGGCTTGGTTTTGTATTAAGTAATTGCTACAATGTACCTGCTTTAAGCAGAGTTGTCTTTCATTTTCTTGTAAGAATTTGAATGTTTTTCATTTTGATAAAAGACAAGTTTTGTTCTTTTGATCTCAATGAAATATTGATTGTAGCACCCTATTCAAGGAATGAGTTTTATATCTTAAACCAAAGAGTGCCTAAAAGTAACATAAATACCGAATTGGTTTAAATCTGATGAATTAAACCTGATTTTTCTTGGCGTAAATGTTTTGGTCACATAGAGTGAGTCGGATTCAGAAATCCCATAGTTATGGACTTTTGGGCTCATTTGATCGGATATCTTATGAGACTTGAATTCTGCTTACTGGACCAAAAGACAAAGGGCCCATCTTAGCCGAGCTAGAGAAAGGCCCAAAGACTTATTGGACCTTGAACATACTCATGTATGTGGCCCGATGAGCAGTAATGCCAGAGAAAATTTCATGTACTTCATTATCTCTACTGATTACTTCAGTGAGTATGACTGTGTTCATTTAATGAGACACGAGTCGGAATTCTTTGAAATGGTCGAAAGAGTTCCAGAATGAGGTATAGAATCTGAGTGACAGAAGTATTGAGACTCTGGATTAGATCACGAGTGAGAATACTTAAGTCATTGATGGTGTGATCATCTGAATGAGTGTGAAGTCGTTTCACAGCTCATTTCTCCTGAAAACCTGGAGGTGTTTCTGTGAGAAAGAACCAGATCTTATTAGAAATGATTATAGATGAGTCACGCGAATCTTCCATGATATTCTTTAAGAATAACGCTCTAGAAATATCTAAGTTTACGCTGAAATAGTTCCACCAATATCAGTTGAAAGACACCACATAAATGTGGACTGGAAATGATCCAAATTCGTCTTTACTGAGTATTTGTAGTTGTGCTACTTCGCTGGTTGTCCTAGGGAAACCAAGGCTTGTTACTTTTTACGTCCATTCCGAAAACGAAGTTAGGTTGTTTTGAATTCTGTTTTCTAAAAGGGAAGTTACTTTCCAAGAAGAACAGTGGGAGTAAAAGTATAACTCGAAGAAATTCGAGAAATACAGGAGGCTGCTCAACCTGTTGAGGGAGAGCAGCGGATGGATTTACAGATTTCTGTAGAATCTACATCTGTAGAGCCTGAAGTTCGCAGATCTGAATGAATCCGTCACTAATCCGAGAGTGATTTCTCGTGATTAATTGCCATGATCTGATGATCATTGGAAATGACGAACCTGCGAAATTCACAGAAGCGAAAGTGAGCCCGGACTCCGGAAAAATTATACTGTATGTAAGCTAGCTTCATCGATCCATTCATGGATAGAAGCAAGCATATCGGAGTTAGAATCTTCGTTCTGTTGAAGTAGTCAAGGTTTTGACTTGAACAGGAACGAAGTGGAACTGTGTGTTTACTAATAGATAAGTGGGAGCGATGTTGCATTTCTCATAGTGTATGTCGATGACATACTGATTCTCGGAAATAACGTTCCAATGCTGCAGTCGGTAAAGGATTGGCTTGGGAGTTGTTTTTATGATTGACATGGGTAAAGCCACGTATGTTCTTGGATTTTGGATCTAAAGATAGAGATTCAAAAGAGCTGATAGGACAAAGTCAGGATTCTTATATTGACAAAGTCCTACACGTTTTCAGCATTCCAAGAAGGGTTTTATGCCAATGTCACATGGCATTACATTAAGCAAGAAACAGTGTCCTACGATATCTGCTGAGCTTGAATGCATGGATGAGATTCCATATGCGTCGGCAATTGGATCTATCATGTATGCCATGACACGTACTTGTTTTGATATTGCTTTAATGTTAAGCAAGACAAGTAAACACCAGTCAAATCCAGCAAAGAATCACTGGATAGACGTAATGAATATCCTCAAGTATTTGGAAAATACTTAGGATAAGTTCTTGATTTACGGAGAAAGTGAGGTGCTACAAGTCGGTAGAGTCTGAAAGGCAAGTTTCCAACAGACAAAGATGATTTCCGGTCACAGTCCGGTTATATCTTGTGTCTGTCTGGCGGTGCAAGGCACTGTTGCTGACTCCATGACTTAAGCTGAACATTTCGCAGCTTGGGTAGCGGCGAAAGAGGTTGTTTGGAAAGAAGAGTTCATCACTGAACTTGATGTGATTCCCAGCATAGATGAGGCTAGCTGCACATCAGAGGTCCAAACACCTTGAGGGTAGGTATAACCTATTCCGTGAGATAAATGATAGAGGTGTTAAGTAGATCAGCAAGTTTCAACAAATGAGAACGTTGCTAATCTATTAACAAAGCCACTCCTTAGGCATAAGCACGAGTCGCGGACTGTAGTTGTAGGATAAGTGAAATTAAGATGTAGTCTTAATTTCAGTGGGAGTTTGTAAAGGGCTTTATTTAGTTGTTTTGAAAGGTTCATGTAAACATAATATTTTATGTTTATGAAATCTATGATTTCTGGATTATTTTAACTGTGATATAAATAATCGTTCCAAAATGATTCATGTCATTATACATGGGCCATCGAAGTACATGAGTAGACTTGATCATGAAACCCCATATTTAACGAAATGACATAAATCATAGTGTCCATAGTCGAAGGTTGTTGAAATTGGAACACCAACAACCACTTGAGACTAGAGTGTGTTGAGACTTATGACCAAGTTTCATGGGTCATGGATGCGCGGCATCAAAGTCAACACATAGGTATATGTAGGGGAGCATATGACCGGACATGGCCCGCTGATGAGAACTCTACAAGATATTAATATCTGTGTCATGAGAGGTTCTCATTTACGACTATAGAGTATAGTCCTTAGACCTGAGTTCGCATGCATGTGGCTGCACATGGATTGATGCGCTTTGATCATTGTCTAACGCTGTTTCGTAACTGGGAGCTATAAGGACCTTGGTTGGGTGTATTATGAAGTGTGTAGTTCATAGTGATGGAACAAGATGGGATTTGTCCCTGCCGTTTAACGGAGGTAATATCTCTAGGCCAATCGGAGACTTGATAGCTGGTAAGAGAGTGGCCACTCCCAAACGGACTTGCCCAAGTCGTTTGCATTGTCAGTATCAAATCTGGTCCGATGAACATGGTCTGGCTATATAAGGATGACACGCATCTTGCCTTATGCCATATCGAGATATTGAGACAAAAGGATTAGGGAATGTCGGATTCCAGTACAAGTGGGAGATTGTTGGGAATGTCCTGAAATCTACTGTACTATCTCTAGAAAGTATGATAAGTGTCGAGATCAGACATAAGTCATAAATACTGGGTGATCATGATGACTTGCTAGAGTCCGCTCTTGATCTATAAGTTTAGGACTTATTACCAGTATTGTATGATCCCAAAGGGTCACACACCATAGCTAACAGGAAAGTTAAATGGAATTAATACGGTAAGATGCAAGGCATTTACTGTATTTGTACAGAGAATTGGGCCAGACAAAATACAGGGTTTTTGTCTGATTTGGGTCTTGGGCCCAAAAGCCTAATAGGCCATTAGTTTAATCACTTGGGCCCATATAAGGAAGAGGACAGGCGCCAGGCGCTAAAAAAGCCTAGCAGTCTGCGATTTCTTTTAGGTCTGGCCGTCCTCTCTCTCTCTGTTGATTCCAACTTGGTCTAGCAGCCTGACCCAGTAGCTTGTAAGAGTGTGGATACCTAGGAGGAGCCGGTTATCATCAGCTCTCTGTGATCTCTTCATTCCTTTGATCAATCCGCTGCAATCATAAGGTAATGAATCTGATTTGTTTATGATTCAACTGCAAATCACCTAGATCCTAGTTGATTATGTGCTAGGTTGTAACCTGATAATTACACCAATGAACACACATAATCCTACAGAGCCGTATGTCCCATTTTTGCAGAACCCTTCGAACATGTTTGATGTGAATTGCGACCCGTTGTCCGTGACGATCTCGTAGGGCAATCCATGTCGGCATATAATGTATTTTCAGACGGAATTTTGACCTTGGATGTCATGGATTGCTACATATGCCTTGGATTCGACCCACTTTGTGAAGTAGTCGGTCATGATCAGCAAGAAGCGCCTTTGATTGGAAAGTGGCAACGGCCCAACGATGTCCATTGCCCATCTCATGAATGGGTAAGCCGCGGTAGATGTGGTGAGTAGCTCTGTAGGTCGATGTATGAATGGTGCGTGTCGTTGACACTTTTCGCACTTGTTAGAGTATGTCTCGCAATCGGCGACCATAGTCGGCCAGTTGTGACCATTTAGCTTAATTTTAAGAGCAAGGGAACGACCTCCAGAGTGATTTCCGCAGGCTCCTGAATGTGTTTCTTCGAGAACTCGGCTAATTTCGTCTCCATGTATGCATCTGAGAAGGACTTTGTTGGCCGAGTACTTGTAAAGGATGCCGTTGTGTATCGTATATCGCACACTTTTGACTTTGGGTCGTCGTGCGGCCCACTTGTCCTCGGAAAGTTTTCCTTCCGTCAAATATGCTCTTATATCTTGTCGCGAATCCTCATTGTCGTCTGTTAGGAGTGCAATAAGGTCGGTGGACTTTGCATGACTATCGTGACACAAATCGTCTTGGCCATCCTGTTGGATTGCGAGAACAGCATCATCGGAAGTGGATTCCTCGTGATTGTTTTCAGGCGGCGGGATGCTTGGCTCATGAAGTGTTTCCACTGGGATTCGTCGACAGAGATCGAGATTCGATGCCAGAGATGCGAGTGCATCTGCTGGGGCGTTTTCTTTCCTTGGTATCTGAATTATATCAAAGAACTCGAAGGAGGTGGTAAGTTCCAATGCCGCCTTGCGATAGGCTTCCATTCGCTCATTTTTAGCCTCGTAGTCTCCATTGATTTGGTTTGCCACAAGCATGGAGTCGCAATGGGCCAGGAGATGTCGTACTCTGATTTCTCTAGCTAGTCTGAGACCGGCTAATAGAGCCTCGTACTCGGCTGTATTGTTAGATGTCGTGAAACCCAGCTTGAACGATTGCTCTAGTACTTCGCCGGTGGGCGATATGAGTCGTAATCCTACCCCGGCTCCGCGTTTTGATGAAGCACCGTCAACGAATAGCTTCCAATTTTTGTCTTCTATCTGAGACTTGGCGGTTGTCCTGTTTCTGTAATCGATGTCATACTCGCTGAGTTCAACTGCCCACTTTGCCAGACGTCCGGATTGCCCTAGACTGTATAAAATTGTCCGAAGAGGCTGGCTTCTTAACACGGCTACCGAGTGAGACTGGAAGTAGGGACGTAGCATTCTGGCCAAGAAGACGACTGCGAGAGCTAGTTTTTCCATCGTTGGGTATCTTGTCTCGGCTTCGTTCCTTGTTTTACTTACATACAAGATCGGTTTTTGTTCCTGATATATCATGGTTTTCTAGGTTTTCAACCATGATATAGTTGTATACATTGAGTCTTTAACCTGGTTTTTAGAGTCTATTGAGTCTTCTACATGTAGGCTTGCGTTTGGAGCAAAAGATGGAATTACAAGACGTTTCTGGTGATTTGTGCAACGAGCTGAAGTTGGTGTCTCGACCACGATTGAGTGTCGACCGACACTGACTTTGATGTCGGTCCACATTGAGCGCGACAGAACAATACCTGAGAGTTGAAGACAAGTTTTGAAGATTTGCAGAAATGTCCAGAAGTTTTCCCTAATTCTAAACTGGCCCCAAAACGTGTTTAGAGAGTTTAATTAGGTTTTCAGACTCATTCTACTGGGGAATCTTGTTCTTACTTTGTTCTTGTTTTGGAGATTGAGAGATTTTGAGTTGGGGCTGATTCTTGCTACTTGTAACCCTTGAGAGAAGAATTTCGAACCCCTTTACTTTTATCTATTCAGTTTCTGATTTTCTATTCATGATGTATTGTTTGATTGATAATATGTCTGAGTAGTAACCTAGTTAGATTTAGAAATTCTCACAAAGGTTTTATGCTTGTTTGATAACTGATTGATTAGGATTCACCATCTGTTTGTTCATCACCTAAGTTGTGCTTAATACTGAATTCTGGACTGATCACCTAGGGTTTAGATCTGAGATAATTAACAATAGCACGAGAGTGTGAGTTATAATTTGAACAAATTTAGTGTGAGAAATTTGACTAGATACAAAGAGATTTGGTTTAGGAGAATTGTGAACCGATAGAACCTGTTCTTAGTGCTTGTTTAGAACTCTAGGATCACAGAGAGATTTGGATCGCTAGGTTGCTAGATATAGAAATAATCTCAACGAGAGTTAGATTATTTAGCATCGTGTTTCTAGTTCTTGAACCTGTGTTTAATCCGAATCCGGTTAGTTAAGTTTCTTACATTTCATAATTCCCGAGAACTTCCTAAGTCTGACGCCTTTCTCTTATCGAAACGCCTTCTTGTTTAATTGCTTTTGTTTACTGCTTTCTCTGATTTTGATTTAGCTTAACTTGACAACATACAATCTATCGTGTGACCGTGAGTCCTTGTGGATTCGATACCTTGAAATACTACAATAGCTTAACTGTGCACTTGCAGTAGAATAGGGATAACTCTTGACCTATCAAGTTTTTGGCGCCGTTGCCGGGGACTCAACTAAGTTCGCCGATAGATTTTATTCTAGAGTTGAGTCTAGGTCTTTTTTATTTTATTTGTTACTGATTTTTCTCGGTTTGGCATGTTTTGTTGTTGCAGGATTTCACAGACGCATCCAGTGTCGACCGATTTCCTCTTTAGTGTCGCTCGACATCGACCTCGAAACAGGGTTTTGAAGTTAGTGTATGCCTAGTCGAAATAACTGAAGCAACCAGAGCGAAGAACTTCTGAACCTCAGACTTGAGGAGCTTGCTAGACTAGAGAGAACGAACAGAAGGGGTCAAAGAACAAGAATGATGAACAATCGTTTGATTTTGAGACCAGATGCTGAAGGAGTTCTGAGAGACCAACATAACAACACCTACAATGATCAGGGGCAAAGGATTGATGTTGAGGGACGAGTGATCCCCGAACCTGCACCTGAACAGCCTCAAGGTCAGAGGCAGATGGTTGTTTCTTAGAGGACTCTTGCTGACTACAACCGTCCCGATGAGTTTTATGCTAACCGGTCAGCAATTGTTCCTCCTTTTGAGAGGAATGACTTTGAGATCAAGACTGTCTATTACTCTATGCTGAGACAACGCCCCTTCCATGGTCTCCCACATGAGCAACCCATGGACCACATTGAGGATTTTGAAGCCTTCATCACTGGAATGAAGTACATGGTGGACTATGACTTCTTGTATCTGGAGCTTTTCTCATACTCTCTCGCTGGAGTGGCTGCTGCTTGGCTGAAACAACTACCACCTGGGAAGTTAACTACTTGGGATGCTGTGAAGAAAGAGTTCCTAAGACACTTTTATGATGATGCTCGCTCAGATCAGCTCAGATAGGATCTTCTGACATTCACTCAAGGTCTTACAGAGCCTCTTAAGACTGCTTGGATGAGGTTCAAGATGTACCAACGTGACTGTCCTCATCATGGATTCTCTGAAGTGACGCTGCTGGGCATATTCTTCAGAGGAATTGATCTCTATTACCAGTCTGCATTGGATGCTTCCAGCAATGGCAATTTCAACACAAAGACTCCTGAACAGGCTAGAGTGCTGATTGATAACTTGGTGAGCAGCAATAGCACCAAGACTGCTGATAGAAGAAGGAAGGAGTCTGGTGGAAAAGTTGGAGATCCCCAAATTTCTGAGATGAAGAATAAGTTGGACACTGTTCACAGCTTATTGACTAGAAAGAAAGCTGTTCACTTTGCTCAGGAAGTTGACGTGTTTGAGGCTGAAGAAGACTGCCAAGAAGAAGATGTGAACTACACTGGTGGGTCTGGATTCCAAGGAAACAAGTTTGGTAATCCGCAAGGCAATAAGTACTACGCTGGTTGTGGTCAAAAGAGTGCTTTCACAAGCAACCAAAACTCTTCGGGATATGGACAGACCGCTGGTTATCAGAAACCTTTTCAGCAAGGTAATTCCTATCAAAGGACCTATGGATCATCTTCCTATCAGACACCTCCTGCTACTAGTACTCATGAGAGAAAGATGGAAGGTATGATAGAGCGGTTGCTGGAGGGTCAGACTAAGACCATTGGGGATTTCAACAAAAAAGCTGGATGCGGTGTATGAAGAGCTTAATGGGAAGTTTGAGTCCTTGAGCACACATATGAAGAAATTGGACTCCCAAGTTGCTCAAACTGCTGGAGCCGTAAAAAGACAAGACGGATTCCTTCCTGGAGGTACTGATACTAACCCCAAGCATTCCTGCAATGATATATCACTGCGGAGTGGGAAGGAGCTGCATACCATCCCCATTAGGCAGATCACTGATAAGGAGATATAAGAGATAGAGGAATTTGAAGAAGAGTATGAAGCTGCGAGACGGACGTCGACCGACACTACCACTGGTAATCGGGCGACACCAGTTTCTTCGAGTTCTAGTGACGGACAGAAATCAACCGAGGTCGATTTTGAGGTCGATGACAGGATGAAATCAATCGATGTCGACCGACACCGAGCTGAAATTGGTCGACACCAGGACCGTACAGAGACAGAAATTCCTACAAAAACTCATGTAGCTGCTGGGAAGGTTTACAAACCCAAGGTACCTTTCCCGAGGAACCCGAAGCGATCTAAATTTGAACGGTTCAAGGCTAAGTACATGGCTATGCTGAGCAAGCTAACTCTCCCAATTCCATTAATGGATGTTGTTAGCAATAACCCAGTGTTGAAAAGGTGTTTGAAGCAGATGTTAACTTCTGATATGGGAGATGACGAGTGTGTGATGATGATCACTGAGGTCTGTAGTGTTGTCATCTTAAACAGAGTTCCAGAAAAGCAAAAGGATCCAGGGAGCTTTGTCTTGGACTGTACCGTCTTCAGATTTGAGAGATCATTGTGCGATTTGGGATCCAGCGTCAATTTGATGCCATACTCAGTTGCTAAGCAGATGGGAATGACAGATTTCACACCTACTAGGTTATCCTTGATTCTAGCAGATCGCTCCATAAGGATTCCTGAGGGCCTCCTAGAGGATGTACCGGTAAAGATTGGTGAATGTGTTATCCCAACTGACTTCGTAGTCTTGCAGTACAATGATGAGCCTAAGGATCCTCTTATCCTAGGCAGACCGTTCTTGGCTACAGCTGGTGCCATCATTGATGTGAAAAGAGGGAAGATCGGTCTCAATGTGGGTGATCTGGTGATGAATTTTTACATGGATAAACTAATGAGACACCCTAGCATTGATGGGCAGACTTTCTATGTTGATATGATTGAGAATCTGGCTGCAGATTTCCTCAATCAGATGCATCATGCTGATCCTTTGGAGAGATCTCTAATGAGTTCTGAGAGTGATTTGGAGCTGGAGGATGATGATGTTGCTGGGTACTTAAGGCTGATGGACGCTACCGAGCAAGTGATGAATTTAGAAGTCGCTGATGACGTACAATGTCGACCGACACCACAGGGTAATCGGTCAACACCAGCCACGACGGATTGGAGCGAGGAGAGAGCTCCAAAGGTCGAGCTGAAGCAGCTACCTGCGGGCCTCAAATATGCATTCCTAGGTAAAAACTCCACTTATCCTGTTATAGGCAATGCTGATTTGAATAACGCAGAACTCACCTTACTCCTAAGCAAGCTGCACAAGCATCGCAAGGCTCTTGGCTATTCTCTTGATGATATTTCAGGTATCTCTCCAGATTTGTGCATGCATAGGATACACCTTGAGGATGAGAGCATGTCGTCAATTGAGAATCAGAGGCATTTAAATCCCAACCTGCAAGTGGTTGTAAAGAAGGAGATCATGAAGCTGCTGAAAGCTGGGGTCATCTTTCCTATCTCCGACAGTAATTGGGTCAGCCCAGTTCATGTGGTTCCTAAGAAGGGAGGAGTCACTGTGGTTAAGAATGAGAAGAATGAGCTGATCCCTACAAGGACAATCACTGGTCACAGGATGTGCATAGACTACAAGAAGTTAAATGCAGCCACCAGGAAAGATCACTTTCCACTTCCTTTTATTGATCAGATGTTGGAGAGGTTAGCAAGTCATCCATACTACTGCTTTTTGGATGGCTATTCTGGTTTCTTTCAGATCCCTATCCACCCAGAGGACCAGGAGAAGACCATATTTACCTGTCCCTATGGCACCTTTGCATACTGCAGAATGCCATTTGGAATGTGTAATGCTCCTGCAACGTTTCAGAGGTGCATGATGTCCATCTTCACAGACATGATAGAGGATTTCATGGAGGTCTTCATGGATGACTTTTCTGTCTACGGACCATCTTACCACGCCTGTCTAGATAATCTATGGAAGTTTTTGGCTCGCTGTGAGGAAAAGCACCTGGTTTTGAACTGGGAAAAATGTCACTTTATGGTCAAGAATGGCATTGTACTTGGACATAGAGTCTCTGGGGCAGGAATTGAAGTTGACAGAGCTAAGATTGAGGTAATGACAGGGCTGCAGGCGCCTAATTCACTCAAGGGAATTAGGAGTTTTCTTGGGCATGCTGGTTTTTACAGAAGATTTATTAAGGACTTCAGCAAGATAGCTAGACCACTCACTACGCTTCTCTGCAAGGATGTGAAATTTGAGTTCACAGATGAGTGTCATGCTGCATTCAATGAGCTGAAACAAGCTTTGATCTCTGCTCCAATTGTGCAACCTCCGGACTGGAGTCTTCCTTTTGAGGTGATGTGTGATGCTAGTGATTATGCAGTAGGAGTTGTGCTTGGGCAGAAGAAGGACAAGAAGCTCCACACTATCTAATATGCCAGTAGAACTCTTGATGATGCTCAAAGGAACTATGCAACCACTGAGAAGGAACGGTTGGCAGTTGTGTTTGCATTTGAGAAGTTTCGCTCCTACCTGATTGGATCCAAGGTGGCTGTACATACTGATCATTCTGCGCTTAAGTATCTGATGCAGAAGAAAGATGCTAGGCCAAGGCTGCTGAGATGGATTCTATTGCTCCAAGAGTTTGACATAGAGGTGCGAGACAAGAAAGGAGTAGAGAATGGTGTTGCTGATCACTTGTCTCGGATTAGGATCGATGAGGATGTTCCAATACAAGATTGAGACAAGTTTTCAGGATGTTTCTGCGACCTCACTGCTTTCTACACGGGTTGCAGGGTCAGTGTCGATCGACACTCATTTCATGTCGGTCGACACCCGACTCGAAAAAGCGGACGATAATCGATCACGCTCGACATCGCTTGGCCGATTAGGGACGATGTCGGTCGACATCAACACTGGTGTCGGTCGACATCCGCTGCAGACCAAGGCAAAAATTTCGGATGATGAAGCTGACATGTTCATAGCTGCAATGACCCACGGTCCTCTCCCTACTAGACCTTGGTATGCCGATATAGCCAAGTACCTTGCTGCAGAGGATGAGCCTGAAGTGTTTAAAGGCTATGCTAAGAAGAAGTTCCTTAGAGAAGCCAGGCGCTATTACTGGGGTGAGCCCTACTTGTACAAGCACTGTTTTGATGGTATCTACAGACGTTGCATTGCGGAATCTGAAGTAGATAATGTGTTGTACCACTGCCATGGTTCTGAGTATGTTGGACACTTTGCTACATTCAAGACAGTGTCTAAGGTTCTTCAAGCAGTCTTCTGGTGGCCTACAATGTTCAAAGATGCCCAGTTATTTGTCTCTCGGTGCGATGTGTGTCAGAGGAGGGGGAAGATAAGCAAGAGACATGAGATGCCACAAAACTTCATCCTTGAGGTTGAAGTCTTTGATTGCTGGGGCATCGATTTCATGGGTCCGTTTCCATCTTCCTATGGGAACAAGTATATATTGGTTGCTGTGGACTATGTATCCAAGTGGGTTGAAGCGATTGCAAGTCTGACCAATGACTCTTTGGTAGTTCTTAAGCTGTTTAAGACTATCTTCTTCCCCAGATTTGGAGTTCCTAGGATTGTGATAAGTGATGATGACACTCACTTTATCAACAAAGTCTTCGAGAAGCTGCTTAAAAAGCATGGTGTTAATCATCGTGTAGATACTCCATATCACCCTCAGACTAGTGGACAAGTGGAAGTCTTTAACAGACAGATCAAGGAGATTATGGAGAAGACAGTTGGAAAGACTAGGAAGGATTGGTCTGCTAAGTTGGATGATGTGATGTGGGCTTACAGGACTGCGTTTAAGACGCCACTGGGGACTACACCATTCCATCTACTCTATGGGAAAGCTTGTCACCTTCCAGTTGAGCTCGAGCACAAGGCTAGATGGGCTGTCAAACAGATGAACTATGATCTCAAACCTGCAGTTGAGAGACGCTTGATACAGCTAAATGAGTTAGATGAAATTCACCACCATGCTTATGAGAACTCAAGGCTGTACAAGGAGCGCACAAAGGCATATCATGATAAGACGATCATCTCACGCAACTTTGAACCCAATGATCAGGTACTCCTCTACAACTCTCGTCTGACTTTGTTTCCAGATAAGTTGCGTTCTCGTTGGTCAGGTCCATTCACTGTCAACGTAGCTAGACCACAAGGAGCTGTCATCTTGATGAATTCCAAAGGCGAGGAGTTCACTGCCAATGGACAAAGGGTGAAACAGTACTGGGCTAAAGCTGAAATTCCAGAAGGCAACATTGTCCATCTGGATAATCCACCCAATGCTTGATCGCAATACAGTCAAGCTATTGACGTTAAAAGAGCGCTGAGTGGGAGGCAACCCACTGTAGGTTAGTTTTATTTTCTTTTTAGTTTTTGTTCTTGTGTCTTTTGATTTTTTTGGTTTTTGTGTGTCAGAGCCGTGAAGAACAGGTCTGCAGACAGCAGTGTCGAGCGACACTAAGCTTAGTGTCGGTCGACATCGGCCGTGATCAGGTTCGGATTTTCAGCTCAAAAACTCTTTGGTTCCAATTTGATTTTTACCGATCTCATACTACAATTGCACTGGGTACAATGCAGTCTAAGTGTGGGGGAGGTGGCTACTGACATTGTGTTTTATTTTCTTAAGAGTCAGTCCTTTGTTTTCACTTGTTTTTCAAATTGTTTTATTGAGTCAAAATTGGTATGAAACTATGATTTTCGAGGAAATTTTTCGCTGGAACAGGAACTAAGTGACCATTGGAAAGACTTGCAGAAGATTTATGACTATTAGAAACCCCCAAACGGATCAACTTACCAAGGAAACCCATATCTAACCAGGTATTCAGAGGATCCACCACTAGTCTCACACTTAATCTTGACTTTAATTTCTCACTTAGGGGCTTGGTAATCTTTGGGTCGGATTCCTCTAATGTGTTTGGCACAGCCCATGATCCTGTCTAAAGTATGGTTTCTGATTTTCCCCTCCCTTGAAAGTAAAAAAAAAAGAGAGAGATAAAAACCAAGGATAAGCTAGTAGCTTCGAAATGGTCACGGGAGTGGTAGAGACCCCTATTACCTCTTGTGTATTCCATGGAAAGATCCAAAGTTAAACCCCAATAAAAAAAGGGAAGAGCACTGATAGAAAAAATAAAATGATACCCAGTGGGGAAAAATCAACATTTTTCCAACAGCTAATGGGTTCATGTAAGGGCTAAGGGAGAAAGGGAAAAGAAAGAAACAAGAATCCGACAGTTTGGTGGTCATGGGTTGAGTCCATGTGTCCTTTGATTCGATACTCCCTCTGTGAGACCGCACTAAATTGTATACAGAGGCTAGTTTGGTGAACTTGAATGTCCTAATCTGATTGTGGAGTTTACTTGGGACAGTTGCTAAGTGTGGGGGAAGTGCATTGTGGTTTTGAGCTCTGCAGGAAAGTTTTCAGTGGTTTACTAAGTGAATGTGAATGCGAAAGATCCTAGGACGAAATGAGTATCTGTGTTTTCAAACCTCTTTTCTTATGCTTTGGTTCTTTACTTGCTTGAGGGAAAGCAAGAGCTAAGTGTGGGGGAGTTGATATATCATGGTTTTTCTAGGTTTTCAACCATGATATAGTTGTATATATTGAGTCTTTAACCTGGTTTTTAGAGTCTATTGAGTCTTCTACAGGTAGGCTTGCGTTTGAAGCAAAAGATGGAATTACAAGACGTTTCTGGTGATTTGTGCAACGAGCTGAAGTTGGTGTCTCGACCACGATTGAGTGTCGACCGACACTGACTTTGATGTCGGTCGACATTGAGCGCGGCAGAACAATACCCGAGAGTTGAAGACAAGTTTTGAAGATTTGCAGAAATTCCCAGAAGTTTTCTCTAATTCTAAACTGACCCCAAAACGTGTTTAGAGAGTTTAATTAGGTTTTCAGACTCATTCTACTGGGGAATCTTGTTCTTACTTTGTTCTTGTTTTGGAGATTGAGAGATTTTGAGTTGGGGCTGATTCTTGCTACTTGTAACCCTTGAGAGAAGAATTTCGAACCCCTTTACTTTTATCTATTCAGTTTCTGATTTTCTATTCATGATGTATTGTTTGATTGATAATATGTCTGAGTAGTAACCTAGTTAGATTTAGGAATTCTCACAAAGGTTTTATGCTTGTTTGATAACTGATTGATTAGGATTCACCGTCTGTTTGTTCATCACCTAAGTTGTGCTTAATACTGAATTCTGGACTGATCACCTAGGGTTTAGATATGAGATAATTAACAATAGCACGAGAGTGTGAGTTATAATCTGAACAAATTTAGTGTGAGCAATTTGACTAGATACAAAGAGATTTGGTTTAGGAGAATTGTGAACCGATAGAACCTGTTCTTAATGCTTGTTTAGAACTCTAGGATCACAAAGAGATTTGGATCGCTAGGTTGTAGATATAGAAATAATCTCAGCGAGTTGGATTATTTAGCATCGTGTTTCTAGTTCTTGAACCTGTGTTTAATCCGAATCCGGTTAGTTAAGTTTCTTACATTGCATAATACCCGAGAACTTCCTAAGTCTGGCGCCTTTCTCTTATCGAAAACACCTTCTTGTTTAATTTCTTTTGTTTACTGCTTTCTCTGATTTTGATTTAGCTTAAATTGAAAACATACAATCTATCGTGTGACCGTGAGTCCTTGTGGATTTGATACCCTGAAATACTACAATAGCTTAACTGTGCACTTGCAGTAGAATAGGGATAATTTTTGACCTATCAGTTCTCCTCGGTCTTCTCGTACTAGGACCCCACTGACTGTTGTCGTTGAGACCGCGATGTACAAGAAAAGAGTCTCACCGCACTCAGGTTTTGATAGTATTGGCGGGTTTGACAAGTAGTCTTTGAGTTGAATGAATTCCTATTGACACTTGTCATCCCATATAAATCTCTTGTTTCCCCGAAAGAGCTCATAGAAAGGCAAGCATTTATCCGTCGAACGAGATATGAATCTGTTCAGGGCCGCTATGCGACCGGTTAGACGTTGTACCTCTCGTGTATTCTTGGGAGATGGTAGGTCGATTATTGCTGAGATCTGTTTTGGATTAGCTTCTATCCCTCTTTGGGTGACCACGTATCCGAGGAACTCCCCTGATGTTACGCCGAACGTACATTTCATCGGGTTAAGCTTCATCCCATATTGGTTGAGGATGCTAAAACATTCCTTCAAGTGTCGGACATGTTGAGATGCGACTAAGGACTTAACCAGCATATCGTCAATGTATACTTCCATCGTCGTGCCGAGCTGAGCCGCGAACATCTGGTTTACTAGTCGTTGATACGTAGCGCCAGCGTTCTTAAGGCCGAATGGCATGACCCTGTAACAATAAGTGCCGCGTTCCGTTATGAATGCCGTCTTCTCCTGAGAACGCGTCCATAAACGAAAGTAGCTCGTTCCCAGCCGTGGCTTCGACAAGTCGATCAATATGTGGCAAAGGAAAGCTATCTTTTGGACATGCCTTGTTGAGGTCCGTGAAGTCGACACAGACCCTCCACTTCCCGTTCTTCTTTTTGACGACGACCGGATTGGCAAGCCAGTCGGGATATTTGACTTCCTGAATCGAGCCAGCATCGAGTAGTTTGTCCACCTCATCGTTGACGACTTTGGCTCTTTCTGGACCGAGGTTACGCCTTTTTGCTTAATTGGCTTATAAGTCGGGTCGACATTGAGTTCGTGCGTTGTGATTGAAGGGTTGATACCTTTCATATCCTTGACTGACCATGCGAAGGTCGCGACGTTCTGCTGTAAAAAAGCGATTAGCTCATTTTTGATATCTTCAGGTAACTCCGCACCGATCCCTACGCATTTGTTTGAATCAGAGTTATCGATGACGACTTGCTGGATAAGTTCTTTTTCCGTACCTTTTCTGCCTTGTTCAGTATTGATCATACATGATGGTACCCTTATCTTGTGCTCTCTGGCAAAACACGACCGACTTGCTCTTTGGCATCCCTTAACCGTTTTAGACATTGATGGTAGGTTGAGGGCACTGCCTTCATGTTGTACAACCATGGCGTGCAGAGAATAACATTGTAAATGGTCGGTTTGTCAATGACATGGAACTTTACCATTTTGTTAACTCCTCCTGCGTAAACCGGCAGCTTGATCGTTCCAATTGTGTATGTCGTTTCGCTGGTGAAACCGGTGAGCGGCTTAGCCTTCTGCTTGATGTCTTCTTCCTTGATCTTCATCTTTTTAAGCGTATCTAGAAAGATTAAATCAATTGAGCTACTTGTATCGACTAGGATCCGAGATACCTGACAGCTTCCTATGAGGAGCTCGACTACCAATGGGTCATTATGAGTATAATGGGTTCCCCAAAGATCTTGGTCAGTGAAAATGACGGGGGGATCGTCAGATAGAATCGGCTGAGGTGTGTTTTGTGCGGCTAGTGCCATGCGTTCGTATCCTTTAATCGATCGAACCGAGTCGTTTACAGAGATTAGGCCACCCATAATCATGTTGATTCTTCAGACGGCTTTAGGAGTTTCCTCTTCGTCTTCTTCCTCTTCGTCTCGGTCGCGTTTAAATCTATGCTTTTAATGCGCCGCTGTTGTTTGCCTTGCTTGGGCGTTTGTCCATTGACTTCTTTCTCCTCCCGAACTCGTTGCGATTTTTACCTCAGTTCATCAATTGACGCTTTGATCTTACCGCTCGCAAGTCGGGCATACGGTGCATCTTTGAGGTTTCGACATTCCGAAGTATTATGCGAGGTGGCTTTATGGTACTCGCAATACTTTTCTTCCGGTGCGGAACCATTTTGCGGTGCCGTCTCTTTGTCCTCTTTGCTCCATTTGTTCCAAGGTTTCGATAAACACTGTTTATCGGCGTTGCCGACCACCATCGTTGTCTTTGTCCCTTGTCGTAATGTTTCCTAGGTTCTCGGTCTTCCTTTTTATCGGTCTGCTTGACAGAGCCAAATTTCTTAGCCAAGGCCACCTTTTTCTCCTCCAGCTCGACGAATTTATTTGCTTGATGGAGGGCGTCTTCAATGGTCAATGGTGGGTTGACAACTAGATCCTGGTAAAAAGGGGATTCGTGCCATACGGCATTTGTTAGAGCCGCGATAGTGAATTTATTTGGGGCTTCTGCTCGCATAATGGTGTTGGGAATGTCCTGAAATCTATTGTACTTACTCCAAGTGAAAGTCGTATTGTCGAGATGAGACAATCATATGACACTGGGCAGTCATAATGCTTTGCTAGAAGCCACTTATGATCAATGAGTTTAGAACTCATTGCTAGTGTTATATGATCCTACAGGGTCACACACCTAAGAAAAATGGATGTTGTATATGAGGTTGATCATTAATGTAATGATCGGGTGAATGCATATTTGATATGCATTCAATACCAAGTTTCTGGGCAGTGTCGATCGACACAATAAGTGTGTCGGTCGACACAGATCGGCAGTGTCGATCGACACAAAGAGTGTGTCGGTCGACACAACTCGCGGATTACCAGATTAATTCGGTTTAATCGTTGGTTAATTCCGTTGTGGTTTAAGTCGACATATATAAGATATATGGTCGACCTAAACTCGATCCAAAAAAACCTAATTTACAGCCACCAGAAAAGAAACAGAAACCTCTTGAGAGATCTGATCTCTAAAGGCACTAGCATCCCTTCTGTTCAGTTTGTGTGCGTGTGGATACTAGTAGAGGCGCAGCATTTGAGGCGCTCTAGATCTCGATTATCTGCAAAACCTTCCGCTGCAAATCACCAGGTAAATCTGAGATCCCATAGATTCAATTACATGAACCCTAGATCCTAGGCTTGGAATTCAGACCAGGATTGCCTAATTGGATTAGGATCTGCTAGAAATTCCTTCAGTGGTATCAGAGCTTTAGGGTTCCATTGAATCTGTAGCATGTTGATTAGATTAGTTGAATCTGAATCTGTGTATGGTTGATACAAACTTGCTAAAATTCGTTTTCATGAAAATCTAGTTTTTAGGTTTTTTTCTTGAAAAACGATTAGGGTTTATCGCCCTGTGTCGATCGACACCAATCCGGTATCGGTCGACACAGAAGGATAACCCGAATAAAATTGTTTTCGCCTAGTGTCGATCGACACAAGAGTTGTGTCGGTCGACACCAACCTCGCGAAATTGATAATTCGGTTCAATTGGATTGGACCGGGTATCGAGCTTGGTTAATGATGGTTGAACACTGCGAATGATTTAATTGCGATTGGTTTGATAAGGTTGGTATCGACCGATGATAGTGTAGCATCGATCGACACTGACCGGTATGTTGGGAATGTCCTGAAATCAATTGTACTTACTCTTGGTTAAGTCGTAACGTCGAGGTTCGGCAATCGTATAATATTAGGTGATTATAATGTTTTGCTAGAAGCCGCTTATAATCTATGGATTGAGAATCTGTTACTAATATTATATGATCTTACAGGGTCACACACCTAAGCAGACTAGATCATAAACATGATGGGATTTCATGTACAGTATTATATATATGATATATATATTTGTACAATATATATTATATATATTTGATATATATAATAGATATATGTATATATATATACACAAACACACATGACTAACGTAACCAATTAGTATATATATATATATTAGTTGCACTTAGTGATGTTAAGTGGGCTTGGCCCAAACTTCATTAAACCTAAAGCGTTAGGTTAATGACGAGTATATATATATATATATAACGTGTGTGATTATGAAATCACATAAGAGAGCATTGGTCGCCGAACAAAAGAAAACGTTTGGAGAGATCTTTTGTGAAACCCTAACCAGTTTGAGATTAGATCTCAACGGCACTAGCATCCCGTTCTGATCTAGTTTGTGTGCGTGTGGATACCGGTAGAGGCACTACGTTTGGAGTGCTAGGATAATCTCGAATCGTATCGTTTTACTCCGCTGCAAAACATCCAGGTATATTCGAGATTCTAGATATAGATTTATTTCAGTATTTGCATGAGTTCCTGGCTAGTAAATTCATAGGTTGATTATAAAATTGTTTTGTACCGGTATGAATTCCTACAGTGGTATCAGAGCCTACTTGTTTAATACTAAAATTAAATTTAATTTGGTCTATATTGGATATAGAAAATTATTTTGATTTACTTGATTGATTCCGTTGACGATTGAATTTTTTTTTTGATAATCGTGTTGTTATAAATAATTTGATTATGGCATCAATCGCTTTCTGAAAACGTTCGTGTATATCCAGATTTTAAAATTAATAGTTTGTGTTAGTAATCGTGTATTGATATACACATGCTTTATTAACATGATTTGGAAAGTCGCGGACTTGATTGTATAGTTGTTTAATTTAATATCTAAAGTATATAAGATTGATTCGGTCAATATAATTGACTCGGTCAGTTTACATATCTTATATATAAACAATTAATAATTTTAATAAGATTAAAATTGATTTAATTATTCATATTTTAATTAAGATACATATAAGATATGTATTATATATTTAAATGTTTATATAAGATATAAAATTTAAATATAAATTAAAATTGGATTAAGATCCGTTCCTCAACCAAACATCAAGTGATACTTGATGTCTTTACAATCTTGTCAACTGTCAAGACTCGTTTCATTGTGCGATAGACTTCCAGTGCGAGATGTCCACAATTACATGAGTAAGGCAGGAGGTAATCGTGTTGATGGGCTTGCAGTGCAAGGCATCAACAATTACGTGACTGAAAAGATTGGTTTACTTGACTGGGCCATCAAAATCGTTTTGGGCTCAGAGACATCAGGTGGACTGGACATAAGATGTCAATCCACAACTAAGAGTTATATTGGATATAACTAGCAAAGTTGTTGCTTACCTAGACAGTTAAATTTGGGTGATAGCCAGTGGCTCACTCAAGTTTAGTGAAGTATGGGTCTTGGATCATTATATTCATCTGAGGAAACATTGTTTTGAATATAATGCGAGTTTTCTTAAAAGTTAAGATTTCTCATTTCTTGAACATCATAACTAAACCTTTTCCTTTCTTTGTTCTCAGCTATGACTAACACTCATAATAACTCTTTCTCCCTGCGATCCGTCCTTGAGAAGGACAAGTTAAATGGATCGAATTTTCTCGAATGGTATCGGAACTTGAGAATTGTTCTCAAGCAGGAGAAAAGAGACTATGTCCTGGAAACTGTTCTCCCTGGAAAACCGAGATCCAATGCTGCACATGCAGAAAGGATTGCTTGGGATAAGCATTCCAATGATGTGGTCGATGTGAATTGTCTCATGTTGGCTACCATGAACTCGGACTTGCAGAAGCAATACGAGAACGTGGAGTCGCCAGTGGAGATGATTACTAGCCTGAAAAGCATGTTTCAGGAGCAAGCACGAACTGAGAGATACCAGACGGTTAAATCTCTCATTGAATGCAAGCTACCAAAGGACAGTCCGGTCAGTCCTCATGTCATTAAGATGATGGGTTATATTGATAACCTGGGGAGACTGGATTGTCCCATTAGCCAAGAGTTGGCTACTGACATCATTCTGCAGTCACTGCCGTCAAGTTATGATCAGTTTGTCATGAACTATAACATGAACAACTTGACGAAGACGTTGACTGAACTGCATGGCATGCTCAAGACAGCTGAGCCTAATATCAAGAAGGGCACTCCTAATGTACTTATGGTACAAGGGGGTAAGAAGTTTAAGAAACTTGGCAAAGGCAAGGGAAAGGGCAAGGCAGTCCAGGTTGAGAACCAGGACATGCCTGCGCCAGCCCCGAAGCCCAGGCCGGGCCCATCTGAGACTGATAAGTGCCATTACTGTAAAGAGCCTGGGCATTGGAAGAGAAATTGCAACAAATTCTTGGAAGAGAAGAAGAAGAAGAAGAAGACTTTCGAGACTTCATCTTCAGGTATTTATGTTATAGAAGTAAATGTTACTACTTCTGGTTCTACTTCTTGGGTATTGGATACCGGCTGTGGTGCTCATATTTGTACAAATATGCAGGGCCTAAGCAACAGTAGGACTTTGGAAAAGGGACAAGTGGACCTGCGCGTGGGAAATGGAGCAAGAGTTGCTGCATTAGCCGTAAGAACATATAACTTGTCTTTACCTTCTGGTTTGGTGTTAAAACTTAATAATTGCTACTATGTACCTGCGATAAGCAGAAATATTATTTCTATTCCTATTTTGGATGTGGAAGGATATCAGTTTTCAATAAAGAATAAATGTTGTTCTTTTGATTACAATGATATATTTTATGGTAGCAGACCATTAGAGAATGGGCTTTATGTTTTAAACCAAAGCACACCAATCTATAACATTAACACCAAGAGATTCAAATCAAATGACACGAATCAGACTTTTCTATGGCATTGTCGTTTGGGCCACATAAACGAGAAACGGATTCAAAAGCTCCATAGTGATGGGCTTTTGGGCTCATTTGATTATGAATCATGTGAGAAATGTGAATCTTGTTTACTAGGCAAAATGGCGAAGGCCCCTTTCAACAAACAAAATGAAAGGGCCAGTGACCTATTGGGCCTTATACATACGGATGTATGCAGCCCAATGAGCACAAGTGCCAGAGGAAATTTTCGATACTTCATTACCTTCACTGATGATTTCAGCAGGTATGGCTATGTCTATTTAATGAGACACAAGTCGGAATCCTTTGAAAAGTTCAAAGAGTTCCAAAATGAAGTACAGAATCAACTTGGAAAAAGTATTAAGGCTCTTCGATCAGATCGTGGAGGAGAATACTTAAGCCAAGAATTCAGTGATCATTTGAGAGATTGTGGAATTGTTTCACAACTCACTCCTCCTGGAACACCACAATGGAATGGCGTGTCTGAGAGGAGGAACCGGACTTTATTAGATATGGTTCGATCAATGATGAGTCTCTCAACTCTTCCATTATCCTTTTGGAGATACGCTCTAGAAACGTCTGCGTTTACACTTAATAGGGTTCCGTCAAAATCAGTTGCAAAGACACCACATGAGATGTGGACTGGAAATGTTCCGAATGTGTCTTTCCTGAAGATTTGGGTTTGTGAAGCTTATGTTAAGAGATTAATTACAGATAAGCTCGAGCCCAAATCTGATAAATGCTACTTCGTTGGTTATCCTAAGGAAACCAAGGCATACTACTTTTACAACCAATCCGAGAACAAAGTGTTTGTTGCTCGGAACTGCGTCTTTCTTGAGAGAGAATTTCTTTCCAAGAAAAACAGTGGGAGTAAAGTACAACTCGAAGAAGTTCGAGAACCGCAGGAAAATGCTCAACCCGTAGAGGAAGAGCAACAGTTGGATCTACAAAGAGTTGTAGAGACGGCGCCTGTGGAGCCTGAAATTCGCCGATCCGAAAGGATCCGTCACGAACCCGAGAGATATGGATTTCTCGTAACCAATTGTCATGATTTATTGATCATTGACAGTGACGAGCCAGCGAATTTTGAAGAAGCGATGATGAGCCCTGACTCCGAAAAGTGGCTGAAAGCCGCTGAATCCGAAATGGGATCCATGTCACAGAACCATGTATGGACTTTGGTTGATTTACCAGATGGTGCAAGACCCATTGAGTGTAAATGGATTTTCAAGAAGAAAATTGATGTGGATGGAAATATTCAGATATATAAAGCAAGGCTAGTGGCAAAAGGTTTCAAACAAATTCATGGTATTGACTATGAAGAAACCTATTCACCTGTCGCCATGCTTAAATCTATTCGGATTCTCCTAGCAACAGCAGCTCATTATGACTATGAGATCTGGCAGATGGACGTGAAAACAGCTTTCCTTAATGGAATTCTGGAAGAGAATGTGTACATGACACAACCCGAAGGTTTCATCGATCCAAATGCAGCTAGGAAAGTATGCAAGCTTCATCGATCCATTTATGGATTGAAGCAAGCATCTCGGACTTGGAATCTTCGTTTTGATGAAGCAGTCAAAAAGTTTGATTTCATCAGAAGCGAAGAAGAACCATGTGTTTACAAGAAGACTAGTGGGAGCGCAGTTGCATTTCTCGTGTTGTATGTAGATGAGATACTTCTTCTCGGAAATGACATTCCGTTTGTTACAGTCTGTTAAGACTTGGCTCGGAAGTTGTTTTTCAATGAAAGACATGGGAGAAGCCGCGTATATTCTTGGAATAAGAATCTATAGAGATAGATTAAACAAGTTGATTGGACTGTGTCAAGACACTTATATCGATAAGGTCTTACACAGGTTCAGAATGCAAGATTCCAAGAAGGGCTTCATACCAATGTCTTATGGCATAAGTCTCAGCAAGAAGCAGTGTCCCGAGACACCTGCTGAGCGAGATCGCATGAGTCGGATTCCCTATGCCTCGGCGTTGGGATCCATCATGTATGCCATGCTCTGTACTCGTCCAGATGTTGCTTGTGCTTTAAGCATGACGAGTAGATACCAATCGGATCCAGGTGAAAGTCACTGGACAGCAGTCAAGAATATTCTGAAGTATTTGAGAAATACTAAGGATAAATTCTTGGTGTATGGAGGAAGTGATGAGCTGGTAGTAAATGGTTACACAGACGCAAGTTTTCAGACAGACAAACATGATTTCCGATCACAATATGGTTACATCTTCTGCCTGAATGGCGGTGCAGTCAGCTGGAAGAGTTCCAAGCAGGACACTGTAGCAGATTCCACAACTGAAGCTGAGTACCTCGCTGCTTCTGAAGCGGCAAAGGAGGCTGTTTGGATCAAGAAGTTCATCACTGAACTTGGTGTGATTCCTAGCATTTCTGAACCAGTGGCTTTGTATTGTGACAACAATGGAGCCATTGCGCAAGCAAAGGAACCTAGATCACACCAGAAATCCAAACACATAGAAAGGTGATATCACCTTATCCGTGATATTGTGAATAGAGGAGATGTGAAGACCAGCAGAGTCCCGACGGACGAGAACGTAGCTGACCCACTGACCAAGCCCCTCCCAAGGCCTAAGCATGAGTTTCACACTGCTGCTGTAGGCATTAGATTTCTTAAAATATGATCTTGTTTTCAGTGGGAGTTATATTTGGTTTTTAGTTATGACTTGATGTTCGTAAAACATAATTTGGTTATGTTATTTTAATGAAATTGTTTCAGAATTATTTAATTGTGTGAATTAAATATATTGTCCCAAAGTAATTTATGACATTTTATAGGTCATCAAGTATGTGACTTGATCATGAAACCCTATAAGAAACAAATGACATAAATTATGAATGGTCCCTGGTCGAGGTTGTTAAAATGGGACATTAACAACCACGTGAGACTAGTATGTGAGGTGACTGATGACTATGTTTCATGGAGACATTTAATAAGTGTATTAAAGTCAATCACATAGATATGTGTTAGAGAACACATGATCGGACTTGACCCGTTAATGAGAACTCTACAAGATGTTATATGAGTGTCATAAGAGTTTCTCATTACGACTAAAGAGTGTAGTCCTTAGACCTGAGTTCATCATGTCCTCTCTTATATGGATTGGTTCGTCTTGACTTTGTCAAACGTCAGCCGTAACTGGTGATCATAAAGACACTGATTAGGCGGATCATGAGATATAATAGAGACATGGATGGAACAAGATGGGATTTGTACCTTCTATATAACAGGAGTTAAATATCTCTGGGCCTATCAAAGATTTGATACTGGAAATGCGTGGCCGCGCTCAAACGAGGTGATTGTCAGTCGTTTGTTTTATCAGTACAAATCGGGATTCGATAAACATGATCTAGCTTAAAAGGATGACACCGTTTCTTGACTTATGCTATGATCGAGATATAGAGACAAAGGGATTATGGGAATAGATGATTCCAGTACAAGTGGGAGATTGTTGGGAATGTCCTGAAATCAATTGTACTTACTCTTGGTTAAGTCGTAACGTCGAGGTTCGGCAATCGTATAATATTAGGTGATTATAATGTTTTGTTAGAAGCCGCTTATAATCTATGGATTGAGAATCTGTTACTAATATTATATGATCCTACAGGGTCACACACCTAAGCAGACTAGATCATAAACATGATGGGGTTTCATGTACAGTATTATATATATGATATATATATTTGTACAATATATATTATATATATGTGATATATATAATAGATATATGTATATATATACACAAACATGACTAACGTAACCAATTAGTATATATATATATATATATATATATAGTTGCACTTAGTGATGTTAAGTGGGCTTGGCCCAAACTTCATTAAACCTAAAGCGTTAGGTTAATGACGAGTATATATATATATATAACGTGTGTGATTATGAAATCACATAAGAGAGCATTGGTCGCCGAACAAAAGAAAACATTTGGAGAGATCTTTTGTGAAACCCTAACCAGTTTGAGATTAGATCTCAACGGCACTAGCATCCCGTTCCGATCTAGTTTGTGTGCGTGTGGATATCGGTAGAGGCACTACGTTTAGAGTGCTAGGATAATCTCGAATCGTCTCGTTTTACTCCGCTGCAAAACATCCAGGTATATTCGAGATTCTAGATATAGATTTATTTCAGTATTTGCATGAGTTCCTGGCTAGTAAATTCATAGGTTGATTATAAAATTGTTTTATAACCGGTATGAATTCCTACACGGTATTCAAAACTGGATCAATTAGATTGATCGGTTATCGCAGATTGTTTTGGTTATTCTGCATCGATCGACACTAAAGTAGTATCGGTCGACATGAGATTCGATGGTTTAGGTTATGGAACCTGAAATCATAGAACCAAAGCAAGATAAATCAATTAATTAGAAGAATTAAAACATAATAAAACTGAACGTTTTAAATGGTTCCGTTCCTCAACCAAATATCAAGTGATACTTGATGTCTTTCCAATCTTGTCAACTGTCAAGACCCATTTAATTGTGCGATAGACTTGCAGTGCAAGATGTCCACAATTTCATGAGTAAGACAGAGGTAATCGTGTTGATGGACTTGCAGTGCAAGACATCGACAATTACATGACTTAAGAGATTGGTTTACTTGACTGGGCCATCAAAATCGTTTTGGGCTCAGAGACATCAGGTGGATTGGACATAAGATGTCGATCCACAACCAAGAGTTATATTGGATATAACTAGCAAATTTGTTGCTTACCTAGATAGCTAAAGTTGAGTGATAGCCAGTGGCTCACTTGAATTTAGTGAAGTATGGGTCTTGGATCATTATATTCATCTGAGGAAACATTGTTTGAATATAATGGGAGTTTTCTTAAAAGTTAAGACTTCTCATTTCTTGAACATGATAACTAAACCTCCCTTGTTTTTCCCAGCTATGTCTAGCACAAACCATCGTAACAATTTCTCCCTGCGATCCGTCCTTGAGAAGGACAAGTTAAATGGATCCAACTTTCTTGAATGGTATCGGAACTTGAGAATTGTTCTCAAGCAGGAGAAGAAGGACTATGTCCTTGAGAAAGTTCTCCCCAAGAAGTACCGAGCCAATGCCTGGCAGTCAGATAAGGATGCTTGGGATAAGCATTCTAATGATGCGGTGGATGTGAGTTGTCTCATGTTGGCTACCATGAACTCGGAATTGCAGAAGCAATATGAGTACGTGGAGTCGCCAATACAGATGATCACTGGCCTGAAAAGTATGTTTCAGGAGCAGGCCCGAACTCAGAGATACCAGACGGTTAGATCTCTGATTGAGTGCAAGCTACCAAAGGACGAACCAGTTAGTCCTCATGTCATTAAGATGATGGGTTATATAGATAACCTGGGGAAACTGGATTGTCCCATTAGCCAAGAGTTGGCTACTGACATCATTCTGCAGTCACTGCCGTCAAGCTATGATCAATTTGTTATGAACTATAACATGAACAACTTGACAAAGACGTTGACTGAATTGCATGGGATGCTTAAGACTGCTGAACCTAACATCAAGAAGGACACCCCAAATGTCCTTATGGTACAAAAGGGTAAAAAGTTTAAGAAACTTGGTAAGAACAAAGGTGATGGCAAGACGAGCTCGATTGTGAATCCAAGCGAGTCTGGCCATGCTCCTAAGGTTAAAACCAGTCCTTCTGAAGATGTTAAGTGCCGTTATTGTAATGGTTATGGGCATTTGAAAAAGAAACTGCAATAAATTCTTGGAAGATTATGAGAAGCTGAAGAAGACGTACGAGACTTCTTCTTCAGGTATTATGTTATAGAAGTAAATGTTACTTCTTATAGTCCTACTTATTGGGTATTGGATACCAGCTGTGGTACTCATATTTTGTGAAAATGTGCAGGGCCTGAGCAAAAGTAGGACTATGGAGAAAGGACAAATGGACCTATGAGTGGGAATGGAGCAAGAGTTGTTGCATTAACCGTAGGAGTATTTCATTTGTTTTTCCTTTTATGGCATGTTTTGAACTTAAAACTGCTACTATGTACCTGCTATGAGCAGAAAGATTATTTCTATTCCTTGTTTGGATATGGAAGGATATCAGTTTTCAAGTTAAGAATAAGTGTTATTCATTTGATTACAGTGATATATTTTATAGTAGCAATCCATTAGAGAATGGACTTTATGTTCTAAACAAGAATGTGCCTAACTATAACATTAATACCAAAAGATTCAAGTCAAATGATACGAGTCAAACTTCTCTCTGGCATTGTCGTTTTGGGCCACGTAAATGAGAAATAGATTCAGAAGCTCCATAGTGATGGGCTTTTGGGCTCATCTGATTATGAATCACAATGAGTAAAGTGAATCTTGTTTATTGGGTAAAATGACGAAGGCCCCTTTCAGCAAAGGTAGCATCGATCGACACAAACGATGTGTCGGTCGATACAGGTTGCGAACGAACAAAATGAAAGGGCCAGAGGCTTATTGGGCTTTATACATACGGATGTATATGGGCCGATGAGCACTAGCGCTAGAGGAAAATTTCAGTACTTCATTACCTTTACTGATATTTTCAGAAGGTACGGTTATGCCTTATTTATAAGGCATAAGTCAGAATCTTTGAAAAGTTCAAAGAGTTCCAAAATGAAGTACATAATCAATTTGGCAAAGGTATAAACCTCTACGATGAGATCATGGAGGTGAATACTTAGGTCAAGAATTTAGTGATCATCTGAGAGATTGTGAAAGTGTTTCACAATTCACTCCTCCTGTATCGGACTTTATTAGATATGGTTCGATCAATGATGAGTCACTTAGATCTTCCATTATCCTTCTAAGAATACGCTCTAGAAATGTCTGAGTTTACTTTAAATAGAGTTCCATCAAAATCAGTTATAGAGATACCACATGAGATGTGGAATGTAAATGTTTCTCATTTATCCATCATGGAGATTTGGAGTTGCGAGACTTATATAAAACGTTTAATCTCTGATAAGCTCACACCCAAATCTGATAAGTGCTACTTCATTGGTTGTCCTAACGAAACCAAGGCATGTTACTTTTACAACCAGTTCGAGAACAAATTGTTTGTTGCTCGGAACTATGTTTTCTTGAGAAAGACTTTCTTTCCAAGAAGAACAGTGGGAGTAAAAGTACAACTCGAAGAAATTCGAAAAATCACAGGAGACTGCTCAACCTGATGAGGAAGAGCAGCAGTTGGATCTACAAAGAGTTGTAGAACCTGCACCTGTGGTGCCTAGAGTTTATAAAGGATCTGGTGAATGTATATTCGATATACATTTAAATGGCGAGTTTCTGAAGAAGTGTCGATCGACACAAAAGTTGCGTCGATCGACACAGATCGCGAACCAAATATTGATTTTGGTTTATGACTTAATTAACTACGGTTTAAATCTTGGTTAATTAGGTCGTGGTAAAAGTATACATATGAGATATGTGTACGCGACTTTTACAGAAAACTGAAGCTCGCATATCCGAAAGGATCCGTCACGAACCCGAGAAATATGGATTTCTCGTAACCAATTGCTGTGATCTACTGATCATTGAAAGTGACAGGCCTGCGAATTTTGAAGAAGCAATGATGGGCCTTGACTCCGAAAGTGGCTGAAAGCCGCTGAATCCGAAATGGGATCCATGTCACAGAACCAAATATGACTTGGGTTGATTTACCCGATGGTGTAGAAGCCATTGTGAGTAAATGAATTTTCAAGAAGAAAAGTTGACATGGATGGTTATATTCAGATGTACAAAGCAAGGTTGGTGGCAAAAAGTTTCAAGTAAATTCATGGTATTGACTGTGAAGAAACCTAATACCAGACACCGTGCTTATGTCCATTCGGATTTTCCTAGCAACCGCCACTCATAATGGTTATGAGATCTGGCAGATGGATGTGAAAACAGTTTTCCTTAATGGAATTCTGGAAAGGGATGTGTACATGACACAGCCTGAAGTTTTCATTGATCCTAATGAAGCTAGGAAGATATGCAAGCTTCATCAATCCATTTATGGATTGAAGCAAGCATCTCGGAGTTGGAATCTTCGTTTTGATAAAGCGGTCAAAAGGTTTGACTTCGTCATGAACAAAGAGGAACCGTGTGTTTACAAGATGACTAGTGGGAGCGCAGTTGTATTTCTGGTATTGTATGTTGATAACATACTACTTCTCGGAAATGAAGTTCCATTGTTTCAGTCTGTTAAGACTTGATTCGAAAGTTGTTTTTCGATGAAAAATATGGGAGAAACCGTATACATTCTTGGAATAAGAATCTATGGAGATAGATTGGACAAGCTAATTGGATTGTGTCAAGATACTTATGGTGATAAGGCCTTGCACAGGTCCAGTACGCAGGATTCCAAGAAGGGCTTCGTGCAAATGACTCTTGGTATTACTCTTAGCAAGACGCAGTGTCTTTCGACACACGCTGAGCAAGGGCGAATGAGGGTCAGGCTACTGCTAAAGGCATTAGATGTCTTAAGATGTGATCTTAATTTTAGTGGGAGTCGTTGCTATTAATTTTAGTTATGATATGATGTTCGTATAAACATAATTTGATTATGTTATTGAAATCTGACATTTGTATTATCTAATAATGGTTATTAAATAATAGTCCCAAAGTAATTTATGACATTTTATAGGTCATCAAGTATGTGACTTGATCATGAAACCCTATAGATAATAAATGACATAAATTATGTTGGTCCCTGGTCAAGGTTGTTAAAGTGGGACATTAACAACCACGTGAGACTAGTATGTGAGGTGACTGATGACTAAGTTTCATGGAGTCATTAATAAGAGTATTAAAGTCAATCACATAGATATGTGTTGGAGAACACAGAATCGGACATGACCCACTGATGAGAACTCTACGAGATAGTTGTATAAGTGTCATGAGAGTTTTCATTACGACTATAGAGTATAGTCCTTAGACCTGAGTTCATCATGTTTTCTTACATGTGAATTGGTCCGCTTTAACCTTGTCAAACGTCAGCCTTAACTGGTGACTATAAAGGCATTGATTGGGCGTATCATGAAGCGTGTGAAGAAACAGGGATGTAATAAGATGGGATTTGTCCCTCCTATATAACAGGAGATAAATATCTCAGGGCCCATCGAAGATTTGATACTGAGAAATGTGTGGCCACACTCAAACGAGGTGATTGTCAGTCGTTTGTCTTGTCAGTATAAATCGGAGTTCGATGAACATGATCTTGGCTAAATAAGGGTGACACAGATCTTGCCTTATGCCAAATCGAGATATAGTGACAAAGGGATTGAAGGAATAGATGATTCCAGTACAAGTGGGAGATTGTTGGGAATGTCCTGAAATCTATTGTACTTACTCCAAGTGAAAGTCGTATTGTCGAGATGAGACAATCATATGACACTGGGCAGTCATAATGCTTTGCTAGAAGCCACTTATGATCAATGAGTTTAGAACTCATTGCTAGTGTTATATGATCCTACAGGGTCACACACCTAAGCAAACTGGATGTTGTATATGAGGTTGATCATTAATGTAATGATCGGGTGAATGCATATTTGATATGCATTCAATACCAAGTTTCTGGGCAGTGTCGATCGACACAATAAGTGTGTCGGTCGACACAGATCGGCAGTGTCGATCGACACAAAGAGTGTGTCGGTCGACACAACTCGCGGATTACCCGATTAATTCGGTTTAATCATTGGTTAATTCCGTTGTGGTTTAAGTCGACATATATAAGATATATGGTCGACTTAAACTCGATCCAAAAAAACCTAATTTACAGCCACCAGAAAAGAAACAGAAACCTCTTCAGAGATCTGATCTCTAAAGGCACTAGCATCCCTTCTGTTCAGTTTGTGTGCGTGTGGATACCAGTAGAGGCGCAGCATTTGAGGCGCTCTAGATCTCGATTATCTGCAAAACCTTCCGCTGCAAATCACCAGGTAAATCTGAGATCCCATAGATTCAATTACATGAACCCTAGATCCTAGGCTTGGAATTCAGACCAGGATTGCCTAATTGGATTAGGATCTGCTAGAAATTCCTTCAAATGGTTGCCTTGAACCGATCTATGAAGGCTCTCAGTGTTTCCTGTTGGGAATGTCCTGAAATCTATTGTACTTGCTCTGAGAGAAAGTCGTATTGTCGAGATGAGACAATCATGTGACACTAGGTAGTCATAACGCTTTGCTAGGAGCCACTTATGATCAATGGGTTTGGAACTCATTGCTAGTGTTATATGATCCTACAGGGTCACACACCTAAGCAAACTGGGCGTTAAAGACGAGGTTGATCATTAATGTAATGATCCAGTGAATGCATATTTGATATGCATTCGATATCAATATTCTGGAGCAGTGTCGATCGATGCAGATAGTGCATCGATCGATGCAACTCGCGGATTAATCAGATTAATTCGGTTTAATCGTTGGTTAATTCCGTTATGGTTTAAGTCGACATATATAAGATATATGGTCGACCTAAACTGAATCAGACCTAATTCACAGCCACCAGAACTTGAATAGAATCCTCTGAAGAGATTGGATCTCTATAGGCACTAGCATCCCTGCTGTTCAGTTTGTGTGCGTGTGGATACCAGTAGAGGCGCAGCACTTGAGGCGCTTTAGATCTCGATTATCTGTAAATCTTCCGCTGCTAATCACCAGGTAATTCTGAGATCCCATTGATTCAATTACATGAACCCTAGATCCTAGGCTTGGAATTCAGACCAGGATTGCCTAATTGGATTAGGATCTGCTAGAAATTCCTTCAGTGGTATCAGAGCTTTAGGGTTCCATTGGATCTGTAGCATGTTGATTAGATTGGTTGAATCTGGATCTCTGTATGATTGATACAAGCATGCTAAAACTCGTTTTGATCAAAGTAACCTAATTTAGGGTTTTTTTCGAAAAACGTCTTAGGGTTTTTCGCATGGTGTCGATCGATGCCAATCCGGCATCGATCGACACAGGGCGAAAACCCGAATAAAACTTATGTTTCGCCTAGTGTCGATCGACACAATAGTTGTGTCGGTCGACACACACCTCGCTAGATTGATGAATCGGTTCAATTGGATTGGACCGGTTATCGAGCTTGGTTAATAATGGTTAAACGCTAAGAATGGTTTATTGCGATTGGGTTGGTATCGACCGATGCTAATGTAGCATCGATCGACACCGACCGGTACTCAAAACCGGATCAATTGGATTGATCGGTTATCGCGGATTGCCTTTGGTTGTTCTGTATCGATCGACACTATAGTAGTGTCGGTCGACATCAGATTCGATGATTAGGTTATGGAACCAGAAATCACAGAACCAAAGCAAGATAAATCAATTAATTATAAGAATTAAAACATAATAAAACTGAACGTTTTAAAAGGTTCCGTTCCTCAACCAAATATCAAGTGATACTTGATGTCTTCCCAATCTTGTCAACTGTCAAGACCCATTTAATTGTGTGATAGACTTGCAGTGCAAGATGTCCACAATTTCATGAGTAAGACAGAGGTAATCGTGTTGATGGACTTGCAGTGCAAGACATCAACAATTACATGACTGAAGAGATTGGTTTACTTGACTGGGCCATCAAAATCGTTTTGGGCTCAGAGACATCAGGTGGATTGGACATGAGATGTCAATCCACAACCAAGAGTTATATTGGATATAACTAGCAAAGTTGTTGCTTACCTAGATAGATAAAATTTGGGTGACAGCCAGTGGCTCACTCAAGTTTAGTGAAGTATGGGTCTTGGATCATTATATTCATCTGAGGAAACATTGTTTGAATATAATGCGAGTTTTCTTAATTGTTAAGACTTCTCATTTCTTGAACATCATAACTAAACCTCCCTTGTTTTTCAGCTATGTCTAGCACAAACCATCGTAACAATTTCTCCCTGCGATCCGTCCTTGAGAAGGACAAGTTAAATGGATCCAACTTTCTTGAATGGTATCGGAACTTGAGAATTGTTCTCAAACAGGAGAAAAAGGACTATGTCCTTGAGAAAGTTCTCCCTAAGAAGTACCGAGCCAATGCCTGGCAGTCAGATAAGGATGCTTGGGATAAGCATTCTAATGATGCAGTGGATGTGAGTTGTCTCATGTTGGCTACCATGAACTCGGAATTGCAGAAGCAATATGAGTACGTGGAGTCGCCAAAAGAGATGATCACTGGCCTGAAAAGTATGTTTCAGGAGCAGGCACGAACTCAGAGATACCAGACAGTTAGGTCTCTGATTGAGTGCAAGCTACCAATGGGCGAACCGGTTAATCCTCATGTCATTAAGATGATGGGTTATATTGATAACCTGGGGAAACTGGATTGTCCCATTAGCCAAGAGTTGGCTACTGACATCATTCTGCAGTCACTGCCGTCAAGCTATGATCAATTTGTTATGAACTACTGATAGGTTCTAAGTTTTACCCTATTCTAAACTGCAAGTGCACAGTATCGTCAAAGTAGTATATAGGGTTATCGAATCCACAGGGACACTAGGTCTCAATAGATCAGAACAGTAGAGATTAATACTAGAAATAAGCAGATGGTGAAGTAAATAAATTGCGAAGCAAGAAAGTAAACAGTAGCAAGTTGGTTGTGAAAGCAATAAACTAAAAGCGTCAAGCCTAGGGTATTCTCAGGAAATCAGACAAGCAGACAAGTTAATCAGTCAGGATCAAATTAAACTCAGTTCTAGAACTCAAATCACGGAAATAGAATTAACCAAATCTCTTTGCGAAAACTCTCTAAGTTTAAGTGCAGTAACCCAAATCTCTTTGCAATTACTAACAGATTAAACTAGCATTAAGTTCAAGTTCGATATGTTCACAATTAAACTAAACCAAATCTCTTTGCGAATAATTTAATTGCTCAACCTAAATAGTTCAGATTCTAAAACACACTCTCGTGTCGAATTTAGCAACCTAAGATCTAGATTCTAATTGATCAGGTTAGAACTAGCTTTAAGCACAATTTAGTTTGAAGAACATTCTAATCATATGAATCCTTAACTGAATTAAACAAGTCTAGCAAGTCATCAAACCCTAATGAGAAACCCTAAACTTAACTATGGATCTACTCAGACATGATTGATGAAAACATAATCATAGAAATAATAGATTGCATATAAGAAATTAAATAGATAAAGGGGTTCGAAATCTTCTCCAAAATAACTGAAGTACAGGATTAGATCAGCCCCGAAAACTCTAAAAATCTCTTAGCTCTAAGTATGAAAGCGTAAGTAAATTAAACACCAAAATCCTCTATATATAAGCCTAATCTCGGCTGGGGCTTCTGTGTAAATACTGGAACTATTCTGGGCTTCTCTGCAAATCTTCATAACTTGTTAAACCGACGCGTACGGCCCATCTCGCTAGTGTGTCGACCGATGCACAAGGTGTGTCGGTCGATGCTTGATCAATAAATCGGACAGTGAGTTAAGCTCTCGGCCAAAACGTCCCAAAAGTCCCAAAATGCTCCAAATATCTCCAATTAGCTCCAAACCTGATTAAACCTGTAAAAGACTCTAAACGAACACAAAAGACACTAAAAACACATCTATATCATGGTATAAAATGGGTAAAAACCATGATATATCAACTACAACATGAACAACTTGGCGAAGACGTTGACTGAATTGCATGGGATGCTTAAGACTGCTGAACCTAACATCAAGAAGGACACCCCAAATGTCCTTATGGTACAAAAGGGTAAAAAGTTTAAGAAACTTGGTAAGAACAAAGGTGATGGCAAGACGAGCTCGATTGTGAATCCAAGCGAGTCTAGCCATGCTCCTAAGGTTAAAACCAGTCCTTCTAAAGATGTTAAGTGCCGTTATTGTAATGGTTATGGGCATTTGAAAAGAAATTGCAATAAATTCTTGGAAGATTATGAGAAGCTGAAGAAGACGTACGAGACTTCTTCTTCATGTATTATGTTATAGAAGTAAATGTTACTTCTTATAGTCCTACTTATTGGGTATTTGATACCAGCTGTGGTACTCATATTTTGTGAAAATGTGCAGGGCCTGAGCAAAAGTAGGACTATGGAGAAAGGACAAGTGGACCTATGCGTGGGATATGGAGCAAGAGTTGCTGCATTAGCCGTAGGAGTATTTCATTTGTTTTCTTTTATGGCATGTTTTGAACTTAAAACTGCTACTATGTAACTGCTATGAGCAGACAAATTATTTCTAATCCGTGTTTGGATATGGAAGGATATCAGTTCTCAAATCAAGAATAAGTGTTATTCATTTGATTAAAGTGATATATTTTATAGTAGCAATCCATTAGAGAACGGACTTTAAGTTCTAAACCAGAATGTGCCTAACTATAACATTAGTACCAAGAGATTCAAGTCAAAAGATACGAATCAAACTCTTTCTCTGGCATTGTTGTTTTGAGCCACATAAATGAGAAACAGATTCAGAAGCTCCATAGTGATGGGCTTTTGGGCTCATCTGATTATGAATCATAATGAGTAAAGTGAATCTTGTTTATTGGAAAACGACAGAGGCCCCTTTTCAACAAAGGTAGTGTCGATCGATGCATGTATGCAACGATCGATACAGGTGTTGGGAATGTCCTGAAATCTATTGTACTTAGTCTGAGAGAAGGTCGTATTGTCGAGATGAGACAATCATATGACACTAGGTAGTCATAACGCTTTGCTAGAAGCCACTTATGATCAATGGGTTGAGAACTCATTGCTAGTGTTATATGATCCTACAGGGTCACACACCTAAGCAAACTGGACGTTAAAGACGAGGTTGATCATTAATGTAATGATCTAGTGAATGCATATTTGATATGCATTCGATATCAATATTTCTGGGGCAGTGTCGATCGATGCAGATAGTGCATCGATCGATGCAACTCGCGGATTAATCAGATTAATTCGGTTTAATCGTTGGTTAATTCCGTTATGGTTTAAGTCGACATATATAAGATATATGGTCGACCTAAACTGATTTCTAACCTAATTCACAGCCACCAGAACTTGAATTGAAACCTCTGAAGAGATTGGATCTCTATAGGTACTAGCATCCCTGCTGTTCAGTTTGTGTGCGTGTGGATACCAGTAGAGGCGCAGCACTTGAGGCGCTTTAGATCTCGATTACTTGCAAACCTTCCGCTGCTAATCACCAGGTAATTATGAGATCCCATTGATTCAATTACATGAACCCTAGATCCTAGGCTTGGAATTCAGACCAGGATTGCCTAATTGGATTAGGATCTGCTAGAAATTCCTTCAGTGGTATCAGAGCTTTAGGGTTCCATTGAATCTGTAGCATGTTGATTAGATTAGTTGAATCTGAATCTGTGTATGGTTGATACAAACTTGCTAAAATTCGTTTTCATGAAAACCTAGTTTAGGGTTCTGTTCGAAAACGTTTTAAGGCTTTTTCGCATGGTGTCGATCGTTGCCAATCCGGCATCGATCGACACAGGGCGAAAACCCGAATAAAACTTATGTTTCGCCTAGTGTCGATCGACGCAAGAGTTGTGTCGGTCGACACAGACCTCGCGAGATTGATGAATCGGTTCAATTGGATTGGACCGGTTATCGAGCTTGGTTAAAGATGGTTAAACGCTAAGAATGGTTTATTGTGATTGGGTTGGTATCGACCGATGCTAATGTAGCATCGATCGACACTGACCGGTACTCAAAACCGGGTCAATTGGATTGATCAGTTATCGCAGATTGGTTTTGGTTAATCAGCATCGATCGACACTAAAGTAGTGTAGGTCGACACAAGATTCGATGGTTTAGGTTATGGAACCTGAAACCACATAACCAAACCAAGACAAATCATTTAATTAGAAGAATTAAAACATAATAAAACTGAACGTTTTAAATGGTTCCGTTCCTCAACCAAATATCAAGTGATGCTTGATGTCTTTCCAATCTTGTCAACTGTCAAAACCCATTTAATTGTGCGATAGACTTGCAGTGCAAGATGTCCACAATTTCATGGGTAAGACAGAAGGTAATCGTGTTGATGGACTTGCAGTGCAAGACATCAACAATTACATGACTGAAGAGATTGGTTTACTTGACTGGGCCATCAAAATCGTTTTGGGCTCAGAGACATCAGGTGGATTGGACATGAGATGTCAATCCACAACCAAGAGTTATATTGGATATAACTAGCAAAGTTGTTGCTTACCTAGATAGCTAAAATTTGGGTGATAGCCAGTGGCTCACTCAAGTTTAGTGAAGTATGGGTCTTGGATCATTATATTCATCTGAGGAAACATTGTTTGAATATAATGCGAGTTTTCTTAATTGTTAAGACTTCTCATTTCTTGAACATCATAACTAAAACCTCCCTTGTTTTTTCAGCTATGTCTAGCACAAACCATCGTAACAATTTCTCCCTGCGATCCGTCCTTGAGAAGGACTAGTTAAATGGATCCAACTTTCTTGAATGGTATCGGAACTTGAGAAATGTTCTCAAGCAGGAGAAGAAGGACTATGTCCTTGAGAAAGTTCTCCCTAAGAAGTACCGAGCCAATGCCTGGCAGTCAGATATGGATGCTTAGGATAAGCATTCTAATGATGCGGTGGATGTGAGTTGTCTCATGTTGGCTACCATGAACTCGGAATTGCAGAAGCAATATGAGTACGTGGAGTCGCCAAAAGAGATGATCACTGGCCTGAAAAGTATGTTTCAGGAGCAGGCACGAACTCAGAGATACCAGACGGTTAGGTCTCTGATTGAGTGCAAGCTACCAAAGGGTGAACCAGTTAGTCCTCATGTCATTAAGATGATGGGTTATATTGATAACCTGGGGAAACTGGATTGTCCCATTAGCCAAGAGTTGGCTACTGACATCATTCTACAGTCACTGCCGTCAAGCTATGATCAATTTGTTATGAACTATAACATGAACAACTTGACGAAGACGTTGACTGAATTGCATGGGATGCTTAAGACTGCTAAACCTAACATCAAGAAGGACACCCCAAATGTCCTTATGGTACAAAAGGGTAAAAAGTTTAAGAAACTTGGTAAGAACAAAGGTGATGGCAAGACGAGCTCGATTGTGAATCCAAGCGAGTCTGGCCATGCTCCTAAGGTTAAAACCAGTCCTTCTGAAGATGTTAAGTGCCGTTATTGTAATGGTTATGGGCATTTGAAAAGAAACTTCAATAAATTCTTGGAAGATTACGAGAAGCTGAAGAAGACGTACGAGACTTCTTCTTCAGGTATTATGTTATAGAAGTAAATGTTACTTCTTATAGTCCTACTTATTGGGTATTTGATACCAGCTGTGGTACTCATATTTTGTGAAAATGTGCAGGGCCTGAGCAGAAGTAGGACTATGGAGAAAGGACAAGTGGATCTACGCGTTAGGAATGGAGCAAGAGTTGCTGCATTAACCATAGGAGTACTTCATTTGTTTTTCCTTTTATGGCATGTTTTGAACTTAAAACTGCTACTATGTACCTGCTATGAGCAGAAAGATTATTTCTATTCCTTGTTTGGATATGGAAGGATATCAGTTTTCAAGTTAAGAATAAGTGTTATTCATTTGATTACAGTGATATATTTTATAGTAGCAATCCATTAGAGAATGGACTTTATGTTCTAAACCAGAATGTGCCTAACTATAACATTAATACCAAGAGATTCAAGTCAAATGATACGAGTCAAACTTCTCTCTGGCATTGTCGTTTTGGGCTACATAAATGAGAAATAGATTCAGAAGCTCCATAGTGATGGGCTTTTGGGCTCATCTGATTGAGAATCATAATGAGTAAAGTGGATCTTGTTTATTAAGTAAAACGACAAAGGCTCCTTTCAACAAAAGGTAGTGTCGATCGACACAAACGGTGCGTCGGTCGACACAGGTTGCGAACGATCAAAATGAAAGGGCCAGAAGCTTATTGGGCTTTATACATACGGATGTATATGGACCGATGAGCACTAGTGCTAGAGGAAAATTTCAGTACTTCATTACCTTTACTGATATATTCAGAAGGTACGGTTATGCCTTATTTATAAGGCATAAGTCAGAATCTTTGAAAAGTTCAAAGAGTTCCAAAATGAAGTACAGAATCAATTTGGCAAAGGTATTAAACCTCTACGATGAGATCATGGAGGTGAATACTTAGGTCAAGAATTTAGTGATCATCTGAGAGATTGTGAAAGTGTTTCACAATTCACTCCTCCTGTATCGGACCTTATTAGATATGGTTCGATCAATGATGAGTCACTTAGATCTTCCATTATCCTTCTAAGAATACGCTCTAGAAATGTCTGAGTTTACTTTAAATAGAGTTCCATCAAAATCAGTTACAGAAATACCACATGAGATGTGGAATGTAAATGTTTCTGATTTAACCATCATGGAGATTTGGAGTTGCGAGACTTATATAAAACGTTTAATCTCTGATAAGCTCACACCCAAATCTGATAAGTGCTACTTCATTGGTTGTCCTAACAAAACCAAGGCATGTTACTTTTACAACCAGTTCGAGAACAAATTGTTTGTTGCTCGGAACTATGTTTTCTTGAGAAAGACTTTCTTTCCAAGAAGAATAGTGGGAGTAAAAGTACAACTCGAAGAAATTCGAAAATCACAGGAGACTGCTCAACCTGATAAGGAAGAGCAGCAGTTGGATCTACAAAGAGTTGTAGAACCTGCACCTGTGGTGCCTAGAGTTTATAAAGGATCTGGTGAATGTATATTCGATATACATTTAAATGGCGAGTTTCTAAAGAAGTGTCGATCGACACAAAAGTTGCATCGATCGACACAGATCGCGAACCAAATATTGATTTTGGTTTATGACTTAATTAACTACGGTTTAAATCTTGGTTAATTAGGTCGTGGTAAAAGTATACATATGAGATATGTGTGCGCGACTTTTACAGAAAACTGAAGCTCGCAGATCCGAAAGGATCCGTCACGAACCCGAGAAATATGGATTTCTCGTAACCAATTGCCGTGATCTACTGATCATTGAAAGTGACGGGCCTGCGAATTTTGAAGAAGCAATGATGGGCCTTGACTCCGAAAATGGCGAAAAGCCGTTGAATCCGAAATGGGATCCATGTCACAGAACCAAGTATGACTTGGGTTGATTTACCCGATGGTGTAGAAGCCATTGTGAGTAAATGGATTTTCAAGAAGAAAAGATGACATGGATGGTTATATTCAGATGTACAAAGCTAGGTTGGTGGCAAAAAGGTTTCAACTAAATTCATGGTATTGACTGTGAAGAAACCTAATCCCAGACACCGTGCTAATGTCCATTCGGATTCTCCTAGCAACCGCCACTCATAATGGTTATGAGATCTGGCAGATGGATGTGAAAACAGTTTTCCTTAATGGAATTCTGGAAAAAGGATGTGTACATGACACAACCTGAAGTTTTTCATTGATCCTAATGAAGCTAGGTAGATATGCAAGCTTCATCAAACCATTTATGGATTGAAGCAAGCATCTCGGAGTTGAAATCTTCGTTTTGATAAAGCAGTCAAAAGGTTTGACTTCGTCAGGAATGAAGAGGAACCGTGTGTTTACAAGAGGACTAGTGGGAGCGCAATTGCATTTCTAGTATTATATGTTGATAACATACCACTTCTCGGAAATGAAGTTCCATTGTTTCAGTCTGTTAAGACTTGATTCGAAAGTTGTTTTTCGATAAAATTATGGGAGAAACCGTATACATTCTTGGAATAAGAATCTATAGAGATATATTGGATAAGCTAATTGGATTGTGTCAAGATACTTATAATGATAAGGCCTTGCACATGTCCAATATGCAGGATTCTAAGAAGGGCTTCGTGCAAATGACTCTTGGTATTACTCTTAGCAAGACGCAGTGTCTTTCGACACACGCTGAGCAAGGGCGAATGAGGGTCAGGCTACTGCTAAAGGCATTAGATGTCTTAAGATGTGATCTTAATTTTAGTGGGAGTCATTGTTATTAATTTTAGTTATGATATGATGTTCGTATAAACATAATTTGATTATGTTATTGAAATCTGACATCTGTATTATTTAATAATGGTTATTAAATAATAGTCCCAAAGTAATTTATGACATTTTATAGGTCATCAAGTATGTGACTTGATCATGAAACCCTATAGATAATAAATGACATAAATTATGTTGGTCCCTGGTCGAGGTTGTTAAAGTGGGACATTAACAACCGCGTGAGACTAGTATGTGAGGTGCCTGATGACTAAGTTTCATGGAGTCATTAATAAGAGTATTAAAGTCAATCACATAGATATGTGTTGGAGAACACAGGATCGGACATGACCCACTGATGAGAACTCTACGGGATAGTTATATAAGTGTCACGAGAGTTTTCATTACGACTATAGAGTAAAGTCCTTAGACCTGAGTTCATCATGTTTTCTTACATGTGAATTGGTCCGCTTTAACCTTGTCAAACGTCAGCCGTAACTGGTGACTATAAAGGCATTGATTGGGCGTATCATGAAGCGTGTGAAGAGACAGGGATGGAACAAGATGGGATTTGTCCCTCCTATATAACAGGAGATAAATATCTCAGGGCCCATCGAAGATTTGATACTGAGAAATGTGTGGCCACACTCAAACGAGGTGATTGTCAGTCGTTTGTATTGTCAGTATAAATCGGAGTTCGATGAACATGATCTTGGCTAAATAAGGGTGACACAGATCTTGCCTTATGCCAGATCGAGATATAGTGACGAAGGGATTGAAGGAATAGATGATTCCAGTACAAGTGGGAGATTGTTGGGAATGTCCTGAAATCTATTGTACTTAGTCTGAGAGAAGGTCGTATTGTCGAGATGAGACAATCATATGACACTAGGTAGTCATAACGCTTTGCTAGAAGCCACTTATGATCAATGGGTTGAGAACTCATTGCTAGTGTTATATGATCCTACAGGGTCACACACCTAAGCAAACTGGACGTTAAAGACGAGGTTGATCATTAATGTAATGATCTAGTGAATGCATATTTGATATGCATTCGATATCAATATTCTGGGGCAGTGTCGATCGATGCAGATAGTGCATCGATCGATGCAACTCGCGGATTAATCAGATTAATTCGGTTTAATCGTTGGTTAATTCCGTTATGGTTTAAGTCGACATATATAAGATATATGGTCGACCTAAACTGATTTCTAACCTAATTCACAGCCACCAGAACTTGAATTGAAACCTCTGAAGAGATTGGATCTCTATAGGCACTAGCATCCCTGCTGTTCAGTTTGTGTGCGCATGGATACCAGTAGAGGCGCAGCACTTGAGGCGCTTTAGATCTCGATTACTTGCAAACCTTCCGCTGCTAATCACCAGGTAATTCTGAGATCCCATTGATTCAATTACATGAACCCTAGATCCTAGGCTTGGAATTCAGACCAGGATTGCCTAATTGGATTAGGATCTGCTAGAAATTCCTTCAACAGGTTGCGAACGAACGGATAAAATGAAAGGACCAGAGGCTTATTGGGCTTTATACATACGGATGTAAATGGCCCGATGAGCGCAAATGCTAGAGGAAATTTTCAGTACTTCATTACCTTTACTGATGTTTTCAGGAGGTACGGTTAAGTCTTATTAATAAGACATAAGTCAGAATCTTTTGAAAAAGTTCAAAGAGTTCCAAAAATGAAGTACAGAATCAATTTGGCAAAGGTATTAAAACTCTACGATGAGATCATGGAGGTGAATACTTAAGTCAAGAATTTAGTGATCATATGAGAGATTGTGAAATTGTTTCACAATTCACTCTTCCTGAATCGGACTTTATATGGTTCGATCAATGATGAGTCACTTAGATCTTCCATTATCCTTCTAAGAATACGCTCTAGAAACGTCTGCGTTTACACTAAATGGGTTTCCATCAAAATCAGTTACAGAAATACCACATGAGATGTGGAATGGAAATGTTTATGATTTATCCATCATGGAGATTTGGAGTTGTGAGGCTTATATAAAACGTTTAATCTCTGATAAGCTCACACCCAAATCTGATAAGTGCTACTTCATTGGTTGTCCTAACAAAACCAAGGCATGTTACTTTTACAACCAGTTCGAGAACAAATTGTTTGTTGCTCGGAACTATGTTTTTTTTTAGAAAGACTTTCTTTCCAAGAAGAACAGTGGGAGTGAAAGTACAACTCGAAGAAATTCGAAAATCACAGGAGACTACTCAACCTGATGAGGAAGAGAAGCAGTTGGATCTACAAGGAGTTGTAGAACCTGCACCAGTGATGCCTAAGTTTTGCAAGGATCTGGCGAGTTTCAGAAGAAGTGTCGATCAACACAAAAGTTGTATCGATCGACACAGATCGCGAACCAAAATATTGATTTTGGTTTATGACTTAATTAACTACGGTTAAATCTTGGTTAATTAGGTCATGGTAAAAGTATACATATGAGATATGTGCGGGACTTTTACACAAAACTGAAACTCGCAGATCCGAAAGGATCCGTCACGAACCCGAGAAATGTGGATTTCTCGTAACCAATTGCCGTGATCCATTGATCATTGAAAGTGACGGGCCTGCGAATTTTGAAGAAGCAATGATGGGCCTTGACTCCGAAAATGGCTGAAAGCCGCTGAATCCGAAATGGGATCCATGTCACAGAACCAAGTATGACTTGGGTTGATTTACCCGATGGTGTAGAAACCATTGTGAGTAAATGGATTTTCAAAAAGAAAATTTGACATGGATAGTAGTATTCAAATGTACAAAGCTAGGTTGGTGGAAAAAGGTTTCAAGTAAATTCTGAAGGATTGTTTAGTTGATCCTGATTCAATTCTTAGGTTCATATCAACCTAAACATGCAGATCTAGGTTCTTCTTGATTAGAAACAATGATTAGATCTCACCTTATACCTGTTAATTGCAGCGGAAGGAGATAGAACAGGTCAGAGATCAGAGAAACACCGAGAGATGAATCCTCCAAAGGCTCACACACGCGATCACAGAAAACGGCTGCTAGACCGAGCTGATAGGAGGCGCAGGGAGAGAGAGGTTTCGGCGCTGGGGCTAGGGTTAAAGAGGAAAACAGACTCGAGTTTTATTTATAAAACTCGTCCGGTTCCTCTTGGGCCATTTGGCCATTCGCGCACTGTGTCGATCGACACATCATGTGCATCGATCGACACACAGTGGCTAAAACCTTTTATTCTCTCTAAGTACAGTAAATGCCTGGCACTTTTACCGTACTTCTGCTAAGCCATTCCTACACATTTTCCTGTTAGCTTAGGCGTGTGACCCATATGGGATCATATAATAGAGGAAATAAGTCCAAGACTTATAGATCATGAGCGGACTCTAGCAAGCCATCATGACCCCCAGTATTATATGACTTATGTCTGATCATTGACATACTCTTACTTTCTAGAGACAGTACCGAGATTACTGGACACAATTCCAACAATCTCCCACTTGTACTGGAATCTCTGTATTCATAATCCTTTTGTCACAATATCTCGATTAGTCATAAGGCAAGATTAGTGTCATCCTTATAAAGCCTAATCTTGTTCATCGGACTCTGATTCGATACTGACAATCCAAACGACTCGGGACAGTCCGTTTGAGCATGGCCATGCATTTTCCAGTATTCAAATCTCCGATTGGCCTAGAGATATTCACTCCATTTATATTGGAGGAACAAATCCCGTCTTGTTCCATCACTGTAAACTACTCATTTCACAATGTACCCAAACAAGGTCCTTATAACTATCGCAGAACGATAGCGTTAGACAATGATTAAAGTGCATCAGTCCATGTGCAGTCACATGCATGCGAACTCAGGTCTAAGGACTATACTCTATAGTCGTAGTAAGAATCTCTTATGACACAGATATAAATATCCTGAAGAGTTCTTATAAGCGGGTCTTGTCCGGTCGTATGTTCCCAAACATACACCTATGTACTGACTTTGATGCCGCGCATCTATGACACACTGAGACTTTGTCATAAGTCACGTACCAATCCAGTCTCACACGGTTGTTGGTGTTCCAATTTCAACAACCTTCGACTAGGGACAGGATGATATAAAACATCTATCAAACATAGGGTCTCATGATCAAGCTAAATGACTTTGATGACTCAAGATCAAGTCACTTACTTCGATGACCTATAAAATGCTTTATATCACTTTGGAACGATTATTTCATCACAGTTAAAATAATCTTGAAATAATAATTTCATTAAACATAAGAATGTTTTACAAGAACATATCAAATAACTAAATAAAAGCCCTCAAACTCCCACTCAAATTTAGATTACATTTCAATGTCTCTAATGCCTACAGCTTCAGTCAGAAACTCGAGCTTAGGCCTTGGGAGTGGCTTTGTCAACGGATCAGCGACGTTATCATCTGTCTGAACTCGGCTGATCTTGACTTCCTTTCTATTAATGATGTCACGTATCAAGTGAAATCTCCTTAGAACATGCTTGGATTTCTGGTGTGATCTTGGTTCCTTTGCCTGAGCTATAGCACCATTGTTGTCACAAAACAGTGCCAGAGGCTCAGCCGCATCTGGTATCACACCTAGTTCAATAATGAACTTTCGTATCCAAACAGCTTCCTTCGCAGCTTCTGAGGCGGCGATATATTCAGCTTCTGTAGTGGAATCAGCAACGGTGTCTTGCTTGGAGCTTCTCCAACTGATTGCACCGCCATTCAGACAAAAGATATAACCGGACTGTGACCGGAAATCATCTTGGTCTGTCTGGAAACTTGCGTCCGTGAATCCACTGACTTTAAGCACATCACTTCCACCGTACACTAAGAACTTATCCTTAGTATGTCTTAGATACTTCAAGATATTCTTTACGGCAATCCAATGGTTTTCACCTGGATTTGACTGGTATCTACTCGTCATGCTCAATGCATAAGCAACATCAGGACGAGTACAGATCATGGCATACATGATAGATCCTATTGCAGATGCATAAGGAATATTCTTCATGCGCTCAAGCTCAGCAGCCGTCGTAGGGCTCTGCTTCTTGCTTAGCGTTGTGCCATGTACCATTGGCGTGAAGCCCTTCTTGGAATCCTTCATGCTGAATCTTTGCAGGACTTTGTCAATGTATGAATCTTGACACAAGCCTATCAGCCTTCTAGATCTATCCCGGTAGATCCTGATTCCAAGAACGTATGCGGCTTCACCCATGTCTTTCATGGAAAAACAACTTCCAAGCCAGTCCTTTACGGACTTCAGCATTGGAATGTCGTTTCCGAGAAGCAGTATGTCATCGACATACAGAATAAGAAATACTATCTTGCTCCCACTAGTTTTCTTATACACGCATTGTTCTTCTTCGTTTCTAATGAAGTCAAATTGCTTGATCGCTTCATCAAAACGAAGATTCCAGCTCCTCGATGCTTGCTTCAATCCATAAATGGATTTATGAAGCTTGCATACTTTCCCAGCATTCTTTGGATCTATGTAACCGTCAGGTTGTGTCATATACACATCCTCTTCCAGAATACCATTCAGGAAGGCGGTTTTCACGTCCATCTGCCAAATTTCATAATCATGAAAAGCTGCAGTTGCTAGTAGAATCCGAATAGATTTCATCATAGCCACTGGTGAATAGGTTTCATCGTAATCCACACCGTGAACTTGTCTGAAACCTTTTGCCACCAACCTGGCTTTATAAATCTGGACATTTCCATCCACGTCAATCTTCTTCTTGAAGATCCATTTGCACTCGATGGCTTTTACACCAGCGGGTAAGTCAACCAACGAGAACACTTGGTTGACCGACATGGAGTCCATTTCGGAATCAGTGGCCTTGCGCCACTTAGAGGAATCTGGGCCCATCATGGCTTGATTGAAGTTCGATGGTTCATCACCATCAATGATCAAAAGATCATGACAGTCAGTCACGAGGAATCCTTGATATCTCTCGGGTTCGTGACGGATCCTCCCGGATCTTCGAACTTCAGGTACTACAGGTTCAGGCTCTACAATTTCTTGTAGGTCCTCCTGCTGCTCTTCCTCATTAGGTTGAGCAGTATCCTGTTCATCTTGAATTTCTTCAAGCAGTACCTTACTCCCACTGTCTTTCTTAGAGAGAAACTCTCTCTCAAGAAAGTTACAATCCCGGGCAACAAAGATCTTGTTCTCGGAACGTAGATAGAAGTAATAAGCCTTGGTTTCCTTCGGATAACCAATGAAGTAGCATTTATCAGACTTTGGTGTAAGCTTATCTGAGATCAATCTCTTGACATAGGCTTCACAACCCCAAATTCTTAGATAAGACAGCACTGGAGCCACTCCAGTCCATAATTCATATGGTGTCTTTGCTACTGCTTTTGATGGCGCTCTATTTAGAGTGAACACTGCTGTTAGCAGAGCATATCCCCAAAGGGATATTGGAAGGTCTGTGTGACTCATCATAGATCGAACCATATCCAATAAGGTCCGATTTCTCCTCTCAGACACACCATTCCATTGAGGTGTTCCGGGAGGAGTGAGTTGGGACACGATCCCACACTCTCTTAGATGATCACTGAATTCTTGGCTTAAGTATTCTCCTCCTCGGTCGGACCGAAGAGCCTTAATGCTTTTGCCAAGTTGGTTCTGTACTTCATTTTGGAATTCTTTGAATCTCTCGAACGATTCAGACTTATGTTTCATCAAATAAACATATCCATACCTACTGAAATCATCAGTGAAGGTAATGAAGTACTGATAGTTTCCTCTTGCATTTGTGGACATTGGGCCACACACATCTGTGTGTATCAGGCCCAATAAGTCACTGGCCCTCTCGTTAGGTTTATTAAAGGGGGCCCGCGTCATTTTGCCCATCATGCAGGATTCGCATTTCTCACAAGACTCAAAGTCAAATGAGCCAAGAAGTCCATTCGAATGGAGCCTCTTGATGCGTTTCTCGCTGATGTGCCCTAAACGACAATGCCATAGAAACGTTCGGTTCTCCTCATTAGGTTTGAACCGTTTGGTATTAATGTTATAAACTGGCGCGGATTGATCGAGTATGTAAAGCCCATTCGTAAGAGGGGCAGAACCATAGAACAAATTGTTGCGATTGAAGGAACATAATTTATTCTTAACTGAAAAATCATAACCTTCCAAATCCAACAAAGAAATTGAAATAATATTCCTGCTTATAGCAGGTACAAAATAACAATTATTGAGTTCTAAAATCAATCCCGAAGGTAAAGACAACAAGTATGTGCCTACAGCTAGTGCTGGAACTTTCGCTCCATTCCCAACTCGTAGCTCCACTTGTCCTTGCTTCAGCCTTCTACTGTTGCTGAGTGCCTGCATATTAGTACAAATATGAGCCCCACAACCAGTATCCATAACCCATGAGGTATTATCAGAAGTAGTTGTATTAACTTCTATAACAAGAATACCTGTCGAAGAAGTCTCGAGAGTCTTCTTCTTCAATTCCTTTAGACCTTCTTGGAATTTCTTACATTCTCTCCTCCAATGCCCTGGTTCTTTACAGAACCTGCATATGTCAGTTGGCCCAGCCTTGGACTTGGGCTTGGGCTTTGGCGTGTCCTTGTCCGAGACTTGGACAGCCTTGGCCTTTCCCTTATCCTTAGCAGAGGATTTCTTAAACCCCTTGCCCTTTTGCACCATAAGCACATTGGGGTCCTTGGCGGTTTTCCTCAAGTTGGGCTCTGCAGTCTTGAGCATTCCGTGAAGCTCAGGCAATGTCTTACTCAAGCCATGCATGTTAAAGTTCAGAATGAACTGATCATAGCTTGCAGGTAATGACTGCAGAATGATGTCGCAGGCAAGTTCTTGGCTGATTGGGCAGTCGAGTTTCTGAAGATGATCGAGATAACCCATCATCTTCAAGACATGAGGACTCACTGCCGCATTCGCAGCCAACTTACAGTCTAAGAGGTTTTTAACAGTTTGAAACCTCTCAGTCCTTGCTTACTCCTGAAAAAGCGATTTCAGGCTTGCCATTATCTCAATTGGTGACAACACACTCTCGAACTGCATTTGCAGCTCAGCAGTCATTGTCGCCAACATAAGGCAATACACATCATTTTCATCTGACGAATGCTTTTCCCAAGCATTATGCAGAGTCCTGGCGGCATTGTTAGCAGGCCTCTCGGGGAGAGGATCACGAAGGACATAATCCTTCTTCTCCTGCTTGAGGACCAGCCTCAAGTTCCTTGACCACGTCAGGAAGTTCGTTCCAGTCAGCTTCTCCTTCTCGAGAACAGACCGGATTGAGAATGTGTTTTGTGTGCTTGTAGTAGTCATAGCTGAAATATATAGATAAAAAGGTTATTAGTTAAAATGTTCAATATGATTAATCTCGTATTAAATTTAATATGATTAATCACGCATTATATTCAATAACATAAGTTACCCTCAATAGAATATAATGATTCCAAGATCCACATATAACTAAGATCAAAGTGGGCCACTGGCCATCACCCAACCTTAGCTTATATCGGTAAGCCCTATATCGGCTAATTATATCCGTGATATAACTCTTGGTTGTGAATCTGGGCCCGAGGCCCAATCCACTCTGATGTCTCAAGGCCCGGGACTCCCGATGGCCCAGTCAAGAAAACCAGACTATACAGTCATGTAATCATTAATGTCTGGGACTCCCAATGACATTTATGAATCACAAACCGTCTTATCCACGCAAAAGCAGACACCCTCACACTGTAAGGCCATGAATACAATTGAATGGGCTTCGACAGCTGACATAGAATGGACAAGACATCCAACGCTTGATATTATTTGAGGTTCGTAGGTTTATTAAAAATTCATTCCCAAAATAGAAGATTACTATTTCGGGAAACTTTCCATTTTTGGAAACCTACTATTTTAGGAAACTTTCTAAAATTGGAAACTTTCTAAAACCGGAAACTTTCTAACTTTAGAAATTTCTTTAAAATCCAAAACCCGCAAATCTAGAAACTTCTATTTTAAGAAACTTTCTAATTTCAAAATTTCGGAAACTTTAATTTAAAATCGACTTTATAATTTTATAAAATGAATTTTAAATTAATCTGAAGAAAGACTCAAATAATTGGCCCAATTGTTTTAACTTCTTGGCCCGAGGCCCAAGAATTGGTCCATGTCCAAGACATGACCCAATTGTCCAATTAAATGACATAACCGGTCTGGTTCATTAAAATTGGTCTAACCAAATTTTAATTACTACGATGACCACAATTGTCAACCGGTTATTTACTAAACCGGATTTTCTCAATTTATTTGGTCCAACCAAATCAAATTAGAAAATCCTGGTTTAGGCACAAAATCCAATTTTCGACTTTGGATTTCTTATCCCGGTTTAACCAGAATTTAATAAAATTATTAAATCTGTTTATTAAACCGAGACGTTTGATTTTTAATCAAGTTTTTAAACCGAGCCTTAAACCCAACCGTATCGATCGATGAACCAACCGCATCGATCGATTCATCAACCGCATCGATCGATTCATCAATCGTATCGGTCGATGCTCTCAGCATCGATCGATGCGTTCACGCGTTGAGCAGGCTTGGCCGAGATATGCGAAATCCATGCGATCGTTCGATCGATCCATGCGATTGCAGTCGATCTCTCGCGGTTGTAACGACCGATCCATGCGATCGTATCGATCGATCCATGCGATCACAGCCGATACTTCTGTATGAAAATCGCATTCCAAATCAATATAGCTTGGATTTGCGATTTCAAGTGTGTTTAGGTTTCAATTCCTTGTTGCTTAAGTGATTTCTCTTATCAGTAGTTGATTCAAAACACTTCTTAAACAAGAAAACAATCCTAAACTTGAATCTAAACAAGAAAAACCAGAACCAATAGCTCTGATACCACTGAAGGATTGTTTAGTTGATCCTGATTCAATTCTTAGGTTCATATCAACCTAAACATGCAGATCTAGGTTCTTCTTGATTAGAAACAATGATTAGATCTCACCTTATACCTGTTAATTGCAGCGGAAGGAGATAGAACAGGTCAGAGATCAGAGAAACACCGAGAGATGAATCCTCCAAAGGCTCACACACGCGATCACAGAAAACGGCTGCTAGACCGAGCTGATAGGAGGCGCAGGGAGAGAGAGGTTTCGGCGCTGGGGCTAGGGTTAAAGAGGAAAACAGACTCGAGTTTTATTTATAAAACTCGTCCGGTTCCTCTTGGGCCATTTGGCCATTCGCGCACTGTGTCGATCGACACATCATGTGCATCGATCGACACACAGTGGCTAAAACCTTTTATTCTCTCTAAGTACAGTAAATGCCTGGCACTTTTACCGTACTTCTGCTAAGCCATTCCTACACATTTTCCTGTTAGCTTAGGCGTGTGACCCATATGGGATCATATAATAGAGGCAATAAGTCCAAGACTTATAGATCATGAGCGGACTCTAGCAAGCCATCATGACCCCCAGTATTATATGACTTATGTCTGATCATTGACATACTCTTACTTTCTAGAGACAGTACCGAGATTACTGGACACAATTCCAACAAATTCATGGTATTGACTGTGAAGAAACCTAATCTCAAACACCATGCTTATGTCCATCCGGATTCTCCTAGCAACCGCCACTCATAATAGTTATGAGATCTGGCAGATGGATATGAAAACAGTTTTCCTTAATGGAATTCTGAAAAAGGATGTGTACCTGACACAACCTGAAGTTTTCATTGATCCTAATGAAGCTAGGAAGATATGCAAGCTTCATCGGTCCATTTATGGACTGAAGCAAGCATCTCGGAGTTGGAATCTTCGTTTTGATGAAGCAGTCAAAAGGTTTGACTTCGTCAGGAACGTAGAGGAACAAAATGTTTACAAGAGACTAGTGGGAGCGCAGTTGCATTTCTAGTATTGTATGTTGATAACATACTACTTCTCGGAAAAGAAGTCCCTTTTGTTTCAGTCTGCTAAGACTTGACTCGAAAGTTGTTTTTCGATAAAAATTATGGGAGAAACCGTATACATTCTTGGAATAAGAATCTATAGAGATAGATTGGATAAGCTAATTGGATTGTGTCAAGATACTTATGGTGATAAGGCCTTGCACAGGTCCAGTATGCAGGATTCCAAGAAGGGCTTCGTGCAAATGACTCTTGGCATTACTCTTAGCAAGACGTAGTGTCTTTCGACACACGCTGAGCAAGGGCGAATGAGGGTCAGGCTACTGCTAAGGGCATTAGATGTCTTAAGATGTGATCTTAATTTTAGTGGGAGTCGTTGTTATTAATTTTAGTGATGATATGATGTTCGTATAAACATAATTTGATTATGTTATTGAAATCTGACATCTGTATTATTTAATAATGGTTATTAAATAATAGTCCCAAAGTAATTTATGACATTTTATAGGTCATCAAGTATGTGACTTGATCCTGAAACCCTATAGATAATAAATGACATAAATTATGTTGGTCCCTGGTCGAGGTTATTAAAGTGGGACATTAACAACCGCGTGAGACTAGTATGTGCGGTGACTGATGACTAAGTTTCATGGAGTCATTAATAAGAGTATTAAAGTCAATCACATAGATATGTGTTGGAGAACACAGGATCGGACATGACCCACTGATGAGAACTCTACGGGATAGTTATATAAGTGTCATGAGAGTTTTCATTACGACTATAGAGTATTGTCCTTAGACCTGAGTTCATCATGTTTTCTTACATGTGAATTGGTCCGCTTTAACCTTGTCAAACGTCAGCCGTAATTGATGACTATAAAGGCATTGATTGGGCGTATCATGAAGTGTGTGAAGAAACAGGGATGGAACAAGATGGGATTTGTCCCTCCTATATAACAGGAGATAAATATCTCAGGGCCCATCGAAGATTTGATACTGAGAAATGTGTGGCCACACTCAAACGAGGTGATTGTCAGTCGTTTGTCTTGTCAGTACAAATCGGAGTTCGATGAACATGATCTTGGCTAAATAAGGGTGACACAGATCTTGCCTTATGCCAGATCGAGATATAGTGACGAAGGGGTTATGGGAATAGATGATTCCAGTACAAGTGGGAGATTGTTGGGAATGTCCTGAAATCTATTGTACTTGCTCTGAGAGAAAGTCGTATTGTCGAGATGATACAATCATGTGACACTAGGTAGTCATAACGCTTTGCTAGGAGCCACTTATGATCAATGGGTTTGGAACTCATTGCTAGTGTTATATGATCCTACAGGGTCACACACCTAAGCAAACTGGGCGTTAAAGACGAGGTTGATCATTAATGTAATGATCCAGTGAATGCATATTTGATATGCATTCAATATCAATATTCTGGGGCAGTGTCGATCGATGCAGATAGTGCATCAATCGATGCAACTCGCGGATTAATCAGATTAATTCGGTTTAATCGTTGGTTAATTCCGTTATGGTTTAAGTCGACATATATAAGATATATGGTCGACCTAAACTGAATCAGACCTAATTCACAGCCACCAGAACTTGAATAGAAACCTCTGAAGAGATTGGATCTCTATAGGCACTAGCATCCCTGGTGTTCAGTTTGTGTGCGTGTGGATACCAGTAGAGGCGCAGCACTTGAGGCGCTTTAGATCTCGATTATCTGTAAATCTTCCGCTGCTAATCACCAGGTAATTCTGAGATCCCATTGATTCAATTACATGAACCCTAGATCCTAGGCTTGGAATTAAGACCAGGATTGCCTAATTGGATTAGGATCTGCTAGAAATTCCTTCATTTCCATATTTTCTTGCGACATAGACATCAGTGCGTTTAGCGAGGTATCTTTGTTCACATAGGCAAAGTGATGTCTTACGAATGCCAGCGTGAGGTCGGAGAAACTATCGATTGATTCGGGTGGAAGCCGAGAGAACCAAGTCAACGCGTCTCCTTCCAGGGTTTCGGCGAATAGCTGGCAAAAGCCGGCGTCGCGTTCTTTAGTTGATGAGAAACGTGCTTTTGCCGCCATGATCTTGAAAGTCGTTAGGTGAGTGGCAGGATCTTTTGTTCCAATTTCCTTTGGCAATTTGAGCTTTTCCTTTTGACGGATGTACATATTCGTGATGCGCGAAGTGAAAGGTGTCCTTTGAGTCTCTTCGATGATTCGGTCAATTTCCGGGACAGATCCTTTGACGCTATGAACCTCGCCCTTGAGTTCTTTTAGGGTATCTCTGAGCTCGGTCAACTGCTTCTCGACTTGGCTGCGGTTTTCTCCGCGAACAGGCGTTTCATGAGCTTCCTCGTGGGATGTGCCTCGCTCGTAGTGATGGTTATCCCGGCGCGAGTCATTCTCACGACGCGAGCTCCGTCTGCGATCCGAGCCTCGGTCATGCTGAGATTCATAATCATTCCGTTCGTATTCGTCCTCCAGGTCTATGTTGGGCGAGTACCGCTCGTGATGTGAGTTGTCTTGTTTTTGACGTGAATCCCGCCTGGGTTCATTCGAGTCCCTTTTTCGATGCGAGGCTCGTTCATGGTTAATGGAAAAAAAGAAAAATTTAAGGTTTGGAGTTAAATTTTTAATGTAACAAAAAGTTCAAAATATTTGTAATGGAGCCAAGTTAAGTTTAAAACTTTTGGTCATGTCTATATAAACTCCAAACATAAATTACTGTCCACCATTATATTTTTTCCATGGCTTCTAATTTTGATTTGAATTTTCCTATTTTAAATTATGAAAGTGAGTTTTTATTTGATCTAAATGAAATCCCACCAAGTGAAGAAAACTTAAACAATGGAAATGAAGATTTTCCAATTGATAATATGTTATCATTTCACTCCAACGAACATTCTCCAGATATTTCTCAAGGTAAATTTTATTTTTCTTTTATTTATTTAAACTAATTATTTTGTTTCCTTCTTTCATGGATTGTTTGTTAATTTGCTGTTGCTTATTTTTTTGTTCTCACGTCAATCTTTTTTTTTTTAATTTGCTCTCTTTCTTATATGCTTAATTATTTTCTTTTGAATTATAAGCATTTATTTCCATAGATTTTAAATCACATTTAGTCATGAGATTTTATGATATTGATTGATAAAGCTAGTGTCCATCATTAATAGAACGTGATGGAACTTTAAGATGCAATATTATTAAAATATAACATGTAGAAAGAGTAAAATGAATCACTGTTGAGATACGTGATGGAACTCTAAGATGAACTTTTAATTGTGTATGTTTGTTTATTATTTGAAATAATATTATGAAAATAATTTTTTTTTGTTATGACAGAAAATGAAGGTGGATCTCAAAATGAATCAACTTTGAGAAGAACTTACAAAATTCTTTCAAACAAATAAAGATGAGAGATTTTCAGTGCTTTGCTAGAGAAAAGTGATAATGGAAATTTGAAAAAATATACTATACGTGAAGTTTCTCGTGAATTATCGGTACCTATATTAACGGTACGAAGGATTTGGCAACGAGCGATAGAAACGGCTAATAGTGGAGAAGTCGATGTATCTCACAAGAAATTCGGAAATTATGGTTGTAAAAAAATCTTGATTGAGCCAGATCAAGTTGTTGCTATTCCGTTACACAAACGGACTACTTTGAGGTCGCTTTCCATGGCTACGGTGTGAGTCTTACAACATGTTATAGGCGTAAAAAAGAAGGGTCTATTCGATGCCATAGCAATAAAATCAAGCTTCACTTGAAGGAAGATAATAAGAAAGGTAGACTCCAATTTTGCATATCTATTCTAGATCAAATTACTTTACCTCATGAACAAATTTTTTTTGATATATACAATATGGTGCATATCGATGAAAAATGGTTATATATGACGAAGAAGGTCGAGAAATATTATCTACATCCGAGTGAAGAAGAGCCACATCGTACATGCAAAAGTAAGAATTTCATCGGAAAAGTAATGTTTCTAGCGGCAATGGCTCGTCCAAGGTTTGATGAGGAAGGAAGAGAGGTATTTTCCGAAAAAATTGGAATATTTCCATTTGTTACTATGGAACCGGCAAAGAGACGGAGTAAAAACAGAGATGCTGGAACTTTAGAGCTAAAAGCATCAAGTTCTGTCAACAGGAACGACATAAAGGCATGTTTGACTGAAAAAGTTCTTCCGGTAATTCATGAAAAGTGGCCAAGAGAAGATCGAGGGAAGACTATTTTCATTCAACAAGATAATGCAAAAACACATGTTCCGTGTGAATATAAAGAGTTTCAAGAAGCGGCATCAAAAAATGGCTTTGATATTCGTTTGATGTGTCAACCGCCGAACTCGCCGGATCTAAATATTTTGGATCTCGGGTATTTTAATGCCATTCAATCGCTACAAATTAAAGAATGCCCAAAAAACCTTGAAGATCTTGTTCGTGCGGTAGAAGAAGCTTTTCAAAATTATCCCGCAAATAAGGTGAACCGTATTTTTTTAACTCTTCAATCGTGCATGCAAGAGATCATGAAAGTCGGAGGATCAAACAAGTACAAGATACCGCATATAAAGAAAGTTACGCTAGAGAACAATGATCTTCTTCCCATACAATTAAGTGGTGATGCTATGTTAGTCTAAAATGTGATGAATACACTAAGCTATTCGGCTTAGTAGATATGCATATGTTTTTATTGTTCTTGAAGTTATTTTCTTTTTGGTTATTAAAATTAAATTCTAATTTTGGTTTAGAACAAAAAAATATAACAAAAAGAAAAATACTAACGAATATAACATTTCAACACAAACAAAATTATCATAATAAACTAAAATAAAGGCAAAAAAAACTAAAAGAAGTTAGGACAATAAATCTTCAACATATCTATTATCATATCTTCAATTTTTTTATCGGGATGAAGTTCTCCTACATCGTAAAATAACTTGTTCAAATGGAATTTCCTAGTGGTGTAGAGTTGTAATCCCGTTATCTTCTCCATTAGTTGGACATTGTTGGATTTGCTTTCTTCATTTTTTTTTCTTTTTTCATTTTGATTTTCTAGAAAGAAAAAAAAGTTAGTAGAAGAAGCAAAAATCAGAAGCAAAAAAAAATTTAGTGGAAGAAGAAGAAACAAATGCTTAGATTAAAAAAAGAAAAAACAATAAACAGAAGTTTGGACATAGGAAGTGGTGTTTTTTTTTTTGGTCAAACCTTACTTAATTTAAATTTTCAGTCTTACAAATCAATAAGAGTAGAAAGGGCTCTTTTAGCAATAACATCGGCATAAAATAGTTAATGCTTTCCATATCTTTGTCTGTTATTGTTATAGTAACTTAAAAATATATAGTTATTGTTTTAATTAATGAACTAGATTTTGATCCGCGCTTAGAAAGCGCGGATTTACTTTTCTTTACAAATTTAAATTATATTTATTTTATTATTAGTAATTAAAATGTTTAATCATGCAATCTAATTTTGTTTATAATTATTTAATCCGCATTATAAAAATAAATTAATAATTTAGTTTAAAAAAAAGAATTGTGTGTTATTTGAGAAGAGGTATATCGTAAAGATAAAGAGATTGAAATAGCGATTTTGCATTATAAGTTTTAATTTTGTTTTAAACTCGTGCAAAGTTCAATTTTAGAATTCGAAATTGGCTAATTTATTTTTCAACCCGTTCTTATAATGAAGAACATCAAAGCATACGGACACATCGTCCAGGGAAAAAACCTGATGCGGCACAAGACGATGATAATGAGAGAATCTATTTCTCAGGCAGCAGTAGTGAAGAAGAAAGGGCACCACCGCCAATGAAGAAAGGAAAAGGAAAGAAAACGGCAACATCGAAAAAGCCAAGGAAGAAGAAGAAGGGGAAGATGTACACATTGGGACAAGTGAGGACGAAGATTGGATATTATGACTGGGTAGCCACGAAGTTCGGGGATGTTGAAATCTGTAAGAAGCTGGGGATATATGATGACGTCATGATCATCCTGAGGAGTCTCAGTTTAGAAAGGTTGATGACGGAATCTTATGCCGTTTATGAGATGTCGTGCCACCAGTTCTTTTGCACTCTACAAATAGAGGAGTTCATGGATGGGCCAACAGAAGCTGAAGGATATGGTGCCATCACCTTCATCTGCAATGCAAAGAAGCACTGGGTTGGATTCAAACAACTGTCAGAGATACTGGGATTCAGAGATGAGTGGAACAACAGGCTGCCAACCATAGACCTTCTCCCTACAATGTTGTGGAACACCATCTCCAGGGCAGAATACAAGATAGGAGAAATGAAGAATTCTGACATTGCCCACCCGGCCATCCGATACATGGAAAAGCTGTTAGCCTACACCATGTTTTCGAGGCGAGAGAACAACAAGGTGCTAGAGTAAGGGTTGAGGTTCATGGCGATGGGACTTAAGCCGATATTAGGAGGGTTTGACCTTCCCGAGGTAAACCATTGGAACTTGATGAGATTGGAGTTGTGGCTTACTTCTTCAGGAGATTTATGGCTGTGAGGAGGCAGGAGATGACAGCTGTTGATAGGACGCCGGTATTCAGGTTGGGAGGGATGCTGGCCCCAATATTTCAGGCATTACAAATCCCACTGGTCAACGGGGTTTCACCAAAGCTGATAGATGAAGCCCTTCTGCGCAAGACACATTTCCTAGCTGGGAATATAGAGGACATATTCGCATACACATTCCGAGCCAGCCACAACCTGACTGCGAATGTCCTCCTCCCAAACTTTGCCATCACTACACTACGGAACAAGGAGAATGTCATGTTTCAGCCAGATCATTGGTACTACCACAACGCTGCAGCTGACCCGGTGGAAGCACCAGCAAGACCGAGGAAGAGGAGAGCAGCTGATAGAGCTTCATAGGGAGAGGGCCCCAGTAGCCAAGCGGATGTTCTGACGGAGACGAGAGCCAGTACTGATCAGGATAGACCACCCAGCCCGATCTATGGGAGCGCACGCTACTACCTCCATGCTCCCAATGAAGCAATTCAAGGAGCTCAATTGCACAGAGCTCATAGCTATATCAGGAAGCTGGAGCGTTGGAACAAGCTTCAAGACCGCACCATTGAGAAGTTGGTGGCAGCTGGACGTAAGACAAAAGAGGTCTTGAAGAAGAAATACAAGGAGAAGACGAAGGCGCTGACTCGTCAGGTTAAGTACTTGGCTTACATGGTGACATGAAAGAAGGGTCCAGTGGAAATGCCTCCTGGTTATCCGGAGAGTGAAGAAGAAGCAGATTCTGAGGATTTCCCGACTCGACACTCCTACCATGGAGGAGAGGCTACCAGCTCGTCCAGCAGAGCACCAGGACGCGCTCCCTTGACGAGCGACATCGCAGAGCAAGGCGCCACATCCCACCACCATCTCCCGGCTCTAGCAATGAGTCCCTATCCTTGGGTGAAGACGAGGAGGACACCGCACCTCCTAACTACCGAGGTAACACCACCACTTTGTACATACTTTTTGTTTTGTGCTATTTTTAATTTACCACCTTTAGCCTCCCTTGATTTGCTTTCACACCGAGACGGTGCGAAGTAAGTTTGGGGGGGGGGGGGGGTGATCATTTAACCATCTTTTATGTTTCTTTTCTTTAACCTTGAGTCTTTGCTTTTGTGTGTCGCATTGTTAATAGGTATGATTTTGAAAAAACCAAAAAAATTGAAAATTTTCATTAAAAAAATGCATGTAGTTTCATATTTGTTTCTCTTTTAGGATTGAGTCTAGTAGCATTTGCATAGGAGACAATGATATAATTGCCTTATAAGAAATATAGACTTTAAAAATCAACATGATGCCCTTGATAATCATAGTATGTTGCTTAAACAACTATTGAAACACTTGTACATTTCGAGCTTTGATCACACCACTCGAATCTATTTGTCTTGTTTGATACCCTCAACATTGAAACCAACTCACCTATATGGACTTAAATGAACTTAAATTTCTCGCTTATGGGTATTTGATGCTTGATCATGGTCACCACATACACACTTGGATTATCTTTTACCTCATTTTTACCACCCTTTGTTAATCCAAGTGGCCATTCTCACTCTTAGAATGGTTTCCACACCATAGAACCCTTCCCTTTCCTTTTAAGCCTTCATTTGTTTGATTGAGTGAAGCCTCTTTTTGATAATGCTAACATGTGTAAAAGGTTAGAAGTATAAGAACGACAATGATTAGCTCTCATAGGCTATGAGTTCATCTTGTTGATTGGCATTTGGGGTAAAAGCACTTGAAAATGGGATTGAGAGTGAAATAAAAGAAAGAGTGAAATGGGGAGTAAAAAAAAAAGAACCAAAGGGCTTGTGAAGGGAAACACTTGGGAAGTTGAGATAAAATGGGAAGAACTCTAAGTCTAAATAAAAAAGAAATCAAAAGAAAAGAGTCTTAGTAAATAAAAAGAATAACTTCTCAAGACCCAAAAATGAAAAAAGTCAAATGGTTAAGTTTGGGAAAGAAGGGAGATTGAGTAAACTAATGATAGGATTGGGAAACACAATTGGGTAAGACAATGGGAGTTAAGAATTATATGCATGAATTGTTCTTGTCTTGCCACTTTTTGCATAATGTCTAGCATTCCTTTTCCTTGAGAGTTAGCCACCAAAAATAAAATCAAGACCCTCCTCTAAACACCATTTGAAGCCTTTTTATACCAAGCCGATTGATTAAGATCAAATCCCCATTTGTGAGACTGCACTTTGATGAATAAATGAATTTAAGAGTTGGTTAAATGTTGAGTCGGTAGATTCTTGACAATGTGCTTAAGAGAATAAGATTTGGTGTATTGATAAGCCTAGAGAAATTAGAGTGGATTATATTGTTTGTTCGTGCAACATGCTATCATTTTCTAAGGACATCATGTTGAAGGCTTGCTAAATTTCTTTGGTTATGAGTCTCCAACTTCAAACCTCTTCCCCTTTGTTCTCTTGTTGTTTGCTTGAGGACAAGCAAGAAAACAAGTTTGGGGGAGTTGATATGTTGTGTTTTTAAGAGAATTTGATCATGATTTGAGGTGTGTTTTAGCTTTAGGAAAAGCATTTAGGCATCATTAGGAATGCATGTGTGTTGTTTTTCTCTTTTGTAGGTGGTGGATTACATAATGGAGCACCAAGGGACAAAAGAGGAGGTAGGGACCAAAAGAGCACTCAAAGAAGATGGAAAACAGCTAAGGATCGGAGAATACACCTCACAGCGGCACCCAAAAGGGACTGCACCAAGTTGATGTGGGGGATTTGCGGACGACCAAATTCCACAGCGACCCGTAGAGCGGCTTGAAGAACTCGCTGTGGACGAAGACACCTCACAACGCCACCTGGCAGCGATGGCCGTGAGCCGTTGTGAGGTTATTTGCGAAACATGAAATTCCACAGCAGCATCCACAGCGAGTGTCAGAAGCCGTTGTGGAACGAAGGCACCTCACAGCGGCATTGCACAGCGAGGGCCGCAAGCCGCTGTGAGGCCTACTTTTCACACATGCTTTTTTTTCTTTTCACTTTCGGCTTGTAGACCCTCCCATGTGATTGTGGTCGACCATTGCACGTTTTTATGATCTATTTAAGGGCTCTTGGTGTGTTAGAAGAGCCATATCACCTCTTGTAAACATCTACTTCAAACATTTGAGTTTTATTATGATATTTTATGCAATTTGAGTCTTGTTCTTGAGTTCTTATTTGAGTTCTTCTTACTTCTTTCATTTATGTTCATCTAAATCATGTCTTGCTTTATTGTTACCATGGCTTGTGAGTAGTTTTTCTATAAGTTTCTGGGTTTGAGTTAAGGTGAGGGTGATCTAGGAATGGTTTAGGTTGTTTAGAACTTAGGAATATTGATCTCTTCCTTGTTAGAAGTTCTTAATTCTAGGATTGAAGTAGCTAATCAATTCCTTGAACTTGAATGTTGCTAGTACTGAGAAGTATAGTTAATGATTGAATCTCTAATCAAGTGCTTTACATACTTAACCAATGAGAATTTAAGTTTAAGGTGTTTAGTGGTAATAAGAATTTGTTCTTAAAGCATGTCTATCTTGAAATTGCCAATGAGAGTTGATGTTAATGCTTGATATATATGGTTATTATCATGAGAGTGGAGTAGCTTGATATATTGTTCTTAGCCTAAGAAATCATCCCATGTTTGCTAAATGATTTTGAACTGATAATTGATCACCCAAACCGAAAACTCAACCCAAGGAACTTAGTTTTTAATCAATTGTCTTCAACCTTATTATTGTTCTGTTTATGCTCTGTTCTTGTTCTGTTTTAAGCTCACTATTGTCTACATACTTGTTTAATCATGTTTGGAATTTGGTTTCATTGTTAGTTATTAGCAACAAAAACCTCAAACTAATTTGGTTGCACTTAGATTAAGGAAACACTTGCATTCTTAGTGTGTTTAATTTACCCAAGTGGTTGACACCTCAAAACTACAAGGACTAGGTTGTATACTTGCAACTGAAGTGTGTGAAGAGGAAATTTTTATGCTTATCAATAGCCATCACCAACCATCTCTTAAAATACATAGACGGAGTGACCGCATGCAAGTTTTAACAATCCCTCATTACATAAATTACAAAAGAGAAGCCATCATATATTCTCTAAGGATCAATTTCGCTCATATGAGCCATGATATTGTCTATAGACATCGAAAAAGGAGATTTGATTCTGACATCTCAACTAGACAACTTGACCATTCCTCTCAGACCAGACTCTCCTACTTATTGGTGTTGGATTTTGCACCATCAAATCCGGCCCATTTACGAAATACAAAGCCCACTAAAGAAAGATGTCCAAGATATAGACGAACTCAACCAGTCCCATCAAACATGACGAAGCGACGTGGCCCAAACACAAAAGGAGATGATTTGTCATTCGTGTCCGTCGGAGTTCGAGTTCGATAAAGAACAAGTCGTAGACCGTTGTAACAACCTCCGAGAATCTCGGGACATTGGGGATAATGCGAACGAGAAGATCGTAACAGAAAAAAGGAGAACGAGGATATAAGAGGCGAGGAAGTCATCCGAAGACTTCATACGAAACATAATCCAAACTTTACTGCTTTAAAAACTTCGATCAAAATAGTTCGATCTCACTTTGTATACTTACAACCTGTTCTTTGTATAAATTCTATCTCAACATTCAATGTTTTACAACATCCTTGATTCACAGAGAATATATGTATCATTTCCTAAAGTCCCAAAACCACATTTCAATATAAATCCTTGGTGTGAAATCTCAGAACTCACACTACCTAAAGGAGAACCATCATACCTCCCCTCAAACCGTCTCTCCCCACCTTAGCAGAGCTAATCTAACCCTGTAAGATGCGCTCAGTGAACTCCAAAAAGTGACAATACAATACAACTCATGTGCAGGCCCTGTTGAAAGTGCGACCAGAAGATAAAGAGTCCTACAAGGAGAAGAAGGAGGTCTCATGTTAGAAACAGAAACCCAAATGGTGGAAGCTGCTTGTACACTCCATCTGGAATCCCAACACACCTCTGAACATAACTCGGGACAACGATCCTTGGCTAATAGATTAGTTTTCCCGTCACCCCCAACTCAAGTTAATGCTGAAATACCTATCAAACACACATTCAAAAAAAGACTGGGTAGACCTCCAGGAAAAAATAAAGCCTCTCCAACCACTGCACCCTTTGCAGGACAAAGCTCTCGCAAAAGAAAAATCATCAAATCCAATTTTCACCAAAACGTAAAATCCAAGGGAAAAATATTCCTCCTAGAGAGGAGAATATTCAAACCAGAAATAAGCAGAGTACCTCTAGGTATCTTTTCCCTCGTTTAGAGCACAACGATATTCCATCTTCGTCCACCAAACCTTCAACAACCATTATCCATGTGATTGAGAAGGCAAAGCCGGTTTTTTGGAAGCCTTCAAATCTGCATCCATAAAGATAGTGAGTTAGAACTGTCAAGAGTTGGGGAATATCCTGACAGTTCAAAGGCTGAGAGATATGAGAAAATAAATATCTCTAGCATTTTTCCTCACCGAAAAAAAATCCTGATGATTTTGTGCTCGAGAAACTTAATGGTTTGGGCTTCAACCATATTAAGCTGGTCCCTCCTGCTACTTGGGGGGTGGAGTTGGAATAGCACTCATGTGGAAAGAATAGATGCAACTAGAAATCCTAGAAGAAACAAAGAACTTTATTGATACAAAATTCAAGCATAAGTGTTGGTTCCAAAAATCGCACTCGGCCCTGATGATTTTGTGCTCGAGATGCGTTTGATGTTAAGAGTCGTAGAACAATCGCGAATTGGTCAGTACATGGACGACTAATTTGCTACTTTGGGTATAATAGTAACCAAGTCGTTTATTTGTCGCTATTGATACGACTAATATTTAACTCATTATTCGTATCGCAAAGTAGTCGGTATGGGTCGTATCATATAGTATTTTTGGATTTAGTAATAATAATATGAGATAGTTTGGTCTTCTGGAGTCCATGCATACGATGTGTTTTGAATGCAAACTTTAAATGTGCAAAAACTTTTATTGTCGTATCACAAATGAAATATATAATTTGATATTTGAATTTAACAATATCCAAATTGATCAGGGTTTCTATATATGCTATTTAAATAATGTAATAAAAAGGAGATTATGATATATAGTGGACAGAAAAGTTATAAACATTAACGACAAATGTATTTTTAAAAGAAACATTAAGACGATCAACAAATCATCTAACCCAAAAAATAACCAGTTTTAATAAGATCTTCTAAAACAGGTACATAATTTAGAAGATATTTAACTAGAGCATAATTTCTTCAGGATATTGGTCAGGTACAAGATTTGGAAAGCTACAAAATAGAAAACAATGTATGAGTTCTTGAAACATAAAAAACATATTACATAATGAGTTGCATTTGGTTTATGACCAAAACATGTTTATAAATCCATTAAAGTCCGGATTGTTGGTTTGATCGTACATAATCGTTGACATCCCTTCTTTTCCTTTAAGCCAAGTTACACCTAATTAAATAAATTTTATACACAAACACTATTAACATTTTAAACAATATAGAAATCAAAAGTATCATCAATCCTTAACCCAGACATGTAATACACCATGAGATCATTCTAAAAATAAACTAAATTGAATTTCTAATCATACCCATTTCGTGATTTCTGTAGAAGCACCGAACAATCACAAATAGATGTCTATCAGCATCCTTCCAAAACCTTTTTACTAGTTCCTTAGCATATTCCCTGAGAAATAAACACCGAAGACTCCAAAGGCTAGAAAAAATGTATTTTCATTTTCTATTATCAAAGTCAAACAACTAACATATGTGAGGAAGATTATATATGCATTTGTTTAACTAACCTTAGGTCGCGAATTGTAAACTGCAGCTTTAGTTGGCCTGTCCAATGAGGTTCAAGGTTTCCAACAAGTGTAACAACACCAAGGACATCTATAATGGAAAAATAAAATCATTGAGAACTATACCTTAATCTATTTAGTTAAAAATATAATGTTTACCACACATGCAAATAACATGATCAATATAATCTGATAAAGGAAACAATTGTATAGACTAAAAGTTGCTTATAGGGTATTCATCATAGACTCTTCCATTTAATATATCCAGAAACGATTCAAATCGCATAAAATGACCTTCTGAAATATTATCATAAGTGAGGCAGAAATATGTGTTTAACCCGAATATGAGCTTGAAATCGTGAGGGGTCAACGACCCATATTCCGGTTCTTGTACAACTCGAGCATTCACAAGTTTAAACCAACGAGCCTCACACCATGTAGAGAAACAAGATTTCTCAATGAAAGAGGCAGGAACGGTTGCCTCTATTTTCATACCCTAAATCAATAAATGAATACCTTAATAAAACATGCAATGACACAATAAATAAAACTAATTATAGAGTAAAAGAAAGATTACCTCCTCATCGTGCAAAATCATTTGGATTATTGGTTCTCCAATGGATGAAACACACATCCAAACACGCAAAAGAAGAAATTTTAGGTCCCAAAAGCAAGGAATGAAGTTGTTGATTTGAGAAATTTTTCTGAAAGTCTGTGGAGCCATGGTTGAGAAACGGAGAAATTTTCGCAGAAATTAGCTTGAAAAGAAGTTTTTTTTTTCTCAGTAAGCGGTAAGAAAATGAAGCGTCTAGGGTTTTAATATTAATAGTTTCCCAAATTGGTGAGTAAAAGGTGTGAAGCACTAAAAGAAACCCTTTGAATTAGTAATATTAAAAGGTGTAAAAATTAGAACTCACAACCCTTGGTTTAGACAACTCACAACCGCCACTACAACAAATATGTACATTGTTAGCGCGAAAATTATGCTATCGTATGTCATACATAGCATTTTCACAAATGCTATGTCATCCGCATCTATGGTAGGTGTCATCCATACGATAGCGTTTTTGACATGCTATCATACATTCGATCTATTATAGCAGTGCTTAATATATTATTTTTATAGCACATGTTTAGTGCTATTTTATTTAATATTGTAGCAGATTTTTATCGCTATACAAATATATTTAGTTAGAATATATATATACATATTATGCACAAATTTTTTATTCGAATTTTGTTTTGTAAACTATTTATAATTTGATTTACATAATTTTATCTCAAAAATCATCAAAATACATAACAATAATATTGCATTAATCAAAAACAAGTCTTACATAGTTACATATACTAACATCGTAATATGCCGCTAAGTCTTGAACAATGTAAAACTAATATTATAAAAACAAAACCAAAAGGCTAATGAGCTCTCAAAGATTCTATCTAGCTCTAAGCTCTAAGGTGTAAATATAGCTCTTCCTCTGTTAATACCTTTGAGTCAACAATGTCCGCCATTAATGCTGCATCTGGACTCGCCTCCGTTGTTGTTGAGCTATGGTACGCTTGCTGACACTTCTGGATCTGCCATTTCCATCACATGGTTTGTCTTTATTGAGGCTCATCTTTGGTGATGACTGCGACTGTCCCTTGATTTGATACTTCCAAAACATAGCTGATGCTAAAGAGAATTGACAATAAGTAGTAGAAGATCATTTTGTACAGACCTGAAGTTCTGGGGACTGAGCTCAAAGTCCGACCCTGGACCATCGGCATTTTCCCCTTCACACAGTTAACGACAGACACACCTTTCGGGTAAGATTCACTAACGTATCTCTGGATTCAGCATCAAGAGCATATCTGTAATGGACAAAACAGCCTTTTCAACATATATATTATACTAAGCGGAAAGACAAAAGATGTTTCAAAGTGTTTCTAATGTTTTTCTTTGCTGCCATAAGAACTTAAGTTACGACTAGATGAACATACAGAAGGGATGTTGATGCATTAATGTGATTTTAAATCCTCCACAGATAGGTGTAAAATCATACCTGTATTCCTTAATATACGAAGATGGAAGTTCTTCATCATTTGCAGGCCGTACTTTTGTACAAATCTGATCATAGAAAAGAGATACAAGCTTAAAATTGGATTCACAAATGTCAGCGCACTTTACAAAGAATAAATACAATCAGTAACGAACCTGTTTAACATGATCAGCTATGGCAACCTGTGCAGTTCTTGGATCAAGGTACTCATTCTCAGTAATTTCACTGTAAGATGAAACAATCACCTGAAACACACAAAAAGTAACACTAAATCTCGCAGCGGATAAACACCAAATGGTATTCCAAAAACATTTACAAGAAACAAAAAAAAGAATATGCATGACATATGTCGATCTCTAGGACAAAGAAATGCTGCATGTTTTTAAGATATCAGCCGTAAGTTCATGAAAACTCTCTAGCAATCTCCGTCTGAGTGATCCAGTAAGTGTAAATTTCAAAGTTTCTTATGAGAAAACAATTTAAGAACATGCCAATTGAATTGAAATCACAGTTCCTATTGAAATCACAATTCCTCTGAAAAAACAATCTAATAAACTACAATAGAGCCAGAAGTCAGTACAATTCGACTCAGATTAAGAAGAAAACTTACATCACCTGCCCTACTGGGCATTTCAAGGAAAATCATGTGAGACTTGTTGTACACTGGAAATGCCTCCATGGCTGCTTCTTTGTAAACTTCCTCATCGCTCAAAACCGCTTTTAAATATGCCAGAAAATTGAAATTAAAATGTCAAATCACGCACAATGATCTTCAAGATAACAATGCATGGGAAAATCTACGACTGCGCATTCGCCTCAATCAATGTACATGTGTGTATTGAGTACCTTTCGCGACGTAATTGATTTCACCAGCGGAAGCGTTGAGCAAGGAAGTTTCATCCTTGAAAAGACAAATAAAGTTATCAGCAAAGCTTCACAGATTCTGTAGAAACAAGAAAATAAAGTTATCTTGGGATGATTACAGTCTTGAGTTGAGATGAAATAAACGAAATCAATAAAGAAATTGAAAGATATGCAGAGGAACAACGAGAGGGAGGTTGTTACCAGGCTTGCAGAACCAACCATCACCTTCGATGAAATCCAAATGGTTTGGTGTCGAGAAATCGAACCATTTTGGAGCTCCGATGTCTTCGTAAAACGTCTCTCTGAAACTTGATTCGCTTCCAGTCGATCTGAGAAGGCTCCATCGGAGAATACACATGCAAAGAGAGAGTTGTTGGTTAGAGAGAAAAATAAGCAAACCTCAATCGAAGAATACACATAGAGAGATGTTGGTTCAAGCACCAGGGATTCTCGATTTCTCTCCCAAACTACCACAAACAAACCCTAATACAGATGCTTCTCCATCTAAAGCCCCGAAAACACAGGAAAGTGATCCAGCTCGAACCCTAGATGTCAAATTGACATTGTCAATCGAGTCGCTTGTCTCCAAGAAACGGATTCTGTGAAACGAAAGAAAGAAAAAAAAAATTAAGAGAGAATAATCATAGAATGAGAGATGATTTTGATTTAGGGTTTTACCAAAGATGACAAATGAGAGAAAGAGAGAAAAAGTTAAGAGTTAGAAAGAAAAAAAAGTGTGATGATAAAATTTTGGCTAAATGTTTGGCGGAAATCTAATTTTAGTTTCCTGCTTAGTGAAATTATATTACAGCGTTTATCAAATGCTATTATATAGTTTTAAAATTACAAATATATCTACGATAGCAGTTTAGTAAAACGTGCTATTATAATGTGCTATCAATGTGAACTTTTTTTGTAATGCGCTAATGATATTTTTTTAATAATGACGATTCGGTTTAGATAAATTTGGTTTCGAATCACATTTATCCATGTCAATAACGACGATTCAAAAATCTATCTAACAGGAAAACAAAGTTTCTTCTTCAAAGGGAATCATAAGTTAGAGAAGGTAGTCAGTCGTAAGCTCATAGAAAATACTATGTTCTTGGCGTTGTTTGAGCTGAACAAAGTTGATGCATTCGCCAACACTCTAACTTATGGTCAGATTCCAAATCACTACACCTTCGACAAAACAAAGAAGAAATGGAATAGAAGGCGAAACAAACAATTTGGTGTTGGAAGAATTAATTATGCTCCCCGTAAACAGGAAGATTCTTATTATTTGCGTATATTGTTGAACATTTTCAAAGGACCCAGATGTTATGATCATATAAAAACGTTCAATGATGTTGTTTACAAGGAGTATAAAGAGGCGTGTTATGCTCGTGGGTTGTTGGATGATGACGAAGAGTATACTGATGATATCATTAGACGTAGTTACGATGGTTATGGAAGATCTTTGAGACAGCTTTTTGTTGTTATGCTTCTTTTTGATACTTTGTCTAAACCAGAAGTTGTTTGGGAAAATACTTGGGAGTTTCTATCTGAAGATATATAACACAATATGAGGAAATATTACAATAGGCCAGGTATGAGTATTGCGAGCCTCTTTCAATTTATTATTGAGGCATTTTGAATTTGGAATTTATTAACAATGTTGAATACCTTTTCGTGTAGAACTTAAACTAACTGATGATGAGAAGAAGCAGTACGCTCTTGAAGAGATACAGAAGGCTATGAGACGGTGTGGGAGCACTCTGGCTAGGTATAAAACCATTCCTTATATACCACCTTTAAATCAGAAGGTAGAAAATGTTTTGATACATGATGAAAGAAGCTATGATCGTGAAGAACTGTTGGCCACTCACGAGAGAGATATTCTAAAATTGACAGATGAACAGAGGAAAATATATGAAGAGATAATTGATGTTGTGGTAAATGACAGAGGCGGCCTGTTTTTCGTTTATGGATTTGGTGGTACTGGGAAAACATCGAAATTACTTTAGCGGAATTGATTCACTGTTGCTACAAGGTGGAAGAACTGCTCATTCAAGGTTTGGAATACCTATTATCCTGACGAGTTTTCTACATGCAACTTGACACATGGAACATAACAAACTAATTTAATCAAGGATGCTTCTCCAATTATATGGGATGAAGCACCTATGATGAGCAAGCATTGTTTTGAATCACTTGATAGAAGTCTGAATGATATAATTGGAAATAAAGGCGACAAGCCTTTTGGTGGAAAGGTTGTGGTGCTTGGAGGTGATTTTAGACAGGTACTTCCTGTTATTAATGGCGCGTGTAGGGCTGAAATTGTCTTGGCTGCACTAAATTCATCCTATCTTTGGGAACATTGTAAGGTTCTTAAACTTACGAAGAATGTGCGGTTATGTTCTAATAATCTTACCGCTGAAGAGGTTAATGAACTTGAAAAATTCTCGAATTGGATATTAGCTGTTGGCGATGGAAAAATTGCAGAACCTAATGATGGTGAGGCTCTAATCGATATCCCAGAAGAGTTTCTAATTACAAATTCAGATGATCCAATTGAAGCTATAAGCAAGGAAATATACGGAGAATCTGCTTTGCTTCAAGCAGCTAAGGAACCAAAGTTTTTCCAAGAAAGAGATATACTATGTCCAACAAATGAAGATGTCAATATGATTAATGAGCATATGTTAGATAAGCTCGAAAGTAAGTTAATAATTATTTCTTAAACTTATGCTAAATTATTTTTATACGTATACTAACGTTTCTTTGAATTTCAGGTGAGGAACGGATTTACTTAAGTTCAGATAGTATAGACCCGTCTGATAAAAGCTCAGAAAGCGATGAAGTACTTAGTTCTGATTTTCTAAATAGTATTTAGGTTTCTGGGCTACCAAACCATAGTATAAGGTTGAAGATTGGATGTCCTGTGATGTTGCTTCATAATATTAATCCTAAAGGTACTAATAGTCTTCTAAACTCATTATTAACTTCATATACTCTTTTAATATATTCTGCTACATGCTTTAAACAGAGGGGTTAATGAATGGGACAAGACTTCAAATTACTCAGCTATACGATTTTATGGTGGAATCAAGAGTTCCTACTGGAGAAGGAGTTGGAGATAAAGTGTTCATCCCTAGGTTGTTGATAACACTATCAGATACAAAACTGCCATTCAAAATGTGCAGGAGACAATTGCCGTTGTCAGTTGCTTTTGCTATAACAATCAACAAGAGCCAAGGACAATCATTGTCAAAATTTGGTTTGTTTCTACCAAGACTTGTGTTTTCACACGGACAACTCTATGTGGCAGTATCTAGAGTGACCTCGAAGAAGGGATTAAATTTTTTGATTTACTCAGGGTTTTAGCACGGACGAGCAAAGGTGGCTTTAAGTTAAATTTCTCCATTGTGTTTGTTCAATATTAATTTCAGTTTTACTTTTATGTTCTGATTCAGAATGCAAGCAAGGAAAGAAATAATCTGCAGACTCTCGGCACATGGAATCATACCACCACTCCACCAAAACCCCCAACAAGCAAATGACGATCAAGCAAGGACACGCTTTGTCATGCCACAGCTCCACCAACAGCCACGACAAGAAGAAGATGATGATCAAGAAAGTGATGTGGATGAGCTCACACCACTATAGTGTTGGGAATGTCCTGAAATCTATTTGTACTTACTCTGAGAGAAAGTCGTGTTGTCGAGATGAGACAATCATATGACACTAGGTAGTCATAACGCTTTGCTAGAAGCCACTTATGATCAATGAGTTGAGAACTCATTGCTAGTGTTATATGATCCTACAGGGTCACACACCTAAGCAAACTGGACATTGCATGAGAGGATGATCATTAATATAATGATCGGGTGAATGCATATTTGATATGCATTCAATATCGACATTTCTGGGCGATGTCGATCGACACACTAAGAGTGTCGGTCGACATAAATTGGCCGTGTCGATCGACACATAGAGTGTGTCGGTCGACACGACTCGCGGATTGACAGATTAAATTGGTTTAATTATCAGTTAATCCCGGGGCGGTTTAAGTCGACATATATAAGATATATGTTCGACCTAAACTCGTTGCTAACCTAATTCACAGCCACCAGAAACAGAAAACAAACCTCTCTGGAGATTCGATCTCATAAGGCACTAGCATCCCTTCCTGTTCAGTTCGTGTGCGTGTGGATACCAGTAGAGGCGCATCATCTGAGGCGCTCTAGATCTTGATTACTTGCAAATAACTTCCGCTGCTAATCACCAGGTAATCACTAGATCTGATAGATTCAATTACATGAACCTGTAGATCCTAGGCTCGGAATTCAGACTAGGGTTGCTAATCCTGATTAGAACTGCTAGAAATTCCTTTCAGTGGTATCAGAGCTTTAGGGTTCCATTGAATCTGTGGCATGTTGATTAGATTAGTTGAATCTGGATCTCTGTATAGTTGATACAAGCATGCTGAAATTCGTTTTTGATTAAAATCTAGTTTTAGGGTTTTAACTTGAAAAACGATTAGGGATTATCACCCTGTGTCGATCGACACCAAGCGGGTATCGGTCGACACAGAAGGATAACCCGAATAAAACTTTTCGCCTAGTGTCGATCGACACAAGAGTTGTATCGGTCGACACAAACCTCGCGAGATTGATGAACCGGTTCAATTGGATTGGACCGGTTATCGAGCTTGGTTAAATGGTTTGAATTGCGATTGGTTTGATTAGTTTGGTATCGACCGATGCTAGTGTAGCATCGATCGACACCGACTGGTATTCGAAACCGGATCAATTGGATTGATCGGTTATCGCGGATTGCTTTTGGTTATTCTGTATCGATCGACACTATAGTAGTGTCGGTCGACATCAGATTCGATGATTGGGTTTTGGAGCCAGCAATCACAGAACCAAAGCATGATAAATCAATTAATTATAAGAATTAAAACATAATAAAACTGAACGTTTTAATGATTCCGTTCCTCAATCAAATATCAAGTGATACTTGATGTCTTTCCAATCTTGTCGACTGTCAAGACTCGTTTCATTGAGTGATAGGCTTGCAGTGCAAGGTGTCCACAATTACATGAGTAAGGCAGGAAGTAATCGTGTTGATGGGCTTGCAGTGCAAGGCGTCAACAATTACATGACTGAAAATATTGGTTTACTTGACTGGGCCATGAAAATCGTTTTGGGCTCAGAGACATCAGGTGGATTTGACATAAGATGTCAGTCCACAACCAAGAGTTATATTGGATATAACTAGCAAGGTTGTTGCTTACCTAAATAGCTAAAGTTGAGTGATAGCCAGTGGCTCACTTGAATTTAGTAAAATATGGGTCTTGGATCATTATATTCATCTGAGGAAGCATTGATTGAATATAATGCGAGTTTTCTTAAAAGTTAAGATTTCTCATTTCTTGAACATCATAACTAAACCTTTTTCTTTTCTATGTTCTCAGCTATGACTACTACTCATAATAATTCTTTCTCCCTGCGATCCGTCCTTGAGAAGGACAAGTTAAATGGATCGAATTTTCTCGAATGGTATCGGAACTTGAGAATTGTTCTCAAGCAGGAGAAGCGGGACTATGTCCTTGAAAATGTTCTCCCTGAAAAACCGAGATCCAATGCTGCACATGCAGAAAGGAGTGCTTGGGACAAGCATTCCAATGATGTGGTCGATGTGAATTGTCTCATGTTGGCTGCCATGAACTCGGACTTGCAGAAGCAATACGAGAACGTGGAGTCGCCAGTGGAGATGATTACTAGCCTGAAAAGCATGTTTCAGGAGCAAGCACGAACTGAGAGATACCAGACGGTTAAATCTCTCATTGAATGCAAGCTACCAAAGGACAGTCCGGTCAGTCCTCATGTCATTAAGATGATGGGTTATATTGATAACCTGGGGAGACTGGATTGTCCCATTAGCCAAGAGTTGGCTACTGACATCATTCTGCAGTCACTGCCGTCAAGTTATGATCAGTTTGTTATGAACTATAACATGAATAACTTGACAAAGACGTTGACTGAGCTGCATGGCATGCTCAAGACAGCTGAGCCAAATATCAAGAAGGGCACTCCTAATGTACTTATGGTACAAGGGGGTAAGAAGTTTAAGAAACTTGGCAAAGGCAAGGGAAAGGGCAAGGCAGTCCCCGTTGAGAACCAGGACATGCCTGCGCCAGCCCCGAAGCCCAAGCCGGGCCCATCTGAGACTGATAAGTGCCATTACTGTAAAGAGCCTGGGCATTGGAAGAGAAATTGCAACAAATTCTTGGAAGAGAAAAAGAAGAAGAAGAAGACTTTCGAGACTTCATCTTCAGGTATTTATGTTATAGAAGTAAATGTTACCACTTCTGGTTCTACTTCTTGGGTATTGGATACCGGCTGTGGTGCTCATATTTGTACAAATATGCAGGGCCTAAGCAACAGTAGGATGTTGGAAAAGGGACAAGTGGACCTGCGTGTGGGGAATGGAGCAAGAGTTGCCGCATTAGCCATAGGAACATTTAACTTGTCTTTACCTTCTGGTTTGGTTTTAGAACTTCATAATTGCTACTATGTACCTGCTATAAGCATAAATATTATTTCTATTCATGTTTTGGATTTGGAAGGATATCAGTTTTCAATTAAGAATAAATGTTGTTCTTTTGATTACAATGATATGTATTATGGTAGCAGCCCATTAGAGAATGGGTTTTATGTTCTAAACCAAAGCACAGAAATCTATAACATTAACACCAAGAGATTCAAATCAAATGACACGAATCAGACTTTTCTATGGCATTGTCGTTTGGGCCACATAAACGAGAAACGGATTCAAAAGCTCCATAGTGATGGGCTTTTGGGCTCATTTGATTATGAATCATGTGAGAAATGTGAATCTTGTTTACTAGGCAAAATGGCAAAGGCGCCTTTCAACAAACAAAATGAAAGGGCCAGTGACCTATTGGGCCTTATACATACAGATGTATGCGGCCCAATGAGCACAAGTGCCAGAGGAAATTTTCGATACTTCATTACCTTCACTGATGATTTCAGCAGGTATGGCTATGTCTATTTAATGAGACACAAGTCGGAATCCTTTGAAAAGTTCAAAGAGTTCCAAAATGAAGTACAGAATCAACTTGGCAAAAGTATTAAGGCTCTTCGATCAGATCGTGGAGGAGAAAACGTAAGCCAAGAATTCAGTGATCATTTGAGAGATTGTGGAATTGTTTCACAACTCACTCCTCCTGGAACACCACAATGGAATGGCGTGTCTGAGAGGAGGAATCGGACTTTATTAGATATGGTTCGATCAATGATGAGTCTCTCAACTCTTCCATTATCCTTTTGGGGATACGCTCTAGAAACTTCTGCGTTTACACTTAATAGGGTTCCGTCAAAATCAGTTGCAAAGACACCACATGAGATGTGGACTGGAAATGTTCCAATTGTGTCTTTCCTGAAGATTTGGGGTTGTGAAGCTTATGTTAAGCGATTAATTACAGATAAGCTCGAACCCAAATCTGATAAGTGCTACTTCGTTGGTTATCCTAAGGAAACCAAGGCATACTACTTTTACAACCAATCCGAGAACAAAGTGTTTGTTGCTCGGAACTGCGTTTTTCTTGAGAGAGAGTTTCTTTCCAAGAGAAACAGTGGGAGTAAAGTACAACTCGAAGAAGTTCGAGAACCGCAGGAAAATGCTCAACCCGTAGAGGAAGAGCAACAGTTGGATCTACAAAGAGTTGTAGACCCAACGCCTGTGGAGCCAGAAATTCGTAGATCCGAAAGGATCCGTCACGAACCTGAGAGATATTGATTTCTCGTAACCAATTGTCATGATTTATTGATCATTGACAGTGACGAGCCCACGAATTACGAAGAAGCGATGATGAGCCCTGACTCCGAAAAATGGCTGAAAGCCGCTGAATCCGAAATGGGATCCATGTCACAGAACCAAGTATGGACTTTGGTTGATTTACCCGATGGTGCAAGACCCATTGAGTGTAAATGGATTTTCAAGAAGAAAATTGATGTGGATGGAAATATTCAGATATATAAAGCAAGGCTGGTGGCAAAAGGTTTCAAACAAATTCATGGTATAGACTATGAAGAAACCTATTCACCTGTAGCCATGCTTAAATCCATTCGGATTCTCCTAGCAACAGCTGCTCATTATGATTATGAGATCTGGCAAATGGACGTGAAAACAGCTTTCCTTAATGGAATTCTGGAAGAGGATGTGTACATGACACAGCCCGAAGGTTTCATCGATCCTAATGCTGCTAGGAAAGTATGCAAGCTTCATCGATCCATTTATGGATTGAAGCAAGCATCTCGGAGTTGGAATCTTCGTTTTGATGAAGCAGTCAAAGAGTTTGATTTCATCAGAAGCGAAGAAGAACCATGTGTTTACAAGAAGACTAGTGGGAGCGCTGTTGCATTTCTCGTGTTATATGTAGATGACATACTTCTTCTCGGAAATGACGTTCCGTTGTTACAGTCTGTTAAGACTTGGCTCGGAAGTTGTTTTCAATGAAAGACATGGGAGAAGCCGCGTATATTCTTGGAATAAGAATCTATAGAGATAGATTAAACAAGTTAATTGGACTGTGTCAAGACACTTATATCGATAAAGTCTTACACAGATTCAGAATGCAAGATTCCAAGAAGGGCTTTATACCAATGTCTTATGGCATAAGTCTCAGCAAGAAGCAGTGTCCTGAGACACCTGTTGAGCGAGAGCGCATGAGTCGGATTCCCTATGCCTCGGCGTTGGGATCCATCATGTATGCCATGCTCTGTACTCGTCCAGATGTTGCTTGTGCTTTAAGCATGACGAGTAGATACCAATCGGATCCAGGTGAAAGTCACTGGACAGCAGTCAAGAATATTCTGAAGTATTTGAGAAATACTAAGGATAAATTCTTGGTGTATGGAGGAAGTGATGAGCTGGTAGTAAGTGGTTACACAGACGCAAGTTTCCAGACAGACAAAGATGATTTCCGATCACAATCTGGTTACATCTTCTGCCTGAATGGCGGTGCAGTAAGCTGGAAGAGTTCCAAGCAGGACACTGTAGCAGATTCCACAACTGAAGCTGAGTACCTCGCTGCTTCTGAAGCGGCAAAGGAGGCTGTTTGGATCAAGAAGTTCATCACTGAACTTGGTGTGATTCCTAGCATTTTTGAGCCAGTGGCTTTGTATTGTGACAACAATGGAGCCATTGCGCAAGCAAAGGAACCTAGATCACACCAGAAATCCAAACACATAGAAAGGCGATATCACCTTATCCGTGATATTGTGAATAGAGGAGATGTGAAGATCAGCAGAGTCCCGACGGATGAGAATGTTGCTGATCCACTAACCAAGCCCCTCCCAAGGCCCAAGCATGAGTTTCACACTGCTGCTGTAGGCATTAGATTTCTTAAGATATGATCTTGTTTTCAGTGGGAGTTATATTTGGTGTTTTAGTTATGACATAATGTTTGTAGGACATAATTTGATTATGTTATTTTAATGAAATTGTTTCAGTATTATTTAATTGTGTTATTAAATAAGAGTCCCAAAAGTAATTTATGACATTTTATAGGTCATCAAGTATGTGACTTGATCATGAAACCCTATAATCAATAAATGACATAAATTATAAATGGTCCCTGGTCGAGGTTGTTAAGATGGGAAACTAACAACCACGTGAGACTAGTATGTGAGGTGACTGATGACTATGTTTCATGGAGTCATTAATAAGCGTATTAAAGTCAATCACATAGATATGTGTTAGAGAACACATGATCGGACTTGACCCGTTAATGAGAACTCTACAAGATGTTATATGAGTGTCATAAGAGTTTCTCATTACGACTATAGAGTATAGTCCTTAGACCTGAGTTCATCATGTCCTCTCTTATATGGATTGGTTCGTCTTGACTTTGTCAAACGTCAGCCGTAACTGGTGATCATAAAGACACTGATTAGGCGTGTCATGAAGTATAAAAGAGACATGGATGGAACAAGATGGGATTTGTACCTCCTATACAACAGGAGTTAAATATCTCTGGGCCTATCGAAGATTTGATACTGGAAATGTGTGGCCGCGCTCAAACGAACTGATTGTCAGTTGTTTGTTTTTCATCAGTATAAATCGGGATTCGATAAACGTGATCTAGCTTAATAAGGATGACACAGTTCTTGCCTTATGCTAGATTGAGATATGGATACAAAGGGATTTAAAAGGAATAGACGATTCCAGTACAAGTGGGAGATTGTTGGGAATGTCCTGAAATCTATTTGTACTTACTCTGAGAGAAAGTCGTGTTGTCGAGATGAGACAATCATATGACACTAGGTAGTCATAACGCTTTGCTAGAAGCCACTTATGATCAATGAGTTGAGAACTCATTGCTAGTGTTATATGATCCTACAGGGTCACACACCTAAGCAAACTGGACATTGCATGAGAGGATGATCATTAATGTAATGATCGGGTGAATGCATATTTGATATGCATTCAATATCGACATTTCTGGGCGATGTCGATCGACACACTAAGAGTGTCGGTCGACATAAATTAGCCGTGTCGATCGACACATAGAGTGTGTCGGTCGACACGACTCGCGGATTGACAGATTAAATTGGTTTAATTATCAGTTAATCCCGGGGCGGTTTAAGTCGACATATATAAGATATATGGTCGACCTAAACTCGTTGCTAACCTAATTCACAGCCACCAGAAACAGAAAACAAACCTCTCTGGAGATTCGATCTCATAAGGCACTAGCATCCCTTCCTGTTCAGTTCGTGTGCGTGTGGATACCAGTAGAGGCGCAGCATCTGAGGCGCTCTAGATCTTGATTACTTGCAAATAACTTCCGCTGCTAATCAACAGGTAATCACTAGATCTGATAGATTCAATTACATGAACCTATAGATCCTAGGCTCGGAATTCAGACTAGGGTTGCTAATCCTGATTAGAACTGCTAGAAATTCCTTCATATAGTACCGGAGGGCTATGGGATACTTGATCCGTATTGAGGAAGACGAAGAAGACATCGATCCAATGTACCGCATAACTATCACAAACATGCAAAACAATGCACGCAACTCTGCTCCAACAAGACGCCTAAAACAAGAACAAGGAGAGTCCTCCAGAGGCAAGGCTCATCGTCGTCGCGACTAAAGAGCAGAAGCTGAAGATATCTTATGATCTATGTATTTGGTTCTTTTAAATTATGTTTAAGTTCAAACTATGTTTTTGGTATTTGATTTAATCTATGTATTTGGTATTTGATATATACATTAATTAGAATTTTATTTTAAATTAAATGTATTTAAATTAAATTAATATACCTTCCAAAAATTAGGCTCCATAAATAAAAAAAATATGTGAAATGAAATTTCGTTTAATATAATGCAATGTAAATGCCATTTATAGATGGTGAACAAAAAATGTATAGATAACATTTACTTAATGCAATTATAAATCTAATTCATAATACTGAATAAAAGCTATTGTAGATTATCTTATTGCATACAATAAAATTTAAACCTATTGCAGTCAACTAAACGCTATCTTAAAATTACAATTCATAGCATTTACAACAAACGTTATGATAAGTGACAAAATTTTATCGTGGTTGATGACAGAGCGTTTAACGTTATGATAAGTGACAAAATTTTATCGTGGTCGATGACAGAGCGTTTAACTAACAGCTATCGTATCATTATATAGCGTTTTCCGGTCGCAATTAATACGCGTTTTTCTTGTAGTGAAAGAACTATTCTTCCAGTGGATATAGATAGGGGTTGGGGCTTATCTTCCTCATATAGAGAATGTGGTCCTTATCTTCTTCATTGCGTTTGAATTGAAAGGAGGGACACCGCTCGGGCGTGGACTTTTTTCTCTCAAGTTCGATTTCAGAAAATCAAGCTCTCGCAACTGCTGCCTCTTAATGTAATCTTGTGACTCATCCTGCAAAAAGAATACGAAAAAAAAAGAATTCGAAAATTCTTATTATATTTACTTATTGTTGTCTGATAGAATAGATTTATTAAACCGAGAGAAGTCTCTGACTCTTGAACAATGTTCAAGCCAAGATTCTAGACCAATCCAAAATTACCAAAGGAACTTTTAGCTCTCATATAAAACCTTAAAAGCAATATGGCCTCTCAAAAATATTTTTAGAAGTTAAAAATCACATACCAAAGGTTTTACCAACTCCTTAATGATTTCTTAAGCATGTCGCAGTTTTATGTCCACAATATCTGCAGGAAAATCAGCCTCAACGAGTATATGCAGCTGCTCGGGAAAACGGCAAATTCATACCTAAACAATAACTATTGGTACAGATTCATACCTGCACAATTTTGATGTGCAAATGCAGAACCACACTCTTATACATTTGAATTTTCATTCCCAAAGAATTGTTTAGTGGTCGAAACATGCATTGACTATATTTATTTTAGTCAATTCCGTTAAAATGTTAATGGTGATGAGTCATGGCCATGTAATATATGACATGGTATTTAGAATAAATTTTTGACATAAATTAAATAATAAAATTGTGTCGTTTTATTTGAAACCCTAAACACTAATCATCTATGGTGACTTCTCTCACCGTCTCCGACTCCTCTCTGACCTGCTTGCAGAAACACGTCCCTAGATTTGTTTCCAAAGCAGGAGAGCTCAGATCCAAAGGCATCGATGTTATCGCATGTATCTACGTGAACGATGCATTCGTGATGGAATCGTGGAGGAAGGACCTTAGAATCAACGACGAGGTGCTGCTTCTCTCCGATGGTAAAGCTCTTTGATTCTGATTTTTCTTCACTCTCTTTCTCTGTGTTTTTTTGTTTGTTGTTTTCTCATTCTGATTTTAAGGTTTTTATTGCGATTTGGTGTAGGGGCTATCCGAATCAGATTTGGAATCGGGAAAATCGATCTGGCTTGGCTTCTCATAAGGCGTTTGATTGATTCTCAATCTGTGCGTCTAATTCTCAATAGACTTCTTTTTTTGGGTGTCGTTGCTTTTAAGCTTCTTGCTTCGGTCTCAATTTATTGAAATTTTGAACTTTTTTCTTGTCGCTAATGCCAGGTTTTGATTCTTGTTTCTCTGTGATGATCAGGTTTTTATTTGGACTTTTTGTTCGATTATCTAAACTCAAGCAATCATCAAATGATGTATGGTGACATTCATCACTGTTATGTCGTATACACTTGATTGGTCGCCTATAGTGTTTCTACTTTTGGTTGCAAGAGGAAGGTTTTTCAAAAAAGATTACAAGAGGAAGAATTTGTTTTTGTTTTTGGCAACAAGAATTTGTTTGACTAAAATATGTTTGTTTGATTGATTTCATCGGCTAGTTAATATGCCTTCGATTTGTTGTCCAGATTGTATTTATTTTTGTTGAAATTTTATTATAAATACCATGTCACATATTACATGGCAGTGGCTCATCACCGTTAACATTTTAAACGGAATTAACTAACAGAAATATGGTTAATGCCTATTTCGACCATTAAAAATTTGTTTGGAAAAGAAAATTCAAATATATAAGAGTGTGGGTCTGTAATTGCGCAAGTATGAATTAGTACCAGTCGTTATTGTTTGGGTACGAATTGAGATGTTCATAACCAGGCTTCCCTTTCAGTTTCTCTTCCTGGCGCCAAAACATATCAAAGCAAACGATGAAATTTTTTATTAGAAAAGACGATTGGTTTACAGTAGAAATAAAAAAAGTGTAAGCATCTATTACCTTTTCAGGGTCTTTAATTGATCATTTCCCTCTAATAAACACATGAAACCCGTAGTTTCTTCCACACGCTTCAACGAGTTCCCTCTAGGACCCAGAAGCCTTCCAACAAAATTGAACTAACATTTAAAAGCAAAAGATTTGTCAGTTGATGGTTTTTGCACCTGTATTCCATTGTCTGAAAGAAATCAAATCCAAAAAAACTTACATATGGAAATGTATCAACTGGAAGATCTAAACGAAAATGCGCTTCACTGTGTATGCGCTTGAGCTACAGGTGCACCTTGCCACTCCATTGCCATTCCACGAGGACCAAATATTCTCTACATGAAATAAAAAAGGTTCATTTTTATCAGAGTTCTCAGATGAGTAATTAGAAATGAAATCCAGTACATCATCCTACTATATATTAAGGGTTTATCAGATCTCTAGAAATAGTGAAGAGGTTCTTCTTGAGACTCTTGCAGTTAGATTTTCTAAAAGGAATTACCTAGATAGTCAATACTAAACATTACTGATCGAGTGAGTATACAATGCCTTGAACACGAGAAATTATCTATATAGGCTACATATGGAGGCACATATTCAAATAAGGAGATGGAGAGCTAAACTCATACCTTATATTCTTGTAGTAAGAATATAAGGCTTCTCCAACGAAAGAATACATGAACCATCCACACATATTTCATGAGCAAGTGGGTATCAACCACAATCCTCTGTTAAGAAATTTTCTTTGTTCTATTAAGATAATCGAGGGTGAAAAGGATGCATCTTTAACAAACAGATGAAGAAAAACTCTGACAACACAGAATTTGGATCCACCATGAGCATAAAACAAAGATAAAGGAAAGTTGGCTACCTCTGGTGGAAGACCATTCCAACCACCAAATCCAGCACCAGGAACATTAAACATATGATTTGGTGAATCCATTGTACTCGGGCTTCGATGCCTCAGCCTATCAAAATCGGTAAACCCTTGGTTGGACATCATTCCACTAACCCGGAAAATCTCTGCACAACAAAAAAGAATTAAAAAAAAAGAATGTTATGATACCAATCAAAAACGAGTAAGAACCAATAGCGGTAGTAGAATTCTACTTATTCAACAAAAAAAAAAAAGATCATATTACCAACAGAGACTGTAAATAAATAGCAGTCAACTACAAGAAAACAGGCTTTACTTTAGTCGCTAATCCTTTGTCGCTAATTTTATTAGTTGCTATATTAGTCGCTAAATTGCGACTATTTAGCAACTATATTTATTTTGTTAAAATTAGTCGCTATTGAGTCGCTAAAAATAACGACTCAGTAGCAACTGATATATGGTTATTTTAGCGACTAATAATAATAATTATAAAATGAATATTGATTTTGATATATACTAATTAGATAATAATTAAATATTAATTAATAAACTAATTATATGCTAATCCACAAACAAAATTAACTAAACAAAATTTATATTAAATATTAATTAATATACTAATCACATGTTAATTCACAAACAAAATTAACTAAACAAAATTTATATTAAACATATTATGTTTACAATTCATCTTATTAGTCTATGTGTTGTTTGTCACAAAAAGTCCTTCTGAATCTGTTATGTACTGTTCAAGATGTTGTGCTACTTCGTGTATAGTTTCCTTGGACCCTGCTCAATGTATCTGGAAAACAGCGAGCTTGTGCAATCTAATGGAGTCATTCTTCTTGTTAGCTACATAGAAAAGTTTCGTAAAGGTTCAGTCTCACTACGTAACATAACACACACACAAACACACAGAAGAGTTAAAACCTGCTGAATTAGAAGGAAGAAGATGGTCCAAACGATCGGCAATGGTTCCAGAACAAGAGCAAGAAGGATCCAACAATATAGACCGAACCTGTGATAATCAGCCACACACAAGCATGCAGAACAATGGCTCAAATGACGACATCTGCTTATGCTACAGGAGTAACAGGACTCTAGACAATAATTTTATATGGTTACTATTGTTCATTTCAGAGAGTGACTCTACAGGGTAGACTATCAAAACAAAAGTATATGAAGAAATTGCACTCGGACAATATATATCCTAACTGCAGCTACCTAAAGAAGATCTAAGATCAAGAAGGCAAGATAAGGATACTGGTAGCACCAGACAGCTTTATAGTATGTTCCAAACGCTTTACTCGTTCTTCATTTAGCTCGCATGCTATGATTTTTCCTTGTCCTTTCATAAGAGCAGCAAGATGAACAGTTTTGTTACCTGGAGCTGAACAAACATCAATAACCTTCACAAGAGAGGCAAAATTTAGCATGGTAACTAAGCAGACAAGATACAATCAGTGTATTCCACAATATAATCATCAGAAGTATGAAAATGCATGCCAAAAAAAAACCAGCTGAAACATTGAAAACAAAAGAGGAGATAAGGGCCTATGTGTTCTCATTGTCATCATCACCATATGCTGCAGCTTCTGTGATGTTAAAGAGAGAGTTAAAAGGATGTCAAATTCACAGGAACAACAACAGAGAAGAACATATAAACTTTTTTTTCTAAAGCATCAAGCTAAAAGCTGGTAATCAAATAGCATTCCTTGAGCTAAAACTAGAACAGAAACTACATAGACTTGAAAATCTTCCTACGAGCTAAGAACCTTTATGATGAATAATAATACTATGGAGAAACAAAGACGATTTCAATGCTAAGCAAAACATACCCCAATATCTCAAAAAGCTTGCGGATAAACTGAGTAAGAGAAAGTTGGAGGAATAACCTCATTCTCATTGTCATCATCACCATCTGCTGCAGCTTCTGTGATGTTAAAGAGTGGACAATGATGTCAAATATCGCAGAGAAGAACTTTATTTTAAATCATCGAACCAAAAACTGGACCAGAAGATGTGAACAAAAGAGCTTATAACTGGTAATCAAATAGCATTCCTGAGCTAAAACTAGAACAGAAACTACAATGACTTGAGAATCTTCCTACAAGCCAAGAACTTTTCTGATGAATTCTATGAAGAAACAAGACAATTTCAATGTTAAGCAAATCATACCCCAACACCATCAAGCATGAACCAAAATGAAAACCCAATTCAGAAAATTTGACCATTCAGCTAATATAGCATCCTCTTGATCGAGATACAGATGACCGAACCTGCAAGAAGAGGCCCCATCGGAGCCGACGAAGTATCAGCGCCACCAGAATCCGGCGGTGAAATCGTTGAAGGAGGAGGAGTATTTATTAGATAAGTATAGATATTCTTGTTGAGTTAGTTAGAGTATATTCCGATATGATCCTAATTGTGATATACTCTACAGATCTTACCCGATCTCATTCGATGTGTATATATTGTAATCGATACTCATGAATAACATACACACATACATTCCTCTCTTTGGCATGGTATCAGAGCAGGAAAACTAAAATTCTCAGCCAAATATTTTTCTTTCGATTTCTTCTTCTTCAATGGCGAACACGAACTCTGTTGTGTCCGATGAGGGTGTCCTAAAGTCACCGTATTATCTCCATGCTTCTGATAATACGGGACAGGCCCAAACGCCTATTCTTCTCAATGGTGATAACTATGAGAGATGGGCTAAGCTTATGATGAACTCACTTCGAACTAAGCAAAAAGTGGGTTTTCTTGATGGATCATTGAAACGACCGTCCGATGATGCGGATACCGCTGAAAAATGGGACATGGTTAATTCAATGATCATTGGCTGGATTTACAGCAGTGTTGAGCCTCGTTTGCGTCCATTTATTTCCTTGGTAGACAACGCAAAATTGATGTGGGATGGTCTTCAGAGACGATATTCTATCAGCGATGGGATTCGGGATCATCAGCTGCGGGCTGATCTAGCAGGATGCAAGCAAGATGGCCAGTCCGTGGAGACGTACTTCGGCAAACTAAAGATCATTTGGGACGACCTGGCCAAGTATGATGTCGAGTTTAAATGCTGTTGTGGCGATGGGTCTTGTGCATCAATGGTGAAGTATCAAGCCCACTGTGAGAAGATCCGAGTCCATCAATTTCTGATGGGCCTGGACGGGACGAGATTTGGGACTACACGGTCCAACCTGCTGAGTCGCGAGACGGTTCTTAATCTTGACAGCGTTTACTCGCAAATTGTTCAAGAAGAACGACATATAAATGCGACTCGACCAGCACCTCCAGCAGTTGGGTTTGCTGCAAATTTCATTTCACCAGGAGGAGCGGGTCGAGGAAACAATAAGAACCTCAAGTGCTCACATTGCAATAAAAGTGGGCACATTGTCTCGAGTTGTTTCCAGCTTAATGGGTTTCCCGATTGGTGGACAAATAAGTCACAAGGCAGAGGAAGAGGAGGCGATTCAGGATCAAAAGGAAGAGGTCGAGGTGCACGGGTGAATAATGCACAGTCGACAGATGCTGGATCATCAGCTGGTACTTCTACTGGCATTCCTAATTTCACGCAGGAACAATGGGCTTCTTTAGCCAATTTCGTGAGTTCCCAGAAATCCAACTCTGCTGAAAAACTCTCTGCTGAAATCCAAAGCTTCTTCTTTTTGGTCAGAATAGACGGTTTGATGTCATTATCGATTCTGGTGCCTCACATCATATGACTGGTGATGATTTGTTACTTACTGATCTTGTATCTATTGATCCGTGTCCGATAAAATTACCTAACGGTGAGATATCATGGGCAAGAAAACACGGAACATTGAACTTAGGTGGAAAATTACGGTTGCACAATGTGTTTTTGGCACCGCATTTAACTGTTACACTTATTTCTGTTGCTCAACTTCTTCGCGATATTGCTGGAAGTGTGACATTTACGAAACGATTTTGTATGATTCATGACCACAGTTTGAAGACTTTGATTGGTGCGGGTGAGGCTCGTGAGGGGCTTTATCATTACAAGGGTGATGTGGTTCAGGCTGGACATATCGCAAAGCTCTCAAGTCGGGATTTGTGGCATCAAAGAATGGGTCATCCATCTTCTAGGATTTTATCTTTACTTTCTGATGTTGGCTGTTTTCCGAGTAGTATTGGTGTTTTGGAACAGTCGTGTGACGTTTGTATTCGAGCAAAACATTCTCGAGATTCTTTTTCTGAGAGTTTGAATAAAGCTGAAGCTCCATTTGCGTTAATACATATTGATGTTTGGGGTCCCTATCGGACTCAATCACTAAGTGGAGCTCGTTATTTTTTAACGATAGTAGATGATCATACACGAGCACTTTGGACTATCCTCTTACTCAAAAAATCGGATGTCACTGTCGCCTTAAAACGATTTCTGGCCTTTGTCGACCGTCAATTTGAACGCAAAGTCAAGATCATTCGAAGCGACAATGGGACAGAATTTACTTGTCTTCGCGATTTCTTTCAATCTGAAGGAATTGTCCATCAAACTTCGTGTGTAGCAACTCCACAACAGAATGGACGAGCTGAGAGAAAACATCGCCATATTCTCAATATTGCTCGTTCACTTCTATTTCAAGCTCATTTGCCGGTTCGCTTCTGGGGTGAAGCAATCATGGCTGCTACCTATCTCATTAACAGAACACCGTCAGTGATGCTACAAGGAAAGTCTCCTTACGAGTTGTTATACCGTACTTCTCCGGATTATACTCAACTTAAAGTCTTTGGCTCACTTTGCTTTGCTCGTCGGGTCTCAAGAACAAATGACAAGTTTGGTGAAAGGAGTACTCGTTGTTTGTTCCTAGGTTATGAGTATGGAAAGAAGGGATGGATTGTGTTTGATCTTGAAACTGAAGAACGTTTTATATCTCGCGACGTCAAGTTTCAAGAAAATGTCTTTCCTTTTCAACAAACAACGGATATCGACTCTGGGGAGAATTCTCTTGATACTACTCGAGATCCTCGTTTGTTTGATGATGATGAAATATTGGTCTCTCCAGCGCCTATACCGCCTGCTGAGGTGATGGAACCTTTACAGTCAGGGGGAGTTTCCGATAATGTGTCCCCGAGTATACTTCCTGAGCAGACTGTGAGTTCCTCGTCTGACACAGACCTTGGCAGAGGTAAGCGAGAACGCAAGCAGTCAGTGTTACTCAAAGATTTTGAGGTATATTCAGCTCACGGAACCATAGCACCCCCTCGCGCACGTCACTGATCAAACGTCTTCTGGTCAGGTATCATACTCTATCGCCAATTATGTATCGTATGAAAATTTCTCACCTGTCCACAAGTCGTATCTTGCTGCAGTAGCTACTCATACAGAACCAACCTCGTATGGTGAAGCTGCTAAGGACCGACGTTGGCGCACAGCTATCACAAACGAGTATGATGCTTTGGAAACTAATCAAACATGGGATGTTGTCACTCTACCCCCGGGAAAACATGCCGTTGGCTCCAAATGGGTTTTCAAGATTAAGTTCCTATCTGATGGTACAGTGGAGCGTTACAAAGCTCGGTTGGTGGCAATGGGGAATAATCAAAAAGAAGGCTTGGATTTCAAGGAAACTTTTGCGCCTGTTGTCAAGATGACGACAATACGTATTCTCTTACGCGTGGCGGCCATGAAGAACTGGGAACTTCACCAAATGGATGTGCATAACGCATTTCTCCATGGTGATCTTAATGAAGAGGTGTACATGCGTCTGCCACCGGGTTATTCCTCCACTCGCAAAAATCAAGTATGTAAGCTAAAGAAATACATCTATGGTCTTCGACAAGCTCCTCGTTGCTGGTTTGCCAAGTTGTCTGCAGCCTTACTCGATTTTGGTTTTGCTCAAAACTACTCTGACTATTCCCTGTTCACATATAACCAAGGTGAATCTGTTCTTTATATCTTGGTTTATGTGGATGATTTAGTCATTGGTGGAAATAACTCTGCTCTTATCTCTAAGTTCAAGAAATACTTGAGTGAATGCTTTCATATGAAGGATCTTGGGCCTCTTAAATACTTCCTGGGCATAGAAGTCTCTCGTGGCAAATCTGGATTGTATATTTGTCAGCGTAAGTTTGCTCTGGATGTCATTTCGGAGTGTGGTTTGTTGGGTGCAAAGGCTGTTGATACTCCGCTGGAACAGAATCATGGTTTGGCAAATGATGACGGTGTGTTTTCCTCGGATCCTCATCGCTATCGCAGACTCATAGGCCGGCTCGTATATATGGTGATAACACGGCCCGAACTGAGCTATGTGGTACATATTCTGGCTCAATTTATGCAACAGCCACGACTACGGCATTGGGAAGCAGCACTCCGTGTGGTTCGTTACCTCAAAGGGTCGCCTGGTCAAGGTGTGTTCTATGAGGCGAATTGTTCTCTTAGTCTCTCGGCGTATTGTGATTCTGACTGGGCTACATGTCCCTTGACGCGCCGGTCTCTAACGGGATATGTTCTTATGCTTGGTAATGCATTAGTATCTAGGAAGACCAAGAAGCAACCTACAATCTCGTGTTCATCTTCCGAGGCCGAGTATAGGGCCATGGCGTATACACAACGTGAGCTGACTTGGACTCTCTCTTTACTTCGCAGCATTGGGATAATGTACTCTATACCCATTCCTTTCTACTGTGACAATCAAGCTGCGATACATATTGCTAACAATCCGGTTTTTCACGAACGTACAAAACATATCGAGGTTGATTGTCACTACGTTCGAGATGCAGTCCAAGCCGGCATTATTGCAACAAGATATATCAAGACCACTGAACAGAAAGCGGACATTTTCACGAAGGCTCTTGGTCGTGTTCAGTTTCGTTACTTGTTGGGCAAGCTGGGCGTTCGTAATTTGCACGCTACAGCTTGAGGGGGAGTATTAGATAAGTATAGATATTCTTGTTGAGTTAGTTAGAGTATATTCCGATATGATCCTAATTGTGATAAACTCTACAGATCTTACCCGATCTCATTCGATGTGTATATATTGTAATCGATACTCATGAATAACATACACACATACATTCCTCTCTTTGGCAGTATTCTTCGTCGTTGGAACTTCCGATAACGTAGAGTTCTTGTTACTCTGAGCTTGACCCATCTCTTCCTTTCTCCTCCGCTGGATCAATTCTTCCAAAACCTCCCAAAGAATTTGCGTAAGGATCTAAGCCACCGACGAGAAGCAGAAGTGAAAAGGGAGAAATCGTCTCTCATGCCCCTCCGTACACAGAGAGTAATATCCCATACACAGAGAGTAATCTCTCATGCCCCTGTTGTAAGATCAATTTTGTTTTCATTTAAATTAAATCTGAAAAAATGGTAAATTACTTATAAACTGAGTGAAGGGCAGGAAATTACAACTTATACCTGGGTCAGATCCGGTCTTCTCCAACCCAGCCCCATGTAATCGGATTCTACCCGGGTAAAAAAAAATTCAAAATCGGATCATAAGCGGGGGAAATCGTTTCGCTAAAATCATTAATTCCCAATTTTATTCCCAATTTTACTTTCCCTTCTCTACTCTCTCCTCTCCTCTCGGACTCAAATCGGAACCTTCGCTCTCGAAATCTTCTCTCTCAATTTGTTAAGTGAGATCAATCAACGACGATGGTGGAGACGAGGAACGCAAGGAAGAAGACGAATCCGAAGAACCCTGCGGCGGATAGGGTTTCGAAGAAGCGTCGTGGAGAGGCGGCGATTGAAGAAACGCCCGGAGAAGCGCCGGCGACTACTGCTCCGACTACTGCTTCGACTACTTCTCCGGCTCCAGCGAATGTTGAAGGGAATGCGGCGGAGTCTAGAAATGAAAAAAAAGCCGAAGAGGGAGCGACGGCGGAGACGGCGAAGGGATACGACGAAGTTGCAACGGAGACGGTGGACGGAGACGACGAGGAGACGGAAATAGATGAAGAAGGAGAAGGAGGAATCGGAGAAGAAGACAATGAGGCGGATGAATCGGAGGAGCAGGAATCCGAGGAGGAGGAGACCAGCGGGAGACCGACCGACCCCCAGGTTAGTATATTTTTAATGTATTACTAGGATAACTAAGGATTACTAGGTTACTAGGAAAACTTGGTAATACTAGGATTACTGGATGACTATGTAGAACTAGGATAACTAGGTTTACTGTGTGTTGTTTGTTTGAGATACCTTTTTTGTTTGCAGAGAGCATCGGAGGAAACGATAGCCCTGCGACCTCTTAAAATGTACTTCTCGCCAGATCAGTATAGCGAGAGCGTGAAGCTACCAACGCGGTGCTTCATCGAGGAAACTTTGAACACTTTTGAGAGACTGAATATCACTCCGGAGGAGACGTCATGGTTTGAGAAGCACCCGCAGTTCTCACACATTTTTCACATGCCGAGGGGTAATCACACGCTTCAACCCATGTGGATGCTTCTCCTACGTACCGCTGAAATTAAAAGGAAAAAGGAATCTTGGTTTTTGGTTAATGGCGTTTCCATCTGATACGGGTTACGAGAGCATGCCTTAATTTCATGGTTCGAATGCCGCAACTATCCAATCAACTGGAAGAGAAAAGGATCCTTGCACTTCAAGAAGAAGTATTTCTAGGGGAAGGTGTTACGTGAAGACGTGAAAAAGAAGCTTAAGGAAATGGAACCGGATGAGACGGGAGATAGGCTGAAGATGGCCGTGTTGTTTTTCTTGAGCAGCATAATTTACTGCCCCAACAAATCTGGAAAGAAAGGCAAACCCGTGTTGGACGTATTTCTAAGATACGTGGATGATCTGGAGTTATGTCAGACGTTTCCTTGGGGAAGATTGTCGTTTGATTACATGTTGGAGTCCATTCACAAGAAGATGGATCATTTTAAAGGGAAGGTGTCGGTGCCGTGGACGATTCCAGGTTGTTGTGTTCCATTGGAGATATAACCTTATGACTTTGCATTTTAACTAATTTTTTTGTAATGTCTACTTTTGGATTCGTTTTTTGTAGCTTTTGGCGATTGAGGCCATTCCGAAACTGAAAGACAGCTTCCGAGAAGGTGTACCATTTCCTTACGCCGATTGCCCGAGGATGTGCAAGTCCAAGTGAAAAAAGCGAGTTGAAAGGGTGGCCTCTTGAGACAGTCTACGAGAAACTCGGTGATACCACGGTTAGTAGTACTTGGTAATACTAGAAGCAACTGGTAATACTAGCAGCATTTGGAATAATCAAGTACGTTAAAATTTACAGGACATTGAGAGCGTTTTGGTAGCCACGTCTGATGAGGATGAGCTGTTGGAGGAGATCATGGAGAAAGAGGACGATGTCGATGAGCACGATATTGTTGTGGAAAGGTTGTGCAAGCGTCTAGACCAAGGATTAACTGTTTGGTTTGAAGATATGATGCATGGAGATTTGAAAGGGCGACAACCTAAGGAGGAAGCAGTAAGAGTAGGGAAAGAACGTCGAAATCACAAGGCTGCTTTGGGAGAGTTGTCCGCTGCGTTTACCAACATGGGAGAACAGATGAGTTTGCTCGTGGAGAAGGTCACCAAGATGGAGGAAAGGATCAAGCCTCTTGAGGAGTTTGTGAAGGCTCAGAAGTCTCGGAAGTCTCGGAAGTCGCTGAAGTCTCGGAGGGGAGGTGGTGATAGTGTTTAGAGACAGCTTTGATGTTATGTTGCAACTGTTTTTTATTTTGTCAAGACTATGTTTCTTTTGTGAAAACTATGTTGCTATACTTTTTTGTTGGTTTGCATTGATCATGATAGCAATTAACCAACCAAAATAGATAGATAGCAAAATATAATGTCTTAGATAGATAAACAAAAACAACACATAGATAGACAGATAGCAAAATATTATGTCTTACTTAAACCAAAACATCACATAAATAGATAGAAAGATCGCAAAACATCACTACTTCAGCTTGGCAATCTCCTTTCGCAATTCTTCAATTGCCTTCTCCTGCTCTTCAACCTTTCGTTTTATCATCTTAATCTCTTCATGGACACCAAAAACCCATGGCTGACGAAAGTGGAGCCCATCACCCTATAAAAAATAAATCAGATAAACATTCATATAGTTATACCTAGTGTAACCCAGTTTTACTAGTTATACCTAGTGTAACCTAGTTTTACTAGTTATTCCTGGTGAAACCCAGTTTTACTAGTTATACCTAGGCGAAGAAAATTCATATAGTACTACCTAGTTTTACTAGTTATACCTAGTGTAACCCAGTTTACTAGTTATACCCAGTTTTACTAGTTATACCTAGTTTTACTAGTTATACCTAGTGTAACCCAGTTTTACTAGTTATACCTAGTATAACCCAGTTTTACTAGTTATACCTAGTGTAACCTAGTTTTACTAGTTATTCTTGGTGAAACCCAGTTTTACTAGTTATACCTAGGCGAAGAAAATTCATATACTATTATCTAGTTTTACTAGTTATACCCAGAAAAACAAAGAAATGAAATTTTACCTTGAATTGGCGGCTGGTGAAGTACCTACTGCCCGGTAAAGTGTCGAAATCATGCTTAAACTTTGGATTTGGAGACGCATCCTGCTTGATTTCTCCCCCGCATAGGCATTTGGTTGGAATTCCATATTGGGCATCCTCTACGTACGTAGTCCTCTCATAATGTTCCAAACGAGCAATCGTCTCCTTCCTAATCTTCTTCTCCTCCTTCCTACTCCACATCTCATCCTCGTATGGATCAAGGCCGAAATTCTCCATTGTGGCGTTAAGGGGGAGAGATAGAGAGAGTTTGTACGAGTGTAAGAGAGAGAGGGAAAGCGGAAGAAGATGAAAGAAAGAGAAGAGAGAGATTGTAAATTTAAATTGAGTGAAATTAGAAAATTTTGGTTTTGGCGCCATAAGAGAGAGAGAAATTGGCTTTGGCGCCGAAAGAAAAAGGAAGAGAGAGAGAGAGAGAGAGAATGATTTATAAATTCTTTTTTTTTTAATCGGTAAAATTTTGTTAGGATCACAAAATGAGAACATACATAGTTATACCAAGTTATTAGTTATACAAAATCTTCAAATCTTTTGTATATAGTTAAATTAGTATTACACCAACTAAATGTCATTTTTACTAGTATTACCTGCTTTTCTATTAATCTTCCATATGAATCTCATTGTCCAGTTCATTTATTTGATTAAATATTATTTTTTTAACAACACTCACTTCCCAAGTGAGTTCTCCATTAAGAAGTCTTTCTTAAAGTATAATGAAAGATTTGGTGAATATGTATCATCAAGTCTCATTTCAAATAGGATTTGTTTAAAAGACAACAATCAATGTAGTGTTTTTACATGAGAAAAGCAAAGCAAAAGCTCAAAAATTATACTAAACATAGTCTTCTCCCTACAACAACCATGGAAGTGTTCTTCCCCCCTGCTTTTTGTTATGTACCCTTACCCTTTTACGTCTTTCTCCAGCCGATGGATGTCTTTTAATCTTCTTCCTACCCCTCTTTACGATGATATCCGGAGGTATTATCTGCTTCTCCTTGATGTAATCTGGGACAACCCTCGTAGACATATCAGGCACAACATACATGGACCTGACATAAGCCAATGTCCACAACTCGTTCAAATAATATTTCGAACACAGATCATGAAGTTCCATGTGGATATCACTACGCCGCCTTCCATGTTCCTTGAAATAGATAAATGCGGCTAGAGCATGGAGACAAGGATACTTATGAATATCGATGAACTTGCAAGTGCAACTTTTGCTTACCAAGTTCACCAAATAAAGCTTTCCTTCATCATCATCAACTTCATATTCAAGTGCATAACTGTTTACCTCTCGCACAGGATATTTTTCAGCCACAGGCCATTTTTTATACAAGAAGTTCTCAACAACAGGCACCAATTTGTTTGTGCTCGGTCCTGCAACAGATTCTTTCCTATGATTGTTAAACCACTCAGAAAACTTTCGAAGTATGGAATCCAGCAAAGGCAGTAAGGAGTATTTCCTGGTTTCCTTAAAAACTTTGTTTAGAGATTCGACGGAGTTGCTAGTGTCCAGGTTGTATCTATCAGCCGGAGATACACATCTCGCCCATTTTTCTAGCACGCAGGTATCCTCCGCATACTTCGCCGCTGATGGATATCTATTCTTAAACTCGTCGAAAAGATTGTTGAACTCAGAAACAGTGTTAGCCCAACCACAGGCTTGGAATTCTTTGGCGACAATGTCCTTATTTGCGTGATGCGGAGCATTTGACGTTTTGTGCCAAATGCCATAAGCAATAAACATGATGAGCTTGTGGATACATGTTAGCTACCGCGTTGATGAGGCTTAAATTTCTGTCACTCACAAACACCAACTCAGGAGAGTCGGCTACAATGGTTTTCAACATCTCGAAAAACCAGGCCTAACTATCATGATTCTCACCGTCGAGTACCCCAAATGCTATAGTATAGATGTGACGATTGGGATCTTGAGCTATGGCGAAAACTAGTATACCGTGATATGCGGTCTTCAGAAAATTAGCATCCACCATAATCACTTTCTTCATGCATTTAAACCCTTCAATGGAAGCTCCCAAAGCTATGAAAAGGTACTTGAATTTTCCACCTCATCTAGTTTCACTTGTGTTACCGTGCCTTCATTCAGCTGTTCTAGGACGTACAAATAACGATACAACATCCGGTAGCTATTGTGATACCCCGTATCAAAAATACGGTCAACGGGCAGCAGAAAGTCAACCAGGGGTAAAATTGTCATTTTACCAATGTCGGGGGTAAAATGGTAATTTTACCAAAGTTCGAGACGAAAACCGAGACGGGCCAAATATTCTTATGTTTTAACACAAAGAATGTTTAGAAGATCATAATTGGAGGAATCGGAGCGGAAATGTGTTTTTCGGCTTGTCGGGAATGGAAACCGACAAAACCGAAGAAACTTTGAAAATTCATATCCGGAGCTACGTAAGCCCGAACGGAGTGATTCGAAATGCTAAATTCATCAAATAGCGTGGAGAATCTGTTTGTGTAGGTTTAAGGATTTATGGGATCATCCAGAGACATTTTAAAATAATAAACCCGAAAACCGTCAAACCAAGCATTAGAAAGGAAGGGGGATTAAGAGATGATTAAGGAGGGTTAAGCAGGGTTCTTAGACAATAAAGACTTCTAGAAGGGACAGGTATGCACCCCTCATGTCGCCACTTTTCAAGGGAAGAGTGCATGCATGGAGAAGTGCATGAATCCTCATGCATGCAAAATTGTGTCTTGTCCAATTCAATGAACTTCACCAAACACTCCTCTCTCTCAAGCTCTCTCTCGACACTCTCTATCTCCCTCTCTCCAGATTCATCAACCCAACCCAGAAACTCATCCCAAAGCTTTGAATCTTCATCCCAAACTCAAGAACATTCATCATGTTCTTCAAACCTTCTTGAACAAGAAATCCCATAACTTCCTCTCCATAAACCCAAATCAGTCTCTGTCAAGTGCTATAGCTTCATCTCACCCTCCTCTATCTTCTCCAGCCAACCGCCGCCGTCGTTATTGTCGGAAGTCGCCGGAATCCGGCCAATAAGCAGTCGCCGATTGGTAGGTAGTTCGCCGTCGGAAGTCGCCGGAAAAGTAGCCTCCGCCGCCGGTCAACCCTCCGCCGCCGTGGTCAACGCCGGAGATCTGCCGCGGGAAAGCCTCTCCGCCACCAAAGTGAAGCCGGTTCTTCAGGGAGTCTATTGGTATAGTTTGATCGGAATTTGGAGTTGGTTTGAGGTTGATTAAACCGGGTCAAAGTGAGTTGAACCGGTCAACGGTTCAATCTCAAACCGGTTTAATCAAACCGGTTTATTTGGGGTAAATTGGTTCGGTTTATTTCAGTGTTTCATTGGTTCATTGGTTCAGTGATTCAGGTGTGTTCGGGATTCGGAGTTCGAGGTTCGGAAGTTCGGGATTTGTATCGGGTATCTCGGGAATTCACATTCGCATCGGGCCGTCATTCCGCGACTATTTTCACTGTGAGTCGGCTCACAAACCCTTAGCTACATATAGACCGGGATTTGATAAACCGTATTTTAGGATTGCATACCCGATAACTAATCTGAATAGTAATTAATAAATAATTGGACATTTGATGATAAACCGGATAGGACCGAATAAGCATTCTAGGGTTTAAGGAATTAAATGGATAACCGATTGTGTGCCGCTAGGTTGTTAGTAAAGATTGATTGATGCATTCATATAGACCGTTTGAATAGGTATATGCATTTATATTGTATAAGAAAGATAATTAATGAATCTATATACGGGAATTAAGACGACATTAAAATATGGTTAAACCTAAACAGGCTTATAGAATAGTATAATGAGATTGGGTTTAGGTTAATAGCGGGTTTGGGTAAAGAGTCAATTAAGTTAATAATGAGACGTCGGGGAGTTAGTAAGTTTACTAACTCTAAACCGACGGATCGAGGATTTAATAAAAGATATATAGAACGGGTGGAATAAGGAAGTGGTGTGTGTTGGAAGTCGTCTATGGGTTAGCAATCCGCTAACCCAAGGTAGCGGTTAAGAAATGATTAAAAGACTTAGAAACCCTAATAGGCCTGCTGTTGGTGATTGTGTAATTGATTGTGATTGCTTGTTTGATTGTTATGATTGTGCTGTGATGAGCTTTGTATGCAGGCTTGTTAGACTGCTCGGTGTTGGGCCGAGCAGTTGCTGTGGACACTTACTCCGGTCACGGGACCGGGTAAGTTAGTGGTGCTGACTAGGTATCTTACCTAGTCAGAGCGGTGAGATTGGTAGCGTAGAGGCTTGCGGAATGATTGGGGTTTTACTTTATTTATTGTTGATATTGATTGCGTGATCTGTATTAGAGTCCCAACGAGTCTGCTTGTTTACATTTCTGCACTAGGACTCTAGGGTGCGTTAGATTCTGCAAGCCTAGGTTTTCTTTTACGTTCCGGTACTTTCGACCCGATTGGATCCTCGGGTTTTACCTAACCGGATCACGGTGATTCTGGTTATGGTGTTAACCTATCGGGTGACGCCGATAGGTGTGTGATGCGGAGAATACGGGGTCATGTCCTAGGGCCGAATCACATGGAAACTTAGGTTACCGGGGGTAACAGGAGTCACCGCATATCGATGGACGGAGAACGGTGTCCTATACGTGGGTCCTTGTGTGCACGTATAGGAGTCGAGGGTTAGCTGCCATATAGGTGACGATGTAAACCCGTGGAAGTTACCGAGATCGTAGGGCCCAGTGTTGTTTTGTTATCTCTTTTACTGCGCGATAGATAGATCGAGTCCAATCGAGGACATGTGCCGCAGTGCCTTCGATTTCCCTAATTCTCTTTATCTTTGGCATTGATTGTGTGTGTGTGGGTTCATCACGACGTGGTAGTGCGTGATCGACCATTTATTCCTGCTGATTGTTATTTTGGGTTTTGGGGGCGGGAATCTGTAGTTTTAGATAGATTAGAAGCCGTTAGTGGGGAGCCGATTCACTGGGTAATCTTAGATCGCTCATTAGACTCTTTTTGTGTTTTTCATGTTTAGCAGAGACGAACGCGGGAGGTCCCCGGTGTAGCTTCGGGTTGCTTGTGATGGGTTTTGATTCGGGGTTTTGAATGTTTTTATTTCGGTTCGGCAGCTGCGCTATTTCGTGATTTTGATTGTTTATGTGTTTATATCGATGATTGTTTGTAAAACCCGTTAAACGTTGTATTCAACGTTTGATTACTTAAAAATGAAATTGTTTCCCTAATATGAGGTTTTAGTCCGAACCGACACAACTCGTTGAAGTAGTGCAAGTAGTACTGCTTGCGCTACGGATATGAGGATAGCAGAGTCGAAGATAGATCGGTGCGAGCCTTTTGTCTCAAACCGAACTAACTTTGGCTTCATCCTGTGGCGAACTTTTCCCGTTTGACTTGCTCGGGTTCGATCGGTCATGTTCTTGTTTGATTGTTGACCGGTCAGCTCGACGATCAGCGGAGAATGGGAAAGGGGCGTTACAGAAAGGTGGTATCAGAGCATGGTTCTGCATGGATTTTGAAACATTTCATTTTTAAGTGTTTTCCGTGTTTTATCGAGTTAAATGTGTCACACAAGCATCCATTAGGAAACCGAGCCGCGTCCGTTAAACCCGGGGTTGGGATGGGAAAGTAGAAATTTTCGAATTATTCATACTAACTTGCCTTGTGTTTTTGATTGCAGCCTCACAGCAGTGTGTCCCGGGCAGAGTGGAGGGGGGTGTGTGTGCACGTTGAGCAGTTCAGCGGATCAGTATGAGTCAGGAGGGATCAGCCGGTTCAGAGCAGGGTCAGTTGGTTCAGTTCCAGGGATACCCAGCTTCGCCAAGTCATTCGCGGGGATCTCGTACGGCGGATCAGCCGCCAGTTCCGTTGCGACAGATTCAGGGTGCTAGAGCAGCACAGGTAGATTGGTCACCTCTGCCAGACCCTTTACCTCCAGTGATGATGGATGATGCAGGCAGCCGAGACCCTTACGCAGACATGATGGGATTTCTGGGAGGAGCGGATGCAGAGTTTCAGTTGCCGCCACAGTGGCCAGAGCCGGATGTGCCACAGATACTTGCAGCATTAGATGTACCACCGATGTATCCTGTACCGTTTATGGAGGCACCCGAGTTTCCCCCGCCGCTTCGAGTGGAGGATTATCTGATGAGCCCGTTACCTTCTGGTTTTGACTTGGATATGGAGCCTGTAGACCCGGAGCAGCGTCAGCAGTGGGAGCAGCAGGTGGATTAGCAGGTAGCGATACTTCAGGATGTGTTGGAGCAGCAGGTCGGGCCTCACCATCAGCTAGGCTTACGACCCGGATCACCTCGTACGCCGTTGGATATGGTTACGTCGCCAGCATCTACGGAGTCAGAGTTCGAGTCGGTTTCGCCACCAGCTGAGGCGATAGAGGCATCACCAGCAGTACCAGAGAGCAGAGCATGCAGTGGATGTGGAGTGTGTGAGTTTCATTTGCATTGGTGTCCCCGAGCAGTAGACCCGCGCCTTTGAGAGCCGTACCATCCCGTACTCGGACCCGACTGTTGTCCGTTATGTGGTCAGGAGGACCATGGAGCGATGACTTGCCCGATCGCCAGAGCAGGATTGTGTATGCTCGATGGAGAGCCGTACCGAGTATCGGTACCCGAGGACTATGGAGCTAGACCTAACCGCAGAGACCCTGAGCCCAGTCAGCCACCAGTTATTCCGATGCCAGCCGTTCCATCACCTCGACCCGAGCCAGTGAGGACTTGTCAGTTATGCAGAGGTCAGGGACATCTTGCTCCGGATTTTTTCATGGATCCCCCGTCAGCGCCGACAAAGCCGACTTCTCCGTGTCAGTTGTGTGGAGGTTATGGTCACCAAGCATCCGCGTGTTACCGAGGACCGCACCCAGCAGCTACCGTAGTTTGTCAGTTTTGTGGCCGTGCAGGTCACGACGCTTATCTCTGTCCGATCGCCGAGCCCCAGCATGTCGGAGCGCCATCTCGAGAGGCACACCCGCCACACCCTCCCGGCGCACCTGCCAGCGGATACTTCAGCGAGCCATTTTGCCAGTGGTGTTGGACATTTCGGTCTTGCTGGAGGCGTTAGGTTAGGATAGGGTAGTTAGGCCAGGTAAGTTGGGGGCACTAACTCTCTTTTTGTCTTGTAGATAGATCGGCGGATAGGCGACTTTGCGTGTCGTCTTTGACTTTCTGATGTACATCGGCGTCGTATGGGTTTTTGGATATGATGACGGCTTTATGTATGGACTTTGATCGTAACCATGTACTAAAAACTTTATGATGTATGATATATCGTTTTATGTATATGGTGGATGCAGAGTGTTCGGCTGATCGTTTATAGTAGCATAGTAACTATTTGCATGATTGAGATGGTTCGAAAAGCAAATGGTTTACTGTGTGAAACTAAATGATGAGCGGAACTGACGACCGTTCATCATGACCTGAACCCGGACTGACGACGCATCCGACCGATCATTAGATTGCGTGATTATATGTGTGGTAATTGCTTGTTTCATTTCTTGCTTGATTGATTGATTGATTGTTTTGTTGTGCGGTATATTGCGTAGTGATTAGCGTGCATGGTTTTTGGTAGACTGATTGTTTTGGTCTTAGAGACCATTGGGTTGCTTGTTGTTCGGGAATTTGAGTAGTGATTGATCGCTTTTCTCCGGTTTTGTTAGAAAGGTAAAATGTTGATTTTTGTTTTAATTTTATTCAAATTTTGAGCCGACTGAGAACGGTTATGTTCAACCGTCCATTCACGAGGGAACAGACTTATAGTGTATTGTTATTTAATCACGAGTAACCGTCGGTTACGTGATTAAGTAACCATATTTCTATGAGAAATTGATATCGGGGATAGATCGGGATGAAACTAATTGTTTCAGTAAGTTGTGGAGTTGAATGTAGGACGGAATGACGACGCGATGTGAATCCGAGACCGAACCCGAACCCGAAAGCGAGATGAAGTGTCAAGACGTCGCGAGACCAGTAGACCGGACCATGAGTCAGTGGTGGTTATCGTCAGTGGAAAATGCATCAGCTTATCGAATGACCGACCAAATGAAGCCTAGAAGTATGATGAGTTAGCAAAGAGATTTGAGGAAAGAAGGATCAGTGATGTTGTTGGGATCAGTCAGGCGGAAGCAGATGATCAGATTCTTGAAAAGTGTCCCAGAAAGCAAGAAATAAGTCACGATTCAAAAGATGTGGAGGTCGAAGCAAAGTGGGTAAGCCCGAAGTGAGAACCAGAGCAGAGAAGCTAACCAGAGTTAAGTTAAGGATCAAGACCGATGGAATCAGATAAGGGGTGAGTAACGTAAGGGAGACAAGACAGAGAGTCAGAGCGGAATTGTTGTAAAGATTAGTTGTGTAGAAAAGAACGGGACAGAAGAATCGCAGTGATGGGTGTCAGCAGAATGCAACAGTGATCGAGTATAGAAGCGTCAGAAAGAAGTGATGAAGTGACTTGCAGGGTTCGGAACCAATTTGAAGTCTGTTAGTGACGGAGAATTCGGGGACCGAATTCCTGTAAGTGGGGAAGAATGTGATACCCCGTATCAAACATACGGTCAACGGGCAGCAGAAAGTCAACCAAGGGTAAAATTGTCATTTTACCAATGTCGGGGTAAAATGGTAATTTTACCAAAGTTTGAGACGGAAACCGAGACGGGCAAAATATTCTTATGTTTTAAAATAAAGAATGTTTAGAAGATCAGAATTGGAGGAATCGGAGCGGAAATGTGTTTTTCGGCTAGTCGGGAATGGAAACCGACAAAACCGAAGAAACTTTGAAAATTCATATCCGGAGCTACATAATCCCGAACGGAGTGATTCAAAATGCTAAATTCATAAAATAGCGTGGAGAATCTGTTTGTGTAGGTTTAAGGATTTATGGGATCATCCAGAGACATTTTAAAATAATAAACCCAAAAACCGTCAAACCGAGCATTAGAAAGGAAGGGGGATTAAGAGATGATTAAGGAGGGCTAAGCAGGGTTTTTAGACAATAAAGACTTCTAGAAGGGACAGGTATGCACCCCCTAGGTCGCCACTTTTCAAGGGAAGAGTGCATGCATGGAGAAGTGCATGAATCCTCATGCATGCAAAATTGTGTCTTGTCCAATTCAATGAACTTCACCAAACACTCCTCTCTCTCAAGCTCTCTCTCGACACTCTCTCTCTCCCTCTCTCCAGATTCATCAACACAACCCAGAAACTCATCCCAAAGCTTTGAATCTTCATCCCAAACTCAAGAACATTCATCATGTTCTTCAAACCTTCTTGAACAAGAAATCCCATAACTTCCTCTCCTTAAACCCAAATCAGTCTCTGTCAAGTGCTATAGCTTCACCTCACCCTCCTCTATCTTCTCCAGCCAACCGCCGCCGTTGTTATCGTCAGAAGTCTCCGGAATCCGGCCAATAAGCAGTCGCCGATTGGTAGGTGGTTCGCCGTCGGAAGTCGCCGGAAAAGTAGCCTCCGCCGCCGTGGTCAACGCCGGAGCTCCGCCGCCGGAAAGCCTCTCCACCACCAAAGTGAAGCCGGTTCTTCAGGGAGTCTATTGGTATAGTTTGATCGGAATTTGGAGTTGGTTTGAGGTTGATTAAACCGGGTCAAAGTGAGTTGAACCGGTCAACGGTTCAATCTCAAACCGGTTTAATCAAACCGGTTGATTTGGGGTAAATTGGTTCTGTTTATTTCACTGGTTCAATAGTTCAGTGGTTCAGTGATTCAGGTGTGTTCGGGATTCAGAGTTCGAGGTTCGGAAGTTTGGGATTTGTATCGGGTATCTCGGGAATTCACACTCGCATCGGGCCGTCATTCCGCGACTATTTTCACTGTGAGTCGGCTCACAAACCCTTAGCTACATATAGACCGGGATTTGATAAACCGTAGTTTAGGATTGCATACCCGATAACTAATCTGAATAGTAATTAATAAATAATTGGACATTTAATGATAAACCGGATAGGACCGAATAAGCATTCTAGGGTTTAAGGAATTAAATGGATAACCAATTGTGTGCCGCTAGGTTGTTAGTAAAGATTGATTGATGCATTCATATAGACCGTTTGAATAGGACCGTATATGCATTTATATTGTATAAGAAAGATAATTAATGAATCTATATATGGGAATTAAGACGACATTAAAATATGGTTAAACCTAAACAGGCTTATAGAATAGTATAACGGGATTGGGTTTAGGTTAATAGCGGGTTTGGGTAAACAATCAATTAAGTTAATAATGAGACGTCGGGGAGTTAGTAAGTTTACTAACTCTAAACCGACGGATCGAGGATTTAATAAAAGATATCTAGAACGGGTGGAATAAGGAAGTGGTGTGTGTTGGAATCCATCTACGGGTTAGCAATCCGCTAACCCAAGGTAGCGGTTAAGAAATGAATAAAATACTTAGAAACCCTTATAGGCCTGCTTGTGGTGATTGTGTGATTGATTGTGATTGCGTGTTTGATTGTTGTGATTGTGCTGTGATGAGCTTTGTATGCAGGCTTGTTAGACTGCTCGGTGTTGGGCCGAGTAGTTGCTGTGGACACTTACTCCGGTCACGGGACCAGGTAAGTTAGTGGTGCTGACTAGATATCTTACCTAGTCAGAGCGGTGAGATTGGTAGCGTAGAGGCTTGCGGAATGATTGGGGTTTTACTTTATTTATTGTTGATATTGATTGCGTGATCTGTATTAGAGTCCCAGCGAGTCTGCTTGTTTACGTTTCTGCACTAGGACTGTAGGGTGCGTTAGATTCCGCAAGCCTAGGTTTTCTTTTACGTTCCGGTAGTTCCGACCCGATTGGATCCTCGGGTTTTACCTAACCGGATCACGGTGATTCTGGTTATGGTGTTAACCTATCGGGTGACGCCGATAGGTGTGTGATGCGGAGAATACGGGGTCATGTCCTAGGGCTTAATCACATGGAAACTCAGATTACCGGGGGTAACAGGAGTCACCGCGTATCGTTGGACGGAGAACGGTGTCCTATATGTGGGTCCTTGTGTGCACGTATAGGAGTCGAGGGTTAATTGCCATATAGGTGACGATGTAAACCCGTGGAAGTTACCGAGATCGTAGGGCCCAGTGTTGTTTTGTTATCTCTTTTACTGCGCGATAGATAGATCGAGTCCAATCGAGGACATGTGCCGCAGTGCCTTCGATTTCCCTAATTCTCTTTATCTTTGGCATTGATTGTGTGTGTGGGGGTTCATCACGACGTGGTAGTGCGTGATCGACCATTTATTCCTGCTGATTGTTATTTTGGGTTTTGGGGGCGGGAATCTGTAGTTTTAGATAAATTAGAAGCCGTTAGTGGGGAGCCGATTCACTGGGTGATCTTAGATCGCTCATTAGACTCTTTTTGTGTTTTTCAGGTTTAGCAGAGACGGACGCGGGAGGTCCCCGGTGTAGCTTCGGGTTGCTTGTGACGGGTTTTGATTCTGGAATTTTGGATGTTTTTATTTCGGTTCGGCAGCTGTGCTATTTCGTGATTTTGATTGTTTATGTGTTTATATCGATGATTGTTTGTAAAACCCGTTAAACGTTGTATTCAACGTTTGATTACTTGAAAATGAAATTTTTTCCCTGATATGAGGTTTTAGTCCGAACCGACACAACTCGTTGAAGTAGTGCAAGTAGTACTGCTTGCGCTACGGATATGAGGATAGCGGAGTCGAAGATAGATCGGTGCGAGCCTTTTGTCTCAAACCGAACTAACTTTGGCTTCGTCCTGTGGCGAAGTTTTCCCGTTTGACTTGCTCGGGTTCGATCGGTCATGTTCTTGTTTGATTGTTGACCGGTCAGCTCGACGGTCAGCGGAGAATGGGAAAGGGGCGTTACAGCTATCTTCTGGACTACCACGCAAATCGCAAACTGCTTGGTTTTTCCCTCTCAGAGCCGTGGAGTATGATATCCCTACACCAACCTTTCTCTTCACAATATCCATGATAGTTTTTGGACCTAGAGTCTCGTATTTCCCTGGATATTCTTCACTCAACAGAGATGCAACTAGTTTTGATGATCCTTTCCTCTTCTCCATGCCTTCTTCACTCTGACTAGTACGGCTGTATGTGTGCATCTTCGTGTACGTTCTAATCGAGAAACTTTCGGAGTTTGTGATCCTTGCTGCTCGTACTCTCCAATTACAGCCTCGTTGAGCACATCTAGCTACCCACCGCTGAGAATCGGATTTTTGTATAAAATACCCGAAAGATTCAACAAATGCGCCTCTATGAACCAACTTTGCTAAAACATCCTTGTTTGGAAATTCTACACCAACACTCAAATCCAAACCGTCTTCCCATGGCTGTAAAGTCGGAAAACACACAGCAACAACAGGTGGTTCCTCCACATACTCATCACGCAAATCTGATGAATCCATACTGTTGCCCTCATATTCAACACGCTCTGTATCTCCATCATTTCCATCATTTTCGAGGTCATCTCCTTCATTTTCAGGAGCATCTCCATCATTTTTTAGAGCATCTCCATCACTTTTGAGAGCATCTCCATCATTTTCGAGATCTTCATCCTCTTTTTCTTTGTTCTCTTGTTCCTTGTCAACATACACCATGATGGCATCAGGCCCTATTTCTCCTTCATAGTTCTCACCGTAAGAGCTTTTTTCCGCTCTCGACTGTTGCTCGGGAAGTTCCGGTGTACTCAACACCTCCACATACAAAACACATCTACGATTCTCATTATTAACATGCGTTAGATACACAAAAACTCATCATCATCACAAATATACGACCGTTCCTCACACCCAACCAGCCTAGGGATGTAACTCTGTTGGAATTTAACCTTAGTTTCATCCAAACCAAGCTTATTGTATAACCTAGATTCTACCATCGACATTGTTATCTCCTCAACTGATGCCTTAAACACTAGACCATAAATGCGACCTTCGGATTTATAATGTATGCTTACGTTGTTGATCATTTTAACCTGCCAAACAATACCAAGAAACTCAATCAAAACAGTAATTTGTGCACAGTTATACAACATTTCCCAGTGTTACTGGTTTTACCTAGTTATACTATTACCAACTGAGCATGAACCCGAAAGCCATGAAAAAGCAACCCAATTCAATGATTCAACCACAGCAATGCATCTCTAACCAATTTGGACTCATAATAAACCCACAAACGTTCTTTAATCACCAATGTGCATCAAATCCCAATTACAATCCCCATTTGAAATCAATTCTTAAAGAGGAGACTAATCCACTAATCTACAAATAAATAGTTAAACCTCGATTTGGATGAGAATGCGGCTACGGCGCGGCGAAGGAGACGTCGACGGCGGTGTGGGAGGTGAAGGAAATCGAGGCGGAGGTGAATGAGAGTGAATCTCCGACGACCGAATCCGACAGAGCTGAGCTTCGGGGGAGGAGAAGAGGAGAGCACGATTTTCTCGAGGTGGAGAAGCTGCCAATATTCAAATTTTTAATATTCAATTTTTTAATATTGATACAACCCACCCAACCCGTCAATGGATACAACCCAACCCGATTTTTAATATTCAATTCTATTTTTTTTAAAATAACAATCTGTAAGGGTGGAAGAGTAATTGCCCACTCTCATTTTAATGAGAAGGGTATTGTTGATTAAGGAGGGGTAGTGTAGATTTTATTTTTCCAATTAGGGTCATAAGAGACGAAACCCCGTGAAAAGGACGTGACCAGATCTGGAGATGTGCTGCGACTTCCTGCTTGAATCGAACAGAGAGAAAGACTGAATTTGTGAGAGATTGATTTAGACTGAGAGGGAACGGGTTAGGGTTGTGACTGAAGGAGATCGCTCGTGAGAGATTGATAGGGAGGAGAGAGAGAGAGAGAGGAGAGAGAGGAGAGAGAGAGAGAGAGAGAGAGAGAGAGAGGAGAGAGAGAGAGAGAGAGAGAGAGAGAGAGAGAGAGAGAGAGAGAGAGAGAGAGAGAGAGAGAGAGAGAGAGAGAGAGAGAGAGAGAGAGAGAATGGATTGGAGACCGAGAGAGAGAAAGTTTCAGAATGAAATTAGGTTCTTTCGACCATTAGTCGATTTTGGAAAAACAAAAATTAAGAGGTAAAAATTATCGGTTCCGAATTTGGGTGGTTTAAAGAATTTTGGGCCAATTAGAATCTCAAATATTGGCGGGCTTATGGAATATTGGCGGATTCAGATTAAATTTGGGTCAGGTCCTGATTAGTCACAAATTAGTCGCAAACAACCATTTTGCGACTAGCTTGTGACTAATCAGGGTATAACCCAAAATTTAATCTGAAATTTCAAAATAATTACTTATACATTCTGAAATAATACTTATACATTAAACATTATGAATTTTTAAATAAACATAAACATTGAAAATTATAAATAAACATAACATTAACCTTATAATTAAAACAAAAGGAAGATGTCACTAAACATTAAACATAACATTAGACATTATACAAACATTAGACATCAAACTTTAATATACTCAATATTAAACAAATTTGAAATTATTAGAACTCTGAAATACATAAATCAGTACGGTTCTTCGGCATCGTCCGCTCCATCATATTTCCTTAACTTAAGTCATAAACAATATTTTTCTATCTTAAACCCTAATTTGTTCATCCAAAACCGAACAAAATCTAAACTAAAGTTAATTTTGATTAGTTAAGACTAATGGATATATTTAGATTTTATAAGTTAAGATTAAGCCTTAAGGTTTAGAATATGATTTATAGTTTGTGGTATAGGGTTTGAGGATTTATATATTTTTAAGTTAAGGTTTTTAAAAATATTAGATTTACAAAATAAGAAATGTTTTTACAAAATTAGTTTTGGATATGTTAAAGTAATTGAAATATTAATAATAAGATTTTTATTTCTAATTTAGGGCTTTAGGGTTTGTTTTAGGGTTTGTTTGGTGTATTGTTTTGTGATTGTTTTAGCGACTGATTTGAGTCTAATGTGCGAATTATTTGGCCACTACAAAATAACAGTCGCTATATTGTCGCTAATTTAGCGACTAATGAATGACTTAAAATTTTGTGGTCGTAATTTAGCGACTAAATAGCGACTATTCTCTATTAGTCGCAATATCAGTCGCAATTGTGTCGGTAGGTAGTCGCAAAATTTAGCCACTGTTAATTCAGTCGCAACTCGTAGTCACAAAAAGCATGTTTTCTTGTAGTGAACTAAGAAACAACGATGAATTAAAAAAAAAAAAAAAAAAAGATAAAGAAATGAGCAAGTACCTTAGGAGCAACCACAGAAGCATCAAATCCTTCTTCAACGAAACCATGAAACAACCCCAAGCAGACATATATCAACAATGCATATATCTTTTGTTGCCGCTTTTCCCCACAGAACGATTATTCATTCTTCATCAAGCTAACTCATGTTACAATGCCACCATCGTCAGAATCCTACTCCTCTCTCTCTTATCAGATTCAGCTTCTATCCGAGTCATTGTTTCAGAAACGTTTATCCCTCGGTCTTACGGCAAAAAGACAAGAGAGTATTCATTCGTTATGAAGATAGCTGAGAAAGTAGTGATAAAAATTTTGCTTTTGAGAGGGTGTATGTGAAACCTACCTGATTGTAATCACTATCGTGTCTTCTCTACCACCTTTGTTCCTACCACATAAGGATTTTATGAGCAGTCAATGTTTGTTACTTTTTGTTGATGACCTTTGTCTCACAAGTTACTTTTGTGATCTTCACGGTTTCACTAATGACTACCATACCACTTGGTGTCTCGGTATGGCTTGATGGCAGTTCATGTTTATCCTCGGGCCACATTTTGAGGACTTGAAATTACACTAACAAAATTTAAGATGCACGATTTAAGTTTGATAATAACAAAAAAAAAATGCATAAAATATGTTAATGGGCGATCATATTATTACCTATCGGGATCAGCTTCATCAAAAGATTTTTGGGTAACATCATGTTCCTCTTCTTATTACTGCTTGGTTCATTAGTGTCATTTCCAAATGCTTTAATCTTTTCTTTTTCCTACTAGCTTCAAGTCTTTTAAACTGCAATAGACAAACCCCCGGTGTAAGCCTTTTCTTCTCTTTTCGACGATTTCGCTGGTGATTCTGTGAT